>OY987207.1:8978028-11378028 GCA_963920795.1 Eutolmus rufibarbis | reverse complement strand
TCAAAAAGTGAAACACTTTAACACTAAAGCGTCCTAATTACTTTAAATTGAATAAATTACTCTCATTATTATTTATATCTAAACGATTCATTTCATCAGGGTAAGATTTGGTGATCCGCGTTATCGAGTTCTGCCATATTTAGACTACGAGGATCGCAAGTTCAGTCTAAAGTCAATTATTCTCGGCGGAAAGGGCATAGTTGCAGAACGTGTTGCTAAATGGTTTGGAGCTTCTGGGAATCACCCTAACAGATTACTTGAGAAAGATGAAATAGAAGAAGAAGAAGAAGATAGCTTTGATAAGAAATTGAGAGTACTTCGGCAGCATTTCCCTTTCAGCTTGCAGTCAGGAATCCTGCTAATTGAATTAGCCTGGGAATACATGTGTCTGTTCAGTAAAGATCAGACTTTAGAAAATTATGTACACTTCCGAGCTGCACTACTCTGCCTCCAAACAATTCAACCTAAAGATTACGACCTCAAGCACGGAATATGTTGCATGATTTGGAATACTCACTTGAAAATTCCTTTAGAGGAAAGTAGTCGAAACCCCACTACATCAGAAACAATTCCTCATTCAGCCATGAAAGATTTACAAGAACTGCATTCTGATTATACCCCGGAATATTTCCGAGATCGTAATTTTTACTTTGCTTGTAGAGAGTTCTTCAATCACTTTGCTTCTAGTGCGGAACATGAAAAGAGAGAACTAAGATTTGAAGAAATTTTAGTTGACGGTCCAGCACCTCTTTCGCAGCTTGCATTGCAGCAGAAAAAAGCAGTCAAAGAAATGATAGACCTCCACACTGAACTTTGTACTGTATTGTATCTGTTAGATAGCCTCACGGTAAAATTCCCAAAGCCACTTTCGAGCCTATTCGATTCCACATGCAATCAAACATTTTTTATGGATATCAACCGAGAACTGCCTTACAAACTGCCACCCCCTGACATGAGTTTGCAAAAGCATCGTCAAGAGTTTTTATGCAAAGCGGTATCGAAAAGTGTAGACCACATCGGAGATGATCCGGCAGGAATATATCTTCAGGAGCATACCACCTATATGGGGACGATAAAGGAATTAGCTGATATGTGGGAATTGCAGAGTTATGGTTATTGGGATAATATTAAAAAACACGAGGTAAGTATCACATTAAATTTAAAAAACTATAAAATCGGATCCATATTTTGGAGTTTAGATTCAATTGGGTGGATCAAATTGAATATCGACTTAATTTTTATTATTAGATTATTCTTTGCCTAATTTAACTTGATTAAATTAATAAACTAAGTAATTAGCAGCGCTACATTTTGCGTTAAAACATATACATAATAACATCGCATTGAAGTTTTCTTGTTAAATTTTGTTCCCTCATTAATTGTTCTCCAATCATTTTTATAAATTTCGATTCCTTCATAGGAAAAAAAAATTTCGGAAGAAAATCGTTAGCTTAAAGACGTTAATTTAACTTTGAATCGCAACGAGTAAAGGCCCAACCTAAATAGAATCGTAAGATAATCATTTAATGAAAATGGGCTTACGGACATAAAAACTGACATTTAGCCCTAAATAAAGTGGTAGTTTGCGTCCTCTAGTACTTACAAAAAAAGAAAGAAGAGAAACGTTTTAATCCGATAAGTATATTTTCTATTTGTTTTTTTGAAAAGATATTTCTAATATCAAATTTAAAAGTTCCTGAGTTTTCCTTTCTCGAATATAAAGGAAAAGTTTGAAAAAAGTATTGGTACATTTTTACACCTTTAAGTTTTTCAAACAACTAAAATATTTCCACGTATGGATGCGTTATATTATTTTCATGTTGTAGAAGACAACATTATTTTGCATTATTTCACATTGATTACATATTGTAATTGTATAATATATATCAAGATCTCCAAAAATCAAATTAAATGGGTTCATACCACTTGTTTCTACTACAAAGCTGTATACAAAACAAAAAAAATAAATTTGTTCAAGCAGGCAGGCTACCATCACCTACGAAAAGTTTTAGCAAATTTGCTTTCCATAGCATGTTTTCTGCACTGCAGTAATAGTTATCGACTGTTTCCACCTCAGCTAAAATCTACCCTTTGCAAAAATTAATGATCATTAATTTCAGATAGTCGAATTGTACGCACATGGATGGGATGCCTACGCTGAGGAGCTGCTTGAAGAAATCGTCGATAGAGAAGACATGGGTCGACTTCTGCTAGAAATAGCCGGCCGTCGCCTAAGTCTATTCACAGCGAAGCGCCAAAGCGCCTACATGCAGGTTGCAAACATGGGACCCCTAGTCTTGAGCTATCTCGATTCGTTAGTAAGTGTCAGCAGTATTTACTACAGGAAGTAGAGAGGTCCGATCAAACGGCTCATTTCAGAAAATGAAGAAGGGCGGCGTTCAAATACACGGAGATGCCGATAATCTAGACCTCGACAGATTGTGCTTGCTAGCAGCTAAAGCTTTTATGTGTTTATCGGAAAAGGGTCAGGAGACGAAACAATTGCGGGTGGCGGGACAACTTCACGATGCCTGCTGCATGCTTAAGGCGCGCATGGAACTAGGCCATTTAAAGGATTAGTTTTTAATTTACTTTAGTCGTAATGTTCGAAACACATGATATAATTGTTGTATTCACTCACAGTTGTTAAGACAAAAATTTTATCGAGTTTTTGTTAGCAAAATTTTAAATTAAAAAGCCAAAAAAACCAACAAAAGAATTGAATTATTTTGTCTGTTTGTTTGATTTGCCAGAAACATATTGATTCATGAAATCTAACTTTTTCGTTTTCTTCAACAATTCTGGAGTTGGAGGGCGTTCCAAAGGTGTCGCGTCGTAAACCCTTAAATGAGAGTAGACTGGTATATACGGAAGACTCTTGTCGAGAACTGGAGTTTGGACGAAGGCCGTTTTCGGAGGCATCTGGAAATGTTGTCCCAAAATTGGATGTGTCAACGTTTTTCCGTATGTACACTTTCCCAGCAAACCATCCTTCTTTTCTTGCTGCTGTTCTTGCAATTTAACTTCTGCTCTAAGCTCCTTAAGACGGTCTCTGTAGACGCCCGAAATAACCTTAAGAGTTGTAGAGCTTGCAACCTTCTGTATATCTGGTGGAACTCGAAATTTATCGTCTTCTTTAAATTTCGTTGATGGTGTCATCTTAACCAAAGGTATAGGAGAGCCTAAAGTTCCTATGTATCGTCCGCCTAAAGTCCATAATCTGACGCTATAGTCATGACTTCCTCTAGAAAAAATTCATTCGTTTTCTAATGTTCAATTACGTATATAGATAATATTACGTCACAAGCACTTTTGGTTTATGAATGTACGACATAGAAGTTATAGATTTCGTATGAGCCTTGAAGGAATTAACCAACATAGGCTCGGGTTGATTTCTCACCATTCGTTTAGCACGCCCCTGTACTTTCTCCTTTCGTAAAAAGGTAAAGCGCAAGTAAAGTTTTGGCATGGAAATTTTTATCTTCTCCTCATCTGGAACACTAAAAGACAGATTATTTTAGATCAATTAAACAGGCAACTAGGCATCGACCTAACACTCACCAAAAGTTTTGCACTAGCCATATTTTTATGTACCCAAAAGCCGTACCAGTGTAAAGATATTTATTCTTCTTATCAGTTGCCATCGAGATGACACAGTCCCCGGTTTTATGAATAGTATTAAACTCTGTAATGTAGCCCCCACTGTGATGGTGCGAGTAAACTTGAATTTTTCCATTATCAAGCGAGACCAAAAGGGTACCTAAATTATAAACAGGTCAGTATAAGAAAATTAACTTCTTCTGTAGTCTGCAGTGTATAAAAATATCTAGAAAAACTTTAAAATACAAAAACCTTAAAATAAATAAAATTCTTAGGATATCTATCCTTATTTTTAACTTTAAACGGTTATTGGAATCATTATGTTATTACATATATTGATATTTCTCTAGTATCGAAAAATGAGAAAAAAAAATAATTGCAAGGGATCATTCTGATTTGAAAATTTTTAAAAATCGAGTTTTGTTCTTTTATGCATTTTATGAATATTCACTTTTTGAATAGAAGCGATGGACAGAGGAGGACACAAAAACTTTAAACGTGTTCTCTGTAAAACCATTATTTTTTGTTGGGTGTAAAGATCTTTAAAAATACTGTGCGCTAATGGCTCGATTTATATAAAATTTATATTAAAAACAAAAGATAGTAAAAAAAAATTTTCACCTTCATTAATTTAGTAGTTTTGGTATAGATTTTAAACATTTAAAATCTTAGAGTGTATTATATAAAAAATTACATAATGAAGGAATCAAAATTATTTCGCACATTTTGGGGCCTCTAATTTTTTAAAAGGGGTTAAAGGAGAATGGGCACTTAGGTTTTCATGTGCCCCAGAGATGATATTTTGATCATTGTAATAATTTTAATATAATTTCATTTCGAAAAAATTCAAAAAAATCATCACACTCCAGAATTCAAAACTTAACAAAACCAACCGAGTAGTGTATAAAATTAAAATTAAAACTCCACACAAATTTGCCCTATCCTATTTAGGGTTCCGTACCTCAACATAAGAAAACATATGTATGTAACTCTTATAGGGTCACTTTGTTGTCCGTCAAAACCATTTTTTTATTGAGTTGAAATTAATGCTAAATAGTGAAGTATGCAGCCTCATAGTATTGTAAAAAAATTCAAGTTTCTAACTCAATGCTATAAAAAAACGGCCTTTCAAAATATATTGTCACACTTCAAAAATTCGAAAATCATCAATTTCTAATTCTATACCCTATATAACGATACGGAACCCACAGGGTGTTAGCCCTTTTCACACTTGTCCGTCTTTTTTTATGTGTGTGGGAAGCAGGAAGTACTAATTTAGATTTTGGTTAGGAATAAATACCATGATCCTTAGTCATTTTACGTGTTTGAAGGAACAACATGGCTTGAACTGAAAGCGGGAGACGTAAGGGTTCATCATTAGACAGGGACGCAGAGGACTGTTTAACAGCTGTTGTATTTCGAACACTGACTGTAACTGAAGCCCGAATAAGTTTTGATGGCCGAAATTTCTTCAATAAATGATGCCGCTCATCCCTCTGATTGTAAACTAGCTACAAACCAAATTATTAGTGAAACTATTTCCAATAGTATTTTATGTTATATTCCACCTTAATGAAGTCTGTTGGCCTTTCCACATCAAACTCCTTATAGGCCTGACCAGTTTCAAGCTTCCAAAAAAACAATTGCCCGGAATAGCTACCAGTGACAAGCGCTTGACCTAATCGAAGAGCCCCACAAGTTATATCATCATTATGCATAATAGCCCACTTCTTTTCATCGCCATACTCCATTCCTTGAATATCGGGAAACTCAGTTACATGCATATTCCAGCCACAAGCTAAAATCCTTTCTGGGACCCAAAAAACAGCAGTAACCTCCATCAATGATTCAATGTGCATATGTCGAATGCAGACGGCATTGTTGAAGTTCCAAACCTTTAATGTACCATCCCTAGCTCCAGTTAGAAGCAACTGACCCCTAGGGTCAAAGCAAGCTGCGGTAATTTCAACGTCCGAGATTTGGCTGTTAAACATGATCGTGTGAGCATGCTTGATCATAACTTGCCTCTTCCCAGTCCATGGGTCCCATACAATTATGTAGCTGTCTAAGCCACAAGTGACAATGTTCGTAAATAACTCATTGAACAGTACAATTGAAACTGGCCCCGCGTGAGTGTTCCCATCATTCAAATCTAATCTTAGTTTTGGACAGCACAAGACGCGGGTCAGCTTTCTGGCACCTATCCATAATTCTCGACTAACTGGGTTATAGTAACATACAAACTGACTTTCATGCATCTGCACCTGCATTAGTTCACTGTACGATTGCAAAATAGTGTGTTCAACGAGGCTCCAAACTTTTATTATTTTACTGTGATCAATAGTGTAAACCTTCTTCTCTTCCGCCTGAATGAAAATGAATACTATTCCAGCATGGTGCCCAGAAAGCATGGCCGTTGGCTTAGTTGTATGGAAGGCGTCCCAAATACGCAAGTAAGCATCAGGTCCTCCTGTTACAAGAGTACGAGAGTCTTCATCCAACCAAAACGTAGTTACACCCTTAAAAAATTATAAACACGTTCGGATTTTTAGATTGGAAATCAATATAAAACCTTCGGTATGTTAAAAGTTATTTGGTTATCATCTTTCGTATCAGTTATAACAACACCAGGACACGAACTTGAAGTTGTATGGCATTCGGCAGCTGAAAATATAACATGGAACCTTTGCGAGTAAAATGTTTGTCTGACGGTATCAACGTGTACGTTGTTGTACTCTTTTATTTGAAATGCTGGTAGCTTTCCCTGAAATTAAAAAAAATTTAGCTAATATTATAATTTAAATGACAAAATAAGCCTCATTCTCTATCATCCCACTCATATTGCTTTTAAGGGAGCATAGAAATATAAATTTATATATTTCTATGATATAAACCTTGCAGAATCAAAAAATCGATATTTCTCAAAAATCTCTCAAAAATATCTAGTAAAAATATCAAGTAGAAATTCCAAAAACTATCTATCCACTTCCGACACGATCTAAATTCGGAGCTTCTTTGGTGCGCTCAGGTAGAAATAATTTTCAAAAGCGTTTTTTCGAAACTTTATAATTTGAAGTGATCGATTTCTTCAATCAGGGTGGCCACTTTCTCTCAAGACCAAATTTCCCTGACTATTCCCGATTTTTAAGGTCAGGTTAAAATTGTGTACCATAAACGTTGGGAGAAAAATTATTAAATCTTCTTTTTTATCAGACAATTAAAGCACAATAATTAAATTATACAAGTATAATTGTATCGAAAACTTCGAAATAATGAGGGTAAGGTTAGATCGTTCCATTCTAACATGGGACGAGAAAATAATTTGAATTTGTATTATAGTTCGGACCAGGGAACTTATTCTTGAATCCGTTCAAAACGAAAAAAAGGTTTTAAATTCGTAACACATTCAGTTTAATTACCCTTGTCATTAAACAATTAATAATTAAATTAAACCAAAGATATTAGTATGTATATTTACTTTAAACAAATAAACAACTAAATTATAAATAACCTCAATCCAATTATTCCAATAGTTTACCCAGAAAAAAATTCCGAAAAATACCCATTTTCTTTCTACGTGTATATACAATATGCCCCTTATTGTGGTACAGAACATATATGATGGGTTTTCCTTATAGTGTTATATTTGGTCGAAGAATTTGGAGACGAGAATATTCATCCACATCAGGTTTTCGAGAAAAATTAGAGTTACGTTTCTAGGAAAATTGCGAACTTACATAATGAAAATATTATGTAGGTACAATTATTGCTTCAGGAAAAAAAGTTCATAAGCTTGGTCTATTATTTTACCTGCTTTAAAAATTATAGCTCTATATACTAGCTTATAATGACGTGTTCTTCTCTTTAGACACTAAACTATCAATTAATACTCACCTTTAAAAATTCTTGCCATGTTAGCTCAATAAGAGCAGTTCCTGGTTTACTTTGAAATGGTCCTCTAAGTAGTGGCGAAAACTGTAGCAATTTCACATTACCGCGAACATCTCCCAATAATAAATAGGACATGTTCGAAGCACCGAAGTTATATGATATGCATGATATCGCAAAAGGAACACTTCGGAGGACTATTCGAAGATTAAAATTATTTGCTGTAGTGTCATAGAAACGCAATTCACGTTCAGACGATGATATTACAACAACTCGAACATCCGATAATGTTTGCATGGTGAGTACCCACGTAGGAGTGATCTTTAGGTAATCTACGGAGAGAAGATTATTAGTGATTGTAAGGATCAAGCTAAGTACACCGGTTCCAAAACTCAATTATGAAGTTATTATACAAAATAAAACTATAAAGCGCGAAACCTAAAACATTCGCCTACGTTCGTGGAATCACGCATCATCGAATAATATCTACCATATTTAAGAGATGTTTAAAATATTCTGACTTGATGTCGCATAATACTTACATATCTATTTAAAAACTCGAAAATTGAAATTTATTTAACATAGTTTAATTTATTAAAGAAATGACATACATTCATTAATTCTGCACGAAAATAAAGTGAATTTGGAAACTGACTAGTAGCATCCCCTTAAAGTTAACTCAGTTTGATATTTACAGCTTGATACTTCTACGATTTTCTTTGTCATTCTCTAAAATTTATTTATTTATTTTTTGACCGATTTTAATACACCCGAGTCTCTTTAAAGCTACTAAGTATCTTATATTTAAACCTCTACCCCAACAAAAAAAGGTTCAGAAAACATTTTCTCAAAATTCGTTTGATGCGTAACGTAAGTATTTTATATTTTTGTTGCTTCTTTAGCTACAATAATATGTGTGAATTACTCTGATTCATTATGGTCGTAACAGGACGCCGATTATTTTACGTTTTACGACCAGTCGACGTTAAAAGGGTAAAACACTTTAATCTGCTCATAATGAACTATATAATTTTATAAAGGTTAGCATTAAATCTATTCATTACATAATACATAAGTTCTAGTTCATCAATGTAATGAAGACCTATCAAAATCTGATTAATTATTTTAAAAACTTCATCACATGTACATATACCTAACAATGTTATGAATCGAGTTTGTCCACAGTATTTTATTCATGTATAAGGCCGGGGTAGTCAGAATTCAAAAAATTACCTTAAATAACTAGCATTTCAATGTTTCTAATATTAGACTATCCCTTTTTGGAGGACTGGATTTTTCCTATAAATATTGGCGAATTAATATAATATCAGTTTTGGAAAACACCTTTCGACTTATTTACCGAAACAATATTAAAAAAACTGGAGATTTAAATAATAACCATTCTAGTCCTTTTTAAAAAATAGTATTATTTTCCTGAAAATAACGACTTTACCAAGAAAGAAATTCAACATATCCAATTTCAAAGCCTGGAGTTTTTCCTACTTTTGTTATCAATACAGAAATCACTGCACATAAAAAAATTTAAACGTGATTAATAATAATAATTATGTTCAAAAAAGTTAGTATGTGTGATTTTCTCACTTTTATTTCTAACAGAATGTCTAAGTTACAATGGAAAATGAGCTAGCCAGTATTAAGGACAACTAGTTTTAATGGTCGGATTCAGGGTATGTAGCAGTATACTTACACATTTTTTTTTAATTAATTTTCATTTTAATTATCAGAAGTTAATTAAAAAGTAAATGCAATCTTTGATCAGTGACAACACTTGAACTCGTAAATACTAATTTTTTGTTAATTTTTTTTTGGCTTCGTATAGATAAAAAAATAGGGTTGGTTTTCGGCAGTTTTACATTAATGCTTTATGATGTGCTTAGGCCAGATTTGAAATTTACATACAATACATATGGGATTTTTATGTAAACTGTGTCCTTTTCTTCACACCATATAATTTGTTGTTTGTTTGGCTGTATACACTTCTTTTATTATGTTACTTTTATACTTGAGACGAGTAGTTTTATATAACTTAATATTTTTTATATATGTATATTTTTTTTGCAGATTACATTTTTATGCTATTAATTACTGCGACCATTTATATATGCTGTATTCTTTATAATGGCATTCAAATTTGTTCAAAACCTGCTCTAAAGTTCTTTTAACGAATTTGAATTCAATTAGAATTGAATACTTAAAGAAAGACCCACGATATCTTTTAAAAAAATAACTTCAAAATTTCTGCAGCGTTTGAAGTTTTAGTGATTACAAATATTCGAAAAATGTGTTAAACTTACGCGACGATGATCTGACTGTTTTTATAGCTTCAAATTGGGTTGTCCAAGATCTTACCATTCCATCTTTACTGGCTGTATAATATGTACCAGAGTCATCCGAATTCTCCTACAATTAAAAAATAAGTATTCACTACAACTTTACGAGATAAACTAGAACCCCAATATCATAATTCAAACTTATGGCACAGATTGGTGGAAGGTGTCCGGTCTTTTTCGTAACAAGAGGCTCCGAAATTGGAAGAATCAAAGCTTCCTTTTGGTTATTGGGGTCGTCGTTTTGAAAGCCGAAAATTAAAAATGATATGAAATCATCCCAGTTACATCGTCCATCCCCTTCAACATTTATTTTACAAAATAAGTTGTGGTATTCGGCATCAGAGAGGAAAATGTTATTATTTTGCAAAACAACTTGAAATTCTTCAAAAGACAACTTCTTATCTGCAGCATTCTCAAAGATGCGGTGAAGTTGCTCGATTTGTTCTGGAGTTAACCACTCATGCAGCCTTATCGCTCGTTCTGCTACTTCTTGACTATCAATTGAATGAGTTGACATCATTGTACAAAATATATATGTATATTAACTTATTTAATAGCAGATATACGGCTCCTAAGAATTTACAAATATTTTTTGAAGCTTTAATTGTATTAACTCCGAGTTTATGAATTATATGTCAAAGGTTCCTAAAAAAACAGTGTAGAATTATCCGATTGTCTTCTTATTATTGTCATTATTATCTGAATTACGGTAAGTCAAATTTGAAATTATGCAATAATACAATAAATTTAATCAATTGCATTCAAAATATTCAGTAAATTAACCCAACTTCAAAAACAATGTTCCCCAACAAACCTAACTTACCTTGAGTTACAATAGCAAATTTTGTATTGAATTGAAAGTTTTTTATTGTAGAGGAAGGTCAACCTCATTCAATTACAAAGGTCTTGGATAAAAAATAATTGTACTCGAAGGCTTTTCTTCAGATTCGTAGAGTTTTTTGGCATCCGACTACAAATATTTTTAATCCATCAAAAATACACAGTCTATGAGAAAATTGAAAGTTTACGAATTTCGGGAGGCGAATTGTGATTAGGAAATATGACGACATATGACAAGAAAACGACCAATGAAATACAAGGTAAAACACTGCTTATTTAAAAATGACACATTTATTAAAGACGACTGATATACTGGTGAACTATTAGAGTGGAATAATTGCGGATATTTCTCTTATGACAAACTACTAGTATTTGCCAATGTTAGAGAAGCGGGAAGAGTGGAGTTGTGTGGATGTAAAACAATTTGAAAGAATAAAATCAAGTTTTTCGAGTATTTTTTCTGTTTTTTTTTTTCTTTCATAATTCTTTTTTTTTATCTCTCTTTTTCTCTTATTCTTAGTAGAACTTCTCATTAAATTTTCTTACTTTGCCTAAAGTACATGTATGTTTAAAGTTTTCACTTAAAAAATTAAAAAAGAAAACTATCTAAGGGAGAACTAAGAATTATAATAATTCGTATGAGATAATACATACATGCGTTTTACTGTACATATCATTGTTTTTTACTATTTTTTTTCCTTCTTTCAAAAATTAAAACCAATTACAAGTCGATTGATGGTTGGTTCAAAAGCAAAAATAGTTTCGGCTCATTGAGCGGATGTGGCTTAAATCGCATTAGGTTCCGAAGGGCCACTCTACTTCTGCTCTTTGTTTAGTTGTTGTCCTTTTATACACGTTTCTGGTTTTACATAGGATCATTTATTTTAATAGTTATTATTCTTTATTTATTATTATATATTATATAGGATAATTAATTATATGTACTTGTTGTAAATGTTGCAAAATTGTTTTCTGCTGATGACTGGAGGAAATCACGTTGCGTACCTGACATAGAAAAGAAAACCATAATATATTCAGTACCTTAATAATAAAAAAAAAAAAAAAATTATTGCACAAGCAATAGAGCTTCAATTTTAAATATTGTATGAACAAAATCACTTCATATTAAAATTTCCTATCACACGCATCTACCAGTGTGTTTTAAAAATACTATGCCACACTATTATATAATAAGTCAACATACACTGTAAATTATCTAATGCTTAAGGGTTTCCCAATCATAATGGATACTGTCAACCATAAAATCAAAAATTTAACAATTAATTTAGATGGACAACAAATGGACAGTGACAAAAATTAAAGTCCTCCTTAAATTAGTTTCAATTAAAATAAGACCAAATATAATTTTGTATATACGCCCACTATTACTAATATCTAATACTTGTACAAGAGGTAATGTACTTCTTACAAAAAAAATAAAATAAAAATCAATAACCAAAGGACATACCTCTTTGTCCATAGTCTTGCGATTCGATCGTGCTCCTCTCTATTTTGTAGATATTGTGTAGCAATGCTACCAACAAGAGGGTCGGCTGAAAAGAAAGATCATAAACATACTATCCCACAAAAATTATGTAAAGACCAACTTACCAGGATTGCAGTCAGTCAAAAGGGAACAAATCGATAATAAAACTTTCGATATGGTCAACGCTGGGGACCAATTATCTTTAAGAATGTCCAAGCAGATCACTCCTTGACTATTAATATTGCAGTGATATATCCTAGTTCTGAATGTAACCTGCAAGAGCACACATTTTTCGATATAATCTACAAAACTTTAAGCAGGTAAAACCAACAAACCTTTGGAGGTTTAAATGGATACTCTGGAGAAAAATGTATGTCTAAGAAGAACACTCCACCCTCATATACTGAACCTGGGGGACCAAGTATAGTGGAAACCCATTCATATAAGTTATCACCTTTTGGGCCAGCACTACAATTTGGTGGTGGATCAAGAGTTATCTCCGCTAACTCCTTCTGTATGCGTTTTGCAGATGTCCCTAAAGCTTTAGATATTTTTGGATTCGGTTTTGAATCCTTCCCATCAGGTTTGGCTTCATTCGCAGATGGTGCTGTATTTGTTGAGCCGCTACCACTCCGTCCTCTACCTCCTCCTCCGCCAGTACTTGAACCCGCACCAGATGACATTTCTTTCTTTTATTTATATTCTGAAACTAATTTGACCTTTATTAGACTAAAACAGGAAAAAAAAAACATTTTATAATTATTGCATATAAAATGCCACGCATTCCGCCGGTATACAAAAATTCTTCCTATTATATTTAATAATATTTGGCTTTTTTATTTTGTCAGTTTTTAATACAATAATTTCATTCTGCAAATACATTTGCAAAACCCAAACAAAACCCAACAGTTTCATGGAGTATAGGCGGGTTTAACGAAACTGAAATCAACCCTCATTTTTACAGACTAGAGTTGAACCCAGATTAAACCTATATGGAAAAACAGTAAATAACTAATTTGTCTGCTAATACGAAAATATTCTCAAAGTTCAATTGTCACAAAATGAAATGCTCTTTCCAGCTAATCATCTTAAATAGTTACTAATGTTTCTAACTACTGAATTTTTAGTTTTCATTTTCCTACTTGTGTTTTATAGGAATTGTAACATACAGTTCAAAAGTAAAGAAAGAAAGCTCTAAATATAAGCAACATAGTTTGAATTACAAACCCAAAGATCAATTTAAATTAAGCAATATTAACACAAAAACTCAATCAGCTGCGACCCATGAACTACAACAGAATTTCGTAGGAGCACTCTCCCTCCCGCTTATGATGAATTCCATTTTTCTACAAAGAACTTCTCATGCTCGGCTAAAGCTACATTAAGGAGAATCAAAAGATGGGAGTAATTTGCTAACGTTGTTTTATATAGTTTAAGCATTTAATTCTGTCCAGGACGAGAGCTTTCTATTCAGCCACCTTTATTTTTAGTAGATTTTCACATTTTTGGGCACTTTGGCTTCTTTTGGACAAAAATCTCGGCATTTATAAGTTTAACCATTTTTACTGTGAATAAGTGTTACACCCGAATTTTGCCATTCAATATTCAATGTGAACTGGTGGGGTACGACAAGTAGAACATGTTAAATTCTGATATCATTCTTATGCCTTCTTCTTAAATACCAAAAGTTCATTGTTTCTTTTACTGTTTTGTTATGTTCAGAATTCGTATTGTTTCATAAAAGGAATTCGAGCATTTAATTGCTTTTTAGCCGTATTTGGCATACGGACATTTACGAGTAGCCACAGTTTTATTACGTTATGAATTATAACCAAGTGAAAGAATAAAAGCAATATAATATAGATTATCTTTTCTCTGTTGAGTGGAAGAGACTTCAAAACCTATATTTTTATTTTGCTTATATCGAAGTGGTACAAGGAACGAATGGCGCAAATTCTTCTTAGCAATCTTCTCATTACATCTAGCTGATATCTATCTTAGGAGTGGTTAACTTCATTACCACAGTAATCAACATACGATCCTCTGGCATCTCATTAGAATTGAGGTATTACTTATTTAGGAATTACTTAACAAGCACTATCAGCCCATGAAAAAATAATTTCGGGATATTTGACGAAATTACACCGCATACGAAAGAAGTGTCTGCTGGTTGCATGTCTAAAAAACTCTGATTCAGAATCCCAAGAGATGAACCGTTCCCAAAGTTATAGTACTCCGCTAAATAAGCAGTCAAAGCTTTGCAAGAGTCCTGTGAAAGATCCAGGAAATGTCGATTGGTTGCAATACGACCAGATTTCACCGGAAACGTTGTGTAACCAAACAGAAAACAAAACACAATGCCAACTGAATCATGGGCACCGCAAATTTTACCTCCTCCCCGAGAAAGGAATAAAATCAATCATTGAATTGACATTGGGGAGCATTTTCTGATGGAAACGCCGAATAGGGTGAATATGTCTCAATGGTATAGATCTAGAAATTCTTGAAATTTTTGCACTTTTGTTTGTAGGATTATGCAGAAAACCCCACCAGAACTAAAGCTTAAGAATATTTGTACTCTGTTAAAATTAGCGCTGCACAAAGCGCCCTTGGGGCGGTTCCTTTCCAATTAATAATTCTACTGAAAATCAAATGCATAGGCACTATAAATTGATTGGGAAAACATAAAAAACGTTTACCGAAAATTGAGGACCAATTTCCTTTGTTTCACAGCACTTATGAAGAGCTGGCAAACAGCACAGATAGCAGGAAGAATTCGGAACCCACTGGAAAAATTTGTTAACAACAAAACAGCGCAATATACTTGCTACCTAATTTTAACAATAATACAATACCACAAACGAAATTTAACAGCAAAAATCAAATTTTCTGCCAAACTAAAAACAAACGAAGTCCCTCAGGCAAGCGGCCATTTTGAGGTCTGTGAGCAGAGCGAGAGCAAATTGACACTTTGCAAGTAAACTAGTGCAGAAAAAATCAATTAAAATCGAACGTTTGAGTCGCGGCACTCGAAACGGGTCGATTTCGGTAAAATAATTAACAGAACTTACAGTTTTCGACTATAAAAAATAAATCGACTTTGGCGAACAGCTCCTCTGCAGAGCGCTCGGATATTTTTGACAGACACAACAAAACTGCCCGATGCGAAACGATGCCTGCGCTGCTCCCCCTCGGCTCCTTAGAGCGGCCTGCTGTCGAATTTCCCGTGCAGTGCGACGCCCGCTGAGCAATGCGAGCCCAACCGGAATATTTAGCGATGCACTTCTGTCAACATACCTTTCTGCACTTTATGCACTTTCTGCAGGTCGCCTCGCCGATCCCTGGTCACTTCTCTGGCCGCAACTTTTGATAGCTCTTTGCTTTGACCCGAACCCACACTTGCAAAGCCGCGACTCAACCCCGCGAACCGACACCGTCCGAAGAGCGGAGCACCATCCTCCGAACCGATACGAATGCCGTGAAGTGCCAGACGTGAGATTCAGTTCAGTGACCACTTTTACAGGGAAATTGTTGATCGTATGGCACTACTTTTTGGTCATCTCAAAAGGAAGTTGTGTAACTGATCAGACCGTTACAAAACTATGGCGATTACTTAGATTTTTAGAGCTGGGGACTACCACTCCGATGATTTTCTGAAATAATCACTTAAATGAAAACTGGAAATGGCTATTTTTATAAATTTTGCAAATACGCTTCTCAAAAGAATTAAGAATTAATTAATTGAATCGCTGTATCTTCGCGAAAAATGATCGGCTTAAATAGACTTGGGTGTATTTGAAAACTTGTCTTTAATTAGTTAATTAATTTTTCAAAATGGAAAATAACAATGAACAGCTCACGCAATGTTCTTTACAAAAAAAAAGAAAACCCCGAATCATATTCGAGATACTCAACACATTTGATATCCTCTAGTATTATCTATCCACGGGATTTTAAATGTGTTGAGTATCTCGAGAGCACTTAGAACTTACTCTAGATAAAGGACTAACCTTTGGGAAACGTATCTGCACAATAGTCCACAAATGTAATTTACTAATCAAAATACAAGAAATTCTTACGAGATGAAAAGTAAAGAGGCGAAGCGTTTCTAAAATGCCACAACAGGCCTGGAACAAGCAAAAATATTCACACATTCCGTGCATGACAAGGCTGACAATTTTCTCACATTAAGATCAAAGCTTCGCACAATTACGGGGCTGCTAACTGGGCACTGCTCCTTAAGGTACATATCACCTTAATAAACTAGCTGTATGCAGACTAGTCTATCTAGGCGACGCATTCCCACATCCAAAACTAGTCTGGGACTCCAATCCCAAAGACATAATCGGCCTACTTGGTTACGATGACCGCGAGAAGACACACACTTAAAATGATGCTAGATCTGCCATAGCAGTTCTGCACCTCTAGATTCGATTCGAATTGAATTCACTAACAGAAAAGTTCTTGTTTTATTCTTGTTCCCCACTAATTCCATCTTTAGGCACTTAGTTACAGGCTAAATATATCAGAATTATTTTTAGTTGAGGTAAGTATGTAGGCTAAGTTATCAATTCTTGGGTTTTTTTCGGTTTTTCTCTTGTCTCCGAAAAATATTAAAATCACACAGCGTCTCATTCTAGTATTATCACAACTGTAAAGGTTCATAGACTCTAAATCTCTGAAAATTGTGTATATAAATTTCGAAGATTGAGATATGTATATGCAATAAATGAAATGAATTAATTAATTAAAAAAAAAATACTTAATTTAATTAAAGTTTGAGAGCCCCAATGGAGTGCAACAAATTTTGTTTCGAGAGAATCTATGGCATGGTCATTTAATAATCTACTAGTCATTATCAAAAAACTGAAAATGAATGACTTTTTACTTAATATTAGGCATGTTTGATTTGTTTTAAATTAATATTGCAGCATATACATAGATCACTGACAAGATTAAAGTCTTTAATTGCACGGAAGTGCAAGATCTTATTAAAAGCATTTATGGAAATAGTCAACATTCCGAAGTCTACTAAACCTTTAATTTCAACAGCAATAATTAAAATGACACCATAGAATATGAAAAACTAATCGGAAGAAACTCGCATGAAAATGTAAAAACATAACATTTGATAAGATTTAGGAACAAGCAATTATTCATGCACCCCATACTGAAATTCAATTGGTAGTGTAACAAAAACTTGTCATGAAATACCAAACTCATTTAAATATTATATGAAATGTTAAATAATTGGAACACAAACCTTGTATTTGTAGTATCGCCAAGATTCTAAGCGGAGGTTTTACTTGAACTAAATTGAATTGAACAAAAATCAGAATATTTCTTTTATAAAAGGGAATTTTTTATTTCCATTCAACTAAAATCAGAAAAATTTCGTTAAGAAGCTTGAAAACTGTTAGTGGTCAATAAATCGCCGCTCATGGTACCCATAACTCATCATGTATTTGTCTTAAAAATAAAAACTAAATTTTATTATAATCAGAATAGTTGTCACTATCATATGAACTACAATAAAAAAAAGGTTTTTTTCCTACCCTAAAATTTTAATTTTTTTTTTTATTCTAGTTCACATGATTAAGGCTTTAATGTCGAAATAATGAGCCTTTAAAAGGCTGAATTAGTCCAGTAGTTTTTGAGATATCCAAACAATCAGGTATTTATTCAACTTAAATATTTTGTAACTTTTACAAGCCTCATGTCCAATAATAGTTTGTATACAAAAAAATTTTGGACTAGTTTACAGCTTGTAATTATAGAAGGTTTTGATATAGACCTTCACAGCTAAACTGTCTTTAATGTATACAATTTTGCAGATGTGGTATGAAGAAATCCCAAATAAACGCAAGTCTTAATTTATATACATGTTTATTATGTAGCAAAGATTTAATACAAAAATATTCGATTATACAATGTCATGATAGAAAGCTAGTACTACTGAATTCCCATAAAAGAACTGAAAAAAGAAAACATCTTGTGGCCTGGTCTTGGCGAAAGCGACTCCTGAGCAGTACTTTGCGGCATAGAAATTATGTCGTTGCGTAGCAATGGAGTAGTTTTTTCGATTGAGATTATTCTGAGTAAAAGCGGTAAGCTCATAGTACCGCCCCAAAGACCTTTCGCCAAATCCAAAAATTGTGCGCCGCAATCAGCAGTAGTAACTTAACCTTGAACCAGTTAAATATCTTCGTAAAATTCAACATAAAATATATATTAAGACACTCGTAGACCTCTTACACTACAACAACATAAAACGACAAAAGGTACAACAGACTTAAAGCATGCATCTGGGTAGGAAATGATAAAAACGGTAAGTATAAGAGGGTAGAAAATAGGAAGCGCCTCCGGTCATCACGTATCGGTGCGACCGTTTCCTAGGGTTATGCTTGTGATGTCTTTAACGATCATTTCGGCCACTTGCCACGCGATTTCCTCCTGAACCTTATCTTCGGGCAAATTGACTAATTTACGCATAGCGTTTTTGATTTTGCTCCCCCCAGTGGCCAACGACCATTTCTCGTCCGGACAACCTAAATCAAAGTCGCGCTCATAGCGCCCTAGAGAGTCAACCCTTCCAAACTGTAGAGCTCCAGTGGAGTTACGGTGCCAAAGGAGGTCAGGATTAGTTAGTTGTCGCGAATCGATTTGCATATCGGCTCCCGCCACTTTACCAGCTTTGGACACCTTCGTACTTTCCATCGCAAGAAGGGTGTTTTGCTGAGATATAAAACTATTGCGTAGCACTCGAGTATTCTCACCTGTGCAATCCGAGCGAGTTTTCCTGTGACGACACTTCCGTAGGTTACTATTCCACTCAGAGTTCTTATGATCCCTAATTTTAGACTGCAACTCATTTAAGTAGTTCACGAACAGTTGAGATGAAAGGAAATTTGGAAAGTACTTAGTTTCGAGATGCTTCTCAATTATCTTCAACGGTAGGTCAAAACATCTGACCACCACATCTGGTTCTGCACAGATGCACTCTTCAACTCGGCTCCGTATTCTGTCCGAAAATTTTAGTGGACATGGTGCTTGTAGGGAAAAATATTTTTCATATAATATCATGGCATCACCCGTTGCCTCATTTTTGTGCCCATCAATCAATCGGGATTCATAGTGCTTCCGGAAATTCATAGCTGCGAGCCAAAACTCAAGGCAGTCACGCTGGCCTTCCTGTTCGAGATGTTCCATAAAATAGAATAGAGTCGGCTCACTGTAAAGAATATCGGCCAACTTAAGTCCTGTGTTGCTCAGGATTTCCACGCAATACTTGCAATAAAAGGGGCTCTGCAAAAAGTCATTTAAATGCTCCTTTTCCAAACGTTCCACAATGTAGCGCTGGGCCTCCTCGAAGCAATTCGAAGTTATTACAAAAGATGCGCCTCCACTTTGATCTTTTTCTGCGCATAGTGCCAGAGATATGCTGGACACAATTGTCGCTGGAATGTCTATATAGTATGGGGAATTTAAAGTCAAATATTTCCTATATATTCTTATCGCATCCGTAGCTACTGCTGAACTGGATTTCTCCGAATACTTGGCACTAGAGCTGTCCACTTTCCTTCTGGTCGAATCAGCAAACAATTGAGACTTCTCGTCGTCAGTAAGCGGTTTACGCATGCTTAAATCGCACAGCGCCTTAAGTTCAGGTACGTCTGTTTTTTGTGGAACACCCTCCGGCAATCCACCCTCTGAGGACTCATCGTCCAGGAGATTTTTGCTCGCTGCCAGCCGCAAATTATTTTCCGATTGAGAGCATATCGAAATTCTATCACAGACATCAAAACTTGTGTACGAGAGGCTGTCGTAGCCTTCCGAGGAGATGCTCTTTGTCATCTCCCTGCACGGATGCAGGGGAATGTCATCGTTCGCTGTATCACATTGAGTCGACGGTCTCAGCGGCTGAGATATTTCGGTTGCGGCCTTAAAACTTTCTGCGTCTAAGTAGAATTTAATAAGGGAGAAGCCTCGTCTCGATTCTAAAAATTGGACAAAGTAACTAAGGCAGGTTTTGTCACGTATAATTTCTACGAGATTCATAGATAGTCGGGATCGGGCTTCTATTAAGTCTGCAATTAAAGTATAAAAAGAAATATGTTTAAACAATAGTAAATTACATTGTTGGAAAAAAATAATAATAATTAATCCTCCGAGCGGAAACCTACATACGTATAGAGCTTACTAACACGTATGGAAATATGAAAGACAAAATGATCAAACACCTTTCGAACTGTTATATCTTTGAAATCATAAACTTTAGGAGCTAACAACACAAAGATGATAAAAAGATGTTATATGCATTAACTTACAATTTCTCGCGACCACCAATTATTAATATACAGAAAAGATATCGCAGAGTTTTACAAACGAGAGGTCATCTACTTCTCGACTGCCAAAAATAAACTAAAGAAGATTCGAAGTTTCTATTTAGGGAACCCTTAGAGGAATATTGAGGACTATAATTTATTATCAAACGAAAAGATTTTGTTACCATCAGGAAGATCAAAATTTCGAAGACGAAATTCATGAGAGTATCGAGAAGACACAATTTTGCAGTGGATTTGAAGCTTAATGATGAGAGTGTAGAAAGAGTATACGACTTTACATATTTGGCACAATATTTAATTGCAAGGCTAACCGGATCTATCAGAATTTTAGGGTCGAATAGAATAAGCTAGAGAAGCCTTCTGCAAAATGAAAAAAATCTTATGTGGAAGAAAGATCAGTCTGGCTCTGATGATAAGTATTCAGTGTTCTTATATATGAAGTAAAAACACAAACTCTGCAGAAAACCGAAGCTGAAGAAAATAGAAACCTTCGAACTTATCGAAAGATTTTAAAACTTGCATGGGTAGACAAAATATCAAACATCAAAATGATGATTAGAATGAGGAAAAAAACAAAGCTGGCGAAAATGATTAAATTCCGAAAGCTGGAGTATCTTGGCCACATTTTAAGAAATGACAAATACCATTTGCTACAATTAATACTACAAGGAAGAAGAGGCATAGGCAGACGCAGAACAACATGGATTGATAATTTAGCGAAGCAGAAAGGAGCTTTAAGAATTAATCGAAAATATTAAAATGAGTGTTAATGCCTGAAATCGGGCGCTAATTATTTTATCTGTCTAAAAACGAACGCTTTCTTTAATATTCGGGTTTAAGTTCTTAAAAATTCAAGACTTAAGTTAACGCGAAAAAAACTCTTAAGGCAGCAAACTTATTTGTTAAAAATTTAAGTAGTCGTAGGCCCAATAGCACGGAAATGGTACTCTGCCACACTAACCATTTGAGTTTATGTCTTATTGAATTTTACGTTTAATTTATTTCTTCTTATTAGACTGCCTGTTTTAGCGTTTGTTTACGCTCGCATGACGGAAAATTCCTTCTGAAAGGGGATTAAGGACCGAACCCTGTTTTAGCCAGCTCGTGAAGTACTTATAATAAAACAGACAAATTGCCTGCAGCACCAAGGGAACGTGAGAATTGAGCCAACAAAAGGTGATTAAGTTAGCTTGAAATAGGTAAAGTGGTAAGGGGAACCGCGCGGAGCCACCCCGATATTTTTAGCTTCCCATTTACATTAAGTTCGGAGGCAACGCCCGGCAAATAGGCACACAGTCCAAAATAGGAAGTTGCTGACATTGCGCATAATATGCAAATTGGCCTGGGAGACTGCATCTCGTTCGCATTTTACTGGTGAAAAGGTGAAACTCGGAAGCGCACAGTCTCCCCGTTTGCTTATATAATTTGCACAAATGTTCCGCAGATCACGCACAGGCTGTGACCTCTTTCGTTTGCTAATTAACTTACCCTCGTTCAAGTCCTCATCGTTGAGATCTTCATCAAGAAAGGCGTCGCTCACTGAGGACGTCGTAGAAAGCCTCTTGTCCGGTGTTCTGTCATCACAGGTAACTGTGCGACCTACAAAAAGAAAACCACCCACAAAATTAGCATTCCACTCGCATTTCTCGAGCCGCCTTCTGTTTTTCACCTGATTTCTTGAATAGCTGAAGCATGTCGCATCAGTTTTTTGCCATTCGAACAGTTATTTTGCGAAAAAACACCGGAACTCCATCGCATGTAAGCAAAACATCATCGAAATTTTTCAGTAGTCGGAAAAGATAAATATGTCAAAACAATTGTCAGGTGTGATTCATGAAGTTGGCTGCAATCGGCCGATGAGATAATTAAAGAATAAAGTTTCCTGACAAATTCCGGTTAAGAAAGAAGAGGATTGGAGAGAAATGTCATACGAATGTCAAACAGCCACAAGTATCCCAAAAACGACTTTCGCGTGCTTCAAAATATTCGAAATCTTGTAAAGTATCTGGAATTTATATTTTTTTACAGCAAGTCCAGTACGTTATGCAAAATGGAAATAGAAAGTGGTGAAGGACAATTGCAAATCCACCTTACGACCAAGCAATCACAGTAAGTTACCCTTTTGAGGTTAGAAATCCTTAGACTTAAAAATGTGAATTTCAGGTATGCTGTCCCGGATATTCCCTATTCTATAGGAGCAAATGTTTCTACAGTTGAGCTAAATACCCTCGTAAATACGCTATTAGGCGAGAGTCAAGAACACAATGATGTTGAGTTCGATTTTCTAGTTTTTGGGGAGTTCTTGCGGTAAGTTAAGCTTGTTAATCCTCAGATTGTGAAAAGAATAAGCCTTTTTAAATCTAGGGAAAAACTTGGAGACCACTTAAGGGAAAAAACAATCTCGTTTGAAGATGTTATCGAAATTGAGTATGTTGAACGATTCCCGGCTCCAGAGCCGAAAGATTGTCTACTGCATGATGATTGGGTGTCGGCGGTTAAAACAAGCAACAATTGGGTGCTCACTGGATGCTACGATAACACTATCAACTTGTGGACGACGCAGGGAAGGCACATTTTAACAATTCCCGGTCATACGAGCCCCGTAAAGGCTGTCGCATGGGTTTCTCTAACAGACACTACCGGGGTTTTTGTGAGGTATGAGGAATAGTTTTGTAATTGCGGAATATATTCTTAAATATAGTAGTTATAGTTAGCTTATTGAAGTTGTGTCGCAACGTAGGACTATACATGTAATATATATACCTTAAATAATTTCAGTTGCTCCCAAGATCAAACAGCAATGCTATGGGAATGGAATATCGAACAGAACTCAGTTGATTGTGTTCACGTTTGTAAAGGCCATGAAAGGGGCGTTGATTGTGTCGATGTGAGCCCGGATGGAAAAACATTCGCTACAGGAAGTTGGGATAATATGCTGAAAATCTGGACAAGCAGTAAGTTTCCTGAATTTGCACGCAATTTGAATTTTAACTTATTATTTGTAGGTTTTGACGATGTTTCAAACTACGCAGATTCATCCAAGAGGATGAGAGGAGAGCCAGGCACCACAAGGGTGAGAATTTCGATTAATATTAAATTTTGAGTTAGAATAGTAAACAATTTTATTCAATTGACTGAAAAAGTAAAACAAGAAAAATATTTATAGTTGAGATTGTGGCTTGGTTAAGGAATTAAGCTAATTTAGATTTTTGTTCAGATGAGTTTAGATCTTGTTAGGTGATTTGTACCAAAGATAGAGGCGAGGTTGGGTTCACCTAAACCTTGTTTGAAATTTTGGTTTACCTTTATATTTCTCAACCTGAAGTTTCCTTTCCAGACTCCTGTCATGACGCTGCAGGGACACAGAGAGTGCGTGTCTGCTGTGCAATGGATGGATAACCAAACGATAGTAACCGGCTCATGGGATCACACGATGAAAGTTTGGGATCTGAACCTTGAGGGTATTAAGACGGAAATTACCGGGAATAAATCTTTCTTCGACATTAGTTACTCGAAACTCAATGGACTTATTATAGCGGCGTCAGCCGATAAAAATTTAAGGCTATACGACACCCGATCGAATCGTAATTCCACCATTTATCTTTAATTTCTTCCATCCGGCTAAACCATTCTTCTTCCAGAGGGTTCAGTAGTGAAGAGCACTTACTACGGACATTCCCAATGGATTCAAGCAGTGGCTTGGTCAACTAAAGAAGAGTGCATGTTTGTTTCAGGATCGTACGATAATCAGGTTAAATTGTGGGATTACAGAAGGTATTTAATCGTTTTTCGTTTATTATTTACTTTATATTTTATTCCTGCAGCCCTAAAGCGCCGCTGTATGATCTCATTGGTCATGGGGACAAAGTTTTAGATATAGACTGGACGAATCCTAAGTACATTGTGTCTGGTGGGGCCGATAACACAGTTCGTGTGTTTAAATCGCGGAAAGCTCTTAAAAACAAATAAATCTATGGGCAATATACACAGCGTGCTGAGTTCAACTGTACTTTTTACTTTTTTAACGTCGCAATAGGAATAAATTCGTTATGTATTGTATTAATCCTTTAATTCTTCTTAAACATTTCCTTGGTTATTATTTGCGCTAACTTGACCCGACGGACGAAATCCTCTCTAGGGAAATTGAGCAGATCCCACCTGCAAAATTTCATCGAAATCCGAGCGAGTTTCCTATTTCACACTTGTTCCCAAATTCGGAATTGTTTGGTAAAAAAAACCTGAATACTTCAGCTTTCAAATTTGAAAATCTTCTTCTTAATTGAGTGAAGTCATCGCACAACTCAGGAAAGCAAGGAAAAGTACGCTCATGAATAAAAGTTATTTTGGTGCTTCCAGAGGTAGAAGCCATAAACCTATAAATTGTATTTTAAAAGTAATAAAATATATGTAAAGAAAATGCAAGTGCTTTTCTTTAAATTGAATTTGCTACTACACTTACGAAGGAGGCAATGAAAAATTGACAACAAGATAAAAAAGGTTGTTTCCAGAATAATTGCACAAGGGAGTTTATGAAGAGGATTAATAAACTTTAATGTCGTTTCTTTAATTACAGGTAGGAATAGGATAAATTAATGTACATAATTAGGATTTAGAATAAATAAACTTTAATTACAGAAACTCAGTACTGTTTATCTGACTTCTAAACTCCTACGAAGAATTACTATTATATATATTTACAAAATAAAATAAAATTGTATTTCAGAAGACAATTAAGAACGTAATTTATTTATTTAATTCAACCTTCAGAATACAATTCTTATGGACCATTGAATTGGTCGCAATTAGTAATTTTACTAGTAAATTTATTCCTATGGCACCGATTCATTAATAAATCAAAATTAAAATCATAGACCCAACTGAATTCATTAAGACAATACGTATGACATGGAGAGCACACACGTTTGCTATTGGCATAGCCAATATATTGCAGAAAGCTTTATTTTTGAAATTATTAATAAAGGTTTACCTAACCACACTGAAAATAATTGTTTGCAGTTTCAGGTAGTATAATAAATGCATTTAGTTTATTTCCACTTTCTCCAATTAGGTATATATATCATAAATACTTCAGTTAAATGAATACATTTTTCTTTCATCTATATAATGTAGGTACATACAATATATTTATTTAATTTATGTTCATATTTAGGGGAAGGTCGGGTGGTCCCGGAAATTTAAATATCTAAGCAAATAACCACGTTGTGTAAAGTAAAAAGTTGTTTCTGATGTCAAAAAAAAAAAAATTGTTAAAAGCAACGAAAAGTATTCCTAGATAAGTATGGCTGAGGATAGCCCAACAGTTTTTTCCCGAATGAAATGTTAAATTCGGGTTAATACTATAAAAATTACATGCTGATAGAACAAAATATTTTATACTCGTATTTTGTAATACATTAAAATAATTGCGATATTTTCGATGTAGTAAAATGATTCGAAGTCACACTAGGTTAACTCCTGCATGTATGACGTAAATTATGGATATATCCTATTCAATTTCTTTTATTTAGATTGATCCTCTTTGAAATTTTGCAAAAATTAATTTTGTACAATTTTAAAAGAATAACACTTTAAGAACATACAGTCATTTGGGAATATATTTTTTTTTTTTGGTTTATTAAAGCGCGGTTACAATAATTCGAAAAACGATTTAAATTTACCTTACACTTTTACTCTAATTGTAAATGAGGCGATAGTCCTCTGGGAGTGTTAATTTTGTAATTGAAATATTTTGTTTCTTCGATGCGTATTTTTACTATTATTTATGTACTTAATTACATTTACTTTTTTTATAATACATAATGTATACGCAGTAGGTAAGTACGCTTTAATCACATATACATATAATGACCGACCAATGGTTTTATATTTCCTTAAAAACATTAAATTATGCGGTTGTTTTATGATGGAACAATTACATTTAATGGGGCTTTCCGCCTTTCAGCAAAGATCATGTGCGAGAATTTCTTCTGATATAATGATGTTCGGATTAGTCAGAAAAACAATGGAATTCTTTAAGTTTACAAAATAATTACATTTAATTGGAGACTTTATAAGATAAAGCCTTCTAAGCTAAGCATACACAAAATACTAAATCAATTTATCTAATTGTAAGAGAATCTGAATAAATTTTTATACAAAAAGTACTACAATTATTATGAGGCGAAACCCCCATGCGGCGAAACTGAAAATGGGTAGTGTAGTAAGCACGTTTTTTTCATATTCTAAATTTAAACAATTCCTGAATATCTCAGTTCGGAAACCGTTTACGACATTTTGTTATATGACAATATTTGTTTAAATTGATGTCCCCTTTGTTATGATAAGATTATGTCTACCAGGAAATAAATGAGATTTTTGTGCGAATGCATAACATGAATATTTTTTTACAACCGCACATTAATCGAAACGTTAGCTGAATAAGAGAGGATATAAAATAGCATTTTGGTCCCTGGCTTTTTATACATCATAGACCCAGTTAGTTTGACTCATTCGAGGATTTCAAATAAGTTGCAATTCTAGTTTCAATTTTTTCTATGTATTTTGATAATATAGAATCACAAATAAAGTAAGTTTCGAAATTACTGTCCTTTTGTAGTTATTTTCATTATAATCTATTAATTAATTAATTTAAGAAATCAGCTATTTTAAATTCTTCATATCGTTGGGTTTGGAAAGAATCCTTTGGGTTTTACCACAAAAGATTATGCTATAAATATGCCAAGTTTAATTAAAATCCATCCAGTAAACCATATAGAAATTGCTTAAGTTCTTGTGATGGCTTCTGTATAATAAACTATACAAAATGTAATTTTTGCAAACAATATTTCACGTAAAGATACGATTCGGTTACGTAAAGTTTTATTGTATAATTACACTAAAGCAGCTAAATCTTAAGAGCTGAGAGTAAATATCTTCCATAAATAAAATATGGAGATTTGATTTAGTGTTTTAGACAAACAAACGGAATTAATCAAATAAACATTCTAAAAATACCTAATATGTATAAATAACATTAATTTTAAAAATATGATGTACATATATGTTATATATAGATTAAAATTAAAGATAAAAGGAATGCATAATTGCTGTAGTAAAAATTGCTTGGATGAAGAACAGATTATGTGCACAAACACGTGACTTTAACTGGTAAAATAATCTAGAAAAAAATGTAAACGATATTTCCCAAATCGTGCAATGAATTCCGCAATGTGTACGTATTCATAGAAATTCGCTACTTTATGTTAATTTAAATTGAAATATTACACTGAATAATTAAGCACTGCTATTGAATACGTAAATCATACGTTGCTATCATGGCACTTTCTTCGAAATAGAAATAACAAATCGGATTCCCTTGATAGCCAGAGGCGAGTCGCAATGATGCCCGTTTATATGTATAATCAAATCAGCGTAATAGGAATTTCGGTTTATGTAAGCTTCACTATCAAGCATCATTGAGAACTATGTAATTTTATTTAGATACAGCTCGAAAGAATTTAGTTATGGATGCTGGCGCATGGACCGGAATAGCCAACCGTCTGGGTGGACGCGAATTTAGCGGGCTAACTCAATGTGGGAACAGAGCAACTCAGCTGACTTAATTTAGGGGTTGAGTTGCCCACTCGAGCAAATACGTAAATCATCGCGGTATATGAGCACTTATTAGATAATTCGCAAAGTGGTTCGCTGGCGTAACAAAAGCTATCTAGTTGGCAGCTAGTCGGCAGTTTAGTTCGCAAAATCATTCTGACGAATAAATCAAACACTCTGGAGATTACGAAGACGTGAAGTGTTGGTGCTTGTCTGTCTCATTACCTGATAAATTGTCTTGTCGCTGACGAGTACATCAGGTTAACTAACTTAACTTAATTTAATACCACTACCTGGGGTCGCGTCCAGCTTTAAACAGTCCACCAGTTGTTCTGACCCAGTTAAAAGCTATTCTACCGGGAGATCAGTGATCGCGCTATAGAAGAGGTAAATGGCTCTGATTTTGTTGGGGCATTTGCTAGAATTTAGCAGACCACCCCTTTAGTTGCTGCCGGATTGTGGTGTCTTTATGAAGGCACTTTATTGGGGGAATTATCGATAATTGCTTGTAATTGTGATATACTGACGAGTAATCGACGTTAATTGCAACTGGTAATTATAAAAGAACAAATTAGGGTCAACGGGGAATTCTTCAATTCTTTAACGATCTTAAAGATTTTTATTTTCTTAGAAGTATCGAAGAAGTAGCAAGATCGGGTTCTGTAAGGTATTCACATTTATGCGAAAAGTTTTCGGTCTCTGAATTAAATGAACGAAAAAAAACAAACGTGAAACAACAAAAATTGTTGATAGTGTTTTATCAGGTGATAAATCTAAAATACTTTGTGCATGATCGAAAAGTTGCGATTTTAAGGCACGAGGCTGATAAGCGAAGTGAAGTGTCTACTTTCTATTTTATTATGCAGTTTTCAGATTACTTAGGACCGATGAAAAGCAATTCTATGCAATTTTCAATTAAGAGAAGTTCGGCGTTATATATTTTAGTTTCCACTTAAAGAGTATTTGAAAAAGTGAATAGTATAGATTTAGATATACGTAAGTTGTGCTATTCTGTGTGATTATAGTTATTTTGTGTTTTTAATGATATAAATTACTCATATATAAAATCTAAACCATTTGATCAAATAAACGAGAATAACTGGTTTATTAATTTTCGTTTATTTCGGCTAAGCGTGTGTAATTTTTAAGTATATCCAAGAATGATAAATGATATTCAAGTTTTAGTTTCATAAGTTTTGTATGTAATCAAATATGAGTTTTTTTTTAATGAATTAATGAAAGTTATACAACAGCTTTTAACAATTTCGAAGAACGTAGATTATTATAAGTATTTTGTCAGATAGAACTTGTCATCTTTTTAGCATACTAGAACACTAAAATCACTTTTTAAAATTTTTCAAATACATTTTTTTAAATAATATTTTTGTAATTATCTAGTGTGAAGTACCTACAATAGGTGGGGATTCCAGAATTGAGAATGTTTTGTTTGAGTGTAATTTAAATAGAAGACTATGAAGACGATTGTAAAATTGTGTGTTAGGTATTTAAAACGAACAACAAGAAAAACATTATTTCTGAGAATTATACTTATGCAACGTCCAACAAGTATACGATTTTATATAAAGGAAATATACGAAATATATATATGTATTATTATTTTTAGATCGTATATTATAATGAGTATAATTTCAGATGATATTTTGTACAATTTTACAATTTACTGTATTTTTATAGTCAAATGTTTACCCTTTCAATTCACTATTTCTATTTTTTCATACATTATTTACTTTGCTGTCTTTATGGTAACGGTTTCACCTTTATAATATTTTACGGTTGTCCAAAACCGACCCAAAATTAAACTTTTGCTTGTTTATAACACTTTCTTGATAATGGGACTGATGCCAAATTAAGAGAAATAACCCCTCTCTCAGTATATCTGTAAATGGCATTTTGTTTTATCACGTGTACCTGCATTCTACATTAAGAGTTAAATAAGTTAGGGAAAATGAAAAACTTAACAAATTTCAAATGCACCCTTTTGATATATGTATATGTAATATATATTTAAAAAATATTCAAATTAAGGGATGGCATTTAAAAGCTTTTACACCCTTGAATTAATTACGATATCTATTATACGCTTCAAGTTTGATAAGGGCAATATACCGCGGAGGTGTGTGCCCTTTTCACACAATCGCCACTTTCAACGCAAAAAGGGTCTGCACACTTAGTTATAGATACTGTGTTTTATCGCGCTTAGCGAGAACTATGCAAGCACTAAAATTTAAAGCGAATTATTTCAAAAGATTGATGCAAGTCATCAATTCGTTAATTTTGGTAGAAGTATTAATTTGCTCTCAGAGATCGATGAGTAACTTTTTGAAACCAATAATATCTAAAATTTACGAATAGTACCTATAAGTGCTCGAAAATATCGTAGGAATATTTCGGTAGTTTTAAATTTCAATAAATTTGATTTGCAGAAGCTTCTGTATTAATTCAGTAGAGAATGTAATTCTTGTCATCTTTTAATAAAATCAAACAATTTCAAGAATATTAATTTCAAAAACGCAATTTATACCCTACCTTTTTACCACGTCCTATATTGCAATGTGACGTAAAATCGTTATAGACAGATCTTCTGCCGCAGAATTTAATGACTCAGTTTGAAAACAATTTCTGTTTGTGAATACAAGTTAAACACTTTGCAAAAATCAATATTTAAAACAACTGCAGTATTTTCAATATGACACAATAAAATGCAGAATTTATTGACTTTATAATCTTTCCCATAAAATTATTTAACAAAAAATGATAGAGGTAATTTAGATGTAATATAAAATATATGAAGGTAATTTGATATTTATTATTGAATTAAATAAAAATTTATTAGCGTTTTTCACTAAGTGTAGTTTTATTTTGTTATCAATTATTATTAAAAGCTTTTATCTGAGAAAAAAATCAAATCACGTAAAGTGAAGCTCTTTTGTGCGGTGATGAATTTTTACTTACCTCTTCTAATTTTGTGACCTTATCACTAACTGAAGGCTAACCGTATTTATCTTTTAATATTTTATGTAATAAAGAGATTGAGTAGAAAGCTCGTAATAAATGCAAAGCTTTATTGCTCTTAAAATAAATTGCAATTTAAGTCTTAAATCTTTATATTTAATTAGTGGTACCTAAGCTAGAGAGGGCAATTAAAACTTACATTTTTTTACTGCCTATGATTAGCACTTGTCATTATATTTTATAATTACCTAAATATTAGGTAAAAAATGTACACTAATACTTTTTTATGCATTATCTTTCATTTCACTTTAGACTTCTTGCCAAGTAATGATTTATCTATTCAGTTGCCCACGCGCTTTAATATTTAGCGATAAAAAATTAATGTTTTGATCAAGAAATAACATTGTATCTAATGATGATGAATATTTTGAAGATATAAAAATATACTTATCACAAGAACACAATTGAGGAAAGAATTAAGGCAAAGTGGCATGATATAATTATCTATTGCAAAACTTGTGACTTTACAAGGTTAAATACGTTTTACAAATTTCATTATAACCATTTTAATGTGCGCATTGGAAAAGGTTGTAAAACCCAAAATCGAAGTTTTCGTTATGTATAATTTTGATAATTTAATATATGAGCTTTATACACATTTAAATACTTTCTCGGATAATGCGAGTATTTTCAGGGAAAATTAAATAATTTAAATAAAATAATAGCAGTAGTTTTTTTTAGATGGGTTTTAATTATTTTAAAGAAGAATTACTTGCCTAATACAGTAGTTATAAACATTTTAATTTGAGGTCATTTCTGTCGAATATAATTTAAATCTCGCAAAATTGTATTACCTTTGTAAGTAATTAATGTTCTGGCTTGAAGAACAAACTTCTCTTTGGTTATTTTTGGTTGTTTGCGTAGGAATTCTTAATTCTTATTAATAATTACATTTCCGTAACCATTAAATTTGCATGCATAACATGTAAATGTCACAATAACGATATCTTAAAATAAATAATTTCAGCCTTCAATAAAACTATTTAATTGAATCTGAGTAGTTAGGAAAAAAATAAGTTCACCTTAACTAAACTGCCTAGCTCAATTTTTCAGAGGTAATTAAGTTTAGAAGTTTTGCACTTCAACGTTTATAGTATACATGTATCGGGAAGTATGTTATTAATATATCTAAAAGCTCTGTAAATCTCATGTATGAATCGTAAAACTTTTGTTGTAACTTATGTATGTAACATTTTACTGATTTCATCACGGTCGTTCAGTTTTCATCGCAGTTAAGCGTTTTCATGGTTGCATGCCAGTGACGCTTTTCATATGTTTAATTTTTTAGTTAAACAAACTCAGGTGCTATTTTTTTTTAAACTTGCATTTTAACGTGTTTTAATTTATCTCACTTCCCGCAAGAGAAAATAGCAAGTAGCGAATGTTGGAAGAAAAATGTGCTTTAATCGCTTTGAATATCGTAAATGACCATAAGTCTTCATTATTGTTTGAAATTTCTGCAGCTTCATTATTTATTCGCTGGAATTCCAATTAATTCGAATTAAATGGTTTTTGCTAATAAACAAGTAAAACACTATTGTTACTTGTTTATGTTACATGCGGAGTACCCTTATGTAATTTTTTTCGCGAAATAATATAATCGAATTGAATCAAAGGCCGAATTGCCTACTCAAAAACCATTGATTTATTTTGAGGAAGGGTAATAAAATAAAGAAATACCTTTGGAATTTAAGGGCTGTAGGGGGTTTTGGGTACATGGGTCGATGTGTTCCCGCACACTCATTGCATTTTGAAATTCGTTTTCCTCTGATTTATTGAATTGTATATAGGCATCATTCTCATGAAAAAATCACAGAGCCATTGATGCCTTTCGGCGTATCCTTTGACGGGTTAAACAAAATTGATTGAGCCTATTTATTCGACCGACCTTGAACCTCGGATTTCTCTTTCGGTTTTCAGCATAAGTTTAAAGGGACAAAGAGCATTTACATAATCCAAACTTGGTCCCTTGTGATTGTTTACCCATAGCAGAAACTTTTCTTTTATACTGATTTTATTCTTCACAATTTGTGAATTTGACAAAGTTAATAAAACAAAATTCTTTCTAATTTCAGATAAATTTCAAAAAATGATTTCTCCACCGGTTATACACAACTTTAATAAATTGGTTGAACCCTACCTTGAGGGTGGCCGGGTAATTTCGCATAAAACAAGGTTCCTGACAAAACCTTGTGACAATTATGGAAGCACAATGCTTGCGGTTACAGCAAATGTACAAAAGCAAAATGGTCAAATAGAGGAATTGGAACTTGTTGCAAAACTTCCACCAATGAGTGAGGCTTATTGGAAAATGTTTCGCCCACAAAAAACCTTTGTGACAGAGAACAACATTTACACGGAATTGGCTCCTGCTATAAGACAATTAGTAAAGGACCAGAATCTAAATGAAGATGATATTTTCGACGTGTATCCCAGGTGCTATGGAGCTCGAGTTTCATTGGATGAAAATTCAAATCAAGTTGACCGTGATGCAACATTACTTTTGGAGAATTTGGCTACCAGTGGGTATAGAACTGGCGAACGGACTCAAGGTTTCGATTATGAAACTACATTGGTTATTTTAAAACACTTGGCAACGTACCATGCCTTGCCAATCGCTTTGAAGATATTAAAACCGAAAATATTCAAAGAAAAGCTATTGAATAGCGTTCAGGAGTTTTATATGAACGATTATATTGAACAGGATGTTAAGGACACTCTGTTTAAGGTTGGCAATTTTGTTTTTATTTAAAAAGTTGAATTAAATGCGTAAATTAAAATCAAATGTATACCATACTTTTGAAAATTATCAAATTATAGATTATAAATTTTATTCGTCGAGTTTTAATAGCGATTATAGAATTACGAAACCAAATAGGATTTGTAAAATGTTCATGTTTAATCACAAAATATAATATTTTTAATTAGTGCAAAAGTGTAACAATTTATTTTTAAAAATTTTTTTATTTAAATCTCTAGAAAAAATTTTTATATTTCGAACTAACTATTGAACTAGTGGACCAGTAGCAAAAATCTAAAGTTTATTTGTTTATTCATAATATTATATTTTTATGTTTTGCACTACTTAATTATTTTTATTAATAAAATTACAGGCATCTTGTGACGATATAAAGTCGATTCCAGAAATTGGTGAAAACTGTATGGACAAAATTCCAGAACTATTTGGAGAGTACGAAAAATATATGAAGAGCATTAAAAGAGATGGCAGTGGATTGTTCGATACTTTAGCACATAATGATTTTTGGGTCAACAACATGCTCATTCAAAATGGTATATACTTTATTATACTGTAATATACATATATGTTGTTTTATTATTATTATTATCTCAATTATAGACAGTGAAGGAAAACCATCAAAAATAAAAATCGTTGATTTTCAATTGGTGCAACCTGATTCATTGATGCACGATGTCATATTCTTTTTGTTTACAAGCGTAAAATCGGAACTGCTCACTGATAAATTTTATGAATTTCTGGAAATATACTATAAATATTTTATACAGATCCTAGAAATTATTGGATGCCCAACAAGTGATTATACATACGAAAAGTAATTTATTCAAGCAAAGATTTAAAATTGTATAATGTTATATAAAATTTTCAGATTTTTGGACGAAGCAAAACGCATTGCACCCATTCAGGTTAGCCACATTATGATGATGCTAAAGGTTGTGTACTTGAGCAAGGACGTAGCACCTGATGACTTTAGCGAGGTAACTCCAGATGTATTTAGCAAACAGAATGCATATGGAAAACAATACTTTAACAAGCTTAAACAAGTTATTTTAATGTACAAAAAGCTTGGTGTAATGTAAACGAACCAGTATTACTTTTACTTCATTTTATTTTGGCATTTTATTATTAGAAAAATAAATTATTTATATTAATATACATAGGATTTTCCCTTTTTTGGACTCATTTTGATCCGCCTACTTAGGTCTATCTACGTCACTGCTTGACCAGAAATCATGTTATCTAACATTTCTTGCAACTTTAAAGATTTGCCATTTAAGTAAATCATTTTCATTACCTTAATTTGACCTTAGCTTGAGGCTATCTTTCTACCTACTTTATCATTATAATTTTGTGTTTCACGCAATTAAATGCTCAATACTCAGTTCCGAATAACACGAATTAAATTAGAAATTCGCAGACAATTTCAATGACACAAAAGTGAATTGCTTTTGCCAGCTTTTATGGTACATAGGTACAAATTGAATTTTCATGCCTTTATTTTTCTGGCAATTTAATGCTTTACGAAAAATTGTGAAAATTCGTAACATTCAAGCAATCACAATAACAATTGTTCTTTACTAATTAACATTTTAGGGGATTGAGTAGAGCTACCATTGAACTTCAAACGTTCAAGTTCGAAGTTCGCAACTGTTGTTAAGAAAGGAGGGAACGAAAATTTTGAAATTTCCAAGGAAATAAGCTAATTTGATAGGCCTTTTTAAAATAATATGTTCCGAGCCCACACAGGGTGTAACTCCCGCATTTTCTGAAAGTCTGCAAGGCCATTGACAGTGGAGTCTGATGGGAGTCGACCTCCCTATATATTTCTGGAGTGTAAAGTTTCCTAAATTGAACTTGGTACAACGATGTGAAACTCTCACGCCTACAAGAAAGGTTTTTCTTGATTTTATCGAAACAAGTGCAGTGCCCTTCGACCCCGAAATTTGAGATATTAATAAGAATAGGTTGTTCAACCTCTGGGTGGATCATAAATTAAGTGCTCACACTGCAGAAAAGGACTCGAAAGACCTTTATGGTTTTACTTACTTAGGGAAAGGAAAATGAAATTGACAATCCTTTCCGGCTTCATACTAAATTTGTTCCTAAAGCATTTGCACTGAATTTTGGAACATAACTGGAAAAATAAGTTTATAATGAATTTCCTTTTGATTTCATCCCGCGCGAAAGTATTCAAGCAAAGCTCACTAAAGGTTATTTTAATTAAGTAAATAACTTTGTTTTTGTGTTGCCCGCCACATTTCCCGATCGAAAGGTTAGTCGGCTTAAATATTTTAACAAAAACCTATAATCTATCTATTTTTAGAAAACGCTCGGCTATTGCCAACTTGAGTGAACATATAATACTATGGGATAACGTGAAAATGAAAAAAAATCCTTTTTTTTCTTTTGTGGCACAACGTAGGCTGTTGAAGTACCTCCGTCATTCAGCCTTCAATTGTGATGCCGACGTTTCTATCTCATCAACCTACAAATTGAAGCACGTGCTGACGATTCAGTTCAAAAACCTTGAAAAGTCGGTATAATGGGGTGGATAATGTACTCAAGTCGTAAAAAGTTACTCTTTCAATACCAATAAAAAGTACCTTAAGGAAGGGCGGATTTGAAATTAGAATTTGTAGCTAAATTTTGGGGCATATCGGTACGCATCTGAATAATCGCCTAGAAAAATTCTAAAGGGGTTTAGTAATTATCTACAGCCCATAAAAAACTCACTACTATGTATTCACCTATTAATGAAAGCGAACGTATTTTATAATCAGTGTAAATATAAAATAAAATAGGAATTATAAGCCCTCATAAATCAAGCCAACTATAGTATATACACCCTAAGGTATAAAACTCTTTACAGGCTGAACAAAAATATTCAATAAAGACATTATAACTACACTTTCTAACGTTGGAAGTAATCCTTTATTTAATTTTATCCAAAAGTTTTTACCAAATTACTGGCGGGAGAATAAAATCAGAAGAAAACCTCTTCTTGATTAAAGCTATAATACTAAAATTTCTTTAATTTGGGGAATTTCTACCTTATTTCTAAGCATGTTCATTAATCAAAAGGAAATTTTCTTTATAACTAACTAACTGTGAGGCCAGATTTATAGTTTCTAATTTCGCTACTAAATGGAAATTTTCAATAATGTTTTTTTAACATTCTTAAAGCTTATATTGAAGAATAATCAATAATAAAATAAATTTGTATTTATTCTAGATTTTAGTGGTATGTAACCCCTTAAACCACCCAGAAAACTTCTGGAAACATTATTTTTCAAAACGATGTTTGAGATTGACTTTATATTATTTATTTACAAATTATTAATTTAATAAAAATAATAAAAGATTTTAAGAGAAAAATTCGATAACCAAACAACATTATTAAAAAGGCTTACATCAGGACGTAACTATATCATCTCAAGTTTAAAATAAATATTTATATATTATATAAAATAAATCAATTTTTGAAACCACCGCAGATATTTTTTAAATTTTGGATAAATCTCATTATTGCTATGCACCTTTGAAATTGAAAAATTTAGTTTTAAGAGCATACTATTTTTAAATATAATGGTATAAAAGGAATTATTTCATGTATAAAATTCCATGTTATTTCTATTTTTGTACAATACATTAAAACCAACGAGTACCTGAATTGAACCTAAATCTTTTTGATGTTGTATGTATGTATTGTATATACAAGCTAGAATGTGAAAATATACATCAAAACTGCCAAAAATATGGACAATAACCCAGGATATCAAAGTGCTAAGTTTATGAACTGTTTATAGATGAATAAAATGTCTTATTATAGCATTTTTAGAGTTATTTAATAGAACGGAAAAATGCCGGGCAAGCATTCCCACAAAATGGCAATTTATCTCGTAAAAAAAACTCTTTAGCTGAAAGCAAACGAGCGTTGTTTATTTTTATTAGTGAAAGGCGCTGGTAATTGAATCGTTTCGCAATCAGGGTCTTGTAAGTGTAACAGAAATGGTTTTACTGAGCCTGTAGAGTTAAGAATCTAGAGAAAGGTGGAAAAGGTTGCCATTACAATGTCAGGCAACGTGATAGATCCTAAAATGTTCATTAGATCACCACGTGAGCACCAGCAGCCTGTTTACCTATGCAGGACCAGAACCTTTGTCAGGGAAATTACGTACAATTTACAACCCATAAAGAATGGAAGATGGAATTTGAATCCTGGAAAATGGCATGCATAAATCGTTATTGCGAAGAGTGTTTTACTCTTGTCATCTACACCTAATGGCGCAGGTCGTCGAACTCTCCGAGTGCTTTATGGATAAGAGAAGGCGGAAAAACATCTCCGGTGCAGAAGGATGATAAGAATTTCAGCGGCTTAAGTGAGTGGTTCCACAGCCACATATTCATAGAAAATGACGCCCTCAAATGTGTCGACTAATCCCAACACCCTCCCGAAAAAGAGACCCATTTTATTTAAATGCTCTAAATCTCAAGGATTCGAGCAGAGGTACAAAATATATTCAACCGAAGGGAAGGCAAAACCAGGAATTTTCTGGTCAATGTGCTATGGAGATTCGTCTTAATAAGGCAACAAGGAGCTGGAGGAGAATCTGTTCATCATCCAAATGTAAACTAGAAGGGTACCGACCTCAATTTTCTTTAAGTTCTTAGGCATTTATGGTAAGTAGCGGTTGCTTTGACGTCACGAATTTGTCATCGTAAGAAGGCAAACCCAGCAGCCATACTTTCCGCAAGATTAATTTCATTTTACGGCAACTCAGCGATGGCGAAACTAAAGGAGAACAATAAACTTTGCTAAGAAGGAGACTTCTCTAAGTTGGCGACAAGACACAAAATTGTTGCATTTGGGCATTTGGGTTTAAAGTTGAATGATAATGCGAAATTACTTTTCGTGGTGGGTTCAAATCGGTTCGGTGGTTAATGAAATATATACTCATTGGATTCGTTCGTAAATTTTATTTTATCTTTCCGTCCATTTGTGTTTATCGTAGTCTATTAACTACAGTTTGTCAGTTCTTAAAATGAGTTGTCATAAGGAAAAGAAGTAGGTACCCTTAGTCTAGTACAATTGAGAATAGAAATTAATATACTTACTTCGAAACCTACCTATAGTAGATATACATATCATGCAATTTTGTCAATTTCGCATAAAACTACCTTGTTTAAATTAAATTATAGGCTAATTATTAAATTTCTGGGATATACATACATATGTGTGTATTATAATTAAGTCTAGAATTAAGAACAATCGCATCCTACGTTCATACCAACCAAAATTTCAAAGAATCCTCATATATTCTAAGCACATTTATGCAGTGACGAACAAAGGAACATATTAATTAATATGTTATACCCATTTATGTTCATCAGCCCTCAATTTATAAAGTAAGCTCGTTATGTATTTAAAGTAATCTTTCAAGCCTTCATGCTATACGAATTTCCAGTTTAGTTTCAATCTGCCCGTACCCATATAAGAAAATTGTAGACTAAGTTAGTATACAAAATGAAATCGTTGAGATGAAACTCGTTGGAATAGTTGTCCTAATTAGTCCTAAGTTGTAGCCAAGTAGTTCTTCATTGGCTTTTTCGTACATATTTACATAAACCTCTTCTTGTAATATTTACATAAACCTCTATGAATTCTAATTATTTCAGATTTTTCGCTTTGCAAACTTTATAAGGGAGCATTAGTATTTTTTTTTTAGACATTTTGCATCATAAGTCGAAAACTATACGGCATAAAAGAAAATGAAAATCTATTTTAGAATATACTAAGCCCTTTCATATGTAACCCTAATTTAAAATGTCGACCCTCCATTTCGGCCCTTTTTGCAATGAAAATAAAAATATATTTTTAAATTCTTTCATTTGCAATAAAGATGGGCAAGCATTATTTAAAACTATTCCTAGTGTTAAGTCGATAGCATCAGTAGTTGCTGAAATAAGCAGCTGTGACAGACGGCTGAAGTCGCAGCATAGAGTTCCTTTTTACCATTTTGGTACGGAACCCTACAAATATTATATGTTATCTTCCGAAATATTAATAATATCAATTAAGAAAAGGTGTTATGTAATTTTTTTTCAAAATATTTTGGTTTTTTTTTTTTTATATTTTCTTAATCTTGCTCTATTATTTCGTATCGTTAGCTATGAAGGCGGATCATTTTCTATGCTAGGAAATAACATTGAACATGTTTTTACAAGCCTATATACAATATTATAAAGGCCTTAAATTAATACATTTTTTTTTAAGGATGTAATACATAATTTGACAAATTTTCAAAGCTAATGAATCATTAAAAATTTTAGATTTCGCACATACGGAACGGATGAAGATATATCATAAAAGAGAATTTTACAAATAAAAAGATCACCCTGTAGGTGTTTGTTGCCGCAGTTATAAGAAGCTTTTCGCCTAATCTTCCTCGCATTGTTCGGTAGCCTGAAAGTAGGTAATATTTTCTTAGTGAATTTGCGGTCATGAAATCATGAAAGAATTCCATTGTTAAAGCTTTTGAAGCAACTGCCACTTCCAATATAATTGCTTTTTTTAATAATTGAATATAACATTTTGTACGTGGATGTAAATTCCTTTCTAACGACTATATAACGAGGAGATTTTTAAAGGAAGTTCTTCCCCTTAAAGTCTGTTTCCTTTGTGTTCGATATTATCCTCATTTTGTACGTAAATAATGAAAGGTCAAAATATTTTTAACTGCCAATTTATCAATCGATCAATACACTTTCGATTTCTTACCAATAATTCTGGAGAAACTTTATAGTTGAACTTTTCAGTCGAAGTGGGAAACATTTTTGTGCTATTTAGCTAATTGGCATCAAACCTCTGTCAGAAACACACAAGTCCTAGAATCTCCAGCAAATTAATTGCTTTCTAGGGCGCCTGTATAGGGCCAATGGGGAAAAGCATCATTCCTAAGTCTTCCCTGTTGCTCATGTGAAATTATTATGAACGGGTTAATGAACTCATTGTGAACCCAAAACCATGGAAATTATGTGAATGGTGTTGTTCCAGGCGATATCTGGTTCAGATTATGCTCAGTCCTGGCAGCTTCAAGGACTACTTTGGATAATAATCGGAAGTTTCTAGTGTTTCTACTAATTGAGTTTCTTAAGAGGCGAATTGTTGTGGAAGAGGCAATGGTATTTTGTTCGAAAGTTATGAATGGCTTAAATAGTTTATAGAAGTATTTTAGCCTTGGGTGATGCGATAAGACAATTATTACACTAATTTGTCTCTTACCGCCTTTAACAAGAGGTTCATCAGAATTAATTGGAAGCATTCATTAAAGATTAAAGAGTCACATAATTTTTTAAGTAACAAAAATAAATTAAGCTTCTCAAAACTAGAAAGCGGGAGATATTTGAATAAATTCACTTTGATGGTGACACTAATTTATTGGAACACGAATTTTTGCAAAAAATTAAATTAAGAAACCCTCCAAGGAAACTGTTGACATTGCCAACTTCAGCTTCTCTTTTTTACTAATATATTTCTAACATTTCTAATTCTGAATAATTTTTCTATTTTTATAAATATGTATCTCTAGTCCCCATTACAATTTATATTGTAACTATGTTCAACCTGGCGACAACAACAGAGGTGGTGACATAATCTTGTGACGAAAATATTTATCAAAATAATGTTTTCCCGCTTAGCAATGGATTACCGATATTAATGGCATATTTATTTTAATTTGATTCGAATACAACTTAAATTAAAACAGCAAAAATCTGTCAGCATTTGAAAAATTGTGACATTTGCTCTGATCTTGAACGCTTTTATCAACAATTTGCGTCAGAATATTCGCCTTATTAAAAATACATTATGCTGAAATATTTGCTAATTTTTTAAGGAAGAGGTTACAAGTCATGCTTATCGGTTAAATGTGCTTCCAATCACCCGTCAATGGTATTGATAAAATATAAAAATAGGGTCATCAATAGGCCGGCTTTTGCCCCAATAATCTTCATGATCCCTAAATATTTTTCTTAATGTTTCATTAAGAATATACGCAAGACTCATTCACTTTTTGCTTTCGGTTCTTGAAATGATTAATTGCCTTGTTTATCTGTTTATCTTTAATTCAGCCCAGCGTATCTAGGAGGGGCTCTTTTAGAAAACATTGAGTTTTTGTTCAGACGAAATGGTTGCTTTCAACATAACAATCAACACGTAAGGAAATTGCTCTGCTCGAAAATCGTATGATGTCTTTTAAATATGCGCTCATTCGGTCATGTTGCTGAAATTATGTCATAAGCGCAATTGCGAGTTTTAATTATTACATAATTAGGGAAATCAGAATTAGATCTTTTTGAATATCAAATACTGCTCCCTTACTTGGGATTCTTCTTCTTAATCTTATTATTTTCCAAGGCTGTAAGGAAGAGATACCAGGCGCTTTCCAAGGTTGAGCTTAATGGCGATGTCTTTTATTTCCGAAAATAAGGAAATATATATTTCATACGATTTTATAATTGATCCAAAAATCTTGCGAATCTATTTTGTTGTTTTAATTTGAACATAAGAAATTTAATTTATTCTTTCTGAAATGAATTAGTGGTACTTTACGTCTATACATTAAATTTTTCTTTTAAAAATCTACATATATTTATATACATATGTAGAGACTATTTATAGGTTATAGAGATTAAAAAAACATGATGCTTAATATGTTTATTAACATCACTTAAGAACTATGTTGCTTGTTCAGGTTTTCATTATTGTTCAGCTTATCGTCCGTAGAGTAAATCTTACTTACAATTAGATAAGTATATCAACTCGGTCCATTTTGTGGTTTTATTAGGCAAATGGCTGTAATTTAATTACATATAATACGAAAAGTAACATCCAAAAAATTCCTATAATTCCTAAATCTTCTGGCATCTTGCCGAGACAATATTGTGCCAGTCAAAATAACAAAAATATAAAGCGAAGTTAATAGAAAATATAAACCTAATAATGATATTACGTGCTAGGCTAGAAATTTTATACCTAATATTTGCAGATCGAAAAAAAACTCCTAATTTCTTTACCTTTCACAACGATTGTAATCCTCTAAACGCAAAAATTAGTTTGAGAGAAAAGAGTCAGAAAAATAAATTAATAAAATAAAAAACTAAACTGAATTTTCAATTGAAATATGCGAGATTTATCAATTGTTTACTAAACCGTGCACAAAATGATGAAAATTATGCTTAATTTTAGACTGTGTATAAGATAAGAATTTGAGTTTCGATAGTCTGAGGCAACCGCGGAAAATTTCAAACCATATGCAAACAAATTTTAAAAAGATTAACCCAACCGTTCACCAGTAATCCTATATATGAATTAAATTGATAACCTTTTCTTGGTTAAAATACACATTGGAGTATTCACCCGTTTGGTGACATAATATTTAAATCTTTTATAATTTATTTTACCAAAACTGGTTAAAACTGATCCAAAGCAAATATGTTAAATAAGTTCGCAATTTTTAGAATAGAATATTGCAAGTCGCACAATACCACTATAATACTATAGTTACAATTGAAAGAAGTATATTAAGGTCAATTAAACAATACCTTCGTCCAAATTACCCTTATTCGGTAAGTAATGAATTTTTGCGTTATGTGATCAAATTCATCGACCACAAATTTGAGTAATCAATATGTTCAATAATTTCAATGCTTTCAATAAAATCATTAGCTAAACATAGCATGTTATTTGGATTTAACAATTGAACTATTTATATCCCATAAATGAGGTTTCAATTGAATGTATTTAATGTACGAGTAATTTATAGCTATTATTGCATTCACTATTTTTATCATTAAAGGAAACCTTCATAGAGTAGAAATGCTTGCTCCAATTTTCATATACATATGTACTATGTTACAACATTTTCCTAAAAATTCCACAATGAATTTCATTTATATCTAAAATATGGGATTTGTTTGGTCTAAGGCATGAATTTCTTTTCGATGAGAATTGAGATTTTTTTTATAGATTTCAAATTCATTAAAAGTTTAATTTTCTTGACACAAAACAATTTATCTCTAGTATGTATGTTTGTGCTAGTTCAATTTCAAAGGGGTATACAAGGACATTTTAGAAGAACCAAAACCTTATCCTTAACTCGATGTTTTGTGCACTTAAGAGCGAGTCCGGGATGCTTATAAGGCTAATAGATTTTAATTGCAGGATCAGGTATTGGGAATTTTAGTGAGGTATTATTTAAAGATACATTTTCTATATATGTATATACTAAAATTTTGCCGAAATTATAAGTAGAAAACAAATTAATTACACTTTTTATCACGAATATTTTCTTAGTGAAAACAACAAGCAGAAAGTGAAAGCATAACAATTTCGAAGAAAATAATAAAATCCTGACAAATATTTTCTGCGTAAATGGGTTGACTTCTTGAAATTAATTGACGATAAGAAGTTTAACAATTCAGTGAATACGTGCGTCTTATCGTCTTCTGCCCCCGATATTTTTGTAAAGGTCGATCGCATAATGGAAAAAAATTTTACGATTGTTTCCTGGCAATTTATTTTTTTCTCACTATCCCGGAATGAGATAATGGGGAAATGTTTTTGACGTAATGATTTCAATAAATTTCAAAATTAATGTCGTGAAGTTGTCTGAATCCGATTAAAATTTGTCGCTAAAATTACCCCGCTCGATAAGTGCAATTTTTAATCAAACAGCAATCACGTTTTATTATTTTTTGCATAGTTTTTTTTCATTTCTTTGAAAGCAGGAAAATGTTATTAGCTTATCTGCGTACATGAGCGAGATTTGAATTTTAATCGACATTTCGGAATTAACAGAATCATGTTAATGAGGAGTTTTTACTTGTTTTGTAACTTTCGGTAAACACTTAAAATATCTCTTCTTGTGAACAGCTTTGACCTATTTAATTGTTTTTCTCTGAAAGAAATGACTAATAAAATGTTGACCTGAGGTATTAGGTATTTATGATTACATATAAAAATGATGTAAGCGGACACTAATTGTTCTGAATAAAATAATTATGACAATTATTATACAACAGGTACCTATTTTTACTTTAGTTTCTGATTAAACAATTCTTGTGGCATTTTACAGACTTGTGTCAAATTTCAAACTACTATAATAATTATGATTAATACATAATTTTATATTTACTAGGAGAGAAAAGATAGAGAAGGTTCAAATACGATGAATGCAATACTGTTGAATTGAAAAGTATTTCAAAGAGGAAAATATATAACTTTAATGAGATAATGGTAATTCAAAACGAAGTACATATAAGAGAAAATTTACAACCAATCAGCAATTCAGTTGTAAATTAATTGATGTAATTGTAAATTAATTGTTGTATTCTAAAAGCAGGGTGGAAGGTTACACTGTGAAAAAAACTGAGTGGGTTGGTTAGTACAACTATTTTCGTCAGTAAAGACTAAAATGACTGCAACAACTATTATTTTAGTTAAATTTACTATAAAATGAAAAACAAAAATGGTTTGTTCAGAATAATTTGTATATGTACAATATAACATATGTATGTATTACTAATGTTCTTACTGGTACCCTATAACTATTGAAATGTAGTCACAAGAACTCCTAGTCATCAATAAAAATAAAAAATAATTTTTATTCTTTTACTATTTTTCATAGTTCATGTTGAATGAAATAATACCATGCCATATGTGATGTTTATTCATAAAACATTGCAGGGGCCTCGGGTGACATTTTTTTTTAAATATTATATATACCAAGTCAAGTGTAGAATTATCTATTAATATTACTTTAATAAAATCATACTATAAATCAATAGTACGTGAATTTGCTATGAGATATTAGTTAAAATATCGGTATTTATAACTACAAATCGCAGTTCAGCCCACTATAAAATTTTATTAATTTTTTGAGTTTTGGAATTTTAAAAATAGTAAAATCAAATTTTTGTTCTGTTGAGTGTTTGTAGACATTTTCTATAATACATATATGTGACGGTAAATACAATATAATCTTAGCAAGTATATTTTGCTATTACACAAAACACAATGGTACAATTTTGTGATAAATAATTCCATCTTTATGCTATGCATATTGTATGAAACAATAGTAAGCAAATTAAATTCAATCCTAAATCAAAGCTCCACGCTAACTCATATTTTGTAAATATTTATCCTTTGCAGCTTTGAAAATAATGTAATTTCTTTATTTTGTACCTATTTTAAGAAAATAAAATAAATATTTCCGTACTATGAAATGATTCCAAATAAGTAATTCTATATAATATTTAAATAATGTCTGTTGTTTTGCATAATATAGGTATACATATAGTATCACTATATAGTAGAGTTGCTTCTTAGGTATAAGAATAATGTTAAAATGGCATTGTTGCAATGTGTTACACTTTCATTTCCAAAAACGACAATGTGAGTGAAAGTATATATAATTTTTAAAATAAACGAAATTCGTAATTATATTCATTTTATTTAAACTGTTCATTAAATCGCCTTATTTGTAAAATGTCGCCATTGAGAAAACAGAAACCTCTTCATCCATCACCTCGTTCCAATTTGTCAGCAACGAATTAACCGGCTGCTTAAGTGCTAGCACAAACTGACACAAAAGTATAATTTAATCAAAACTGACGCCGCCAAATTTTATGGTTCAATAAAGCGATTAACAGGCAAACACTGAGCGTCTTAAGCATACAAAAACGTCTCAACTTTCTCACTGTACCACTGGGTTTATGGCTCCTTGTCGCTATATTTCTCATAGTCAATTAGAAGAAGGGACAAAGGAAATTTATCGAGCAAGTGTTGCTTTCGCACTTAAGCCTCATTATCATTCCCATTGTTGCCCTGTTGATGTCTCCAAATCGCCACTGCAAGATACTCGTCAAGATGATTATCATCACTTAGCGACTGTTAGCATATTGAAAAATCGGCTATGGCTGGCCGCAGCCGATTCGTAAACAAATCACCCGAACCAGGTATTGGCGATTAGTGTGCGGCAACCTGCACCCACGCGAAACTGCGCCACTTTCAGAAATAGCTGGAGCGTGCTGAATCAAGTCCGCGCTGTTTGCTCTGCTGTTGCGGCGTCCAAACGCGAACTTTGATCCGCGTTTTCACGTGATTCACGAGTGCAGAGCAGACTTGATCGCGTCATCGTCGCGCCGCAGTGTCGCTGAAAGATCACTTCGATTTTTAAGATATTTTTAATTAATCCTTGCTAATTGAGGCAAGCGAAAGAAAATGCCGCTTTTCATATCAATGGAAGGTCTGGTTTTTGTCAAGCCTTAAATTATATAAGAATAATGAAAAAACACTGCATCGCATTCGCATTTCTGATCCAATTACCAATGAAATAAAATACTTGGCAACAAAAAGTTCCGAAATTAAAGCATTTAAGCGTAATTGTTGTGACTAAATTTATTTAGGCTATTATTGTTTAATTGATTTTTAAGTCGTCGCATAAGAAAAAGCACAAATGAAGAAAAATTCAAAAGACTAATTATAGTATTAGATAATAAATTGTAGAATTATACTGATTTTACAATAACCCTATAGGTAACATATGTACATACCATTTTCTATTAAATTTGCTTAAGCACCACCAATCTACTATGATTTGAAATACAAATTCCAAATAGTCGATTTAGCTGACCTGTTCTGAACCTATCGACCCGGTGGAAACTTCTATTACAAATCTTTAAAGTTTGATATTGACCGAAAAAACGCTATATTGTGACTAGAATTCCATCTCTTTCAATGAATTATTATATTCTTCTACAAATATATTGTTGATATATCCTCACATATACATACATTTTAGTATATAACAAATAAAAGTTCTCTTCCAAAGTCAATTGTACTAAGTACTTAACTAATCCTACATAAGTCGGAAATTCAACAATATCAATACCAAAGCATTCAAAATTATTATATGTATAGGCACTATTTGTTTTTTTTTTTAATTTTAATTTACTTATAATTACTTAATTTAATTATAATTTACATCTAAATATAGAATATTAAAGGTTGTCGTAAAATTGGTCCGATTTTAATAAATTTTATGCTTTCTTCCAAAATCATATTTGTATACAAAATGTTGATGTTTTATATACATTTTGTCAGTAATACTGAAAGTCTCAAATATAAGCCTACCCTCATTCGGTATCAAAATATATTTATTTTGTTTTTAGATACAAAGAATATTAAAATTTACACTCATATTTTAATATTGTTTTTTATGCGTTTATGGAGACGTCTTGATAGAATAATCTTAAATCGTATTTGGCAAGGTTTATTTGGTAATTCTGCTTTATTTATAATAAAAAATTTAATAACAATGAGGTCGTAAAACCATCAATTTTATAAGCCTTTCATTCTGTTGATCCACTTAAATTTTAAACGGTAAAAAGCTTCTGGTATGGATTAAGTTAGACAATTTTCTTAACAAAAGTTCAAGTATTAATTATAACTGATAACATTTTAAATTTCCAGTCAGACAATTTGAATTGAATAATCCGCGGTTAACATACATTGCAATATCTTCAAAATCCATAAAACTTTAATTCAATTGTTTTTCAAGATCCCAATCGATCACAGTATAATTGGAGCAATAAATGTCTTAGAGATTATTGTACAGGAGCTTAATTGGAATTTAATATTCGAATAACATATAGGCCCCAAAAAAATTTAAGAGTATTTTTATCGTGACACCGCCTTGATGGATGATATCATATGCCACCCAAATTAAAAATGAAACATTTTAAAATAAAATTTGCGACGATCCGCGATGAAAGCACTATTTTTAAATGTACCATTTAAGACTTCTAAAGCAGGTGAGATTAACTCAAGCTGAAAATTCACGACCTCTTGATGTTCTATGTCGCGTTACGATTTTTATCATGTAAATTTATTCATTGTCCGATAAATCCGGCACACGCTAATAGCCAATTTAGAAAATATCGGATTCTGAGACGAATTCGTTATCCGCGAAAGTTTACAATAAGCAGAAAAGTTTTCATCAACTTCTGTTACCAGCTACAGAAGATAGGTCGCAGAGATAGAAATAGTCGTGGGTATCATCTGGCCGACCAGACCAGGGAGATATCACATAATCCACTATGCTGGCAAACAGATGATATGGCAGATGTTGGCAGTCTTAATAACTTTTTACTAAACAAAATAATGCCAGACTCGAGATATCGAGCCAAAAGATGGAAAGAGTTTTGCGAGTGACTTTTTTCTGATTCATAAAATTTGAAATAGCCACCGATTGGCAATAAACGATTTATTGACCATTAAAACTCAAATAAAATTCAGCAGACGAAACAAACTCTGTAGTTGCTTTCAAACTGTGCTAAAGGTCAGCTGATAGCTTCTCTCACAAAATAGGCATTTATTTCTTATCAGTAGAAATTGCAATCGGTTTAAAGCTCTGATATAAAAATTTTTTCACAGCGACATCTCCTGCTGCAGACCGAAAGGGTGACCTTGATAGGACTTATCGAAATATGTAAAAAAATGAAGCGGGAATTAAGTTACTTGGTGATAAGCTACTGGCAGCACTAAGAAATTGTTAATTTGTCCCAAAGTGCTTTTCTAATTATAACTCCCTCCATTTAGAAGATACAATAGTTTCTACGGATGCAAATTAATCAGAGTGATTTATTCACGGGATTTCTTAAGGAAAGGTTTAAGAAGTGGAAAAAGGTAATGACGTAGGCAGAGCTTGTTGCCAACAGAATCTGTGCAATGCCTTGCAACGCATTTATTTACATATTTTATGGTATGTTTTTATCCAGAGACCAGTCTTAAAACATTTTTTCTTTCTTAGAAGCATCTTATTATGGTTTATCCGGAAGCATTGGGGGGTAAAGAAACAAAAGTTGCAGTATACACTTATTTTTCAAATTAAAAATATTTGAATAGAACGAATTCCATGGAAATATTGTTCAAAATTTAAACTACATATTTATTTGTCTTAAAAAATTAACGTTTTTATGAATTTCTGTAAAATTTACATAGTGGAGACTACTAACTTTGCTTCTACATATACTTGGAGATAAAAGGTCAAAATATAAATGGGGACAGAAATTAGTTACATAGTGATAAGGTACTAATACAGGTACTAAGAAATTGTTAATTTGTTGTAAACTACCTGCTTTCATAAAGATAGATTCGTAAATGTAAATAAGTTAGAGTGATTAAGTAATTGCCAGGATTGCTTAAGGGAGGTAAATTATAATTAGTGCTTGCCTTAATTTGCATTTTATAGAGCTGTTTTATGAGATGTTTTTATCGACAGACAGAAGTCTAAAAACATTATTGCGCTTTGTATACAAAGTATGTACATATATGGGTTGAGTATAAGATTAAATATTTTGCTCGCTCACAATCAGTAAAGTGGCACAATTAACAGATATGCAAATGTTCAGTAAACAATTCGAGTGCATTCACATGCACAGCAGCATATCTTATCTTTTTAAGTGCTCAAAAACAAGTGACGTATGGAAACAGGGCGACACAGAGGAAAATATTTTTCATTAACAGATACTTCACGTTTTCAATTGAATGACTCTTAAGCCTCATATTGATTCTTCTTGAAAACTGATTGAGATAATCAGTGGAATTGAGCCCCAATTCTCTTTTTAGACGATCGACCTCGATATATGGCTTTCAGGGCGTAGCACTGTCCCAACTGTTCCATAAATTCTGAGAAAACTTATAGTACGATGGTCTACACATGGGTGGAGAAAAGGTTATACGTCGGATTAATTGCCACAACAACCCACAGAACACCATATGGTTCGACACGTAGACGAATGAGTGCTACTCAAGGTGATTGCTATTAGCAACGTCTAGAAATGCAGCTAGTAATTACTTCTTGACTTAATGCTCTTGGTTTTGTGGCGACTGAGAAATATGCTCTTGGCCGGCTTTTACAGCTAATATGAATGTCGTTATCAATTTCAGTCGCTATCAACTAGAAGCACGTTTTACACGAATAGTTTTTTCTTAAATTACAATGTTGTATTTCTGGAATTTTTATGATAATTACCACTTGCCAGTATGGAACGTACTGAAGAGTAAGAAGTACAAGTTAAAATAAAATTTCCTTTGCAATGATTTAATTGTTTGAAAACTTCTTTCCATATTTTTGCTATATTTTCTGGCTAAACAAAGTCGAACATTTTTGAAAAATTTTTAGGCATTATACTTAAACATATCTGGACTCATTAATTTGATTCATAATGACACCATGATACACGAAAGTAACAAAATGATTAGACGTGCACCCTGTACGCTCAGAGCCTGGTACTTTTTTTTATGGATGGAAAATAAACTGAAACTAAGATATAGTATATCTTTTATGGTGACTGGAATTAAGTTGTTGTGGACAGATAATCCAAAGTTTAAATAAATAAATAAAAAATTAATATTTAATAATATATCGAAGAAACAAATTTAATAACTATACAGACGAATAGTATAGTTTTACTTTATAGAAATCGTTTAAACCCATTCAATTTAAATGCCAGTAGGTATATAAAAACTTTGTTTGTGATATTTTTTATTTTTATTTTACCGAATTATGTAGATATACATACATATGTACTATAATTAAAAAGGGATTTTTTTCTTGTCAGTAAATAATTTTTATTTTGTGACCAATGTTCTCACAAACAAATAAAACTTCTGCATTCATATGTAATTAATTATACTGATTTTCATTTCATATCTAATCTGAATTTTTTAATTCATTTTCTGAAAACAAACAAATATGTACATATAACACACTACAAATGTTAGGAGATATCTGTTTGAACTCTATAGATTTTCAAAAGTCATGTTTATTAGTAAGAAATCTTCATTAAAATTGTCTTTCGAATTAAAGTAATTTCGAGATCTTTGAATTTATCTAAAAATAAACAGCTTTCACAGAATCTGTCATTGGTGCCACTTGGGAAGGCGCCAGAGGATTTCCGAAATGAAGCCAAAACGCCTTACGATGACGGGTTAGTTCGAACTCAAAGAAAAATACCTACTTACAATCTACATACATTTCGTTTTTAGGTTCGTATGAATATTGGCATCAGGAAGCAATTATACGCATCTTCCAAGGATTCTATTCAAGATATTTTGCTTTTCATTCAAGAGCTTAGCTTGTTTACAATCATTTTGCGGGATTTCGTAAACATTTAAATTCTGAACTATAGTGGGTGGCCTAGTTACATACATACGTGGCAGTAAATCGCGAGTACTCATAAATTGTTATATCTAAATAATAAGCAACTCGGCACAAAGCCTAGCTTTAACTTTATGTTGCCAAAATGTCTCGGTGCTGATTACCAAGTGTATGATGAATAATGATCGTTTGAAATTTATTACGACGTAGACAGTAGCTAAGTACGCACCCACTAAATTTTAAAGATAATTATGCTTTATTTTATAGAAATACCGAAAAACGTTCGTAAACAAGTAAACCACGTCCTCTAGAGTGACATTATTATTTTATGATATGTATTTCCCCGAGAACCGATGATCATGAGTCCGCTCCTGATAAGCACGTGAGAATCCGCTGGCAATCGCTGTAAGCAGTCGCAAGTTCATTGCATTTAGCTCGCCGGCAAAGATAAAGCGCACTTGTTGGTGACAACTGAGCGCGATAAACAAAATATTAACTGCCAGCTCGCGGATATTTCCGCAGCGCTATGGTTTAAAATTAAAAAATGCAGCCGAGGTCATTGAATCCATTATATGCATTCACAAAGACTCGATTCTATTCGTGGCGGACAGTCTTTGTTTCTTAATGCAGTGTTTTGAATATTCTTTTGCGCCTTTTTATGTCAATTGAGATATTTTTGGTTTATATTACGGCGTGCAGTTACGATAAAATTCGATTAGTTCGAGCAGTGGATATCACGACTCTATAGAATATGCTGGGGCAATTGACAATGGACTACGTATTTTATTGGTATTTTTAAAGAATGCAGGAATAAAAATTACCACGCCATTCGTAAACATTCATTCAGTAGACTTGTCCTATAGTGGCTGTTAAAATAGCGAAGCACGTTGCAATGGAAACTTGATGCTTGCGCTCTTGGCTGCCTTCCAATTTAAAATTCTATCATTGTGACTCACTTTCAATAAATCAACAGCAGCTGCTGAGGTTTTACGATTTTCAATTACTATACCCCATCGGGATTTTATGATTTGATCCTAAAATGCAATTAGTAGGTAATAAATCCTATTCATGAATTTGAGAATTTGTTGAAAATATGCAACACTGAGAATATCATGAATTATTATAATTTATTACAATGGTCCATAAAATAAGTTTGGATAGTTGTCTTGAAAATGTTTAATATAATAATAAATTAAATGCATTATTAGGACTAAAGTAAATATGCATTTATGTAAATAATTTAACAATACATATGTAGGTATATGTAGGAATGTATTTATGATCTAAAAGAAATTATTCTAATGAATGATAGGCCTTAGTTTTTAAAATAGAAGCAATGCAATATGTTACACAATAGTAATAATAATAGTTACAACATTTGTTTGAGGACTACATATAACACAAAAAAATATGTGTGTATTTAAACCGTGTACCTAAATCAGTATGCAGATTGCATAGCATATCAATGAAAAAATGTTGTGAAAATTGTAAACATACATTACTAATTTTCCATAAGAAATTAAAATGAAAATAATTAAAGCATAGAGGTACAGATATACATAATATATTTACAATGTACTACAACAAATAAAAAAAAATATTTTATTTTGTTGAAATTTAAGAAATCTATGATCGCTTCCCTCAATTAATCAGTTCATGGTAGATTTCGAGATTCTTATGTATGGTTGAAAATTCTATATAAATTCTATATAATAATACAAGCGGTAGTGGTGGTAATTTATTTATAAAGTAGGTACATATGTATGTACATATCTACATACGTAAAATTCGAAGATATATATGTAGATACAATATTATCGAAAACCTTGTATTGGAAATTGCTGCAATTTATTCGGTTCTATAGATTATTATAATTTTTATGACATTGGAGAAGTCATCGCAAATATTTTCTACATTTCATATTGCGATTTGATTCCATTAAAATTGAAATGTGAAATAAAATTTGAATTTTATGATATTTCTCAGCTGCGTATAATTTAAAATTCGATTCAAATCAAATTGCATTTTTCTGTTTAAAATTTAAAATAATGAGCAACTTTATTATTCTATAAAACTGAATGCGAAGCACTCGTTGATATTTTCCAATGAGCAAAGCATGAGTTTCCACTTTATAAATAAAGCGGGAACAGAATTACGAAAGTGGCTCAGCGTCAGCCTTGACACCAAGTAGAAACCATTCGAATAACAAGTGTGAAGATCAGCTGGTGTAGTAAAACCATTCCCAACAAAATACCGAAACACTTGAAATATATTCGGATTTCTTGGCGTGATCTTTGTTTTATTCCTGAAATAAAATCATCCGAACAAAAAATAATAAATGGATGTTTCATTCCTGCGGGTTCACTAACATATAAAATTTTGTGGTGTTGAACTAACTCCATGAAGGGCGGCACGTAATCGATTTATGTTTTAAACATTTAAATAATAAATTCCAAGAAGTGTTTCTCTGAACAGGAATTGCTTTGAAATGTTTGTTTGGGCGCATACCGTGCGGCACTGTTTGTCTTACAAAGCGCGGTGAGAGACGTGATATGAAAGCTAGTTTAAATATTACAAAAGGTTTTTTTTTTCAGGCTTTACTAAATGTATGTTAAATATATTTAAAATGTAATTCATTTTGCTTTAAATAAAAAAACAATGATAAATATATGTAGGTAATCTTTCGCAATCAATACAGCCGACAAACATCTCAAACGTACTCGTAAGTTAATTGCTTAATTGAGCACGCACTAAATTGCGTATTTTATAACAATTCTGGGGCACTTAGCGAAATTTTCTCAATAAAAACATCTTAAACCGTCGAGTTCTATAAAATTGATTTTTATCTCAAAGATGTTTTTTCCCCTGACGAAGACATCAAGTGTCTTTCCAACAATAAAATCGCTTATGCAATTCGGACTTATCTAATCAGAGATCGCTCTTCTCTTGGGATAGAAGAGCAGCTTAAGATTTTTTTTTAGATAATACCTGAAATACTTGACTTGTATTTTATCGCCTCATATATTTATGCTTTTTCACCTGATGACACAAACTTCTAGAAAGCAGGTCGAGTCATTACCTGTTGAACGCTAAGTGGGGCCTTCGAACAATAAGTCCCAAAGACAAGAAATCAATCGAGCTGATAAAATCAATAAAATGCTTGCGGCAAGTGAAAAATGAAATATTTTCCAGCCACAGGTAGTTTATATTTTAAAAAAGTTCCAAGTGCTACAAATAAAATTTAATTTATGCTCGAAACTTCTCGAATGGCATAGAACTAGAAATTGTTGCTTGATGGGAAACGTAATTAATTCTCGAATGTACGTCTGGAAGCATATCTACTTTGAGGTATTCAATATACCTGCAATGTTTGTTTTGGGTCCATTATATAATTATAATTAAATGGAATGCTATTCAGTTTTATTGCTTTTATCGCAGAAAACGTTTGCAGTTCTCGCGCTTATTAAGGCTGAATGAAAGGAAGCTGCTTATGTAATTTGATTGCACTTGATTTGCGGGTGTTAATATTTTTTGAAATTTTCTACGAAATGTTTTCTTAATATCAAAAGCGCTGCTTCTTAGAAATTTGTCTGGAAAATTAAAGATTATATTTTCATTTTTTCAATATAAATTAGGTAAAATTTAAAAGTATACTTTATGATAGCGATAAATCAGGAAGATAGCTAGCTTTAATTTAGATTTACTACAGGAAGCCCTAATAAGTAAAATAAGATAAAATGACAACGAACACTAAAGATCCATAAATAAGTCGCAATAAAGCGGGCTTAGTGTTATTTTTCCAAAACCGGACATGACCAACATTTTAGTAATAGTGTCACAATTCTCAATAGGATGATTCAGAAATATGTGTTCCAAAATACACCAATAGATTATATGAAGTGTCCTGATCAGCGTTTGTTTCAGAACGTATAAGCATGACCCGAGTAAAAATTTGTCGTTGGCACATATGCGTCTAAATAAGGCACAGAGTCAGAGGCATAAACGCGGTCAAGCCTAGCCCATATTGCGAACAAATACGCCCGCAACAGGCATGAAAATGTCCAAAGTAGGCACGAAAGTTGAAAAATACGCCCTTTTGTAGGCAACATTCATTTTTTCATAGCGTTCCAGATCTACTAACTGTAGAAATCAGCTACCGTTTATTTTGAAATAATAACAAATTTAAAACCTCATAAATTTTGCCTACTATAATATTATAAATATATAACATTTATATCTAATTTTGTTAAAGCACGCTGTAATCCCAATATTATCAGAAAATATGCTAAATAGTCTCGTTTAATAAATAACATATTTGCTTAAGTTATGCACTACTTGAGGTGTGCAATCGTTTAAAGTAATTTATTATTTTTTATGGTTTAAAAGAATAATAGTCGGTAGTTTGGAAAAATACTGAGTAGAATAAATTATCTTCCGTGACTTGCATTCAAAAGGATGATTGTTTTGTAGCAGGTAATAAATTACAACCATATAAATAAGAATGGAAATATATATGCAAATTCCCCCTTTTTTAATATTTTATATCATTTACTAAGAAATCCTCTTTTCTTGGTAATTCAAAGGAGAGTAGAAGGAAACCCGATATAAATTCCTGGTTAGCCAAGGTCAAAGGCGGTTAAATAATATCTCAACGAAACATCCGAAATCTGAGAATAAAATGTAAATCAGAAAAGCCGCAGATTCTCGACTGATAAAAACCTGACTATGGTTAACCTTCTGTACATGATACCATTAATTATAAAATCTTCAAAAAGCAACGTTGCAGAGCGGTTCATTGTGAAGAGCAAAATTATGAAGATACCCAAGCTGCGGTAACAACCAGTTTTTTATATAATGCAGGTGTGGAAGAGAAAATGCAATTAATCATCTGTAATTATGCAACTGCTACCGATCCATTGCAGCATGCGTTGAATAAACATATGACGACAAAATCCGCGGTCATACTGCGTTGATTTATGCATTCAAGTTTGCAGCATGCCAACCAAATTGAATGGTTCATTCAACCAACCCATAAACAAGTTTTGAGTTTTAAGAAATATAGGTACCAAAAATGGTATTATAGAAAACGACAATTGTGGATTTTCATAAATATATTTTTTGTCTCTTTTCAACATTTATTAGATTCTAGATGATTTTATATTTTATAAACAATTCTTAAAATTTACTCAAAAAAAAAAAAAGTTTTAGCTTACTGTTGCCAGTAACGTAGTATACATCATGTTTAATGATTTCCTTAAAAATACTGTCGAAATATACAGCGAACTATAATTATTCTCAGTTAAACGCACAAAAATTAAGAAATAAAAATAATAATAGTAATAGTAAGAAACATTGATGGAGCCATATGCCCGCTAAAAATTCAAAGTAAACAACAAGAACAAGTGGAAAACATTTTCTTTGTACGATTAGTCGCGGTCGTTGACATTTTCATAGTTTATCTTAGTGTAGCTTTAAATATATTTTAGTAAAACATATAAAGTGACCTAAAAAATGCTTAATGTCTTCGAAAATGGAAATATATGTTGAACTAAATTTTTTTGATGTATTCTGTGATATATCGCTTCTCTCAGTCCAGTTCAATATGTTTTGATATAATTATTCTAGAAAAATATGGTTTACTCCAGTAAGCAAGTCCTGAGGAGAGCATTGCAGACGCTGTAGGGATCACAGTTGGAGCTGGGACGACGATCTTCGAGGTACCCTTTTCCGGCGTCAGCAACTCCACGTGGGATTCTTACGCTGACACCGCGATTAGCAACGCCCCATGAAAACTCGTTGATCGATGATGTTTCTAGCCTACCGACGAGACGGCGTTGGTTGTCCTGACCCTCCTTGGGGTCATAGGCGCGAATATGTCTATCTTGGTGTTTTGATAATTTTTGAATTGCGGCTTCGATCGCCTTCATGCCACCATCGGCACGCATGTCTTTTGTTGAGAAGTTGGTATGGGCGCCAGCACCATTCCACTGACCTTCCACGGGTTTAGGATCGAATGTAACGACAACACCATATTCTTCAGCGATTCTTTGCAGAATATATCTGGAAGAAGAGAAAGACATTGTTAATTAAAAGGTGTTTTTTATAAAGTTCATTGCAGGAATTTCTATCCTATTTCAAGTTTTGATTTTCTATACTAACTATGGTTTCAGTATCAATTAAATTATACACTTAAAATAGCTCTTTTACATATTCAAAATAATATTTAAAACTATATCATACTAGTTTTGTAACTACTTTATAAGAAGAGAATAATGTTGTTAAAAGTAGGATTAAATTATGTAAGTTACGCATGCATTGTATAAATGAAATGAATACTTCAAAGAAAAGTAGAAGATTAAAAATGTAAAATAGCTAAGAATAGATTAACGACCCATTCAAATGTTTGCTTTGTTGAATAATAAATTTCATCAACTATTCTATTATCTGTGCAACGGTCAATTTCCAGCTATGCTTCTACATTTCTTATCTTATCATTCAAATAATTCATTTCCACTGATTGTTACTATCTTTGGTCAATGAGTTTATCATGTTTACAGTTCAAGAAATGCAATTATTTTTAAAGTAGACAAAAGCAGCACGTTCACACACATTTGCCCTAAAAGTTATTTGAGTTATAAATTATTTTCCACGACTAACAATAATTTATTTAAAATAATCGGAAAAAAGGTGCCAAAGTTGATAAGCATTCATTTTCATAACCTATTATTAGATGAAGCATTTAAAAATAAATTCTATAAAAGGTACAAAAAGCTGGATTTAAATTCTAATTATGGAATTTTACGACAAACGTTCCATCTCAAAATAGAAAATTATTTTAGGGATAACAAGCACGTGAAATTCATTAAGAAAAACGTGTTACAACATTTTTTATTATCCAAACGACCTTGACCCAAAGCGAGGCATCTAATTTCAAGAAGTGTGGCTAGTACAACAAAATAAATTTTTATTGATTTATGTTTCGTCATCGCCATAAACCAAAATTTCAAAGAAATAAAAGTCTTCATTTACAAGAGTGATGGAAATAAAAACTTCAAGCGTTCCGCGATAAAATTATATTTTGTCTCATTTTAAAAAATTGTGCAAAGTCCGAATAAAAGAAGAAATGCTTTTTCCTTTGTTGTAGTAGTGATCTATAAATATAATCAACCGGATCAAAAGTTCTCATTTACCCTACATCAGTGGTAAGTCTGATATAAAAATAAATTTTTCCAGCGAGCTTATGAAATATTTACTTTGTTTCGTTAGTTCAATAGATATTAAAAACTCAAATAATTATTTATTGGGAGAGTTCATTGCTTGAGTGCGAAAATTTTTATCGCTCGTACAAATCTTGAGTTGAGTATAACAAGTTTTTACAAATTCATGATTTATTGAATTTTTAATTTATTGCTAGCTTCTAGAATTAAGCAATTATGATATAATTGTCGTAATTGCTCTTCTAGCTAATTGCAATTATCGGTCAATGGCTGTCTGGGAATTGTTTACAAATTTAAACGTAAAAAAGGCTGATTGACTACTTCTACAGGTGCTAATAAATATGTAGAAAGAGATTTTTTCTTCTTTTTAATACTAAATTGAATTTTCATTTCATTATTTTTCCGATTAATTACAATCGCATGGAGACATAGTCGCTTCAAATAATTATAATGTTGTATTAAAAACTCGAGTGGGCATCACACGTGTATTATGTTTGCCGCTAAAATTAGAAAGCTCTAGCGCGTGGAAAAATGTCATGTACAAACTTAAGTAGGCCTCCCGGGTCAGTTTCGACTCTTTTAATTCAATAAATGCGTTTTTGGCAAGGTATTCTGCATCAGGTTTGTAAAATAATTCTTTGTTTTAACATGGTATAAGACGCACTTTCTAAAGATTTCGTTTTTTATGTATATACTTTTTTAAAAGAAAGGGTTCTTCGTTTTTGTATCAAATTATTTTTGATTAAAATGTGATAATTAAAATACTAAATACAACAAAATAATGTGTATGTACTTCGTATACCTACAATAACAAATTATATTCTTATTTCGAATGCACATCTGTATGACATCTCTTAAATGGAATTCTTCAATTGAAATCAATAACGAAATCTATCTGAATGACGTACCTTCGATTCGCACCTGTACCAACTATGATAATTAATTAATTCAAAAACGTAGTAAACCATGGCTTATGGAAAACAATATCTTGAAAAGTTCATTTACATGTTGTTGTTTTCCTCTGGTCGATGCATGATCGTGAATTGTGTAAATATTTTTAATTTTAAAATCGTTTTGCAGAGTAACAAATGTGCTGTAAACAAATATAAGTTCTACATATTTTATTCGTTTTTAAAAATAATTTTGTGAAATTCATTTGACCAGTACAGAGAAGCAAATTACAATTGTTGATATATTTTAAAAACACTATAAAATAATCGGTTGTTTAGGTTAGCATGACATTCTAATTTTATTTTATTTTGTGTAGGTGAACCTCTATTTTTATGGCACTTTGCCAGTTGTTGTAATTTGTTATTGTCAACAAGCACTATTTAAAAAACAAACAAGAAAACAAAACTAATTATTGAATAGTTTAATTTTTTAGTATATGTTTCTCAAATTTCATACTATTGCTATTTTATTATATCAGTTTTTCCAGTATCCGGCTTAAATGCAACTCAGTCTCAATAGAAGAAAATGTCATTAAATCATCAAAATTGCTACTTTAAGAAACAGCCCTTAAATTAAATCGAATTGCTTTACCCCAAAAGTATCAATAGGTATACTATTTAATAATATTCTAATATTTTGTCATTTTGAAGTCCAAAAGTCACCTAATTTGAATCTAATTATCCAACCCTATCAAATTTAAAACCGTCGGTCGAATCCGGTGTTAAAAACCTCTTTGATACAAGATATTCGGACATCTATTGTTAAACTGATTTTTCTCAAAACACTATTTTTTCCACTATTGGAGAAAAACGACCGAAGATATTGGATTCCAATTCTCATAGTCTCTTTGTTATATTCTAAACTTTAAAACCCACTTTAATTTTTTTGTTTCAGACGCATAAAATTTGCCCTATCTGGCCACCGAATTGGCAACCAAATTTGAGGCGCCACTTCGTCGTTCTCTACTAAATGCAATAATTGCTTAAATGTTATATACGTATATGATATATGAAAATCTATAATATTCATACAAAATTAACTATATTTGTATTTTACTCATAATTCGCTTTCGTTAAACTTCTAGTTACCCAACATTTTAAAAATAGTACTTCAACTTATGATTTCCGTACACCTTGAAAAACCCTAGAAAGTTCTCACAGGAAAAATTATTTTCAAAGATAGATCTTGCGTCATTTGATCTTTTCACTATTTTCTGTTTTAGCATTTAAAAAATAATAGTGAATACATTATACTCATTAGACTATAAATCAAAATTCCCGTTTCGCATAAAATTATACGATGAAAATAATTTCTTGAGAGTTGAGAGACCAGGCATTTTCTATGATTTATTACCACTTTATTTGCAAGTGTAGATATTGACGGTTCTGAGAGAATTCCACCTACTTGTTGCTTGAGGTTAAAACGATTGTAAATCGTAAAGTCTTTAAAATTTCGTTCTAAATTTTTATCTGAATATGTTTGCATAGTTATACATTCGATTAAAAGTAAAAAAAACGACATTTCGAACCCGATAGAGTCGGTTTAGTAAGAAATATTAAAAATTTAAAAGGATTTTGTACTGACCTTGAAACCCACAAATCATCAGCGACCTTCATGCCGATGGAAGGTCCAATTTGGTACTCCCACTGGGCAGGCATGACCTCGGCGTTGGTGCCTCCGAAGTCGATGCCAGCGTAGAGGCAGGCGACGGCATGGGCCTCGACGATGTCCCTGGCGAAGACGCGATCAGCGCCAACGCCGCAGTAATAGGGTCCTTGGGGTGCCGGAAACCCTGTGTTGGGCCATCCGAAAGGTCGGCCGTTCACGTCCAGGAGGGTGTACTCCTGCTCGATGCCGAACATGGGCTCGTGCTCCTTCAGGACCCTGTCGACGGCCTCTTGCATGGGGTTCCTGTGGTTCGACAAGGTGGGCTTCCCGTCCGGCTGGTAGGTGTCACACATCACGATGATGTCGTTCTCCCCAAATTTGAATGGGTCCTTGTACATGGCACGTGGAACCAAGGTGGTGTCGGAATTTTCCCCAGCCGCTTGATATGTTGAGCTGCCGTCATATTGCCACTTGGGCAGCTCATCGACAACCTTTGGCACGAAATTGACCACACGGTCCTTCAGTCTTATGTTCTCGCCAGTGCCATCGATCCACAGGTAGGTCACCTGGACCCTGTCTTTCGGCAGTTTCAATTTCTTGTACCTGCTCAGGATGTTTTTGTCCAAAACGGTGTTTGGCGAACCTTCGAGGAACCTGTTCCTCACCTGAGTGGTGGTAATATTTCTCGTGCTTCCCGATGTGACGGCGCCGGATAGCTCCTTGCGGATGAAGAGACCAACACAACGTAGGGCCATGGTGGTGGATGTTGGAAAATGGACCAAAACAGATACTCGAAAATCACGAAAAAATAATAATAAAACAGTAAAATTATCTAGAGTAACAGTTTAAGCGCGTGGGACTGCTGCTGAGCGGTGACTAGTTGGACTTTAACTGCGGGCGCGACTGAGGCACTATCACTTCATTTCTCAACCGATAAAAATGCACTGCGGGTGTTAATCGGTGTCTACGACAAACTTGGCCTTTTTCTTTTATATCGACTGAGTTTCTTAGCTCACGAAAGACACTGAGTGTCTAAACTGCGTACAACTTTTGGAAAAGAACTCGAGAGCTCTACTCCCATCCTCTGCAGAGTTTGGAAAGTATGTGAACTGCAAGTCGCTGGCCCGGACGGACGAGACGTTCACTTTTCTCGGATTAACAAAGACTCGATTCTGAACTTGATTGCGTCGCTCCCCGCGCTCGAATCGTGGACTGGACGCGCTCTCCTCACTTCACTTTTTTGGTTCACACATTGACTTCACTTCACACACGGCCGGATCTCTGGCACTCACTGGGGCTAGCTGGCGAAGAGAAAGAATCGCGGCGGGTGGAAAGTTTTTAACGTCGAACAGCTGATTTTTACGACCTTTCTAAGGCGCTCCGCCGCCGAGGGTGGGACTGAGAGAGCGCCAAAACATTTACTTCAAAAAACACCAGCAGCTGGGAACCGTTCCCACTTCGGAAAAGCGCTCCGGCCCCGCGTAATTCCGCTGTGTGGGAGGGAAGCCCGCGGCTAATTATCTGCGCCAGCCGCTGTCGAAGCTGCTCCCAGTCGGCAGAAGACAGCCGGGGACGCGTGAATCGGCCGCTCCCCGGCGCTTCTTGGGTGTGAACTTTATTTACTTTCTCCGAGCACCCGGGCCCAAAAGCCCCAAAGCCCCAAAGTAGGGTGACCAAATTTTTGTTGCTTGAAGTTGATGAGCAAAGAATTTCACGCTTGAGTGGACACTCAGAGCGTAGACAAATAAACGCTTTTCTAGCCAGAAATTGCTTCCCATTCCAAGTAAAAGTTTTCATAGTTTCATAATTGTTTGAACAACATTTTTATTTAATATTAACCCTTTAACGCTCAATTGTGCCGAATTTTCACTTTGATTTCAACCTCGAACTAGTTGAAGAAAAAACAAAAGATCCTTTCGGCGGCAGCCAGTAATGCTGAATTCCCCACCCTCATTTTACCGATTCACCCTATTTGCTAACATAGCTGAGATATTGCCACGAAAAAGGTATTAGACAAGTTTAATCAAAATTGATTAAGAAATATACGATCTACGTGAAAGTGAAAATAAATTAAAATTAAAATGTAGGTATAGCGAGGTGAAAGTCCCCCTCCCCCTTCCCCAAACTCCGCAATTCTTTAACATAACCTAGATATCGAGCTATCGCGGTAACAAAATCACTTTTAGGAAATGATGTAGCCCCTCACCCCTTTGACCGATCTCTTTCATTTTGGAACACAACTTAGAACTAGATATTGTAAATGTGTATGTTAAGTTTGGTCAATAGTGGTTAAAAAATAAGAAATATATCGGTTCCAAACCATTTTTATATAACTTATGTAACCCCTATATCCCCACCCCTTTGATCGATTCCTTCCATTTACGAACTTAGCCGAGATATTGGCGGAATAAACGTATAGTGAAGTTTGGTAAAAATCGGTTAAGAAATACGGCCTCTATCATGTCCACAAGTTTCGTTATATCGAACAAATAAATTTTATTTTTGAATTCTACGATTTCTAAGACGAGTTTTGGCATTAATCATTTTCCGAAATCTTTTCAGCAGATGCGCTGCAATTCGTAATATTTCATATGTGCAAAACCTACCCCTTTCTATTAAACTTTGGAAAAATATGTTTACCTTCCTTATTTGAGAAATCAAGAAAAGCAGATATTATCTAAATATTTATCACTTTGCTGAAAAAGTTTCAAAATAGATTAAAAATCAAGGAATTTCTGACTCTTCTTTCTTTAATTTCTCAGACGGTGACAGTAATAAACAATGATAAAACAAATTGCATGAAAAAGTGTCACCTTTTAGATACTTTATGAATTGCGGGAAGCTCACGAATAGCGCGGTTAAAAATTCCGAAAATCCTCAAATTATCACGGAATGTAATCTCCAAAATTGTATGAATCATTGGTATCAAATAGAATTAACAACATCAATAACATGCACCTAATTAATCGCGTTATTCGAGGGTTGACTGTTTGTAATTTAAATTCTATGTATTATAGCTTCAAAACCCATGTAGCTCGTAATTTAAATAAGTATAACAGGCGTGGAATTTAAATAAAAATAGCATCTGGGACATCGGGTGGCATCGTTGGTTGAGCTGCTTGACTGCGATTAGATACAAATGCCATTCTGAGGTTGTGGGTTCGATTCCCACATGAAAACCCTACATTCGATGATTTTAGATGTTAGTGATTAGATTAGGTATACTTATATCAGATATGTAAACAATAATACAAGGTGTTTCACTCGGTGTACAAAATCGTTAATTTTTAATTTCGAAGCTCAAACCAAAGGTGAAGGCTTCATCTAAATCCGAGGGATGCCCCTAATCTACAGCTTCACAGCTATAATACATTTTATTTTTATTTATCTTATAGAGCTAGGGTACTCTTTGGACTTTGGAGGTAGTTATTTACATATTATATTGTAGTATAATGTTTGTGAGCAATGATTTTTGTTATTAATTCTTAAAATCTGGTCTCCCGATTTCCTGTAATTATTTAACATGAGAATGAGACAATTGTTACATGTTCCTACTAATCGAAATGACTATTGCCACTATGGATCTTTATCGGCTTATGCTAGAAATTTTAATGAATCTTGCAGTGATGTTAACCTTTCTTTGATCCAAACCAGTTTCAAAACTGAAATAACCTTGACCTCGTGTCGTTTATATTGACTATACTGCTTGACTTTGTGTATTACTTTTTACTTTTTCTGTTTGGTGTTTTGAATTTTTGTTATTTTATATTATTAATGACTCAGTTGCTTTAGCTATAAGAATATTGTTTTTTCCAGTATAAATGAATAAAAATCAATAAATAAGCTGAACAAATGGAGACGATAACGAAAGGTATTAATAAAGTAAACAAAAGGATTGGTGGAATTAAAATTGCATTGCGCGAATGGTCACCCTGCCACAAGGCCAAGCTGTGACAATGGCTGCCCAGCCGCCAGCGGAGTCTCCCGCGGAAAATGAGCCCCACATTCGAAGCATGCATTACACGTGGTATGCCCATGCGCTCGCCGCGTGAAACTCTCCGCCGCCGCCGTCCGAATATCTCAGATGCGACGAAGTAAGACGGAAGAAGGGGCACCTTTGCGCCCGCTAAGATTCCGCGCTCGCAGACTCATCTTCCGGACCATAAAACTTTTTCTGCGCCACACGTCGAAATTGGCAATAAAACGGCGAAGAAAGTCGAGCCGAGCCGCGTTTGAATGGTCATTCACTTGCACCCAGACACACAGACAGGCCACAGGTTCTCAGCGGAGCACCGCCAAAATGCGGGCAAAGTGGACGTGGGGCTCCTCTGGCTTCGGCTGATAACAGCGGCCGAAAGCAGGTTCGGGGCCCCATGTGTGGAGTCGAGATGCGCTCCAATGGCCCCCGCACCACAAAAACGCTATAGCGCGTCTCGGAGTGGAATTCGCGTGCTGCGGGCGAAAGTTTTCCTCTTCATGGTTCGTGTAGTTGTTGCTGGGGATGGACCGATTTATCAAGAAAATTTGAAGGCACTAGCCGCTTCGCTCCTCGTCGGCTCTTAAAAGGTACGCCGGGGAATGCTATAAGATAATTTTCGCTAATTTTGTGGCATCTCAAAGAAGGCACACCCAAGACTGCTGTAAATGGAGCTGAACCGATTTCGTTTTCGGGTGAATGGCACGGAAAGATGTTGCATGCGGCAAAATATTTAAGCAAAAATTGCCTCAATTTCATAGTGGCCTATCACTCCTTACACAATATAAAACCATAATGGAAGGGATGATCCACCCATTCGATTTTAATAGCAATACTTCTCAGAGAAAGGAAACCTTCAAAAACTTATGTGTAAGATCTCTTTAATATTATTTACAACACATTTTAAGGGGTAACGCCAATTAAGCTCTTCAAATAAACACTAATGGAAAATATAATTTTGAAACTTAATTTCATATATGTAGGTTAGGTCCACTAAAGTTTAGGGGAAGAAACGTCTAATTGTTCTAATTGCTCATGAAATTGATTCCATGTCCTGATAATGTATAAATGCAACGCTGACATGATGACAGAAAGCGCTCATGAAATTGACTCAGGTACATGAAATGTAAATGGGGTTTTGAACTTTGGAGTGATTTCAACCTATAAAACTATTATTTTTTATTTCCAAGACCGTAAAGTAACTTTTAAGACAAAATATCGATTTCAGTTACCTTTGTTACTCGATTTTTTAATTATAGGTAGATATTTGAAATAGGTACCACCTTATTGGGGGACCAATTTGTCATGAGGCTATGCTCTATTGTGATTTTCGATCACTGTCATTCATAGAGTATTTCGGAAAGTCTTAAAGATAAAGACCTTAGTATTTTAGTAAATATAATAATATAATAAGGTTCAAACCTTTACTAGAGCTACATTACAACCTCCTACAAGAATCAGTTATTTTGTAACGAACTATTAAAATTATTCAAAATACGATAGTTTGTATACTTCAAACATATTTTTCGCGAAAACATGACATGATTCATTTTACATTAGCTTATTCATTCTTATTCCCTCTGCATTTAATTTGGATTTAATTTTGATCTTAAGTTTGATCTTAAATTCTATTTATATCCTAATTTTAATTTTGTTTATAGACTTAATTAAAGATCTAATGTGCTAACCATATTTGATAAAAGATTGTATTCTAATTTTTTTTACAGCAGTATATATTTTTTTTTTATGTTTTTCTCTTGACATTTTAGTTTTAATTTTGATCTCATTTACTCTTGATTATTTATTATTTTTATTTGTAAAACTAGCTAATCCTATCTTTCTTTATTTCCAGATCTGGGTGTAACAACAATTTTAGCCACCTTGACATATTTTATCTCTTTTTGAAATAACTTTTGTTTGAATCTAGTGACTAAATAAAAATAATCTTTAATATCATTTAATATTTCTATCAAATGTATGAAATAATATCAAGCTTTTTTAAATTAAAAGGGACAGAAGGTTTGAGGGGTTTGAGGGGTTTAGGAGGTCTGACAAAGTTTCCGCCACAATAATGCTTCGTAATATCACATTATGTCAGGATGTGCCTTATGCTTAAGGCCTTTTGACATGTTTGATAACCTGGATGTGGAGTCCAAGCTATAGAAATAATCTATCACTTTTTTTGGGATAAAATTAGTGTAAACCAGTGTTATTATTATTGAAAATTTTTTATTAAAACTTCACCACCTTTCTAAATAAACGGCTCAAATATGCATTCAGCAATAATTATTTCTAAGGAATCATGCTCAATCGTTATTTCGAAAATACATGTATTGTTTTTTTTTCATTTTTAATAAAATTACCTTCCAATAATGAATTTAAATGTACTAAATAATATTCGTAAATGTTTTAAAGTATTGATAAAAAGAAATCGAAAAAGCACATTGTTTTTGTCTTTTGATTGAACACAAAACTTTATTTAACTAAAAATTTAGTCAAACACATGGTCCTTAAATTTTAAGATGATTTCATTTAGAGGTTTAAGCGGAGAGCTAGTCGTAAAATTTGAAATAGTATTACAGGAAAGTATAATCTAACTAAGTAAAATATTCCTTTGAAGTCGTAACAAAATTAGGAATGTTCTCAGGCAGCATATTTCTGAATATTACGTAAGAGCATCCTTAAAAATAAAAAAGGAAAATCATACAAGAACATGTAACTATATACTTGCCTTCATGAAAATCTTTTCTCTTCGCCTTAGGCTACCAATTCAACCACAACAGATGTAACTTCAGTGAAATAAATCTCTGATTATGTTATCCAACTTATGTTGTAATTTATTATTTTACTCATTTGATGGTCGCGGCACTGACCTTGAAGAAATTTGTTACAGGCCTGCTTTCTATTGTTCAGCACTGAGAAGATTGTGTAATCTTTTACCCAATCTTTGGGCTGTAAATTCCAAAAATAGATACGACCAATTCTGGGTCGTATATTTGATCTCTTTATAATGAGTCAGAAGGTATTTGTAGTTATTTTTATCTCCTTAAAAATATCTTAAAAAGGTTTCTATGTCATATTCCTGTCCAAAACAAAGTTCTGACCACGTGCTGCCTTTGGCTATAAGTTCGTTATGTTCAGCTCTAACGATAAAAATACCCCAAAGTTCCAAATAACAAATTAAGGATAAAATCCAAAAGTATTAACTTCGACCTGTCTCGAATTTTTCAAATAATTATGGTGTCATCCCCTTTTTTTTATAGCAAGAAAGCAACAAAATATTAAATTAATTATGCCTTCACTCCGAAAATATTTCAACATCACAAACCTACTCTCTTCACAAAATTCATCTAATGAAAGCAATTTGGCTGCCGGTTAGAACGTCCAATTGCTTTGATGCCACTGTTTAATTGATCGCTGTCTCAAGGAAACAAAGTTCAATAGCTCAAGACAATTTTCTTCTGATAGGCTGACTATCGGCGATAGTATCGATGTGGTTTCCCTCGTCTATTGTAATATTTTTGCTCTCCTCTTTAATTTAGCCGGGCAAACCTCACAAGTTCTTCCAGCGTCTTGAACATTGAAGGCAGTGGAAGTAGAAAAGGAGTCTATAAATACGAAAGTAAATCAAGAAGTATCATAACCCAATAGAGAGCGTTATAATTGGTTTCTTGTGTAATTATTTCATGTTATCCTATTGTTCATATAACGACTACAATTAAGTGAAACGTATAAATAGAAATTCGCTGCATAACTTTATTAATCCTATGTATTGAATCGTATTTATTTTACTTTTCTACCTAAAGGATTTTTACAAACTGCATATAAAAGGCAGAGGTAGTTTTAATTACAAGCAAAGGTTGCGGGTTCATTCGTTTCTGTTATTTATAGTGTGGATGGTTGCACGTGACAGGACATGTTTTATTTATCTGGTTGATTTAAAACAACATTTTCTTCATTTTAGGGAAATTATTTATCATTATTTTATTTATTTATTTATTTGCATTAGCTAGATAGGATTTTTTCCTAAAAATTTATATAAAACTTATTGTAAAATACGACGAATTACCTACCAACAGAGAAAGAACCAAGATAATCCAAAAATCTAAAACATACACAAAAGAGCTTGAGTCGACTACATATGTTAAATAACTATGCCAGTCGTAGTTCAGGCTTAAGTAAAATTATTTTTATCAAAAAGTCATCCCAATTTATATAATGTTTTGGAACATACCTAGAATAACTGTCGGAAATTTCGATTATTTTTTAAACTTTTGTTTTAAACCAATAAATATTACCGCATTTTTAAGTTTTAATTCAGAAACATATTTTAGTTTAACAGATTTCAAAGTATTTCATTGCCATGTATTTATGCCAACCAAAAGGTAAACTTAAAAGTATACGAATTAGTGCCAATAATTTAGAATTTAAACTTATTTCCGAAGCAATTTAGGTCAAAATTTTGATTATAACTCGAAGGAAACTATGCAAGTTTTCATTTTAATTTAAGAAATATTAGAAAGAGAAATTTGGTTTAAACATTAAACTACTGAAGATTAAACAGCTCTCTAAGAACAAGTGCACGCCAATGTGCTGTTTCAGAGTTGGCAAACTTTCAGTGTGCCACTGTGCAACTGTAGCAGTTTTTGTGTTCTGTGTATCTCTGTGTAATTTTTTAAAGGTTTCAGTAATAATAAAAAAAAACGTAATTTCAAGTTTTTGAAAATTGGGATTCTTTAGTTTTTGAATTGTGGAACTGCTAAAAATCTCACAACATTTTCACTCATTGTATGTTGCCTAAGTTATATTAATAAAATTTAAGGAGGTTTAAATATTTAACTTTCTTTAAAACTTACAAGTATACAATATTAAACTATGTATGGTTTCAGTTTTAAATCTCTTTAGTTTTGGCATTAAATTCATGGGTTTCTCTCATTTTAAAACATTTGAAAGTTTTCCTCATAAACAATATTCCTCTGTGGAATATATTTTTGTTTAAAATTAAGACCAAAGTTTCCAACAGTGAAGTAAAAAGTAAGTAAATAATTAAGTATTACTATAAATAAACAGAATTTTGTAAAATTGTAAATTTTCCGACATAGAAAAACGTACAAATTTTACGAATTCACTGTTTCGTTGTCAAATTTTTAATTTTACAACTTTAAATAAAAAAACGGAATAGGTATCATGATTGAGTTAAAGAGTTTTTAGTATATCTATAGGTAATTATTATACACAATTATTTAAATAAATTAATTTTTTAAACTTTTAGCATTAAATTTCACAAGAGGTACCTATATATACATATGTACTGTGTATATGTTAAATTTCCCTAAATTTTTATTATAAGTTATTTCAAAATGCACAGAATAAAAATAATTTTGAAATGGAAAAAGACTTTCGGGAATCATGCTTAACATTAATTTTCTTAATTAATGAAAGCATTACAGATAATTACAACAATTACGTATTTGTCGACCTCTTTTTCGATTTTCAATTATTGTTGGATAATTCGATATTATTCGATTCAATAATTCAGGAGGTGAGATGATTGATTCTATCAATTCTTAATTTATTTTTCCATAATAACATGCACCTTGACCAAGGTTAGTATATCAGCTTAGTCAACAATGATATATGACCTTTCTCTGAAGTAAACATTTGCATATCGTTGGCCCAATGGGTTTGTTTATTCATCGGTAAAGAAAATCAATTGATATTAAGGGTATTGCTTCTGTTAGACTTTGCGAAGGTGTGTGACCATTTATTCAATTTACGAGATTGCCTCCTGTTAAAGGATTTGTTTGCCAATGAAGCTAAAACAAAATATCACAAACCTAATACTTTTTCATTGAGGGACAATTTACGATATTAATTTGCTAGTCACATAATACGACAGACAGTGTAGGCAACCATAATAGCGATCAAAGTGTCGGTTATTGCCAGAAATTATTTCATTCGTGCAGTGAAACATAAGACATGATGCATATAGTGTTTTTTGTTTGTTTGTTTGCTGTTCAGTAAGGTCACCATGTAAAGGCGGAGCACATTTGAATATAAATGAGATTTTTCTTTACCGCGAGTAATTAAATGCAAGTCATGCATGAAAACCAGATACGAGTTTTTCGCGGCTAGAAATTCATCTAGGCAGAACGCGTTCGATTGTTCCCGCGAGCACTCCGTCAATGCGTGGCTAGGCTGGTTTAGTTGGCCATTTTTGAATTGTGTGGAAAAACAAGCTGACAATCACTCCGTCGACGCTATCTCTGTCTGGACAAATTGATAAAGTTTTCTGTATTCCCCGGCTAGGTCTACATTTACGTCTATAGCTTCGGAATTCAGTCTTGTGAATACTTCCGCTGCTTTCGTTCGGTGACGATTATGTAATCGACCTAAATTGAGTAATGCTGATATATCTATAGACATCTGGCCATTCGGAAACTGACTTATTATGCAACTATCTGACTTCTCAGAAATTACGTAGCTCCAGCTATAACTATATAAAAGTACCTTTGGCTCTTTGAAATTGCGATTAATTAAACGACAACTGCTAAGACCACTCGAAAGGAGTGCAAATAAACTTCCGAAATAAACTTGCAAAATTTTCTGTATTTTATTAATAAATAAATCAGGATTGAGTCACTTGCCCCGAAGATGAAAAAATGTCTACCGATATTGTGGAGGAATTTTAAGGTCATTGCATATAATGTAACCAAGCGTGACTGAACAGAGAGAAAAGAGCAATTTATGGTGACAGAGACCATTCAAATGATTCGTGTAATCACCCACAAGTGAAAGGCAGAATTAGCGCAAAAAAATATTAATGTTAAATATATGCAGTTTTTGTCACTTAAGGCGCAGTAATTGACAAAAACTGCATTTTGATTTGGGTATGTCCGGGTTGACTCTGCTTTTGCTAAAAAGTCTGGGGATGGATACCATTTCATATATGTATGTATTTTATTATAATACATACACTACTTTGATGCGTTAGTGGCTTTAATTAAGGATTAGGCTCGAATTGCAAGTGTGATCACATGTGCAAATTAACTATTAAATATTTTAATAGCTAATTTCATGGGTCAGATATTGACATGAATTTTTGTGTATGCTTGACGATAAATTTACATCGTATTCACATTATATGACTTATTTATGACAGATTTTCCTACACTAAGTTCTTGTCATGTACCAATCTTTGCAGATAACACTGCAATATATATCTCAGCAGTAAACCCTACAGAAATGATTACTAATATTCAGGCACTATAACTAAACATTTTTATAAATGGAGGAACTAAATAAATTGCGACTAAACTATATAAATAATAATAATAATAATATAAAATATACGAAATGTACTTACCATTCAACAAAAAGATTGCATATACCTAATGATTCATATTGAGCTTATAAAGGTTAATGTTAAAATAAATAAATTGACCAACAACTTTCTTGTCAAGTGCGAATACAATTGGAAAGAAATTTTTTTTTCAATATCTAATATCAATATGTACATACATATATAATAAATAGTCACTTCCTTATTTATAATATATAAAATGTAGAGATCAATAGGAGTAGTGCATCTGAATTTCTTAAGCATAAAAATAATAAATAAGTATTCTGTAAATATATCTGCTATGATAAAATAAATAATAATAACTACGACTTACTTTAAAAAAATGACGATAACCATGATTATTGCGAATTCATGGAATGGGACGACCCTTAATATTTAAAAAAAATATAGCACATACAAAGTAATGTTGAAAATCTATATAAACAACATATATGAATGCCTGTTTTCACACATACTCTTAAAACCCAATCAAAGATTTTTTTATATTTTTGTTTGTCTGGCTGTTTGTCCATACTAATTTCGGGAACGACTCAGCCGAATTCGTGTCTGATTGTTCACTATACAAAACACCGCTGTTTCGAATGTGTTCAAAATTTACATACATACGGTACACTGTAGCAAGGTAAAATGTTCATAAAAATAACCTATAACAATTTAATTAGCAAATCCCAATCAGAGGAACCTTAGAATATGATGAGTAAAAAAGGTTTAAAAACTAATGTACCTAGTTGATGTATGCATTTTGTATTTGTAAACATTTTCGTCTTTAAACCTATAATAATTTTATTAAATGTTGGTATCGATGTCCTTGTTTGAAAAATGTCCCTAAGTACGTATAGATTACACTATGTCGTGCCTTAACCTTTAGAAATGCTCTAATTGAGTAATTAAGAAGACCATTAGTATTATTGAGAGCTTTTTATCAAAACAAGCTTCAAGGAGCCCCTTCGCCAAATTTACCTACTTGTATTTACCTGGAATGGTATTAATTAAACCGCAATTAATGAATTTAATCAATACGACCATTAGCAACAAGAGCTTAATGCTCCGCTACAAGTCATCGTGGTTAAATTGATTACATTTCATTTCCCGAATTGCGACAGTGCGACGAAGGTCACCTGGTTGTTTATAAACAATTCAACAAAAGTCACGCAATCGTCGGAGTGCATTAAGCTGACAGATTTTTCACCTGCTCCAATTTAGAACGCAAAAAGTTCTCATTGAGAAAAAAATCAATTTGCCCCTGTGTAAAATCGAATTAAATTTAAGTGGATTCCCGCCCTAGCGACGATGACGACGACAGTCTACACTTTGTATATATAAAAAATCACAATCACCTGCTCCGCTTTATTTGGCGAGGCGAATAAAACGCCCTGGGAGCATTGTCCTTGCTCGGGAGTGCGAAATTAATTATTTAGCCATAAAAAGAGACAACAAACAAATGAGTTATAAATCTGCCTCTAATCGGAGATAATAAATTGCTTTATGACATCGCACAACATATTGATCCGTGGGGCTCCGAAAAACAATGGAGCTAGGCCAGAACGATAATCGCATGCAATGCTAAACAATCTCGCAAAAATGTTGCTACGCTCGCTTCGGTTAATTTATCCGGAGCCGCTTGAGTTAATCCTGGGAAAATAGGAGCCATTCGCTGCTTCCTCGGCGGTTTATCTCTGTTTAGCTGCCTCTGCCCAAATTTATTGCCCGCCCGGACCAAAAAGATGTGGGAGTCAACGATCTCGAGCATCCCTCCAAGTCTAGTTTGACCTTGACGCTCACTTTCTAGCCCTAAACTGTGCCCTTGACCAGCGACTACGACCGGAAAATCCTTGTCCTTGGCCATTATACCTCGAAAAATAAAATAAAACTAAATAAATAGAACGGCTTCGGATTCGGTTGTGTGGGGGAGGATTCACTTAAGCCCGCATAATGCCGCCATTATAGTGCCGGGTTACGAAGGGCTGCTGCTCTATTTTGGATTTTGGCCCTTGTTGCGAACTTCACGCCGCTAATTGCCCAGTGATCGACTGTCGCTCTGCTATCTGAAGACCCCGAACAAACACAGGTTGTTGGACGCACAAGGTTAGGGCATGATAAATTATTATATCGTGGGAAAGTGCACAAGACGTAGAAAAAAATACAATGGGACTCCTCCAGAAATTTATTGGCAGCCATCAAACATTGTCGCCAAATGTGCGCTGGAGGATCCAATTGGGTCACGTTCGACCCTTTTACATAAATCATCAGTCATGTGGGACGAGGTGTCCTATACACGATGATTTCAATAGAGAGACTATGCTCGAGTTATGTAACTTGTTGTGCATGCCTTGAACCTGAAATGTACTCATAAAGTTTAAGGTCATATCTTGAGCGAATGACGAATGTTGTTAGGTTTGAAGCAAATGTGTTAACAGACAGATGGTGGGAAGTCTATTTATTATTTGTTTAATTAACACAGTTCAAAACAATTTCTTGAGCTGGTACTTACTTTTAACCCGACTTCCAAAAAAGCTCTTTTCATTTACTAAGTTTTTACAGACTGAATCTCGCAAATCGTTGGAGCATCCATCACCCGTCTAATTTGAACTTGGGGCAAATAAATCTGTTTAAAGTTGAATTTATGTAATGATAACAATGCACTTTCGAAATAAATGGGTTAAACTATTATTTTCAAATTCGATCCAAGCTTGGGTTTTTAGGTTTCATTTCTTGTTGAAAATTATATGTACATAACAAAAATTTAACAACAGCAACAAACTGAGTTTGAGGACTCTTCACGGATTTTGATGTAATCAGTGCCAAATTAACGCCTATGGGCCCCTAGGTAGTCGAAATTACGAGACCTCCGAAAATTGTATATTTATAATATTTTTTTAATTTTACCAACCAACTATTTATTATTTATGCATTTTTTTAAATGTTTAGTTACTTTCCCTATGAAGATAAATCAGTTTTTTTGTACTTTCTGGATGGAAACAATTTGAAATGCATTGTAATTTTTCCTTAAAATTAAATCAATATTTATATTAACTCTGCGTTTTTTTTCACAATCGGATCTGAATCAGATTAGTTAGGAAATTTTTCATTAAATTGAATTTTATAAGCCGTCTCATATGTAAAAATATTTGGAATTTTCGAAAAGCACATCAACTTACCATGATTTTTATTCATTCAAATTGTGAACCGAACAAATTATTGGATTAACTTTTTGACGCGAAGTGGGTATAAATCAAAGCAATTCGATTTTATTTTTGATATGGGTAACTGTTCATAAATTTCAATTCAATGCAAAATTTTCTGCTAAATCTGATCCAGATCCGATTGTGTTATTATTATTTTATTTGATTCATAGCGTTGGGGCCCCTATAAGTAGCATGGACCATAGCCCTATTCTGCTTAATGGGTAAATCGGAATTGAATGTAATTTATTTATTTAGAAGAAGCTTCGTACAGAAATAACAATTTCCAATTACACTGTACCTAAACAATAAGTACAGAAAACTTCTGAAAAAGAGCCAGAAAATAAACAATGAAATTAAATTATTTTAAGCTTAGCTTTTCAGAGAAACTTTTTTTAAACTACTAAACGGGCAGTTCGGATGACCAAATTAGGTTATCGACGGTGACAAGCACACATTTGTTTTATTCAATAACAGAAGGGGATGGTAAATTTAATTATTATAATTGGTTTTTTTTTAAGTACACTCACACTGGAATATTCAATTATCTGGGTCATTCTTAGAGCCTTATCTTAAACTCAATTTAAGCTAAGGTTGAAACTAATTTTTGTTTGCTTTGCCATGTCATAACCTCTGATAAAACGTCTAAGCTTTTAATGAATAAAAATAAGATATATGTAGGTTTTTTTTTTTTTACGGATATATATTTTTTATTAATTTATGTTTTTTTTTTTGTGTACATATAATGTACATATGTATATGTATTACATTTTTCAACAGTTTTGAAGGTTAAATAATATAATAATGAAGATAACGCACGAGAAAAACATTTTAGAATTTTTGTTAATAAGATATTAAAGCAAATAGGTACACATGTCTAAAAAATTATGTTATAACGAGGATTAGAAATGGTGATTCTGTTTCATATAGATAGTGTGAGGTCCGGACCTTGGACAAAAATTATTTTTCAACAAAAATTTTCATGTATTATAATATATGCGTTCTTCCCGAAAATGATTTTTAACTTGAGAGATTCTTTTGCATGTACCCTAGGTATGCAGAATGTTTAAGTGTTTGGAAAGCAGAGGTAATTTATATTATAGTCTACTATTAATGTTATAGAAATATTATCTTCCTGATAAACTTACATACCTACATATTAGCAAATAATGTTAGTTTTTAAAAAAAAAAAAAAAGTAAGGAACTTTTCTTTAAAATGTAGTCATTATTTTATTAAAGACTTTCGTTAACCTTTTCCAGGAATTATTTTGGCTTCCACTAATATGTCTCTACAAGGAACTCATTTTCTGCTCAGCATCGCTTCTTCCAAAATTCTTGGAATTGTATAAAGAAAAATAAAATTTTCTGGACACAAGAGGTAAAACCGGGCCGAGCTGGGCATAACGCAATAGAAATATTTTTTTTTAAATGTCAATTAATTGTTTGCATCAGCAACTCAACTACCTGTTGTTTGTCTGGAGCCGTCTGCCTCCCCTCTGTTATATGAAGTCCCATTATGAAGCCCTTCATAACTAAGAAATGCCCTTTCAGCAAAAATGTCAAGAAAATATCTCAAGGATCTACGTAAACCATTTAGACAGTTTGCCCTGCTCTTGAAATCTTTTCAATCGATTTTATTTTTCTTCACAAAATTGATTCTGTTTCCGCTGCTGCGTCTGCTGTATCTAATCAAAATAAGCAGCAGTCACCAGAAGGTAAGTGGAAAAAAATCCCTTCTGGTGTACATATGTTACATGAATTTTCATTAGGAGATTGCCTTGATGGAAAGGATTTGGTAATAGGAGAATTCCAACGCCTGCTACCTTGAAAACTTATATTAAATAATGGTTTTGTACATGTAACGCCTACGATTAAATCTCTGTAGCCGGAAAGTACATTGTCCTTCGCTTTGCGGGAAAAGTAACGCGTGTAACCCTTAACCTTAAGCAACGTAATACGAGAGCTCGTTTACGTTTGGGAATTAATAACCAGCTGCGAAAAGACCACAGTAGGCAGGATAAACAGGAGTGTTTTTATGAATGACCTTGACCGAATTGATATTTGTGTTACTTCCACTGGGAACCTCCCCAGAAACGGCTCATTCATTTCTTAATTACTTTTGTCCTTAAAGATCCAAGGAGGATCTAAAAAGGAGCTAGCTAAACTGAAAGTAGAATTCAATAGGCCATGTTTTAGGTGTGACAAGCTAATGTAATTAAGACATACTTAATTCTGTAAACATCTCTAGTAGTTACTAGGCGAACCATCGAATCAGTGACAGAGTAATGGATTTGTTCTTGAAGGATAATGAAAAGCACAATTAATTTCTAGAGTGTTGCAGATAATTAACTCTGATTTATTTCTCTTCTCATTAAACTTCGCGTTCATAAAATCTCCAGAGTTCTTTTTTTGGCGAATGAAACATTTCAAACAACAAACAAATTAAATGTTATTAATCAGATATAAATAAATAAAACTTTTTGACTCTCAGACTTATGTGCAGGCAACCGACATACAAACAGAACACGGACTTTTGGTACGCAAACATAAAAATAGCTAAATTTTAGATTCATTCACCTAAACATTTAAAAATAGGTATCTTATATTGAGTAGAGTCAATTTATAAATAATACGATAAAATCGATAAAGTCGCTTTATTTTAAATATATACAATACATACGTCACTAAGAAACAGGATCAGTAGAACCATCAATATGCAAATCTCTAGAACCTTTTTGGGGCTAGTCGAAAATATTTAATCGACTTTCGCAGTTGCTAACTCTCTCTCAGGATTAGAATGTTTTGGTCTTACATATACGCATCGTATACTAAAGTACTATTGTTTGTTAAATTCCTTTTTCTGTGTCCATCAGAGGCACTGTCTATTGTGCATATTGTTTCTCTTCTCATTTTTAAATGTGCATAATTTCTATTATAGCTGCACTCTAAAAATAAAGTGTAAATTCACCTTAATCTTACGTATAGTTTCTTTTGTATGGAAAAATTTATCACAATCGTAAAACAACACATTTTTGGTGTAATCCAACAAAGAAGTTTAAAATTACATAAGTTTTAAACTTTCGGAGTGATATTCATTCAATTTTGTAAATTTTGTGTGATTTTACACCAAATTGGTGTAAACATACGCATGAATATGTAAAATTACATCAACCCTACGAAATCAACGAAATAATTTTATAAAGGTATTTATGGAAGTAAAGACATGCTCTCAACTCAAAATTTAGTCATATAAAATTTTTCAAAATATTTCTGCAGAGGCTCATAAAATTTCTTAAAACAAAATAAAAAAGTGAAAAGTACGTATAATGAAAGTTTGATCTAAATAAACTGTGTGAGAGACAATTGTTCTTTTCCTCTATATGTAAGTTTAGCTTCTTTAAAGAAGTAAAAATTACACATCTATCGTGCAAACCACGTCTTTTATGTTTAATTTTCCACCACTATGTGCGTAATATTTTTACACAACAAAATTGAATTTTTATACATATGTAGATACATTTTAGAAATGTTACTACCATTATGGAAGGTATTCTAAAAAGAGGATAAAATTACATCACGGTTTTTAAGAGTATATGGTACTTCTAAAGACATAGTAGCTATATAATATATCTATTGTTCATTGCCATGCTATTCGTAGAATTTTATTGAATTTATTCATAGTTTGTATGGCTTTAGTCAAAGAGTGCAGTACTTGTTGCATAGTTATATTTTAGATTAATTGAATTATTATGCAATTGCTTTTAGTGATAAACCTTTTTTTATAACTTTTAGAGTAGAGTAATCACTTCCCTTCACAAATTAATTTATTGTTATTATTGTACATACAGATAAGTAACATCAAGGATTTTTATTTCATAAATGGTTTAATTTAGTAAAATAATGCTTTTCAGAGATTTAATTTAATTTAATGCAATAAAAATTTAATTTTAATTCGAATTTTAACTGCTTCTAGTTCGGCGTAATTCGAAGTAAAAAAACTTTGAAAAAGATAATCGCTACAAAGATCTAATTTAAGCGAAAAGCTTTTTTCCTTAGTAAAGCCTCAACCATTTCAGTCGAAATTTTCAAATCTTCCTAAAGATATGCTTAAAGAAATCGCATTGAGTCGTACTAAGAAAGCGCCTTCCACGAATCTATTTTATCCGAGGCAAGAGAGATTTTATATCAAAGCAAACAGCAACAGATGGCCGATAAAGTTCATTATCATAAAAGTCTCTGTATAATTACATAAAATGAAAACATATCTCATGGCAAGCTCTGGCATTTCCACCCACTCACAAAACACCTAGGCTGCATCGATTTCTGACCTTACTTTACCTGAAGTTGTGACTTTAATGTTACTCCGGGATACGAAGCCATAAGTCCTTTTTACAGAGGCTATTGAATTCTCTGTATAATTTCCAAGTACTTTTTGCTACGAAAACATCTCCTGAGATTGAATAACCGATGGAGGAGTCACTCCAAGGTCTTTTACGAGCACCGAGTATTTACGAGGAAAATTTTCAGAACTAGGGAAGCTGACTGATGGTAAACTTTACTTAATTATTGGCAATACTTATTTACATGAAGCCCCGGCAGGCTCTTCGGTGGTGCTAAGAAGCCTCGACGATGTTACTACTTAAGTTTACTGAGACAATTTAATTGCCCTGGATACAGGTGACGAGGCTGCCGTGACTCCTCGGAGATTAAATACAATTACTATCGGTTTCTGATAATGTATGCAAATGTCTTGTAACCGCGTTCAGTTTTGCAAATTAACTTAATTACGCATAATATCTTGCTACGGTGGCCTAGTTTAATTCACTTATAATACAAAGTCTTAAAGTTTCAACGGAAATATTGCTTGTTGTTAAGAGTCAGTAATTGAACAGTAATTATAAGGAATTTATATTGAATATCTGAAATTCTAAAATTGGAAACTGTTCAATTTTCGCTGAGGATTATTTATATAGAAAGTCTTTATTTAAATATTTTTAATTGAAATAAACACAAACATCTTTTAAATGAATTCTAAATTATTTCCACGAACTTTTTTTTCGATTTAAAACAGTATTAAAGATTAAATAAATGAAATGGATACAATTATCTTAATAAATACTTAATATACTATAAATCTACATAATTTATTTTACTTTACTTTACTTTTTAGTATAATACATACGCGAAAGTATTGCCTACCGAATTCTCGCCTTATCAAAATCTCGATAAATGAAAATCTCAAGCATACAAAATCACAAAAAATACCTGGAAACTTCAGCTTCATATTGTAAAAAATTCTGCAAAAATTTTTGAATCAACGAATCAGAGGAATATTTCTTTTTAGACTTAACAACAGTGAAAAGCATGCATTAGCAGTTAATTAAAAACAATGCATTATATTTTTCGTGGACACAAAAAATATGGTCGAGATTTGTCGAGAATAGTCAAGATATTTCTAATCGACATTGCACTAGATCTGGTTTTTTTTTTTTTTGATATTCTTCAAGTCGAGATTTTGTGATGCGAAATAACTTTTGGCTACTTTACTTTGTTAGAAAATATCTTGCTCTTCTTTTCTTAGAAAACTGCAGATTTCCTTATGTTCAATTTATATTTTTAGGTAAGCAATCTCATATTTCTTAAGCATGGGTATAATATCTATACATTAGACTTCGATATTTGAACTTTTCGCAAAAGGATTTCTTCACTCGATTGTGAGAAAAGTTTATTTTTATCTACCCTGTCAGGTTCATTTTCTGGAATTTTATTTTTATTTTCCAGTGCTAGATATATAAGATGCAGTTTTTATTAGATACGACTTCAATGGCTCAAAATTCAAAAACGAAAAGGAAAAATCCTTCCTTATAAAATTAATAAAGCTTTTTCAATTAAAACTTAGAATAAGCCTCAGATTTCGAAGTAGATTGAATTAAATCTCATTATATAAACAACTGTATAGGTTCAAAAGCAATCTAATTAAACCTCATTATTTGTGCCGTAAGAAAATCGAAGGAAGCATTTTATGCCTATCAACTTCAGTTTGTTTTCTATACAATGAAATTAGGGTGAACGATTTGTAAAATAGTCAGAGGGACGATAAGGGAAATAACTTAGAAGGCTCGATTGAGTCTAGATAGCAGGTTGAACAATCTCTCTTTATTTTGATTTTTTTTTCGAAACGATGGCAATGGTTCTGAACAATGTTAAATGGGCCTAAGCAATGTTGATGTATTTACAAAATTTAATTTTATTTTTTAGAAATGCAACAATATTGTTATTATTAAGTTGAATTTAGTGGGTTTTAATGATATCAATCTTAAATTTGTCTCCTGGTTTTTCAGTAAATTGAAGTGACTCAGCAGAACCACGCATTTTATTTCGGTGTGAAGGTTAAGTAATAGTGGGTTTTATTATTTTTTAATGAAAGCATAAATTGAAATATTCTCTAGTCATTGTCATGAGTGTATTTTATAAAAAAAAATTCAAATTTGTAACCTTGTACGGTACGACAAGGACTACAATAATAAACTTAAAGTTATTTCATAAGTATTTAAATTTTCTGTGTCGGATGACGGTGAAAACATATTTTTGTTTTAAAGACTACAAAAGATGTTATCCCTCACATACGTAACAATTGGGATTTTGTACTAAAATTAAAAATGTGGAAACCTAATATACATATAATCATACTTCGGTGTCATTCTTTAAAGATTCTTAAACATTTTAATTTGTGGTGTAGGTACTCAAAAATCTATTTTTGTCTATAGTTCCGAAGTTTCTTTGAAATTATTATGCTAATAGACAATCTTATAAAGATTACAGAAGCTCAAACTGAATTTTTATCTGTTTATAACTTAAATATTTAACTTTTAAAATAGTCGTACAATCCTAAAAGCTTGTAATCCTGACGTACTCAATTCACACTTAGGTTATAAAATATATGTGACAAATGTATGTTTAAAAATAAAATAATATAAAACACCCACTTTATTGTCTGGTCCTTCGATGCAACGCTCAAAGTTACAATTTTAAATGAGGAGTCTTAGGTTTATGAACTTCTTAATGTCTTCTTTCAAATGTAATAAAAATATGGTTCATTGGCATCAGAAATTTCAAAATTTTGGAAGAAACAGAGGAACATAAGTAAAACCTGGAGCCACATGATATTTGACTGGCATTAAATTGCAATAATGTGCTCCATAAATCGTCTGTTGCGTCATAATTCCACATTCTTCCGTGGACCCACACAAAAGCTGACATCGGTCCGGATGTCGCCAGGGTATTTTCTGAGGCTATCATTATCTCTGTCAGCACCCGTTCATACCGTCCATTAATCGCACGAAACACTCTGGGTGATTAAACCTGCGAAATGTGACTGCCCGCTCGCCATAAATTCGCAAATTCCTTTGTTAATGATTTTATTAGTTCGAAATACTTTCTGCTGTGAAAAAAAATTGCCGCCGCGTCTTTCCAGGAATGCGGCTCGATTATCGATCATGAAAGATTTACGCAATTTTCTGCGTTGGAATAAGTAGAGCACGACCCGAAGTTCACTAAGAACTTTCTCCGGATTGGACGATGGCCAGAAACATCCCCAGAAGTGGCACCCACTTGAATGGGCATCCTAAGGAATGTATTTTTGGTCTCCTTCCGATTTTCTGTTTATTTTCGAGGAAATGTTTTCACCTAAAGTTAATCACCTCACGCTGCCCGAAAAGGAAATTTTTTCATGAGATTCACTGATCAGATCACTCATCTCCTCACCCGGGCCAGCAGTGATTCATTAGTCATTTTACGACGAGACTGCAAGATTTTCATTTTCTTAAGATTTGCGATTTTTATTCGCTCACAAGTAAGGTGGTGAATGTCAAATGACGTAGCTACGGATTGCAAAATACCTACGCCCACAAATTTTAATTTTATTTTTGTGTACAATACTGGAATATCTACATATGTCTCTTCATTTCTTATTTATAGATGACTTGAAACGTTTCTAATCTATTTTTACACTATGCGAATTTTTTCATTTGAGATCGCAAATGCATTTAAGTTATCGAGTAGAATTTACTTGATTTTCATTTTTTGATTTAACAAAAGTTCAAGTGAATAATAAAATAAAAAACTTTTCACACTTCCATAGCCGTGTTTATGTTTCATTTCATATTTTAAAATTTACTTTAATAGAACCAATGTATATTACCAGTTCTATTTCACTTGGTAATTTGTATTTATATGGTCAAATAAATATTTTAAAATTATATTTGAAATTCCAAAATTTTGGAGAACCAATTAAAAATATTTTTTAATCTTATACCAATAAGAAAGTTTAAAATAAAAACAGGTATTTTTCTACGGTTTATATATTTAAGAGTGACCTCTTACATCAAAAGTTAAAGTATTATGAATATTTTCATACTATTCCGGATAATTTTGTTATGTATCATTTTCTAAAGGAAATACTTTACAAACTTCATAATTTTTTCAAAGTACGAAGAAGTTATAACTCCTTTATAAGAGAAACCTTGCGAAACTTTATAAAATAATTATTCCATAACATTGAGAAATTGTGGTCAAAGGTTTTACCTTAACAATACACATTTATTTTGAGATGAATTTAACAAAAGGTTTTTTGTTACGTAAAGTTATGGATAATGTACGTAAGTGCCAAGGTGCACCTGTACGCCTTGAAATTTGCCCATTGTGTTTATGGCAGTTGTTGAATGGCCGTTTTCAACAAAATTCTTATCTTTCGGCGTAGGTATTTCTTTTGAATCCTATAGCACTGTTGAGCTTTTTTAAAATTTAAAAATGATAATTTTAAATATTGCTCCTTAATTAAGTGTATAGCTGAGTAATATTCTAAAAACATATCGATTCCATGAGGAACTGTCACATTTAAAAATTAATCGAAAACAATTTAAATAGCAATAAAAATAAAATATATTGTGCACCGAAACATATGTTCCTTGTAAATTCAACAAGTTAATTGCTTACTTTCTTGATTCCCCTTTAATTTGAAGATATTTAAGTTGTTTTAAACAGTATCACGTCAAAACAATGTGTATATAGCACTTCGAGCTAGTACCTTGTTTTTTAGTTTAATTTTACTTAAGATTTAGAAGAGCACGGAACCCTAAAAATAACTAAAACAGTATTTAATAATAAAATATATTAATTTAATTACCAAGATGAGGTTAAACTTTAAAAAAAGCATTTACACAATTACACGCAGGTTTTAATTCTGAAGATTTTTTATTCTTAAAACTATAAAAGTAAAGACATAACTATTTTAACTAGAATTTCCTGGTTAATGTTACTAGAAATCATGTTACGTCAAAATCAATAAATATGAAAATTTTTTGAAATAATCAGAACAGTTGTAGTTTTAAACAAAGTATTTTTTAGGTGTTAGTATTCTTATTTTATAACAAATTCAATTACTAAAATTTAAAAATAAGTCGATTCCCTGCAAATGTGACACTGGTCAATAAATTTTATATAATAATTTTTGTTAGTGCGTGACAAGTAGCAGTTCAGTTCTATTCGATTTTTTCCGTACATTATGAATTTGTAAATACAATTACAAATATTGGGTCAGATATTATTTCCGGTAAAAATAGAGTTAGTACTGTATTTTGGTTAGTTTTGTTAGTGGTTTTTTTTATAAATTTTCATGAATGATCAAAATATGATCTTTCGTATTTTTTTACTATATTTTTCTCGAAAATATGTAAGTACCATACTACAGTACCAGATCCAGCATTTTTATTTACAAATTCTTTATCTATCGAAAACAATCCAATAGAAATATGTAACACTGGTCAAGAAGGATTTTGTCACAGTTCATGTAATAGGCTATTTTGATAGCATTTTTTACATACATAGATTTATGAATCTGCAAATGAAAATGCTCCAAAACCTATGGTTTTTGAAAACAAAGAAACCAAAATCAAATTTACACGGCATTCTAAATGAAAGCTTAAACTGTAGTGACAATAACAAAGTATAGTTATCCATAAAACTTATTTCTTAGTGATTTTTGAGTAATTTCGTATTTTTTCCTCTTTGAACCTCTTTATTATTTCTAATCACGATTTTAAAATTTTCAAAATTATTTCAAAAAACAGTTTTATTGCTATTGAACCTCATGTTCTGGAAATCTATAGAAAAATCATATTAAAATATTCCAATTACTTGTTTTGTGACATAAACGGACATCAAAGATTTTAATCAGTGTAATATGCCCCTTATTCGGTATCAAATTAACTGATGCCCTGTTTTATTCTCAACATATTGCGATCTAATTTCTGCGCAGTTGTTCTAAATATTAGGTCGCAATAGCACATAATCTCACAGCTACTTTAAACTAATAAAAAATATTTTTCAATTTGGGTACCTCAAATAAAGCATTTCCTGTGTCAAAATAAATACTTCCTGCGAAATAAAGCCGCAGGGATTAGTTAAAAGATTACATGTGGCGAAAAGCAATTCCGCAGAATAAAATCATAGAAACGTCTTCTTCTTAAGCTGTTGCAACCTTCAAAGAAATCAAGTAAAGGGTGACCAGGTAAGAGGTGTTTGTTACCCCAATTAAGACCGCCGGAATGTGGTGAAGACGCAAAAATCATTGTAAATTCGCAGAAAACAGCAAAAATTCCCGCATCTACGGAAAGGGAGATTTTTTGATCAAACAACATTTATCTCGGCATGTTATCGTCGGGGTGCAATAAATTCCACCATTCTCATTGTTATTCACCTGAAGTTGAAGTGGATTTATCTGAAATCATCTTGTCGCTGGAGGAATTCGTGCTATTTGCAAGCTGGTTGAAAAGAACAAAATTCCTTGGCGCTAATCACTATTCAAATATAAGAAAAGTTGTACTGAAGTTTTGCGAGAAAAAGCTTTGAATATGCGAGAGGGGTGTTCGCTCGAAGCGAACATACAACAGGTCGGCACTGTGAATTTTTCCAATTCAAAAATAAACCTCGTTCAGTTTTGGGGACTTTCGGAGGCGCCTCTCTTCTACGCAGACGCCCCTGAAATGGTTGGAACTGTGAAACGAAGATTTCTTATCCCAGAATTTCTATGGCAACCAAAATTCCTTTCGACTGAAATATATATGAATTGGACGGCGTCCGGAAACCCTCCAGTCTGCAAGTAGAATTCGCCGGGTAGATCTCACCTAGAAAATCAGTGCGAGATAATTGAAGGCTGGATAGACTTAATCGCAACTATAGAGGACTTAAGACAGTCTATTAAAGTGTTTGACATTTTGTGAGGTCTTTCTGTCCATAGTTCAGTGGTGGTGGTGGTGAAAACCACAAATATAATTTGGACGTTATTCAAAAAAATAAATAAAATAAAAATATTGATAGTGTGGAACTGAAAAAGCTTGGTATAAAAAAGACATAAATCACGAAAACCAAGTGGAATTAAATAGTTCAGAGTGAAAATTGTGATTAATATTTTTTTTAAAACGACATCCCACACCGTCGCAACCATAGGACAACATAGGAATTTTATTAAAGGTAAGTACATAGAAACCGCAAATTTTATTGATCCCTATTCTGACATTTAAAAGACAACCGAACACCCACATTATGACTAGACTTTGTGTTTTAAAAGAATTCCCAAAAAGTAACAAATATTAAAAAATTCTTAAAAAATACGGGCAAAGGCCACTATGCCCCAGGCGCGGAAATGTTTCCATAAATTTACAATTTCTCAAGGAATTTATCGCTTTTGTTGAACTTTTTGAAACACCTAACGAACCTGGGAGCACGTGATTAAGGAGGATTCCTCCGAAACAATTTGGAGAGCCTTCACGACTTAAAAGTGCCTTCGATTAAAAACCCCGGCACGGATCCTCTTTGTTGCCAGGTTTCGCAAAATTTATTCAACCTTCTGCACCCTCTGAGTTCATTAAAAGGATCCTAGGCAAGACAAGAAAACAGATAAAAGGGCGCTGAGAGGAAGATTTGTGGTCCAATGGGATTCAGCTTCCCGCGAGGAGATCTTTTCTTTTTCGTTAGACCTCTCTCGATTCAAACCATTTAACGTTCGTGGCTGGTCCTTTTAAGGATTTGTCACGGCACTTGCCCTATCTGCTCTATGGGAAGAGCCCGAAATTAAGTTTTCCTATTACAGCGCCCCTAAGAACTTATGTCTTCGGATATAGGATTTGATTTGAATTCCACTCCCTCAGATACTTCTTATTTGATATTGTTTTGAATAATACATAAATCAGTGGTACCCAAATTAAATTATAAGGGACGGTTGGGTACTTTGAACTTTCACCGGTAGCTCAACAAAGCTCAAAGTCGACTGTTAAATAATTTTAAAAAGGAATTCTCCCAATATTTATGATTTTTGTAATTTCTGACTCACCACAGAATCTATTCCTGTGTGTGGTTATTAATGAACTGCGAAATATTTATTGAATTTGTTTTGTGATTAATTGATATTTCGTGGGAGGCTTTCAATAAAACAGGTAATTATTTAGCTTACCACTTTAATTCCAACAAAATTAATGACAAAACAAGACAAAAAATATATTACAGAAAATAATTTATCTTACAAATGACTATGACTATGACATTGTAATATTCGTTCTTTTGATATAACACTAAATATTTTGAGAATTGAGTCATAACTTTAGTAAGTGAGTCAATAAAGAATTATCATTATGAAATAATCAGTTGGTTTTAGTAATTTTATGTTTGTTCTGCTTGAATCAGATCTTGATAAATTACGAATTTAATTTACATGTATGAAAATTACAATATAATATAAGAAAAATGTAATTGAAAAGAGTACTTTGTGTTATATGTAATTTAAATTAATTTTTATCCCCTTATAATAAAAATATCAAGTGGTCATGCTCCAACTGATGGAAAGATCTATTGCTTTGAAATGACCTTTATAGCGTTTCAAAATTCAACTTATGTAAGTACATATACATACATACATATATACTCTATTGAAGTTAGAGCTGTAATTTTCGATAATTAGAAAAATTTTTAATTATCAAACATATTTCTCGTCGATGAACTAAAAATATATAAAAATATATAATATACAATGTATACCTATTTTTTTAAACTTCTAAAACTTGTTTTTTTAAATATTTAATAATAAGGACAGTATATTTAAATTAAATGTTTCTGTTCAGATTAGATCATCATAAAGTACCTAGTAAAATTTAAATGTCTAATTTACGCGACCATTACATTTTGAAAATACGAATACCTACATATATATATTTTTTCCAATTAAAAAAAAAGTTATAAGTCCATTTACATAAAATCATTAAAAGTAACATTTGAATATTATAAAAATCCACTATACACATTCCTCGATGCAATATTCAGGCTAGATAATTTTTTAAAATCGTTACTATAAAAGTATTTAATTCAAATAAAATCAATCAATTATATTATAAAAAATGATACTGTAAAAAAGCAGATAGAAAAATCAATAATTTGATCATATTTCAATTTCACTTGAGAGTTTCTGTGAGAAATATTTTACCATTTCAAGTAAAACAGTAATGAATGGTTTTAACTCGAAAACAAGTGCATATATTTCTATTAGGCAGCAATATGTAATTTGGAGTACGTAGAGTAAATATTGTCTAATAGATATCTAAGCACGTAAGCCATAAATAATGAGCTTCGAGTATTTATCGACATCAAACAGACTCCCATTAACACCTTATGTGATTTACGACTTTGTTTATCACATTTTGCTCCTTAACATGGAGCAGGGAGGGTAAGAAACGCTTCCTTCTCTAATCAATTTCATCTAAATATGCCAAATACTTTCGCTATAAACAAATCGAAAAATCTTTAGTTCAATGAAATTTTATTTTGCGTAGAATTTAGGAAGTGTATGTCACTACGATTTATTGACCTATCAAATTCTATATGTGACAAAATACTTACGCTGCTTTTTATTAGATAAAAAAAAATATATATATAATTCTTGAAATTATTTGGCACGTCTAAAGGGAGTCATAAAACTTGATGGAACATTTTCTTTGTAATGATTTCTGTGGGCGTTAAGTGGTACGAGATGAGTGGAAATGACTGTAACTTTTCCTTCATTAATAGAATTTACCTCAACTTTGAGGATTCTGTGAACTACATCAGGATAACACAATTGTAGAGCAGGAATTCCCATTAAATTCGTAGAATGTCTATAAAATTGGCTAATGGATCAATTTCCGTGTAAAAGCATAAAATTCCATTTATTCTTAAACCTTGATACAAAGTATCTCACTTAAGTTTAACAAACTCTGTCCCTCTTTTAAGAGGTGCTTATACTTTATTCTAGAAAATTTCTTCTTACAGCACTTAAACTCTCTCTTCGGAAAAGATAAATTAAATTTCAAAAGCTTTTTTAGAGATCTTGTGGCCCTACCCGGAATCATAAAGTAGACAATAAGATGACAAGGTATTATAAAAGAGCTTTTCTTAAAGCTTTTAAATGAACAGTACCCTTCTAAGAATTTCCCCTTCCAGAAAGAACAATTTTTGTGACAATTTACATTTGGGTATTAATTTAAAGCATATCATTATATAAATTTTAAACTTCTAAAAAGTATATGTAAAATCATTTCTTAGTAACCTCTTGCCCAATTTTAGGATGAAAATATCGATTTTGTAAGGTTATTACATTTTTACAATTTCTAATATTGTTAGTATTTAATTAATAGTATCACGTTTTCAAAATCAATGACTACAATATCTTCAAAACTACGCTTTGTATGTAGAAAGACAGCTTCTTGTTTTTTATGCAATAGTATACATAATTACATTATATTTTTCAATATGAGAGTTATAATAAACTTAGCACAAAACGTACCAAATCATATTATACTATTATAAATCTATTTTTCTAAATACTATTACGAAAAATGCCTGTTGGGTATTAATTTTTGAGCTATAAACTCAATGTCATTTACAATTGCGGCAAAAGTTATGAGCGTTCTATAAATTTGAATCTCCTCCCGCTTGAATCATTAAACCAATTCCAAAATAATTAAGACGTTCCTCATGTTGTCGCATTTAACGACCCAGAAAGTAGAAAATACCCTGCCCGAAAATATTTGATCTCAGCACGTTTTATATGAACCACAACATGGGCCAGGATCCATTCTGCGCTATATTTGTTTATCCTCGGCCGAGCTTCTTTTTTCCGGTGCGTTACACAAATTGGGTTAAGAATTAATAATCAAATATTTTTGCAACCTCCGAACATTACGGGGTGTATGCAAACAAACTATCCGATGCGAATACGGCGCATTTCGACACGCTTCGCAACTTTGGGAGGTAATTCGCACGCTCATTTCGAAACTAGTGATGTCCCAATTAGCGCGAGCGGCCGCCGTGTGTCTACAGTCAACATCATGGCGACAATTTATTTATTTGGGTAATAAAACTGAAATGATTGATTCGGTTGTCTGCACTTAATTTTGCGGTCTTAATTGTGGCAATTTATTTAGAGAGCAGAGTCAGGAATCCCTGGAATTTCGGGATTGAGAAAGCCTGTCTCTATCTTTATCAAATTGTGGAAACTTTTCAAGGTTCACTGTCCCAGCTACCTCTGTTCACAAAAATTTACTTTGAAAATTAAACGTAAATTTTACGTATGTTTAAGAAAAGATAAGATTAATTTTCGCTTTATTTATTTTCATTGTCTTGCGACTTAATGCGAATAGCACAGGGTGATTCACCGAAATATAGCCAACTATATGTCGCGTTCTTTTTAGTCTGTGTTAACAAATAAACGCATGTACACAGTATTTTATCTCTCTGGCGGATAACATTTCGAAATCTGTAAGTGGTGTAAAACACGCAGTCTGTTCGCTGGGCTATTTTCAGGGCATCCTATGTTTAGGAGGTGTGTTTTCTGATGCTACACACTCGCCCGGAGTTGTTCGCTATACATACCAAATTTTATTGAATGTCTCAGACAGAAGTGCATGGAATAAATAGCTCAAACCATCAGACTTTCGGTATAGTGTGGTTTAGTGCACTTTTCCCTAGAAAATTTAAATGGGATGCCAAACTCTTCTTGGCTGCTAGTTGTTACCTAATTGAGGGACTTCTACTGCTGCATACCATCGAATAGGAGCACTTCACTTTACTTCCGCACTTTTAGGAATGCACGGGCTTGCTCTTAATGTCTAGATCATTTACAAAAAGATCAAAATTGAGGTATTATGTTTCGATTGTAATGTGCGTGCTCTGAACAGGACTTTGAAGAAAATCGACTAAAATAGGTCATTCTGCAGCCTTCTAGAAAAAATTTTAGGTACTACTATAGTTAGTTTTTAAAGTACATACACTAATATACATAATTTCTAAAAGTACCCTTTGATTATAATCAATAAATAATTATGATAATTAATTCTGTATTTAGTATTTTGTTGGTTCTATTTTATTGAGAAACTTTTAGAAATTTAATCAAAAGCTACAGATAAGACATTGTGCACAAAACTCCATATCTGGAACAATTAATCATTTTAAGTGCGTGGGTGTTCAATTATTTACAACATTGCTCCATCGAATTCTGCCCACATTGTTGATACAAATTAGCATACGTACATAAAGGTATTTATACATTACAAATACGAAATGCATCAATGTTGGATGCTTTAAAGCTCTTACAAACTTCAAAAGTCCCTTGCTTAGCATCATCACAGAACCAGAGACGTAAGACGCATCGAATTTGTACTAATTGTTGCTTCTTAGAAAACTCTACGGCACTCAGAAAGTTTATCTTTTCTTGAAGCATAAATACGAGTATACCCCGTATATTTGAAATTGAAACAATTTAGCCGAGATTACAGCTCCCACCGATGATAAACCTAGCAATGTTATTTTTAGAAATAATACAAGGAAATCCATAAAATGAAAATTTTGTACAACCTTCTTGTTCACTTAATTTAAAATTTATAACATTTTTGCCTCTTCCGTATTCTTATCGTCCAATTTTCTCTGAATCCAAATTCTACCATGATTTTATTTTACCACCTTCGAAAAATTGAGACAAAACTCAAATAAGCAACACAATCACATCGATGAAATTTACTTAAGGGAAAATCTCAGCATAACGAAACCTTATTTTAATTTCACAATTTTGCTCTGGTTACGTATTGCCTCAAGTTAAAACAAATAAAATTTTCAAGAACCAAATATTTCATTTTGAAAGACATTTGCGTTGGTGTTGAATATTATTTCCAGGACTTATGATTGCAAAACTTCAGACTTATTTGATTTGATTGGAAATGTACACTTTATAATTCGAACGCAATCCGGCTGAGGATTATTTCTCGTTTTACTAATTGATTTAAGCTATTTTATTCCTTCTGTGAATTGGCATTTTAAGACAAATCCTGGATCCGATTATTTTCAATAATTGCTTCTTAAGTTTGTACAATTAATAAAATGTTATGATTAATACTGCCTGAAACTTTTTAATGGTTACGTATTACTTATAACACCAAGACTTGTTTTAAGTGTAAATCTTTCTGAAAATTTATATTATTTTGAAAATACAAATTTTTATTATTTTGAGAATACAATGCAAAACTAAGTTGTCACTCAAATAGTCGGGAGTGTCTTCTATTCTCGTTGAATTTATGGCGGAAATGTGCCAAATGACTCAATTTCGTGAGCCAGGCAGCTCTTCTAGAGCAAATTGTTTATTTTTTGTATCTTTTATTGTTATTATTTTTTATTTATTTATTTTTCGTTTCTGTTTTTATCATCAGAAATTGAAGACGATTACATGAGCACGTGTTTTATATAATTCTGTATCAACATGTTTTTGCCTGTTGGTTTATCTTAAATTTATGAATCTGCACCAATCTAAAGTATTTGAAATATTTATCTAAATCTCTTTACCATCAAGGCATTATTTTAGGACAAGTTTACTTAATTAACTTTTAAACATCACTTATACGGTTTAATCAGAACCTGGAATTAAATATTTAAAACATCTGCTGGTGGGTGAAATACAGCACCATTAATCGCGACATTTAAACCCACGTCCAATACATAATTAATTAGCACCCACCTTCATGCGAATTTGTGCTTTTATCACGTGATATCAAATAATGCTCTTTTCTGTTACTAATTAAATATTTTCACAGTGCCATTTCAAAAACGAATACGGGGCAAAGGTTGAGACTGTTTCAATATTTTTTTTTTTTGCTCAGTAATCGATTAAAAATATAAAGCTTGGGAATCACGAACGTACTATGGTGTTGGTTATATTTAATATCGCAGAAAGATTTCTTTTTTGGTGTGGGTATTGTCACTGGCAGATTTTTCAATTAAATTTTTTCCTTGAATTAATTGATAAAGGATACGAATTTTTCATTTACTTTGTTATCTTTTAATTTGCACATTTATTAAAAGGAAATATTTACTTTTAAACGAAAGCTTAATATTACCTTTTGATACTTATTACATTACTATGTTTTATAGAAAACAAATTAAAGAGACCAAGAATGGGTTAATTTATTGATCAATAAAATAGTATTGCATGATTCATCGTGAGGTTCAGGAAAATATATTTTGGAATAAAACACATAAAAATGAATGTGATGGTGAAAATTTTATTATGAACTGAAAGAACAATTGATATAATTTATTTTTAGAAAATAATTTCATTCAAATGTTGGCCGTAGCTACGCTTTAGGTGGTCCATTTTATAGATTCAATTTTGAACCACTTGTTCGAGCATTACGACTGGAATCTGGCCAATACCGCAAGTAATGTTTGCTTCCCAGGCATCAACCCTAGCTGACTTATCCGCAAAGACTTTAAAATTCACGTAACCCCATAAAGAAAATAATCCAGAAGTGCGATATCACATGATTTAAGCGGACAATTCGATTATTCCGATCCTAAGTTGCTCCAAGTGCACAAATAATATTCTAACTGTGCCAAAATTCAATGACAGCTTGACACTACTTAGAAATGATCTGTAAAAAAATATCTACTGCAAAACGTACCTCACGATTAAAAAGTCGGGCACATGCTTGCTCTATCATTACAATAGTTGAAATTTTCTGTATTGGAAACAACCAATATTTTTAAGAATTTTGATTTATTAGCTGCTGATATAAAGTCAATCTCACAGCCTCTGACGTAATTGAACAGCGTGAATTACACATTCGATAATTCATAAAAATTTCTGAAATACTCAATTACCAATCATCGTAACGTAATCGTTGTGGCCCAACATCGTTTTCTTAAAAAATTTTCTATGTCACGCAATGTTCCAATAACAAAATTTTACACGTGGAGCTACTTATCGCATTAGGTGGAGAATCATACGGAGCAAACCAGTACTGGTGAAAAAAATAAGTGTTTATTCAAGACATGGCAAAATAAACGTCAGTGAAAATGGAAACGAGAAAAAAAAATTAAAAATGTGCGTCGATTCCCTTTTGATTCGCCATCCATTCAGATCAAAGAGGCATTCGCCAGCAAATCCATTCGACTGGTGGTTGGTAGCTACACCCTACGTCCTCCTTGCCCCTATAAATTTCAAGCCGCCCACGCAATTGCCATGGCCTACTTTTGGTGGCAGCACGTGTAAGTAAATCCTCCTTGAGGGGCTTACGGAAGAAGCGGCGACCGACACCCCGGTGGAATCCACTATAATTTCATCACAACTTTTCCCCTCGGATAATCCTTAGACAAAATAGACGCAGACGGGACACGATTGCTCCAATGGAGCCTGCCAAGGATGGTTTGCGGGGGTGTATAAATCGATAAAAATTGGCCGCTGTGCTGATGGTTGCTATCGCTAGAACGATATACCTTCTATTATTGCCCCCATAAAGCCTCGTCAGCCAAATTTGTATTCATCAGGTTGTCGGAATCGGAATACCCTTGGCTAAGGGAAAAAGGTGCTCATTCCGCGTTGATTCCGCAGCTCAGTCTACCTATCTACTGGCGGCCCACAAAACAGGATATTCGCAAGGTTTTTGAGCCATGTCAACATATTCCTGCGATGTCGACAGGTCGCTGATGGAATTCAGCGAAGGACCTCGACTTGTCCTGCCATTTCGGTGCCTGTTACCAACCAAGGGAGCCGCCCAATCCTACTCTTTATAGAACGAGTACTCAGCATTCGAGCAGCAAATACTGAAACGGCGAATGACATAGATACTGTAGGAGTCCGTGATTTCAACATACATAAAAAAAAAAACATCTCGCTTGTTGTCATACGAAAAAAATTTGCAATTTCCATCGAACAGCAATTCAAACAAGGGCGATCTGGCTTTTGTTCTCGTTCAATGAAAAAAAAGAGACGATTTTTCCACATTTTTTCTTTCTATGGTTCGATTTAAGTAAACAACTACAAACCTATTCTGTCTGAAGGACAGTTTAGAAGAAAATTTAAATTAAATTTAAATAATAAATTTCCAATGAACCAACTAAAAGGAATATTCAATTTTAGAGTAACGTACCTACAATATTAATTTTCAGCCTCAATACTCCAAACAAAACTAATGTTAATTAATTATAATCTAAGGCAATCCCACTTCTGATTTTCAAAAGAAATACAATTTTGGCGCCAAGGCCACTGAATTAATTAATCAAAGCTATTTATTGAATTTATAATGAATTAATACAATCACATTTTAAACTATTGAAGCTCTTTTGATATAAACTAAGAATGCAAAATCGCTGATCTATCAAAATTTTAAAAAAATATAATACAATGAATAAATTTTTATATTTAAGATCAGGGATCCAATTAGCAAAGCAATTAATGCATTGGCACAATACAAATTTTATAAACAAAAATAACTTCAACGCAAGCAAAGTCGCCATTCAAAATCAAGTGCCAAATATTTTAGGATGCTTTAATGAAGTGTCGCATTTCAATAAGTACAAAACTTCGAAACTAACAAGATTTATTCTTAAGCTCTCCTTCTCAAGATTAATATCCACAATTTCCGATAGTATAACTTTGGATCTTTAATAAAGGCAATGATTCGATTAAGGGGTTAATACCATCGGTGTTAAGGTCTCTTATCTTATGATAAGCGAAACTATAAAAAAAGAAACATCCCTAAATTGTTCATTCATTCCAATCAATTACCCGAAGGTCATAGGGAAAAAATGGGATAGAAAAGGGCCCATAGAAACCGCCAGTATCCCGGAAAATTACCATCACCTTCGTTGTCTGAGCACACCAAAATCCCTTAAGCAATCTAGAGATTTTCCTGTGAGTGAGATTGACACATCACCAGCCTTCCAGAAAATTTCCTGTCCCATTAGAAGTTAATCAATTTGGATACCATTTAGCCCGAATGTGGAGGAGGGCCTTGAAAAGAGGCTCACTGGCTCCTAGAGACTGCCAGCACCTTTCATATCATAAACATCCGAGGGGAACGGGCTCATTAAATGGGATTAGGGGGCTTCTTCTAATACAAAATCACAGTCGAAAGCTTTCAACCCCTCGTTTAATTAGCGCTCGAGTCACATTGCAATTGCGTTTAGTTACTCTCGTGGAAAATGGAATTTTACAGGTAATGGCATCACTTGTTGCTGGGTACCCTGCGACCGAAGCAGAAAAACATATTTAGATTCCAAAAATCCAGAGCTTTAGAGCTCAGAAACCCGGGAGAGTTAGAAAAAATTTCATAATATCACATCGACTAGATTCTAGAGAGCTCTTCCGTGATTCAGAGTAATCCTCTAGAGATCATTAAACTCTAGATGAGCTTCATGCAAGCGGTAACCCTGTAATAAATTCCTTTTAGTATCAAAATAAAACTGCCGCCGAGTTTTTGGGTATGTGTGGCAAGCGGCAAGCTTCCCAAAGTATCAAGAATGCTAAAAATGTTTGTGCGGTGATTTAACAGATCGCCCAGTAAAACAACTCGCCAGAGACAGGGTCAAATTCGAGCTGATGAAAATTCAAATTTTCTTAGTCACATCATTCGTTGCGCAAAATACAACTTAAAGAAAATTTTCAAGACGGACGAAGATTTACAATGACACGATTCTGGCGCCAAGCCTTATAATCGTAAAATTAAATAAGAAAATAAAATTAAGAATATTTTCTCTGCTCAAAAGCAGCTGTTTTCTGTGAATATTCAGAAATATAAGCGTGCGGTTGGCAGCTTCGTATTGCAGTTTTATTCCATGAATATATCATAGTGACCTGGCATCGCATGAGTAATTCCCATTTCGTATGCCGGCGCTTTTCAGATTTTCGAATTTTCATCTGAGAAGGAAATCCCTCTGAGACAATTATTTTTTTCGTAGCCACGAGAGCAGTTCTGGCGACCGTCCAAGGCATCGTTGTGCAATTTACTGCGCTTAGGAAGTATTTTATCGTTCGTTTCGATGGTACTCTAAGGCCCAAATTTCTCAGAAAAGATTAAGAACCCCTCTCTGTACTTCCCAAATTGGCATCGTGTGTAGTCTAATTTGTAGTACATTTTTTACCCTGACTTTCCAAGAATTTTTCGAGTACAGCTGCTTGATTCCTGGATATATTGGTACACAGCATTAATTTTCTCGCAACATAAAACTTTTCCCGTCAATGTCTTCCACGTGCGATGTTTAAAACCAGAAGACAGGCATAATTTACAATATAGCTTAAGAATTTTGTTATTTAAATTGGTTTAAAACGCACGCGAGCATTACCACCAATTTACGTCATCAAGAGTCGCCAAGAGTGTCAGCAACAAATTTTTATATATTTCAAATTTCTATAATTCATTCATTAATTTGAAAAATTGTAAGGCGTAGTAAATCTTTTGCAGCTTACCACGTCTGTCTGTGAAATTCGCTAAGTTCTTGACGCAGTCGCACAAGCCGCTCATTGAAAGACTATCACAGTCTAAATTATTCAGGTCTACAATTTATGTATATTGCATTTATTTTGCACCTAGCGAAAACTTTTATAAAACAATTTTGCGTTTTAGAAAATGTTCATTTACTATTTGAAACTTATTTTTGTTTACCTTTTTCTCTCCTGTACCAGTTCTTAAAAGCATTTTTAGAATTTGTTTAGTTACAATTTCCAAAAAAAGATTCAGAATATTTCATTCAAATGAGAGATATACAATACCTGTTCGAAATTTAAAAAGTTATTTTTAAACACATTCGGTATGGTAGTTTTACACGGAGTGACTTTATGAATGAATGCTTTTACTTGAATGTTTCTTTTTATGGAAATTGAGAGTTAATGTAAAATACCTCTGACGAATTAGGCTAATCCAACTAATTTAAATTTTATGTCCACTAACAACAGAGCTGCATATTTTCTAAGACGGAAATAGATTGTCACTCTATTTTGGATGTATTTATGTAGATACATACATTGATTGCCAAATTTGAAAACAAAGTAAGAAATTTTTTGTTTCTAGGGCTATATACACACCGAACTGTCGAAAATAATTATTTCGAGAAAATTCATTTAAATTTCCGATTTATGTAGCTTTGAGTTTTTAATGAAAATTAAATATCTAGATAAAGTTTATATGAAAGGATGATGAGAGTTTTATGAAAGATAAAACATTATAGAATAGCTTCTAATCATCTTTTAATATTCAATTATTTTAATGAACACCTTAAAAATCCCTGTTTTAGACAAAATTCCATAAAATCTGCCATATAATATATATTTTGTTGTGCAAATTTAGATGTATGTTACACTGTAGTCAACGTCAAGTCACTTGACCGCCAACGTCATAAAACCATATGTAACTTTTTAAGTAATTAATTAAGTCTAACAACCTGCAATCAAAGAAGAATAAGGATCAAGGTGAAACCTTATGCCCTTTAGAAAAAACAGCTTTGGGGAACTAAATAATCAGGGGTATGTGTTTCAAAGAAACTCTTTACATGAACCATATGTGAACAATCAGCCACAATAATTACTTACCAATTCAGCCTACCATAAAACACCTGCCAAACTTCTTCGACAAATAGATTGACAAAGACCAGACAAAAGAACATCCATCCCACAGAATATGAAAGAAGCAATTATTCATGGAGGTTGAATTACTTGCCCTTTATCTTAGGCACAATAAGTAAAACGGGGATGTAAAAGACCTACGCCAATGAAGTGACAACTTCATAGGAAATGGGGGGGCAAGAACGGAAAGAAGAACGAAAGTGGAAGGCTAAATGTTAATCGCATTAAACACCGATTTAATCATGCCCCATTGCGTGCTCAGTCTTTTGGAAAAGTGTTTGGGTTTTTTGTCCTTTTCTCGTGTTTAAACGACATGTTTCCTTCGCATCATTGAAGCCTTACAGGCTTACAACAAAGTGCTACTATTTGTTTTGATGGAAAATTTCGAAATATATGTAAGAAATACATAACAAATATGTCTAACAAAAATTTGCATCTAAAATTTAAATTATCTCATCATGAGTAGCTTCCACTATACACAAAGGCAGTGGAAGAAACAAAGATTACAGAAAGAGATAATTTTGATAAGAATTTTTATCTTATTTATCAAATCTCGTGAAAATAACGGTTTTGCACGGTTAGCGCTGAAAAATAAAAAGCACGAATAAAAATTCGCCTGAAATAGAGACGAAATTCCTCAATTTGAGACATGAAACTATTTCGTTCTGGAAAATGTGTAGGGAAATTGGATATTGGATTTCTTTGGAATAAATTCAGTTCGTTTGCGCAGTAGCGCGGGGAAAGGGACAAATCTGTTTGATATACTATTTATAGCCACTTTTATCTGGCCGACCACAAAAAAGAAATCTCTCTGTTCCGAAGTGGAGCCGAATAGTGCTCCATCGACCCACAATTTGTCTGCGAATGCGGTAGAGAGTCGCCACACTTTAGAGAGCTTCTGGAGCTGAGGGGGTGACTTTTTTAATATTAAAATTTTATTCTAATATGTACTTAATATCATACGTCGACTATCCAGATGTGAATCATTTGAATAATAATTGTCAATAAATCTGTAACCTACAGCCACACCACAAAATTAAAATTAAATAGAGAAGTTCAAGAAGTTGGTAACAATCACTTTAGTCCCAGCTCGTTTGGATGACCGATTTTATAATGTATGTAATATAATTAAATATTAAGACAAGACAAGCAATACCAGATTTTATTGTAATTTTTTATACAACTTCTCATACTTTTAGCTAAAAGTTTAAGGTCAACCATCATAAAAGCTGATACTATATACATACATATGTATGTATTATATATAATATAATACTTTGATCTCTTAATTATTCCTCGTTAAAATCAAAGTAGAATAAAGCAAAAGTTTTATATATTTTAATATTTAAGTAAGAAAAATGTTTCGAACAACATGTTTTTAATTATTATTATTCATGGGAGCTATAAAATGTTCAAACACGTTTTCTCATCTTCTATATTATGTATGTATATGTATATAAAGAAAAGTCCTGACTCCCTCACTGATTCATCAACGCCCAGCCCAAACCCTTGGACCTAGAAAGTTGAAATTTTGCACAGAGGTTCCCTTTATGATATATACAAGGAATAAGGAAGGATATTTCGAAATTCAACCCCTATAGGGGTGCTAATGAGGGTTCAAAATTTGTATGGAAAAACAATATTAAATAGACATTTCGACATGAAACTTCGTAGGAGTACTCCTAAAAATAAATAAGCAAACACGTATTTCCTGATTTTTGGGAATCAACCCCATAGGGGGGAAATGGGGTAAATAAACCTAAAAATCGATATGGGTGTCGTTATTGAGGTTTTTTGGGACGTTGATTACGAAAATGGCATTTATTAATGCAAAAATTCGATCAAAAATTATTATTTTAGTAAATAAATTAATTAATTTAATGTAATAATATTTAATAGTAAATAACGCCAAAATTCATAGGGTAAACTTGGGTATCGGTTGCGCGCGCATCGTTAAAATTCACTCTCATTATTTTTTCATAACGCGCCTAAAGAAGTATAACTTCAAAAATAAGTAATTATTTTCCTAAAATCATTATTTTCCTAAAATCAGCCCCTTAGAATAGAGAATAAAGGCGATAATTATATATTTTCGCTTTAAAGTTGCCTTATTTCTGTAAACATATCTAATAATTAATATTCTTGGCAATGCTGAAGGCGAGCAAGCTATTATGTTATATTTCGGTATAAAATTTTAAATTTCAGAATTTTAGTTGCATTTTTACATAGTAAATATTCCTGAAACCTACTTTCGAAATTGGCTTTTCGAAGTTATAAAATATACCAACTTTTTTCAACTTTTATAATAGTAGGTAATCTATATAAATAAAATCGTAACTCGCTTAGTGTCTGTGCGAGCATCATGGAAAAACTATCGAAGCTATTGTGATGCGGCTTTTTTTAATTTTTTGTAATTAGTTCAGTGATTATTATAAGCTGTATTTAATGACAACTCAAATATAAGATAAAGTAAAAGGAAAAATTTATCATTTGCCCGCTAATTTAATTTCAGTTATTTTGAATTGCGCTTCGTAAGTGCTCCTATACTATTGAGAGTTCAATTTAAATTGACGGTAATCAATTAAAGTACCTAATAAAGTTAATATCACGCGAACGAAGTCGCGGGCATTTGCTAGTCTTTATATATAAAAATCTCGTGTCACGATGTGCGTTTATGCTAATCTCCGAAACCGCTGAACCGATTTCGATGAAATTTTGTAAATGTGTATTGTTTAGTTCAACTTAAAAGATAGGATAGTTTTTATCTCGATTGACTGACCGTCAATATTTTTTATTGCAAATTTAAAGATTTTTTGTAGAAAAAGAGTTGTAATTCATTTTTAAGTTCCATAAGTATCACAATATGCCAACAATGTCAGGCATTGAAATTTAGTCTTTTGTGTCATTATTTTAATTTTACTTTCATTCTGCTGTGATACAAAGAAAAATACATAATATTATGTGCTTAATTTTCGTTTAATTTAGTTTTTTGTGTTATAATTTTGATTTGATTTTCATTGTTCTGTGGTCCAAGGAATAATACGCAAAATTGTGTGTTTAATTTTAAGATCTCATGAGTTTTAGTTGTAGGAGTTTTGCCTATTCTCTAATCGCACCAACCACCTCTTCTGTCTAGACTAGACTTTCTTATAGAAGGACTTTAACCAAATCAAACTCATCGCGCCACCCACCGGAAAAGGAAGAACAAGGTCTGCCGGGCCAGCTAGTCAGTATATATAATATCCAGCTTAATCCTCCCACAACTTTTATTACCTAACCTGGGTGAATTTATTATGCAGAATGAAATAACTTCTTTCTTAAAATATACGCTGGAATTTTTTTTTCAAACTTCAATTTCATTGCACTTATTAATTTAGTTGAAAACTTCTTTTTTTTTTTTTTATAAATAATAGCAATTATTTATTCTTGTTCCATGCTTTACAATGCTCCAAGGATATTCCACCAGACCAAACATAGCGAAATGAAATGAGATAAATTCACGTCACTTCATATCTCGTTATTTTCCGAATCAATGAAAATTGAAGTTGCGCGTGGCATAATATTCTGGAGGTACTCAAGCAAAACTCGTGGATTCTTATTTTCTCCCGGCTAAAATGCGTTGATAACAAACAAAAAATCCCGGAAGAAGAAAATAAATAAACAAAAGCGAAAAAAAAAGAAAATATTACGAAAAGTTCTCGCTATGTCTAGATTTCCTTTGAAAATTATATTGAGAAGGATTAGTCTGAGTCTGATGTTCTTTTATCTCGAAATGCTTTAGACAGGAGCTTCAGAGTTAAGCAAGCGTTTTCAAACAAGTCTCTTTTAGAATTTTCCTTTAAATGCTAAATTTGTCCTACTCTTTGGTTTTAATAAAGAAAAAGAGGCCAAGTCGAATTTCAAGTGATTCCGGTGTTCGACATGCGCCACAAAAGAGTTCTGGAAAAGTTTATTTATATTTTAATTGAGTTAAATTATAATTGTGACAAAAATAGCTCTATTGTTTCAGCAAAGCCCAGTGCACGTACGGTATAGCTAATTTCAATTAAACAAGCCCTGTATATGAGCATACCCCACACAGACGGTGAACAGATTTATTTTTACTCGGGGAATGAGTATAATTAATCAAATTCGAAAATTCGCTTATTGTTTGGCTGAAACCCAAACGGGCACATAGCCATCCTCTGTGAGCATGCAAGCGAAGCAAAACTTGAATCAACTCCTTTCGTCCTGTTGCATTATTGAATTCCCGAAGAAATATTTCGCAGTAGTGAATTTCAAGTATACATGAACAAAATTCAAAAATTATTTATGAAAGTGATTTCTGAAGGTATTTACTTTGAGTTGAAAACAAAATTTAAAGTAACGTATGAAGTGAGCATAGTCCGCTTAATCATAATACATTTTAGCACTTTAGTACTGGGCTCTTGACATTCAGAACTAAAAGTGTAAACGAAGACTTTGGAGTTTGAGTGAACTAAAATTGACCTACATCAATCAAATTAACACATTATGCCTGGAGTAATTATTATTATTATTCTCAAACGCAGAACTTATACATTTTTAAAGAAAGCATAAAAAATTTACATTTAATACTTATTTTATACGCAAATTAAGATAGAGCCTAAAAAAATTTATTTCTTGTGCCTGGGTTTATTTCATAATTTATTTATTTGTCATATACATCAAAATCAGACGGTATTTTGCCCATTTTTAAAAAATTATTCAAAAATTATAGTTCTTCATAGAAGTTTGTAGCGTGGCTTGAATGAAAGCCATGAGTCCTAATCTAGGAATATGAAATGCAACTTATTTCTATAACCCCTTTTACACATCTTGACTAACGTTTTTCTTGAGTTTGAATGTTTAGAAGCCTTTTGTATTTTTATACCTACATACAATAGCTTAAGTTTCAGGCTGTTATTTAAGTTCTGTTACTAGGTCCTAGAATAACTCGTTATTTTTTAACGATTTTTATAGATGGTCTTTTGCAAAGAAAAAATCCAATAGAAGTGATCTACTATTTGTTCGGGCGCAAATTTGGTGGTTCTGTGTTGTTTGAGATTAGCAACAATGTTGAAATTAAAGAAGATTTTTATAATAAACATACATATGTACAAATAAAAATGTAGAACGAGAACATTTCACCAAAATATTATGATGCTCCCCGCAAATATCACCGCGGGTATTCCCGCTACGAAAAGGTGAATTGGTATCAGGTCTGAGTGCAATACTTCAATTTAATCGTCTCAAACATTTTCGAAAATTGCTGCGCAAAAATAAATTAAGGTGTGAGAGCACTGCAAACACACTGGCAGAAAAAAAGAAATTTTTATTGTGAAATGCAAATAAATGTTTTGTATTGTGGCGCCCCAAACTTCCTCTACGGCAAACTTAAGTTAACTCTGCAAATTTTTCGTTTCCACCTTAAAATTAAACTTATCACATTAATAATTTCCGTTTAATTTTATCTTTTCAGTTGCAATGAAGACAGACGATAAGAACGCGGTGCCGCGTGTAAGAATTGCCGTTTTAGGAAATGTGAATGTCGGAAAATCTGGTAAGTGTGCTTTAACATTTCTCTAAGAAAAATGTTTCTTTTATTTTTTTTAGTATATTTACTTCCAAAATCTGTGAAAAATCACTGAAATAAACGATTTAAATTCAACCCCTGCCTGGATAAGACAAACAAACAAGAAGAAAGATTTTCAGATTTTTGCATTCTGAAAAAAAGTAATATGACTCAGCCAACCAGACTTGAAGTAAAATTTACCAGGCCCCACAATTTGGTATTAATCTCTTAAATCGCGGGTACGGGCAATTTTGCGTCAAGTCGGAATTTCTGCGCACTTTCAATAAATATAAATATTTGGGTCAGGGGGGATTCAGCGACACGCCAAAGTTTGTTGCTCTAATAAGCCGGTGTGTGCCGGGCAAGAGGGCCTGGCCCTAGTTTTCTATTTCGGGGGCCCCAAAATTTATGTCCCAGATGTTTTCGAATCTGTCTAGCTACCTTGCTTACCTGGTGTTATCAGTGCAACTGAACAGAGTTTTGGGTTGTGTACCAAAAACATGAATCAGGTAATCAAATGAAATCCTAAATTCTACATAACTCCAGCTGCCCTTGTAGCCGCTTCAGCTCATCGAATTTAAGTGTTCTTCTGAGATTTCCCAAAAGATGCTTTTTAGCGAGCAACTCCGAAGCATAAGCCGTGTTCATTCACTAATTTATGAGATATCTTTGACCCCATTCCCATCCAGAATTTGCGTTCGGGAGTGCGGTGTGATTATTCCAAGGAATTCCATGCTTTCAAAGGCGTGAAATTGAGCTGGAAAGATATGCCACGTTCTTCTATTATTTTCCCCAGAGCACCAGCCGGATTGGCTCAAGCCTCAGCATATCTTTTCCTGATATTTTCCGCTTTTCTTGGATTAAGTGAGAGGAACACGAGGTTAACAACTTCATAGAACAAAATCCATGAGAATATATATTTTGTTTTTGGGGGGTTTCCGGCGAAATTTGGGATGATGTGGCCGGCCTCTCCTGTCAATGGATATGGATGGATGGGATAACTTCTCCTAAGCATGAAATTATTTTTCTTAGCCTCCCTCATAGCCAGATTTTCAAGAAATGCTCCCATAGTTTTAGATGGATGGATCGAAATGAAGAAAATTTACTTTATGTATGTACATATGTATATGTGTCGTGCTAGTTTTGCTGCAATTTATCTTGACCTTATGCCTGACTAGATAGAGGTCGGAATTTTTGGATCTCATAGCTGACAGCACATGTTCGATATTGAGACGGTGATGATTTATTTTGTTGCAATATTGAGGACAACGCCTTGTTCACTTGCTCTGGTACAAGTATTTTTGAAAACTTTTTGAATTTTTTACATTTCTGTTTATGAGCTAAAAGTAAAAAATTGATCTACAAATGAGTTTAAAGAAATAAATTTTTCTTCTTGGTTTTCAATTCTACTAATAAAATAAAGGAGAATAATATAATAAAAAAAGACTTAACTTAATAAATATATAGACTAAAAATAAGAGTAGTTTCTTCATTCATTAGGATATCGATATATAATTTATTTGATTAGTGGCGAATACACCGAAAAGTTAAATTTATTGAACTTAAATATATACACCTTAACTTAGCTCGTCAAAATTATGACTCAATTTTTCTATACTTAAGACTTACAAATCGGACGATCAATTCATTACAAAAAACTCACGTTATTCATCGTTTCTTTCTATCTTCAACGACTATTTCCATATTGCAAAAATACAAAATATTCGTAGAAAAATACCCCACAAAAATCGCACAAGTCCATCAAACATTAGTCTATAAGCAAATCCCCTTAGTTTATACATTTAAAATTCCCCCTGAAGAATTTTAGTGATTCATTTTTTATGCTTACTTTTCTTCTGTCTGTCGAAAGAATTTTAAGGACGAATTTTCTTTTCATCTCGAAAATATGCGGGGGAATATTTCGTATATACAGGAGGTGGTCATTCTACACAAATCGTCAGCACAAATAGACTTTTGGCGCACTCGGTTGATTCATAAATCAGCAAAAGTACTAAAACCGAATGAATCCACTCGGCGGGATCGTTCGTAAAGTAAAAAATTTTCGGTGGCAATTTATAGTCATTAAAGAAAATTAATTCCTTAAAGGAATTGAAAACTTAATTATGAGATCTTTGACTTCAAGCTAGCTAAGAGAAAGACACCATACCATGGAGTTGGTAATGGAATGTCGCGAGCCGAGCCCAGCCTGTGGAATCCATCGGTAGGACCAAAATAAATCCCTGTCGGAGCTATTTTCAGCAGTGCAAATATTTTTGCTCAAAATACAGAATTTATAGAAAAAAATGCCGCCACATTATTGGAACGATATTTCGCTTCTTTTTTTTTGTCGCAAGTGGGAGAGAAAAAGTTTGGAATTCGAGATATGCTAAAAATTCCCACTGTGTGGCACCGTGCTGTATTAAAATTGAAATATTGGACACTGCCAGGGTCGGTTTTGATTAATTGGTACACGGCGATATGAGTTGCCATTGAGAATATGCTTCAATTGTGAGTCTAACCAAATCCCCAATTCTTGGTCTCGGGATCTGTTTTCGCGGAACACCAGAGGAAATAAACAGAAAAGCGATTTTTATTTTCCTGTCCCGACAGAGTTTTATGCCTGTTTTCGTAAGGCTGGGAATGCGTCAAATCAAGGTTGCTGTCCTCGCACATATTGCCGATTGTAAACAGTAAACAAAACACTTCCTCTCCTGGATTTTTCATGAATTTTCATTATAATAAATAAATCGCTTTTGAACTTTGAAAATTTCGTCCCCCGGAAATGTTTATTTAAAGCTTTTAAATGCATTCGTCGATATTTCGAACTTTTGAATGTCGGCACGATTTATGAATAAGGAAAAGAAATTTTTCCGGGAAAATGTTTTCGGTTAAAATTTTCCGCACTACCCGGCTTATTTTATTACCATTAATATACCACGTGTGCTTGAGTGAAATATTTTTATTCAAATGTTATTGAGTTTTAATTTTACCTTCATGATCGTATTTTCAGTATAAATTATTCGTGTCGCTTTTTTATTAGTTTTACGCGATTTTTACTGGGTGTGTCCCACCCCAGCTGAATAAGTAGGAAGGCCATTTCCTGTGCGTCGGTCGTGTTGCGGCTATTTTAAATCGTATTTATTATTTTTGCACCATATTTTATTTTGGCGAGTTCATGATCAAGGCGCACTCAGGAAATTACTTAATTTTGTTTATGACTACTATTTATTTTTGTCCCGTGCAGTTTGTACCTATCTAAGAAAAGTTTGAGTATTAAAATCCTTAACATGTAGATGTAGTTTTTTCGTTTTGTATACAAATTTTATGAAGAAACTACTAAAAATTAAGCACTATGTATTTTCATAGAATTTTGCTCCTACGTTTTAAATAGATATTATATTAAATGCATTCCTATCAATCGAGAAGATGACGTCGGCTATGCGTAGGAGAGTGATGGTATTAATTAATGGCCAAGTAAACATTCATGTCGTCACTAAAATGAAGCGTGTGCCTTTATAAAATTCTTTACTTTCTTTTCTTTCAGTTAAAAATAATTTTCTGCCTTGCGTAATAAATATTTCACTTGAAGCGTATTGCTAAGCCATATGCGCTTAAGTTCAAGGTTATTAAATAGATTAATGTCTGGATACTTTAAAGTGTAAAACAACATAAAATTATAATTAAAAATTTTCGTTTACATCATAGAATTTTCCTACTTCTGGCAAGAAAAATGTTACAAATATATAGCAAATGTTAAAAATATACGTATATCATGTATTACGCATGAATTCGTAAAATTACATATTGGTTTTGTAAACGAATTCAATTAATATTTATAAAATTATTCATATTGATTCACAAAATGTACAAACCTTTTTTTTTTAAATTTACAGAATGCATGTTAATTCGATATGTAGGATATTTATAAGCAACATGGAACTAATAGAGTGTTCGAGACTTGCTGAATTAGGGCTATTATATACTAACTTTTCTAAAGCTAAACTACTACTTAGATGTGTAAATTTTTTACTATAATATTATATGTATACATATAAATTTTTACATATATTTAAAATTATAAATGACTAAGTCTTGATCACTAAAGTTTAATTCAAAATAGGGCAAAGACTGGAAACACGAAAATTGTGATAAAAGATAATTTTTATTCAGGTGGAAATTTAAGGACTATTTTTTTTTTAAATGCAAATATCTAAAGCGATTCAAATATAATCAAAGCAACTCTTCCAACCTGATACCCATCAGATAACTTTTAGGAATACAATTTCACTCAAAGATTAATTCAATTAATTTATTTCAATTCTCGCAACTGAAGCATCTTTTTGAAGGTCACGTACCGATTTCAACCTTTGATAAATATGAAAAAACTCCCCTTGTAATCTGATTAGGAAAAGAAATCTTCTCAAGATACCTTCTTTCATTGCCGAATTAAATCTGTAAAACGAATTTCCATAAGGGAAAAAAGATACTCAAAGCAAAAGGCATTGCTCTCTGTAACGCTCGTGGAGTCCTATAGGCCTTTTGTCTTTAGTTTTCGTAGCTGGAGGTATACAGAAAAAGGAAAAGGAAAAAAAGGTTATCTGCTGTCACGTCGATAATTCGATTAAAAATCTGTCACCGAGAGACACATATAGGTACAGCAAACTGAATTTGACGCAATATATGTATGTACAAGGACAACGAACTTCTAGGCGTCACTTAAGGTGTCACATACCTACCTTAAGATTCCCTTCCCAAGGCGCACGCCAGACCCATCCGTAAGATTTTTTTTTCGAAACAATTTTTTCACCCTCCACAACAAAGGGCCAATGAACTCGACTTTATTTCATGTGATAAATTTTGCACATACTTTTCCTGGAATGAGACCTAAAGAGACTTTGGAAAAAAATCAACTCCATGATGAAGTGATCAGAAAAACGTTTGGAGTGGGAGTAATTGAAGGGCAATTTCGAAGTTCTGTCGTTGAAGGGAGAGAACGAACAGAGGCAATATTTAATCCTCAGCAGTCATCGACACCTCATAAAAATTTATCGATGAAACCACCTTCATCGCAGCTGTCATATTTCCCATAAAAATAAAAAAAATCTCTTAATATTTTTAAGATACAGCTGGCTGCTGCCAAAAATATTTTCGTTGCACGCATCGTAAGACTAATTTGCGTCACCCATTATATTTAATTTTAATAATTTTTCTTCTCCAACGCTTAATAATAATTAATAATTATATTGTATATACTAATTTGTTTGCATATTTTTTATTTTTTCAGCTCTGACAGTAAGATACTTAACACGGCGATTTATTGGTGAATATCGGTCTAATACAGACCTCCTCTACCGGCAGACGATCTCCCTCGAGAGTGGCCTACTGGAGGTGGAAATAGTCGATATATCCGCGGAAAATGAGAGCGATTTCCCAATGGAACAGGTAAAATAAAATTTTTAATTTAATGCTCCTCTATAAATTTTTATATTGGACATCTGGAAGTTCGATGTTTGCTAATTATTTTTTTTCATCTTTTGTGCTTTTTTTAGATTCAATGGGCTGATGCTTGTATGATTGTTTATAGTATAACAGATCGCAACAGTTTTGATTATGCAACAAGATCTCTTGCTGAACTTAAGTCTTTACAGAACGCGCCGTCAGCATATTTAGTTGCTAATAAAGCTGATTTGGACCATTTGAGAGAGGTGAGTTTCTGTGCATATTTTTAATTTTTAGTTCCGTTTTTTTCGTATTTCTGGACCAATAGACAATTTTATATTGAATTGAAACTTATGAACAAATTGTCATGATTTTTGCAGAACTTCAAATGTTGAACTGAACATTACCTGCACAGCACGCCCATTCTATACCCAAATAAGCCACGGTGTGCCGGAGTAAAAAAGTTGATAAAAATCATTACAATTTGATGCTATTTTCAGAAAAATTTAAATATTTCTATTCTAAACAAAATCTCCTTTTGTTTTGGATAGACGAAAAAAACACAGTTTATATTTAATTAGTGATACTCGGTCATGTAAGGCATACCATGTTAAATCGACCTACCTGGTAACTAATTTGGATGAAAGTTAATTAATACAAAATGATAACATAATTACAACCAAATAAGAAATGCAAATTTTTTAAAGTAGGTCGATTTGGCATAGAATTTCATAAACATATCTCGTGTATGGTACGTCAACAAATTTATTATTTTTCCCTTATCCTATTTCCTGCTCTTTTTCTGAACTCTGGTTTGATTAATTAGAAAAGGAAGCTCGTAGTCATGTCTACAAATACACACACATAGATATATATATTATAGTATATGTGAAATGTCCTTGAGGTACAGAATAGGCTGGGTATCTGAAAATTAAGTTAATAAAGATAAAGTGAAAAAGTTTTCTTTCAACTTTATCTATATTTCCTTTCATTATTTTGCCCAACCGTATCAGCAATATAAAAACAATTCAGCACCCTGTTTGGATTAGAGTTCGAAACTGGTGAATCTCTCCCATACGAGTCAAAGTTTAGACACACGAGTGTCCACGAGCAGCCACAAACAAATTTTTTTTCTCCGAAGGTTGCATCCAAATATAGGCACAAGATTAAGGGTAATTTAGGGAGGAAATAAATATGAATGTCCAAAAGTTCTTGACTTTCTAGGTATAACAAAAAGAGATTGGAATGGTGAGGTTGTGGGGTTGAACGGATATTAATGGCTGTTTAAATTAGGACGAGTGTAGATCATGTGGCACGTGGACCACATTTCTTAGCCAATGGCACATCTGTGAAAATAAACTCTATATTTTTCTCCAAATCCTTCAAATAGGATGAGCCAAATGAATGTGTTTTGGAAAAAGAAAAAATAAAAGACTTAACGAACTCTTTTCTATGCGTCCATCATAGTCCTCGTATGCATCATTAATTCTAATCTCTATGAATTTTTTTTTTTTCTATAGAAGGCTCACATCCTCGTGTTGCTCATTACACTGCCCTCTTGGCACACGTAGAATTTTCTTATTGTATATCACTATGGATGCTTCAGTATAGAAAAAGTATTTTGCGACAACCTTCCAAAAACTTTTTTTTTCTATCTAGTAATCATTTGAAGCGATGATGGACAACTTGAGGCGCGTGGCTTCTTATAAGCACGTGCGGTTGATGCGGTCAATGTCTTTTCTTATTTTTCTTTAATAAATAGTGTTGCGTAGGAAAGTATACATATAAAATCATGTGTAGTTGTGTAAAGAAGGTACTTAAGTTCTAATGTGAGAGGAATTGGTTTAATTCCAAATGAATTATGTGGGTTTAGAAGTAGTATCATATATTAAATATTGGAGCAATCAATCAAAAGTTCTTTACAATTCAGATTGTTGTTATTTTCTATGATAAGTAATAGTTGTTGTTCAAATAGACATGTGTAGACAGATAGAAAATTTTGATGTAGCAAAAAAGAATTGGTACTATTACATATATTTGCGTACGCTGTTGATTGTTTAACTCTAGCAATACTCAAACTACACCTAATTATAATGACTAGAACAATAAAATATTCATGATTTATTTCACATTTCACCATCTTACTGGCTTTAAATGCAATTTCTTGTAAAACAAGTATAGGTACAAACAATCTTATTCGTTATTATCGAATTTTTAATTTTATTTAATAAATTTGGTGTCAATTCTTAATAAGATAAAATTAAATTACACTTAAACGTATTTAACAGAAAAAAATACAATGTCTAAAAATATCTTTTTAAGTACTGAACAAACATATATTTATGGTTTTCGTAACATAATCTACCCATTTTAGAATTTTCATGTATTTAAAAATTATGTCTAGCTATATTGATGGTAGAAAATTGCTATAAAGCTCAAAATTTATATATAATTTAATAAAATACATGTGACATCATTAGATCACGAGAGAGACAGGCCTGGAGTGTAATGATACACCGAAAATTGTTGAACCCAAAGGAAAATTGCAAAATTAATTTTAGCCTACACCCTTTCATATAGATAAACTGGGTGTATGCATGCTGTTAATAAGATTCACGTGAAATGAGCACCCCTTATCCTACAAAAATTCCTGGAAACGAACCTTTACAATATTCGTACATCCCTTAAAGTAGGTTTGCCAGAGACGTACACGTGCCGAGTACTACATTTCCTCTTCATTTTTTTTTTCCCAGAAATGGCACGAGTTCCCATCATAATATTAAAGATTTTCCAATTTTATCATTTACAGGTGCCTGAAAAGGAAGGAGCATCACTGGCAGCGTCACATGGCATAGGATTTTGCGAGGTGTCTGTAGCTGAGAACACCCCCAACTTGTATAAGGCCTTCGAGCGGCTAATCCTCGATAGTCGTGCCCGGCCTGTAAAGCAGCGAAAATTTTCAGTAAGCAAAATGATAGGCACTTTAATCGGGAACAATGGAACAAAACAGATCCCGATCAACCAGGGAACAGTCGTCCCGTGCCACAAGGGGGAGCTCCACAAGTCCCGGGTCCTCAAGCGGCGGCAGGCGTTCACGGCGACCGCATCCCTGTGACCAATGGCACCAACGGAGGAGAACGCAACGACTGATTGTGAGAGCAATTAATTGCGTCAGTTCCTGGCATTTTGATTGGAACTGCACACAAAAGATAAAGGGATTTGTTTTGGGAATAACAAGATAAATGTAATTCCCTCAGCTGCATGCTTCATATGCTCGAAGAATTCTTTCAAATTTGCTGAAGTTAATTTTTGAGAGTTTCATCAACTGACGAGGATTGAAAGGATTTAGATCTCGTTACGATGGTCAAACCACTCGCCGGAAACAGCACAAAAGAAGGGAAATAGTCATAATTTTTTGTACTTTCTCGCATAGCTTTCAATATTGTGTTGATTTCGCGCAATGAAACAAATCAATTTTATGAGATTTTGTAAATTTATTATTTTTATATACCAAAACGCGAAGTTGTGATATCGTTGATAGACAAAAATGCCATGGAAACTAAGCGCTTTTTCAATATGAAAGAGAAGCTTAGATCCCTTTTGTTTGTTATTCAGAATGAAACTGCTAACATTTTTTCAATTTTGCAAATATTAGATTTAAATGTTAAAAAAAAAAAATACTCTTCAAAAAGAACTCAATAAAAGTTTGCTTTTTAATTGTACAACTGCACCCTTCTTGAAGAAAATTTTTTAACATGACCTATAAATGTATTTTAATACTAAAACAAAGGCATTTTCTTTTTGGAGGGTTCACAGTTTACACAATCTCTGAATAATCAGTTTGCTGTAAAATAACATATTAAAGTATATTAACTGAAACAAAACTGCAAATGCAAAAGCTAATTACTATTAAAAAGAGGAAATTGTATAAAACAAAAAAAAGCCCACTCCAAATACCTACAAATCGAAACCTGATGTTGCTCTATAGAAGAAATCAAAAAGAACTTCTTCTTCAAGAAGAATTTTATCATAAAAAATCACAAATTAAAGATGTTAGAAAGAAAATAATGAAGAAGAAGTACGGCTGTGATAAATATATATGTTAGCATTACGATCGAACAAGTTAAAAAATAATTAAAAAACAACAAATTTATAAAACACTTTGTACTAATTGAAGAAGAGGTTTCGTATCTAATTGCTAGCGTTAAGGTAGATTTCTATTATAGTTATGAACAATTTTCTGTTCAATTTTTGGTTATATCGTAAACTTTAGAGGAACGTGTGTTTTTTATCCTTAGATATTTAGTGAACTTTTGATAACTGTGCAGATAGTGTACTAGGTATGATAGCAAATTTTTGCGATACTATTAAATAGTATTCTTTTTGTTATTTAAAGTGGGAACTTCTAGTGGCGATTCATTTCAAACTCATTTATTGCCAAAGTGTCAAACATTGAATAGTTTACTTAAATTTCTACTTTTTATTGTACAAAAACACAGTTATAAAATCATAAACCAAAAATTTAAATAAATATGGAATTGTTTAAAAATAATGAACGTATTTTACTATTACCCTTTTATTTCCTTAACCGCCTTCGCGTTTCTATCCAGCAGATTTTGACAGTACATTTTTCCACAAATTCTTATGTACCAAAGGAAAACTCGAAATTATGATGGTGTCAACGTTACACCGAAGTAGAGTTTTTTAATATTAATGGCTTTTATTAGAACTACAATAAAATCACGAACATTTGGTCCAACTTTAAGTATAATTAGAAAGCAGCCAATGGAGACATCGTTGCAATTTGTTTGTCTTTTTCTAACGTCTTTGATCACACAATTAATGGAAAAATGCAATATACAATAGTTTAAGAAATTGGGTAATGTTCATTGCTTGTTGTTTAATATAAAGAAAATTGAGGCTAGGTTGGTTCAGTCTAAAAACTACATTAACTTATACAAAAAATGGAACCTGTTTTAATCCAATGACCTTGACCTGAGGCTATATTTATTATTTACGGTTCAAAAAACACTCTTATTCACTAATACTATTTACATACATGGTAAAGGTATGTAAGTTAAACAGACACAATTTCTGCTTGGTTACTTAAAATAGTAACTCTAAAAGAAAAGATTATAATTATTCTTTTAATATTTAATTGAGACAAAGAAATCTACATAAGCATATTTCGTGTTTATTACGAAATTATTTATAATAATCTTCTAAATCTAATATCACATAGCTTGCATTAAGTTGGAAGAAATATTAAAAGCCAATTGAAAATATTGAACTATCTTTTATTTACCAAAATGTAAAATAACAAAAAATAAATAAGATAATACAACTAAAAAGAGCTATTTTCAAAAAAATTAATTTAAGATAAAAAGATGCCGTTTAATGCAAATATAATACCTATGTTTTTGGGTCCTCATTATTTGAAAACAGATTTTTTAATAAAAGAAATAAAATCAGTAGTTCTAATATCTTCAGCTGGAAACATAAACTTTTAATAAACAGCAAAGTTTGTTGATTTTCCGGTTATTTTAAAATACAACTAGAACTAGTGAAGCAATTCAAATTGAATTAAAATTAGTAGAAAGGAAATACAAAAACTATGTGAAGGTCATCTTTGTCTTCTGCATTAGAGGAAAAGCTGTAAATAATAAATTCTAAATAATTTTATGTTTAAACTTCCTCTCTCACTTAGATTTCTATGCTTACATTTCAATTATATTATATAAATAATTAATATGATTTATATTTATTTATCACACATATGTTTTAAGATTCATGTTTATTGATAACGTGATGTGATGAAAAATATTCATTTTCGGATTTGTACTCAACTCATTAAATTGATAAAAATCCCGCAGTTAAATTTTTGCTCTCAATTTACTTTTAAATTTTGGCGACCAGTGTTATAACTATCACTTATGTTTTAGTTTTAAATTAAATTAAATTCAAAATAACAACTCACGAGAGAAATTCAGTACTAAAAGGGCTAAGGAAAACACAAATTCTTTATTCTGAAATCATTTTTCAATTTCATGATTCACTGACTCGGAATACAAATTTAAAAATATTACACTTAGGTATAATAACTCAAATGAACCTTTTGCATGAATTCTTTGATAGAAAAACACAGAAAGGTTCTAAGAAATAAAAACGTAGTCATCCTCAGTAATATCAATTTATACCTATGGGATTAAATGACGATGTGAAAATTTGGGATCAAATTTATTTCAATATTTATTTGATACCTACTGACGGGAGGAGGTTAAAATCACTAAATTTTTTGTTACGAAGGATACCTTAAGATCTTAAAGCAATTATCGTATAAACACAATTTTCTGCCCTCTAGTACAATAGGAAACTCAATGAGTTTACACTAATTGGTGTATAGCATGTGCAGCAACTTTTATAAAAAAGTGCTCGGCTCGTGCTGATTTATTTACACACATATCAATTTCATTTTCAAAAGCAATATTCAAGAAGCAAATTCTGAATGAAATCTGCTCGAAGCGTGCCTAAATCTGGGTCAGAGGCCACTTTATGTTTGATTAAACAGGACCTCATCTGGAATAAATGAAATTCTTTCTCCCCGGGAACAGGCTTAATATGAACAGGGCCCGCGGACTAGGGAAAATAGTGAACAGCTCATTATGAGCCAATTTATAAAATTCCTCACAATCTGCCAGTCATGTGATTATTTTCGATTAATTAATAAATTTGATATCGGCCAAAGGACAATCTGAGAAGATTGATTTGGCACGTGGATCTCGAAAATTCGTTGAAACAATTAAGTGGAATTCACCAGCGGAATTGATGATACTCCATAAATTTCATGCGTATGGCCTTAAAATGTGGTAAATCTTCTTAATGTTTACTAACAATCCATCCGTCCTTGACTAAAACTCAAATCGGGTAACCCATGGGGAATTCAGTGAAATTTGAATTTCGACACGTTTCCTGGTAGCAGAAATGGTGTCATCAGTGTGAAACTATTATATAATCTTAAATTCTCTGGCAAACAAACATCTAAATATAAGCGAACACACGCAAGCACCGAAAGGTTCAATGAGGGATTTCAGATTTTTTCTTGCTTACAGGCAATCCACGTGTACTGTGCAAATATAACTTGGATTACCCAAATACCTATATTGCATATCCTGCGTCTTCAAGGAATAGTCATATCTATGTACCTACATAAAAATTTTATGAAAAATATAATGTATACAATTTGAGCGGAATATGAAAACTCGTGTAGAGCCGCCGGTTTTCTTAAATCTAGAACACGGACGGTAATATTCGCCTCGTGCGAATCATTCATATCACGGCAATTTTAAACTTTGATATCAAACGAAAATCATCAATGTTTTGATCAAATGTAAACGTGCCCCAGCACACGCATCACGTGCAATAGAGGATTAATTTCAGAAGCTTAATCAAATTATAGAGCTGTAAGTTTCACCCATGCGAGTAATCAACATCCCCCTGGAAGTTTTGTAAATACTTCGTTTGAATTTATGTTGCGTACGCTTTTAGCGATTCATTAATGGACGGTATCCGGTTGATTTAAGTACATGAATGAACGTGCTTCCAGAGTACAGAATACAATGTTGCAAATTTCATTGATTTACACCTATTTTAAATTTAAGTTCTTGTTTTTGATTTTACGAGATAGTATAAATAGATTTTTGTTTTAATTCGAGGTGTACAAACATAACAATCAAAGAATAAAATTCAAAGCGATTGATATTTTCTTGGACCTTACATAATACATACATTAATTAAAATCAAGTTTCATTATCTACCGTCAATAGTATGTAGAAAAATCCTACGGTTATTATAGGATATTTTTAAAATTTCTATCAACTTGAAATTAAATGTCAGAATATTTTTGAAAAATTGTACTTTGCGAAAACGCAAAAAAAAAATCGATTTTTTCGAGAATCCTGACTAGCCTTAACCCCTTTACGAATTTTTATAAACTTGAAGTTGAGAATTTTATATGTTAAAACTTCTACTATGTATTGATACGATTTTAAAGTCTATACTTTAAATAATAATATGTTCCTCCTCTCTTAAATGAATAGCTTCATGTGTATGAGCTTTAATAAAAATACAAATTAAATACTAAGAAAAGAAATCAATAAGAATTTCTCAGAATCCAACAGAAAAATCCTTTTCCAAGAGTTGAAAATGATGATGATACATCTATACCAGGAAAACGTGACCCTCTTATCTAAAAATATCTAGAACATAAGAAACTATCGAGCTTTCTTAGGAAAGAAAGGACCAAAATAATATTTCGAATAACTTCACGTTGGTCAAGCGAACGTTGATCCTTTTCAGTGTCACACAGTATATTAATTGGAAAAAACACTCCCATAAATAAACTGCTGGATTTCGACGAATAGCAGATTTGGATAGCTTAGAAAAAAGCCGAACATTTTAATAAATGCATAGGGATATTTAGAAGGAAAATATTTCTAAAGGGGTTATACCACTTTGGCGCTGGAGAAAACTTGATAGATATACAAAGTAAAACATTTTTTTTTTTTTGCCGCGATTATTACATGCATACATATATAAAATAATTTTTATTTCTCACAAATAGATTATAGTTTTATGAATTAATTAACAAAAAACGTCCGTCCGTATGTCAATGGGGGTAGGGGTGAAAAAAGTGTTATTTACCCCATCGAGTTGGGGGTATCGTTGAAAAGCGAATTTAAAATCACTGTAAGTTTTCTTAAACCACTTTTCTAAATTATGCCCCGTTTTTGAAATATTCGACTCCAAAGTAGCCATTTTCGATTAGGTTTGTATCGGCTAAGATATCACCCTGAACACAATTTCAGAAAAATCTGAGAAAATCTAGAATATACTTGCACATAGACTAAAATTACTTTTAAAAATAACGACTTACCAGATTCAAATAGTTTACGAGATTTAGCCGACCAAGTTATGCTTAATTGGATTCAATTGGCCCGACATGCTTTTGACCGCTTTTTGATAATCCTTGCAGATGGGGGATTTTTTTCTTTCCAGGAATCATCTTAAAAAACAAGAACAAATTTTTTTCTTGAAAATAAACGTTATAGCTGAAACCTATCGTAGGTAAAACATTCTAAAAATATGATTGTAAAAATGACAGCTATGTATATGAAGTAAAACTTTAATTTTATACATAATACTAAAATTTGAAGTTTTAAAACTAATAAAAAAAGAATACGACTTCCAATCATTGCTATGCTACATTCTAGAAAATATTGTAAAGAATGAATGGTATAATTTTCATCCAAATCGGTTGAGTAGATCTCGATCTCGTACCGCGCCAAGGTCATCACTAAATTTAGGTATTTTTTTTTATGGTAATAAGCTTAAAACTTTTTTGATGCTATGGAATGAAACCAAAACATAAAATTCGCAAGCAAACCATCCCCCCATTTTTTCGGAGCAAATTATGCAGCTTCATGGTTGGAGTCGATTTTTTTGGGCCAAACTATGCAGTTGCATGGTTTGGGTCGTTTTTTCAAAACAAACTATGCAACTTCATGGTTGGGGTCGACTTTTTCGGGGGAAACTATGTAGCTACATTAGGACATTTTTTCAGCCCAAATTATGCCAGCTGCGATACGTTTTTGATTCTATACATCGCTATATTCGAAATTAGCAGAATAAGCCCCATTATATGTGATAGTCTCTCACGCTGGCGCCTATTTTATTAAAAATTAAAAAAACTGTCATCTAAATTATTCGCTTTAGACCTCGAAGAAATTATGTTGTAGATCTCTCATTCAAGTTATAAAGAATTCCATCAACACTACGACTGCGGCTCATTGTTTCCATTCAGACGGCTTTTAAAAACATTTTTAGCCCCTCCGTTCGCACCCACAAAACGTACAATTATAATCCAATTCGTTCTGGAAAACTGCCCAGTTGTCAAGCTGGTCAATTGCAATAAATTTTGAAGGGCTTTGAAAGTGGTAAACAAACGACAAGTGACTCGAATCGCCTCCATAAAATACGACTGGTGGTGGTGTCGACTGGCGCCAAGGTAAATCCTTGCAGGAACGCCGAAGAATAATAAAAAAAAGTAAAAGTGATTTATTCGCTAATCAGTTCGATGCTTTCTTTCACCTTTTGTGGGAATTCTTGTTCCCAAGGAGGGCTTTTGCATGAATACATTTTCCCTAGGTCTTTTAATAGATTTCGGTTGATTGGATTGACTATTTTTATCAATGGGAGTGTTTCTAATTTTGCGAAATACCAGGCAATTTTTAGAGCCCATCAACATACCACAGCAAATCTACGAATAGGTAGCATTATACATTAATTTTGTCAATCATCTATTTTATTGGTTATCCAGATATTAGTTACAGATCCATATTTATTGCTGTATGTATTCCTGCAACAGGAGCCGACTCGTTTATACCATAAATATTTCTCAAGTAATTTTTGTTTCTCTAATTATATCTAATATAATCAATATCTAATTCTTTTCTGGGTTCTGGAAAAGTGCGTTACTTTTAGGCCCAACCATAATCGACATGACTTAACATAAGACATTTAAAGAATTTCCAATGTTAACATAAGAAAACCACAATTACATACATTAACATGAAAAAACGGAGCAAAATGAGTGCCGAAAAATTTATTCATTTGCTAAATTTACCAAAAGAATTGAACGACTTGAGGGATGGAGTGCTGTGCGTATGATAAATCGGGATAGGAAAAAAAACGGTTACTTAAATGTCAATTTTTAAAAATTAAAGAGCTTGATGCTCAGCAGTGTTTTATTCATACACGGATGAAATATGAAATTTATTTATTAAAAGCATTTGCCTTTTTTACTCTGTCATGATATGAGCCATTGAATTTTTCGTATAAACACCTACATATAATTCAGAACATCATTTATTAACAATTTCTCGAGTTGTTCCGTTTTTGAATATTTGTGAGCAAAGGCAATCTGATAAAGAAAATTAATTTGCAAGTCCTTATGTCAGGTACGTTTTCAATCGTAGCAGATATTTTTAACGAAAAATCGCATGTTATGTCAAGTCAATTATGGGTGTTTTCACAAGCTAAGGTAAGATCGAATCACTTAAAGTGACGTCACTTATATTAAGTTATTCCGATTATGGTTGGGCCTTATGGTTTGAATATCAAATTAAAAATTTATGAGGTCAATATGTCTCCATAATTCATATGCGCTTGACGTCATGGTAATAAGGCCTTCAAACGAACTTCGAATATTAAATTTAACAGATCTTGAAGTATGTAATTAGCTTATTGAAACACGTCTCACTGAAAGTTTTGGATATTTCTGGATCTGTGAAATGACACTTAAATTATATTTGGCAAAAGAAAAACACATATGGTCGAAAAAGTCACATCATTCGACCCAAAAACCATACGTCAATATATTTCAAAATATGCAAAAATTAAAAATAATCTTTTCGTGCCTGAGGATACTTTTCACGGCTTATTTTCTTTTATGGCATTTCAATTCTCTTCCCTGCAATCTAGCCAAAAACAACATAATTTTTGCCGCACACACCATAGTCAGTTCCGTAAGTAACCTTGAACTGGGAAAGAGGACAAAGTCAAGGTAACTATTTGGAAAAAAAAAAATATTTTGTTTGTTTATCCAAAGGAAGCTACAAAGTGGATGAATGAATTTTCCTCAGTTCGAATTTAAACGATTGTCAACAGTTTGATACATTTCTAGTCCATAAATAAACCGTGAAAATTGTATCGATTCGATTGCATGCTAAAATATTTATTCAGTGAATGCGTCAATGATGGTCACTATTTATTTCTGGAAGGGAAACAAATAGGGCATTGATTTTGAACTTATTACTGGAAAATAATTGAGTATGCATTTTAATTAATACCATTTTAACCACATTATTAATTTTATCCTTGTTGATGCAAAACTGTCTAATATTAAATTATTTCAATAGTAGAATTATCTTTTCACTTTAAAACATACTTGAATATCTAGGAAACGATAGGAAATCAGACGAACGCTCATAAAGGGCTTATTGTTATAAATTAGTTCAATAAGAAAGACAACATTTAGCCTATTTTTCAAAAAATTATAGGTTTACTGGGAATTTAATATCTGAATGAATGAAGTCCTTTTTAAATACCATCCACTCTATTATAACTATTGTGTGCATCATACTTCAACTTATCAGAATTAAATACATTTTTTATTATCGCTTAAGAAGCTATTTATTTGGATAATATTTTCTGAGACCAGCAACAAGGGACATGAATTTGGGACATATTAGAGACACGTGGTTGGGTGTGTTGGTTGTGTTGATCGTTAAAATGCGAACATTTGTCTAATCTGAAGCCACAAATGGAAGCTCAAACCATTTTTCAGTTGGACAACAGTCCACCCTCAAGTACAGCAGACACAAGTCCTCATTTTATTTACCTATAACTCTCCTCATGGCGACTCAAAATGCTCCCACTAATGGGGAACGTGCCCAGACTGATAAATCAATAGAAGGCTCCTGCTGGGTAAGGCAATATAAGCGAATTGCTGAAAACCGTCGTTATGGCCGCAAAACGGAATTAAAATGCCTTTTGAAGGACACGTTTTATTTCACATTCATTAGCAAACAAAGTCATGTGAACGAAGTTTTCACGAGGCACATACTTTTTAACTTTTACTGACGTAGATACATGTATGAAAAAATCTTATTTCTCGATATTCAAAAATTGGGCACCAAGTCTATCCTAAAAAGGGTTACATATATCCATAAAATTCCACTAATTAAAATTCTTTTGGGTGAAGTTCGAACAAAAATAGAACCACGTGTATGTTGGATACCACCTAGATACAGCGTGCGTGAAAAGGGGCATTGGATTGCGATTAGGTCAATGACATCGAAGTGTGAAATGCGTTACATTGTAAGTGTCCAATAGGTAAATATCTCATTTGTAAACAAATCAATCCAGAATTTAATAAGACAGAAATGAATGTAAAGTAGTTGCGTGCAGAAGTCATCTTTGTATTTCAACCGCACAAGGTTGGGACGCAAATGAGACCGGAGTGTGTAGTAAACAACATAACAAGCTTCCACTAGTGCAACTGATGTTTACCTTCTTTCCTCATAATTATTCGCACACGTGCCACGTGAAAGGCTAAGGAAAGTTTTGAAAATATCAGTCGTACATGGACTCGAACTTTGAACTTACGCCAAAGGTACGCAAAAGGCTAAGCATTCATAGTGCAATTGGATACATTGACCCTTTGGCACTTCGTTTCACGTTTCAGCTTTGTTCTTGGGTATTGTCGTATTAAATACCATATAGGTAAATATTTTATACATGCATGTATTTAGCTATCAACCACCTTCACCATCCAACATATCTCATATACTTGAGAAGTTCGGCAAATAGTATTTAGGCCGAGGTTTTGACCTTTGCTTTTTTACATTTATTTGAATAAAAACACGTAAAATTAGGCGCTAAAATCGATATTTACGAAATTTAGTTTATTCACCGTTAATTTATCACAACTACTTGACTTAACAGAAAAATTATAAAAAAATGGTATATATCCAACTATATTATTGGTTTTTTAAAATCTGCTTTACAGGAAAATTGTAAAAACTGATACAAACAAAATTTGCTTACAAAAATAGAACTACTTTCAAAAGATCAGAAGCCCTAAAGAATTTTAAATACAAATTTTTCTTATAAAAATATTTCTTAAAAAGTAGAATCACCTTGAAAATATCAGAAGACCAAAAAACAGTATAAAACAATGTTCACTATGAACTTTTCCGAAACCGCCGACAACAGATAGAGAGAGTATACTTGCGAGACTACCAGACAGATCTGGCCTGCCATCGACTTTAACAGATAAAATAAAAATTAATAATTAAAAACAAAACCGACACAAAAACTAAACCGTTAGAAAAAATTAAATTGAAAAGTTAAAAAAACCCTATCAGAACAGCTATACATTTAGTAAGTTGAAATTTAAGAAACCCTTAACCCTTAACAAAATACCCTGTATAATAATTATATCCTAATGTATTATTAAAATCTTCCCAGAAGTATATATATATATCTACATACATATAGAATATATCAGTGAAAGAATCATAAAAATCGATATATGTATGTAGTAGCTTTCTATGTAATTGTATTAAAACACGTTATTTAACGCCAAGAAAGTATGCCTAGGAGCGATCATCTTTTTAACTTAGATTCAGAACTGATAAATTATAAAAAATCGTAAAAAAACGAGTATTTTTCTCTCGCACGCACACCCATATGTTTTTCATATCATAGATCAATTTTATTATTTTTCTAACACTTTATATTTTTTCTAGAAAGTCTAGGTGCACAATGCACTTTTCGCGCGCAATCAAGCACGCATTTGTGGAGGAATGTTATATTTTTAAAATAACAAATATTTATATATACATATGTACTATATAATCCACAAATGCGTGCTTGTCTGCGCGCGAAAAGTTCGTAGTACGCCAGGGCTTTTAACTAATAGCCTGATTTTCTTAATAGCCTAATTTTTCTAATGGCCTACGACATATACATACATGACCTACCAACAGTGACCTATTCATAAAAATATTTTAGTGTGGGTGCACCTAACTTGAATAAATTTCAAGTTATTCAACTTTGTAGAGGCTAAAGTGTTCTTAGAACACGGCATATCCTTTTTCGACTAAAAATAAATTTTAAAGGTCATTCATCTTTCTAAATCTACTAACGGTAATGTGGTCCTAATCTAAGGACTTAGCCCTAGTCCCTTGTTATTAGCAGTAGCATTTCTCAAATCAATGCAACATTTTGAGAACATTAACGTGATTATGCCGCCGCCGTTCAGGGCTCTAAAATCCTTTTCAAAAATTCATTGTCTGCCGGCAGGTCTTTAAGGTCTCCCAGGGCACGTTTCCCCACCCATCGAGCCCGACGGCGGAGGCTCCTTTGGCAGAACGGGCAATCTGAAGCCCTCATAAAGAATGCAAGAAGGAGCCAATTCCGATGAAGGAACCATTCAATTTTTGGTGGTAGTCCTGCCGAAGTCAACCACCCCAGGTTGAGTGCCCTTACGCATGTTTGTGCCGTGGAATCGTTCTGATCCAGATAAGCTCCAGGAACATCTTCCATGCCGGCGACGACGGAGGCGTGCCTCGGGATGTTGACCTCACGACTGAAACATAAATAAAAGCGTATACAGAGCCCGGTTGAATGGAGCGCATCAAGTCCTGTTTGAAAAATAAATCACGCCCGGGAAGTGCCCGAAAGGATTCGCGAGGAAAACGTTCAGAAGAAATCTTTAAACACCTTAAACATCGCCGCAAATTCGCGTTCAAGGCGGCGTAATAGAGGAAAAAATATTAAACTTAAACGCCCTGGTTTTTCGGCGGGGCGGGGATCCAGACACGAAAATACGGAAAGTTCGTCAACCTCAAGGACGTTGGAGTTTGCCTTTGTCCCGAAGAGGGCTATTACCTTCTGTCGCCCCAACACTGATTCAAACATATCGGAGGATCTTTATTCCGGAAGTACCCAATTTCGGAAGGATATGGGAATGTGATAGCAGCCTCAGCTCCCGAATGGGTATTTCGGGTGTAATTATAATCAAACCGAAAAGGAAGATTTTCGACTGTAGTTCGTTTGCCTCAGCCAAAATCTGGCGGGACAGTCCCTCCTTTCACTGGTCGTGTCCACTTCATTTCTCTTCCTTCCGAGAAACAAAGATAAAAAGGACAATGGGACGTGTTAGCCATTTGGATTACCGCGCGAGGATTTGGTCATCTCTCCGTGGGAGTGCTCGTGGTTTATGGCACTGGACATCTCCAGGAAACTCCGGAAATAGAACAGGAGCTGTAATAAGTTACATTTCTCTATGTGCTTCGTAATTTGCACTCTCTTTTATAACTCGACTTTTGGATAAATGAAAGTGGCATTTCGCACTTACTGGATGAAAACGAGACCGCTAAATCTTTTACGTGCCAACTGGCAATCGTGACACCACCGCAAATCACATCTTCATTCAGAGTCCTTGAGGAAAATTTTAGGGATTATGTATAATAGAAATAAAGAGCCTATTAGAATAATGGGGAACTCTATGACGCTAGAATTAATGGATTATTCTATTCGTTTCATTTCCTGGCCAATATGATAGACCTAATTTGCTCACCGAAATAACATTTCATTGCACACATTTATTTTATAAATGGTAGGTATCTTCCTGAATATAAATAAGAAATTAGATTTGAGATTACAAAGTTTATGGAAATAGGCCATTGCGATTCTTGACTTAATGGCCTTATTAAGGCCAAATATTATATTAAAGCGTTTCATTTCTTGACCTTGCAGATACTCTAAATGGAAGACATTTGAAAAAACAACAAATAAATCTAGATTTTCAAATTTTGCATTACATTTTCGCTTCTATTTCAAAATCATAAAAAATTATACAATGCTCTTGTCTTCTCTACAAAACTACAAAATAGAGATCAACGAAACTCGATAAGTTGTTGCGACGACATTAAACAAAATGCTCAAAAATCATTAATAAATTGATTTTTTTTTTCTTAATTTTTCGTCTAGTATCTTTGTTTTAATGGTTCCGACGAAGAGACCGAAAACTACGAGCCCACATTAAACTTTTTACCTCTAATAGGTTCATAGGGACATTTGGCTGAAATTTAATTGTGAATATTAAACTATCCTTTTCAAGAAAAATCTCTATACGATTGATACTTTAAATTCTCTAACAATTACCTTTCATTTAAGACTAAATTGAAATTTATCCCTTACCTTTTCTACAAAATGTGTTTCAAAACCAAATGGAGAAAATTCAAACATTTGAGTAAATTATTTTAATTTATTTTTTAATTGTCTCGAAAATGGGAAGAGATAAAGTACAACTCCTTAGGTTTAAATTAAAGGTAAAAGATAATAATAAAATAAATAAAAAATCATCAGAAAATCATCGACACAAATTCCACTTTTAAAATTTTATATAGACTGCTTTCTGTTGGAATCTTTAAATAAAGAGTTTCCCTTCTCAGATATGACAGATTATATATTTTATATTTAAGTTTTATTCAAAAATGCTAAATGTTAAAATAAAACCCATGTAATTCAGCAATTGTCAGTAATCGTTATTGTTTTCAAAGTTTTAGGTATGATGTCTTAAAAACGAATAATTTAGTTCAAAATCTTACCCATGTAGGCAGAAAATGACATAAAAAAATTGTTTTTGTTCATCTCTTTGCTTTATTGCGTAAAAAATACAGCTCAGTCCATTGATATCGTTGAAACGCTCATTGAATTTGACTCGGCACCCTCCCCAGGATCCGGCTGGGCATTTTCGTTCCTCGTCTCAATCTGAGCGCTTGAATTGTCGTTTCCTACATTTTCTACCACCATGTCGCTCTCATCCATCCACACTTCATTGCAATCGATGTCCTCGCCAACCGAATGAGGTGTAGTCGGCCGGAGGGCTCTCTTGTTTTCGATCTGCTTTAACAATGATTTCGCTTCTGATTTTTTCTGTAAAAAAATAAAAGATGGAAAAATGCGTACTAATTCAAGATAATTCCCTTAATTGGTTAAACAAATATTTTTCCACTAAGTCTATATAGTATTGTATTTCAAAAATCTGTTTTCAAAGCTGAAAGGGACAGATTGATTATAAATAATGTCTTATTTTTCATCGCTATTTTCTAGTATAGTATTATTTTTCTGATCGATATACATAGTTTTCCCCTCTTAATTAAATGGTATACAAACCTCATCTGACTCCAGACATTTGTAAGCGAAGTGTGAGGCTTCGTCGTAATTTCCTTTGCTCTCATAATAGTTAGCCAGCGTTATGTAGGCGTGATAGAGTGACGAATTGTCGACTGAAGCTCGTTCATCCAGGCAATAGGATAAATATGCCGGAACTGCATTCTCAAGGTCACCTAATTTTTCATAAAGACTAGCTAACTTAAGCAGGGCTATCCCTTCGATATCACCAACATTACACGCTTTCTGAAAGCATTTAATTGCATTCGCGCTTTTGTCCAACTTCTCGTAAGTCTCTCCGAGTGCCACAAGCATTCGACTGTCGTAGGGCCTTAGTTGGTGTGCTATTTTAAAATAGTAAAGACTATAGTAGTGCATCTTTAATATTTCATAAGACTGCCCCAGGCCATACCAAGCTCGGTAGTCTCGCTTGTTCACCTCTGAGGGGAAAAAAGGTTAGAATTGAGTAGAAAAATATTATGAAAATAAATTACCAACTGCTTTTCTGTAGCTCTGAATAGCGGCGTTCGTATTTTTCAGTTCCATGAATTCGTGGCCCATCAGAGTCCAAGCTGAGAGGTACTGGGGGTTGAGTTTTAATGCTCTTTTAAAATATATTATCGCTTTTTGATGGTCACAGCGAATGCTGTAATAGTTTCCTGAAAGTTTATTTTATACAAAAATTTAGTTAGATAAAATAAATGGAAGTCCAACCAATTACGCAGCATGTCTCCGGTCGATACTTATTGATCTCAACAGCTTTGTGGGCGAGAGATGCGATTTCTGTCTTCAGCTCTTTTACGAACAGTAGATTGGAGTAAGTGTCCAGATTGTCGAGACGGTAAGGATCAACGCTCTGAAGATCCTGAAAGATCTCGATGGCTTGGTCCACGTCTGGGGGAAATCTAAAGTGAGCCTACTGCGACCTCTTGCCGTGCCCAGGCGCTTACCTCTTTTGTTGTGATAAGCGATAGCCATTTGCGACGTGATATAAATGCACTTCCCGAACCCGGCCAACCGCAGGTCCTCGAACTGTTTGAGCCCCTCGTCGTTGAGGTAGAGCTCGATGAAGGCGTGTCCCATGAAGATCTGTTTCATCCAGTGATTGGGAAAATTTAGGCCCATTAACTGCTCCTTATCAGCTATTAAAGGGGCTAGCTCTAACCACGATCCCCAGAGAAGTGGAGTCGCGTGTATAGACTCAATAAAAATTGAAATTGCGGTCTGAGTGAGGTCGAGCTTCTTGAGGACGACGCCGTAAAGGTAAAGTCCGTATCCATCGAGATTCTTCCTACTGTGCTCCGATTTCAGGATGGACAGAATCTCGGAGAGGTCTTTGGCATGACTGCTATCATCCAGGTTAAAGGTATCAGGCATATTATCCAGCCGCTTCTTCTCCTTGGCCATGTACATCGAATACAAGTGGAGGTACTTTGGGACTGGGGATTCGCACTCGCTGGTGAAATACGCCGCTCTGTCGTACTCCCTGGTGTCGAAATATGTCTTTGCAATGTAATAATTATCACAATCTTTCGGTGAAATCCCTGAAAACACGTCTGCATGCACTTCTACCGGCACCTCAACATCTTTGAGGCCATGATTCAATTCGGCTAGCCACTTTGCGCTGTGTATGAGTCCCCGTTTATTGCACTCGTTTATTCCACGGTATAAATCTTGTTTTATGTCTGGAAGATGGATATTAATACTTTCCTCTTCCATTTTTTCGAGATTTCGGTCTGAAAAACGAAAAGTGCTTCACTGGATCTCAACTCAACGGTAGTCTTTGATTGTAACTAAAAACTAACCTTACTTTTTTTGACAACTGTCAAAACATTTAGGTACAGAATCCTTCAACTGATAATATTTTAAATTTTTGAATTTTTTGCAATTTTTTTATGGATTTAAGAACATTTATCATATAAAATTAATTAATCGTCATTTTGCTTGGTCTTGCGTATCTCAAGGTTACACATCTTGAATAAAATAACGAAAAATTAAAAAAGTTCCACAGAACATCTTCCACAGCATCCCTTCCATTTTCTTCCCTTTTGTTGTGACCAACATTTTTGTTTACCACATTTTTCTTTCCGTTTTTAGCAATTTCGTTTTGCGATTGCAGCGTTTGTGTGACGTTTTTAAATTGCGCAAGACTGCGGGAATCAAAACGTAAGAGATTTTTGCTGCGTTATCAAATCGAATTGAAATTGGCGAGCTAAGCAAAACATCTGAGGAAGGTCGACTGATTCGACCTAGGCCCAGTGATAAGTGGAAACAAAATTAGCGTCTTCTGCCTCTCGGGGGGCACAGATCTGCGCGGTCGGGTGTCTTTGATGACTCTGCAAGAGCCCCACTGCCAGTCAGTGTCTGGGGGAGCAACAAAGCAGCAGTTCTTCGTTATTTTACAAATTCCATTGGACGGGGCTATGTTTTGAGAACAATGGAGCTAAAGGAGTTAGTTGTAAGGTGCTTCCTAGTCATCGTCTTCACCTATTCATGTGCCACAGGCTTCTATCTGAACAAGGAGTCCGATCGGCTGTCTCCAGTGATATTCGGTAAGTGGCCCATTCCCACCAAAGCCCCAATTCATTGAGGAAACCTTTTCCAGTTCCCGGAGATGGAGGGAGTCAACTGGACGCGAAATTAAACAAATCCACCGTGGTTCACTACATGTGCGATAAGCGCACGGATTGGTTCAACGCTTGGCTCAACATGGAGCTCTTGGTGCCGTTCGTGATCGACTGCTGGATCGATAACGTCCGGCTGATCTACGACAACGATACCAGGACGACGGACAATCCTCCAGGAGTTCAAACCCGCGTCCCTGGATGGGGCGATCCCGAGGTGGTGGAGTGGATCGACCCCAGTCGCGCCTCAACAGGCGCCTACTTTAAGGATATTGGAAATGCTCTCGTTAACTTAGGCTACGAGCGGGGGCGTTCAATCAGAGGAGCTCCATACGATTTTAGGAAGGCTCCAAGTAAGTTAGTTTGAAAGTATTTTCTAATTTCTGGCCCTCACCTATTAGCTACAATCGGTTGCTGAGATATTTTCGTTTATCTTACAAACATTTTAGATCCTTTCCAAGCTAATCCGCTAGTTTTGTGTTCAAATTAAGCGGCTTTCCTACCTGTGAGCCTAAAAATTATGTTGTATTCAATAATCCATCAGTTTAAGGACGTTCTCAAAAAAATCAATTTTCTTACGATTCTTTTGAAACTTTAAATACACATACTTATAAGTGTCCTTTATACGTAGAAATTTTTTTCAATCGTTCTTGCGGTAGTAAATTTCTAAATATTGACTATTAAATTTTGCATATTTAACATGGGAACCGTATCCCGATCGATGTTAAAGCGAATGTTATTAAATAACAATAATAATTTTTTTACAATTGTTTTAAAAAACTGATAACTATTAATTAAAGATATAACGAATATCTTCCTGTAAAAATCACTATGACAAGCGGTATTGGTTTTGTTATAAAAAATATTAAAAATGAGCTAATGAGCATATTAACATCATAAACTTTGAATTAACATAAAATACTAGTAATATATTTTTTTTCTTAGGCATGAGTGCTATCTTATAAATTATTTTTTTTGTTGTTTTTAACTTTTTGTCTATGGCAAATTTTGATTTTAGAAAAGGTTAACACTTTTGTTACATAGGGGGAATTTTTTAACAAGTTGAGCACGACTGCTCTTTGGGAACGTCCTTAAGCCAGCTAAAAGTTTTAAAATGGTATTTATAGTGAACTTCTTCGTTAGTTGGGAAAATTATCTTCTATCTAGACTAGACCATTCAGCATAATTCTAAAAACGTTTATGCAGTTTTGATAGCCATCGGAAATGGCCCTCAGACATCCCAGTGTATTTTTATTTAATTTCTTTTTTTTTTAATTAGCGTACTGAAACCAAAAATTCAGCACTTTTCTAAAATTTATCTCTGTAATACAGCAACGTTGAATATTATATAAAATTTAAATATTATCTAAAGAGCATGTATTTAATGAAGAGAGATTTGATACGAGAAGTTGAACCAAATTAATTTTAAAGTCACGTAAATAATATTTGTAATGTATTGTTTCAGATGAGAATAAGCAGTGGTTTATCGATATGAAGGAGCTAGTTGAGGAAACATATAATCAAAACGGCAGAACGGCTGTAACGCTAATAACACACAGTATGGGCAGCCCCATGTCTATGCTCTTCTTGCAGAATCAGCCGCAGAAGTGGAAGAGGAAATACATTGCTAAAGTTATAAGTTTAGCCGGAGCGTGGGCGGGCAGTGTAAAGGCAGTTAAAGTTTATGCAATGGGTAAGTAACTTTAAAAGTTATTTTATTGAATAGAGCTCATGGTCGCATTCTTCCTTAGGTGACGATTTAGGTTCATTAATGTTAAGTGCCAAAACTATGCGAGCTGAACAGATCTCCTCACCGTCCTTGGCTTGGTTACTTCCATCGCCTTATTTTTGGAAGTCAGATGAAGTTCTAGTCGAATCTCCCGCAAGGACGTACACTTTAGCTCAATTGCGAGATTACTTTGAGTAAATTTTAACGCTTTTGGGCACATTCAGTGGAATGAACGTCTAATAATGAGCCCTCCTTCCTTTGAATGAGCTCATTTTTTTTTTCCTATAAGACGCATATTAACTTTTATTCCGTAGTGATATCAACTATTTGGCTGGTTGGGAAATGCGACAGGATACGATGAGGTACACCATGCAGTTTACCCCTCCTGATGTCGAACTGCACTGCCTCTATGGAACAAATATCCCAACCGTTGAAAAGTAAGTACTTTAAATATAATAGAATTGTATTACATGATCAAATGTATCCTTCAGACTAGTCTACAAGAAAGCCGCTATTGCTGGGGAGATTCCAAAGCTAGTTACAGGAGATGGTGACGGTACCGTCAATTTGCGGTCACTGGAGGCGTGCATGCATTGGCAGCCCTTCCAGCAGCCAAATATCTCAATGTTCGGCTTCCCAGGCGTCGACCACATGACAATACTGAAGAACGACACAGTGATCAAACATATTTTGGACGTACTCTCTAATCATAAGTGAACAGTGAACTCATAAAATTAAGTAATTTTAGTTATATTAATTCGCCATTTTTCGTTCAAAAATTTGTCCAGAGAAGGTGTTTAAGAATAAATTGTTTATTTCAGGTATGCGTATAGTTTTGATTTCCAGAATACCCTTTTTTATAACTCATCTATTTAATAGGTTTTATATACATATATTTAGAATGCACTTATCAAGGCCTTTCATTTGATGCCAAACGCGACAACTTTATCTTAAATATTTTTTTGTAAAGCTGTGAAATGTATTTTTAAATCCGCCGATTTACTACACTGCCGTGCCAAGGAAAAAAGTGGTTAAGCGCCAAATTTTTCAAAATTGAGTTTTTGGTATCATTCGATTCGTCCGGAAATTCTCTATTTAATTTATCTTCAATAAAATTGTTATCACGATTCAATTTTGTTTTATAACAATATTTATTTGAATAAAAATGATTAAGAAATCTGATGTAGATCAAAAAAGATGCTAAGTGACTCGAAAAATTGAAAAGAGAAGCGATTCGAGGTTCGAATACAAAAACAAAAGACCTTTAAAGGCCTTTACGTGTTTTTTTGACTTTAAATATCCCGCATAATTCAGAAGCATACAAAACAGAAAAGCCTTAAGTACTTAAGGTTTTCTTGTTTTGTATGCGGCATCCCTGGAGCGCTTGAAAACAAAACTAAACAGCCTTAAGTACATTTTTTGATATGAAGTTAAAACACTGCCGTGCCAAGGAAAAAAGTGGTTAACTCCAATCGAAGTGATTTCGAGACAAATGAGAAAGAGTTTGAAGTTAAAAAAATCGTAGTTAGAAACATTTTTTTTTTGTGAAAATTAATATGTTCATTAATAATGATATTCTCTATCTGAATATTAAAAAAAAATTGAAAATTTTTATAAAATCTATGCAACTTGTACAATTTATTTGTTACTTGTTTTTTGAGAATATCTTTATTAAGCGCTCCATTGGTTGTTAACACTTTTCTTGATTTGTAAAGCACGACTTTCTCTATGTTCATTACAAATTCATAGCTATTAAGGTACTTTAGGGGTCTTTTGGATTTGTATTTGGAAAGGCAAAAAAACCTTATGTGCCTTTTTGCATAGATTTTAATAAAAAAAATTAATTTTTTTTTTTAATTCAGATAAAGAATATAATTATCAATGAACATATTAATTTTCATAAAAAAAGAATGTTTTTAACTACGATTTTTTTAACTCCAAACTCTTTTGCATTTTTTTCGAAATCACTTCGATTGGAGTTAACCACTTTTTTCCTTGGCACGGCAGTATACATATGTATATTTAGAATGCACTTATCAAGGCCTTTCATTTGATGCCAAACGCGACAACTTTATCTTAAATATATTTTTGTAAAGCTGTGAAATTTATTTTTAAATCCGTTAAAAATCGTAACTCTTTAGTTTTTCCGCAGTAAAAATAAAATCGAACATAAGGCAATCTTCGACTCACGAATAAAACCTACACTTGTCCTGGAATTTTTTAAGATACTTAAATAAGGACAGATCAATTTTCTCTTGAATTTTAACAAATATCTCGCCAAATACTTCAGTTTATTATTAGGTGCAAAATTAATTTTCTTTAAAAAGGCTTGAATAGCTGGTTTCTTAGAATTACGCAACGTATTTCTGGACACATATCTAAACAAACGTAAAAAGATCGAAATAAATGAGTTTTGCCTTAGATTTTTAAGTTGTTTTAAATGCACTCATAATAATTTAAACTTTGTCTTAAGGATTTTTGACAAAATATTTTTTAATTTTAATAAATCAAAAAAAGATTACTGTAATCTTTCAGAAAGGATCTTAAAATATAAAAATTATTCCGTGGTGTTTTAATAGTTTTAAAGAAAGCAATCATTCTACCGATTAAATAAACTTAGAACCACTCAGTCAAGGAGGTCAAATTGGATTAGAACACCTGTCGAATGAAGTGGTAACATAGCAACGTTTTGATACACAACACGATGGGTCTGTTTTCATTGCTGTCAATTCAGTTAGCGAAAACCACCATCCAATCCACAAGTTTCTTAGCATCGGAAGAAAATGATGAAAAATAGATTTTCCCTACTACCGGAAAAGGACACCAAAATTCAAATTATGCAAGATCGCATCGCCCTAGCCGAAAAGCATCTTGGAGAAATGTGCAGCACCTTCGCGGCATTCTCGCGTAAACTAGCAAGGTAATGAGTCTAACGATTTCATCTAAATTCAAGGACTTTAATAAGATGAGGCTGTGATCACAGGTTTAGAGATAAACACGATGATCTAGCGAAATGCTTTCAAAGTTACTCTGAGGAGGAGTCAGTTAACAAGACCCTCTCCACGACTCTAGAGAGGCTTTGCGCAGCGATGACGATTTTGGCTGATTACCTCGACATCGAGGTCCACAGAGTGGAATTGAAGGTAAATAAGTTAGACCAAATTTAAAAAGTATTTTTTTAAAAAAATAGCCTACTAAAATATTCAGGTAGTTAGTGAACTAGCGCAGTACGGATCGTTGTGCAAAAATGCCCGGGAAAATCTTCGTACGGCAGTTACTGTCCGAGAAAAGGCTGTAACTAGACAAAAGCAGCTAATGGACATTAAAACAAAATTTTCCGCAAATTCAGTAAGGTGCTATTTGATAGTTGTGATTCCCTAACTACTAATAATTTTTGTAAAGTCTGCCGCTGATTCAGAACTTCTAAAGGCGAAACTTGAGGTGAATCGAGCTAATAAGGAAATTGAAGAAATTATTGGAAATTTTGAAAGGACACGATTGAAGGACACCAAGCAGCTCCTTTTGGATTTCGTGGCTATTGCTATTAAGCAGCACGCAAAGGCCATCGAAGTATTAACAGCAACTCATTACGATGTCTCCAGTATTGACGAAACCGCGGATTTTCAAGTAAGTGGGTTTAATCTCACATGTTCTCATGAAAGTGCTATAGTCTTTTAAGCTTTTTGTACATAAATAGCTTGTACATAAATAAGCACAAGAACATGCAAATTAGTTTTTTTTCATCTACTTCCAAAAAATTAAATTTAAATAATATATTAGGGTCTCAATCTTTTTTCTTAATTTTTAAGGATTTCAAAAAACTGGTTAAGTTAAAAACAAAAGCTGGAAAAACTTTGGCACACGCTTCGAGATCTTTATCTATGGACATTCTGGGGCCTACACGAAAAGATTGTAATTCACAACAACTCGAAAAGCAGCACCGTTTGTCAGCCAGTAGTAAAGATATTTCTAAAATTACGGAAGATATCGAGGTAAAATATCACAAATTTTAGGATATTTTGAATTAAAATATGAAACATTTTTTAAATCAAATCCAAATTTCATTTTCAATAGGAAGACGATGAAGAAGAAAGCGACGACCAGGAAAATAGAGCCGAAGAGAGCAATGATCGAAGTTTAGAATCAGATGAAGATGAGGAGGATTCAGAGGAGGCCGACGAAAAATCTGAAATTGAAGAGGAAGATAGCAGTGATGAAGACGAAGAAAGTTCTCTAGAAGCAGCTATTAAAAGCAGGGCGAAGGTAAGATTCAGTTAATCTATTACTTTTTTAAGGAAAGAAAGATAACATTAAAGATCTTAAAATTATCCATCATAATGTTGTCTATAACGCAGTAAACAAAATATTTCAGCTGCGATTTTAAAGGGTAAACACCGATTTTAGGGGGCGTCTGTTTACTATCAGACTATCTATCGGAATTTTGAATATTGGTGGAGATTTGCATGTCGACTTTTTTTTAATTTCTGATAATTCTGTTTAATATTAATTCATTTGTTGCAAAAATTGTTTGCCAGTTGCGAAAAACTTGAAAATTTATAAGCTGCATACTGCACAGAAATATAATTGTGTTGCAACTAAACGATGATATCTTATAGTAATGGAATAATAAAACTGACAATATATAATCTATAAAATAAGTTTACTTAAATCGAAGTTTTAAAGTTAGCAAGTTTTAAATATTTACTTTAAAATTGTTTAATGATCTACAGACCTTCTAGAACAATCGAAATGATATAAGAACTCAAAAATAAGCTTTCTGCTGTAAACTAGGTAAGGAGCGATTCTACACAAACTAAGCATTATACCTTTTATTGGGTATAAATATTCATTATGAATTTATTAGAATCATGCAAGAAAAGCAGTGAAACATAACATTTTCATAATAATTAAATTTCTTTTTGTAGGCCTCAACTTTCAAGAAGTTTGCAGACGGATTAAAGTCGGACGGAATCGCAGGTACTTCGAAGGCGGATGTTACCACGAAATCGGGCGTCTCAACGCCCCAACACGCCAGCCCGATTATTCAAGTGAAATCGATAAATTGTGTCCCTAGGAACCCCATAGGTCGATAGGATAAGCAATAAAATCATTTTTCAGTTCACTTACAAGTTTTATTCCAAACGAACTCCTTCGAATTTACAAAAGAAAAGAAAATACCCAGGTGAATAACGTGTGAAAAATGTTGGTTTTGCTGGTGTCTTGGCCGCGGGGGCTCTATTTTAGTTCCTTATAAATTAATATGAAAGTGGTTAAAACAATCAGACCTTCCTAAAGTAACCTAGCGCGGCTTGACCGGTGGTACTCCCGCGGGAGCCGCTCACTTGTCCGGGCCCTCGACCCCCGCCTGGGTCATGAGGTCGGCGATGCTCTTCTCCAGGTCGTCTATTCGGTTCCCCATGTCGTCGATCCGCGAGATGATCTGGTCAGACATGGTCTGGAACTTGTCCTGGACGTTCTGGAGGAGATTTTGGACCTGGGACGGATCGGACTATGTTAAACAAGTGCGCTTGGCCGTCCCGGAGACGGGGGCTGCTCGGGACGGGGGCGCGGCGGGCTACTCACGTATATCGTCAATTCCTGCATATTCTTCGGGTCCGCGTTGCTGTTGAGCGAGTAATTCTGCTCGATGTCGCTGTCGATTTCCGTCTTAATGTCCGTCATCGTTCCCGGCTGGTAGTTGTTTTTTCCCCAAAATTCCTTAAAAATAAAATGCCCACCGTCTGACTCCACGCCTAGCGTTCGCAGCAAAACACCGTGTGAGTTGACAGTTAAACTGCTGCCGTCGTCGAATTCCCGTGCTGCTCGATGGTCGGTCTCGCGGCATTGCCATGCCAACGGTGGGTATTTGTTTGGCGCGCGTAAATATTCGCCCGGGAAACGCGAGGTCAATCAACGGCTGGTTATCGATAAAACAAAACTATTTTCGACTGTTTCTGTGCTTAATCTTGGCATTAATTCAGATATAGCCCCAGAACATGCTACTTCCGGATGCCGTCACGGAATGGGTGCCTATTTGTAGGCTAAATTTCAGGCAGTCGATTTTAAACTGGCTACAAATACCGAAAATGTAAGGAAACATGACCAAAAGTCGTTATTTTCAAAAAAATTATTACTAACTTTTATTTGGCTTAAGGGGGCAATCGCTTTCAAAAGTGAACAAAAATCGATTTTTTTTTTTACATAAAAGTGTTCCTTAAACATTATAGAAATCATCTCCCAAAACCGTTTTGAAAAATTAGGATGGCTGATTAGTGGTAATAAACCCAAATAAATTATCTATACACGGTTTTACAAGTAAAAATTATTGTAAGAAAACTTTAAACGCGATTTTCTCAAAACTACTTTTTTTTAACTCGTACACACCCATATCTCAAGTTCTACTCAATGGAATTAAAAAAAATCAAAGAGCATATGATTCGTTGACATAAATACTAGGTCCTAAACCTATAAAAATGCATAAAAGTACCCCTTGTTTTTTTTTATAGAGATAGTTTTCCGCAAAAACATGGCCGATTTTTTATGTTTTTCGAAACACAGTGATAAAACAATTTTAAAAAATTAAAAACTTAATTTTTTTAGGTTTAGGACCTAGGAAAAAGCTTAAAGAACAGAACCCATTTTGAATTTTTCATTTATCTTTTCCCGGAAGTCCAAAGTGATGCGTACCAGCTAAAATGAGACTTTTGCAAGACACCCTCTGCCGCCGCCAAAACTTATTAAAAATTAAAAAAAATAATATTGTTGTATTCTTCAATATTCAAAGAATAGTGCCCAAAACGAATTTTTTAAATAAATATAATAGTTTTTTCAAAAAAAATTCTTGAAAATGTGCTTTTTTTCTCAGTTATGAAAGCGATTGCCCCCTTAATACTCCCCTCGATGGAATGCCGAGTTTGCTTAAAATTTGGTCTGAGAAATTTTTTTTCCTACGTTCATTAAATTTTTTAATAAAATATCTTTTTAGAGTACCTCTAAAATAAATTTAGTTATTCTGGTCAAACATTATAAGGTTTCTGGACACCCTGTATATTAACAATACCAAAATCCATGTACAAAATCCTATATTGAATTATTTTGTATACACTAATTTATCAAATTATTCTAGAAAGTACCTTATGAAATATTTAATTTTATTTTTATTAAATGTTAATGAATAATGGGCCCTATTCAGAATATCGTTATTTTTACGACTAGAATCGATTTTACGAATTAAAAAGAGCTTACGAAAGTCCTTTTTGGATAAAAATTCCTTAGTTCATAAAATTTTCATAAATTCATTTCACCAACCTTTGGATTTTTCTAATCGAATTATTTTAACCACTTTGAACGAAAAAATTAATTGAAGTCAAAGGTTACTGAAGTAAATTTATGAGAATTCAGCTAGTTATTTACATATATATTTACATTACATTTCGGCACATGCTTGCCATCGCTGTGAAGTTGGATAGCGTAAAATTCACAAAATATTAAAATATAACGAACACTTTATTTAGTCACAAAAATAAATCTTCAATTTGTTACAAACTTAACAAAAGTTAGATGACTTCAAGAAAACTACATAAAATGCACATGAGAAGCATATTTACAATTAGTGACGAATACTATCTTTTTCGTTGGGATCAAGGTCGTCGGACTCAGAGTCGAAAGGAAGGTGTCCCTCAAGCGGGTCGTCCATTTTGGAGCCCGGAAGCGTATCTGATGCTGCAGGAAACCTCTGAGGAGTCGTTTGAGCTTGATTTTGAACATTTATCCTGGGCGGGATCAAGGTGCTGCCAAGGTTCGGGGGGAACGAAGTCTTCTGGAAGTCGGGGACACTTCGAGCCGCGTTTCGATTTTTCGAGATTATGGTCTGAGTTTGTTGCAGCATCTGGGCGTAGATCATCATGTCGTAGGCTGGACCAGTGCCGTAGAAGTTGACCTGCTGCTGTTGGATGATCGAGGTGTTTATGTGGGTCTCGTTGAAGCAGGCGTTGAGGTAGGGCGGAGGCACCACGGTGTTTGGGTAGAGGAGTGGTTGGGGCTGGGGGCAAGAGTGCGGAAAGTTTTGTACCGCGTAACCGCCTGCTTGACGATGCTTTTGAATTGCATTTTGAAGAATCATTTGTTGGGGTGTGAGGGCTTTATGAAAATATTTTTGGGCGGGAACTGGTTTTAGTTTTTGTGGCATATTTACACCAACAACGGTCTGCTGTACTTGATTCATGTTGCTGGGAAAACCTGGTGGTGGTAGAACATTTCTGGGTATTGTAAACTGTTCCATTGATGGACATGACGATTTTGGTTTTTGGCCCGCAGTATTTCTAGTATTTAGTTGCAGTGGTAACGCCTGCTTGAGGAACTCTTTGGCACAATCGTTTATTTTCGGTTCATTTTCTTCCTTAGTGGGGCGCGGATTTCCAGTTTCTTGCTGAGTTGTACCAAATAACGCGTATTCTTGCGCAGCTCTGTAGTACTCTTCAGTTTCTTCCTGGGGACCGTTTGTTTCTTTACCAAAAATTGCTGCATTAACTGAAACTAAATAAGGATCCTTAATTCTACATATATTTTCTACTTCTCTATTGCTCTCCGGAACAATAATTTCATCTTTTTCGTCAGTTCGTGCAAAGTGGATTTTCTTATCAGGCAAGTAGAGTCGTTTGTCTATTTCTGGCCATGGCATAGAACTGTTCGTGCTGCGTCCGTAGGAGTCAATACTCCACCAATCATTCCACGTTGTCCCATTCCAATTTATTCGGCGAACATGGAAATTCCCAAAATCCTGGGAAGCAGGTAATCGGGCTATTTGAGGATCTGGAAGCGCGAACGGTGGAAACTTAACCTTTGGGTTAGGATGCTCAAACGTTGAATCGTTGGGGTTAGGAGAAGGTTGCATTGATTTTGCAAATTTATCTGAGTATTTTGGCATCTTCTGGAGATAATTTCCTGTAAGCAAAACAAATATTTTAAAATTCCTGCTAATTAAGAAAATAATACTAAAAGTTACCTTGTTTAAGCGCCAAAGCTTTACCAAATATGTCCATGTAAAACTGTTCAACAATGTAATCAGTTTGGACCTTGGATTTTAAAATATCCCGCACTTGGCTACCAAATAGACCAGCTTCTTCGCAAATTATTTGCAAGGGAATTTTCTTAATTTCTGTGGATAAAGAGTTGTTTATAACAACAGGAAGCTTGTCCTTGTCTTCACAAAAGGGACAAGGTGTACCGTCATTAAGAGGAAAACATCCTGGTCCTAAAATAAATTTAATATTTACTTATTAGCTATTATTTTTGTGGAATATATTAAAGGAGAAAATAGCAATAAAATACAGTGGTAATATTCGTAACCGCCGACGATAATTTATTTTCGCTCATCCGAGACGAAATAATAAAAACTATAAAAATAAGTTTTGTTTTTATTGTAAAATTAAAACTACCAAAAAGCAATTTTTAAAATTTAGGAAATAATTTTCTTTTCACATATTGGAAATAATTTAAAATATTTAAAAAAGGTTCACAAAATGGAAAAATTTTCAGCTAACTAATTCCTTCCAATAGGTTTTAAATTTCTTCCTTCAGAGGTTTTAAATTTCTATTTCGCGTTACTATGAAAATGCGTATTTAAGGGTTTTGTGGTTGGCCACTAAAATTTCTCAACATCAAAGATTTTAATTAAAATGAATACAAAGGGGTTTTTAAAACCATTAACTTGGAATCTACCGATAAACGACATAAACTCAAGATGGATCGCTAGTTTTTACACAATTATCCTCACAATAATAAAATTCATAGTTGAAATTACACTTTTTCTTAGAACCCAATTTAATAATTGCGGCCTCGCATCTTAGTAGCTACCCTCTACTTACCATTTAGGCTATTAAAAAGTTCTGTAAACATTTCAGACCAGTTCGATTCAGCATTAGGACAAATAGTTTCCATCTTAAATTTTTTTAAATTCAAGTTTACCACAGAAAGAATTGTTGAAGTACATAATCATCCCGGAATATTTGTGACGTTTGTTTGAATTTGAATGTTTTAACTGACAAATTTTGTTAATCAGAAAATTTAGGAAAATAAGCCGCCTTAGGTTGGATTTTTAAAAGTTATTGGAATTTGCCTTTGAAAGTATTTTTAGCCCGGATAAAATTGCATAGAATTTACTTGATGGAGTAAATCATAATTTAGCAACTATAATTTATTTTTATAATAATTGAAGTCCAAGAAATTTAAAGACCATAACATGATTTCATCCACGTTATCTGCAATTCATTCATTCTTGGGAAATAAAAGTCTGACCTGACAAAGATATGTCCATTCTGCGAATTTCCACAAAAATAAAGTTCTTGATAAGTAAAACTGACTGAAATTTAATGCAGCTGTTACGAAGTAGAAGCGCGCAAACTGAGCTCGAGTAATCGCACAGCGTGTTAATTTTACAGAAGCAAAAATAATAAACAAATTCCTACCATTGGAGTAAAATAATGCGACAGTTGAAATAAAAGTTGTTCATGGTAAGTTCATAATTCAGTCAATTCATATTTTTTAAGCATGATGCATGTATGAATCACACGATCAGTAGATAATTAAATAACCACAAATTCAATTTTACTAAAAGGGCAAATTTGTGTTCAAGTAAAATCAAATGTTTAATAACTGTTAAATATGGAAACGTACAAACTTACAACAAATTTAGTTAAAATCGAATTGTTTTTCAATATTTAAAATTTAGGTGTAGGAGAGAAAAATTGAAACATGTAAACGTAAATTTAAAAATTATTTTCGAGTTAAAACAGCATGCAGTGAAATGTATTTAATCCGCTCTCCGATTTTTTCTTGCACCCGAAAATCCAGCTTTTGGGGTGGAAGTGTTCGCATTGCTCCTCTGCGGAGAAAACGACTTGTCCGAATTCTCAAAAACGTCCGCGTGTATTTCATCTTTAAACGATCTCACTTCGCGTACAACAGCATCACTTTCTTTAGACTCGCCTTCGCATTTAAAATTCTTCATTACCGGCTTGCGCTTTTTCGTAATAGTTGTTGGGTCAGTTTTTCCTTGCCTTTTAGGGCCCTTATTTCCGATTTCTGTTGAAACAGCAAATTGTTAACTACGTTTTTAAACAAATCGATAAAACCGAATTCGTTACCGTTGGCTTTAACCATGTTAGATGTATCTTCTTTAATTGTCGCATTGTTTAATAACATTTCCGAAAATCGATTTCGCGATTTTGTTTTATTAGCTTCCGCGACGCACAACGAACAATCCGAATCCGAACATTTTTTCGACGAATCAGACGACAACTCCCGAAGGCATAATTCTTTATTTTAGAAAAACAAAACAAAAGAATTAAATTAAATGAAACACCCCAACCCATTACTTGGATCGAATTTTACCGAACGAACCTGAAAAACTGGAATCGCTTGAAGAGTCTTCGTGAACGCGCGAGAGATTTTTCGGGGAATTCATCTAAGAAATTTATTAAGAGAACATTAACATGTAAAATATGGTTTTTTTTTTCGAATATCCCTCTTTAATACAAAAAGTTCTATAAATTATCTCCGAAAGCATCTTTAGAGTACTCATTCTTCATACATACCTTTCATTAGAAATCAAAACGTGTTGTTCAAAACAGCCAAACGTACAAAAGCGTCAGAAAACTAATTTCCAAGAAACTCAAGGGATGTGTGGACACAACTGAATAAGCTAAAGTAAAAATTCAACGAAGGGTGCGTTTTGCGTTAACAAATTTGATCTTCCTTTTCCTTTCCTTTCCTAAGACTAGACTGCATAGAAATTGAGAAAGCAACACAGCAGCGTGTTGTAAAAAAAAAACTTAAAATATAAAAAATCGCCCTTCGATTGGCCCAAGAAAAGGAAAGCGTTCTCCCACATACCACTACCACAAAAAATCTTTTAGTAAAAGATTCACAGGGCTGTATGTATGGCTAAATTTTTTAAAACAAAACAAGCAGATTTAGACTCTAGTTCGTTCGCAAATGTAGGTGTGGGGTAAAATTTTACACGTGGTTTTACTTCTCATGAAAGCGCTTAATCAGCTATAAGAATCTTATTAGATATAATTGAACTATTCTAATTCATTCTGTTTTTTGTAAAGGACATTCTAATATTTGATTCTGGACGATATTATACGAAACTGTTTCGTTTCATTTGTTGCATACAGTTCATTTACCATGAATTATTATTTTAAGTCCTTATTTTTGACATATTTTGTTTGTGGTAGTATAAATTAATTTTTTAGTTAATTAACTTAGTTACTGAAACGAAAGAACCTTTTGCTGAACTCTTTATTAAAGATAAAATCCGCAAGGATACATTAAGAAATTTTAAGCATAAACACTTCCCAAATCACAGCCGTTGGACAATTAAAAAAGAAACCTTGGCCCAATCTGGATAATTTTTAATTTAAAGTAAAAACTAAACATACCTTCGTAAAAACAAAAATACGCAAAAGCGAATGTGGGTGTTGCTGGTTATTTATTGCTGATCTTCTTCCTGAGCCTTTGGTGAATCCTCGCAAATAGCATAACAAAACCCAGCACCAGTTCCAACGATTCTGCATGGTGCAGGCAGCTTTACTATAGATGGAAAGTATCTGTAAATGTTGAATTTATAATATGTCTTGTTATAATTGAAACTAAAAATTAGTTACACATTTTCTGTCCTTCCATTGCCGCAATTTCCATGCTCGTTCCAGCCCCAGGTGTAAACCTTTTTGCCCTTCGACATAGCGATTCCATGCTCGGATCCAAGATGCATTTGAGTGGGAGTGTCGCCGTCTTCAAGGCATAATTTTGTGGGGATTTGTATCGATTCCCTTTGGGGCTCGCCAATTTGCCCATAGCAGTTTCTGCCCCACAAGTAAGCCTCGTTAGTTTTGGTAAGAACTCCGTTGTGGGTCCATCCACATTCCGCGTATTTTATTTTATCGTCGAAGCAGTAGAGGTTTGCCTGCCCGTATTTATTGTCGCCTACTCCAATAATCCTGCGGTAGTCGCAGGTTACAAGAAGGAAATGGTTCTGGCCGCAGACCACGGCATTAATTTTTAAATCAGTTTGAAGCTTTAAAGCCTGCATGTTGCTGAACTGAACTGGGGAAATAGTCAGATCCGCATCAACCTCCTTAATTTTTAGTTTTCCCAGGACGTAAACTTTGTTGTCTTCAGTGAGGATGCAGCAGTGGTGCAAGCCAAATGAGATCTGCACAGGGGTTTCTTTTAGCGGAAGGTTTAAATTCAGAGGTTTGGTCACGGAAGTGTAATGCTTCTTGCAGAACCCAAGCTGATGGAACCCATTGGAGCCCCATAAAAATAGCTCCTTGTCCGCGGTTATCGCTCCAGACGTGTCCCATCCGCATGCGATGTACTCAACTGGTGCATTCTTAAAATACTCCCTGGGTATGCAAATGAACTCGTTCTTATCGTCGGTGCAGTCAACTCCAAGTTGGCCCCGATTATTCCACCCGCAGGAGTGCACCTGTCCGCTGGTGTCAAGGACAAGGACGTGTCCGCCGCCGCCCCGAATGCATCTCACGGCGCCGGGGGTGAAGCTTATCTTGGACACTTCCTGGGGAGTCACGCAAAGCTCGTTTGCGTAGCCAAGGGCCAGTTGCCCGTGGGAGTTGGCGCCCTGAAAGTTTAATTCAAATGAGAAATATGCGGCTTCCGACAGTTAGGAAATTAAAAATAAATAGCCAAGACCTACCCATGAGTAAACAGCCATGCCCTTCTCAAGTTAAGTGCCAACAGGTGCGTGATTCGTTGAAGGCGTCCGGTGCTCCAGAGGTTGCTTCTGCTGCTGCTGCAGTCCTTGTAATGGTCAAGATATCCTGCAACAAACTGAAGCCTCCATTCCATGCGAACTTCGCTAGAACCCAGGCCGCGACGTCGAGCACATGAAATCCTTGCAAATGCACCGACCCTGAGAAATGTCAAAAGTCAAAATGTAAACAAAGAGCAACAGCTGATTTGTAGGTTGTTCATTTTCCGCTAGATGGAGAAATGGAAGTTTGAAAGATGTTGAGAATTGTTAAGCAAATGGATTTTAACGGTTTTTTATATTTAATTTTTCTAGAATCTTTTTAAAGTTAAGAAAGATGCAGACAAATGTAAATTGTCAACTCGTTAATAGTCTTGTGCTTCCCTACTCACACTCCTTCGATTTGTCGATGCTTTTGTTACTGTTTTGCAGTTTTACAAATTTTAAGACAAATAAATATTTTATGATAATTAGGTACACGACGTTCCCTTTTTCACTTAAAATTCATAGATTACTTGCATTGCACTAAATAGTTTAAGATAAATGTGCCAAAAAGTTCAACTTTATTGATTTAAAATCATAAGAAAATAATTTACATGTTAATAAGAACTGGAGTTATGCAACTTGTTGATTTAAATCGAAAGAATTTTAATAGTTGAATTGCATGCAATATCTACATAAGAATTTTGTACATGATATTCAATATTCTAAAGTCGTTTCGATTTAACTCGAACCAAGTTTAATGGTACCACACAAGAATTTTGAAAATGTTGGTACTATGTATATAAATTAACCGCGTTAGATATATAATTTTTCAAGGACTTCAGGGTGAGAGAAAATTGTATACAAATTAAATTCGAAATTTGTGCAATCTCCTTGTATCAAAAAAGCCGGCATCCGAAAGCAAAAAATACGTATATTTTTATCACATCTACTAGTACTTACGTCTACGTCTGATGAATAAAACTGGTTCTTTGATCCTCTATATTTCCCAGGGCATATAGTGAAACTAACTGATTTATTTTTTCTTACCTATGTTTATTTTATTAAAAGCTTTCATTTAATAAATATAATCGATAAAAAAAAAATGTAAAAAGTTAAAATTTGTTTCAATACTTTTGAGGTACTGTAGAAAAATATAAATTTTCTGTATAAGTATTAAATAAAGAAAATTAATGAAAAGTATCAATAATTAATTCCACTAGTGTAAATTTGTTCGTAATATATATTATTTTCATTCAAAGCTGTATAAACACTAAATATAATTTTTTCCTTAGCATAAGTATCATTAAATTTTTAAAGTTAAGACACTCTTTTATGTAGATCAATCAGGTATGTAATATGGTTGTTATTGGGATTGAAAATGCTGCTTTTAAAATTGATATTGTGATATTGATGTGTGGCTGTTTTCGATATGATTGTACTACATGATTTTTAATAAGTTGCTTTTGAAACTGCATTTATAGTTTCTCTAGGGAACTGGTTAAAGAATAAATTATAAATTATCTTTGCAGTCAAGTTTAAGTCGACTTGAGGTAAACTTATAAGGAACTCGTCCGAAGTGTTCCAATTATTTTTAGAACATTCTTCAGGATTAATAACAAGAATTGCACTAAATTTCATATTAAATAAATGAAAAGAGCGGGAATTAAAGCGGTGCGCGTTTGGAAATATTTCGTAATTTCTAGCAATTTTGAGCTTTAATGGTTTGCAGTTGTAGTTATTCGAATATCTCTGCTTCATTAAAATATGGAGGTGACACTTCTGATATTTTCACTTAGACCAAACTTAAAGTATGCTTTTGTCAGGTTTGATGAAACTGACACTAATATTACAAGATTTTATTTAGTTTCACCTGTCCCGGTGTCTGTAATGAAATCTTGCAAGTTAAATTTGACCCACTTCCCGGTTTCCGATTGAGCTGAAATTTTGCATGCATATGTATATCGCGTGACAATGCAACATTATGATTACATGAAGCTGATCTGATGCTGGAGCTGGAAGGCGGCCATAGGAACTCTGCAATAAAACGATACAACCCCATCGAGTTTGGGCTCGTTTGATTCGTATTGACGAGTACTTTGATCCTATATGGTAACCAGGGTATGTTGCTGGAGCTGGAAGGTGGCCATAGGTGCTCCGCAATAAAACGACACAACCCCATCGAGTTTGGGCTCGTTTGATACGTCTTGCTGAGTACTTTGGTCCTAGATAATATCCGTATGCAACCCCATCAAATTTGGGAAGCACGTGCCGAACACGTTACCGCGAGACACTGAAAACTCACGAGTAATATTTATTTTAACTTCATCTGAATTTTGAACCAGTTTTCGTAATGGCAAAAAGATTAAATTTGATACCTACACTTATATAAAACCGAAGACAATGCAATATAGTATATTTAATATCGTTCTAAATCTAAAATGGCGGACACCCCAATATGACAGCTTACCTTTATCTTCACAACCCCCTTGACATGGGTATCAAATAAAAGGGTTCAACGAGTAGAAAACGATAAAAGCTTGTTTTTAAAAATTTGTTTTTAAATTAAGGACTTATTGATGAAGAAAATTGTTATAATTATATTATATAAGTCAAATAATAGGTAGCCTGACCAAGGCTGGTTGCGGGCAAGATTATAGTTGTAACCTTGCATTTATTTACATTTCGTTTAAATTTTCATTTTATTATGAATGTTGATAGTGGGAGAAACTATTTCATTATCTTAACATATTCCGATTTAGATTTACAAATATATGTATATGAATCAGAAAATGTGGTTCATAACTAAATTTGTATTTCGAGGAAAGATTTCAGTGGATCAAAAAACCTCCTTATATATAATATAACTATATATATATCTACCCTATTTTATTATCTACCTAATTATCTAGTTATCTAAAATGCACAAAGTTGCTGGATTAAAGGGCTAGGAGCGTAGCGTGCTCGCATTTTTCATAGAAATTAGATGTAAATTTTCTTAGCCTGTCTTCAATTGTCTCAATATCTGCCATAAGAAGCAATCGACTTATGGAATAGTGCCAGGATAGGTTGAAAATTTATTTGAGCATCTTATTCTGTGCTACCTATAATTTTTTTTTTTTTGCGTATTCGCGCAACCTTAAATATTAAAAGTTTCTTGTCCAGACTTAGGGCTGACTATCGATTTACAAACGGGTACAAGATTCTGATGAGTGTGTTAATTTTATTAATGGTTTAGGAAACATTAAGATTAAATGTTAGCTTCTTATCTAGCGTGATTCCCAAGCCTAGATTGCAAATTGTGAATGATCTCTGTTTGATCTTAGTTTTTAAGATAGGGAAATCAGCTGTGAATAAGAGACTATTTCAAGACCTCTAAAATTATTTATTTAATCTGCAATGAATTTGATTAATATCTTCACCCAGTTGCACCAGGACCATCTGTTCGCTTTTACGAGGAGCCCGCCGAATCAATCTATTGCTAATGTGCCGCCGAATCAGCGAGCCACCTTGCCTCAAATCGGCTGTCACGAGCCCGTATTTCTTGGTTAATCCTCGTTAACATACGAATTTCATCCATCCACTTGTTTGCCTTGTACCCTATGTAGGGAAATTAACACGAGATTTCATAAGTTGGCGGCGGCGTGGTGGATTTATGGGGACCCGGGGGAGCCCACGACGCGCCGTTCCGGCTGCAGCGGCACTAGGCAGAGGCGATTAGGCCGTGTACCCAACCACCGAATCTAATTGCCAATTGAGCCAGCCCGGGCTATTAACTTCTAAGTAACATGCATAGTGGCACGTCTTCGCGGGATCGGCGGCTCGGCGGTTTGGTGGTTCGGCGGTTCGGCAGATCGCTTGCATGTCATAAATCCAGGCGGCCCCATAATGTAATCTGATTTAACTACCGGCCCATAAATCAAGACAATATTGCAGAATCGGAGATCATTTCCGCCAGGCACCAGGCATCACGCCGAAAGTGCTAAATTATTGAACAACCGAAATAATGCTCGGCTGCTCCGTTCTCCGCATTCTGCACAAATCTCTTCCAGGCACGATTTACCTACAAGAAATCACTTAACAAACTCGTGACGGCGCCATTTTTTTCAAAGTTCCCCCAAGCCAGCGACTTATCAAAAAAAATTGTTCATTTGTTTAGAGCGCAGCTCGCTCGTTATACCAAGAGTCGGGCTTCTGCCCAAAATGCTGCCGTACCGCCGCGACCGCGGGGACTGGCGGCAGCTCGCGGGCCGCCATCCACCGCCGCCGCCACGCCGCACAACACCAATTGACATTCAGCCCCAGCCGAAGGGATCACTTGCGTCGTGATCTCGCCGTTGCGCGACGAAATAATTGAATCGCTCGAAACCTGACGGTGACCGAGATTTTTCGTCCGCCGATCCACCCGGCACCTTGTCCCCCCAAGTGATTCAGCCGGTGATCCCGCGAGTTGACAACTTGTCCAGGTGGGTTGACCTTCGTTGCGGTGATCAGCCGAAAATCATCGCGCCACAAGTGATCACCGCTGACGAAGTGATGTTGACACACTCGGGTCGCAATGGGGCCGCTGCGGGGCCAAATTGGCCGCTGCTGCACACTTGAGAGCCGTGGGCCCCAGAAGAGAGTCATTCAAATTGAGGAGGTTTCGCCTATCTTTCTGGGTTGATCTGGAGGTTAGGGCCGGTAAATTAACTCGGCTAATCGTCAACAAAGCGCCGTGCACCATAAGTGCCCACTTCGATTTGATGAATAAGAGCCGCGCGATAACGCTGAAATATCCCCCAATTGTCCGCCCAAGTTGCGGTAGTTACGCGGTAGAGGTTGCGAGCGCTCCTTTAATCAATCAAACTGGAAAACGGCTCGATTGCCGTAAATTTCGAGTATGGAATTTCGTAATGAGTCGCCGCCGCCGCCGTCAGGAGGGCCGCTTCAATGCCCGGAATGTGCCAGTGTAACGCTGCCGCAATTGTGCCCCAGCGTATGACAAATTCCCCCCGACGTATCCGCCTGGACAGCTGCTCCGATGGCAACGATTGTGCCTATTTAGTTCAAGGTGTTAAAAACTAGCACCCGTTTACACAAAACAATTCACGACAGTGTACTCTGTCACTGATTCAACCGAATTGCTTTGATTTTTGCCGTAATTGCTTGCAACTAAATCCGATAGCATCAGATACGTGTAACCTATGCAATTTGTACCTATACCTAATCATTTTATCTATAGGTTTCCTTAAAGGACGCATATTTACATATAATAAAAAAAATACTCTTTCTATATATATAATGTACATAGATGCTGCAATATTGCATTTATATTTCGGGAATGTCTTTAATATGTATGATTTATAAAAATAGCCCTAGAGTAGTTCCTTGTGGAACTCCTGTTTTAATACTTAATGCTGCACTTCTAGTATATCACTTAATTTTTCTATTTGTTTTTTCTTCTGCAAGCAGTTTTTAATAACATTTTATAGAGTTACTCCTCCTGAATTTTAAAATTGTTGAATAAGTATTTTATGATTCGTGACCGGAAATAATTTTGAAATGTTTTTAGGTACCGATCTTAGCCTTAACAAAAAGCGTCTCTCATGAGTTGTAGGTCACACAAAAACCAAATGTTTTAACTAAAAGAACTTTTATTGCTTAGAAATAAATTCCAGAATTGACGAAATTTTTAATTTATTCCACACGAAAAGTGTTCCAGAACTTTAAAAAAAATGTATCTCTACTACTTGCTGTAGTAAATTTTATCCTAGACCAAACCCGACGGCGAATTCTGTTGCATTAATGATTAATTTCAGTAAGGATCTGAATCAGAATTAACAGACAACTAAAAATAAATAATTTTTTTATTAAGAATGTTATATAATTATAATTTTTAAACTTCATTGGAGCACTTTATATTCTTAATTATTTTTTTTTTAAAAGCCTGATTTTATTTTAAAGGTGATCTTTTAAGTAATAAATTGGCATCGATCCTAATCTTGATCAGAAAATCCAACTTAATTAAGATTATGCACTATGCATTTTTTTTAAAAGGAGTAGTTGTATGTTTAATTATTTTGCCAAGTATACTGTCATTGATTGACTTAGAAATTATTATTAATAATTACGATAACAAAAAATATCTTAGTAATTTTTTTGGTATCTACTATTTACAATAACTTAATATTCCTCAAAATAGGTGGGCTTTGCTGTATGTAAGTACATATTTATTAGGTCCTAACTAATAAAAACTTTTTTTTTTAAATAATCTATCGAGTTTAATATCTAGCAGATATTTATAAATATTAAAATATTTTTAAGCAATCATGGTTTAATAATTAGTTAATAATTATGTTCATTCAAATCAATTTTGAATTGCATATTTATATGCTTTCGAAAGATGGTCTATATTTATTCTAAAAGCTTAGTACGATAAATCACGATTAATGTCAGGTAAATTTAATAATCCTTTATTTTGGAAAAGCTAACCAATAACAATGTATGTAAATTTTTGCATGTATATATGTACATTTTTGTAAATACATTATACATATGTATGTCGTCACCTAACTTATTAATCGGCCAGTCCTGCACGCACAGTTGCCTCCTTCAGCTAAACGACTTTTGTAAGGGCACATTATGACCTCAGCAAATTGATCGTGCATTGCCTCACCAAAATGATGAAATAATCCACCGATGATGAGCGTAAAAACAAAGTACCAGCACCGCGGGCCAGGATTATAATTTGTAATTGTCAGGTGCGAAGCAGCCGAAAACAAACACCCGAGGAACGTGCCTTCGATGACCCTCCGGTTGGTCGAACGCCTGCGCAAGTTTGCATACGATCGCTGCGTTGCGCTAGCGACTTAACCGTCGGCGGGAGAAATTTATTTATGGCATATTAAAAATTCCTTGAACTTTCTCTGCGCTTTAAAGCAATTAACCGGCGACACGAGGCGAGATTCATCATGGCTCACGTTACCGCCGCGGCCGCAGCCTCAGACAAGACAAGGCAGAGGATCAAAGCAGACACTTTAAATTAAAACAAGCAGTAGGACAGATCGCGGGCTTTCAACAGGAGGCAGCGCGTTATTTATTGGTAGCTCCGTCGAATAAAGATAATCAGATAATATGCGCGAAATATAAATGAGGAATCATAAGTGGAGGAGACAGCTCGGGGACGTTTAGTGTAAATAGCTATGACTGATTGCCGCGCTGATGGCGCATACTTGCCGAGGGCACATTCGCCGGAGTCACTTCCGCGGCTTGCTTTTATTTTACAGATCTGAGGGGTATAAATTGATAGCAAGGATAACATAGCGTCTGTAATTTAATACGAGCTTCAGGGAATGCATCCAGGCCCTCTGATAAATGGTAGGATTAACACGCTCCTGGAATCTGTAATCTGTAAGACTGTAAGCGTAATTTGTTTGTAAGTAGCAAACGACACTTCTACTAGTTAGTTGGGAATTTGTGTAAATTTCATATGGCAATTAATAAAAAAACTGATTGATTACGATAGCTTTATAAGCTCTTAAGAAAATGACATTTTGACTTATTGAAAAAAAATTGTATTATTTTTTATTGATTCAAAATATATCATCGTACCATAATATAAAAATGTAGGTATTCAGTAGGTACACATCAATTGAATATATATTTAGTCAAGATTCATCAAAACACACTGATTACTACATATTTTAAGCAAACCCAAGTAAAGCTGTGGAGACTACGAAGAGCAAAATGCAAACATCCCCGCTGAACAGCTTCAATATGATAAATATGGACCGCATAAAAAGATGACCAAATAGGGCAGGCGTGCTCAAGTATTGGACGAACAAATGTATAAAAGAGAATTTTAGTAACATGCGGATCGTCAAATTCCTTGAACCATCTTTTAACAAACCGCAACACCATTTATAAAAGATGTCTAAGTCAGAATTTACAAGTTCAAAGTCCATCTCATCTGGATACAAGTCGGAAAATTTTGGCGTCGTCAAAATAGCACAGGATCCTCGAGTTATTTAAAATCAAAGATACAAATTGATGTAAATAATGAAGAGCAAGGTCCCCAGATGGCTACCCTGAGGGACACCAAAAGTATTTCTTATTTGCTTAAAATATTAAAAAAAAAAAAACTTATAATAGTCATAGTCAGTCTGATGTTACTTTAAAAGAAAAAACGTATGTATAAATTTTGAAGTATGTACATATATGGTAATACAGTTTGAAAACGCATATATCGCCCAATATGTATATTTAATATGATTTAAATTGTTATTTTAAATATATAAGGAGTCTAGTTCTCGAAATTAATAAATAATAAAACAGGGAATGAAATAAAATACTAGTATTTAAACATAAAATATAACATTTTATATTTTAATAGCGAATACAGTGAGAAAAATTGTCTATTTATAATTGCATGAACTTTATAGGAGAACAAACTATATGGGTGAAAACTTGGTTAATAATATATAGTAGATATAGTGAACAAATGCATAAAGAATAATTTATTGAACAATACCTACAAACGTTTTGTCGAAAAGAAAATATAACGTATACAACGCCAATGATATAATATGAGAATTTATTAAGTAAGCAAGAATATAAAATTTTCTTCGTTATAATTCATATCAAGTTATTTATAGGGATCAGGTTTCAATTCTTCATTAATATATGAGTGCTTACGAGAGAGTAGCCAAGATCGGTTTGGTTTCTCGGATCAAAACCATCATCATTTTGTTTTTAAACATTTATACTTTGATAGACGAGTGCCATTTTCAAAAAAGTGTGGTAATTCTGTTTTGTTTTACATCCTTATACTTACTTGCTAGCACTTAAGTGAGCATACAATTAAAATTGCATTTTGAGGCGAAATGCTTTCACACCTTGAAATATTACGAAAAGGGCAATTTTCTTCGATACTTTCAACAATATTCAATTATTTTGTATATAAAATAGGCAGATGATCTAGAAAATAGCTTACATAAAATACAAATTTTCCTATATTCCTGGTTTCTGTATAGCTCGGCTTTCAGAACAATTAACGTGGGTGTCTTACATTATATAATAGTTTTTCCCATCATAAATAAATATTATTCTAAATCACTGATACATGTAAGTAGGTATTTAGAATTGAATATACGTAAACTATGGCTATTTGGACTAAAATTTCTTTCAGTGTGGACATTCTCTGTAATGTCAATAGCCATAAGGTATTAATTAAATAGTCTTAAGGATAACCTATATAAAAAAGGAACATAATAATTTACATAAATACTTGTTTGTCTTTAATATTATAAGCAATTAAATCTTCCAGTTTTTCTAAATTAGTCTTAGTTTACGGTATTTGCAGTTTTTTACAACAATTAAGATTACAAAATCGCGTAAACGATCTAATTCTCAAGAGATAGTTTTATTTTTTATCGCATCATCATACATTCCTTCGCTTAGAATGTAAGCAATTCTCAAGGAGGTGAATGTTCTGCAAGATCAGATTATCTCTCAATTCGACCATTGTGCCATAAACATCTGCCTTTAGCGGATTTTATGTAACACTTTTCGCGAAGATTTGCAGAAATTCAGTGATCAGCATGTCAATTAGATGAAATTTGCCGGCAAAACGAAAACAGTTTGTCGGCTTTTTTTGCCTTAATACCTGCAATGAGGAAAACATCTAGCGGCACTTGCGCGCTTTTACGACTTAACTGCAGAACAAAATTGCAAATAGGGACGGAATTAGCCGAATGAGACATGATTACATCGTCAGTTAATCCCAAAAGCGTCCTGTCGTTACGCAACTGGCGCGCATCTTTCGAAAAAGTTTCGTTCTCACGGTTTGCGGCAGGTCCGAACCGGAGGAGCCTGACAGCGGTATTGAGAGCAGATTTCACCGCGATCACGACGGCGACCTGCTAAAGAGCTGCCGAGAATCTGGTCGATTCCAAAAATTCTGGAGTTGTGGCACGCAAGTCATGTAACCTGTCACTCTGTACTTAGCCACCCAAAGGAGGCTCCGCGTTCTTTTTTCATTTTTGATCTTAGCGATCGAGCGGTTAAGCCAGAATCGGGGGGAACAATCACGATATGGCTCGGTCGCAGCCACATAATTTCTCCCATTCGAAAAGTGTTTAGCCGATCATGAGAAATTGAAAGACGAATTTCTTCTCCCAACGATCCGATAATTACATGACAAAGCAATCGTACTAGATACTTGGCCGCCCGCGTTTAACAGACGAAACTCCTCTTCATTCTGGCGGTTGTATAACCGATCGTAATCAACATATTTCTTTCAAATTAGGTAAAAATCGTGAATCGATCGAGCGTCTGCGGACTGATCGCGCTGATCGACAAAGCGGGAGAGACACGGGCATCGGTTTCGGGTGAATGGGCACTCGATGAGATCGTGTTTTGCGATCGATGATATCGAAAGCTTCGGCTAATTGCTATCCATCATTGTTTACATACAGCGGATAATCCTACATCACGGGCGGCTCGGGGTACCTTGCGGCCCGCACGGACAGGTACTTTTGTAGCTAAAGTCGACTCCGAGCTGTGGGGCTCCGCAAAGTGGCTGGCTGGTCGGTGGGTGCTCCGCTGATCCCGCCACCGCATCTTGCCGCACCGCACCGCATCGCAATCGATCGCTGCCCGATGGTGGACAGCAGTCCATCGGATCATCTCCGCGGCCTCAGGATTTTCTGGAATCTCTCGAATGTGGCCTGCTTGCGATCAATCGTAAAAGTCACCTGCGGCTAGCGTGCTTGGAACGATGATATATAAATTATGTCCGGGCACCACTCAGATGATTATCGATTTGTAACATTTTTGATATGTTTATGATAGAGTAGAAGCGTGCACCGCATTTGTTACGGAGATTTGTAGACTAATTTGACAAATGTTTTGTAAGACTTTGCATAATGGATTTTCAGGTGAAAATATGATTGCTGCAGTTTTTCCTGATGTAAGCAAGAACTTTGACAGTAACCTGTGTATATGCAAAGTTGGGTCTTCTAATTACTGTTGATTTTGATATCAAATTAGTCTAATTAACTAGAAAAAAAAACTAATTCACTACACTATTATAAATTCATATACGTACGTATTTTATATTTTTCCTTATGAGAATCACATCCAGGGTCTTTTATCATATTAAAAGGCTTACTAAAGAAAAGTTACTGTCAATTTATTATTATCTCTGCAATCGAAAATTTGGAAAACTAATAAGGTTATCAAAATTTGTAAAACAAATTTTCAACTTTAAACTTTACACTTTAACCAAAGTACATATGTATGTATAAAATTTTAAAAATGTCCTTTTTAATTTAATTTCCAGTGGGTTTTTACTATTGGTTATAAAGGCATCATTTCTCGAAACCGAATATATTTAGTAATTTCATTGAAGAGATATTCTTAAGGAGGTTACTTTAAATATAATGAGAAATTCTTGTGCATTTAAAGGATCTTTTTCGTATATTATTAATTATTCTATTTTGTTGAAATACAAAATGGTGGAACTATGGTGGTCACTTCCGGAAAGAGTGGGCCGCGAAGCCCAAAATGGCGTACAGTCTAGCGTCTGTTGATCCCACAAAAATTGTTGTTTTATGTTAAAAAAGACAATAGCAAATTAAAGTACATATAAAATATATATTTATAATTCCTTTTTCCGAATATCCTTCGAGTTCTGTTTTTAATTAATTAATATTAAGTACATATTATTCTCATCAAAATTCAATGCTGCAATTAAAAATTTGACTTTATGTATGAAAACTAAAAAGCAAAGGAGCTAATTTCGCACCTAAAATTTTTATTAGCCTAGATAAAGTGACGCTATTTGTTCTTTATTCAACAATTATTTTTAATTCTTTTAACTATTTTTCCACTGTTAATTACGATTTCATGAAATAAACGGCATAATATTTAACTGAAGCAGTAAAATGAAAGAGATTTATGATTTTTAATGTAAAGGTAAACATGAAGCAAAAAAAAAAGCTGTTGAAAGGATTCATCAATAAAAACTGCAAAATTGTATGCCAAATCAAAGAGAATTAAGACATTAAAACCTTTTTGGTATATGCCAGCGCCCTCCGGATATGTTTGGCCCTCGGAAAAAATCTGGATAAATTAATTACCAAAAGATTAATTGATTCGTCATTTGGCTTTTAATTATAACTGGTCTTATTTTCAATATTTTCGATTGATTTATTGATACGATTTGGGTCCGAGGCTTGTCAAGTTGATAAATTAATGATTGATTGTTCGTCAACGGCAAACGGCGGGAAATAAGGTCGTCAAATTTGGCGGGCGTGCAGTTATTTTTCCACTTGAACCGATGTGGGAGAAATGAAAAATAAAATTGTAAATTTCGTGAGGTCAAAGCTCAAAACATCTTAAAAGTAGTTTTCATCTGGGTTAATAGTGCCTCGTTACGGGTCCGGCAAACACCGACGTTTATGTAACGATCATAAATTGTGCTCGGCCACGAAATGTGCTGAGGCGTTGCTAGTTGTTAGATTAATGAAGGGGAAGTTACAGGTGCTAAAATGGTTTGGACGAAGGAAGGTCAACTTCTAACTGGTTTTGTGGTTTATGGGTTATGCAATTGAAAAAGGACAAAGATGGAAAACTTTCTTTTTTATTACAAGGTATTTGAAAATGATCCGATATTTTAGAGGTATCGTAAAGCTATCACCCACAATGATCCGGTGGTGTCTGATCCGGCTGAAATATGCGCCACAACCTCGTAATAATCGCATTAAACAAATTGCCTTATCACCATCATGCACTAGATGAAAGGAGAGCAGCTCGCACGCAAATGCCATCTTACCTGGCATTGGTAACGGGCGACTATCTCTAATGCAAACCGACTACATCGGAACAGCCTAATGATGCTATTAATAGCAAATTATTTATGCCGGCGATGATTGAGGCTATGAAATTGAATACCACACCATGTCCGTTTAATATGCCCGCGAGATGGGCATAAACAAAAAAAAAAAAGTTCGAACCACATGGCACACGGCGTATGCTTTTGATAAAGGACAGCCGAGTCTAGTAAATTTCATCAGGTCAACGATTATGAAGTCGTCCTACACTAGCTCGGCAACATTTCGCTGAAATATGAGAATGAGAGGCATCATGGCAAATTTGCGTACAAGACGCTATACGTGAACGTATAGCTTTCTCATCGTGTGGGCATTTCCTTGTTGACCGCGATCGTACCGTTTCTAAGGTGCGTTTTCAATTTTCCTCTGCGCCTCTGTCGAGCATCGTCAACAGTGCACTGCCAGAGGCGCATCATATCTTTAATGCTAATAGCCGGCGCAGCATGCTCAATCAGTTGAATATTGGACGGCACATAATTGTGACACGGATGAGAACTGGACCCAGACCGAGGATTGTAATTACGCCGCGTTTAACACTCCTATTATTGCTACCGGTCATTATTCAATTAGAGACCGGCCGCAGAATGTTTTGCGTCGACTTAGCCAGGTCGCACGACTTTGGCTATTTTGACGAGATTTCTTATCATAGCCCGTGGTCGTGGATCTAGCCGAGAACATGAGCAGGTGTTCATCTGGGGAAGTGACAGGAGTGGAAACAGGATTTTTGTATAGCTCTTTAACGAATGTAATAAACTTGGCGCCACTTTCATGGATGGTTGATGGCAAATTTCTTGGTTTTATACACAGAACTTGTTAGAAATTTGACCACACCTAATAAAATAACCGGTTACCATTAAAATAAAAATAGACATAAAAATATGTATGTAATAAAAGTAATAAAAGATTGATTATGAGGAATGTATGCACGTATTTATAATTAGTTTAGATATCAACCTCCGTCTTTCGTTTTATAGTATGTAATCGTATAGTGCTAAAACAGCTCTCGGATCACGGATGAATATTTATTTCATTAAATTTAGATTGTAGAACCCAACAAGATTTTATTGCTGTTCGTTCCTTGAAAACTCAGATAACAATTTTATGCATTATTTCATCTTCTGAACGCATAGAGAACAAACCACTATACCTTCGAAACTATTGAACTCAGGACAAAATTTATTTAAAGACTTTTTTGTCTCAGAAATTCTTTTATATCACTTTCCAAATTTAAAAAAATTTAAGTTATACATCGATTTTGTGTAGGTATATGCTTCTTCCTGTGAATTGAGAGTTAATTAACAAAATTCCATTCTAGAAATAATTTTACAAATTAGAATATATGTTTTTAAAATAAACTAATTCACTGATCAAAATTTATAATGTTTGTTTATTTCACAGAACCAATGAAAACAAATTTTAATAGGACTTTTCCATTGGTTATGAATTCGGAAACTAAAATTTTCCATCACTTCACGTTTTTGAGCAAAATAGGTTTTAAACTACAACAAATCGTTATTTGAGCGTTTTTAATGTTTAAAAAAAACATAACGAAACTTGAAAGGAGCTCGTAACGTGATTCAAATTAAAGCCTAAATCTTCCCAAATGAAAACTCTAAAATCATCTTCTCATATATATTTTTCTAGAAAACGTGATGTGATGGAACATTTTTATGTTTAAAGTATAATAGTATTCTACGGAAGAAATCCTATAGAAATCATGTATCACTTGTTCGGTTTAAAAATTGGTGTTGACCAGTGAATACTGATCAAATCTTATATTGGTAATTTATTTATCAAAAATTTACTACTTTCTTCCAATATACTAAAAAACAAACATTGCGATAATTAGAGACAAATTTGATTTTTAAAGCAGTGATTATAAATTATTTATTTATTGTGTTTAATTTAATAATGTTATAAATTAGCCAATATCTAAATGCATCCAATGCAGGCAAATTTTTAAATCTACCATCTTTGGAAAATGTAATTTACAAGTATGAAATTTGTTCATAACACTTAGCCTGATTTTTAAATAGTCGATTTTCCTTTGGTAATACTTAGCCTGATTTTTAAATAGTCGATTTTCCTTTGGTAATATCACTTTTAAGCTGCTCAGTATTTAGACAAAATATTTGTTTTCTGTATGAACAAGTTGATCTTTTACCAATTTCTCGTACTGCACATTGATTCTTACTCTAACACCTTTTGGAAGGACATTTCTATAGATTTTGAAAACCATTATATTAAAATCTATTCAGAACTTTATGAGAAAATTGAATATTTACGAATACATATAAAAACGGAAAACCTTTTTGTTTTATAAATATCTTAACCATACAGAAATTATTTTTGGATTATAGTGTTTTGATTATTTCAAAAGTAAAAAAATAGTTGTTCAAAGAATTCACGATTTATTTTCAACTAGGCAGTTGGATGGCGATGACGCCACTTAATGCAATAAATAAGTGTACCAAAGTAATTTCAGCCAATAGATGTCTGAATTAGTTGTATTTCAGCATGATTTTCCGCAAAATATATTCAGTTAAAAACATTTTGAATACAATTGTTGGTCCCGTGACTAATGCAATTAAACGTACAGAAATCGCACACATTAAGCAACATTAGAAGCGTAATAAATTCACGCTTGTGTGTCTCCATGTAATTTATTCGCGTTTTGCGGTAGGCTGTGTCACTGTGAAGTTGTGAAGCCTCCCCTTGCAGTCGACGGACGCTGCGGTTGCACCACACACACTCCGTCGCTGCGCGGACGCAGTCCTCCTTATTCTTGTAAACAATTGCGGTGCCTAGGCACACAAAAGACAATGTGCTGGACACAATTTATGCTCTGTGGTAGCTACCATATGTTACGTCTTGTCGCCTGTCATGTCCGAAGGCATCGGGCTAGGGCTACACTTTGTTTCCAGTTTTGCGAAGAGAAACACGTAGGCGTTCTTTGAAGTCTTAATCAGTTACAGATAAGGGATAAGCAGTCAGTTTGCCTCCTTTTCTGTATTTTTAGCGCAAAATGCTAGCGAGATCGCAGGAACAACGTTGCCAGCGCCTTTTTAGAGACATTTGCGACACAATTTTCCGTGTGAGAACTGGGCAATTTAAAAACTCACGTTTTATCGTAGACAACGGACAACGCCTTCAGCACAATGGGTGCTAGTAGTTAGCAGGCTCAAAACAGGTGCTTTGCACTCTTATTTTTAACAATGAACTTTAAAATTTCTCAAATAAGCTTCATGTGTCGGATAACAATTGAAGGACTTCTCGTTAAGGCAGAATATAAAAAAACACATATATATGAATATATTTAAATCCGAGCTATCGCACTAGATGTATCACAGTAATAAAACTATGTATACATTTAACGGCCGATGTTTATTTTGATATTATAATTTCTGAAGAATAAGATTCAGCCAGTTAAATTTGTATTGTTGCCACTTCGAAAAGTTTTTCATATCCATCGGCACTCGGCATGTAGAGCAATTTCACTATAGCTTAAATAAAATAATTTGAAAATGTCTGTTATTCATAGTTAGTTTTTTATAAATATGTTATAACGTATATATTTTCCAATATACTGAAACATAAACCTGCTTTGAACTATTTTAGGCCATAAAATATAAGATTAAATGTTTTTTATACAAGTTTTATTGAGTCCTTCAATAGAAAAGAAATATAAATTTGCACGTGTAAGGCGTTCTTAAATGTTTAGTTGAAATTCTTATTTTATTTTATAATTTTTTTCTTACTAGAGATTTTTGCAAAAATTCAGTGACGTATTATAATAGATATAACTCTTTTCAAGATAATATGGATCGACTTTAAGCGTAAAATAATATGAAGGTAGGAAATATTTAGGAGTTAGAAAAAATATCACACTTTGCATTTATAATATTTGTATAGGTAGGTTATAATCTAAATAATGAAAGCATGTTTAGAATAATACAATGATAAATAAAATAATGTATGTATAAATACATACATACATATACATATAATATTTGTGCATACGCATATTATACATACACACACACCCATTAAAACGCGTGCGCAGTTTTTTCCCGAAATTGCTTTTAGATATCTTGGCCGACACAAACCTAATTAAAAATGGCCATTTTGGAGTCGCACATTTAAAAAACGGGGCATAATTTTGAAAAACAGTTTAACAGTTTAAGAAACCTTACAATGATTTTAAATTCCCTTTTCAACGATACCCTACTCGGATTGTAAAAATCGGATGCATCGTATGACATTCATAAAAATGAAAACATGGGAGTATTCGGAGATGCTAGTTTTAAATTTGTTGACTAAATTAAAAAGTTCAAGATAGTGGACTATAAAATTTTAAGTTTTATGCGGTTTTTGTGCAAATGGGGTGATTGTCGTTGAACCATCTACTTTATGGGTATTTCTTTATTAATTGGAAACGCGCCCATACAAGGCTGTGCCATGCATACTCTTTCTTTAAAATAAAATTTATATTTATGTTTCTCCCAGAATATAGTGACAGGAAATTTTTATATCGAAAATCTATTTAAAATTATGCTTGTATAACATAAATACATGCACTTTATTCTTTTTTAACTTATGAATTTTTAAATTAGGGAATTTTAATATTACAAATAAATAATTGTTGTACAACTTGTCATTCTCTGGGAATCAGACACGGTAAAGGACTGTTTTTCGGGATTTTTGAAATATAAGAATATATATCGTTTTTGATATATGATATAATACATACATATAGAACTCAACTTAGTAATAATAACTGCAAATGCATAAGTACTCGTATTATTATTTTAGAACCTTTGCATTAGTTTCTAGAATAAAGAAGGGAAGCTGAATAAAAAGTAAGATCGATGTTTTTTACAGGGTACCTTAATTTTACTATAACTCTCTTTGTAAAAGAGAAGTACATACATATATTGCTTTTCAAGGTTATTAATGTTATTTATTATTTATATAAAGACAAAATTGCAGCCTATTGTTTCAATATAAAGGTTATACATATGTCCGAAAGAGTTAAGGTTTTGGCCAACATATGTATGTTGCAATTCCGACTGTGTATGGCTGTAACCACTAACCATCTTTCGCGCCAGGCCACCATAATAACTCTTTTCGGAGTTCATCTGGTGCACATGCGAAGTCTATCGAAGTTACTAACAATGACGCAGCAGGGAGTGACCTACCATTGAAAATTCCTCGTCTCATCAAATCCCCCATTGATGGGGGACCACTTGAATAAATCACGAATTACGAGAGTATCTGAATCGAAGAGTGCCACTTGATTGCATAAATCACACCGGCAGTGCCCCAGCATGAACATACACTCGGTGGATTCGCGGGCCGCGAAATAGCGCCGTCCCGCGCGGCACTGGCATCACTCATCCGCGGATTGCTCTATGATCAGCTCAGATAAGCGATAGTCGGCGGAGTCATCCCCTACGCCTGGAGGTGCGTAAAGATACCTCTCCAACACCCAGGTATGATGCGAAATTCGCGTATATGCATATTTCAAGACGCATTCGCAGAAAGAAGCCGGAAAAATAAAATGAAACGAAATAAATAAAAAAAAAAATCGAATAAATAAATTTCGCGCTTTCTGGATGTTTTGATCCGAATGGCCGCGCAGAGCCAGTGCCAACATCTCCGCACAAGGGGATCGAGACAAGATCGTTAATTTAATCCACTCCTGCAATCATAAATATAGAAATTTTCTTCGGGCAAGGCACAGGTGAATAGGAGGTGTAGAGCTCGCAGGTTGCCCCCTCCACCTCTTGTTTTCCCCTGTAAATCTTCCGCTTCGCGGGCTCTCTGCGCGCGCAGGCACATGGCTCCGGACAATGAACCTGGGCGCATTTTTATTTACTTTTAATGGTACTCTCCTTAAGCTGCACTCCTGTCAAGTAAGGTGTAAGTTTAATCTTGAATTTTTTTTCCTAAGAAAATCGCGCAAGAGTGAGATTTATTAAGGTTTCAACAACTGCGCTTACTGAGAATTGTGCTGCGAAACACGTAGTTGACATATGAAAAAACATTTTTGAGTGGCGGGAAAAAGGAATTAAAATTAAAAGAAATTGTAACGGTTTTGGGATGATATTTTAACGTTCGAAAGGAGAAATTAATGCTCAGATCACTTAACTTAACACCTCCTAATTAAGGCTAATACGATGCAATTTTTAAATAAATAAAGCCTTCCTCAAAAATGAAATATTACGTTATAATGTTTTTAAAGAATGCATTATATAGGGTTGGCCCAAAGAGAAATGCATATTTGAAAATTCAAAGAAACAAAAACTTATTATATATTTGGCAGAAGTTTATTTATTACAATTTAAAGATGATTAAATGAAATTTAATTTTTAAAAATCATATCTTCGAAATGACGTCCTTGGCGGTTACAACACTCTTCCAATCTGGCATTAAAATTTTGGAAAATTTTCGAAAAAGTATCAAAAATGCATTTCTTTGGGCCACCCTGTAGAAAAAGAAATTGAAATTTAAATTCGCATCCGAACGTTCGTTTTCATTTCGTAAAAGAAAAATTGGATAATCTATGTAAATTAAATACTACATACAGCAATTGATATTTTTAAAATGATGTATTATTTTAATCGACCAACAGTTTCTAAGAGGAAAGGAAGTATATTCAAAAATCAGTTTTCTGATAAAATGCAGCTGTAGTCACATGATCAATATATAATTTATTGGTTCCAATCAATTAATTGTTCACATTCACCTCTCACATTGGGAGTCAGCCCACTGCCGCGAACGTCCTTTGTCGAGACGTTCGAAAAGTTGGTCAAAACAGCGCACGATCATCTTGGAGGGCCGTTTAGCGGACAAAACGGAGCGCACCAATTCCGGCCGCGCATATTAAAATGTCATTGGTGAGCTCTCAATCATTACTTAAAACTCCGGTGATTAATGGCTTCTCGATTTCAGCAATTACCGTGTGAGATTTCATTGCATTTCACTTTGGCGGGCACAGTCCTCGTGCTCCATTCTCACGGAAGTTTGCGTGATCGCTTTGTCGCGTTTTTAGTCCTTTCACTGATTTATGGAGTGGCCGGCCGGGTTGCATGCCCGCGGCTCGAAATAGAGCGACGGCGGATGGTGGAGCAGAGCAGCCTCTAGTGGGCCAGCAAGGTTAATTGTTTAATTAGCTGCCTAATTAACTGATGTTTATTCAAATTTATGTTCGGACTCAACTGGAGCGCTCCTCGACCGAAGCCTTCGTTCAAGAGGACCTTGCGGGCTTTGCTATGGGTACGGTGCGGAAGAAAAATCAATTTCATTCGTACACTGAGAAATAATTATTGGTAAATTTAACTACAAATGCGATATGAAAATGCGCCAACAACGTTTGTGGTTATTTTAACCAACCGTTGGGCATATTTAAAAATTAAGCGTTGTTGAATTTAGCAGTTTTATTGAAGGATTATAATTATTTTGGTAACAATAATTTGAAAGGATTCTACAACTTTTATTATTAGCTAAGTAGTTTGGTAGTAGGCTAACCCCTTGAACAGTAGAGTTACAACTATAGGTCTTGGTGCTCTACATTCGTAATTTGGTGGTTAGTACGTTATACATTCAGCGGTGTTAAAAACTTAATATTGATTTAAAACATGCGTGTTTTTAAAAAATAACACTAAAGTTTTCTGTTTAGCCATCAATCCGGACGTATAGAAAGACTGTTTTTTTTATGCGAAAGCAAAGAAAAAATATTGGCCTTTAATTCAAATATAAAACTGCAATTAACAGAGCATTGAAAAATATGTATGTAGGAACCTAACCAGAGGCAGCTCATCATCGTCATCGGCGGAATCGCCTTAAAACTAATCACAGCCTTAGTTGCTTCATTGTAACGTAGCGTAGTTTTTGCTCTATCACAGTTATATATCACAGTTGTATATCACAGTTGCTTAATCTCGGGGCAGTCGGTAGTCAGCTTTCAGTAGTGGCAGTCGAGTTAACATTCAGTAGTAAATTCCAGTAGTCTCAGTAGTTTCAGTGGTAGTCAGCAGTAGTAGTGAATATTATTGTGAATATTATTACCTATTTTATAAACCCTTATTAGCTAAATTAAATGAACTCAATCGTTTGAACGCATTTTAATCCTACATTTGGGGGCTCAACCGATCGCGAACTTTGACTATAGTGTATTTCGTGAAAAGTGAGACAAAACGGTAAAATGACGAACAATCTAACAGTGGAACAGTTAAAAACGGAGTTAGGAAAGCGAGGACTGGATACAGCAGGAATAAAGTCAGTCCTAGTATCAAGACTTGAGCAAGCATTGCAGGAAGATGACGATACAGATGAATCCAGCAGTGATGTAGCTAATTCACAAAGCAGGAAAACAGTTGCAGGACCTTCAAACAGGAACATTTATTCCGAATCCAATAAAGATCTCGAAGATCCGTATAGTAAAATAATTGACTATAACAAAAATTCAGTTTCAGGCGCAGGAACTTCAAAAAGCACAAGCATTCATGTGGAACCACGTGCGGTAAATTTTTCACCAGACTTCAGGGTACGGGATGTCGAAAATCTCATGCAACCGTATAGCGGGGATAACGGACGAACAGTTACAACATGGTTCGAAGAGTTCGAGGAAATAGCGGAGATGTTGAAGTGGACCGAAATGGAAAGAGTAATTTATTTAAAAAGACTTCTAACAGGTAGTGCAAAAATTTTTATACGCTCAATTGCATGCAAATCTTATACGGAGTTGAAATCAAAATTATTACAAGAATTCAAAAAAAATGTGTGTAAAGCGGACATTTATGAAAAGTTGCGAAATCGTAGGAAAAAATACTCCGAAAGCTATAGAGAGTATATATACAAAATGCAGGAAATAGCCTGTTTAGCGGACGTTGACGACTTATCGTTAATTCACTTTATAATAAATGGATTACCCGATCGCGAAGAAAATAAATCAATCCTTTATAACGCGACAAGTCTCCGTGAACTTAAAGATAAAATAGACATTTATGAACGAATTAAAAATAGAAATAGTGTAAAGAATCCCCAAAAACCTAGCCCCTCGTCTAAATCTGGTGATGCAAAAACACCACATCATTGTTTCAATTGCGGTTCAGTTGAACATTTAAGAAAAGATTGTAAAGCCGGAACAAAGTGTTTTATTTGTAATGGCCGCGGTCACATTTCGAAAAACTGCCCAAAACGAGAACAACAACCAAAACAAACTAAACAAACGAATTTTATTAATACGCAAAATATTAAAGAAATCGCGGTTAACGGTCATAATTTCACAGCGCTTATAGATACTGGAAGCGACCTAACATTATTAAGAGAAGACGCTTTCCAACAACTAAAAGACACTAGTTTAACTAAACATGTGATCAATTTACTAGGTTTAGGAACTAGCAAATCACAATCAATCGGGTGCTTTGAGGCAAATTTAAATGTGGATAATGTAAAAATAAAATCGACTATCCACGTTGTACCCCACAATGCAATTAGACTGCAATGCATTATCGGCAGCGATGTAATCTCCAAAGCTAAAGTAATTTTTGATAAAGATAGTATTACGTTTCTCGAAAGTGGAGCACCTGAAAGTAAAGCTATGATTATGAACATAGAAGTCGAAGAAAACGAAATAGATGTGCCGGAAAAGTATAAGGATGAAATTGATGCCCTAATACAGTCCTATAAACCCAACAAAATCACAGAATGTCCTATTAAAATGAGGATAATACTCGGTAATGAAACTCCGATATATTCGAATCCGCGAAGACTTCCACTGGCAGAAAAACTGTTTGTTAAACAACAAATTGATGGCTGGCTTCAAGAAAAAATCATTCGCCCATCAAATTCACCTTTTGCAAGCAACGTCGTTGTCACAAAAAAAAAGGACGGCTCGTACCGATTATGTATAGATTATAGAAGGTTAAATAAGCAGACAATTAAAGAGCATTTCCCAATGCCAATAATAGATGAAGTTCTCGACGATTTAGCGGAATTAAAAACCTTCACCACACTAGATTTAAAAAATGGATATTTTCATGTCCCATTAGAAGAAAATAGTATTAAATATACAGCCTTCATTACAGCAGAGGGACATTTTGAATTTACTCGTGTCCCATTTGGGCTAATGAATGCGCCGGCAGTATTTTGTCGATTCATAAATCACATTTTTCGAGACCTTACTACTCGGAAAATTGTACATACGTACATGGACGATTTAATAATCCCATCAAAACGAGAAGAAGAAAATATGGATAAACTAAAGATGGTCTTAAAGGTAGCGGCGAATTTTGGATTAGAAATAAATTGGAAAAAATGTAGTTTTCTGAAAAGGAAGATAGAATTCTTGGGTCATATTGTTGAGGCCGGTACAGTCGGCCCATCAGAACATAAAATTGCAGCTGTAAAAAATTTCCCAGAGCCAAAAAGTATCAAGGATATTCAATCTTTCCTAGGATTAACTGGATTCTTTAGGAAATACATTCCAAACTACTCCATTATTGCGAAACCATTAACTGCACTTTTGCAGAAACAAAATTCATTTAAAATGCAAGCAGAGGAAAGAATCGCTGTGGAAAAACTTAAAAATGCGTTGATCACGAAACCAGTCTTGCATATTTTTCGGCATGGTGTGAAAACGGAATTACACACCGACGCTAGCAAAGTTGGATGTGCAGCAGTTTTAACTCAAATGGCAGATGACAATAAATTTCACCCCGTCTATTTCTACAGCAGGAAAAATCAACCATCCGAACAAAATTATCACAGCTACATCTTGGAAGTGATGGCAGTCTACCTAGCGTTAAAGAAATTCCGGATCTATCTTCTAGGAAACCAGTTTAAAGTCGTAACGGACTGTATTGCTTTCCGTCAAACCATAGATAAAAAGGATTTACCAGTTGCAGTGTCAAGATGGATCCTATATATGCAGGAATTCCAATTCGAAGTCGAACATAGATCAAGTAAGAGAATGCAACATGTAGACTCGTTAAGCCGAAATCCAGTTGTGTATACAATTGCAAACGAAACCTTAGTTCGCATCAACAAATCGCAAGAAAAGGATGATTACATTGTGGCCGTGAAAGAAATCTTGAAACTGCGAAACTATGACGATTTCTTCATGGAGAAGGACCTTTTGTTCAAATACCTCGACGGCAAAAAGCTTTTAGTTATTCCTAAGAGCATGGAAGGTGAAATTATCAGGATGAAACATGAGGAGGGTCATTTTGCGGCACTAAAAACAATACATTTAATTAACCAAGAGTATTTTATTCCGAATATTGAAAACAAGGTTCAGAACTGCATCAAAAATTGTGTTAAATGTTTGCTAAATAGCAGGAAGTTAGGCAAACAAGAAGGATTTTTGAACGCTTTGGATAAGGGCGATAAACCGTTGGAGACAATTCATTTGGACCACATAGGACCCATGGATCAAACCACAAAGCAATACAAATATATCTTAACAGTGGTGGATGGCTTTTCAAAGTATGTGTGGATATACCCAACAAAGACCCTATCAGCTGAAGAAGTTATTAAAAAGCTCCGTGATCAGCAGCAGTGTTTTGGAAATCCTGGAAGAATAATAAGCGATAGAGGATCTGCGTTTACTTCAAAAATTTTTGAGGAATTTTGCTCGCAGGAAGGAATTGAACATGTATTAATAACTACAGGAGTGCCTCGAGGGAATGGACAAGCAGAGAGAGTCAACAGAATTATCATAGAGGTCCTAAAAAAGCTGAGTGCAGGTTCACCATCAAAGTGGTACAAATACGTACCCCAAGTCCAAATCGCATTGAACAGTACGTTCCAACGATCAATAAAAAGAACGCCTTTTGAGGTTCTGTTTGGAGTTCACATGAGGAAAAAGGATGACTTGGATATTTTAAATACTATTAAAGAAGCGACGTTAAAGGATTACGATGAAGAAAGGGACAAAATACGCCTAGACGTTAGAAATCAGATAGAGAAAATAAGGATGGAAAATGTGAAAACTTTTAATAAATCTCGAAAAGACGGGACAAATTATGGAATTGGGGACCTTGTTGCTATTAAAAAAACACAGTTTCAAGTTGGTAATAAATTTTCTGCTGAATTTTTAGGGCCCTACAAAGTAATCAGCAAAGGTCGAGGTGGACGTTATACTGTGCAAAAGATGACCGATGCAGAGGGACCTAAACAAACAACAACTAGTTGCGATTTGATGAAACCGTGGCGCTCTTACGACCTATCCGAAGATTTCCGATCGTTCGAGGCGAACGACAGCAGGATGGCCGGATGTAGGAACCTAACCAGAGGCAGCTCATCATCGTCATCGGCGGAATCGCCTTAAAACTAATCACAGCCTTAGTTGCTTCATTGTAACGTAGCGTAGTTTTTGCTCTATCACAGTTATATATCACAGTTGTATATCACAGTTGCTTAATCTCGGGGCAGTCGGTAGTCAGCTTTCAGTAGTGGCAGTCGAGTTAACATTCAGTAGTAAATTCCAGTAGTCTCAGTAGTTTCAGTGGTAGTCAGCAGTAGTAGTGAATATTATTGTGAATATTATTACCTATTTTATAAACCCTTATTAGCTAAATTAAATGAACTCAATCGTTTGAACGCATTTTAATCCTACATGTATATGATGTTTTACAAACATTCATGTTTTTCAACATTCTAAGTGTGTACATAGCGCTTTAAATCAATATTAATGTTAATATTATTCTTATACTTATATTATTATATATTTTAACATTTTAACGCCACTGAACAAATTTGGCTACTTAAACGATTTTAATCAGCAGTAGTTGTTTTTGACAATTTCAGCTGAATTGTTGCGAAACTTTTTTTTTTTGATTTAAAAATGTCAATGCAATTTCTCTTAGTGCCCTGAGAAAAAAACACTGGTATAAAGAACCAAAATTCAATTTTATATTTACCAAATAATTACTTGGCTGGTTCTCAGCCTATCATGTTTTTGGTTGTAATAAACAAATTAATTTTATTAATATAAACTTAATCAAGTTCATTGTACAAATGAACAAAGTTTTGTGTTATATTATATTAATTTCTAATTTTGGTTATATGTATTAAACTACTTTTTTGGTATAAAAGTGAAGCAAGCCATTTTTGTTAAATTTACCAGTACTTTTTTTTTCTCAGCGTATGTAGTGTAAGGCCGCTGCTTCTTTTTGCGAGTGTTTAAACGATTTGATTTTTTCAATTAGCCTCCTTTCACCATGGAGTTAAAATGGGATGGTTGAGGCTTTAATAACTTTATTGCTGCTGACAGTCGGACATGAGCCCTCCGAGCTGAAGACGGACCACTCGGCAATTTAAGTGCCCGATTTCAATTATCCACTTCGAAATTGTCGGAAATTTTTCTTGTCCGTGTCCTGTCCGACCGAACGGAAGGGCCTGCTCTTAAAATATCAGTCAGAAATCGTGTCTTATTTATCAGAGGTCCACATTCAGCCGAATCCCAACTGTCCGTGACCTTAGGTGCTACTATATGTCACCAGGAAGGTTTCTCCGCGCCCCGAAGACCTGTTTTTCGGGACTCCTCTCCCGGGGGGCTTAATCCTATGTTTGTTTACGCTGGAACTGATGAAGGCTCCAAATGATACGTTGCACCGGGCGTAATTATAGAGCTCCATCTTCTGGCACCGGACAGAGACAAAGTGAGCCAGTGTGGCCCGGTCTCATCCCAACCCGGACCCTCTCCCCCGCCGCAAGGTTTCCGAGGAGTGTGCGTTGCACCTCTTCGCGGTCCCTGCGATATTTCGTCTTAACCCAACCCAGCGCGTGTACCGTTAAAACCGTGGACACATATTTATTAAGTACCTGCGTGAACCGCGAAAAGGTGAAATTACCACTTAACTGTGAAAATGTTTGGACACAGTTGCCATTGTGTTTTGCTCCGCGCACTCGATTCGCAACGAATAATTAAAGTAATTTCGAACGAATTCGCTGAACGGTGCGATCGTTTATTTATTAAAAATGTCATAAGCCGCGAATCGTGCGACATTTAAATGTATGTAACATGGAATTTCTGCATAAATTCGATTTAGGTCGGCTGGATGTCATGGGTGCAAGGTATAACCAGGAAATCGACCTGGCGACACTTGCAGGTTCTGCAACGCCAGCCAATTGGAGTCATTTATTGAACAATGGGAAAATTGTTCTCCAGTTCTTGGACAGTGCAATTAATGGATTAGAAAAGAATTTTTGCGCACGCCTACTACTTTCAATATAACGCTTATTTAGGGTATTCACCTCTTCTTGCAATCTATTCTATGGTATCTTTGTATCAAGTGTAAAATTTTGTATTTTCGCATAGTTGTTTCTAAAACAAAACGTAGGTACTCGTAACTTTCTCTATTATGTTTAACCCTTTTCAATCACCACATTAGCATTAGCAAACATTTTTTATTTGTTTGAAAATTGTGTGTTGCAGAAGCAACTAAGCATTTTACTTTCACACATCTTAAAATTTTTAAATTTATACATCTGGAAACTAAAAGCTTTGGGGCGGTCTTATAACACTATTTTACACTTACTTTGCTTAATCGAGCAAAAACAGAAAAACCAACCTTTTTATTTGATACTCATATTAAGAGGGTTTTGAAGAAAAAAGTAATCCGCCATCTTGGAAGTGTCTACCATACTGGGTTTAGAATTTTATTAGATATACTATATTGCATTGTTATGGGACTTATACACATTATATTTAAAGGATCAATTAGAACTACAGTATGTATGTATATATTTAACTCTATACATATAAAGTATAAATTAACTATCTTCAGCGCTCTGTAAGTGAATATATTTTTATTCAGGCTGGGGAACCATGCCATACAAAATATTGAAGAAATCTGGAAAAAATGACGGTGATATGAAAAATATGATTAAAAACTGCATAAGCAGCATGCCTAAAAGAGTCGATACTACGATTAAAAGAAAAGGAATATTTACTATATTAAATATTATTAAGTCTTGTCATTATATGTAATAAACTAGGAATTACCATAAAAAAAATGTTATAAGTTGATTTAAATCTTTCGAAATATGATGTACACAAAAATATGTATTGAAAATGCACGGTGTTCCTAATTTTATGGCGGGGTACTGTAGTCGACATGTTAATTGCAAGATTAGTAGCAGACAGACAACAAAGCAAGTTAAACAAAAACTTTTAGAAAACGTTTATCTTCGATGAGTTCAGGTAAGAAAAATTGTAAATATCTAAAAAGGTGTCCTGTTCAAGATTTTAAGTTTGGACTATTTGAGTTATATTATAACACATACGCGTCAACCACTCGTTTTAAAATCTAGATGTACTAGATGTAATAGTTAATTAAATGTAAAAAAAAAGAAATATTATGAAGTCTAAAAAAATTGTTTGTTAATGATTTTATGAAATGGGAAGTTGTTTAAAAATTTTTATTTTTATTTTGCAAGATTTAAACACATAAGCACTAAGCATTAAGGATTTCTAAAAAGTTACGTATTTCAAAACAAATGTTCAAATTTGACCCATTCTCAATTTTTAAAGTACCTTTCAATTTCGCCTTCGAATTCTAATTAATAGCAAACAAATATCAATTATTTAGCGTTTGGGTCTTTTAAAATTTACTGCAAATTTTAGAATTGTATTACTTCACTTAGATTCTCGCTGAAGTTTTGAATAAGGAAATATTAAAAATTTCAATATTTGACTGTATATACTATTCGGTTCCAAATTTGGAAAGCGGTCGACATTGAAAGGAAATTAACAACAGTACCTTATAGTAAATATCTTCTTTAAAAATAAACATATGTAATTTTTTAATTAGGTGAAAGTACGGAACAGCTAGCGCTAGTTTGACTCGGACATGACCTACTTTTTAAATTTTCAAAGATCATTCTCAATGTTTTCAATGTTTCGTATTTACGTTATTACAATTAAGTTAATTCGTTTTATAATTATATATAGGACGAAAGTATGATATGATAACAAAATACATTGGAGTCGTTACAATCGACATCAACCCACTACAATTTTCTGAAATCATTTATCACTCCGAATACCATTTTTGGTCTCTATCTAAGAAATTTCGAAACTATTCCTAGATAAGCCGTTATTAACTCGCCAGAAGGAACGTCGCTCTCCCCTCGGCACCCGTGACCTTCTCCTGTCGGCTAATTCTCATTAGTAAGACCAAATCACTTGACGATCGTTAGTCTTCCGACTTGTCATATCCGTCGATAATTGCAGCAATTAGATCTTAGAAGACCGTCAGACGAGCGACGCGATCAGAAAGAGTTGCCACCGTGTTGGCGGGCAACCGCCTGCCACAGATTTTTCTTAATGAAATCAGTTCACACACGGAATTATCCCAAGCTCCGGCTAATCGGAAAGAATTGAGGGATTTTTTTCAGCACACTAATTAGCGCTAGCCGTGCTGGCTAAATCCCGCTCATGCCAATTTTGGCCTGCACGCATTCGCCTTCGATCCGAGTGCAATTTGCTAGCCTGCCACAGTTCGATCGGGCTGTCCACTGCCGGCCATTAAATAATTCACCTGATCCGAAGCGCATGACTTGCGTGTTATGTGGAAATACTCCTCCGCGGCTGGGCTGTTCCCTGGTCCCTGTCTTGGTCTTGTCTGCAGATCTTCCAGCGGCTAACATATTTTTCCCATAAACTGCCAAATGGACACATAATGGTAGTAGCCGCATTACACGCAGCCGGAGCGAGCGGGAACGCTCAGGAATTCCGAGATCTTGTGTTTCAATTAAACGCAATTTGTTGCTCCGCAGTCTGACTTAAGAGTGATCGAAATTGAATTGGACATAAATAAAACGAGATCAATCAATTGATTTATTTTGACGGCCGCTGGAAGTTGCTTTGAGCTAATGTCACGAAGCCCGCTGGATGCAGGGCGCTCTGTAAGGCCTCATTAGCCGGCTGATTGGTGGCTGATGTGTGTTTTAGAGGAGCCGACAAATAATATGCTAATTGCGGGCGAATGTCAGCTGGGCGTTCGATCGCCCGATCGGGTGGTTCGCGCTCGAAGTTACACACCCGGCGACGGACATCGGACGTGGTCACTCAATCAGGAAATTACGTTAGGATCACGTCACTGTCTTTATATGGGCAAACAACCGGTTTTATGCTCTTTATGTGACAATTTTCAAATTCCACGATACTAATCCAAATTTAATTAAAGATTTTTGAAATTAAATGATTCATTCAATCACAACTTTGCCATACAATTATTACCTACTTATTTGACTTACTTAGGCTTGTACTAGATAAACAGAGTATTTATTTTCAAATTTCACAATATTACAAAAAAAAAAAAAAATTGAGTTTTCAAAGACAATACTAATATCAAGTACGAATTAGGCTTTAATAATTTTTAAATTTCTTGTTATTTTTTAGTGAAAAATTAATTAAATTTCATTATTTCATTAAAAAAAGAAATAAATTGCTATTGTACGAAAATTTAAGAGAAAGATGTAATTATAATAAACATATTTTTATAAGTGCCGGAGTAAGGTCTGTAGAAGCTCCTAGACAGTGACGATATATACGATAATTTCAATTAAAGGTTTTTTACAAATCTAAAAATTTATAGAATGATTTATTTAAGATTAATTAAACCCAAAAATTAATGACTGGGCGAATTTGCTTCGGTTGTGATATCAACTTTTATTTTTCAAAAGTGCAACAAAAAAAATTTTGTTTATTATGGTAGTTTTAACAAAGTTGGAACCTTAATATACGTACATTTTTTTAATTTTAATTTTATCGGTTTACAAATACATGCCAGACGATGTTAAAGTTGTTCCTTGTATGAAGATTTTTTAAGGATAATTTAACAAGGCTGAAATTTATAAGGAGCTGTTTATATCACTACTTTAAACAAATACAATAAAATGCAAGGCACTTAATAAAATTTCGATTTTAGCATTTTGTTTGTTATTCCGGGAATTGCCGAGATGATTCGAACTGAGTCGATCGTTTATTTGTTTATTTAACGACAGATCGAAAACAGAAACAAGTGAATTTTAATTTTTTACATTAACTATAAATTCTACATTAACTAATATTAACCGATTAAGGGTCAATTCTTCAATCAACTTGGCTATGAGGAAAAATTATTTTTCACTCAATCTTTCAAAATTAATCGACGAATAATATTCCTATCTGCCGATTTAAGGAGCGAATAAGTTTATCCGTCTGATATTTTAAATTAAAACCAAATTGATTATTGGGATAGTTTTATTTGACGATTGAAAAATTAGCTCTAACTCTTATGAAATCGAGAATTATTAGATAAACTCTGGTACACAAAGTATAACAAATCAAATCTTCTTTATAAACATAGATTTTTCATTATTTCAATATTCCTTTACAATATTAAGTAGGTACTAAGAAGTATGGGCTTGTTTTTCCTAAATAAGGCAATATTTGGTCACACCACAAATGAATGTTCCTAGCGAGCGTATGTTTAGACTTGTAATAGTAATATTCTCAAAATATTTGCGCGATTTTTGCGAATGCAGAAGTTAAGAAATACATATGTACCTACAATAATACTAGTAAAATGTATGTAAATATTTTTGCTAATTTTTCGACCAACTATATAGGTACATATTACATAAATACATTAGTAGATAGATATATAGATAGATAGATATATACATATTTCAAAGTGTGATACACGAATTTGTATACAACAATAAAAATCTTATAGTTAGAGCTAGAAAATAAATTCATTCATCTATAATATTATTACGTAGTCTAGCAGAAATATAACAAGTAATGCTGTTAATAATATTAGGAAATTTGGGAGAAAATTTTTTAAATAAAACCCAGTGAAGAAAACCCATTAGTATAGATATTACTTCTTTAATAAAAACGTAACTAGAATCATTAGGTTTTCTATGAGGGATAGTCAATAACACCGGTCTACAAAAAAAAAATTGTTTCTTGAGTCTCGGTTTATTTTATAATTTTTTTATTTGTCATATATCAAAATAATTAAAAAATACCCACAACCTTCTTGCTTTTGTAGTGTTGGTAGTAATAATACAGATTTTGAAGACCGTATTTTGACCAGTTTTAAATCATCATTAAAAAATAAAGGATCATCATAGAACTTTTTAACTTGGCTTAAATGAAAGCCTAAATCCTAATCTAAGAAAATCAAATACCATTTATCTCAATAGCCCTTTTTAAACATATTATCGAACAAGTTTTTCATAAGTGTGCACTTGTCATGTTCTTTATTCGGCATTTATTATATAAAGTAATTGGTTAATGGAAAAAAGTCAAATTTATGGATCATTTCGAAATGTTTTAAGAACTTCTGTATTTTTATATAATAGCTTAAGATTTCAACTATTATGTGAACAACATTTAAGTTCCTGGCTCAATCCGTTATTTTGTAATAATTTTTCATAAATGGTCAAAATATGGTCTTCTGTACTTTTCAACCCTATTTTTCTTGAAAATGGAAGCTGTTTGAACATTTTCATTTACGAATTCGTAATCTACGGAAAAAATCCTATAGAAATCATTTGCAAATACTTTGAGAAAAAAATTGGTGTTGACCTGTGTAATAATAATAATAATAATAATAATATTGTTATTACTGTGAAGTTTTTAAGTGGAAGATTGAAATATATTCAGGTCTTGATAATTTGTCTGATGTAATTTATCCCAAAGGACGTGGGAATTCTAATTGACATCTGCCATTTAAAGCGAAATTAGCAAGCACTATTGCCACATTAGTTCCAGTAAGTAAGTAATTTTTTGTTCATTTGCAATCTTTTTACAATTTCGATATTTCCGCGATGTACCATACCATGGGAAAGTGATTTTTTCCACCATCGCCGGCAATTGTTCTCGTTCAATCAGTCTGGTGTCTCTGGCATGAATGAAGTTCGGATTCAACGGAAATGCCAAGTGCCAATTGCGAAACGTATTTCCCTCAAATATTGGCAATATTCGAAATTTGTCACGTACTTGAACGAAATAAGTTTTCCCCACCTCGGGACGCCTCCGCGCCGACAAATATGCATCCACCGACATCCTCTTTTACAAATCTAGAAAAGCGATCTGGCCCCAACATCCAGCTCGAGAGAGCGCCTCGCAGCCCGAACAAGTCGAAAACTGTAGATCGTGATTTATTCTTGGGGCACAATTGATGATTCGTTTCTTTTTTCGAGCGGTGTTACTTGTTACCTTATTTCGCCAGGTACCTAAGGCTCGTTGAGTGACTCTTTTTCATTTTTGCCTTTTGGGTTCTGTTCTCTCACTGGAAATCACATTCATGTGCTTTGTCTCGGTTCCCGGTAATTGAATTAAATCAATTCATGGCAGAGTGAGTGGAAACAACTTGTACCTGAAATTAGATTACTCCTGTGATACAGGTGCAATACTTCTTGTATAGCCCACGCAGAACTGCTGTCTGGGCTCTCCTCGATGCCTTCAAAACTTGAGGTCTCGATTTATTTGTTTGTCCCGGCGTCTTATTTTTATTTTGCTGGTTCGGTCGTGAAGTTCGGTTCATTGAACCGTGGATCGTTTCATAGAATTCGCTGTGGGTCGAACTGGAAGCTCTCAATTTATTTTCATGAATTTCTCCTCCGAAAGTGAAAAATTTTTACCCGAAACAGATGCCTATCGCGGTTGCCCCTGTGCACCGATGCTTAGGTTTACTCGTACTATCCGCACCAAGCTCTAGTTAAAAAATTTTTAAAAGAAATTTTTCAACGCTTTTGATTAATGTCTCATTGATTGCCCGTCGTGTGCTGGAGCATTTTCAATTGTTTTATCGCCACATCGCAAAATGTGTTCACCCGCAACAAAAATAGTGAAAGTGCGGGAGTGCTTAATTAAATTATTTTCACAGGTGCGGAAGTTGTCGTTGGCAAAATGAAACAAACAAGGGGATTGGAAAACAGAATTCGACATATTTTACCTGATTGTTTCTCGCAAAATAACATCATTTTCCTACCGGATTAATTTAGAAAATCGAAGAAGTTAATGCTAGAAGCTAATGTCTCTAGATACACAACTAGTAATTTTAATTTTCGAAGACACTTAGTGAAAATTTCGCAATTTTTGCACAAGCGATTTAATAGTCTACGGCAAGCAATTCCGACTACGAATTGCTAGAATTTTTACTTATTATAAATACTAGAAGAAATCAACATTTTTACATAAAGTAAAACTTCGTTATAACGAACTCTATAATGAACAAACATTTTATCGGTTATAGGGACCGTCGTTATAACGAGATTTTATGTAATTGGAATAATTCCATGACGATCCCTTGTAATTTAAATTATTCGACAACATCAGTGTTCAAAAGCAACTATTTTCTACTAACTCAAAAATAGCATCGAGTTGATGGTCAGGTGTTTTTTTTGATTGAACAATATTTACAAATTGATTAATGCAACATTATTGATTCTCAGAAAAATGTCTTCATTATTGTATTTTAAGTGGTTTATTTCACTGATTTATTCATGGGTATTTGGTGCTAAACGATTTTTTTCCCGGTTACGAAGCGAAATTTGTGGGAAATTAGAAAAAAAGGCAATTTTGAAATATAGCCAATTGGATTTTGTAAATAAGCGTATATAGTTAAAACAAAATAGTCGTTCTGATGTTTCAAGTTTAAAATGCACAATATATATACAAATATGCTAATAAATATTATATAATACAATGAGCATAAAAGATTTATGAGAGACTACAAGGGTGTGTCTCAAAAGTGAAACAAAACTGAAGTCAGGTGATTTATGATTATGACCGTCATTTTACGTAAATCGTTTGTTAGTTGACAGTGATTTATTCATTATTATGTAGGTTCTATATATAACGATTGGCGTGTGAATTCAACCAAAATTACCTACAGAAATGGATTGAGCAAAATTTCAGATACCTAAATTTGGAAATAGGTAGTCTCAGTAAAGACAAATTAACTGTTACGGCAAGAATAATTAAAACTATATTACCGACTTTTTGTCAAAACATTTTGTATTTGTTAGATAATCGTTTAGGGAAGAAAATAAAATTAAGTACAACTTTTTAAGACCAATAGTACCTAGATTACAAAATATTAATTTATCAAGTCGAATGTTTCGTTGTAAATAAATAAATGTATCTTAGCAATAAATCACTTATTTAATTTATTTTTTTTGTTTTCATTATTATTAAACAGATATTTTTTTTCTTTATGAAATGTGCAGGTTTCGATACCAAATGAATGATTTGTTCAGAACTTCAGAGAAAACATTAATAATTAGACCTGGAAACAATCACGTACAGTGTCTTTAAAAATATGGACCTAAAGCAGGTGCGTTTCATAAAAATTCGGGCCTATTGCGTGCGTATTTTAGGGAAATAAGAGCCTGTTGCAAGCACGATACAGGCGTGATTGTTCGAAAACCGTACCTGTTGCGGGCTACAAAAATGGAAAATGTTTGGATGTACATTACATCCAGCGCGTTACGGGCGTGCACAAATAAATTAGGTATTTTTACTTGGGGCCTACAAATCTGGCTCTGGATAATATGAATGTATATGTTGTATATAAGTCATATTTTTATATCATATTAAAAATATTTGTTTATGTGTAATTATATACGAGTTAACATGACCCATTAGTGCAAGTTTTTGTATTTGTTTTTTACTTTTTTTATTCGACTTATGTATTACTTCCTTAGACGATATTCAGAATTTCGAGTAAAGGGTTTTTGAAATAATCTGTTTGTTTGTACTCGTTCTAAGATATTGTATATGATACTTGATTTTTGCGATAGCCTTTAAACCATTAAGCTCTGTATTAAGCATAGGTTTTAGTTGGACAATAATCTTAACAATACATACATCGATCGATGACCAGGGAAAGTGTAATTATTAAAAGTGACTGCAACAAGATTTTCCGCCACTGACTTTTGCCGCTAATTTAGCTAATCTTAGCGTAAATAAACAGTATTTAGTGGAGTGCCGTCTTCCAGTAGATTAATCAATCATCGACCCTCCAACCATTTAAGTGTCTTAGCACCAAAAGGCTATTAATCTTTCTTTCTGGAACATTTCGTAATGCATTCGACTAGCAGCCCTGACGCACGGACACGTATCGCGGCCCGGGCAGAGGAGATACCTCGATGATGGACACTGTATCATGGCGCAGGGCATTAGCGTAGACCTTACCTGGCGCGGCCAGACCGCGTGGAACGTCATACCTACGAGAAGCCGCGCAGGTAGATAGCCACTTTGCGCCGCACAACTGCAAAACTCTGCGTACAGCAGTGACACTAAGCTCTAGCCGGTGACTTGGAATTTCTTTGCGTCACCGCCAGCGAGTGCTGTGTAACGACGGACGGCTAGTGCTGATGGTCTTTGGCTAGATCTAAAGAAAATTGAGAAAAATAGTTTCTTCCACGCGCAGACGAAAGCCGCGGCACAGGTAGGCAGGCATTCGTCCCATTGCCCGGCTCCATAAATTTCACCTTGCGATGCGTCTCGGGAAGAGCCAAGAAATCAATTTATTGTTATGACGATGCGCACTTGTTCGGTTTTATTGTCAGCCTACGCTGGACAGCCACTGGGGCCCAGATATCTCAGGTTTGGAGCCTCCGAGCTCTAGAGCGCTGCCTTTTTATATAGGTTTTAATAACTTACGACTATTAGCATTAGTGCTGTTGTTTACGGCTGTTAAGCTTGCGCCGCGATAATTCCCGACAACTCGGTTTTCTTCGAGCCCGGCCATATTAAGTGCTCAACGGAGGCCGTGTGCTACCTCATCTATGCCGAAACTGTCACAAACATTTACGGCCGCCATACCTGCGTCGATTGAACTTTCGCGTCCATTTAAGCTGTCAATCAGCGCAGAGTCACTTAGGGCTGATGATGGAAAAGGAACCTCTGATAGGCATAATCTTTTAATTGCCATTTTAACCTAAAAGCGCCCGGAGATCAGTGCAAGGACTTTATGAGCGCCCTCGAGGTACCTGTGCCCAATTCATCGGCCCCGTAGATCACGAGGGTCATCGGAAGAGGATTTTCGTAGAAAATTTTGCCCGGTTTCGTTGGATTTATGTCATGGATATAAAAAGTTCAGACGATTTAGACATTAAAACCGATTTCGTGTTGGCTTGAGGATTAATGAAACATTTATCGGTTTTTGGTTTATGTGTTTTCATTTTGTTAGAGAGACCGCAATTTTTGCTGCTAATTCCATTCTTGGTTTGCTCAAATTGAGAACTAATATATCTACAAAGGAAACTTAATTAGTTTTGAATTTAAATCAGTATAATGTCCCACTGTCAATATTTCAAAAATTCAAAAAGAATTAGCTGAATAATAGTTTTGGCATTTTTCTCAAAACGACTTTTCCGAATCAGTAAAATAAAACTTCTATTCAATCGATTAATATGATTAAGTTTTGAAAATACAATTTTAAAGTAGAACAGTTTTTGAATATCTTGAAAATATCTTGTATCTGAAGTAAATTTACGCAATTGTCTTACAATTTTAAGCTTTCAAAAATATGTATCACTTCAAATTTAAAGATTTGAACAAAACGAAATTTTTTATTTAAAAGGCTATTTTAAAGTATATTTAATGGTTTCTTAGATATCCTAATAAATATCACCGATTAACTAAGCAACAAATTCTCATTATCACAAATCACTAAATTTGCGTAGCTCACTCACCGAATTTGATAAAAAGTTAAGCATTGCTATTAGAAATATCATTCAATATTTCAACGTAAAAAAATTTTCATTATTACTTTACTGTGAGAAATTAATTTATTTTTTTAAATCGGAAAATGGCTTCAAGTTGAAGAAGAAGTTCTATCAATTTACCCGATAATTTTTGTTATATTTGTGGAGATATTACCGTGAAAAAACAACAAAGGAATATAACAAGCTTTATTGAAAATGTTTTCCGTGCTTATTTTGGGATTAGTATTGTAAATCAGAAGATGTCATGGGCACCCCATCATTCCTATATATCAAAAATCTTATGCGATAGAAAAAAAAATGAATATTTTTGGTTAGAGCTAAGATAATAACCTACCTATACCTTTTTAAAAATTGTCGACATGAAAAGAATCTATTATATATAATTTTGGGGTGCTGAATTTGGATATGGTATTCATCCAAATTGGCGCAAATTGGTATAAATCTAGACAATTTTATTTTACTTTCTGTGAATTAAAAAATGTTTGTTGTGGATAACAATTCATTAATTTCAATTTAGTGCAAATTTTCCTGCTAAAATTTGATCCATATCCGATTGTGACAAAAGACACAGCTAATAGGAGCATTAAAGATAATATAGATCTAATATAATAATAATAGTGTACCTAATAGTGGAAACGTTGTAAGCCGTAACTGCTGAATTCATTGTTTAACTGATTTTATACCTTCATATTTGTTGCATTTATGTTACATAAATTTCTTTATGGTCAAGACAAAATTATTCGGCCCATACAGGATTAAATAAAACTTAAGAAATTGAAGAATCATGGTTTTAAATATTTACGACCACCCTAAAGGAGGTCTTAATTAGAACCGAAAGTAATGCCGGTTATTGGTCGTTTATTGAAGATTAGCCGTTATTTTCCTTTTCAAATGGAAAAGGCGATTTCAAATTATTCTTATAAGGAAACAGTGGGTCCATGGCTATAGCTTTGGGTAACCACTTGTCGATCCGGAAATGAGAAAACTCCAAAGAAGTCGATTTTTAACCGCAGAATATTTCAGCCCAGAACAATAAAAAACACCTTCTCTGTAATTAGAAATTGGCCCGAGTACAGAAGGCCTCTGGATATTCACCGGAGCTGAATGGGTGCCAGGCGGCCTTATTTATTGAAATATTCATAAAAATCGACTTAAGCCGGGGTTTTTGTGCATGTTCGTTCTCACATAAAACGTTTTTATTGCAGAAAACGCCTTTCGGGCTTAAATACAATATTAAGGAGTTAAAGCTTTTATCGGTTGGCGGGACGGCACATAGCTTTACAATTTGACGTTCCATCATTTTTTTTACGTTCGTAATAAATCACTGAGATTGAATATCGATAATATTTTAACACCAGGCCGACAAAAACGCTCAATAAATAACTTCGTGTTTCATTTGTTGCGGTGCTTCCCTTGCTCCTATCTTCACTCAGTTAACTTTGGACCTAAAAATTCCACAGCAGTGACGATTGGTCCGCACTCAATTCAAAAGATTTTTATTGCGAACATGTTAAGATGCGGACTCCTCCAAACGAGTCATTTTTTTAATTACACTCCGGGACCAATTGTATGCCCGGCTTGGTTGCCCAAAAAAGAAATTTAGATTATATTTTATGGGCTGTCTTTTGAAAAAAACCATAGTAGTTACTATGCCAGAGTGATGTAGAAATATGCAGCGAGACGAGGCAGAGGGCGCTTTACGAGCACCGCGCTCGCCAGTCGTTTAAATTAAATCAAATTGGTCTGGGGCTCCGTTGCGCGGAGTCAGGGTCCACCTCGACAGGTAAGTGACAAATCGCCTACACGTCTAACAACTGCTCGTAATTACCTCCTTCGGCGGTGATTTGCAGGACCACACGGCTGATGTTTTCATTTCTGCTCTATTTCATCCCGCGGTCCAGCGACCCCGGCCCGAGGACTCATTAAACGATTAAACAGAAGCAACTTGTTAACATAAGCGCACCCATGGGCGCGGCGGGGTGCCCCACAAACGAGAAATTGGGATACTTGTCCAGCGCAAACTTACTCCATTAATTCTTCGAAAAGAGTTGGCGTTTTTATATAAATCGACCATCATTAAATTGCTGCAAGATCGCATAAATAAAATGTTAGCGATATCGCGTGTGGCCGCGATCACTTCAAGCCGAAACCCTCTGTGAGGCGAATTACCACAGGGACCCTCTGTTCCGAGGACTCGCACTGCGCATGCACCTGTATAACGCGTTCCACGTTTTTATTCTGATTTAAATTTAATTTTTATGGAATTTTTAGTGGCTATTAATTTTGATGTCCCATGGGAATTTATCACTGCTCTTTCCGCTCGAATAAATTGAGACTTCTTTGTAAGGACCACAGCGATCGGCGGTCATGTTCATATCGCGCTGCAGTTAAACAGTTCATCAACCTGAAATCTGGGCTTAGCTTCTTGATTAGCGCTTGTAGCAAATCATTTGTGACTATAAAGATATTTATTACTGCGGCTCAAAAAACACGAAATTAAACTGCTAAATAATCAATTCATGCCATAATTACATCTTAAATGATACTTAGTCCATGCTTTCCATTTTGTCTTAAGAATGTTGAGGATTCAATTTTTGGATAAAGGTACCAAATTATTAATTATATAATTATAATTATTAAAAAAGCAGATAAACTCAATATTATCGCAACAGAGCGATAGCTCAACACTTAAGGGATGAGAGACGTACGAAATAAGTAGAACGAAACGCTAACAACCAGTGTACTGAAATCCCACTAAGGATGAATTCAAATTCAAGGTTCATTTTAACATTAACGAAAAGGTGTTCTCTAAGGGAACAATTATAGTAGAAATAGCAAAATTATTTTATACTGTCGGCTGGATCACAACAGTCATGATGTATAATCTAAATATGTAGTCAGTTTTTGTTCTATAGACATATTTCCCAAATGGTATATTTTTGAGGACTTAACTCGTTGAAAGCCAAACGAGTTTTAAAAATGCATATAATATCTATATACATATTTATATATGTATAGTAGTCAAATATAATTTTGTAGCATTTCAATGCTAAAATAATATACTAGAAAGATCATCAGTTTCAAAATAATAAAACAATATTTTTCTCTAAATCGGAAATTCAATAATTCAATAAAATAAGAGTTCTTAGTGATAGTTTAATAATAAAGTAATAATAAATATACAAAACTGCAATTTGCTTTTCCGAAATTTAAAAAAATCAGGCGAATTTTCCATTAAAGCATAGAGATAAATTTGATTTTAATTGTAAAGCAATATATGTATAATTTTAAACTTAAATACGTTCGAAACTCTAAATTTAGTTTATAATATGTCAATAGTATAAGGGTGAATATTTGATATATTAGCCAAAATCCGTCGGATTTTATTAAGGTTCAAAAATTATGTTCTTTTTTCTCAGAAAAATGGCTGTGTTAAGAGATTTTTGAATAAAGTAAATATTTGAAATTTAGTGCAGCGGGATAGATTGTAGTGGCCCAATTATAGGCATAAAATATAAAACGTTGAATTTCGATTCTGTCGATTAAATGCAGGGGATAAATTGTGAAATGGAAAAGCAAATTTCAAGGTCATAGTGTACACTCTTAATGTTTTTTCACTAGATTACAGTGAATTTAAATCAGACTTGGTTTCCTAGATATTCTATTCAAAATCTAGTGAAAAGCGAATCACTAGAATTCTATTGTAATATTTTCCTGTATTCACTACTACTAAAATACATATCAGGCCTTTTGATTATGTGCTAATAATTCAATTTTAATGGAATATTTTTTTCCGGTATTTTCAGGTAAATTTACTGAAAAATAATTAAAATAATTTACTATGTATAATCCGTCTAGTTAAATTTCTCTAGAAAAATGTTTTCTTTCTGTGCAGAGTGTCAAACAAAAGCTTATTTGAAAAAAAAAAAAACGCTTACAAATTGCTGTCCCCCACCTTTTTCACCAAAAAAATCGCGCAGAACAATCTGAAAAAGTCATGAACATTGAGAATTAGATGTATAGATTGAATCAAAATTATCAGGATTGAAAAATTGTATCGCTATCAGTTAGTCTTTACTTATTTTTTCAGTATGTTCAGTATCACTAATTAAGCTCTGATTATCGTAAAACCAGTAAAATATTCTATATCAAGCGTTATATGAAAATTTTTATTATTGAAAATAAGTAGATATTCTAAGGAAAAATAAACATTTATTTGCGCTCCAAGAACGCAAAATTTAACTTGTTTAGTTTTGAAGTAAACTCAAAAAAGTATCCTCTTGTAAATTTTTATTTTTGACACGACGTTCTTCACTGATATGTTTCACTATTGTAAAAGTGTATCTTGGGCTTAGAATGAATATAGCTTATTAAAAATTTAAACAAGTCATCGTTACGATATCACACAGAATGTCTAATCAGTAGTGTAAAATGCCGCTTTATACAGAGAAAAAACTGGATAAGAATTTTTAATTAAGTTTGGTGCTTTGTACATGTGATAATTAACAAATTAGATGCAAAGATATTCAAGTCCTATATATCTTCAAAATTAAGAAAAATTTACAATCTCTATTCTTTCGCTTCTCCAATTTTCTTATAGTATGTTTTACACTTCTTGAGCAGCATAATCTATTTTAGTATAAACAGTTGATTTGACCAAATACCCTTTATGAATATTTACTCGTGGCCTACGTGCTCATTCCCTAACCTTTATATAACTTTTTCTGAATTTCTGTCCATTCACATCTGTCCACATTTGGTCACTTAGCATAGAGTCCCTTCGTTTCCAAAAAAAACCAGAATCACGCGGAAATGAATAAATTCATATAAGTAGAGAGATGCAAACGACCTTGGATAGATGCTAGGATGAGAAGTTGGACATAACTCAACGTAAGTCAGGAGCCGTTGAAAATATTCCGAATTGCATCAAATCATTGAACTTGACGCACAGAGAATTCTATTTTTGACGAATGTGATGCGCAAACGTAACTTTCTGAATAAATTTTGAAATTTTATTAAAATTTAAAATTACTTGAGAAACGGATCGTTAACCCCGGGCGTCCAGTGGAATGTTACCAGCTGCTGACGAAATCGTGGGGTCTCAAGAACTTTCAAGAACTTTAAACTTACCGGGCACGCTTCCTGGTCGTACGTAGATACGTTGTCGTCTTACGAAACTCTTGAAATGAGTTTTTCCTTAGTCGATTGGGCGACTCAGAAATTAAGTAAGATCTTGTCGCTTAGGCCCAGACGCATAAATAAAAGACATCCGTGCGGTGGCGGCCTTGGCAGTAACTTCACGCGATTAATTGCCTCAATCCGTTGGCAATCACTTGCACGTTCGGCATAAATCATCGAGTATTTTGTAATCAGGAAACAACTCATTTGTACGCGGGGGATATTTTGTTGATTTAAGCCGTAGCCACCTAAAGAGGATCCGCACTCGTCTGGCGTCCCATTAATTTACAAACAATTTTCATGTACGTTTTTCTGTGAATTCCGGCAAATCTCCGCGGCGACGACCGCGTCTGCCGTAATGAAAATATATGGCGAGTTAATGCCTAAATTTATTTTTCACTTGTATACCCGGCCTGCTCGTAAAGTATCACCACATGGCACCAGTATTAACTTTCCGGCGACACCGCCAACCAGCTTGGGTCGTTACCTGGTTTTTCAATTGTTGAACGTTTTAATTCGATTTTGGGGCACCAACCGCGAGGAGCCCTCTGGCAGGCGAATAAATTTTTGTCAGGTGAAGTTAGCAAAACAACTGATACCCCGCGCTCATGCGAAGACAACCTTTCAGATACCCATTTCAGCGGGGACAGACCACTTGTACTAGATAGCCTAGGTTTGAGCTTAGATTTTGTACCTGGCGAAATTTATTGCCATGCTGCGGAAGTCTCTTATCGTCTCCTGGCAGCGCTATTATTCCCGTCTCCGCAAACACCTTAATTTTGAAATGGTGCTGCACAGGTATGCATCTGCATGCGCCACGCCATGTGCACAATTTATATTGCTTTTCGCCGTCTTGATAATTTCGTAAGTTGAGCATACGGCTAGTGCTCTAGGTCTATAGTATCCGTCTTCTTCCCGTCTACCGGGAACAAGTTCATTTGCTTCACTGTCTTAAGGCGGTCTGAAAAATGTCTACGACTGCGACATAGATTGCGATTTGTACGCGTAGATTAATATCCTCTTGCGGTATACCCAGAGAAGTCTCATTATTTAGGTAAACGGCGAGTATCTCGAATTATGGTGGGATGCATTTTAAGGTGCATATTACATAAATGTTTCTTTTGCGACGTATCTATGAAATAAAGATCTTATTCTGAACGATTAGAATATCTGACGTTATTTATAGTCCCCTAGTTGACTAGTGCAAGACGTTTCTCGGGTATATCGAGCAATGCCTATTCAACTTTATCAGAATCATTCAGGTGGTATTTCTGTAAGTATCATATAAAGATAGAGCATTTATTTGAATTTGAGGCTTTTAGCATAATTATAATCAGCAACCGCAAAAAACCCCAATTATTAAATAAGACTGTAATTTTACAACGCATTGACGCTGCGAAAAGGCTTACGTAATTTACATATATAATTTTTCTTAGAATCTACAATAATTTTTAAAAAGTTCAAAAAGATAACTGATATAATGTAGACACATAAGGATTTAATTTTTTGTTTGAGTTATGTTTCGAATTGGTTTGATAGCGAGCTATTTCAATATATTTTTCTTGAAAATTGGATGTGTTGGAACATTTCCCCAAATCGTACATGTTCGGGGTGTAAATTTTAAAGACCAGTGTAATTCATTATACTTAATTAAAAGCCAAGATGTAATAGGTTATTTACTGAAAAGAAATATTTTGCCATTTTATAAAAATTGTAAGTTTACGTGGCTTATTGCATGGGCTTTGCTGATTGCGATGTATTCTATGTAAATTATTTGTTAGATGTTAAAATTTTTATATTTTTTCTGGCATCATTCAACTACGATATTCTTATGTACATAGTCTAGCAAAATATGTAGTTAAGATAATTTTAATTATTTCAATATTTGGGAAAACATTTGTGGTACGGAAAACCCAATGAACTATCCTAATTAGTAATTATTAGTATTTAAAACTTAGGACCACTTAGAACTAGTACTGCTACAAATTTCCTTGATTTAGCTCTAGTATTAGAGGATTATCTGCGTTTTTATTACTTATCAAAAAATGTAAACATCTAGGACCTCTAAAAATAATAATAATTATTAAAATCAGAAAAACTTCGTATAAGTATCATACTGTCGAAAATTTTTAAAAGCTTTCTCTAATTCATCTATTTAGTCTATCATTTACATACTAATTCTGCAGATTAGAAAAAAAATTAACTATAAGAAGTAAGTCCTGATTCCATTTTCAAAATATGCTAGGTTACCTTTGTGTTCGAATCTAGAAATTCAGGTGAATATTAAAAGAAACAAACTTATTTTTACATCTAGTCATTACTTCACAGTTCTCATAGTTCTTTCGATGTAAAGGAGCAAATTAACAAAATTTCTTGAACAAACAGGCTAAAAATTTATTAGATTAAATAACTCAGGACAATATATGTATGTATCATTGTACAATAAATCTTTAAGAAACAAAGCGCAACAACGATCACGTCGATATTGAAGGGTTAGTATAAAACTTTTAAACTATCATAATAAATTTTTTAGTGTTTCTCTTAATAAAACTAAGTTTTAAGACAAGCTTAATGTGCTTAGAAAAAAGATAAGCTATGTTTCGCCATATTGAACTTCTTATAGAAGATTTGAAATTAAGGAACTTAAAAAGCACCAAGTCTATCCAAATCTATGTAATGATATAATATTTAATATAAATACTTTCCTAAAATATTTTAATTAATTAATCTTGCATTAATGTGAGGAAAGGGAGAATATCTCAAAATTATTCTGAAAAAAATCCAGAAACAAGTTGCAGTGGCAATAAGAGGATCAAGATCATTCCTCCGAAGGAATGTGAAATTTTTTGTTTTACCATCGTAAAAGTCCATCGGTTAGGTTAGTTAGCCCTGAGGAACACCGCCCGATCAGCCAGGGAATGTCGCTGAACCTCCCACAGGCAGAGAGCGCACAGATTAATACAAGTGCTTAAATGAAGATTTATAAACGTTTTCCTTTTTGACAACCATAAATGAATTTATGCCCCTTGTCCTGGGACCGGACAACTCATATGTTACATGAACAAATGTTGTCTGGCCGCGGGCTCTGATATGTTCGCAAATTTGTTTGAATTCAGTCAAGTTATAGTGTGGTTCGGGGATCTCAAAGCAACCACTCAGCACGGGTCTTATTAATATGTCAAAATATGCGCTCGTATGTGGCCACTATAGGAAATTTTCCGCTGAGAGTCCCGGGCATAATTTGCACTTGTTCGGGGCACTACCTGTGCGCAGAAATTTATTTTTCAATTATGAGAAATGCAAGAGGTAAATACCCGTACAAGGAAGCATTTCATTTGGTCCATGAAAGTGGTACCCGTTCTGCCGAGTTGAAAGGCACCTGCGAAATCACAATGATCTGTGTCAGGTTTTTCGGGTGTCTTTCTGTCTTACCTACCTCTTTCTGGTGTTTCGTGCCAACGTTTCTGGGAGGTAAGTTGATTTTGCAAATTGTTTTCGTCAACAATGGACTTTGACGTGCTGGAAAGTTTTAACCAGGAAGTGTATGCTTACTGAATTTCATCAAAATGGGTGGCATTGTACTTTTTTGAGGTTGTTGTCCCTTTTGCAACTGTTGATCATTTATTCAAATTTAAATTTACTCCTTAAAAACGATTCCCTTTTTGGTTTTGAATATTTTTTGACCTCAAACGATTTTCAGTCACATTGTACGCTTCTGGATGAAGTGATGAAGTGACCTTTTTATATTGAGCCTTTTCATTAGTCAATATAAAAGTTAATTTTAATAGTAGATTTGATAACCGAATTTAAGATTAATTTAAGTGTTTTTAACTGTTTATACGTTTTCTATATATGTAGTTTAATTCTCATTTGCCTTGCATATGTTAGATATGTACTAATAAAAATGTATATGGTCAGCTCCTGATCAAATAAAAGTGTTATTATTTTTAGGAAATCGATGGCTTGAATATTTTCGATCCACATCGAAAAGTGCCATAAAGACGTGCCCAATTCTTGAATCCATTCGAATCGAATCTAAAAGAGCTTAAAAAGCGCTTTTTGGACGAATTTTCCTTAATAAAGTTGCCAAAGTTCTCAATCGAATTTTCCGCACATAACGTCAAATTTCAAGGGTCCCGTTTGAAAAAGGGCGTAACCTTCAAAATAGGTTTGACTCAAGACAATTTTCAATTCGGATCAAATTTTAATCCGGATGCAAGAATTCATAAACGTGGTAACAGAGTAGTTAGTTTGTTCCAAAATGTTCTCAATTTTAAAAGCTTTAAAAGGATTAACAATTTATTCGCCCGTTCAAATTAATAAAAAGGCAGACTGAAACTCGTGACGAAAAGCATTGAACATGTAGTAAATAAATTTTTTGAAACTTTGTCAGCTGATTCTATTTTACTTTGTTTTGAACTTTTTAAACTAAGCATGAGGAGAAACGTTAAAATAAAGATAGTCCGTTTAGGAAAATAAATTTGTGTTTCATTAACTGACTTTTCAATTTAAAAAAAAATATTATTTAAATACAAATAGTACTAGTAAAACCTAAGTAATACCCGGCTATACTAGTTATTTAAAAAATTCTGTGTTTTATGAAGAACATGAAAATGAGATAGCCTCTTCTCAGAACTTGGAAGCTTTTATTATTACGAGATTCTCTGAATTTGCCTATATTTTAAGCAGTTTCGACATCACAAGCCTACGACCTACGTCAGCAATTTAGTTTGCCTTAATTAACAGAATGTTGCTGCAAAGCATACCTTTACTAGATAATACTCCCACCCAGAACCACTGGTATCAAGTCCACTTCCACCTGTAGAAATCGCTAGATAATCCACCCGCGATATTTCGCAAAGCTGGGATTAGTTACCGCCAAATGACCACCTTTAGCCTTATTGCTCGATCGAACTACGATAATTATCCAAAGTTACGAGCGTAACTCCTTGGGATTGAGGCTGTAAGTGCTACTTGCGCGGTCAACCGGTGCGCCTGTCTTGGCCGTGGCTTACCACCTTAATGCTGTGGCGACTGCGCGCAAACTGGGAGCGATCCGCGGAAGGGCAATTACTTAATAAAAATTATTTACAGAATATTACCTATCAATTTGGAGCAAGAAGTTATGGCCAATTTATAATGCAATCAGCCACTTGTTCAATTTTCTACCAGCCTACGCGATGCACCTCCAAACCAGGAGGTACATATTTATGGCTGTTGAAATTTATGCGAACAGCTCAAAGTTGGATCTGCGCGGTCCCGCGAACGCGCGGGACGACAGCCAATAATAGGCCCTGAACCTGACTTTATTTGTGGCCCGAACAGATCGCTTAAATATCCAGAAAAATGAGGCTCACGTCGAGAAAATTACATTCGCATCCGAGAGATGTCTTAATTTTATCGGGACCATTTGTTTCCCATAATTGAAGAGGCTGAACCTGAACCTCCGAAGGCACAAATATTCGCTGTCGTTCCCTGGTATCATTTTATTTAAGAGGAACGCGTGAAAAATGTTGGCGCAGGACATTTTGTAACGACTCTTTCTATGCGTTCATTCTTTGCAGGGAACTATTTCAATTTCAGAACGGTTTCACTACATTAAATTATTTTATTCGCGGAAGAAATGAATCAAATATAGGGATGAGCAAACCAGACAAGGAGTTTTGAACAGTTTTACTAGCCTATAAATATCTCGGTGAAGAAATTTTATTTTACAGGAGGTGGATCAGTGCTTTAGGATGTTTTAAAGATGCAAATTTTGCGGTTGCTCTTAAATTAACCCGATGTCGGTGCTATTGAGATTTCAGTTTAGTGTTTAAAAATTGCGAGGATGCCACTCAGGATTGGTCGTAAATTACCAGCATTTGTCCCATACTTGACTCCTGAGACCTTGCACTGGCGCTGCAGTTTAATTTCAACGTAGGGAAAACGTGACGTATAATTCCTGACGAGAAACCTTGCTTAATTTATGTAGAACATATATAATAATTACACCACTTAATGGTGAGCTGGTTTAGCGAGCAGTCGCAGCTTCCCCGCGTGTCGCGGTTACACTGCTAATACCTTCCTAATATATTCAAATTAGTACTGCATGGGCGGTACGCTATGTGGATTGTGGAGCAGCCCACTAAATATGCGGAAAAAGTACATGGTTTTCGTGCTTCGCATTAATTTTATGGCTGCGTTAAATCTGCGAAACAAGTTATCCTATAAATTATGAATGTTTTCAGCCATATATATGTAATTTCCATTTGTTAACCTGAAGTCGCTGGTGCTGTGCGCCAGTGCCTAGTAGAAAGGGAAGTTTATGTTGAACATATCCTCCAGTAGGTCATATTTTTGTTATAATTTTTAATCAATGTGTGTTGATTGGCATTCCAACGTTTTTGGTTCCTGTTTGAATATTAAGCTTTTGTTTCTGTTTCCAAATATAATAAAATATAATATAATATTATAAAATTTTTAAAACTTTCATTGCATTGTTCTACTCAAAAGTTTGGAGAAGTCCTAGAATGATTTAACCAATAGAAAGATTTAAAAAAAAATCAGTAGGTAATGAATATAGAGCATAGAGCCATAATATGGCAAATGGTATTTTTTACGTAATTCACTACTTTGGCATCAATAACAGACACTAAATTAATAATTTGAATAGAATTATAGTGGAGAGTCATTATAGGCGTAAAGAAGAATGTTTGTGGCATTTTTTGCATTCTATTGCTTTAAGACCCAATACTAAAATTTCAAAAAATTATTGTAAATTAATGATAAAACCAAAGTAATTCCAATAATTTTAGATATACGCAGTAGCCAAATATGAAATCAAGTTAGAAAATATATAAGGAATATTGTTTTCTAGCATCAAACAATTTAAAAATTTGCTTGAGAATATCCACAAATGGAGGTTTAGTCCTAAAGATTTTTTGGATTTAGAAGAAAATCGGTATTTATTTTCTTCATTTTATAATAATTATTTTATGAATTTTATGTAAATTGAATTTTGTGTATCTGTATTTCAAAATGTACGTCTTCACAAATTATGAAGCAGACTAAAATAACTTAAATTTACGAAAATCGGTGTTACTTATAAAAAAACAGGAAAAATGCAAAAATTTAAACAAAAGTAAGCTAGTAAATAATATAAATAATATTTATTTTATTAGAACTCAGTTAAACTTGAACTTCTTTAAATTATTTTTTCATACGTACATCAACCCGTTTTGTTCTTAAGAACCCTTTAAAAAAACTTCCATGAATCATTTAAATATTCAATTTCCTTATTTTAACTTAATTATTCATTTTCCTTATTTTAACTTAAATCTCGAAATATAAATTAAAAAGCAAACAATAAACATTTTTGTATGTAGATATAGTGTCACAAATCCACTTAAAAAATTATAATAAAATTCCCACCACTATACACAAGACTTATGAAAAAACGGTCAACATTTCGAATTACATTTTAATACTAAAAGGATTTTTTGTTGATAAATTCTAGAGTTAACACTGTTTTCAAAGAGTAGTTCTGAGAGCTTAAATATAAGAGAGTGCTTTAAAAATTAATTATTTTAATGGCAACCGATCAGCACCACATTTTGTGTCCATATTTGTGGATTTTCTCACATACTTTTCAACATTTTTATATTATTTTTAATTAACTTTACTAAAGGGCGGATCAACAATGTTATTTAGTTTTAAATATTGAAATTCTAAAAGCTAAGAAAAAAGTCGAATATAAAATTTATCTCTTATCATAACGAGTTGTTCGATGATTGTGTAAAATGAAAGTTGGTTGTGTTATACTTTAACTAACATGTGAATTGTTTAGATTCGAAATTTTAATTTTCTATATCTTGATCGATTTTCTTATAGCTCATCTTTTTAAAGAACATGCGTAAATGAGTGGACTAAAGTTTTAATCTGATTTCAATTTGAGATTGCCAATAAACCATAAAAAACTTTCAAATAAAATCTCATCTGCTAGGTAAATTTTCTTGATACTCGCAAGAATTAAGGGAAACAGTAGTGCATCAACCTGCATAATGGTGAAAGTGCAGGATACCATGACTATGGAACCTTGGTAGGTGCAATCGTAGATCGATTGGGAATTGCGCCATACCTGCGGGGACGAAACTGAACAAACAACTCAGTGGGACTTTCGAAGATTGATAAACCTCGAAAAAGCGAACATGGCCTTTTACTAAATGAACATTTCACTTTATTTGTTCAGAAATGACAAATACCCGACTCGTGCGATAAGTTTAATAACAAAAGAAATCTCCAAAGGTATCGGCTCCGGCCGTTGAGGATGCAGGAGAAAAGTAGGCCCAGGTGAAAATCGTCGTTAGGCGAACAACTCACCTCGAATTCCACTCGTTAAAAATATCTGATGCGATAAGGCGCGGAGCATGCCATCCGCTGATGCATGCTAACTGGATGCAAACTGGACCTGCACAAAAGCCTCTAACTCGACGCTGAATAGTTATGAATTACTTTGATCGAAATTTCTCTGAATTATTTCCACCCCGCGATATTGAGGCCCACCTGGTCCCCGTGGATGCTGTGGGTGCCTTCGTCGTCTCGTCGTGCGCTTTGTGGCGACGGTGCTCAAGAGGTGCCTCCTAATGATGACCATTTCTCCGGCGACACCACGAGCCGCAATTGTTTGTGACTGATGAATTTGATAATTCGGAGTCTGCCGACCGGCTAACTGCCGGTGACACAGAATTGGATTAATTAGCGGCGAAACGGTCCGTGTGTGATCGCCGAAATGCACGCGCGCAGCCGCTAGAAAGGCGTCGCGAGATGAGTGTCAGATTAGCCGCGAAACGCGATCATGTCACCGATACCTCGATGAAACATTGCTCATCGCGGCGCAATCGAGCTAGAGACCTACTTGACCCAGCTGCGCCTAATCCCGCGAAAAAAAAGCCAATCAGTCCGAGCTGCGAACACGCCCATTATGCGGACCGCGATTTTTTGCATTGTTCACGGCTCCGCGGGTCAAGTGTTCCAAAGAAAGTCCACTAGAATGGCGGATTTATTCAAAAAACGGCTTTATTTTCCTGACAAAGGTGAGGCGGCCAACACCTAACGTGCTGACGTATCGCTTCTCATGGGACCAATTATTTTTTTCAGTCAATAGACCTAATCTAACCGCCGCTAGCGCACGTTGCGTAGGTGGTTACGTAAATTAGCCGTACATGGCGGAGAAACTGATAGGACGCTTTTTATTTTCTTTAATCCATTTATGGGAATGATACGGTTTGTTGGAGCGCTCGAATTTGTTTTTCACCGGCTAATCCCAGGACATGCTTGCTGACATTAATTACATCAAGTGAAATTGCTCCAGCGACAACTCATTTCACGGAATTGATGAAAAATAGCGACAAAAACTGAAATAACACTGCCCCAGAGTAGGTTAAATCGAGATCTTGTGGTCTTTGGTTTCAAGCAAAAAATTGTTTTCAGACATCGATTTATATGGGATTAATGCAACAAGTGCATCGCTAAAAAATTCCCCGTGAGAGCAACGAAAGTTTTATGAAAATAAACATGACTTTGTAACACCCACGTTTGAAAAATGACTTTTTTGATATTTTTTTTATCTTATAATCTTATGGATAAAAACCTTTTAATTTGTTTTGATTATTCAGTTTGTTCATATCTATAGAATTGTTGATATACATATGTATAAATATTTTCTATCACAAAAACCGATCATTAATATTAAGGGTACCTATTGTCAGTTGTTTTTTATGATGTAATACAAATAGACTTTTAGCATACTTTAGGAGATGTAAATGATTTTTTATATTACGAAGATGAAGCGAATCGCAGTATATATAACTGACTTTCTAATGATAATTGTTTAAAATTTTTTAGTTGAGCTCTAAGTTAGGATTAAAAACACAACTATCGAGGAAGATTCCATGATATAAATAGAAAAATACTCAAAAATGTTAATAATTAAGGAAGACTACCACGGTGACCGAAAAATTCTTAAAAGTAAAATTAAAATATACATTTTCAAAAGTATATAAAAAACTGTTATGTTAAAATTCTAAAAATTGACTGACTATTGTTGTTAGTTGGATACAACTACTTTTTCAACTAAATTAGCTAATTGAAAGTATATAGACTAACACTAAACCTATAAAAGTTATTAAATTACAAAAAATTGACATCAAATTCAAAATTTTAAGCAAATTGACCAAACGAAGTAAGCTTATATCGAATATAGTTATAATACATCTGTCACTTAGCTAAACAAATATATTTATATAAAGGTATTACACACGCAAAAGTCCTAAAATTCTCTGAAGTCATAAATAGTGCCTCATTTACCACAAGGTTTTGTCTAAACGAGCGGGAAAAACCCACGACGATGCCGCTGAGAGGATTCTCGCTTGTGTGAAACAGGCCTTAATGTCTATCCAATCAATTTTTTTTTCTTACAAAACTTTGGTCCTAGCGAATACTCAAAGACTAATAAATCGATTTGGAATTTTATTTCTTTACATTTTCGAAATCGCAGTGACTATGGTTGGACGTAGCCGATTTTTAAAATTTAGATTTTTATTTACTTACTTAAATATTTTTCAATAAAAATTAGTATTATACAAGTTGAATATATGTACACATACTTAATAAAATATCTTTTACCCGATCCTTAAATAATTTATTTTACCTGTGAACAAAATTTCCAAAGATTGACATTGACAGTGAATATTCTTAACTGATATTCCAAAGATAGGAAACATCGTATCATTCGCCTAAATAAACTCCTTGCTCTTAAACCTTTTATTGGCAATTAAACAACTCTACTAAGTTTTTCTTATATCTCTTAAATGATAAAATTTGGAACTAAAAATACTTTAGTTGTGTTTCGCTCTTTCATGTTACTATTTTTAAGAGGTGGTCAGAAAAATAATTTTGGAATTGAGAGGTAATTGAAGCCAAATAATGCCATCGAAAACTCATGAGTTATGATTTTTCCATAATAACTTTAAACCGTATAATCTTCCTTTAATTTGTTCAGGTACATTTAATATAAATGTTTAAACCATAAAAAAATGTTCGGAATAAAACTTCTTTGGAAGTTGCCCATTGCACATTTGCAGTAATTGCGTTAAGCAGCAATGTTTTTCATATTTTTTTTTTAAATAGTATACCACTAAAGTTTCGCAAAAGCATAATGCCCCTTACATTAAAATGTCAAATGTCTCTGAAACTGCATGTTTATGCAACTACTTTCCGTCGTAATAAATTCGTTTTCAGATTCAATTACCAAAAACCAGACCCCGGTCGAATAGGTATGAAAAGTGGCTAGTGCATGTGCGAACAATGACTGGTGCGCGCGCAACACTGCAAAAGAATAAGACATTTTCGCTAAATAAAAGCGCATGATGCAATTAGTGGCTAAATAAAATATCGTGTACTTTCAATAAATTATTGAACTGGAAAATTTGCATTTTACAATTTACGAGTACCGGAGAGTCCGTTGTCAGGAAGTCGGCCCCATGACGGAGTACACAGCCATTGAGGCTCCTGCACCGAGAACAATGCAAGCCGGGGGTATCTGGAGCAACGTACTTTGGCAGAATCTTTTCAGGCACAGAGTTCAAATTGATAGCACGGAGGAGAAACAATAAAAAGAATGAGGAGCCGGGTCTTAAGTAACGAATATGCTCGAGATAACACACAGCACCTCGCGGCTTTCAATGCCTAACGGATGGTTTCCTCTTGGCAAATAAACGCTGCGCCGTGCCGCGACTCGCGAGCTAGGTGAATATCCGAACAGATATATTTTCCAGGTCAATCAAGTCACGTGTGAAATTTGGTTTTGTTTCGTTTATCGCGGATACATCGCAGAACCAGCGTCAAGTTTGGCTCTCTCCGCATTACGGATGCGTCTTTCTATCATATCGGGCATCGGTCGTTCTTTTCTAGCCTTCGCTAGATCGGCGAAAGGGTCTAGACTATAGATTCTAGAACGAATGTGGGCTGCGAAAGAGGAATTTATATTCAGAATGGAGGATTTCGAGGACTGTGTAAATCCGAAATTAAAAAGTCTATAACGTCTAAAAACAATGTTGTGGAATTTCTCATGAAAAGTAAACATTCAGATTTGCTTTTTGTTGGTATATATCAGAAATTTAAATATTTACCAAGTAGGAATATTTCAGTAGAAATACAAGTTGTATGGGAATATTAAAAGAAATTCAAATTTTTCATAAATACAGTTCTGCTGAGTATCTATCCTTTAACATGCTATTTCGACATGTTTCAGAAATTAATCTTTTCCTAATTCGAACTTCAAAGTGTATTTCGACATTCTGCAAAAATTTATTGATATAGATTTAGCTATTGGTTTTCAAATGTTATATTACATATTTAAATTCAATTGAAGTAAAATGGAAAATAAAATTTGTATGTAATTATAGAATTAATCATTCAATGCCTTGAAAATGTTTCACATTGCTATTTTTATTAATCAACAGGGATGAACTAATAAACGAATTAAATAGTCATAGTTCTCCTTTCAAATGTAAGTACACTCTAAAAAATATTGGTGTATCTAATGTTATGACACTAATGGCAGGAACTTAAACATAAAAGATGTAAAGTTTGCAAAATAAATGTGTGTTATTTACTTCTTTATGTATAGCTAAATTTACATATACATATTATAGATATGAAGAAATGTTTTTAAATTAGAAAATTTTGATCGTACATTTCCATCATTTTGACGTAATTTTACATATTCATGCTGATTGAAATTGATGTAAACATATAATGAACAACAAAATGTACAAAATTGATTGAATATTATAGTTTACACGTGATGTAATTTTACACTATTTTACAGATCCTGATTATATGCTTCCATAGAGTAAAAAGTGTACTCAAAATGTTGATGATCAAATGATTTAATTTTAAGCCTTCAATCACGACATGAGTTTAGTTTCAAAGCCTCCCTCTCTTATTTTTAAGCTATCGATACAAAATATCTGATAAAATTTCTGAATGTATTCTTTAGTTAGTTCTTCTAATGAAAATTATAACGAACACTGTAGCAAACAAAGTTTATGAAAAATTAAGAAGTAATTGTTTTTCCTATCACTATCATTAATAAATAAAGCAAAAAGTACAGGCCCAAGATAACTCTCCTGAAGTTCGATATATGTATTATATGTATGTACATAAAATCACTTTTCCTCGGTTTCTAACCTACTTTTGTTTCTTCTTATTTGAACTAGTTTAATTATTTTTGTTTGTATTGTTATTTATTTATTTGTTTAAGTATTTATTAATTTTTTTTTTGCAATGTAACATCAGATGGTTGATTGTTCTTCTGATGTAGAAATAAATAATAAATAAAGACTTCTAAATATTTCTAGTTAATTTGGGACTTGTATTAGTTTTCGGTTAATCTAATGTGTTAGTATCATTAAAAAGGTTAACATTTTTATATAATATAATTTTTAAATTGCAAAAATTTATGCTTGGTATAGCTGAAATAAGTGATTTTATGTAACTTACTCATGTATGGAAACTAAAGCTATACCTACTCATTTCGGATTTCGTTTATATGTATTATGAGTAGATCATTCTTGTGCAAATCGAAGGCAGGGCGGTACTGGAGACTGCTTTCAAATCCATGAATACCCAAAGTTTCATCGATTTGAAATGTGCTACGTAAACAGGAAAATTTATGCAATTCGATTGCTTCATTGCTAGCAAAATTTCACAACGTTCATCCGAGACTGTTATTAAAATCCACCTGAACAGACAATTAGAGTGCCCCGAAGTGTCCATGCCACCTATCGTGCATAATATTTTCATATTTTCTTCGACGCTCCACTTCGGCTGTTTACGTACTACGCTCAAACGCAGCGTCTATTTCCCAAACCGTCGGCGCACCGCCGCATTCGAGCGCATTTAGTACGTGCTAATGAAGCACATCAAGTGTTTTAGCCGGCCCCGTCACCTGAATAGCCCATTTGAAATAAACACCCTTTTCACCTGAAGTGTTTTTCTCCGGTTATGCAACCGCAGTGATTGATCCGCACTGGGGCTAGTAACCGTCGCGTCGTCGGAACGGACCCGCGTCCGCGATGAAAGACAGCCTCAGCATAGCGCAGTGATACATTTGTTGCCCCGAAAGAGTTTAGCGTTATTAAATAAAGTCCATGAATAACAGGCCATCAGCCGAATCTGATAAGTCATCGCAGGTAATGCACCTCGCCGGAGTATGCACACATCTTTTATGCTTTTATGCGCGAACGCCAATCACGGTAATCAAATAATAAACGCTGCTCCTCGGCGGCGCGGCAGTACCTGCGCCGCGCAGCGCGGATTAGGGCTAGCACTGCTCCAGCATCGGACGGTTGGCGTTTGACAGCCTCAATTCAAATTTATAGCGTGCAGTAAAATGCATGTAATTTCAGGTACATCTTAATTTAAGTGGCGCTCTACGAGGACTCGGCGCAAAGTTTCCCTAGGTCACAGTTCAGCGAGCTTGGGCCGCTGCGCTGCGGTGCGACGCGTCCGGCTCTCCTGGGTGATTGGCACCAGGTACGCGCACTTAATGTCGCCGCGTTGACAGGTACACTTCTAGCGGCCGTTTGGCAGATGAATGTGCTCCGAGGATGCCATTAAATGCAGATGAATGGAAGTTGACCATTATTTCGAAACCCGCTGTATGCTCAGCTGGGGTCAGTTGAGGACTCATTCAGACTTAAGCTGGAGAACTGCTCGAGAGGAGCTGGCCTATTAATTTCCATATCACGTATTTGTTGACTTTGTTAATACTTACCGTCACCAAACTTATTAAGATTCACACTATTAATTCAACCTCCATACTTTTTGTAAAGAAGTTTTCTAAGCATGACCAATGGCTACATCACATAAAAAAAATCTATTGGTAAACCTATTTAGTTATTGAAAAGTCTATTGTAAAAGAAATTAGATTAGATGGATTTTAAGGGACGCGATACAAAATTAGAATATTCGAAAAAGCCTCTGTTATTCCACAAAATGTTAGCACTTATAATATCTAAAAAATATAATATTATATTATACTATCGTTTCAAAATGAATTTCGAACTCACTATCACTCTCTCATGTAGGTATACAATAAATGATTGTTACAATTCCAAAACTGTAACACTACTCTTTCCTTTTAAAAAAAATCTTCAAAATCATGCATTATAACTAAGTATTATTATTAAGGAATATTCGAATTTTTAAGTATTAAAGTACTGGACTACTTCGAGTGTTGTAGTCAGTTATTAGTATAATTTGGTAAATTGAGTTTGAGATTTTCTTACGAATTTTAATGAGACGTTAGATGCGCATCTTTCCCAAAATTTCAATCGATAATTTTTTATTTAAAATATTATAATACTTCTTCTTAAGTTACGTTAATTTGTTTGAAATAAATGAAGGAAACATAAAAATAGACATGCTTTTAAATCGTAGTCTATGAGTCGAATGATTAGTTACAATGTATAAACACTGATTTAAATTTAATTATTAATAGTTGTCTGACGTTGGATAAAATCGTTGGTATAAATTATGGCAATTTTATGCGGTTTTTGTAAATATTGAAATCATATTATAGATTGATGGTTTGCAAAATCCAAAATTTTCTATATGATTAATCCAAATTTTTGAATGTTTTCTTTATAAATAACTAAAATCTAACATACATTTAATTTAAGGCCGCGTGCGAAAGCTTGGTAAATCGAAATCTTTTATATTTTCATTCAGCAACTTTTTAGTAGTTGAAGATATTTGAAGCAATAAATGTATGAATTCGAATGCGTTAAAAATTAGCAAGGAATTCCAGTCCCACTTTCTCGCAGTGTTCAAAGAACTCGTATAAGAGTGAACAATTTATTAAAAATTATTGGAACCTTAAACCTTAGCAGATAATTGGACCATCATTAAAGTTGAGTCGCTAGAATATCGGTGTAATAGAATATAATTGCCTGATGAAAATTTTAATTTAAAATAATTTTCCTTAAAAACAGTACTCTTCATTTTCTACCAGAATAATCTCAAACGTGAACGGAAGACTTTATTGATTGAAATGAATTTGTTAAAAAGTTTAGAAATGTAACAAAATTTTCTTGATTCCGTTCAGACATCTTTCGGAATAAAGATGAGGAAATTAATTAAAGTAGTAATTAAATTTTGCAATTCATAATTCTGTGCAATTTTAAAATCATTCGCAACAGCGTCCTAGAATTCGAAAAAAATATATGCATTTTTAGTTATAGATGCAATAAAAATGTATTGATTCGAATTTTTTGCTAACGTTACTCACAATGAAAATCAAGCTAACTGGCGAAAAATAGTTAGTTTTGAATGAAGTAGATCAACTAAATAATTATACTAAACGTTATTAATTAAATATATATAATTTTCTTAATAAAAGTGGGCGTTTTTAGTGGTGTTTAGGGAATTTATCAAAAGTCTTTCCATATACAGTATATAAGGTAGGTAAGTATGAGTATGATATATTGATGAATTTATAACAATTGGAAAAATTGGAATAGGATTCTCTTTTAGAAAGGACAATAGTTGAAGTCTATGATAAAAGTAATCAAAACTGATTGTGCATCTTGCATAAGAACCCACATGCAGACGACTAATTCGAGTAGAGTGAAGTCATTAAAAAGTTGTCTTATTTTGAACAGTTGACGAGATTGTAAAGACAATTGAGTGTAAAATTCGCGACAGAAAGTTCCCATGTGCCATTCGATCGATTGATTGCGAACAAAGGACTTTTGGAAAATTGCCTGCAGAAGGGCGTAGTTTTTTTCTGTTCATGCTGTCCTTAAAAACGATTGTTCTTCCTACTTAGTAATTAAAGGAAATTGCACATCCGTCCGCCGACTCTTTAAGGAGCGATCGAAGAGAGTTGGTGCAGCTAGGGCCTAGGCTAGGCAGCACCTACATCTCTTCCTCCTTCGGCTCAGGTGGAACGTGGAACTTCCTCGTTATAGCAAAACCTGGCTAAACCCTGCACTGCGCTTGTTCTGTGATGACTTTCGTGCTGTAATTATCGATTTATCGTTGGTTTATCATCGCAGTCTCGTGTTGGTGCATCCCACGCGTCATATGGCTCTAATTATTTAAATGCGACTCGGGTTGGAGGCAACTTGCCGTGTAAGCTGCGCGCGCATATCCCCGTACTGGTTTTCGGGCTGTGCACTCGGCGGCGCAAAAACTAGTGAATGGCGGCCCAACTCCCCTGGTAGTTGGTATGAGACTTGGTATTACTTTCTACCTGATGTCGTGCACAGTCATAGCCACGGCTGCCATATAGTTCGTGCACGTGTTTCTTGCGGAAATCTTATCACGCACTTTTCACTTCGATGTGGCGACACTGCACCGGGGTGGGGGCGGGCCGCGCAGGGAGCCGGGCACCAAAATGTCGCTAACAAGTCTCGACAGAAAATGTGCACGTAAGCCTATTAGACAATTTATCTGCCGGCCGATTAATGAGATCTAATCGAAGTTATCGGGGAAAACGATTGGATTTAGATTATAATTTTGCTAAATGGGATCAATATTTCAACAAAGTCGCGAACTCGCAGCCTAGTCGTAATGACTAGCAATTAGTAATTAATTCCCGATTATTCGCAGACCCAATAAATATTGCCTGAGAGCAGAAAAATTGAAAAATCAAATTCAATTACACCTGGCAGGCATATCAGCGGAAATGGACTTTTGCGATTGCATTGTGCCTTGGGCTTTTGGTGTGGAATTCCAAAATACAAATATCTACTGGTTTGAACGAATTCACAATTCGTTTAGAAAATATAGAAGTTATTTATAACAAGAAACTTTGTTTAGTTATTTATTTTTAATTTAATTAGTTCAGTTTATTAAAACACTGCAACAATTATATATACATATATTTATTTAGAAATTTATATTTAATATTTTCGTAAAAGTGAAGCATATTTTATTTTTTAATTAATTTTTATTTCGTATGTTTTGCTACTGTCTGACGAGAAAATAATACACTTCTAAAACATTTTGTAGGAACTTCTGATAATGAAAAAGTTATAAAAAATAAAGTAGGATTTCTAACATTTGTTGATTGAAACAAAATTTTATGCATTTTTAGGTCAATTTCTTTGATAACAATAAATTTTTATTGTACTTAAGGATGCTTCAGTTCTATTTATTCATTGTATGTATGTCTATATTGAAACATTTGAGTGTTTACCTTTTCTTTACCTTAAATGATTTGATTAAATATTTTCAATAAATTAGTATTGATTCGGTTATACTAGTTAATATAAAATTTAATATTCTAATAATTCTTGATTAAAAGTTTAGAAAAAATAAACCTGCCACAAAATTTCTGAATTATAACTGCCGTTGTTTTCCATGGTCACTGAATAATATTGGTGACTATATTTTAAAACAATAAATAGTTACTATAGTGAATATAAAATTTAACTTAAGGACGATTTTATTAAAAATTAGATGCTTTAATTGGAATTCATAAAAGTAATAATAATAATAGTATTAATTTCTTGAGAAACCTTATCCATCCTTTAAAATACTTATACGATATTTCAAAATTGAGATTCTTAGAGTGGAATTGCTCTATAGGTAATCCCGAAATTGGAAATATTCCATTACATAACGTTTTCGAGAAAAATAGGGTCAAAAAGTAAGAAAATTCGTATTTTGACCAATTTTGAAAATTTATTTCAACGTCACGGAGCGTCGAAAAATCTCAAAATGAGATTCAAATTAATGCTTATACCTTAAGCTATAGTTAAGAAATATGATTAACATATTTCAAGAGATTGCTCCTGCACTCTGAAAAAAGTGACGAATATACAAGAAAAAAAATTTGCCGGTCGCTTATATTTCCTTAGATATTGAACTTTAAAATTCTGAAAAGCGATAGTTTTTCGCTGCAATTTCTCCTGCTGAAAATAAATAAGGAAAATTTTACTTTACTTCGATTTATCATTTCATAAGACAAATGCGTGCTCGTCACTGTCAATAAATCGAAAAAGATATTTACTTTTAATTTGTTAATTTCAAAAACAGTTACAGAATTTTTCATAATGAAAAGGTGGAAATATTCTTAATTTATGGTATTTATATAATTTGCAACGAAATTATATGGGAATATGCAAAAAATCATGGCGGCAAAGTGTCAACATCGAAATTTAAAAGTTAAATATCTCGGGATGTACAAGGGACTGACACTTTTGATTCTAAATGAACATTCTTACAAAATTTTATCAAAATCCGTGAGGAGATCTCAAATTCAATTTATTCCAGCAGTTTTATTTTGGAGGATTTTTTCACAAAATTGCCAAATTGTATTTGCGCACAACTAGTACCTACCTAATGATTAAAATTTATAAAATAAGACAAAAAAACTCTTATTAGTAAACAGTTTAAGTATACATATGTACATAAGTACTATTTATGTATAATGATCAAATCCCTTTGATTTTTCTTGATTTGGCTTTTGCGTTTAGTGTGATAAAATATATGTTTATAATACAAACTATAGCATCCAAAATATTAAGCAGAAATAAATGTAGGTATACAATAATATTTGGTGTTAGAAGAGAAGGTGAAAATTAGAAGTTAAAGAATGGAAAATTTGAAAGTGAGGAAAAAATGTTGAACGTACCGTCCGCGCGTGCGGTTGTGCAACATGGAGAAGATTTATCCGGTGCCTGATAACACGATCTCTGGAACAGAATTCACATCTAATCGAGAGTTAATCAAAAATTTCTCCACGCTCACCTGCCCGTTGCAACAGCGTGCGCGCCATGGTGCCTAATTGATGTCGGGCTTCCTTTAAAATGATCAAACCTTGTCAGCAATGAATAACTGACAGTTCTTTCTTCGGGTGATTGCCTTCTCTAGGTGCATTTCCTCGGATCGACTACCGGGCGGCGGAAGATCTTTCTGTGGCACAATTCGTGCAACATTGCTCCACGGCTTCAGAAAACACGAAACTTTCATCGACCTTGTCTAGGAATTTTGATTAATGGAGGCACCGGGGCTAGACCTACTGGTGAGAGTCTAAGAGCATATCACAGATTAACGGTATATGAAAAGGTGGTATCCAAATTAGGTACAACTTGCTTCTGTCCCCAATATGAAGGTGACAAAGTCACGAAATTCTTGTTCGGTCCTCCGTCGGTGAACAAATTTGTTTTCCCGCCACGGTCGTGACACAACCACCGAAAATGGGAAAAAAATATTCTCTGCCGCACTGCGATCGCGGAGTCAAGTGTTGGCGCACTACGGCCGCTGCGGCGGCGTGGGTGGATAATCTTCTCGGGTGGAAGTGATTGACACCGATAGATCATCCCATACCTTGTAAAATTCACCACGGAGTGCGCCAATAATAAAAAAGTCCAACAGCGCGACCTGTCGGCCCGAATTTTTCAAAATAGCGCAGAAATTGAAATTCTTGCACGATCCATCCCTGCCCACAACATTCCGGTGGATTATCGTGGCCCCGGATGGTATAGGGCCTTTTTTTTCTAACGACTGTCTCATCGCCATAAGACGATTTCGCTGTTCGAAAATTATCGTCTTGTTTTTGGGATGAGTAGGCAGCCGGGAATTTCTACACTCTCAGGTGGAGTCGCAAAAACCTTCCCGGCATTTTCAACACCCTAAGTGAAATGTCACCCGTATCGTGGCATAAATTTGGCGGCGATCGGCTTTTTTTCCACTTGCTCCTCGATCGGTGAATGGTTTTGCGCAGACGAGCGTACAAAATGTGCGTTGACATTTCGAAACATCGCCTTCGCCGTTTTTGCGGCTCATATGATGCGAAGGATAAACGGATTGAAAATGTCACCAGGCAATCGATTAATTAAAAGCTTGAGAAGACTGCAGTGATTAATTGAACGGTGATTTTGGCGACACACTGACTGACAAAAGCAGTCTAACAACTCGCTAAGGTTGACAAGGTAATCCCTAAAAACATGACTGGACAGAAAATGTGCCAAAAAGCGAAAAAGGCTCTTCATGGTACTTCCGACTTTAATTTCCGCGATTTTTATCACGACTTCATTTGCATTGAAACTTTATTTTATGATAGTCACTGGGAATGGGAACATAAAATTTCACCTCTGTAAAACTTTCGTGTAATCCACGGATTATTTATAATTCATCACCTTTGGACTGTGTTCCTATTTGGAGGGTTCATTACTAAAACTGAAAACTGAAAAAAATTTAGATAGTACCTGCTTGAGATTTGCATAAAAAGTTAATTTCGGGAAATAATAAATGATATTTATAAAGAGGTACTTAATCTTAGGTTAAGCGAATTTATCTTTTTCTTTAAAGGCGTTTGAAACTATTATTTAAATTAAAGAAATAAAAAGTTTAAATTGGTACTAAAGTTAGACAAATTAGGTTGTTTTTAAAATGTTTATACTAAGTACATATTAAAAGAGAAAAAGAAAAAGGTACTCAGACTTTTATACTGTTACTACAAACACCTTTAACATAGGTAAAACATATTTTTATTAAACTTATGGGTATACCTGTTTATTGCTTCGCTTCTAGAGTTTAGAAAATATCCCAAATTCACTTAAGACATTGACTTTTCTTATTTAAAGTTCTAGAAAAATACGTATCTTAAAACGGATATCTTCAATTGACCATTGCTTCGTTTCTTTGACTCTGATCTATACGGTGTTTGGAATTTTTTATTTAATATGTATGATTTAGGGTTTTAGACTGGCTTTAGAATGACTAATTTAAATAAAATTCAAGGAGTTTTCTGTTTGTCGATTAGGTTCGGGGCTATAAAACCTAAACGAATTACCATGTTTTGATGCGATTTTGAGATGGAGCGAGTAACGCTGTGTAAATTTCATTTAAATCCGTCAAGTAGTTTTCAAAATATAATAGTCACCGGGTTTGAAAATATATGTATATAGTTTCGAAAAAAAAAAAGTATCTAAAAGTATCTGCCGTCAATAGTAGAAAAGTCCTACGGTTATTATAGGGGATTCAGTTTTAAATACATATTTAATTGAAATGAAGAGAAACGATTACAAAACCAATAAGGTTTTTGAAGTTGGAATTGGGTAGAGTAAGATTTTCCCGGGCAAAATCATCTTATTTGAGGAGTGCCTGTTCAAAAGAAGCTATTTATACCATAAGCAAATTTTACAAAAACCGATAAAAATATTTAGTGGTCACTATTTACATGCTCGGGTGTTTGTTTTTTCAATAACATTATTTATGAAGGCGATACTTTTTTGTACAGCCAATTTGAATTTCAGTATTATTATTAACAAACAAAATAATAAACAATCAAAAATGGAAATAGTACCTTTTGACCAGACATTTTGCAATTTCCAAGGAAATAGCACCCTTTTGATCAGTATTTACTCAAATTACGCTTAGGATACGTGAGTAAATAAAAGATAAATTCAATAACAGTTGACACACACAAAAACGTTCAGAAATCAAAGCTTCTTTTTCGATATGAACTTTTTCTAAATCTTCCAATATTTAATGAAAAATGTTCAATGCCGATAGAAATAGCTCTCCTTGGAGTGGAAATAGCATTTCTTGATTGGGACAATAAAAATAAGGCTATTATTAGTAAGAAACTAGGCAATTTTGTTCAAAAGTAATGACAGATTTATGTAGGATCTTAGATTAAAAGTGGAATTAATAAAAAAAAACGTTGAATGACCAAAAGTGTAAATCGCTCCTTTTGAACAAACACTCCTCAATTTATAGTAAGAGTACATTCGAAGTATTAAAGCCTCGTTATAAAGTTAAATAAGGTAAGTAAGTATAATTAATGCAAAAGCCTATTTTTGGAAGGTTAATTATTAAGAAGTATTCTGCCAAGATTTTGCCTGCGATGAGAACGAGCGCCGCAGGCTCCCACGGATCGCGAGGCGCACTATCAAAAGATATCGCGGTAATGCGAATGGTAGCGAGCTACCAGCGGTAGGATGTCCCGCTGCCGCGTGTTTCGCTCTACCGTTACACGGTCGAGAATTAGACTTGTTAAATCAGTCGCAGGGGCATTTTTGAACGACAATTTATCACATTTCCCGTCTTTAATCTCGCCCATGCTGCATAAATGAATGGGAATGGGTAATTCGTGCACGCTGCAAAACACCTGATAACGACGTGCATGTAGCACTAAGTGTGCATTTACCTGGCCTGCTCGCTATTCGTGTCTTAAATTAACCTTTTATAGGAAATTTTAGCTGGCGGCGCAGCCCGGACGGGCAGGGGCCCCGGCAGCCAGCGTCATTTATCAATACACCACGTGCGCCATATTTGGTAACGCATGATCTCTCCGCCGGTACATGGATCCACTGCAACGGCTTTCCTCCGGCTCGAACCAAATCAATTTTCATTGACCTTAGATAATGTGTCAACCCTATTGTTTACGAGTTTTCTCCACGGCAGCGGCCCAGCCGGGAGCCAATCGCATCGCGGGCAACTCTTTGGAAAAATAAAATAAAAATAAATAAAACAAACCCATCGAACCTCGCCGAAGTTACCTAGGCACGCTGGTCTCTGCGTTCGCCGGGAGGTTGAAAACTACTCCGGGCGGATTTATCCACCGCGGATTCTTGGAGATAGGCGATTACGGCGGAAGTGAGGTGGGTGCCTTGTGGGCCAATAAATGAATTTTAATTGGGACAATGCCCGGGTTTTCCTCTGACAGTGAGAAGAAATGGAGGTTGACTTCGGAAAGGGGTTGATCGTTGTTCAATAGGTCAAAAACCCGGCCGTTCAGCCCAGGTAGAAATTTAATTGGAGTAGAGTAGAGCTGATAAACTGTAATCAAGAAAGTTATTTACCGAATGGAATTAAAGCAAAATAACTGCTTTACTGACATGCTTTTAGGTACGCACTAGAATCACTAAACAATTAAGTATTATAATACCTCTTTAGACTTTTTCAAGTATTACTGCCACATATAGTGGTGGCCCCGAATATAGAACACTTTTTTTAGAAGGAAATAAATCATATTGTTACGAAAACTATAAGTTATATTTTATTTTTGTTTTCACATTATTTCACAATATTTCACAATATTTCTGAATATTAGTTATACATTTTTGCCGTGTTCGCAGAGTTCTGTGGTGACCAATATTACTGGAAGTTAGTCAAATGGGTAATATTTGTTAAATTTTTTTATTATTTTTCTTACTATCTTAAATGACGTAAAAACATAAAAACATCTCAAAAGTGATATCAAGCACGACTCTATTTTTAAAATTTCATACAGTGAATTAATTTTCAAACTTTGAATGTATTGATCTCGAGTTCACATTTATAAAAATTGGCTGGCAGTAGAACTCAAGTAATTTTTATCCGATTGATATGTAACTTTACCTGTAGTTTTTTAGATAGATTAGCTACAACATTTTTACTATCAATAAACGCTTGCAGTGTATGCAAAATTGAGAGGTCATTTTGTTTTCAAAATTAAAATAAAATATTTTGTCCTGTACCTTAAGGCATGTGTAGTAAATCTTCAAAACCTAATATTGATCGCTTTGTTACTACAGTCACAAAAAATGCACAAAAATCTTTTAATTTTTACGGTCTAATAGAGCTAAAGGTATTTAATAAAATCAAATTTTCTTCCTTTACTAAATAGGAAAGTTTGTACTTAATTTCATGAAAAATTGGTTCAGTAGTTCTGGACAAACTTCCACTAAGCGATTTCTTAAAAGAATTTCCTGAAGAACGCATTTAATAACCAATAATAATCAACATAGCTATGTAAATTTTGAGCTGATTTTTTTGAAACTTATAGAAAATGTATAATAAAAATCCAATTTTTTATTATTCAAATATTTTCAAATTATATTCTAATTGTTTTTTAAAATCTGCAGCACATTTTGGGGGTATATGTAACATTCTATTCGTTTCTGATTTACTGACACAATTGTGCTAAATTTTTAAGTGTTTTGTTTTGTTCCACATACTCCCCAACATAATTTCAGAGGTTTTCGATCGGGTTAAGTTAAGATTGAAAGACTGTGAAGGCTATTTTAAAACATCGACTTTTTTTTACCACTAAGCACGTCTTAACTAGGCGAGAAATCTACTTATCGTGCATAAAGCGGCAGAGAACCCGTAAATTTTCATTGGTAAATGGTACCACATGAGTTTTCTTGAATATTGTTAGAGACGTGACTGACTTTGGAAGAAAATGAGTAAGCTGAAGGGCTATTATATAATACTTGATTTGCTGACTAGTTAGTAAGTCGTAAATTTATTAAATTTTTACTTTTTTACTTTGCTTTAATTAAGTTATTCTTAAAATTGAGAGAATGGGAAACAATCCTTTAGCTCTATTAGGCTCTTTAAGATTTTCTTCATGAATCATTAGCATTTAGGAATTAAATTTTGATAATTTTACAAGATTCCAAAATTCGCAATGTATATACTAATTTGGTAGAATGGAAGATGTTTTTACTAAAATTGTACTAATAATAATACTAATAATAATAATCTATACGAAAATGTGATAACTCTAAAATGTAGTTCTCCGTTCTCATCGTAAGCTTCACAAGACTTGGATTTCACCTTGATTGGATTTAGGTATCTTAAAAGTGCATTCGTCATAGTCGGCGTCCCCAAAACCCGGGGCCGAACGACACCTTACCTCGAACCCGCTAATAAGCGCCAACAAGCTATCAAAAGGTCCATGCTCGGAGCTCTTTTTCAATTAAACCGAAACGTTCCGACAAGGTAGATATTACGAGGTAATTAATCCTATCGCTGATCTGCAATTAAACAGCTGTTCTCCGCGATTCGACATAGTCGTGGCGTACTGAAAGCGGAAGGCCTCCAGTGCTAATCGTAATTTATTTTCGGTGGCAGGTCGCGCAGCCGATCTAGGCGTATTTAGGAGCCCCCCAGTCATAAATCATTATTTTCGGCACTGTTCTATTTCGGGATTAATCCGAGATCGATTTTTTATTTTCTCATTACTCCGTGCAGAGCGCCTCATTAAAGTCTCGTACACCTGACTGATGTCTGATTGCCGCAGCAACACAGGTGGCTACTGACCAACAATGCGCCATCATTGCGGCGACGACGGGGCCTTCCGGTAGCTTATTACACGATATTTTTTTTCGTTTCTTGATATTTTTTCGACATTTCGGTCTGACCGAGGTTCTGTAGAAAAAGCGACCGAAATTGGAATTCTTCGCGGAGGGCAGTAATTGATTGGGAGATGCTTTCGGTTGTTGGTTAGTATGAAAAACTTGTAAACATGGGCATAATCCTATCGAAAAGTTAGGTATGCCTAATTACGACAGCACCACGTAACTTACATACGTGGAGCGCTGGAATTTCTGAGGGTCCTCCACAAAGGTGTTTTATGAGTTTTCGTATTTCACCTCATGAGTGTAACGGTCTACTTTAATTATATTTGGAATTAAATTGAAAGCTCTCACTTCATAGAATGTAACCGAAAATTATGGGGGAAATCATAAATACATTTTTTACCTTATTGAGTAGAAGAAGAAAGAAAATACTTTCAAATGTGAAGGTGGGATCAAAGTTTAGTATTCTTTTATATAAAATATTTCTCTTTATTTGCTTACTTCAATGTGTTATGGCAACAAGGGGTAAGAGAAATTAAGTTAGATCCTAGATACTAAGGTTTATTTTAACAGAAATTCCATGAAATCGAAAATTTTGACACCCAACATCAAAATAGTCTATGCGTTAATTTTGGAATATAATGACGTGACTTTTTAAAATTGGAAAAAATAACAAAAATGTTTTTTTTTTCTGTTTCCAAACAAATGGCAGAATATATCGAAAGGATTTTTTCCGTGATTATTATCTACTTATATAAATAAAAATTAAATGCTGTTCGTTGGTAAGTGAATCACTTGAGAACGGCTGGACTGATTTGGCTATTTTTCTACTAAAAATGTTCGTAATAGTCCGAATAAGGTTTTTGGGGAAAGAAAAATTCGGGGAAAAAAAAAACTGAAAGTGCTATTTTCTATGGGATTTTTGTATGAACTTAAGACCATAACTCACGGTTCAAACGATGGATATGCGTAATTTTTTTTTTTTTTGTTCGTTATGGTCTTGGAAAAGATTTCAGGGAAAAAAAATTCGGAACAATTACAAAGGAATATCGGAAAATTCGGACAAACTGCAAAAATCATAATTTTTGTATGCACTCTCGATAATACCTGACGATAGGTACGACATATTTAGTTGATTATTTTTTCTGTTTTGTGCTTTACGCACCCGGGATGGAAATAACCTATTTTTACTTTGTTTACATATTTCCAATAGCTTTTCACAAATTCACAAAACGATCACAAACAAATTTATTGAAATTTGGACAGTACAACGTCTGTCGGGTCAGTTAGTTCATAAATAAAAATATTCAATCAGTTTCTGTTTTCGAGAAAAATAGTATTAGAAAGTAGTACAAAAGTTCGTATTTTGGCATAACATATTTTTTCCCATACCAACTATTACACAATTCCTTTTACCGCCATACGATAAATAAATGTATAGGTTTTTTACGGACTTCTAGAGGAACATATGTATAATTTTTAAAATATCTTGTTTGATAAAATTCAAAATATTTTTATAGCTTTAATTTAATTTTATTTTAACAACTCTAATCTTTATATTCTTATCGCTATTTCAGGAACGTGTTTTAGGATCTCTAATTTCAATCTACATAATTTAAGACTGCAGTTGGCAGTAAAGGAAAATTCAATAAATTCAATACAAAATTGAAAGTTTATAGTATTCGAATTTCAGGGGAATGCTTTTAGCAAGTGAATGCGAGAAAATAATCTTCTAATGTATGTAAATGGTTTTACGCATAAAACAGGACGTTAAGCACTGGTGCCATCTTCGGTTTCCCCATCAGGTTTATAACTAGAAGCTGATAAGTGGGTGTTTTATTAATTTTTACGCTAAATGTAGTGCTTGGCCCGCACGGTGTCCCATAAATAACGAAATTCGTCGTTATTAGCGGAGTTCGCTTTACCTCTTCATTTTGCGGGCTATCAATCGAAAAGAGCTGCCACCACGACATTCGCGGATATATCCTTTAAATATAGTTATTACAGACTAATAAAACCGTTAATGCAATAAATTTAATGGATGCAGTTAAAATGCAATGCAGACGACGAGTTTGGCTAATTGCAGGACTGCCGAGCAGCTTCCATCTCGCGGTCCAGCGCGTCACGCGGGTTGATCGTTTTTTCTTTATCCCGGCTCAGAAATGGCAGGCTCATTTCACAACGCTTTATTTATTTTTTGTTTATATTTCCCTCAAAAAATACGGCACCAGTTCAAGGGTCTGTCAAGCACGAGCAATTCCCGCAATTATCTCTCGAGGAAATCGTAAACACGTTTTGCGCGAAGACCCGCGCGATAAGGCCCCATAAGCCCCAGAGTTGGGGCCGGCCGAGCCCCGTCTTAAAACAAACAAAACAGGTGAGAGTCAAGTGTCATTTTCGTAAATAATTCAGACATTACCGGAGACTCTTGTCGACTGTCGAGATGTCGTTTTTACGATCGTCGAGATTCACGCCAGTTTCTTCATCCGTGCGCGGATGACGCCGCGACGACGACGACGGCGACAGCGACGACAACGACAACGACGACGGCTCCGCGAACCCTCGAGAAAGTTGTTACCGGGATAGTCGCGGGACATAATGAAAAGTTATGGTAATTGTCCGGCTGGTTCTGTTCTATGGTCCCAGCCAGGTGAAGTGGATGTCAACATCATTTAAATGGTCATTTGATGTTCTGCGGAAGGCTAATGGTCTTTGAAGTGAGCGCGCGGCTCCACCGCCGCGCGACGCGACGTCCAGCGATATTATGCTCTCGTTCGGCGATTCCGCGCCATAATGTCACGCGTGCTTTAAAGAAGCCCATGTTTTGTGGGATAGAGGGGTATCGGGGGCTAATTTCGCTACGGCGTTTGGCTCTCGATTTGCTCGGTGAATTATTTTCCACGGAACACGAGAAATTCTTTATGGCCGGCTCGCGGGAACATGCACTTGTAATGGCCGGACCCGTCCACCGCTCCGGGGCTTTGTTCGGGAATAGTAGGTGTAATATTCATAATGCACCGCGTCGCGCCATCGCGGGCTAGTTCGGCGCCTCCTCGGCCTCCCCGGACCCAAAACACATGGCTCTTAATATATCGCTGCGAAAACCGCATTAGCCCTCCGGACACATCGTCATCCAGCGAGCCACACCGGCCGAACGCTGAACGGGTCTCAGATCATTTTTACCTGGCGTTTATTGATCTGCCCGTTCGTTTCGCGCAAATTACTTCGACTATTAAATTCACCTGCAGAATGACCTCCAGGGAAATTTTCACAGTTCGACCCGGCATATAGTCAAGATTAAATAGAGACACACAGCGTCTATGTCTCGCACTCCATGGCCAATCGTCTTTTACATACATTATGTACATACATATATGCAAATTTTTTTTTTTATATTATTTTTCATATTTTATGGGCGCAGGTCAGTTTCAAGGGTTTTCTCCCAAGAATCAATTTTATGGAAGAACAAAACTATGCAGAATTTTTGTATTCCTCAGCCATCCACGTGATGTATCTGAACGATGTAGCGAGTGGTCATAACCACCTTTACACTTTCTTTATGAACTGCGAGTTTATAACCTTCACCGCGAACTTGGCTCAATCATTAACATACCCCGGGAACATAGCTCAAGATCTTTAGACATCGGGTATACATCGTCTAATGCCAAATTTAGCTCAAGTCTCTAAATTTTAACAGGCAAATAGAAAGATTTAGTGATACTTAACTCATCGTTCACGTATTAAAACCTTGTTAAAATCTTACTTTTATAGAGATTGACTTTTATTATCACTTCCATCTATCTCTATCTGTTCGCGTCATTTTAGTTGAATATAATAATTATTATCATATTTTATTTATTTATTTGCAGTGACACATACAATGTCTATTAGTTGCGATCTTGTAATAGACGTGTCGTGACGCAAATTAAAACGAAGTAATTTAACTATGCATGTAATTAGTTCGATAATTGAACTATCACAATTTCCGGTTAAAGTCTTAAAGCCAAATATTTTAAATATAATGCCCTTAGTCTCTAGCGTTACCGTGGGAACTAGTCATATAATAGTATATTCCAAAAAAGAACGGAGAAACTTAATAAGCAATAGTTTCGTAAAATACGAGTAGTTGATTTCCCTAGATCAACCTTTGATAAATGCCCGTAATGATTTAAAATTTGAATTATCAACATTTCTAAAAATTCAAGTCTCATCAGCATAAATAAGGGATTTCGAATGTGACAAAAACAAGCCTACATTAGTATTAATAAATAAATTAAAAAGAAGAGGACCCACGGTGAATAAATCGTCATTTTACGTTTTCCATAGCCATTTCTGTTCAATCTGTGAATATAAAATGTATGCCTCCGACTGCTTTTATAAATGTTACTAAATTATGGTATTGCTACTAAATTATGGTATAACTTTGTTTTAATCATTTTCAATTCATACTTGAAGAAACAGTTGAATCATTGTATATCAATTAAAATAAAATTACTTATTTATAATGAGAAACTAGTTTCTTCTATAGTTTCTTTTGCTTTTTGGAGAGAATATTAATCGTAATAAAATAAAACAAGTTAATTAAAAAGATATTAATATTAGGTTCTGATCATAAGTCAATTTTGTTCTATCGTGGTTATTTTTAAGTCTATTATATAATAACTATTATAGTCTTGATAGGTTTGTAGGATTTATTTATTAGGATAGGATTTATATAAAAAATGACTAGGCAATATGTGTAATTATAAGATTATAATTATTACTTTGTATTTAAAAGTCAAGACCTAAACCAAGATAGAAAATTGTGATATTTAAAAACAAAAATGTTATTAGTCACAATACTCGTTTCACAAGCAGCATCAATTAATTTAGAACTTGTTAGAAACATACGTCTAATCTAAATCAAGAGTTTGGTATATTTAAATATATTAATATCAACATGTACTCCAAATGCGTGGAATAAAACAAAATTGCGTAATCTTGGTTTAAATACATAAATTAAAAATTTAATCAAATAGGTCCGGAGAACAAAAAATACATTAAAATTAATTAAATTAAATTAAAATTAATGTATTAATATATTATACAATTTAGCTTCAAATAGACATTTTCTCTAATTAGAGGTGGTGTTGTAGAGTAAAATGCAGTATAAAAAAGGCGTTCGATTGTTTCCTGACGCATAAACGAAATATGCTAATTGCTCGGCCCCGACGTAGCGATGATTACATAATCGCCCCGGCCATTGTACGCCTGCAGGAGCGCTGCCGCGTCGACTGTCGGTTCAACGCACTTTTCCCGGGCGACCAGTGTTTCTTTGGGCCGAAGCGCTATTTTTGTCAACCGGCAGGCGGTTCAACATCCTCAACGGAGCCGGGACTTTCACCTTCTGCGAGGCTTACATCTTCCGTATCACATCCACCCCCCATTTGCAAGTCAAACCGAATTCATTTGTTGTTATGAATTTCGATGACCTCGTAGTAAAAATTTTCTTCAGTCTCTCATCGCTGGCCGCATTTAAATGCGTAGATCGAGCCGCGATTTGAATAAGTCAACGAAGCCCCCTCCGGTTCGAGGAACTGCATCCTTCCATTTCGCTACACCGGCTTCGAACAGCTGATGATTGAAGCGATTTGTCCGACCGATCGATACCAATCGGGGAATCCGTCACAGGAAGGCGGTGACGAACTCGATTCCGCTTATGTAAACAGAAGATATTTCAAAACAGTTCAGAGTTAAGGGTTCATTGGTCGCGTTCAGGGGTGGAGTTCGAATTTCAAATTCAAATTAGATCTGCCAAGTGTTTCTTGTTATAAATATTTTATTCGTAAGGGCGAGTCACTGCCCGGAATCGGGCGCGCACGCTTCCCGCGATTTTGCAATTCAAAATTAATGATGATCTGCGTTCCCGCAGAAAAGAAGCAGTCCTTCTCAGTCCAGGGTTAGATCAGTTTCTTGAACTTGTAAAATCGCGGGAATGATGCCCTTTTCTTTGCTTAAAATTCCTAAATGAAACTGGTAGCACTTTTGTAATTTTTGTGCGAACTGCACCCATATCTCAGCGAAAACAGAATTAGCTTTAAAAGGCGTATGAAAACCTCTGACAGAGATTTAGTTAACGAGGACCGACACAAAGGTCCGCTCCCTTCTGGATCCTTGAAGGCAATTTGCTTGAAAAGAAAAATTTAAAATCTAGATGCTTACTTTTACGACCACTAAGATCACTTAAAGTTGAGATGTTTCGACATTTCAATTTTCATAATATTACCGAGGTGCGCACTTTGAATGCAGTGAGTGATTGCCTGCACCTCTGAAATCAGCCCAGTTTTAGGGAACAACCGCGGTCTTTTGTACTGTCGGCCGTTTCTGGTGTGATTTTTCAATTAAAATGTAAATGAGCCTCTTTTCCACCACAAAATTACTTCCTACGCCAAGATGTCAGGCGAAGTTGCGAGAGCCACAGGTACTTAAAACAATGAGCCCCGTAACGCCTCTGCAGGAACATCTTAATTTCACCAGAAAAGACAGCGAAATCCACGCCACTTAAACTAGGGACGAAATGGGAGTGACTCGCTTGATTGAAGAGTTACTGCTCGAATTTGCTTCTAGATAAACCTCCTCGGTTTCATAAATTAAATTGCCTCATTATCTACAAAAGAAGTCATATTTTAAAAGTTTGCATAGAGGAAAAGTCCGTTTTAGGACGTTATTCACCGAGAACAATTTGAGTCCAATTACAGAACATATATAGGCGGTATATCAAATGGTTAAGGTAATGGTTCAGATTTATAAATTATTAATATTCATATTTAAATCCTTAATACGGAGATACCAATTCATATCTCATATCATATTTTAAGATAGTGTATCTAGAAAATTTAATTAAGTGAAGTGTATTAAATTGTGTGTATTAATTGAAGTGAAGTGTGTCCATTTTGAAACATAAAGTTTGTTAACATAAACATTTTTGTGGCATACAAATTAAGAAAGTCTAAACACAGAGGAGAATTCCTATAAGATTTTTTTTTGTTAATTAAAGTTGCAAACCCACCCAAGACTTCTACCTAATTTATGTGTGTTTTTGACCAAGCTGAGCGTATTTCAATAAGAAGTGCAGCGTTCGTTTTTCGCCAAGTTTTGTGGACTTTATAACGTCCATTTTCCTTTCCAGAGGGAGTTGGGGTTGTTTGATAGGCACTCGTTCTCAAATATTTACGAAGTGAACTATTATATTTCTTAGTACTAGTTTTTAAAGAGGTATCCAGAAAGCAGTACCTATATAAATATTAAAATATTCCCAATTTCAAAAAATTTTGGAGCTAATAATAAAAATAATATGAAATTAATTTATAAACTGTCGATTTTTACCATGACCGTATTATTTCGCAGGCTGTGCACATGTGAAACAAAAACTATGAACAATTCCTAACAAAAAAGTGCGGATAAGTTGGATTTCCGATATTTTCCTAATCAAATCTTTCCACTAATTTTTTCCCAAAAGATACTAAAAATTAATTATGATTTTATGCTCTCTAATGTTAACTAAACCACAAATAATTTGTTTTTTTTTAAATATTTTTTTTCTTTCTGTAGCAGAAGTTTTTGAAAATAGGAAATTGTAAAGTATCTGCTTAATTAACACCTACGGGGTACAGATTTTTGAAGTCCTTATAAACAGCATTCGAATTCGATTTGTCCAAATTGACTTTCTCCTCGAATATCTTGGCTTTTAATTAAAGCGATTGTAATTTTTTTTTAATTATAGCTTAGATTTTTCTGAATAAAATTTAACCTGTGTTAATTGAATTTTAATAATATAAACTACTTCAATACTGTTTTGAAGCTAGAAAAATACGAGATTTTGAGGTTTTCTTTGAAATTGAATATCTTTTCTTCTATTGCAATTAAAAATAGATATACATATGTATACATTACATTTTTGAAGCTAAAATTCTGTACTTTAAGATAGTATATCAGTCGTTTTTCGATATTTTAAAAACAATAATTATTTTTAAAAAATAATGTGGGAAAGGGCAATGAAAAGTTTATAAGGGAAAATAGGAGACAAAATCGTTCAGAATAAAGTCAAACAGAAAAATTTATTTGATATAGCGCTAAAGTCTTTTCGACTCTCACGAAAAATGTCTAAGGCTCACTGTTCGAAGAATATCTAATTAATATTGGGCTTGCATCGAATCGATATTTCTTCTGCAGGTCTAAACTAAAAAAACAACGGAAGGGAAAACAGCTGCCAATTCCGAATCTTAAAAAAATACAAGTTTTTAAAATGAAATCTTTTAATTTTTGTATTGAATTTTTTGTTTTGACTTCAAATCAAATACGACCACTAGGTATATATCACTACAAGAGAAAAAGCGCGATCATTTTCTCGTTTGGGTCTAGTGTCTGCAAACACTTAAAATTAGCTCGCTGATCGAAAGTAAGTTCTGCAATTAGACGAAAATTTGTGTTATTGGTACAATGTATTTTCAGTTAATACTTAATTATTGTTTTTCATATGTGGAATCTATAAAGTGTAGGTATATGAAATATTTTTTAAAAAGTAGTTATCGATCTAAACTGCAGCTTGCCTGCTGAAGTAATTTATGTTGTTAAAAGACGGACAATTATGCAAATGCATCAATAGTCATGTGGCACTAGCTACCACCGCATTGCAACGCTTCAGATCCCAATTTTCACGAAGGAGTAGTTTTAATACCTGTAAGAAGTTGTGTGCATGGTGCATGCGGAAGGAACTTATCCTACAAATTGCGGCACCCTAAAAAATAGTCACGCCGCGGTGCCCACGCTAAGTTGCGACCGGCAGCCACCGCCACCAATTTTAATGGGAAACGCGTGCTTTACACGAGTCAGCCGAGGCGATCCGGGACAAAACCTGGAGTTGGTATCCGCCGGCAGGAAGTTCGAGGACATGCCTGGTGGATCGCAAACCACATGTCAGCAACAAGTCTGGATCCACAGCTCGAATTCTTTTAATTGGAGGAATTTACTCCAGCTGTGTGAGGAACTGCAAAAAAAAAAAAAAAACATCCAAATCTAAAGATTTACTTGAGCTCGGCGGCAGAAAAGATCGGTTTTTTAAATAAAAGTTCAACGCACTTCCTGCTTCCATCAAAATAGAACCTTGCTCCCGACCAAACAGGTGCACTTTCAAAGGACAGGAATTCACTTGTAGACAGGGAAAAAATGAGATTCCTGCGGAGGCAGGATCTCAGTCTGTCTGAATAGAATTTCCGGTCCCATTATGCACCTACCGACGCGATCAGGACGTCTTACTCTTAGCGAAAGGAATTCCGGCCATAGGCGTTACCTAGCAACATCCTCTGCAGGAGTTGTCCCTTCAAAAGGTGTCTCAGCAGTTTGTCGCAATTTGTCATTATTAGCCAATTTAGAGATTTTTTTCTCGGGATAGGTAATTTTTTAGGCTTCCGATGTTTTCAATGATTTCGAATTAATTCGGGTCTTAATAATGGCATTTGTGAAACATTCACTGCATATCCCAAAACAGTTTTTTATAACACCTTTTTAAAGAACACAAAAAATTATTATATAGAGTTTTTTAAGATATATTCTTTGCCTTGGTCAGTGCTTGGTTCGATTTTCAGTCTTCAGTTTTTGAATAAGTAAGTATTTTTCAAATATGGGATATTTTTACTTTTCGCAAACAAGAATATATTTCTATGCTACATAATTTTCTCGAAAACTATATAAAACATTATAAATTTGGCAAAATACGTATATGAATTTATAATACTATTTTGCAATAAAAAATGGAGTTATAGAGATTTATCCTAATTAAACAGTGACCGTAGTAGCACTTTACAAGTTGTATTATCAAATGATAATCTACACAAAATAAAATGAAACAATGTTAATTATACAATGACCTCTTTATAAATCGACTACCAAAACACTATAAAATAATAAAAAGAAATGTAGAAATAAAGGTAGGTCTTAATGATTTTAGGATCATAAGTGGGTGATTTTACATGTCAATATTGTAAACTAACAACCAGCATCTTTTACATTCGATATTTTAAAAATACGTAACAAATTGTAAATTCATAGATCCGAATAGAGAAATATGTACTATATCCATGTTAAATGTACATTGAAACATATCAAATTAACTTATAGTTTTCAATTAAAAATGTTGTAATGATAAATTTCAAATGTGAATCTTATAAATTAACATTTTGCAATGTAAAATATCGAATGTTTTAATTAACATTGATTTGATATGATTTTACAATGCCAGTTTTCTCTGGGTGTAAAACTTGGAGTTTTTTCTTATAGAACATGGGTGTTAAGTTGGATCGGCAGCTGCGATCTGCATGTAGCTTTCAACAGGAATTTCGTATAGGATACCTGCGGAGCCGGTCAGCAATAAATAACCCCGATAACGCAGATATAGTGACTGGCCAGGTCAGTGTTTTGCACTCTATCAATCAAGGCGCAACTCCGGTCGACTGGAAAATACGTGGCCAATATCTGTTAGTGCTACCCCATGCAATTCGCGCATAAATCATCATCCCGCGAACGCTAATAGTCCTAATCGCGCGAGCGCAGATAACTCGGCGTGATTATGAGCGGTCACACCCTTAACACCTTGCGAAGAAGTTCGAGTGCGAGTTCAACAAGTGCATCGCATCTGTTAATTAATTGCGTTTGCGATGCGTTCGCTTGCAGCCGCCCTCTCCCCCCTCTGCACGTCGTCTTCTGGTCGACAAACCGAACGAGACTTTCGGGCTGCATTTCTTCGGATTGGCAGCGATTTATGAGAAGCAAATTTTCCTGTCAAGCAACTGAAAGATCGGCCGCATCGGCGGCCATGCTGGACGCTGGTAGCACGATGTTCAGGTAGACTCAATTTGCCTTCTGTTTAATTGCAGCGTCTTTAATTGGACTGTCTGCGTCGAGTGGCCGCGGTGTACGTTTAGATAAATTATTGGCCGGGGTCTCGGCTCTTGTCGCGGTGATATCACCCGTCAGACCGCGCATGATTAATAACGTCGTCCAGCAAAAGTGCTCCAATGGATAAATTGAGTGTCCAGGTAGACTGTGGCGCAGCTCGAAAAATTCAGGTGTGCCGACCGGGGTAAGCGATGGTATTAAAATTAGTAAAACTTCTGTCTGAATTTGGAGCACCCAACGCACCGCAGTAACGCACCATGAGTAATTACTCAGCGAAATGTGAAGGAGCTCCTTTGGCGGAGCGACATATGGACTCGCTTCTTCCGGTTCGAATTTTTTCGGGGTGCATCCCATTACAAGGCCCAAGAACTTCCCTCTTGAGCGATGCACCCTTATCGGAATGGAAATTTCTATTGTGAAGCTCTAGTTTTCACCTTTACCCGACTGCAGCTGTGCCAACACGAAAGACATTGTTGGGCCGCGCCGAGGAATCATGGTTCGGAACGGGTGAAACTCGGTACGACACCTGAAGAGTTTACACCTGCGAGGTGCAATGCTCTAGAATTAGCCATGTGTGGAATGGAAATGAAAAGGATGTGCATGGAGGATGCGCACGCCTTTTGTGTGATGATTACAATTAAATTACATATTATTTGAATAGTAGGCATTCGTATTTTAACTGCGTTCTGGTGCGTTGGGGTGTATAAAACTCAGCTCTGTACATCCGATCGAAGATCGAAGTCCCTTATTTATCAACAATTACTATTGAATGACTTCTTATTTCAAAATTGTATTAACAATTTAACAATTTAACTATTTTCGGATTTTCCTTTTACTTGTACTATAAGACTATCCTTCGTGCCAAATTTCAAGCTTCTAGGCCAACGGGAAGTAAAATACCTTATAGATTTTCATGTGTCAGTCATGAATATTTTACTGTAGACTTTAACATTTGGTATTAATTTCAACTTGGTACCTCTTGGTTTTCTTGAGAAAAAGGGTTTTGACGGACAGACAGACAGACGGGACTACAAAGTGATCCTATAAGGGTTCTTTTTTATTTTTCGATGTACGGAACCCTAAAAAGTTATCAAAAGCCCAGTGGCAATTTTTATATACGAAAATACGAACTCGATCTGAATTTGAAACTCGGGTTTTCTATTCAGAAAATTAAAATATGAAATATCTAGTTTAAACATTTTGAAATAAATTTTCCAGTAGAAGCTTTTGGAACAAATTGAGTTTGAATATTTGAAAATTTTGATGAAATGTTGTAAAATTTTTGATTCATAGACTTCTTCACAGTCAAGTTGATTTTTTATTTCAAGCATAAAGTTGTCTATTGAAAAATTATCCTTAATTCTGATAATTCCGACGATAAGTAGCTCAGTTTCTTTGCAAAAATGAATAAAGATTTTATTCGAAAAATATGTAGGTACTATGTTCAAAGAAAGATTATTAGAACTATCTTTAATTTCAATTAAAAATGTTTTTTCAATGTTTTATAGCTGTAATATTTGTTTTGAAATACATATTATGTATGTATCATGTAGGTAACCATGTCTGTTATCAATCTGATTAAATATTTAGGAACTAAATTCTGAAGCTAAATTTCTGTACAAAGTTTAACCAATAAATGGGTAAATACCGCGCTTAAGAGAGTAAAGGACAAGATAATATTTTATAATTAAATGTTTTGTCAAGAAATTTGAACTCATAAAACTACACACCTAGGTATTCAAATATCTATACTGTATCACAAATTAAATGTAAAAAAATAAAAGAATTATAAAAAATCAAACGATAAATAAAATAAAAATTGGACTTTACATAGTCTTATAAACACCAAGCTGAAATTAGTTGATAAAGAGAACTCTTTTCAAAATTAAAAAAAAATATGTTGCATTTAGTAAATCTACCCTTGAAAACCAAAATTTTACTTTTTTTAACCCGTTTAGTATTTTAAATATTAATACTATAGAAAGATCATAATAATAATTTAAATAGCTGTTCATAAATTTCAAACGTGGTTAAATACTAACGCTTATCACTATTTTCTAGACGAATTCAAGATATTACAATGATATCGTAGTATACACTTCTAAAAATATTAATTAATTCCCAAACACTAACTTATTTAAATAAAAAAATATTATTTCAAGAGGGATCAAAATTTTTCCCATTTTATTTCGTCGTTTGGATATTTGTCACAGTGGAACATTAACATAATGTTGCACAAATTGCCTAAAAATTCAAAATCGTTTTCCATTAATTAAATAATTTATAAAAATGTATTTTTCGATTTCAAGAAATGCTGATTAATTTAAAGAAAAAAAGTAGTATATTCTAAAATTATTAACATCGATAGTCATTAACTTAACTTTAAAGTTAAATTAACATTTTTGCAAAAGTGAAACTTGGGACGATTAATTTGTTATTACTTTTTTTTATTACATGGTACGCGATAGAGTCGCATACACGTGAAAAAGTAAAATTCCTTAAATTTTTTGAGTAAGTTTAAAAGGAGATTTATAGTCCTCCGCTTCAGGGAAATGCCTAGAGACAAAGCAGCTCTGATTCCATAATTCTTCTGTTAATCACATAAAGAGAATGATGATATAACACTTCCTGGGTTCATAAAACTGTCAGTAGGAAGTAGAGTGCTCCATAAAATTCCATCCATAATAGGGAAAAGCGGACTTATTGGAGGTATTCAAAAAACCAAAGTCATATATGGTAAGAGGATCCGAGCATAAAACCCAGCAAGAGACCCCTTTGATTCCCCAAAAAATCTTTGTACCTTGCTCCTTCTGCACCGTTTGCTCGCATCATCGGCAAATAGCCCACCGAATAGTTATGAATTATGATTGCCGTGATTGCTTGCACATGTGCTCCCTATAAGTCTCTGTCTCCGCAGCATCTTGATTTATCGACGTCACCTAATTCCCGAGGATTGCACCTATGGGGAGGGCTAATAAGATTCAATCGGCGTGAATGTAAGACCGTCAAAATTTCCCTTTGATTTATGGTCCTTGCGCGACTCATTGAACGGCAAGATGTATGTAGGTGAGGGAAAAACCCTCCGGAATTCAATAGGATGCATGTTGCATTCCTGGCGGCAGTGTCAACCGTCGGCGCGCACTTGCGTTATTTATAAATGGCTTTCAACGTGCCACGACAGAGAAATAATAAGGTACGCCTCGAAAGGACAGGAGCATTAACAATTTTAATTGCGGCAAGCAGATGCAGCCGGCGCACCATTAGAGTGCGTACGCCGGTAATGACTCGTGCCATATGCACCCTAGATGCATTAGATACACCTGCATATTTGCATACCTGTGCTCCTTATCAGGCGGTGCACGATCGTGCTGTGGCAGGGACATTCTTTTTCCACTCCGGAGGCACTGGTGTCCACCACGCGTCAGTGCACGCGACACATGTTGTTGAGGCACGCGACTTTCTGGGCATAGCGATGCTCCCTATGTGGCCAACTGGACCGTGTCACTGCAGGTTGTTAAGGTACAAATTAAGCAATTTTTTAAAAAAGGGGAAATAAAGTAAATTATTACTTCAATACTCCAATCTTATAGAAATATATAAGTTCTAGATAACCATTTTTTAAATATATATTTTCAATAAAAGAAATTTGCATTCTGTATACACATAAATCTTTCATAAAATTTCAAATTTGTTTCATCCCAACTTGCTTTAAAATGTTTTTTATTTGAAATCTAAGAAAACGATCAACACATTCAATTCATTGGTTTGTAGAGAGCTTTTTGAAGTAAGTATTAAGTGATAAATTTAGAGAAAGTAGTGTGAATTGTCTAAAAATTAAAAGACATAAAATGCGTTCGGATCTGGAACGATATATTAATATGTAGTCTAATGTTCTCAAATCAGATTATTCATTCCTTGAAATATAAATCATCACAAAATATTGTTGGTATTATAGATAAAATATTTTATTGATTCTTTTAAATTTCAACAAATAGCACACAACTACATTTTTCCGTGGAAACTTTCTGCATATATCCAATTCTTAAAGTTTTGTTAGTAAAAATCATACGTTAAATATCTACGCTTGCATTTTCAAGGTTGTTGATAGAATCTCACTTCAATTTTAGAAAAGTTTTGAACTACGCAAGATTTAATTGTGAACATTTTAGCGAGAATATCCAGACAATTTAGATTGAAAAATGTTTGATTTAGGCATATTCGATGTTCTTGACCTCAATTACATTTTCTTATAATATCTGTTACACCCATCGACTTTGAACTAGAGCTTCTTGCGAAAGAGAGTAACATTTGCTTTTTTTCAGTGCAAGATTGAACTATCCTGAGTCGTTGTGCCTTTGGAAAAGGGACAAAAACAGCGTTTCAGAGAAAAATGTTGTAATATTTTCACGGAAATATTAACTATAATTTGCCTTATTAAGCAAACGAGTTTAAAAAAAAAAAATTATTATTGTTTCGAGCTAAAAAATAAACGAGTGAATTTTAAATTATAATTTAATATTAGTGGTTTTCCTACCTTTACTACATTATTATTATACCCGGGTGAAAAAATAAGACTGAAAAAGGACTGAAAAGAGTTTTATTAAATTAATTATTATTAAATTTTAAATGAAATGCAATCTGAAATAAGGCGGAAATTATTATTTGTACTGAAAACTGATTGGAAATATGTTACATCGAGAAAGTTAAGATGGAATTCAGACTGGAATGAGACGCAAACGTTGAAAAGGAGACTGAAGCCAGACTAAACTATCAACATTATCTTTATTTAACAGCTTCCTTAACGAAATGACACTTCTAAATTGATTTCGAAAGCCTGTTTCATTTTACAGTCGAATATCTAAAGTCAAGTTGAGAATTAATAGTTTGACTCTGGTTTAGATACAAATATCGTGTTTTTCTTGTCATAGAGTTAGAAATTGTTGGTTCTAAGATTTCAGTTGACGTGTACCTTTTTATTTGAAAATACCTTCAATTACTTCTCTAAGAAACAAAAAATGTTGACAATTGCATAAAATCTTTGCCTCCCATTGTAGAGGTAATAATTTGCCAGTACGATTAAGCAACATTCGGATTCAGGTCAGGTCTGCAAAATCGCGCGCCGGTAACATTTTGAGAGAGTTAACAATTTTCCTATTCAAACGTCCACAGCAAACGGTGGTGTTCCAGGGGCTGAGCGATAACCTGACGTCGCCGCCGCCGCCGCGGTATATTTGCAAGCAATATTTTGCAAATTATTACAAAATTCGTGATTTGGCATTAAACCACCCGTTTGCCCCCGGAGACCCCGCCGGCCAACTATTCGCACCACCTTGAACCTGGACTTGCGCGCCTCCTCCCCACATGTCAAGAGTGCGGTGTACGCCATTCACTGGCCGCAGATTTACACAATTGTAAATGAATCACTGCACTCACTAATTGTGTGCAAAGGCGAAATAAATAATAGTAAGATGCCGGCGCGAGCTATTTATAGCGCTCAACTGTTGCGCGCCGTCTTAGCCGCGGCTGCAGACGTATTTTTCAACTTCTTTGCTGGTTTTCGCGTCTCCGCGGACCTCCCTTTCGGGGGAGCATAAATTTTTTCCAGCTCCAGCTCCAGCTCCAGCTCGGAGTGGAGCGGAGTAGAAAATAAATTAACCGGCCGGCAATACCTGGCCAGGAGATCCGCGGAGAGATGGGGAGCACGCCAGATTCAGGGACCTCGAGATAACTTGACCACACCTGCGATAAACATCGGATAAAATGTAATTTTTATGCCTTTTGTGCTGCAGACCGGCCACCCACTCCCTCGGCGTTATGAATATGTTCAAATTGATTATGATTGCTGACCACGATCGCAGGTTGCCATTTATCTGTCTATGCCTCGCCGGCTCTAGCCATACCTGGCGACGACGACGACGACGACGACGACCGACGGTTGTTTGTACAAAATCCGGGCAGCAGGTGAATATCGAATTCTAGTCGTCGTTTTGCTCCTCAATTCGTTTTAGTGATTTTTACCTGCTGGCAAATATATCAGTTGAAATTGCGCACATGCGATTTAAATGAAATGTTCCTTTTCGGTAATCTGATTGAAAAAGCCCATTACCTGGAATATTGATTGCAAATTTCAGGTGTTTCAGGCTTTTGGGATTGGAAAGGAAAGCTTATGATATTTTGCTTCAGACAAAAATAGAAAGCAACTAGTTAACAGGTAGCTGTTTGTGTGTCATATGCATAAATTTATTAAATACGTTAAAATGTCATGTAAATATCAGTAGAAATATCGAAATACTCATTAAAACTTTCAGCATATTCAGCATAAATAAATATTGGGTTTAAATTTTATTTATTTCATTTATACGAATCAGAATATCTTGAAAATATATCATACTATTAATGTTCAGTTAATTCAGAGATCGGAGATCACAGTTTTACACTAGAATCTAGCCATTCATTCATTTATAAGATATATTTATAAAGTATAGAATAGCTAAAGTGCTTTTAGTTCAGTTACATAAAATAGTAGGTAGGGAAATATGTGAATGCTATATTTTTCGACAAATTTTTTTGCTATAATATTAAGTATAATTTACCATTTACTGATGGAAAACAAACCATTTTCCTATTAAAAGCAATGTGATTTCTGATTTTGAACAACAATTTTAAATTTTAAATTTCTTGAATGTGTTTCGATTGTGTAGTCAGTCTCCTTATTCAGTTTTTCATTTCTCCCGCGTGTAGTTTTGTATAAGGTTTGAATTAAGTAAATTGTACTGAGAAACCTTTGCTCCATTTTACAAATCTAGATCCCTTTATTATCGGCTTGAAATTTTGGAATCCAGGTGGAAAATCGCGGCGATCCATATAAGTTCTTAGAATAGCTTCGCAGTTGCTATGCTTTGTTTTTTCTGTTAATTATAGATTACTATCTTCTTATTTTCTCGTGAAATATGAATTATTTTATTATGCACATATCTATTTCTAGTAATTTTATTACTTTGAGCCTATGGAGCAGTAGTTTGTAGGTGAAGATGAATAAATAAATAAATAAGTAAATAAATAATTAAAATGGCGCTATGATAGAATGCTTGCTTGCTAATATTATTAAATATGTCTGTACATTGATAAAAGTAGTTTTTATAAAAACATAACACATAAACTACATATCTAAATTATTCTTTTTAGTGTTCTACACAAAATTGGGAATACCGAGACAACACGGTGTCTGTCCGTTTGTACTACCCCAACGCAAAATAGTTGGTCTATCCGAAAATTTCAACACGACTTTTACGTTCAGCTAACATATCTCTCGGAAATATATAGAATATGAAAAACAAATTCTTAATTATGCATCTGCAATAATTAGTCATCTTAATTACAAACACAAATAGCAAATTTGTTCATACCAAATAGTAGTAATATTACATCCAAGTACTTGTCAGCTGCGCAAAAAAGTTGGTCTACTCTGATTTCCATGCAAAATAGTTGGTCTACCCTGCAATTGTGATATTGTGATCCCGCTAATCTAACGGAATTGCTCGCAATGCATTTGCAACTCATTCAATGTATGATTCTACTTGAGAGTGGTCAATAAGTTTAACGTAATGCCTCGCGGTAAGCCTATTTGTACCGATCTCCGGGAAAAAATAATTCGTTTTTCAGAAAAAGGAAATTCCACCTACGAAATTGCGAAAAACTTAGAATTACCGCGTTCTTCTATTCAAAATATAATTTTACATTACAAAAAAGAGGGTAACGCGAACCTAAGGAAGAAAACAGGACGTCCGTGCATAGCTGATAGGAGAGACAGAAGGGTTTTAAAAAAGATAATTAGAGAAAATCGGCGTGCTACAGCTTCAGCAATTACTGTTACGTGGAAAGATCAAATTAAAAAGGACTTATCAGTGGACACATGCAAAAGGGAAATAAAAAAACTAGGCTACGGGTTTTTTAAGGCAAATTTAGATCCGCAAACAAGAGGCAAAATTGTGACGCAATATGTTTAATTTTAAATAGGCAAAGAAGAAGCCCTTTCTCACCCCAAGACAGAAGAAAGCACGCCTAAATTGGGCTAAATCTCATAAGGATTGGACCACTAGACAATGGAAATCTCTGATATGGAGTGACGAATCAAAATTCCAGGTATGTGTGGGTGATGAGAGGAAAACAGTAATTCGTACTCCAGAGGAAAAATTTCATAAGGACTGTTTGAGAAGAACTGTTAAGTTTCCTTCTTCATTGATGGTCTGGGGATGTATGTCCGGCCAAGGTGTGGGCCAGCTTTGTTTTATAGATGGTTGTGTGAACTCCCAAAGGTACCAGGAAATTTTGGAAGAGGGGCTTTTGCCTTCTGTAAGAAAATTGCAATCGCCTCATGGAGAATACATTTTCCAACAGGACGGAGCTTCCTGCCATACAGCACGATCCACGATATCTTGGTTAAACGCCCACAACATACCATTGCTACAGTGGCCGTCCAATAGCCCTGACCTTTCCCCAATTGAGTCTCTTTGGGGTAAAATGAAAAAAAAACTGAGGAGCTATCCAGCTAAAACGCGGCAAGACCTTCATTCATCAATTATAGAAGTCTGGAACTCCATAACACCACAGGACTGCGAAGATCTCATAAAAACTATGCCGCAAAGAGTTATGGATGTCATAACCAGCAAAGGTGATGTCACTAAGTGGTAACATAGTGCGAAACTAGTGAGATGGACCAACTATTTTGCACGGAAATTACAGCAGACTAACTATTTTGCATTGTTTGCAAATGATTTGATGTAGTATTACTATTATTTTTTGGAAGTGAATGCTATATTTTTGTTTGTAATTAAAAAGAAGAATTGTTCAATTTTTTGTTGTCAAGAATTTGTTTGTATTATTTTGAATATTTTCGAGAATTACATAGAGTAAAGTAAAAAATGTGTTTAAATTTTCGGGTAGACCAACTATTTTGCGTTGGGGTAGTAATAATCTACTTTTTAAAATTTAAACAACTAGGCTTGATCTCAATTAAATAATTATGTTTTCGATAATTTAGGCACAAAAACAAAAATGTTATATATAGGAATATAAACAAATAAAAAAAAAATTAATAATAAAATTTTATAGAAAATACTTTTAAAGTTTTATCATTATGTGATTTATCAGACTACATTCTTCGAAATGTAATTTTTAAACTTTTGTTTTTATTAAAAATTATTGCAGCTAAATATTTTTTATTTCCTTCTTTTGTTTAACGTTTCAAAAGCTGCTAAAGTTATAAGCTTAATCGTTTACGTAACGATATAATATTTTAATAGTTTTAATTTAAAACTGAACTATGTTTTTTTTACCGTAATTCCATGTACTAAATTAGCTACGGAATAACCTTGAGTAGCAAAATAAATAATATCAGAAAAACTAAAAAAACCAGGCTATTCACAAACGTCTTCTTTCAGTCAAGTAAGAAGAAATGTTTAGAATATTTAATATTTTAATAGTCCACGCGATGGATATTACTTTTCTGATTTGTTACGCATTAAATCTATTAATATCTAATAGATCAAATGCATACCTCCCAGAAACTTCATAAGAACTGGACGGCTCCACAATATTCGATGGGCAATATAAATTAAAATTCAATTATAAATCAGAGAGCCGGGAGTAATTCATTATTTGGACCGGTGTGTGACAATCCATTATCGGCAGCAGGAAAAATGATCATTTTTTTATCGAATGGAAAAGAAAGACAAGTCGCCCGTATAAATCGCCGGGCTGAGAGGCTCATTGAATTTATGGACACCGTCCTCCCGGTGTCATGGAGTTTATTATCATCGGGCCATCGTATATCACTTTTAATTTAATCGATTGACATTTCTATCGATAAAACAGGTCCAATGGAACTGTGCTACAAAAGTGCAGAGAACCCACCAGGAAGGTGTAGCCATTATGCACCGGACGGCTTTCCACTTCTGTTTCCCAGCCTGATCGCTTAATAGCGAACGATCCGGAGCCGCGGTGTTCGCAGCATCCCAACTAGAGATTTATAAAGTTGTGGCGGCTGCCCACACCGAATGGTAATATCCTTAATCCCCCTCCATTCACGAAACTGAAGAAATTAAAATAATAATAGGATTACTTTCTCCCAATCTTTATACTAGGTGCGTTCCATCGGGACCACCTAGGTGCGTTTCTGGGCGAGGCTCTCGAGTGTATGTTTTTCTTTCGAACAAACACAAAAAGTGCGTAATGACGGCAGAACCACCGGAATTGCCTCTATTCAGGTGTTTATGCTGCTCGGCTGGACCATGCCGGGTTAAAATGAGTTCGACAGCATAATACCATGGGTCGGGGAAACAAAACGAGGCGCAAACACAAAAAAATTACAATTTTATTGTGCTCGCAGAAACCTCGCAGAAGCGTAAAAAAATTAAACACAATGGACAGGTAGGTAACAGGTACTCTGAGCACTGTTCAAAATTGAATGCTGCAGGTCTAGGACAAAGGTGTTCTAACTCTGGGAAAAAATAAATTGTTTCATGAATGAAAGGCCGATCATCGACAGAACGAAAATTCGCCACCATTCAATCGTTCAGGTGCGACAGGTACCTGCTAAACCTTTCGGAGAATTACAGGACTCTTCCCCGAACCCAGACACAATGTCAGCACCACTTTACCGGACATCGTATTCTATACCATTCGGTATGTCGTTTATGTCGGTCAAAATTGGACCACAGTCGGCCAGAAAGACACCATACCTTATCTGTGGGAAAGTATCTAGGCTCGCTGAGAAAGCCGCCCTGTGTCCCACTAAGATAAATCTCCGGCAGCTCTAAGATAAAATTTAAGTCTTAGCTCCATGGTTAACATGCACGTCTTGACCCCTCCGCTTAGTATTTAGGATCGCGGGGCATATGAAAAACTTGTTCCACTTTCCGAGGAATAATTTCTTCTCTGGGTCAATTTATAGTATCACCTTGGAGCTGTGCCGCAGCACCGGACGACGATGCCGACGCGCCGAGGTGAGGAAGGTAACAAGCTTCACGAAGCGGCCATTATTACGAAAAACCACTCTTTTAAATTAAGTCAACATTTTGTGGGATTTGGGAAGCGAATCGGGCGGTATTTTCTAGGAAAGATAGCCGACCGCGACGACGCAGATCAGAATTGCTTGTGACATGCTCGCTCCCACCTGTAGCTGCTGCCTACCCGGGCGGTGGTATAAAATTCTCGAATCTAAACTTTCTCGATGTTCGCGCTCTTGACGACTCAATTGGAAGACGGTGACCTGTAGATGGAGCGTTTTCGAGCTGGGGGCCGGGTTAATTCGAACAAATAACGACCTCAGGTTAATTAATGTGGGGCCTAACCGGTTTTCCGTTGACACCTGTAATTGCGAGCATTTTTTTCCGGCTTTAGCTGGTCAATGAACGACGTTACCGAGTGATATAAAATGTTTTGATGCTGGTTTCCATACGGTTTTCATTTTATGGCTTTTGCATAATAATTGAAATTAAGCTTGCGATTTTAGGACCGTAAACAATTATAAGATTACGATCATATGCAAATAACTATGCGTATGTATGCGGGTCAGTATAGTAGGAGAAATGGAAAACTTTTTTGAAGCTTATCAGGATCTACATTTTATATATAAATAAATATGATACACTAATCAATAATAGTTAGAATATAGACTTCAAATATTATAAAATAAAAAGCACATTTAGACTGAATGCACATATGTAGCTATCAATAGTTAGGTATCTAATGAACCAGGCAAAGTTGGGAAGAATTAACGACATTTTCTTTGATTTTACTACATAGAAACATTTTGAATATAAATAAATTCCTAATTCGGTTGCTTGCCCATCACACAATTTTTCAGCATCCTGGAATTCAAATGAAAATTGATGGATTGCAAGGTAAAATAAGATTTTTTTATTCTGATAAAAAATATTTAAGAAAATCGAAAACACAATGTTTTTATTAATTGCAATGGTGTGGCATTGACAGCAGAGAAAAGACATTTGTCCATCTATTTTGGAAATTTAAAATCCTTTTTTAACACTACTTAGTTTTTCCGATAAGAGTATGTTTTTTTAATTGTTAAAACATTTTTACTTTAATTAATTGAAAAACAAAACGGCCACAATTCCAAAAAAATTTTCTTGTGTACGTGTGTGTGTATATTTTCATACCTTGTGATGCATAATAAATAAAAAAAAATTACGAAATAAACCGAGACACAAGAAAATTTTTATTTTTTGTAGATCAAAGTTATTCGGCCTACTTGCTATAAATAATTTTGAATGAAATGTATATTTAGAAAATCATGCTAGAGAAATATCGCCTTTTCGCAATTTGAAAGACATCAATGTTTTTACTTTGTTACATTCATAAATTCGTAAGGAGAGTTCGAATTACATCTGTTTCTACTAACGTATGACTGCTGTGTGAAACAAGGTCCTTTTCATTACAGTAATAATTTAAATTAATTCTGTTTGATTTTAAATTAAAGTATATAAGCTACAAGAAAAGGTTTGAAAATTTTTTTCCATGTCTGGCTGGATAGTGCGCGCTACTCGTTGCTCGGATCTTCACCATGTGAGTGTAAAATTATTAAATTTTCATAGTTGTTTCGATGTTTTAACATCCTTCACTAATAATACAATAGGAAATGCAACAAATCGTAAATTTTCGTAATATTTTATATCCGAATACCTTCCAATTAACAACTGACACGGCATTCGACCCCGGGCTCGTTCGGCAAGTGCATTACTCTCGAATCGAAATTTCACGGCAATCACCGGCTTTCCTTTTCCTCGACGAGCGAAGCGATTGCACTGACCGGTGCGATTTCAATTTCTAATTATTCAGAAACATTGCGCCGAGTTGTTCCTTATCTCCCCGACATTTGTTAGAACCCGTGGCGACTGGCGGACCACCCGCATCTTTCCAACGTCTCGAACCCGTGCCAACCCGCTCCGACGGCACACGGCCCAGGCCACACTGGGGCTCTGGCGCTTTTAACGAGCGCGTGATTTAAGATTTTTAGGGTTAATTCAGATAAGACCGGGTTCTTCGCCACACTCGGGCAGGTGGTGAACGGTGACAACTTCATAGAGGCTGCAGAGTGGGCTAGTTACAGCGTTTCCTACTTAGGGACCGATTGGGACAGGCTCAGAAAATGGGCGGATTTTGTTATTTTCGTCCGATTCCTAGGTTAGGAATTCGTCCTTTTTTGGTCATTGAGACACAAAACGTCTTTACTGACTGCAACGATATCAAGTCACACTATGCCGTAATCTGTTCGTCAGGCAGGGCTCTTTCATCTTTTTTCCAGGGAAAAAAACGTTTTTTGATAGCCCCCACAAAGAAAATTGCAAAATGCGAGAGCAACTGCAGGTAAGCAGTGCAAGATGCAACCTGTTCACCTCCGGTATTCTTCTTAGACAGGTATTCATGTAGAAGCCAGCGCTGAATTGAACATAAAAGATGGACCTCTGCGCTTTCTTCTTGACGGTCTTCTAAAGAGATCTCCTTTTTTCGCTTTGTCAACAGATGGAAAAAAAAAATGCGGGAAAAAAATAGCGATAAAAAAAAAATAACGATCGTGCTGTAGAGTGAAAACAACGAGCACAAAGACGTGAATGTAACGCACATTGTGTGCTATACCGCAGATTGCAATCACTCAGAATGCGTCCCACAATGCCCCGGTGGAATGTGTCTAGGGATGAGGAGCATAATGCGTCCGCCGGGTTCCTGGAAATTATCGATTTGCCCGGAGGATAATGTTTTTAACTGAGCTGAATGGATGCTCGTCATGAAGTCTAGAAGTTAGACTCATGAACAGGACAGATGAATTAGGGATGAATTGGCACAGCCAGGTGGAGGAGGAGTTTTTGTCGCCGACGACCGACGTCTATGGCACGCTATTTTTGCACCAGTTGTAAGTTATTGGGCAGGTGTGGGATAACTCGCTTTTCTTCTGATAGAAAAATCGCAGGTATAATCAAGTTGTTTTTTACTTAGGGAATTTTTTTGATGGTTTGCGTTCTGATGAAATGAGTTCAGCAGAAGGCAAACCATGAAGGTGTTTGCTCTTCAGACAATATCCTTAAATATACATGTACAATGTACATATACCCCAAATTTATTTCATAGTATTAATGTTTTCATTCAAAATCCTGAATAGGTATCCTTTTTAACCTATTTGATCAACATATTGTATTTATACCAAATTTTATTGTATACTCCAGCGTTTTCCTAGCCCGAAAAATGATAGTTTTGATTATCTTGGTTATTTTAAAAGTATGTTCAAATATTTTTAAGATATAATGTATAAAAATTATGAAGCAATCGACTTTATTCGCACGGAGTCATTATAAGTATATGTAACTCTAGGCTACAATTGTTCAATTATAAATTTTAAATAGCGAACATTTTTGTAATCATAGTTTTTGTGATCGTAGTACTTTCAGACCCTCTGAGGTTTCTACAGAGACTCGATTATAATTAAATAAAATTCAAGAAAAAAGATTTTTGTCAACTCCTCTCTTAATAAGAGTTAACGATCAATAATTTCAAAAGTTTAAATCATCAGAACACGTTAAAGAAATTTTTACCATTACAGTGGCAGGCAAGGACAAACTAAAATTCGAGGCTGGTTTTAATTTAATGTTTTCAAATGTGTTATTTATATAGATATTGTTTACATAATTCTGCCTTCAAGATTTTCTTTTAGTAGACTATTCGAAAATTTTAAATTCAAGCTGAAATGACACGAATTAATGTGCTTCAACTGCCGTCTTGGGTTTTAGTTTTGCTGAAATATCTCTTGAGCAGTTAAACCTGCAACAAAAGTGGTTTTAACCACTTAAAGAGAACTAAACTATCGGTTTCGAGAAAAAATCATTCTCGATTGGTATCCAATGAAATCTCAAAATTCTAAGAAGGTGTTCAAGAGGCAGGCAAAGTATAAAGCTAGAATAAATGCGAAACAAAAGTGTCTGCTGCACATGCTTTTAAGAAGCATTTGGTAGATGTTTTCCCAGGCTTCTCTTATAAAATTGAGTTTACAACTCAGTAGAATCTGAAACCCGGCGCCCATTTGGACAAAGTGTCGTGCGATCGATTTAATGTCGAATTTTGTTTTATAAATTTAAAAACTTGTATGATAAATTTGGAGCGCCCACAAGATTTTTTATACAGAAATATTGAAATAATTGTACAGTGCTCATTCCATTCACTTCTGGCCTCAATTCTTAACCAACCATTTCCCTTTTATTCGGAGTATGATTTATTATTTGAACAACGTCTTAACTTTCTTAAATGTTTATATTTATTTGAAATTCTCTGTGATCAAATTCCTACCTTTTTTTGCGAATTTTTTGCATTATTGCAGTCTACGAGGATAAAAAGTATTATTTTAATATATAAATTTAAATATCCATAATCATCAATTGTCAAGTCCGCGAAAACTAAGCGACAAGTTAAAGAGAAATGTTAGCAATTTACTAATTATTGAATATTATTATTTGTCACCTGTTAGTTAGTTATAGTTATGTTTGGGTGAAATCCTTCAACTGAATTTTAAACCAGTTTCCCCCAACTGATTGAGCTAAAATTTTGCACACACTTATGGTTTTGGTGACATTGCACGATTAGCTAAGTGACGTCATTGTAAATCCAATATGGCGGACGCGACAAGATGGTGATGTATTATATTATTTCCATAACCACCCCCTTGAAATGGGTATCAAATAAAAGGATTCGTCGAGTAGAATACGATAAGGGCTTGTTTTTAAAAATTTCTTTTTAAATTAAGAATCTACTTTAACTTTTCTTTAATTGAAAGTTCATATTTTCATTTTTTCATATTTTGATATAGTGAATTTCCATTGGAGAAACTGCTATGTTAAAATTCGGAAAAGTTGTGGGAAAAGTTTTTATTGGTAAATAATAATGTTGAAATAAAATAATAAAACAAATGAGCTAAAAATTACTGGATTTAAAGTTATAAGATGATATCTGTTGATATCTGTTACCTACTTTCGAGTTTGATCTTAATAATAAGGAAGTTAACAATCAAGAAAGGTAAAAGTTCATAAATATAAGGTCTTATTTCTTATAGCTCAAGTATTTTCTCGGCTTAATAAGTGCATATGAATCGGAAAGAATTTGCGAAGGCGGAAACCTTAAAGCAAACTTTACTTAAGGCGAATTGCGGCTTAATTGCAGGAAGGCAGGATTTTGTAGGTACTTTCGCTAATTTTCGTTTAACTTGGCACTGAATTACCGCAGAGGTTGAAATTTCCCCCGAAATTGTTCATGTTTAGGGCGCCGCGGTTTAACGTCCTTGTTGCAGACATTCCCACAGGCGAGTCCGCGGCTCGAATGCATTAATTGCCCGTCGTTTTAAGTGAAATTGGAGGTAATGGGGGCCCCGCGATCGATTCCTGCCACGGAGGGCCGTAAGTCATATTTGCGGCAGAGTCGCTTAAGCGGAATATGCGGCAATTTGTTCGTGCGGCGGTGGCGACGTCGTCCGCCATTTCTCCTTTCTGAGAACAAGAAACGGTAATAAAAATTTTATAGTCGATTTTTGAAAAACACGGCCAATATTAATAAAGCAAATGTGTGTCAGTGCGGTCCGAAGCGACGACTTTGGCGAGTCGCTAAGGTCCGTCGAGAAGTAAATCACAAGAACCACAGTTCATTTTGGAAATTGCAAGTCGAGAAATAATAAAAATGAAAATCTCCTTTAGAATATCCTCGACCGTAACCAAAGGGAGAAAGCCGAGCCGGCGACGTAAGTGCCGCGTCGTAAAATGCCCGCGAACGCGAACGCGGTCATTAAGTATTAAGGTCATCCCACACGGGAACCCGGCTGCGCGCCGCCGCGATCGGCTCATACATGTTCCAGATCCGCGAAAAAGACCTTAGGGAGGCGCGACTCCGCGAATTCTGCCACCGATCGTTAGACCGCGCGCGGGATCGGAATCCATTCAGCCCGTCGCAGATATTTGTCCGGTACAAATTTTATTATCGTCACTTTCGGCAATTGAATTCCGCGTGTAGCTCAGCGCAGAGTCCCGGCCGACATGGTATGCAAATTTCACCGCACGGCACGTTGTAATTATTCCACCTTTCATTGTTTATGCGCCCGTGGCCGGTGCCAAACTCCGTCACAACTTGGAGAAGCCTGGGCACTTTGTCGCCGCTTCCCACCTGAGGCGGCGCGATACCCCCGCGGCGCAAGGGCGGAAGGAAACCGCGACCGAGAGCGGCCCCATAATTGCCGCGGACACAGTTTATTTGGTGTTTTAAATGCAAATCCCATGTCCGCTCTGATCATCGACGAACTGCACGGCCGCTCTTAATTATTTCGATTTGAATTTTTCTCACCGATTAGTTGCGACGCGCAAGGATTTTATTGTTCCGCGTTAAAGCGAATTTCCTGTTCGCTGACCCCCGCGACCTCGACGACTGCAAGGTGACAGAAGTCCAAGGGGATGGTGAGCGCCGCGGAGTGCACCGTCGTGACTTGGGAAAAAAAAACCAATGCTCCTTCAGATCGTTTTGGGAATGGCCTTGTCCATTTTCGGTTCCGGTGGAAATTCCAGTGAATGTTCACCACTGCATAGTGGGACAAAACCATCTTAAGACAATCCGAAATCAATAACTTTGAAACCGTCCAAGACATCGTTACTTTGGCAAATAAATCTCTATACATATTATGGAAGTCATGAATGAATTTAATTTTTATAATAAGATATAAATTCTTTTAATTTGATTTTGTGTCTAAGAATGCAATTTCATTCCTACATACCTTCTGTAGACACAAATTAACATAAATTAATTTTGAGGTTTACTCACGGATTTTGATGAAACTTTGTAGTAATGTCTACGAGTGCTGAAAATAAGGAAAATTTTACTTTACTACGATTTATCATGTCATAAGAAAAATGCATGCTCGTCACTAACAAGTCGAAAAATATACATATTCTCCTTTAATTTGTTAATTTCAAAGATTTTTGAAGAAGAAAGGTGGAAATATCTTTAATTTATGGTATTTAAATATAATTTGCATCATTTTGTGGAAATATGCGAAAAATTGTAATTGTCAATTTTCGAAATTTCAAAGTGACCGACAATTTTTGTTTGCATATTCGTCACTTTTGACTCCAAATGAACACTCTTACAAAGTTTTATCAAAAACCACAAATTATAGCGTGACCATTTTTCTGATTTTTTGGAAGATTTTTCTTTTATGAATTGTAAATAATTTTATATTTTTAGGAACCCAAATAGGATCACTTTATTGTCCGTCTGTCCGTCAAGGCCATTTTTCTCAGAAACAGCTAGAGGTATCGAGTTGAAATTAATACCAATATACATATAATATATAATACTAAATTCTAACTACGGCCCGGTCTCACAGTCATGTAAATTTAAGTTTCTAACTTAATTCAAAGTGTATTTTCATGCTGACAGACTAACTTACTAACTGTCACATCAAAACCTATAGGGTACTTTCCGTTGATCTAGAATCTCGAAATTTGGCACGAAGAAATGTTTCATAGCACAAATAAAGGAAAGAACCTGAAAATCATTAATTTGTAATTCTAGGTGGAGTTTTCTTTTTATATACATATTATACATGCATAAGTCAAAATGATATGCTTATTACGTGATAAACTTAGTTTTTTTCTATACAAATCCGATTTTTAAAATTTTGAAAATTACTATTTTTTGAATGAAAAAAAAGTCTTAAAGATGAAAAATTTTTACATTTGTATTTTTCGATAACTTACACCAAAATTTGAATGAGACCATGAAGAAGAATTTTTTTTATTATCATCACGTCGAGACTCATAACTTTATAAATTTTAAATCTAAATCTAATTTATTGGTTTAATAAAATCTCCTTCATTACGGGAAGTGATGTAAATAATTTAAAATATAAAACAAAATTGTAAATAATTAAATGTTGAAATTGAAGTTTTCATATAAAATAATCTTAAACAAACGTAATCCTAAAGTCAGTTTATCACTTCTCAAGTTCATAGAGTTCATAATGAGAAGAAATAACCCTGATACGTGTGACTCATATAAAAATTCCTAAGTCATAATAATTTTATTTCAAGATTCAATTTCAATTTATAATTTAGCATAGCAGAGATGTTCTGTAGTTTTTCGTAAATTTTATAATTGCTGACATGAAACCTAATCGGAATTTGGAGTTTCTCTCGGTAATTATGCAAATTAGCAACTTTATTATTCTAAGCTGGGTTTAAACTTTTGAGGTATGTCCTTTTGCGTTTCTTGAGCTTGAATGTAGGAATCTAATACGATTTGGCTATTTCACAAATAAACCGGTTTTAAAATCAATTTGTAGATTGCAAGCAGGTACCTTAAACCGAAGATCAAATTTGAATGCCTCCAAGATGAAAAGTTTGTCTTCTCAATAAATCATTTTTATAGGCCTCCTCGGCACGTCTAAACAGTGTCAGCAAAGAAACCGAACATACACCTGGCCGAACCGCTGGTTGCGAGCCTCTTTGTTCGCATCGACAAAGAGAAGAAAATATAATTTCCCTTAAGCAGGTAGTTTTGACTCTTTATCATACCGAAGACGATCTTTAATATCGAAAAATGATTCACTCGGAATTTAATGTTTATTGCACATCTGACACCTTTTGTTCCCCACCGTGTAAAGGACTTCTGTGGGATGGTTATTGAGCCGACGAGCTTTTATTTCTCTCAATTGGTATGTCATTGATTTATGTTTGGTAGGCTTAAAATTAAAACCTGTGGTATTGCGAAATGTATGCGAGGTCCGTGGCAAATGACCACCCGTATATAAAATAATGAATGCTGAAACATGTCTTAACAAATTATAGGTAACATTTTGGGGAAAAAAAAACATAATCCAAGAGGTTGTAAATAAAGCAAAGAATCCATCGGCGTCCTTGCTATGATGACTAACGCTAACCTTTCCTAGTCGAAACTACTTCCTACAATTATGGGAGCAATAAAGGCGCTCTAAAAGATTTATGGCACTTTGTCTTTCTAATGACTAAACACACGGACGAAATGTCCTCGATAAGGAGAAGCCTGCCACACCTTTCGAGATGAATTTGCCCAGGTGTGAAGAGTGTGATCCTTGCAGGGATTGAAAATAATTTTTTTCTCACTTATCTGTTTATCTGGCACAGACGTGACAACATTTGCTCTCCTATCCCTGGGGATTGATAACGTGATGAGTACCTGCTCTGGAATTTATAAAGCGATTGTATGCTAATAGGATTAGGACTGTTGACGAAAGATAACAACTGACGGATTTATCGATATCGATCCGCCGCCCAGATAATTCGTTATATGGTTCAGTCGAAGGAAGTTAGTTTGACCCGAAGAATTTCTATTTCCATATTTCAATTCGAGGAAGTCTATGTCTAGACGGTCTACAGATATCCGTCGATTAATAAAATTTTATAAGGGCTCCGATTCTGCCTATCGCTGGGAAAAATCTATTTAATCAGTTCACACAGAGTTCACACCTAGAACACTTTTTGAAACTGATTAGTTCTTGTGGGGTAATTAGGCTCTTTGACCTGCCGATCGGCAGATGTTTGGGCATTTTCAAACCTGCACAAATAGGGGAATGAAGCAACACAGTGCCACCGTGAGTGAATTTGACATTGGCATGTGCACAGTATCGAAAATCTTTGTTTACTCACCCATTCGGCTTTGAGCTCACCCTTAAAACTCAAAAATGCACAAAGGGCAGCTTCGCATAAGGGCAGGAAGGGTAAAATTTCACATCCAACACCTGCCTGAGGCAAGATGCATTTTCGCATCATGAAATAACGAAAATCTGCTCGGTAGGGATTTTAAAGTTTAACGTTCGTTGGGGGATGAAAGTATTAAAAATGAAAATATCTATAAAAGGTATGTTTGTTTTTTAGTTCGTACTTAGTAGAAAAGAGTTCATACTCATAACATTAATAATTAACACAAAATTGTAATATTTATATCCTGTATTATATTTAGATAATTGTAACTAATTACTTTTTATTGAATTCAACTTATTAATATTTTAATAGATGTTATTTCACCATGTCAACTTTTTATGTTTTACGCTTTAAATGACAGATTATCTTTTGAGGATTCTAAATTATAGTAGTGACACATTAAAAAAAAAAGTCTTTTATATACAAAATAACTCGACAAAAGATCAAACTTTTATTAAATTTAAAGATTTACATATTTATAAAAGAAGCCGGTTTAGTTATCCCTTGAAATTTTATGGTATACTTTAAGAAAAAATATTTTTCATAGCTTTGGAATTTTTGACTACAACGTACTTATGTATATTCATTTTCAACCATGAAATCCCTTCGTTTTTCTCTATAAGTTTATCGTCATTCTATATTTTATTTTTAGCAACAGTTTTCCTATTATATTAGGTATATTATATAGAAAGTTTGTTAGTAAGAAATTGAATACCTTTTACAATAGTAGGAAAATTAATGCACCGACAAGTTTAACTTTAGGTAATATTAGAAATTAATATGTTTCTACACTACCTTACAGGCATTTTTTTTAATTTTTTTAAACGTTGTAATGGATTTTCTTTTAAATATTATAACAATTACGTAACCTATATTTAAAGTAAATTTCATGATAATTTCAAATAAAATTTTAATTCCGGACCAAATTATCAGTTCAACAAAAAAAGCTTGTTAGTTTAAAATTTTATCTAGTACCTAATCGAAACTTTTTATCTGTCTCCTAATTGAAAAATGTGGCGTTTTTATGCTTAAAATTTTTGTCTAAATTTCAGTTATGGTAATCCATTGAGTGGTTTTTAAAATAAGAAAATTTAAGAAAATGCAAAAACAGAAAATTGATTTTATGAAAAAGCTAACCTCTTTAATCAGAGTAAAATCACATTAAGTTTCAAGGGTATAGAATAAATGAATTGTGAACAACTTATAATTCAATATAATAAAACAAATTTTTAGTTTTTTCAAAATGTACACAGGTTCGTTAAAATTCGTTCTCGGAAATGATTCTTATAAAATTATAATTTTGTAGTCGACTGCAGTTTTGAACAATTGCTATCTAAAGACCTGAGATATAACGGAAAGTATGCAAATTGGATAATTACTTATTTAAATTATACTTGAACTCTTCTAATTATCTTATTCACCCCTGAATACAATGAAAAAAAAAATGTTTGCAATTTAAGCAGGTTTGCGACCCGCCAGGCTGCAATGTGCCGCCAATTTTTGAGCAGCTGAATCGGATGCCCTTTGACTAGTTGCGCAAAAAACCGAATCTCTATTCATTGAGGCAATCGAGCAGGTATGCATTGAGGAAATGCAAAGCGCATACCTCCGGCAGGCCTGCATAAATTCATATTTCACAAAGGACCAACCGGGCAGATGTTCTGGCCCGTCACCCCGAAACAAGGACCCGGGAGTCTGCGTGCGGCTCCGGCAGTAGCACGCGCTGCGGAAAATAACACCCCACTGCAATGATTTCAGGTATTTGAAAATTTAACCGGTGAAGGGCCGCGGATCCTTTTCCCTTTTGTAACGAGCCCAGACTCGGCCCTGCATCGCACCGACGGATCCAGCTTGAGGCCGCGCAACGCAAGTATCCGAAATCAAAACGTCGCAGGCAGCCAGCCACCAGGTTGTCCTTTGTGCGGGGAGATTTAATCGTCGACGGATACTCCACGAAAATATTTGATCGTCCTGCAGGTTTTTTCGACGTCCTGGTTTTCACCTTTATTGCACAGGTAAATTATCGCTCGGCGAACTCCTTTGTGTCCCGGCGTTCCTTGGCTCTTTAGGGTTTAGTTCGCTTTTTTCGGGCACCGCTCAGACGCTTTGTCTTCACCCTAGACCAGTCTAAGGACAATGCCGTCCATGAAAATCGAAACACCGGGCACTAGACTCAGATTCAGAGCACTTGGCCAAGGGTTTCTTAGGTGTCCCGTTCAAGGGAATGATTCCGTCTTGAAGAAAAACTGCCAGGTGCTCTCGCTGGTTCTAGCCGAACAATATGGGGATTCGGAAGACTATTTTTTTCGGGATTTTCTGGATATTGTGCGCCTTGATTCCTTGCATTCATAATAAAAGTTAACATAAAGTGACTGCCTGCCAGAGGGTGATAAGGGGACCGTGTGCCTGGTGCCACACGTTAATGTAACGGAAATCAGTGCCTAGGAAAAGGTGCGCTCAGAATGCGGTTTGTAAAATGCAACTCACATCTTGATACATCGAGTGAAGAAAGATTTATAAATGACGATACTTTCTGAGGGGCTACATACCCCTAGAATTCTGTCTATTTCCGAAAATAGACATCTTTTCAAAGAATTTAATCTTTTACGCTAAGGTTCCGTGCTGAGATTTATATGATAGACTAAATTTTACTATACGATTTTGCTAAAGAATAATTTTTATTTTTGCATAGCATTTTAAGCTATAATTAATATAATTTGCATAGCACATAAGTTCATTTAATATTTTATCAAACGATTATAAGCAAATGTGCTATATAAAGTATTCAGACTAGACTGTTGATAAATGAAAAAATAATGTTCTTTTGAGCGATGAATAGAACTTTAATCTTGATGAATCGGATAAAAATTGCATTACCACATTTCATACAAAGCATGGGGGATGAAGTGGGATAATTTTGGGGTTGTGTTTAGGTGAAAGGAGCAAACCCTTTTTAATTTATGGACCGATTTAACTATAGCGATATTTTGGAATAAATAATTTTTTCAAGTCGAACCATCTGAATCGCTTGATTTAAATCCCATTGAACATTTTTAGGCCTTTCTAAAAAAAGGAGTTGATTACAGATTTTTAACCGAAATTTACTAAGGCTCTTAAAGACCAATGGAAAAAGGTAAGGACGTATACTTATAAAAAATGTAAATAATAGTATTTTAATAAATAGTATAGATTTAGAAAGTATTATTCATAATATATTGTACATGGAATAAATTTACTAATTAAAATTTTTATTATTTTAACTTTAAAAACTATAATTACAATTTCTTGATAGAGTACCTACGTGTGTTTCGCAGTATCTATTGTTAATCATTTTTTACCAGAATATCTCCATCCAATTTCGATTCGATCGTAATTAAAACATGAAGAAATTTAATTTTGATTTAATATAACATAAATCTTAAATTACTTCTTAAAACAAGATAATTCTTATAATAAAATAATATAACAATAATATGTAGATTTATGCCGCATTCCTCAGCATGTTATTGGAAACATTCACCTAATTCCAAGCTGCCTACGCATTACATAAATTAAATAATAAATTTTCCTTAATTTTTCAATATAACGTAAGTATTAATAAGTGTTTTAAATTCTAGAATACTATACCATTTCTTAATTTTTTTGGCGAACTATTATAATAATTAACTGAGGAATAAATTAGGTGCAGATAGATTGTCATTTCCCATTATTACTGATAAGTTTTCGTTCTCAAAAGTTGTAATGATATATGCAAATGTCTTTAACTTTTTCCATCTCTGTTAATTATTTCAGGTTTAGTTTGTCTGCACTTTCATATAAAATTGCAGTAGGAATATCCCGAGGAAGATTACGCTCTGCTTTGATGTCTCTATTTTCTATTCAGTGGTTAAAACTAAAAATTAAACCATAGGTGTTTTTGGTGATATTTGAAAAATTTACAAACTTCTTATAATTTTGATAAGTGTTGCGAAGGTTAAACACATCTACGTCAAATTTCCTTTCCCATTTGGAGTTCTTGTGAAATATGAGCAATTTCTGCCTGATTGCGCAGATGTTTTTAAAATAACTTTGTGATTAAAAGAAATATTCCTCGCATTAGGCTGAGTGGGTTAAATCGCATCATCATTAAGCCAAAAGGACGGCGGCGGGCCTGCCGTCCCAAATTATGGCTGGGTCCTTACTTAAGACCCAAACAATAATTAGGAGCCATAAATCTCACCTTAAATGAGTGGCCTCAAAATCACCTACGCGCGCGGTTCATTTCAACCAAAGGGTGCCACAGGGTCGCATCCGCGTCCGCACTCGCGCCACAGAAATCAACGCGGCGACGATGGAGCACCTTGCGCGGGTCAAAACTGCCCGAAACGTTCGAATCATCATCGGGACCATTTTCAAGCGGGAATCCTTTTTTCCAGGGAATGATACCCTTCACAAGGTGCCATTCAATTCTCCTAATCATCGTTTAATTTTATTGCTTTTGCTGACCAGCGCCTCGGCCTGCGCTCGAACTGAGGAGGCGCGGAGCCACAGATTGAGTAAGCAGTTTTCGAGAGACACCTGCTTGTTAATCAATAAAATTGATCGGTCGTTGTTGATAGATCTTTTACACCTTGTACGCGATACGACTCGAGATAGGTCATCAATTACGGCAGAATTAGGGGCATAATCTGTAATTAAATCTTCGCGGTTTCGTTTTCGTATTTTCTGATAATTGGAAGGATTGGGAAAGTGTACTGCGGTTGCGGGAAGGGTTTCGAATGCGTCATTCATGAGGTAGGTAAAGGTAAATGAGATGATAATTGGTGATATTCTGTTGCTTCCTAAGCTGCTTGTTAGAACATTTTGTTTTCTTGAAATCGATATTTTAAGAAGATAAGGGTATTTCTTTGTAAATTCTTATTTTAAAATTCTTATTATAGGATGTCGTTACTTAATTTGTTTAGCCAATTGTTCTTGTTTTGAGTTTTACTTTTATAGTCCTAAAAATTAAAAATTAGCGGCGAACGAATTTTTATTGATGGGTTCCGGTGCAGCTCGTTACGTAAATTTTTTTTATCCGCATTTTTATTTCTTCTACACAATGCTTTAAATTTTAAAATATAGGTAGTATTGGTGTCGGAAAAGTGGTTTATTTGCATATGTATATAAAGAAATATACCTATGTGTTTCTTCACTAAAATAATTATCAATTAAAATACAACGTAGCACCATTCTCTATTAATGAAATTAGATTTTGCAATTAACATTTCAAAGTTGAATATTTCTGTTTTGTTACAGTTTACGACTACAATTTTTGCATATTATTAGTTCACACTTTCACTCACCTTAATGCTCACCAAAATAAATTGTTATATAATTTATGAAAATAATATTTTCCTTTTAGTTATATTTTTGTGGTGACTATAATTTTCGCATGAAATACTTATTAAAATAAGAAAATAATTGATTATTTCTATTAATATGACTTGTACTGTATAACGCAACTAGAGTTAAACTCTTAACTTTTCCAGTTAAAAGTCGAGTGAACTTAGGAGAAAAATTTCTGAATCGACTCGTTGTTCTGTCTTACTTTATACCTGAGTTTTCCATGCGAATCATGCAGAATCAGGTAAATTAGATCGTCCAAGTATTTTTCAGCTTTAAATTGAGTGTCAAATTCTGCGGTTTTGACTAAATAGTCGTTTTAATATATTTTTTATAAAAGGCAGAACGCCTAGACTTTGCGAGAGACATTGACAGCATATGCCGCATGCATGAGCAGTCGCTTCATGTTTTTATTAATATCTCAATAAATAATTGTTCGAATTTGTTTAATAATATTGTTTTATAATAACTATTTAATAATATTTGTCCGGATTTGATCAAAACTAAATTTACAAATATATTCTATATATTAACTGGACAAGTTCTTTTTTGTTTGAAATTACACTTTTAAAGCGATTTTTAAGTACGATGCGTTAGTTTTTGGTAGAAAATATTTTAGGATCGGAAGTAAATAAACCTGGAGAATACTTTAAATTAAAAAAATCGGTTTCCGGTTTTGTTCCCCAGCTCCTCATTTATCATTGGATATTAAAAAACTTATATTTTGTTTCATACTATTGTACCAATATATCCATCTGAAGATACTAGAATTAAGTATTACAATGCTTTTTCTTCTTATTACCTTAGAAAAGTAGTAAAATGGAATTGATCTGTTTGAAATTTATTGGAAAAAAAATGTTGCTGTTTGCTGTAACATTTTGTACTGATTACGCATTTGTGGATGTGGTCACATTCCCGAGTACAAAATTTTACCTGAATCTAATGAGGGCAGGTGGGGAAATGAGATGATAAAAATTTAAGGCATATAATGCAGAAGATTACTTAGGTCCTGAACAGAATTGCCTGATTTGGAACTAAAAGTTTTTTATTGATCATAAATACTTTACCCACTTAGGCAGACGAGCCCACGGAATATATACTACAATACTTTGACCCCTACTTGGTCCTAATTAGGAAAACCTGAGGCTAGTTAGTAATTTTAACGGTCTGAATGTTCCTATATATTGGTCCATACTCGGATCTATGTAAGTATGATAGAAAAATATCATGATGCTAAAAGTATGTTATCATGGGTTGCAGTGCAGCTGATTTCGTCCTGATATATTCTAAATAATTTCTGAGATTTATTCTAGTCGGGCTATGAATAAGAAAAATTCTAGAGTTAAATAAAAGCAAATCGGAGGAATCCGAGCCGCTTCCAAAAGCCAGGTGTAAGTCGACCCGTGTAGGTAGGATTTGTTATTCTACCTCCTTGCAAATCTCCTAGGACCGTTAGCATGCATCTGATGAAATTTTAACGGAACACGGAGGCAGCTGCAATCCATATGATCATGCGCCGAAGCAATCGCCATATCGTCCGAAAGTGCAGCATATCCCTTCTAAGACACTTTCCCTCAGCTCGGGGATTCACCCCAGCTGGGTCTAACGTCTTCCAAACACGGAAGAGGAAGACTTCTAGACAGGTCTAGGAACTTTAGACGCAGCCACCAGAAGTGGCTCCGGAGTGGAAACACACCCAGGGGACGTGGTGCACCATTGATCCACCGTTCGAAAGGTGACCACTCAGTCACCGGTCTATTTAAAGGAATCGAAAAGTGTCGAACCCCTCGTGCGTTGCGTGTCGGTTTTTTCTACGCACATTTCAACAGTTCACCGGCACACGACAGATGTGGATATTTTTATCCTTGGCTTCCAGGCTTCACTCCTGGATACCGGCGCAGCTCTAGAAAAAAAAATACAATCTTTTCTGAATCTGATCCGACCTGAATAGGGCTCACCACCAATTTGACATGTGCACACATACGCGGAAAATCGAGGCCCTACGCAGGGGAGAATTTTCGGATTCTTTGGTACGTGTGACCCTTTAAAATTCTAACGCTCGCCGTGATTTCGGCAAGCAGCTTGCGATTTGCTGCAGCGTTTGATTTTGAACGGGCACACGATCGGTTTTCGATTATTTTGCTGTTGCAATGTTGTCATGGAATTTTACATTATATGGTAGTTTTATGCAGGGAAATTTCGAAATTAATTTTCGGAACAGAAGTACATTATCACCACAAATGCACCATATAAAGGAATATATTTTATATATTATTATTAAATAATAATAGAAACGACAAAAAAATATAATTCTTTAATAGAAATCGCAATAGAAAAATTCAAAATATGAATTTCAAATATAGTAGCAATTGTCGTTTGGCCTTTATGTTTGGCAAGGAAAGAGTTCAGAAGTATGCTGAGTTTATTATTTTGATGTTAGTATACTAGATATATAGAAATTTAGTTCGATTCCCCTAGATTTATTCATACCACGAAATAGCTAAAATAAACTTTGAATATACTTTGATTAGATCAGAGAGCAATAATTTGAAAACGGACCATTCGGTGTGGATTCAAAATTAGAGAATACTTCTAGAAAGCCTAGTAATATCTAATTTGGCCTGTATCTGATCCTACAGAAATAGTTGTAACAAATCTTTTTATATTTACTTTGCCTACTTAATTGTAGTTTAAGTATTAAAAATACATATTACATAATTAAAAACGTTTCTCTCCTATTATGATAAGTAAAGATTATCACTGGTCAACAAGGAATTTGTTAGAATTTTGTTCGTAGATGGCGAATCTGGAAAGCAAATTTTTCATAGCACCCAGCAAATAAGATTCAAGAATTCATTTATTTTTAAGATATGTTGTATTTTATAAAAAAAATGTATGGTACTCACTCAAGGTTCAAGATTATATTTGAACCTCTTTGTAACTTTTAATAAAGATTTTAAAATATTCAAAATAAATTCCAAGAAATATTGATCAGTGTTATCTCTATGGACAGTTTTAAACATTTAAATTGCTGAAATAAAAAAACTGAACTCTTGCATAGCGTGATATGTTAAAGTTTGTTTAATTTGGAAAAAGCATAAAATATACAAAAAAGTAGGTATGTATCCATCACAATTCTTGAATTATTGAGCTGCAAGATCTCAACATTTGAAACCAAAATTCAACGATGTGTGTGGACATTACGGCATTACAGGGAGTTTATTACAATATGTAGATATGATTCATTCGCTTTTTTAAATGAAGTTAACCTATGTATGTATTTCAAGGTATAAATAAAGCACATAATACATACTATATTTATGTTAGAATTTCTAGATAAATAGTTTTTTAATAAATATACGAACTTAAGCACAGTTTTTTAATAATTTATCTATTATCTTTTACAATAATAAATGTTAACCCTTTTCTTTAAAAAACAAAAAAAAACAGATTTAAATGGTTAAAATTAACTTAATGCATGTAAAATCAGAATGTTTTGCTAATATGAAGTTCTAAAAAGTGTTAGCAAACTTAGACAAAAAAAAACTTATCAATAACCGGTTGGAATGAAAATCAATGTTCAATTGACAAAATGCAAAAAATAACGATTTTATTTTTTAATATTCGTATATTTCGTACTACTATGGAATTTTATGTAATAATATTTTACGTCTGAAAGTTAAATGTTTTTTGCCAGTTAATTTTTTGGTCAAGGGTCATTTTCTTTAATAAAATTAAATTTATATTTGTTTGTTTGATTTCTTTTGATCAAAAAACGGTTTCAAGTTATTTATATAAAGTGCTTGACCATATTTCATTACGTTACGCTGACAACTTTCAAATGTCTTCCTAAAAGACCAACAAGACTTAATCATGTCCAATAAAGGGCATGCAAATTAATCATAAAACAGCATTTTGGGAAAAGTTGTTTCAAAATTGCTATAAAGGTGTAAAGGTATAAATCTGTAAATCATCATCAATAAAGCGTTAAAATACCTAAGATGGCTTCAAAATGCAAGCAAGGTTCAATCAATTCACTAATTTAATTACTGAGTCTACTGAGTTAATTCAGATCGTCTGAAATGCGATTGGAGGAAAAAATGAACGACCGGTCACTGGTCAGCTCAATAAATCGATTAAGTCGAAACCACGACGAGAGTGGTATCAACTGGCGCGGGAGGACAATAAAACACGAGAAACTGTCGAAACAAGAACTCCCGAAAGACGAGATAAAATCCATTAAGATCGCGCGCTCATGTCAGTGACCTGTTTTATATATACTATACCTATATGTACTATGTATATAATATCATATATTATTGTTTTTAGGTATTTTGATCTGTCGTCTAGTCAGCGAACAGTCGTGATCCTGCTCCGCTGATGCATCTGGAACCCCGGGATATCGAGGGCACCTTTCCTCCTGATTATATAACATCAATCGCGAGCAGATCCAATGAAAGAAACCAGGATCAGGGCACAAAAAGCGAAGAAACCCTAGCGTCAACGGTCTTCGGATTCCACAGGGGCACCGGTTAAAAAACTCGTTCCATTCCTCGAGTCGCGTACTCCACAATCCGAATCATCTGTTTACCTACCGTCCTACCTACCTCCATCCGTGTCAGGTTCGGTTCACACTGGCGGGCCTGGTGTGCGTGGCTCTGCGTTCGTGCCCTCGAGAGGGAACCATAGAGCACAACGCGCGGTACCCGGACCCACAGGCACCGAGCGACACGGCACGGTTCGGCACGGCACGGCACACCTGTCTCTCCCTCTTCTTTCAGAGGCCCGCAGAAAGAGTGACCGCCTTAGTCGCTGGGTGCCGGTTCCTTAGTAGGGGAAGCGGGTTTTGAGCCGTCTCATTGGCTCGCCGGCACGTGCTGCTCAACGATTTCATCTGGTGGGGCTCACTATTTAACCAAGGCCACCTCACAACCATACCACAGTCCGTTTCTTGTTGCCCTTGCAGTGAGAAGTCTCAGTCTCGAATTTAGTCTTAGTCCGTTAGTTCGGTTCAAAACAAGATCTAGATCGTTTTGTTTGTTACCTCTTGTGCCGTTTTTATTGATCAACCAGCTCTGGCCGGAGGTGGATCTATCTTTTAAAGAAAATATTTAAGATCAGTGAACTTGATTGTTGTGTTTATTAAAATTTGAACAAAATGCCATCAACACTAGTTGAAAGGAATTATAGCAAATGTCCGCTAAAGAAGCGACCAGTGCACTTCACTTTTGAGGATAGTGAAACAAAAGATGAACCAGAAAATTTATGCATTAAAAAGGAAGATTCCTCAAGTGCCGATGAGGCTGAGGAGAAGTTTACGGAAGTGATCAGTAGTGATATCAAGACATCAGTGATCGTGCCAACGCCAACCTATCCGAAATTGAATCTACAACCTTGGGGCTTTCATATTCCCTATACGGCTGAGTTCTACAGAAGTATTCAACAGTCGCATCAGCAAGTGTCGCCGTTGAGAGGTGATCTTCATTCACCAAGTTCACCATCAGAAGGATCACTGTCACCACCCCCGCATTATCTTCACGGACGATCGAGCTCAGTGTCTCCGCCGATTCGGGCTGAAATTTACCGTCCCATCGGTGTGAAGCACCCCAACAGTCACATAATTAAACCAGAAGTGATCCCGCAGCACAGATACATGCCATACCAGATACCTTACCAGCCGTACGCACTGACCCTTAGCCAGCCCCCAGTGTCTCCAAGCTACAGCGACTCATCGTTCTACTCAGCCCGATCAATCACCCCAGAATCAAATGGATCAACACCTGAAGATCTCTCGGTAAAGCACAGCATCCCCAGCTTTGTTCCGGACCATCCTGACCGCGAGTCAAAGAAGTTCGGCGAAAAGGACAAAGTCGCACCGCCAAGGTATCAGTGCCCAGATTGCAACAAATCGTACTCAACATTCTCTGGATTGACCAAGCACCAGCAGTTCCACTGTCCTGCAGCCGAAGGGAACCAAGTGAAGAAGTCGTTCAGTTGCAAGGACTGCGACAAAACCTACGTTTCTCTAGGAGCCCTCAAGATGCACATCCGCACCCACACGCTTCCTTGCAAGTGCACTATTTGCGGGAAGGCATTCTCGCGGCCGTGGCTTCTTCAAGGTCACATCCGGACCCACACCGGCGAAAAACCCTTCAGTTGCCAGCACTGCCACCGCGCTTTCGCAGATAGATCGAATCTGAGGGCGCATCTTCAGACGCATTCCGATGTTAAGAAGTACTCGTGCACGACATGCAGCAAAACATTTTCGCGGATGTCTCTCCTCACAAAGCACACTGAGGGCGGATGTCCTGGAATCCAGGTGTCGAGCAGCTCACCGGGGTTCATGGCACCTTACCAGGAGCACTAGTTACCGACACAAACACAGACACCACTCGCAGAAAAAAAAATTCCTATTATCTTTCGCATAAAAAACAAAAGACCAAAATTAGTTCCTAGAACCCACCCCTTGCCCTAAAATTAATTTTTCTAGTCATTTTTTAGGATTACTCTCCCGAAGCAAGCAGTATTCCCGAGACCGTTCGCCCGAAAAAGTGCCTATTTATGTAAATTATGTAGGTTAAGGCCCCATGTACAAAAGCTGTAAATTTTATATTCCTAAGTAGATGCGTAGTAATATATAGGAAGCCTGTAAAGTACTATTTATGAACGAGAGATATTAATTCATTAAAATTGAATATAACTAAACTCTTTCGACTTTTTATTTCAATTTTGGGTATACTTTTTAAAACTCCTAATTCCAGGTTTAGCTACGAATCAAGAAAAAAACAACAACATCTAAACAAACAACTATTATTAATTTGCAAATTGGTAGCAAACGAAGTAATTACGTACAAGTTTTACCCTGCGGCAGTATTACGAAAATTACCTTAATTTCATTTGGAAACTTATTTGTTACGTTCTTAAGTTTTTTTGTTTTTAAAGAATGTTTTGTTATGGGTATCGAAATTAACGATTTTAATAACATTTAATTTGATTTATACATTTGGTGATGCACTATATTTCAAATTAAGTAAACATTTCTAATGATACAGAGGGTTTCAAAGGATATGTTTGAATTAAATCAACAAAATGATCTAATGGATCATTTCATTTCGGTATGAAAAATTGATCGCTTAGGGAAAATTGAAAGTTGATTTTATACCTTCCAATTAGTGTAAATTTATAAATTATCCTACAGCATATTTCCTTTCAGTTGTAATTGTTATTTGTTACTTCTAAAAGAGTCATTGAGGTCTAAATGTTTAAAAAAATCGGTATTTAGCATTTCAATTCACCTAGCATTTCATCTTAATTAATTGAATAATTTAGCGTAAGTACATTTTACAATTCTTCAATTTAAAGTCAATATGATAAATTCTTTTTAAGTCAGTACAATGCGCGTATGCAGGGAAAGAGAACTGGAACTTGAAAATTAATTAAGTTAATTCCATACTTATGTATACCTCGAAATGCACTTGGACTATTATATTTATAATTTTATTGCAATATAATAATCTTTTAGTTCCACTATTAATATATCTACTATTAAATATCTCGATCTTTTTCCTTTTAGCCAATAGGAACGATATCGCAAAAGAATCGAAAATTAATAAGGTGTCGGACTATTTTGACTTTCGTTAGTCAATCATTTAAAACAATTTTTTACTTAATCGTGATGCTCTCGTGGAAAACGAAATAAATTCTTTTTATTTAGGTACTCGTCAAAAAACTCAATTACTTACGAACGAAAATTTAACTCACTTAAAATTTATTTAGTTTTTGCGCTTAAAATAAATGTTTACACATCCTGTGTACGTCCATGGTAAGTACTATTAATTTTTAATGGTTCTTGTTGTACGTATTTGCGAATAAAATGTGAAATTAGAGGTTGTTATTCAAAATATTTAGTTAGTTTTACACAGTCGTCAAAAGGGTAAGTTAAAGTCTTAAAATAAATGGAAAAGAGTAAAGAACATTCTAAGTGCAACGCATGCACGGAAAACGGTCGACTAAAGACAGAAACAGAAAATCGGAAACTATATTTATGAAATAACTTCCTACCTGTAAAATCATTCGTGATCGTTTTGGAATGCCTGTCCTTTTAATTCATGACAATGCACCTGTGCACAAAGTCCAAATTGACTACCTGTTTGATGATTTTAAAAAGGCCCTTCGTGGGAAACATTTCATCTTTGTAAACAACCATAAACGAGCAGTTTTAAGGTTAACCGAAAAATTATTTTTAAGAAGGTTTGGAAAAAATAATTGGTAAGGGAGATTATATCGGAAAATCAAAATAAAACATTTATATGTTTCTGCTTGTTTGCCCTCTATTTTGCGAATTTGAAAGGTAGGTACAGTTTACCTTTTATAATTCTGTGCTATTGAATACACTCTAAAACCTTATTTGTCGTGTTTTGGAATTTTTGCTAGATATATGCTTAAACGCGTTAAATAATAATATTCTAAGCATTTTCCATTAGATTAAGAATCGATCAACAAATATTTTGTTTATAAAGTATAATTAATTCTATTATATAATATTATAAAATAATTTTGTTTACAAACTCAGCGCCAGTCCAAACATTTAATAACTAAGTGCTATAAGGATTTACTTAACTACATTATATTATTATTTTAATGTTGGTACCTTCGTTAATCTACTCTAATCCTTAGAAGATAATTAAATGTGTGGGATAATGGGATAATCAAACATAAATACCTTCCCTACAGGACAGCAATTATCGCAGGTATTACTTTGAAGTCGAAGGTTTTTACTATGACTAATCCGGGGCTAACTGGATTCGTTGGTTATGATAATGAATTGAAAATGAAAATGAAATGCCATTAACAGCGAAGGACACTGGGCCCAGGAAAACCGACCCGACTATGGTCGTTATGTGGGCATAATTCATAATTTGTCCTGCAAAAAGCTTCCTTGGGGCAGTCCATAATTCTTGGGCTATCAAACAATGGTGTCGTAACAATCCCACAGAACTAGCAGCTATGCCACTGGCATTACTCAGCAGCCCATTTAGTTCGAAACAAAAGCGCAATAAAGGTTTGCTTGGCTGCGGCGGGCGTTTGCAGCATTTGCAGAATTTGCAGCGGTCGCCGCATTAAGGGAATAAATTTCCATTTAGTACGTCAATTATTAAATAATTGCAGAAAAGCGAAATAAATTGAGACCCTAGAGTAAATGGCCAGGCCACTGATATTGTTATGATCCATAAATGTCACCTGGTAGCCAGCCAAACTTGGGCACTGCGACTGCCTGCACTTGATCCGCTGAATAAATAATGAAATCTCTGGTGAATCTGTTTAGCCATAGTTCGAGATGATTATGCCCCGGCTCCGACTCCCACTGGAAGTGCACCATAATAGAAAATTGCGCAATATCAGATGCAAGTTGAATTATGTATGAACTAATGTGATCTTTGACAAAGTAACTGTAGACAACAGAAACTGCTTAGTTATTCCAGAGATTAGTCAGCTCTTTATTCTTGGTACGCTTCCGAGGATGGATTGATGGCGACTGTGGGCGAAGGGCCTACTTCCATCGAGTTACCTCCTCATTTCTTTCGCTATTTCAAGGAGGATTAGACGACTTCTCCCGAAGGTGGAGTGGCGGAAGATGAACACTTTCTTTCCTCCTGTCGGACTTACTCATCGATCACATTGCAGAAGTACGGTGTTATAAGCGATTTGTACGCCTTTTACGTAGACACGGTATTAGAAACTATTCAAAATTAAAATAAATTAATGAATTCCTGCCTTAGCCCAACGTATTTCTGTTAAGATAAATACTATACAACTTCTCCTAAGCAAATTTTGCATTTGTAATATCAGATATAAGGAAAAAACTGTTTATTTCTATGTCCAACACTGTCCTACAAAGTAACTATCTTCCCATCCTGTTCTTTTAGTAAATTATAATTAATTAACATATACTAATTTTATTTTTCTTCAACACTTTCCTATATTTTTAATTAAGTTCCAGAATCACCAGAAATATAATTTTACACACAACGATACAACATGAAATACAACCAAATCGTGAATCACCTTATTTTTTCTTTTCTAGATTATATGGTTTTAAATAAATTAAGTGGCAATGATATAAGCGTACACCTACATAGAAATTCATTTTTATTAATTTAAGAAATTTTTAGCAGAAGCAAGTCAAGCTCAACGATTGCAAGAGTGCAAGAATTTGAACGAAATCCTTACATCTTATTGATTAAATTTGTTTTTAAAATCTATACAGAACCAAACTTCGTCACGATTAAATAATTTTGGTTATGCTGATTTGATGTTTCTTTTTTAATTCGGAATAATTATTGTAAATAAGAATTCATCAAATTTGGCTAGTCAATATGAATAAATCTTTGTCGTGTTTTGTTTTTTAAATGATCATCAAAAATGCAGTCATATGCAAAAAGCCACTATTATTTAAAAGTTTATTGATGATGGTCTTCTTCGTGTACTATAACTTGACAATTTACTGATAGTGAATTTACGGTTGGCACTAGGAATTAACAATTATGATAGTTCGAAGTAGTGTACTAAGCAAAACTCTGTCAAATAATGTTGTATTTTGACAAACTATAGTTGCTGTTATTCAACTTAAGCAGACATATCATGGAAATCAAAAACGAAACGATTTTCTAATCGATACACATTTTCAAATGCCATTTTATGTGTAAAATATTATTTCGGCTAGAATAACAATTCGTTTTCGAGTTCCATGCTATCGAATTTTTGTATAATTGTAAAAACCATTTTATGTACTATATTGATTAAAATGTGGGTCAGTTACGACAAAACATATTTTGTCTATTCTAAATTGACTTTTGTTAAACTGGTAAAATCTGGAAACATTATAAAAAAAATGTACATACATAATAACAAAATAGTATTGTTATCTCAATAAAGTAGGTATGTATTTATTCAAAATAAACAATATTTTTTTTATTCTGAATAATAATCGTGATAAAAATTTTATGTACTTAACAAAGATTATTTGTCAATTTTAGCAACCATTTTGTAATTTTATCATAAGGACTACACTGGGTTTTGGTGTTATGGTTTTATTATTAATTTTAGTCCATATTTATAAGTAAATTAATATAATCATATTTGCTCGAATAAATTTCAAATTAGTCCTGTGTTATCAACTCTTAAAGTTCTATATTACATTAAATATATCACCGCAGTCCTAACTACATACAGAATCTAAATATGTGCGGACTTTACTATTAGTAAAATATTTTGTACATACATAAGGCGAAGATAAATTACAATTTTGTTGAAGGTTAGTTAAAAGAAACACTTCTAGCACCAAATTATATGTGTTCGATATGGGTACGAAGAAAATAAATGTAGCCATGTATTAGGAGTTCAGAGATTTATCGGCCAGTTAAGAGAATTTCAATTTATGGCAACAAAGATGGGACTATCTAGAAGCCTATAACTGGAAGGATGATGGCATTACCTTTCATAGAAACTGGTTAAACGTTAACAGTCAAACGAAGTAAAAACCACATACCTAGACATTTCTAAAACTGAATCAAGTATAATTCGTGAGGAAAATTTCTCTTTGATATTCGCATGCACCATCAAATGATCAGTAAAATTAATATCATCGGCAGATTCCGCCCTAATTCACAATTAGTTTGTAAAAACGTAAGCGATACACGCATTTGACGAGCGAAGCAAACTAATAACCCATTTCTGGTTCATTAGCAGAAATCTGCCATGAAATCTTGTCACTTTTTCCATACACCGTGTGCCGTGTGTTATAAACCAGAAGCACTATATGAACGATACACCACAAATAGGCGACATTGAAAAGAAATCATGAATGCCCGGATATTTTCCCACATTTCCTATTTTTCAGGGATTCCACCGAGCAATGATAGTCTGAGTCTTCGCGGTGCACAATGATAGCAATCACAGCGCACAATTTCTTGCGCCGAGAGTTCAAGATACGTTCGCGGCTGGCGCGGTGGCATCACATATTCCGCACACATGCACCGAACGCACCTACACGCATCTTAATAGCCGTCAATATTTATGAAGGAAAAGAGGCAACAATCTGCTCGTTAGGTAGAAAACCGCAAGATGACTTGCTTCTAATTTTCTAGAAAACTTGTCCTCGCGGAAATAAGATCTTCCGTACTCCACTTCGGGAGCACGCATTGTGTCCGCGACGGTATCAGGTTTTAATGATGCGTGATCAACCAAAACTCCCAAAGAATTTCTAATTTCATATTTGTGCCTGATCTGGGCGAACGATCCGGAGTTTCACCGGGCGCTCCGCATGTACTGGGGCACCGCATCGCGATCACGGATCGTGCCTCACAATTGGCATTTTGCGGCAAATATCGACGGGAGGATATTAACACCAGCAATTATGAAAATCCGTGTACCAATAAAACCAATATTGAATTTTCTGATTAATATCGTTTATGGTAAATAAATTTTCCAGTGTCACAGGTGCACGGCTTTTCGCGGCCGCGGATTACCAACTCTACGGACTCTGGGGCACTCGTTCCCGATGAATGAAAAGGGTGCGTTGAACTTGGCATGCGGCTTTATAGTTGAAACATGCGATAGATTCGCTGAAATATATTCGCTAGTTACATGCATTTTCCGGACGGTGAATACATAAATCGCATAAAACGCCTCCAACTATTCATCTTGTGAATAAAATATTGCGTCTCTGAGCAATCGTCTCGTCGAGATGGATTCGATTTTCTCTCTTCGGCAACAAATTTGCATTTTGACTGCACCAACTATGCTTTTCGTTTTGGATACGAAACCGTCTTTATGGCGAGTTTTATCGCCCAAGTTTATATAACTTAGATTTTGCACCGCTGCACTGTTGGTGAACTGATGTAACACTTCACTTCAACTGCAGCTGAGTAATGAGCGCAATGTTTTCTAAAGTCGCAATTACTTTCTAATGCTACTGTCGACCTGGAGGTCATTAAATTATATAACTATAATAGTAGCTGGTGCAAAATTTAACTATACAATTTATTACAGTATTACATTACATTACAGTATTTATGAACATGTTTTATGCGCCTGAAGTAGATTATAAGTTTTATACCATTCCTTTGTGATGAATTTGGAATATGAGGACAAATTCCTTCATATAATACCAAACCAAAAAAAATTATAGAATTTCAGTATTAAATTTTAATTTCTATTTAATTTTATAAATGAGATTTAAAAACAATCATTTTTCTTGAATTAAAATTTAAAGCATTTTCATGAGAACGCCGCAACTTTCGTTTGCAAAACAATTGGTGAAGGAGTATTCACATTAAAACTCATAATTATTGTGAGGACAACTTTTGAATTTCGACAAAAGATGGTAACTTCTTAAATTAGGCAGATCAAGAATGTGAAAATAAAATGTTATGTCACAGAAAAATATGAGTTTTAAATATAAGATCTTTCTTATAGTTTCAAACTTAGTATTTAAAACACAATTTGTTGAATTTAATAATTTAATAGTATAATTCAAATAGATACCAATTACATACTTTTAAAATGTGGGTCTTCTATTTTGAACAATGAAAAACTCTCAACTTTAAATATTTTCCTTTAAAAGTATAGTCCGACATGCATTTAATTTAAGTTAGCACCTCTTTTCGAAATTAAGTAATTTCTTATTGCATTAAACTGAAATCTTCTTAGACGAAAAACAATAATTAACTTCATTTGATCATTGATAGTTTAGCAATAAAATTTAAAATTGCACAACTAGAATCATTAAGACGTCTATACATGCTAAATATTATTGACAATATGTATTTTCACATTTACCTCATTTTAAAAAAAAAAGGCATTATTACCAGACACAGAAATATTGTCAATAATATGTATTTATTAAAGGCGTCTTTAGGATTAGAACTGGATATCTTTAATTTCAAGAAGACCTCAATTCGAATGCTAAGCAGTACCTTTGCAAAAAAATAACCATTAGTTTTAAATCTTTCTAAAATCTAGAAGTTCTGGTGCTTTCAAACAGATTTCATATGTATAATGCAATTAATAAGAAAAGTCGTTTTAAAATAATAAAGATGTCTATTTGGATGAAAACTATAAAAAAAACTATTTAAATATATGCAAAATCTGTTCAATTTTATATGTATAGAAAGTTTTCTCTGAGTATCTACCAATATTTCTATTTTTTCTCAAAACTAATATTTTTACAAAATCGCTACCTCTGAGACTAATCATTCAATTTGGAAAATTGTTGAGCCTCGCGTTAAGCGTAGGTAGCTAGCTAATTTTTTATTCATAAAATTTCTATTTGTCTGATCGTGGTCCATCTTAATCTAGATTTATTGCTATGTTTATCTTTTAATTCAACTTTTTTATCTTATTTGTTAGTACAAAATATTGAAAAACTAAATCTGTTCCCTATATTTCGGAGTTAAAATTATATATTAATTTAATTATTATACGAATTGACAATACAGAGACCGTGAAGTGACGGAAATTAACATTTTGATTTAAAAAATAATATAATATAAATTGTATACTATTCGAGATTGATGATGATATAACGAGTTTGCTTCTTTCAAAAACAAGAAACAAATGTTTCCTAAGAGGAGACCTTAAAAATAAACAGATTACATTTAGTTCTTTGCTCGGTCCGTTTAGAAGTCATCAAAAATTCACCTGAGGAATTTTCTTTAATTACTTCATCAGAAAATGGGCGCTACTGAGACTTCCTCATCGATTGCGAATGCTTTTTCTATAGAGGCTGAATGAAGCCTTTCACGTCGATGGCAAGTAGGTTCGAATTGAACTGCCGCGCCGCCGCGCCAGCCATCGGCATAGCCATGAGAAGATTTCAGTTCTCGTGCGCCGGTCTTTCTCGCGGCGACATAGTCATCAATCTCAATCAATCTTTATAAATTCAGTTCGATCATGTTCAACTTGTCAACGTAAAAATGCAGCTGCAGGTGCGAATAAAACGAAAACGGTCCGTAGAACCTGCACACGGCGACGTCATTTCAACTGGACTAATTCTTCGCATTCTTTTCTATGTGTCGCACTGGGCGGCCAGGAGCGCGTGGCCGTACACGGCGCAAAGGTGGCACACGGAATGTCGGGCATCCAGGCGCCTGGGGAATTCTCTCCTTCCTCGATAATCAGCTGATTCCCAGGGCACCACTCCAATAAATCCGTAAACGCTTCCAATCGATAATTAATTGATCTCGATGACTGCTATGTTTGGATCGCCCCGGACGATCGCACTGAATGGATCTAGCCGGGCTGCGTTTGTTTTTGTAGGAATTAATTAACCGCAGCTTCCATGTCGTTTGATGCCGGCGGTTGACGTACCAAAACTTGATCCGACTGCGAATTGACTTATGGCAGTGAGCACTTAAGTGCTACTTGAAAGCTGGTTACGTGGATCATTGACATTGGCCTTGATTAAGATCTGTTGACTTAATGACTAATCGAGTGCCCGGTATCAGATCATTAATTTTTGGTAGCTGGGGCATTTTTCACAGATGGACCAAAGTGCTCTATCAAAGTCGTAACGGTACTTGATTTGTTGATATTAGCCACCTTACTTAGAGGCTAACCGATCGACGTCTAACGGGCTGCTTCGTCCATCATTTATTTATAATAAAGGCGTCCGAATGTGCCAGGTTCGGCTAATTGTCGTTGATCTGTTCCACTTTCGCTAGCGTAATGCATTCCTTTGGACTGGCCGATCGATCGCCAAACCCCAGGACTGGACCGTGTCTATCTATGGGAAAGTAAATCAATCACCAGATAGGTGTCTAAGATGAAAATGGGTAAGAAGCCATTTATCGATGCCGCTGGCTATCCATTCTTATCAGAAGTTAAAATACTTAGACCCCTACGAAGACCGATTTGCGTTCAATGAAAAATTACAATAAAAAATTTTGCAGTAATTGGACAAGCACCAGAATGGTGAGAGTAGACCTACATTTCATAAAATGTGTTAAGTAGTTACTTTAAGCTATTCCTTATACATATGTGTATATTTTTGACACGATCATTTTTAAAAATTGTTAAAACCTTTTTTTTCTGGATCACCATACTACTACATACATTAAAATTTCACAATTTTCAGAAGTTAGTGTTCTTATTATATTTTCAATGTCTAATTTTTAGATGCCGAGTATTTTCAGATTAATTTTGTAAATATTTATTTTTTCCCAAAAGCTCTGCATTATCCTAAATTTTCACAGACACATAAATATATGAATATTTCAATCGAATGCACTTGCATAATATAAAATTAGTAAATTTTTTAATCTAATATTTGTTTATAACCTGAATTAACCGTCTTAAGACTATACCTGTAATTAATTTGAATTTAATTAAGCTAACGAATTTATTAAAAATGTAGAATACTCTAAATAAGTTAAGAAATTTATGAAATTCATTAAATATTAATTTATGTATTTTTATGCGATTTTGCACCGCAGTCACTTAGCTATAGATTGGCTAGAAAATATATCGATAGAGACTTAATTTTTAAGATAGCAGACAATTCAAATAAATGAATTTTATGAAACTGGGCTATATTTTTAAGTTATACTATTAGCCATACAATAACGAAAAATTTCATTGAAATCAGTCCAGCGGTGATGCGGTTCTAAAAAATGTTGTTTTGACTTCTACTCTATGTCAAACATTTCCGAATACAAATTTCAAAAAATATTCAATTTACAAACTCAACTCCTTTACTGCTTTATTATTAGTATAGAATATGTATATAGATTAGAAAATATTTTATTTAAAAATCCCCATGAAACCTTCGATAAGACGATAAGAAGTATTTTAATTTCTAGTTTGGGATCAAGCTATAAAACAGTGAAAACTGCAGAGAAATCCGTGAAATATGTAGTTTTTGAGTGATACGCGTTTAAGGTGCTATTCAAGCCCCAAATATAATTTATTTGCGGTCCGTCAACTTATTAGTGAGAAATTCTGAATTTTGTGATGCATAACTAATATAGTTTTTTGGTAAATCGTATCTATATATATTTTTCTAAAACTAATCAATCAGATTTCGCTTTATAGGATATTTTTTTTGTTAAACCAACATTGAAATTTCTTTCTAAATAATTCAATAGTTGTTTTCAAACCTATTGAAGTGGTTATAGTATGTGTTTCATTTGTGTAGTAAGTAGGTAATAATTTTCTTCCAGTACAAGTATAAAACTAAGAAGTTTGAACAAAGTACTTACGATGGCCAATGGCCCGAATGTGTCGTATAACGACCCGCAAGACGACGAGACAAAAGGAGAGTGGTCAGAAAAAGAGTTTCATAACCTTCGTAATGTTTGTATGCCGGATATTCCCGAAAAGGCTTTGTCTTCGGCATAAAAGGAAAGAAATCGTTAGCAGAGGATGCGTAAGACGGGCATCGAGCGCATCCGCGCCACCGGGCTGCAGGAGCAGACTCGCGCCGCCGCGCCGCGCCGAGCCGTCGTCGTCGCGGGAAATGCGTGAATCGTACCTGTGCATGTTTAACTTGAATTATTAACCTGCGCGATATGTACAAATTCAGACAATGTATGCACCTGCACGATCAACGTGGAAGATAAAAGGCCATTAGAATCAAGCCAGAAGTATTACCTGGCCACTCGGATTAGCCGCGCCAGTTCTCACACGGTGGAAGCTGACTGCCGCCGCGGCTGCTGCGCTGCTCTGGACGTGGTGCTGCTGGTCCGAGATCCTACCGCCGGTGCACGTTTTCTAGCCACGCTGATTAAAATCGACAGAATAATTGCTGATTCTGAACAAATTAGGGAATTTCAATGAAACGAGGAAATTTGTAGGTGTTGTGTTAACACTGCTGCAACAAATTAGCGCGACCATCGTGGGCATCGTCACTGATCATTAGATTATGGGAGAGAGAATTTCTAATATTTCCAGTCACCTCAATATTCGATCTGGTGATTCGGTCCATTAAAGGAACTACAAGAAATACCTTTTTCAAAATTTTGTCGAGATATCCACTTCAAAATTCTAAAGAAAGGTCATTCAACTTTGAAATTGTGTTTATGAGTTATATGTATGCTAGCCCTTGTTTTGTTTTCTTGTATCTTTCACATTTCTTTTGGACCATATGCGGAAAATTCTTACTAACCTAAAAAAAATTCAGCATGTAATTTTGAACAATTTTCAATAGTTATAGCAATAAATATTAAAATACCTTAACTTTTTAACGAACTAAGTGTATAAAAATTATAATTCAACAGGATTCAACACGTAAAAATTAAGACTCAATCGATATCTTTTTAATATCTTTTCCTAACTTTAAGTGAACTTTTATTTTAATTTTATTTTTAACAAAAAAAAAAAAAAAAACAAACTTGTATCTGGGCTATGAAAGGTTTGTTAAAATTAATTATATTAAGGGCAAAAATAATATTTAATCAATTTGGTTCATAGATTGATTTTTATGTTAATCGAACCATAAGCGACAAAATTCGTCCGTCGTTTTGTAAGTCGTTATAGTTTTTGAATAAAAATATTCTAACGATTTTTAATTGTGTTTAAAAAAAAATTTTTTACGTAAAATGTTGTATATGTTTTCTTGCAAAATTTTGAAGCATTCGAACTTCTTAATAAGATTAAAAAGATTTTAAGATTAAATTGTGAGGAGACTTACTACAATTCACCGTACAAAAAATTCGAAATTGTACTAGAATTTCACCTTCAGAGCAGAGACTATTAAGAAAAAGTATGGAATTTTTATAAAATCTTTTTGTAGTCATAACAATTTTAAAGTTTTTGGAGAAGTTTAATGGCTTCAATTGAAATCATTATTTACTGCGTGATATTAATAGTAGAAGCTGTCTCGATTTACTGACAACAGAAAATTCTGAGAAAATTAAGCTTAAAGGTTCGAGCGCACAGATTTGAGTTTCGATATTCAAATTGCAGGAATTACCAATATAATTAAAAAATACGATTTTTTGACAGATTTTCGCAGGATATGAGTTTTTCTTTAAAATAAAATAATTTTTGATTTGGCCCACGAGGGTCAACCCCACTACTTTCGGAAAGTTTTGAATTATTCTGCTTATCTTTCAAATTCAATATGAGATCATTGATCTTTCAGCATTAAACCGGGACAAAAACAGAGAATAGTGAAATCGTTGATGTTGTGGTTCTAAACGATGGATGAGTGGATGAGTGCATATCACTGAATCAGCATACCTCAGCTGGAATACCTGCGCCGATCCCGATAATTTACGCTGATTAACCAGCCTGAATGCGTTCGGTTCAAGAGAGATAAACGCGGTAATGTGAGATGTCAATTGATCAAAACATTTTCAATTCTGAAAAGCATCGTCGATCGCGGCATCACAATAAATCATGCCGGCGCGGGCTGAATAGGCAGTAGATCAAACAATGATCAACCTGTTGCATTCCTAGCCCGATCGCATACCTGTGCAGGAGGCTGTCCATCTCTGGACCGGGAGAATCACTTCATCAAGAGCACTTGGATCGCCATTATTTGTTTAATTGGTAGAAATATGGGATCATGCCACCGCAACAATGCTCCCCGAGTGGAATTGCGCGGTGCTCCTTTTTTGCTGTCCACTCGGGCTGCCCTTTCATCTGTTTGCGTTCCCAGGTACAGGCACAGGCACAGGTAAAGCGCCCGTCCTGCCATTCACCTATTCTAAATTACATGCCTCGATTTCCTGATCTTTGGGCTGTGGATTGATCACAGCGCGTCGATCACTGTGAGAACCGTGAAAAATTCTCGTTCGGGAAAGCGGGCAAAAAGCACGAGAGCTGGGCCCTGTCTCTCCCACGATAAATAAGACGGCCTCGCTGGCAGCTTAATGAATGAAGACACACCGAGGCATCGCAAAAGGAAATCGAAGAATTTTTTCGATTTTTTGCGCCCTTTTTTGGTGTCTTTTTATTGTCTTCGGTTCGTTTTTCGTTCTTTTCCCGATGCTGAGTCCATCTCCTCGCCTGGAAATTGTAAACAACCGCGCAGCAGGTGCATTTCTCAACAACCTGCATAACTGCAGCGGACCTGCGCTGTGTGAAACAGATCCAAATATGCTGCAGGTTGTTTTCGCAAATTCTCCTTCGCATCTCTCCTTCGCCGGCATGGACCCAGCCTCTATTGGTGGTGATTATCTTATCTATGGGAATCTCTGAGAAAGGATTCCTCAGGTAAATAAATCACAACGCAGAAGCCCTCTGGATTGATGGAATTCGAATTTGCGATTGTTGGCGGCGGCGCAGATTTTTTTTTTTTTTTTTTGCCTGGCCGTTTATTCCCTTTATTTCGCTTTTTTACTTCCACTATTCGCTGCACAGATTTTTACCAGGTGGCTATTATGCGATTTTTAAATTAGGTCTTTTGTCAATCACCAAGCAAAGTGCTCTTCGAACTCGGCCGTGGGAGACATGCGCCGAACGAGGATTTTCTGCGCAAGTGACTCAGCGCTGCTTGGGTGCGAACTATTTATTTAAAATATTTATTATCTCGCAAAAATATAGTAAGATTTTTGTATTTTTATACATCTTTTGATTGAATAGAATAAACAAAATTTTTATTTTTCTGATAAGTAAAATGAAATAGAAATGATAAGTGATCAACTGGTTTTTATAACAACATACAGATAGTTTAATTTGATATTTTATTTAGCAGCTCAGAATCGAAAATCCATTAAAGATGTTTTACATTTTACGAGGGAATTGTAAGGCACTTCGTAAATCAAACCATTTTGCATTTTATGGAAATAGTTAAAAGCATTAACACATATACCCGTCATCAGCACAAAAAATCGAATGACCTAGGTCACGAACTACCTCGTTTTAAAGATGTTTGTTTTTTCTAGTGGAGTGAAAGTTATTTGCATATTGTACCAAAATTTCAAATAAAGTTTTGATAATTCAATCAGTCCATATAAAATATTTCCTTTTTTTCACGGTTCTTATTCTGCAGTAAATTTAAATAAAGTTTTAATAATATGTTTTGTCAGAAACCGCCAACTTTGGACGTCGAAAGACAAATTCAAATTCAAATCAAAGAATGCCACATATCGAATATTTCCATCTCCCCAAAATCTTTGGATTTAGAATAAGTAATTTAAAAGTGTTTTCATCATAGTAGCGCGATTTCATTTGATGCTTCAAGTCTCATATTTTAATTGTTTTCACTTGTCTATATTTCAACTTTTTTTTTGTAACTGGGTACTTTTATTCCATTTCAATTTAATAATCACTAAATTAAATAACAGTCGTAAATTTGTCAATTTTAACGCCTGCTGAATAGTACTGAATAAATGTTTTAGGGACACCAGAAGGAATTTATGAGATTTTAATTGAGATTTTCTCAAAATCTCAAAATTTTGAAATCGCCTATTTGTATCGAAATATTATCACAGAGATTTCACTAAATCTTACAATATCTCAAGATTTTGGAGAGACGGGAACATGTTATAGAGGTTCAATATTTTATTTGAGCCCCATTACCATTTTATATAATTTTTAAAATTTTTAGAATGAATTTAAAAGTGCCTAAGAAACCATTTCTTGTTTTCAGTTTTTCGCCTTGCATTTTCCCAAAAACTTGATATTTTAATTCTGGAACATTTTCGGTTTCGTAATTTTATATAAATTGGGTGTCAGAAAATTCAAAATGGTTTGTTAATTTAAAATTTAAAATTGCAAATCTAAAATTGTAGCTTCTAGATACTAAATTGTACTAAAAGCATACAGAAATCGATAAGAGAGTTATTTTTTGTGGCTGATTTAATACTTAACGTTGAATTTTATTATTGTTATTATTGTTTAAATGACATAAATTACTATTACATTACATTATATTTCAAATAACACGTCATACTGTTGATTTTCATTGAAATCTATTTTAGTTCAAAATCAGCGATTTTAAGGATTTTTATTATATGCAGCTATTTTCATGGATATCGCATTTTGAACTTTTCGGAGCAAATAGCGTTTAAGTTATAATAAGTTTCATTTAGTCGTCAATGGATTATGAGACGAATCAGCTGATTTTCGATTATAAATATAAATTGTATTACCTATTTATCCTCTTTATGTCGGTAGTATCATAGGTTGGTATAGTTATATATTTCTGAAACTCTCAGTTACCCAGAGTTAAAAAGTTCATTAAATATATTGTAATTATCCTAAAACCTGGAATAATGTGGCATGCAGTTTTTTAAATATTTGGTCAGTTATATCATTCGAAATAAGAATCGAAACTATTTTCTTCCGATGAAAAGAGTTCGTAAACCATGGAACCTGTTCCAGAAATGGAAATTGTTACAAAAATGCCCAGCCGACCAGGGCGGACCTGGCGGCGAGCGGAGAAGGAAACAAACGCGAGCGAACGCCATCGGCACCAGCCCTTTTACATCGTTTGAGTCCAAGATTTATTGCGAACAACCTCCTGCGAGTCCACCTGAAGTGGAGAGTCGGAACATAAAAGCGTTCCATGTTAATTTGTTTATATGACTAATAAAATTTTTACATGCAAGAAAAATGTCACAACATAATTTTTGATCTATGAATCACACACGAAGGGAGGTAAGGCGGCCGCGTTCGGCTCGTGGTCCAGCGCAGGCTGCTGCAAGGAGGCTGGCGCATGCCGCGAACCGAATCCGCCTGACCGGGCCGCGGACACAGAATTTGTGCGCACGGGCACGCAACTATCGCTGGTCCGCGGTTAATTTATCTAAATTGAATTAATAAAGCATGTTTACATTGTGTGGTCTTATTAATTTATTCATGAGTGATACGCAGTGCATGTGACATGGATCTGCGCAATTGATTCACATATCACGGAAAGACAAGAGCCCCGAATGCAGCGAGCGCAGCCACTACCTGCTGTTTTAGGTAGTCTTAAAATTTTATTAACAATTAATTAAGCCAGGGAGTGTGGCTAGGCCGGCCCAGGTAAACCGCTCCATGGCAGGTACGCGCGGGGTTGGCTCCGTCGCTTATTTATTGACCCATTTGCCGTGTCCGGACAAGTGGTGTTTTGTGACATTTGCCTATTTGTAATATCCGACGATTTTCGGAGCACTGCTGGACGCTTCATGCGCCACACTATCCGCTGTAACGTGATACGAAACCATTCAAAATTGTATCGGTTCAAGAAATTTCCTTCGGGAAGCTTGCGAGCCTCCCTGGAGTTTGTAGGGTTTTCGGGCGATAAAGTCATTGCCCCTGACATAAAATGTTTAAATTCGATCAGGTAGGCTGTAGGAGGTAGAAATTTTAAAAGAAATTAAATATGCAATATCGATATAGGTAAGCAAAAATTAGAATTGCTGGAAAAGATCGATAACTGGCCAGGGTAGTTCAACGGTCAGAGCATCGAAGTGCAAATGTGAAGGTCGCAGGTTCCATTTGTGCCTGTGGTAAAGGCTGGAGTTTTAATAAAATTGTCCCTAATAATCTTCACATATCTTTTTATGCAAAAGGAGTATGTATGATATTTTGATTAAATATTATAGTTTTTGCTCTTAGACTGTTGTAACTCGTAACTTTACCTACAAATTGTAAATTATTGCTAAATATGTAATATAATAGTTTTTTCCCTTTCTTGAAATATCAGAGATGTCACCTTTTATAAATAGCATATATTCAATTTAAATTTTTAGGATGTACACTCTAAATTTTTTCTCACTAGAATACAGTGAATATCAAATAGAGATAGTTTTCTTGATAGTAGCATTTCAAATTATTTAAAACAAATCACTAAAATTCTATAGTAATAATTTCCTGTATTTCTAGTTTAATTCAGTGGTTTTTTTGCAAGTTTTACTAGTAAAGTTCATTTAAAATCTTGAAAAATTTACTGAATTATCTAACGTTAAGTTTTAGTTAGTTTTGTAGGTCAACCTTTTCAAAGATCGAACTTGAATGACAAACTATCGAATATAAAATGAGTTAAAGTTGTGCAATTTTTTAGAATTCCAGTGATATACAACTAGAACATGCGATAGTGTATGGATATCACTAACTTAAAGGAAATTTCAATAAATATTGAGAAAAAAAGATTATTATAGTGAATTTCACTAGAATTGTTGTTAGAAACTACTCAAATATTAGGGCTTTTGACATTGTGTAGAACAATTTCATAGTGTGCAAGTATGCCTACAACTACAACGTTCTAATAAATTAGAATAAATTAAAATATATTCTCTCACATATTCTTATAAAGTTTTATTTGAAAAACCGTCCTAATTTACAACGCGAATCATGCATATAAAAAAAAACACATTAGTGCAGAGTTCCAAGAAAAAATGTCAGCACAAATATTTTAATAAGAACTATTTTGTTCGTGTTATCTTAGTCATTTGTAAAAATATAATCTTACTAATTTGTAACTGCGAATTTGAAGACATTGTTGATAAAAACCTCTGAATACTTATTTTTATTTAACATATTTACTATTAATCACGAGTATATCGAGCTCTCGGTAGCGAATGGATTAAAAATATATGTATAACATTTTTTAAATATCAATATAATACTACTTTACTAAAAAATATATTTAAATTCAAGATCAATCGGCATTCAAAGTATGGGTTTAAAATATGTACATAAATTTTTTTTTTATTATATTTTGAATTTGGTCCAGCTTTCTATTTATTTGGAATATGTTTATGTAGGTGAGCTTTGCTAAATATAACTAAAATTACAAATATGCGACAAAATAAATTCTAAGATCCATTACTAATATATACATATTTAGAAAGAATAACTTGTTTTTACAATTTTCTACCCTAGCTTTAGAAAACGTGTAATTTTTTATCTCAAAAATTTTATCAAATCCGTGATAAATGGTAGAACGATATTGTACCTTACTAGAATTATATGACTAGCCTAAACGTAAATCAATCGCGTTTTCTTAGTTCTGAAATATTTTAAATCTCTACGAATATAACTTAGAATCACTTGTTGCCCTCCTGAATGGAACGAACTGGCCATCGTTTTGCTTCCATTGTCCTCACCATAAAACTTCTCGAGTTTCTTGATCGAATGGCTTACAATTTTCTGAGCCCTTTAAGCAGAACCGAGGCTGGGAGTAATAAGAAGACGTCGAAAAAATAATCAATTAAATGAAAAGTACACCTGAGGCCTGGAATACCGGGCATTGCGCACCTTTCATCCAATTAGCCGAGGAAACCTTATGGCTGTTGGTTGACCGAACCGAACGCAGCCAGCAGCAAAAGATCTTGGTTCACGTAAATTCTTTCTCAGCATTGTCCCTAAGACGTCCAGATTTATGCCGATATAAATATCCCACACAAAAAGAAATCGAACGATTTTTACGTCCGTTGTATTCCTTTTACGTCGCAAAAGTATAAAAACAAAAACCGACGCGCCGAAGGAAAAGAGAAATATTAAAAATCCGCTCAAGGCAAATGTGGGTGCAGGTGATTGTTATCGATGCAGAGATCTTGCTCAACAGGTGAATAGCGACGAACCTATGTTCATATTATACGAAAGCGCGTTTCACCTCTTTTCATAAAATTTTTTGTACCTTTTATTCGAGTTGCCCCGGTGTTTGTTTTATTCTGCAGCCATAACTGCTCCGTGCGATGGTGCTCAAGACCTTGATCTTACTGTCTGGTCATGTAGAAGATCTGCAGAAGTAAAGCACTTGAAGACGGTCCACATAGTCGTGGATTTTTACTCTGTTCGGCTCTCATTCCTTGTGGTAAAATTGTGGCATATTTGCATGCTGGTCCAGGAGGACTAGTTTTATTCCTACAGGTGCAAATGCAGGCGGTTTATTTATGTGCTCAGTAAATCGAGCAGAGTCTGCATGCAGATTATGTTAGTATTTGACTCACCTCGGCGAGGCCTATTAAATTGAGTTTTAATTGCGGCGCAACAGCGCGCTCTGTGGCAATGCAACAGTAGCGCTGTTATAATGTACAAAGTTGGCAGGTGTGAAGATATAAAGTAGTTACTGACTTGTTTTGCTAATTGTTCCAAATTAATTATGATTTTAAATAAAAAAACACTTTAAATTATGTCTACACTTAGAAAGAAAGGTACTATTTTTAAAAAAAAATTACGTTAATTTTAATGAAAATTCATTACAATTTGGCGCCAATCAAATTGCATCTTTAAAAATAATTACGTTAAAATATCAAATTTTAAATCCAAGAATTTTTTTCTTTAAAAATGATATTATATAATTATTTTCATTCGTTCAAACCACAATCTATCCATCGTCTAAAAATTTCAATATCTTGGAAAATAATTGTGACCGACAAAAAATTGTGTGCATATTCCTCACTTTTGAGTTGAGGCGAAAATTGCCACAAAATTTCATTGTAATCGGTGTAGAAATAAATTTTAGTTAAATATATGCACTTTTATTATGATTTTAAATTTCCGAAACTGTTCATTGTTTTAAAGGAACTATCTTTGTATCAATGTAAAACATCAAATTGCAATAAAAAAGCATAATTCTTTCAATAGTTTTCCCCTAAGATTTCCTTAGAATAAAAACTGATTTCTTTTGATATAAGCAAAAGGCATAAATTTCTCCATGCTCACACAATCTTTTGGTGAAAATTATGGAAAACCATAAATTAAAAATGTTTCAACCGAATTTCTGTAAAAAAATCTACACCAGTGTTGAAAATAAGGAAAATTTTACTTTACTTCGATTTATCATTTCATATGTTACTTTTTTACTTTTAATTCGTTAATTTCAAAAATTCTTGAAGAATGTTTCATAATGAAAAAGTGGAAATATCCTTAATTTATGGTATTTATATAATTTGCAACGAAATTTTATGGGAATATGTAAAAGTCGTGCCAGCAAAGTGTCATTTTTCGAAATTTCAAAGTTAAATATCTCGAGAAGTATAAATGACCGACAAATATTTTTTTGCATATCCAAACTTAATCCGATCCAAGGGAAATATTTTTTTTGTTACAAGGAAAATGATTACATTCTAATGAGGAAGTCACATTCTGTTAAAGTTAATATTTTAGTTGAAATAAAGAAAATGTCCTTTAGATTAATGAAAATTCTTAGATATTGGGTAGGAATTCCTGAAATTAAAGAAATTTTAGTAGCTTTAATACAAAAAAAGGTTGTCTTCCAATATAAAGTAACAGTTTCTCTGAGTGTAACAGCCCTTAAGGTGTAATAGAAAATTAAATTTCCACGAAAAAATGTAAAATTCCTGCATACCACGAAATCGCCAATTATTTGCCCTCTATCGAAATATGTCGCGAATTAGTGTCACAATTTGAGGTGAGTTTTCCACACGGAAGCCTTAATCCCGGGGACCACAACACTGGAAAGTGTCAAAATAACTGAAACACACTGTGAATAGGCCCTTTCACTTTTTGGTAAAACCAGCCTTAAGCCCACCGGCCCCCGGGGACAGGAGAGACGGACCCGCGAAAAGAATTATATTTCTTTCTTGCGAATTTTTTTGATTTATTGTCGCGCGGAACCAGAATATACCGACGCGGCCATAAATAATGAAAAGAAGTGTCTGCTGCGAAGATCAACGACTGGGTTAGAGGTTAACATGTAGGAGTCACGACTCAGTTCGGTTAGCTTCATTATTAATATTTCCCTCTTTATGAGGAGTGAGCCGCGGGCCAGTGGACTTGTTCCTCCTTAATTTCCTCGGTTAGGTGAGTCGAACAGCTGTACCAAGACCAGAGGTAAGTCCATGGCCCGGTGCTTAAATACAGCGCACAGGTATGGCATATTTCCTCATATTTTCTGCAATGTTTTTAAACCTATTAAACTATTAAACTGCCCATATTTTATAAACAAGACAATTCAGGTAGGTATCGACTGAACGAATGAATGAAATGAGAATACTTTTGGTCAACATTTTTGGTACCTCACTCTGCAATTTGAGACATGCTTAATAGAAAGGAGTAAAACGTTTTTACAAACCACAAAAATAACCGATTAATTCTGAAAAGGGAACTAAAATGAAAATAACTTATTTCACGAAGTTGCATTGTGATACCAAATGTTGACCGAAAAGTAGATAGCCTATCCTTTTCTTTTGAAACTACCTACATACATATGTTATAATATAATCTGTAATTTATATGGTAGTTAATTATTATTTTCATACACATATTATATATGTATAATATTTATTTATAAATTTTTTCCATATTTATCGAAATAGGTAGAACACGTTCATTTGGACGGTCGGTTTCGAATGTCTTCTTACCTGAGTAATAAAAAAATTATGGGCAAACTATTTTATTCAATATTTAAAACTGACTAATTTTAAGGCGAATGTAAGATGCATCGAAATAAAACGAACAAAAACTTATTGTTATTCTTCTCACAACTATCCCAAAATATAATAATTATGCGAGTAAAAAATAATTTAGTTTTAAATCTAGAAAATATACATACATATTTATTTTTTCTTATCAAAAGTTTGAGCGGTCTCTGAAGATTGATGCGCTACGAGATTATAGCGATTATCTGAAGTGTTATACGAAACCTTCCGCGCGCGAATTCCACTCGCACTTGACCGTTTTTTTTTTGTTATTTGAAGAACAGAAGGGAACAAATATTTTTGTAAGAATCATTTGACGTTGCTTGACTAGTCTTGAAGAGTTTTAGTTGTGACGAACATCATGTTATTATAAAAAGAAAACAAATTTTAAATTTTAAATTTTCCTTCAGTGTTTCCTTTTACAATTTTCAATAATTTCGTCTTTAGAAGTTTATACATATTTTTGCTACGCTATTTTTGGTACTATTTCGCACACAAATATTCACCATACTCGATTTTTGCATTGAATTCGTGAATTTCGTGCGCAAATATTTTCGAATCAAAAGTAAAGGAAATTATTCAATTAGTTTAGAAATAATCGTAATTTTTTATATCATGCTAATTGATTCAAAGTTTCGACTTTTAAAAGTCTGTATATTTATTATATATAATTTTCCAGTGTCAAGAATTCTAGTAGGTATGTCTTCCGTCACTTTACACATATTAACAGAAAATAATTTTGTGAAGATAAATATAAATGAATTAGGAATACATTCAGGAATATAGAAATTTTCTATATTAAAACCTAAAACGAAAAATTTAAAGTTTGTTAATACATTGTAGAACATTTAAAGCTATACAGTATTTAGAAGGTAACCAGTTGGTGAGATAATAAAAATGAAAAGTATTGATAATCAAAACAATGCTATGAACAACTAGCCTTGCCTTGTGTTAAGCATGAACAGTCTTTTTTGATTTTTTGATTTAAGGTTACGGTACCACAAACAAATATTGTTTTAAAGGTTTTGCTCTATGTATTTGGTTTTATTGGTTTTACTGTACTGTATATTGTAGTTGTGTGGACTGATTATAGTGTGAACTAACATAAAGATCTTTAAAAACTAACTAACTAAAACTATGACATACATAACTATTATTCAAAACAGAACACGAAGTTGAGATTCATGCCTACATGCAAAAATCAGTATTTAAATTTTACGAATAACAAACAAAAGGAGTCTACACTACAGAATTAAAACAAAGATTTGTTTTTATATTTTAGTCAATTCAAAACAAAATTTTTTTTGTTAGCCTAGATAGCCTGCCCTTAAATAGGGCCCTGATGCGATCAAGATATTAGATTATAAAATCATAAAAGATCGAAATCTAAATTCGAAATGCTTATTATACTTTATCTATTTGCAGTTGACTTCCTTTTCAACGTCTGCACCTTTTCACGTGTGATTCGAACATAGCCGGAAGCGAATCCTCCAATTAGGCGTAGTTTTCGACTAAAAAGAGTTTCCGTCAAATCGACGGCTTCTACTTCAACTGAGAAATTCTCCGGTAAATTTAAAAATTAGTCTGAAGCAGCCCGAGGAGGCCTAATGAGTGGTTCGTATGGTGATTAGTACGCATCAAACGTTGGCGCAATAAGGCCGTTACCAATTCGTCCGACAAATGGGCCGATTGAGGTGAAATTTTCACCTGTTCGCCGGCTTTTTAGTTCCACCGTCACGCTCATTATGGTTGCGGCGGCATGATTTATTCTAACGATGCTATAATTCACGGTGGGATCCAAAAAAAGCGCGGTCTCTTTCAATTGATCTCTGCCTATTACCTCCGCTAATTTATTCTCGTTTTTGTTCGGACTTTTAGTTTTTCTCGGATCCCAGCTCCTCTTGCGATGTTTGGGGACGTCTTCAGGTAAAATCAACAAAACCGGCAAAGAGCTCCTTGAGGAACTCGTTATTTGACCAAGCAAAAATTCTTTGATATTATATTTTATTTTTTTTCGTGATGCAATTGCTGAAATCAAAGCGTTTCTTGCGTCTAACTATCTTTCGCCAGACTGTAAATTACCTAGTGGCACCTAAGCGTGAAATGAAAGTCCTGGCGGCTCCAGCGACGGGTTTCAATTAAAAAACTTAAATCGATTCGAGCGAACCGTAAAAATGTAAACAGGTTGCAACGATATTGCACGAGGGACTATGAATTATTATCATAACATTTGGCGCTTGCCGGGTTTCAGTTGGCACCCGTCCATTAATCGAACGCGACTGACAAAAACGTTTTCAAACAAATTAAGCCACTTGCGAGAGCAAAATCGTTTAGAGATATCAACTGTCAATAAATCATGAAATTGCGCCGATAAAATTAATCAATAGCTTTCGGGTCAATCGATTGATATGAGTGGAGCTGGGCAAACGCTTTCGACTGGGCGCACCATAAATATTTAATGCACCACCGGTGTGCACCTTTTGCGGGACGACGTCGACGTCGGCGACGACTACGACGACGACGACGACGACGACGACGACGGCAGCCGCAAAGTGTGAATAATTTCACACTCGGCAAAATGGCCAGTTTCCCACCTCGCGCCGAGTGTCGAGTGTTTCGCGATTATGCTGCGCAATTGCGGATTCCATATATGTATGCTACGTATGCTACCGGCTTCAGCCCGTGCAGATTTACTTCCAGTTTTTAACTTTCCTCAAATTGCAACATAGCCCAAGACGGCGGAGGCCAATATTTTAGTGCCCTGCAAACACCCGCACTTCACAATTTAGACTCGGGCTTAGACGCGGTTTGGCGCCACTTCATTCATTGCCCGTTGAGGTTTATGGCTGACACAAATCAACTCTTCTATTCCTCGCTATTCTGACAGAACGCGCGATTTTTCGCGGAGTGGAATAGCGAGCCTGTTGCACCCTACACACGGCAAATCCCCCTACGCACGATTGTCTTATATTTAAGGACAAGAGGTTCATCCAGCGCACAGTCGGCGTGCGCACTTTAATTTTATTTCCCCCGGCGCAGAGGGCAGACCGCATTTTGCGCAGGCTCCGCTTGTACCACTTTCTTCTGTTCGTTTTATCGAAAAAGCGCTAAAATTTATTTTATTGGAAGACTCGCTGTCGCTTCGACACACTCCCACATCGCGGACTCGCTGCATGCGTGCGCTTTTATGCCGGCTCGTCAAAATCCAGCGAGTTCAACTGCTCTCTAATGAAAATAAACACTCGCTTTGATTATGACATTAAATTTTTATGAACTTTATGGAAATAGGGTCCCGTGGAGCCGCTGAGGCGATGAATACATTTAATGTCCGGACAGGAGGGCCCTCTACTCCGAAGGCATGCCAAAGAGTTGACAAGATCACAAAATCTATTGAGACCACCTTAACTGAGGTAGTATTTTTAGTTAATGTTTTTTTTCCGGGAAACCTACTCGTTCTTTTGAAACTCGACTATAATTTCTATTGTAGTCAGTATCGTCAGTGGAAGTAAGTTAGAAGAAGCGAATAGCTTCTGCGTTTCGGTTTTTTACGATACCAGAGTATGTTTATAGGTTAAATTTTAATGATACAGAGCTTCTGTTATTCTATTATGTATTATGATTTTTTTTTTAATTACCATTACCACTACTGCAAGCTTACATTTTTTCTTCTTGATCTTGATAGTCTATAACCTAGAAATTTCTGAAACCTGCGAGTACTTGTAGTATTTAATAAAAAATATGTTTTTAAAGAACCAATAATACACACTTTCTGCAGCAGTATAATTTTAACTTTCTTCCGGTTACTTACAACCGGACTTAAGAACAAAATCTTCAAAATATTTGTAAAATTCTCGAAGGCTTCAAAAGATACTTTCTCCTAAAAATGCAAATAATTTACATATGCATGTATTTCTATATTTTTAAAGGAAAAATAATTATATAAATATCTATGTATGTTTTATACAATATAAATTTTGCACAATAAGCAGTATTGGTAATGATAATATAAAAAATTTCAATTAATCGTAATGGTAATGGTAATTGTGATGAACTTGACAATTTTATAACTACGATACCTAAATATATTATAGTTTACTTAATTCCTAAGATGCGAGTAACAAAAGTATTAATATCTAAATTAACAAAAAGTCAACAACTTTGAATGCAGTAAGTGGACACTTTGTTTTCTGCGGTAAAAGCACAACAAATTTAGAATTTCATAGTTTGTTATAATGCATAATGCATATATTTTAAATAAATTCATTATATTTTAATAATTTCTGAAAAATGTAGACGACTTAAATTACATTTTTTTATTTACCTATTAAGATATTAATAATATTTAGGGTGACCTATCAATAAAAACGCGGAAGATACCACAGTATTCGATATAAATACCTACATTTTATGTATACCCTGTTAATTACGAGAGAATAAATATTAACTGCTTTTTTACTGTCAACTTCTTGCAAAATGTCTTCATATTTAAAGGAAAAATTAAATTTTATATTATTGGAGAATATAATATAGTATATATACCATAATTAGCACAATTTTTAATTTGAAAATAAAACCATAAAAGGCTGGTTAAGTGAGAGCTAAACTAGTACATTAAGTGTTTTGAATTTTAGTTTTAGATTTTACTACTACTGCAAGAGATAAAAAGGTTAAATAGTTGGATAGTTATATTAATAAGTTTTAGTTTAATATAAAATTTGAGAATACATACATATATTTAGCTCGAATTGGTCATTTACTTCTAGTGGTTCTATTTTTTTGGACAATTAATTAGAGCTAGCTAAATTTTGTTCTCCTTTCAAATTGTTCTTAAAATAGGTATCTGTTTCCCCGAGCTCTTTGTTTGCTATAGTTTTATAAAAATCAATTTTTGGAATAACATCATTTCAAAGTACCATTTTCGAAGCGAAAACACATACGATTGATTTATTTACATTTATTTAAATTTCATTTTCAATTTTAACGGGGACTTTCTTTTTGTTTTTTTTTCTCGAATTAGAAATTAGTTAATAAATATTTCATATTAATTCAAAAATACCAATCTATTTGCCTATAAAGCCACACACTTCGATTTCTAGACCAACCAGGTAGGGGTCAGCGATTTGTCAAGAAAATATGAGACATTATGGGCTATAAAACGCACATAAATGTAACAAATATGGTTGAAGATTGTGATGGCTTTATCAAGTTAATCTCATTTAAAAAAATCAAATCTTGGATAGTCTGTCAGCGACAACTTTCAGTTGATAAATAAGTAGTTCTTACCAAAAATTTAGTGAAAAATGTTGTCACTCTCACCCACCTGTTTGCAGAAATTTACCCCATTTTTATGGAGGGATTTCCCTGGTTGAACTTAAGGTTTTAAGTATTTTACAGATTTATTGGACTGTTAAAAAAGAATTTAAATCTAAAAACAATCTTTGTCTAACTTACTGCAGTCCAGCGCAATTCCGAAAATTTAAAGTGAAACAATTTAAGGTATTCGCTAAAGAGCGCAAATTAAGTGATTCCATCTCTGCAGTCATCCAGGAAGAAAGAGGTGCAATTTTCAGAAAAAAAATATGCCAGGGATGCAGAGAATCTGCAACTGAATTGAATTGTGCGGCTGAATGGGGCCAGGCCCAAGGAGGTCATTTGATTTGTCGACAGCCGCTCGCTATGTGGAGGCAAGTTCAGCCTACAACCGATGTAAGATGTACGCAATTTTCCTCCTTATTTATGGATGACCAATTGTCCAAAATTTTTATATTTGACCGTCGAAAGGTCCACCACCACCAGCCAGTCCCAAAGGCAGTGAGGACGAGAATAACAAGTACGAAAATTTCTTATTTCATGCTGTTAAGAATTTATTGTCTCTGGGCCTCGTAATCTTTGACTCTTGTAATCACAGCGACTTGTAAGATGCAAGAGGTGCGCAGTATTTTCTCCGTGTCGTCGTCGTTGCCTTTTTGTCCCCGAGGTATCTTTTTTTGCATTTGGGGGCTTATGATGATAAAAGGGAACAATCGGGCCACAATGAAGATGGCAATCGTTCCAGAAAGGGACCCGATGTAACCTGCCGTTAAGAATTTGGCGACTTTTCAGCGCTTTTAAGACGAACAACAAGCAACAGAAACAAAACTTGGCTCAATGTGGGCAACACAGGCTCACAGTTTGGGGTAAAAATTTTTTTGGAGAGGTATCAACGGCACTTGCGAAAAAAGGTCCAACACGATTTTCGCCATTCGGCCCATCTCATGTTGCATATTTAAAGAATAAAAATTTTATGTTTAAAAATATTTCGCGGAAAATGAAGCAAAGGAACATTCGACGTACAGGACAATCGTGACCGGGCGCTTTTGGGGCACAGTTAAATACGTATGCGAATATTTCCGGATATTATCGCGAGCCGTTGCCTAAACATCTTAAATATCGGTGGTATGCAAATTTTCGACGAAAACAATAACTGAAAATATTTTACAGCGAAAAACGGCTTTCTCTGGAGTTTTTTGGGTCTGCTTGACACATTTAAGGGTCATATTACAAAGTAAACTCTCTTGGGTCAAATCGTTCAAAAAGCAGTTTATAACACTTCTGGATAAGACAAAATTTTAGTAGAAAACGTGGATTAAGGTTACTTTAGACGTAAGCACATCAAATCTCAAGTTTTTCTAGTGTATGGTAAATGGAGGTTTAATATTTATTTAATTTATTTAATTTAATATTCAGTGTACAATCTGTAATTTAATACTGAAAATTTGAAACATATTGTATTTATTTATAATCACACAATATACTATTGCACTTACTGAGATCGATGTTAGCTTTTAAATGTAGTTCACGAGTGGAGAAAAACCATGGTAGCCTAAACATCATTTTGAATATTTTATTTTGCATCCTTTGCAATTTATTAATGTGAGCTTTAGCACAATCGGCCAAGATAGAAGCACTACTATAAGTTAAGACAACTCTAAACATGAGTTTATATTATTTATCAAAAATAATTTCCAGATATTTCAATTCATCGTATGCGTTGTAAATTATCTTTAATTTATTTTGTATTTCTATAAGCTTGATGGAAGGAGAGACCTGAACAAAAGTCTAATTGTTCATTTAGAAAAATTTTGTTGTCATCATAAGTTTGTGCCTTATAATATTTTCATAGATTTTGTTTAAAGAGTTTAAGAGGCTGAGGTTGAGGCACTACGGTGATTTAATAAAGAACTATGCCTTGGAATAATAAGATTAGTGTTAATAGGTCTTCTAAAGAGATTTCAGTTTGCTTTTATATAATTTAGTCTGAGTTGGGCATTAGCAACCTTACGCGAGGTATACGAGGCTCGTTTGTAGGTATAAATTTGAAATTTAATTAATTCAAAAACTTGAAAGCAATAAAATTCGAGTTTTTAACGCGCCCACATAGCAGACAAAATTAATAAAATAACCAACTACGCAAAATGTCTTCAGGACAGTAACCCTTAGAAGGCAGTCGACTAGTCATAACAATTACCATACGAAAAGGCAAAACAATAGCTTTAAATTGCGACAAATGTTAGACAACAAAATTTCTATTTCTAGATATTTCCATTAATTTCGAATCTCGTATTAACTCGGTGGATTGGATGTCGTTGAAATTTAATGTATTGGGGTTTTCGTAGTCGCGAATTTCGAAAGTATGTTTAAAAATTAGAATTTGTATTATTTATTATAATTTAAGCGAAATTCGTTTTAGTAATATAAAGTCCAATCAAAATAAAACATATATGTATGTAAATTCCTCAAAATTCCATTATCATGTAGAACGTACTAAATGGCAAATTTTTTTCTTATTTCCATTCAATTTTGCTAACTATTTCCTCGATTTCCTTTTGTGTAGAATTTGTATTTATGTATCAACTTGTTACTTATTTGCAGAAAATGTACAAAGCAATGTATTCTGGGGATTTTTTTTGCATCTTAGCTAATGTTCCAGTAAATGCAGAAATACCATTACCAAATTCAGTAGCAAAGCCTTGTTATGCATACACAGGAAATAACCTTCGATTGCAGGTACCGGGCAAATCAAGTTGCTTTCAAAATGTTTTCATTCATACGCCCAGTGTAAACACTAAACGTTTCTATAGAATAATAGAATAGCAAAAAAGCAGTAGCAAGCAGTTTGACTATCAAATCTAGCTAATTAGAATCCTTGAGGAGAATTGTTTTATGCCCAAAAGAAACAAAGATCGAAAAGGTCTTGGAAAACGAGCGCTACTAAGGCCTAGATCTAGAGGCTAATTTCAAAATAGTGTAGAGTGCAAAATTAGGAAACAGATATCAACAGACGCCAGATAAGTATCGGTTTCATGTGCTTCATTAAACGTGCTGCTGCCTTGCAATTATTCGCGGAAATTTGTGTTCACTCATCAGTGGGTTTCCCTGAAGTGCCCAAATGGCAAGGTACAACCAGACCGATTTTGATATTATTCCGCGGCCAGTCGCGGCCGATAACACTCAAGTGTATCACCTGTGGCCAGCAAATTTACTTTTACTCGAAATTGCAACAATCCGCGATCTGGCGGTGTGGCGGCGATCGGACAGCAGCCGTGAACGGATATAGTTTTAATAACACGGGCCGTGCCGGCTACGTTTCCTTGGGGCATATCACACCGCAGATTGGGCAAGTGGGCTAATAGAAAATTAATTAATGTGCAACAATTATCATCTGAAGGCAATGCACACTTGCAGCGGCGCCCGGCCGCCGTATCATTACCCGAAAACACTATAAATCACGACCAATAATAATGACGAAATCGCACCGACCGCACCAGGGTTCAATGCTTTGGCCCGTACGAGCGAGATGATATCACGGAGCAGGTTGCCGATGGAAATTGGTTCAAATTATTTGGCATTTGGTCGAGGTCCGCAATTATCGCGTTTTAGATCCGACAGATTCACTTTTTGGAAAGCCCACTGAGTGCTTGATGAGCCAAGGTTGGTTATGTGTGGGACGTTTTTTCTGGCGCTTTTTACGCGGATCAATGCCTTGCGGCAATAAAAGCGATTTCGCGAAATGATTATCCATTGATATCGAGCCCTTCTCGCCAAATTATCGTGACCGAAAAAAGGCAAATGTGTATTACAGAAGGTTGATACTATTTAATTAATTTTTCTTTTGCACACTAGCTATGAAGCACATATTGAATGAAATTTCTACACATCTACGTCCCAATAACAAACATCGCCATCTACAGGGATCTATACGAATTTTTAGTAAGTATTTAACCTCTTCAGGGACATTGCCACATATGTATACGTTTAGTTTTTTAGAAATTAAACTTATTTTAACTGAAAAACAAATTAAAATCTGTTATCGAACTACTCATTAGATTATATTTCAACACTAAAACCAAACAATTTGTAGTATGGCAGCATGGATAGCATTTTATTCTACTGGAAATTAATTGCTTTCAAAATATTTCAAAGTTGCCTCTGATTACCGATTTCTTTTTAGTTTATTGGGAAAACATCCTAAATCTCTGATAAATAAACTATCCAATGTATTACATTTGGTTAGTTTAAATATGTGCTTTATTTTGAAAAAATAATTTGCAAAATTATAATAGGTTCTCTATTTTTTTACTAATAGCACTTTACTGTTAAATATTTGAACTCAGTTTTCTTTTTTATACTAATTGTTTTTCCAAATTTTTCTTACTTACTGGGTAGCTGTCGGTAAAAAATAAGTAAATAAGTAATCAAATAAAACATGAAACCACTTTTTCCACCTTTAAAAAATTCGTCCCTGAAGAGGTTAAAAATTTTTTTTTATTCAAATTATTATTTTCTGTTTTTTAGTCTTCTGTGTGCGAATTTCCCAATCGATTTCATGATAATCGTAATAACTTTATATTATTATTTGCAGAAATATAGTCTTTACTGTATGTATATGATCGAGTAGAATAATTGCAACAAAGTATGATTGCACACGGTTCTTTGTTAAAAAATAATTTAAAATTAAATTGTTTCTTTATTAACAACTTAATAATATTGCATTGTCATCCAGTTCTAAGCTATGTTTAAAAGTTCCAGTCTCTATCTCATTGGGAAGTTATTTTAAAATCGATTGCAAAATTTGAACCGAACAGACAAACAGAAACGAAAGCGAGGTAATAAAAATGTGGTAGAATAAATTAAGGGATGGGATTCGTCTAATTTAAATGCTTCAAAGAGGCGACGAAGAAACTGCAAAAAGTACTTACCACGTTAAGTCTTTTGAAACATTCGAGTTCCCTTTGGTGGAAAAAAACTCAAAGCTCAGCGACTCACAACACGTCTCAACTCAAAATGGCCGCGACAATTCCGGCGGCAATTAAATGGAAATCATCGAAATAAACGTTACATGAAAACATAAAAGGAATTACTTTAGTACCACAACATTTTTCAGCACTTCTTAAACACAATCACACAAAGAAAAACTACTTAAACACGACATTTTCGCGATTTTTCATCAAATTTTCGCGCGAGAACCGCTTTTCTGAGAAGGCACCGTGATCCACTAATTTTCGGAAATGCGCCAAAAGGTGACATAAGGACGAATTTGGAAAAACTGTTCATTTACGATAATTTCGTTGTGAACCACTCCTTTGCGGGGCGTTACGATCGGTTCCGGTAGTCTCTTGCCAGGCCCCGCAAAAACTTAGTAAATGTCAATTTGTTTCGTTCGGTCCGCCCGCCAAATGCCTCCTCAGAAAATTTAATGTTAATTATTATTTGTCTTATCTTACAAATAATTTTAAAATTCGAATTCGCGAAAACATCGAGAGTGCGCGAGTGAACAGTTTTATATTAAGAAATGTTTCGATGCTCCGCGGTGTTTTAGGTGAAAAGTGTTTTTTTTTTGTTTTCGTGTGCAAAAATTCGGATAAAAATATTTTTTTAATTTCCGTTTAACCGTCGCTGGAGTTTTCGGGATTTGTCTGAGTTGAGGCTGTTCGTGTATCGGTGTTTTTTTTTCCTCCAATGGGAATTTTTGGAACCTTAAGTGTAGAAAAACGCAATTTTATTGAGGTGAGTACTTTGGTTTCTCCTGGGGCTTAATTTAAATTTGAATCACTTTTTTTTTTTTCTTTTTAGGCAAAGTAGTCACAGTAAGTCAAGTAAGTACCTACTTAAAAGCCAATTTTTTCAAAACATTTTCAAAATATTTTATGTCACGGAAAATCGCACTTCAGTGAAAAAAACAAACACAATTACTTAGTCTTTTGAAAAATTCGAACCTAGTAAAAGATTTGCTTATACACCTTCATTTATTCATAAAAACAGACCTACCTAGGAGATTTTAGCCTCTTTATGTATGAAATTAATTTACAATTTTAATAATATTATAGTTAATCTTATATAAATTTATTTTGTTGCATTTGTCTATGAAAAAGAAGAGAAGTCGATAGATACTTTTAGAACTTTGCTTAAAATGATTTCATAAAAATTCAAAGTATCGTAATGGTGTATAATATTAACTATAGCAAAAAAAACCAATTTCATTTTCTCCCCATATTGCGATTATAAGATTATTCTACCAGGTTTAATTCAGATACCTAACTCTAAAAAAATATAGCTCGAATACCTATTTTATGTGTTGTAAACATACATATTATAAACAAATAAAAGAGGAAATAATAATTTAAATAAAAACATTTTTTTTAATATACCCCGTTTTTAAAGCGGACTAAAAAGAATAAAATAATTTGTCTTAACTTCATACAGATTTATTACCCCATACAAATTGTCCTGAATATTTTTGATTGCAAATTTTTAATAGCTATGAAAATTCTTGATTGATTTAAAACTAAAAACGTGGGGCTTCTGCAATAGGTGCATGAATAGTTCGCCTAAGTCATCAACAATTTTGTTCCACTGCAAATGATATGAACTGTTGTGTGAGTTTTTTCAACGACAGCTACTCTTCGCACTCCTTGTTATTATCTGATGCATGGGCCCCACGTTTTTCGTATTAAATCTTACAAGAATTTTCATAGCCTCTATTAAAAATTTACAATCAGAAATATTCAGGACAATCTGTATGAAGTTAAGAGAAATTATTTTATTCTTTTTAGTCCGCTTTAAAAACGTGGTACTTAAGTATAAAATTTTATTTTATTATAAGAAACATTTGAAAAAGATGTGCTCCCTTCCTTATAAATAAACTAAATTATAAGGACTATTAAGTTAAAAACTTCTGAAATATCAAAACTTGACACCTCACCCCATGTAGGTGAAAACCGCATCGAAATTCATTCACGGGTTTCGCAGTGATTGATTGAATTGAATTCAGTTTTACATTTCGGTAAATTTATATATTTGTATTACTCTTCATTCATCTAGGATATTATTAAGTGACGCAGTCGAATATATGTGGAAAAGGATTATGAGATTTTCTGACAGAGAGCAGTGTTCAAAAAATTTACTAAGTATAGCATTAAATCTAGGACTTAATTTACCTACATACTTATGTTGGGCATTAGGTGTAGCTCTGAGTGGTGAAGAAATATGCCAAGGCAAGTCCAGGAACATTTTGAGAATTTTGTTTTGAGCAGTTTAAGCTTTTCATAAATATCTGCCACATCCTCATGCGAAGTAAATATGGCCGTATCATCCGTAAATATAGTGGATGAACAATTTGGTGTGTCAGTAAAATCAGCGGTGTGTTTGTTACAGAGAGTTGGTCCTAGTTACGAACCCTGTGGCGCTCCAGAAGAGTTATGTTTTGGGGTCGAATATACCCGAAGTTTATCGCAATTACACAAAGATAAATCAGTTAGCTATACGCAGAAATCATATTTTAGAGAAGTAGAGATGATCAAAAATAGTAAGTTTTATAGCTTGATGTTGGAATATTTCTACCACAAATCTACTATCGAAACCATAGTATCTATTTGATAATTTGGGTGTATGTAGATTTAGTACTTCTACAACGCTTTAAAAAAACCAACTAAACTATTAATAAAATTTGGTCACATTTATATAAACATGTAAAAAATAAATAAATGTCGCAAATTTATTGCTTTCTATAAATAGTTTGGAATGAATCGATACAAATTCTATTAATTTAAAAAAAATGTTGAATGGGCTGCACGTGATGGGAATAAGAAATGAGAAACAAAATTTTCCACCTTTTTACAATTACGATTGGCTTGAGTGGCCCTCTCCAGGAACGATACATAAATCCTTTGCTCATAAATTATGCTCTGATTATTCATAAGTTTCCTTCCGAAGTGCCCTAAATTCATCTTACCGTAGTTCCCAGCGATAAAAAAATAAAACAGGTTAAGGGTCTAGGATCGGAATTCAAAGTCTAACCTCATTCTTGGGAGTGATTTTGTGAGAAAATTGAAAAGAAGGGATCTAAATCTGAAATTCCCGTGCACCGACCTAAGAGGGATCGTTTTTTGTCTGAAACGACGATCACGCCTTGGCGTCCCGGAGGAAACGCGGAACAGGTTGACGGAAACAGCCCTTGGTTCGCTGTTTATCCCAATTTCCGCCTACGTGAGAAACGCGCTGTCTGGATTCAAGGGGAATGTCCTCTTTGATTATATTCAAATTTAGTCCTTGGTATTCTTGTTTTTTTAAAGGCTGGTTTAATTTATGATAGTTGGTTAAATTAGTGCAGTGCATTAAGAAAAGTTTGTTCGGCATATGCACTGAAACAGGGGCTCTTTGAAATAGTCGGTGAAGGTTTTCTTATTTTAAGTCTCATTTAGTTAAGATAATTAATTGTAAGTTAGTAAAGTGTCGAAGCTGGAGTAACATAATTCTTCTCAAAGTGGAGCGATAAACGTTTCCAATATTTAAAACTTTGCATTGAAACGAGGTATGCCCTCAGAAAAAACTTGCATTAAAATATGTGGACTTTTTATTGTAGAATTATAAAAAAATCCATGTCAAGTAAGCAAAGTACATACTTAAATATACCACAAAAAACAAAAGATTATACATTATAAATTAATTAATTAAATTAACAGTAGCCTCTCTACAAAAACTATGCTTTGAACCATTTCGAACCACATGTGGATCGTAAAATCATAACCACAATTAAAGTTGTTTATAGATTTTGAACAACATTCATTCGGGATATTAATCCAGTATCTGTTCTTTGGACTAAATTTACACAAAATTTAAGTTTAATATTTCGTCCATAACTCTTACTTTTTAAATCCTCACATATTTATTTAATATTTTCGAGAAGTCTGTAGATAACTACTCCTTAGCAGGATTACGGAGTTTATCAATTTTAGATCATTTTCAAAAATAGCCAAAATATTTTTTTTTTTTCATTTTCGAACCCCATGTTTAACATGACATGCGTGATATGCTGCAACATTTACATTTTCGAATCCATAATCTACAGAAAATGTTTTTAAAATTAACAGATTAGATTAATTATGGAATATTCGAGGCAGCAATTTTGCAGACCGATGAATTAGAAAATAAACCGAATTGTTGGTAAAAAAATCAAACTCAAACCATCCCGCTGGTGCTAATCGCGTAAAAATTGAAATAGTTAATACGAATAGTTTTAATAGCATAAATTTAAAGTAGAATGTTTTTCGGCTCATTGTAGGTATACTCTTAGGTAGGTACAAAAATGTTTTTACGAAATTGATTGAATACGCTTACACATTATTATTACAAATTATTTGCAAGACTGAGCGACAATAGAAAAAAAGTTGCAATTGCAATGAATTCAATGCAAATATCGTGCTGTTTTAGTTAGAAATATAAAATTCAGTATTCTAGAAGATTGATTGAGAATCATTCTTTGGTGTGTTAACTTTTTTAATATGTGTTCATGTTTACATTCACTAAATTGTTACTAAAATATCGAAGTGCAATATTTTTATAATGCTTTATAAAACCGTTACCAGTTATTAATTCTATTGTCGATAGACTAAATAAAATAAAATTGACAATCCTTATATTTAGTTACAACATAAGTCACAGGGAAATATTTATTTAAGTGTGTTTAGGATTAGTAATTTTAATATATAATGTTAAGATAACAGTGAAAGCTTTATTTTGTGAAATTAAATGATTATATTAATCAATTACTTTTGGCTCTTTAAGTAAAGCACCCATTTTAAACTTATGTGTTTTTGTTGCCAACTCGAGATTTTGGGTACCGATTTTGTACAAACTTGGTGTTGGTTTGTATTTCATTCTAAAATACAATAATTGATTGACGTTCTTATCAGACTCAATAAAATTTATAAAAGTGGAGATTGCCAACTTTACTTCTATACCCCTCATATGAAGTTTTAGCATGAATTCATTTTGTTATGTGCCATGTCGTGAAAACCTTAAGCGGTAGCTCGTATATCTTGAATATGTCCTTTAAATTGAAATTACGCTAATTTATCTTAGAGTGACTCTCAGGTCCCGATCATGGCCCCGAGTTGGTATCGCGCACGTTTCTTTAAAAAATATTAATTTCGCCGCCGAGGCGAAGAAACAAGCGTTCGTCTACTTCTTGGCATAAATTCCACTAATGCGTATGTTGTATCATATGGCGAGCATCGCGAATCTCTAGAACATCCGCGAGTTCTGTTCGCCGAGACAAGCTCCTCTGAAATTTGCTTAAATCCACTGCAGGCAGAGATAGGCATCAGCACGATATGTCAATTATGAACTTTACGGAGGTGATTCCAAATTATGACTGTATTATTTTCACTTCCCTGATTCTGGGTCTGGTTATTCCTTCTAATGCGTAAATCGTGGCTCGCCGGAGCGAATTGGCAACCCACCATGTGTTTGTTGTGAGCGCGGCGAACTCGTCATGCGACAGGTAAAAAAATGTTCAGTGGTATAAGGTATAGTACCATGGCCGGGCTCTGGACAATATGTTCCCGAAGGCACCTCCGGGATAATCTGGTCTCTGGACGCGCCATTGTGGCTATCAGTTATTCGAATGGAGCTGCTGATAAACGGTGACCACGGCCGCCAGTGGCTTTTGTTGCACTTCGGAGTCGCTAAATGACCATATAACAAATATCAGATAATTTTAACTAGTTGCCCACAAGTAGGAAGTCGCGCAGCCCCACATACCTGTGAAATATTGTCGCGCATTATGGTTCTTTCCACGGCCGGTGAGCCGCTCTTGGCGATTTTGAGGAGCCCCCCAACCAACGCGTGAGCAGAGTAGCCTGACTCGGGCTGACCTGGCCACTGGCCCGGCGGAACTCCATAAATACCGGCCAATTAGGTCCTGTTTGTAGGTTGAGGCCTTAAACCTTAAACCTTAAACCTTATAAACCTTATGCTCTGAGACTCGCCGCACTTCGGACCTCCTGACAAGGCTACCAGCCACCTGAGCTCTTCAGAGTGATGCTTGTGATGGTTGCGATATTGCCGGGGAGGTGAGTACAATCGAATAATTGAGGGCTAAATCGATGAAAACGGGCCTTCTTTGTACCTGAAGTAGTTCAGTGCGGCCTGGCTTAGATTTCCTCAAGGCAAAGCAAAAGCGTCTTTGCCGTTCAAGAAAATAAAAAATAAATAAATAAATAAAAAAATAAATGCCTGCTCGAGTGCACTACAGTTGCATCTGGAGAGCCGCAGAGTGCACGGAGCCAGACAAAAACTGTGCTGCTGCCAATTGAATTGAACTTGGCTCTCGCCGATTTTAATCAGGAATCACGAATATTCGGTCGAATGCTGTTGCACTCGAAACCTTCCCCCGGGAACCCCTCTGAGGAGGAGGACCGAGAAACTCTGTGCCCTGGCAAAGGAGGAAACATAAGACCAAGACGGAGCCGCATTCATCACACAAGAGCTTCTTATCCTCGCTGCTGTGTGACATAAATAACACAGCGCAACGACGACAATTTTTTAAAGGAGGAAATGAATTTTCAAGAAGCCGGAAAGGGCTTCAGAAGGAAGATTGTTTAGATATTTATCCGATTTTCCGTGAAACTAGATAAACGAAATAATTGCGTTTTACTTGTATCACTTAATCTTACTTATTTTAATTAAAAAGACAAAAAAGTAGGAAAATTTATTTGCTCAATGCCAAAATACCTTAAAAGAAACTTCAGGTTCAGATTTACGGCATTATCTCCACATAAGGAAATATTAAAGAATAAATTAATTATAAATTTTTATCGAATTCCTACCCAAGAATAAACAAGATAAAATATAAAAAAAATTTTTTTAAAAAAATTCTTTATGCGGGGGTGGATTCGCTCGGGCGACACCACTAACTTGTATTGTCACCGGAGCTAAACATGTGTTCCAATTTTCATTAAGATTGATAAAGTCTAAGTATAAAAATTTTGCATTGCAAGATTTGACGACACGTAGTGTAAGTTAAATAAAAGAATTTAAAAAAGGGAGTCAATTATTCAAACGTGACTGCACATACATACAATAGCCTTATTCTAATAAAATATAGGGTTTTTAAATAACATATGTAAACTTGAAAACTGGACAAATTGTTTTAGTTAAATTTAAATCGATGTAATCTAGTTGGATTATTTAACTAATATTTCAATAAGAAACATCTTTATATGTAACTTAATTTTCGACCAGATATAGGGTAAAGTTACTTTAGCAATATCTGAGCCGATGTTTATACAAACTGACATCTAGTGGTGTCAAATTGTACTATTAAGTCGTGCGAGTGAACAAAAATAAGTAAGTTTTTTTTTACTATTTTCATTAAAATTTCTTGCTAATTTGTAAGCCATTTCAGAAAATAATATGATGATAAAATTATTTTTTTGGTTTAAGTCTATATTCGCGGAATTCTGCCATTTAGAATATTTAAGCATAATCAAACTGGTTAGGTATGTGCTGGCATGCCAATCAATTTTATTTCTTAGGAATTCATATTTTGTTTCCTACGTCTTATTCACATATAAAAATCACTTTGAAAACTCCAAAAATAAGAAGAATGTAACTTGATCTCCTAAGAAATTATCAGTTTGGTTTGTAGTTTATAATTTGTTATTATGAGGTCTTGTTATCATATTATTTTATAGATTTATTATATCGTTGCTAACGCCTTAGTCGTAGTTAGAGACTTAGGCTATATTAGGTGGTACGAATTAGGCAACCAGGTGCCTTAATCGTGTCGGAGGTACTTTTTTGTAAAAGGTTTAAATACTAACTTTGATACAAAAAAAATTTGTAGTTTTATGAAGGCTGGTTGACTTGAGTAACCTTATCCTACTATTTAGTATTTATTTATAGATTTGGTTTTCTAAAGTACATATAAATTTCATTTTATCAAAATGTGCAATAGTTCACGGATTATAATAAAATAAATTAAATAAACAACAACTTAGAATTTCAGTTATTGAGGGCTTTGTAATCGTTTTTCATTTTTAATGAATTCTGTTCAGTTAATCACTTATTAACTTCTAATCTTTTTTATAGACACAATACAATTTAAATACTAAAATGATAATGCTACTAACTTGTCTAAAGTTATGTCAGTTAAATTAAATTCAGTTAATACCTTACATAAATTAAATAAAAATATCGAGGATTACTTATTTAGTTGAATTTAAGTCTTTTCAAATTCACTGATTGGGTTTACTTTTAATTCAACTCCATGAAAATAGGTAGGTATAGCCAAGGTGTAAAATATGTACATAGATATATTTATTGTACATACATATGTATGTATAAGAAGAGGTTATTATATTTATAAGTTTAGTACTAAATAAAATATTTGTTACATTAAAAATTTACAAAATAAAGTGGTATTTACTTTTAATACAATTGTAAATATAAAATAAGATCTTTTTCTCAACAGGATTTACTCTTATTTTTTTTTTAGGAGTAACACATAGGAAACACTAAAATTTATTGAAATTATGTTGATCTTAAAATGATCTTTAATTTTGTTTTGATAAAATCTTTAGTAGGTTTGTATCTATAAGTGTTTCACTGTAGATTTGAAACATTTGTGTTCAATAGATTTTTATAATTACATTTGTAAAGTACATATGGAGGTAAAAGTGAATACATGTCTCAGTTATATATGTATTAAATTTCCTTAAGTAAATATATATTTATGCAGACCAATTATCAAATTACGAAGATGTTCTTTGAATAACGTACATTTCAATTTTTCGCTGAAAGTGGCGGACGACGGTTAAGTGTTAATAACAAAGCAAACTAGGAACTTTCAGTCATTAGTTCCTCTAGACATTTTCGTTTTTTTCAAAGTGTGAAATGTTCATATTTACATACTTAGAAGAAAATTTGGCATCATAACTGCCAAACTATTGACTAAGAGATCTTATCTGGTATTGTCATCATGTCGGTAAATAGAGTGTTTGTAATTTTTCTGTTTATATCTTTTCGTAGGTGTTTTGTTTAAATCTGATAGTGTCACCGTAGAATGGTGTGCAGTGAGTTCACCAGCATGTATTTTTCTTTGGTATACGTAAGTAAGTAAGTAAATCTGGATGAGTTATACAACTAACTGAACCAGCCAGTAGTGAAAATTGTAACCGGGCTCATTAGCAATTATTTTACTTTTAAGAAATATCAAATGTAGAATAATTTGTAATTTGAATTTCGGTACAATTTATGGGAAATTGTAGCTTAAGGCCAATGAATGTCTGCAGATGGTCGGGCTCTATGTCATAAAAGTGCATTAGAAGCACAAAACTGCACGCAAGGGAGATATTAATTACAAAAATTCAATTACAGTGGCACCGTGACCAAATTAATTCCCAAAATGAGTTCTCCACTATCGACCAGCATCGCCGCCGTTGCGTTCTTATTAAGCAGATCTCCTGCCGCTGACAGTTCAATTTTTTGCCGCCGATAAGCACGCCACGAGGGTTGATAATCCCCGCATGCATGAGCTCGAAAATCGTGAGAAATCTTCATCTTGTGGCGAGGCGTAGGTACCTGCGGCGGAGGATGATAATTCAAATCTTTCCACTTACGCCGCGGACAGGCACTTGGGAATTTCGGGGGCGCATGACGAGCGCCGCCGCCGCTGGGGTGGCAGCGAACATATGCGGCGCGGCTAATGGACCAGCGCGGCGCTACTGTAGCCAGGGGTGCGGTTTATTTGCCAAGATGAAACTTTATTGTCGAGTCACGTGACCACTTCGGGGGTGCAGCCACTTGATAATGGGAAATCCTCCCCGGCGGATCGGATGAAAAAATGTGCCTCAATGTCGCTCTGGAGCTGCACAAACAGAACTTGTGCTTCCGCTTCCGAAGAGCGTTACGCGGCACGTGCAATTAGACATGCCAAGTACTTTGCATTGTTTGGCGCTTCTGCGCTCGATGCGATCTGTTCCGTTAAATAAATTGCTTAGAAGATTGCCGCAAAAACGCGTGCCATGTACTGAGTCACTTGCTTTGATTTCCTAAACAAGACAATTTCTATGTAATGACTGTTCGAAATGAACCATCGATTTGGTCAAAGTATACTTTGTTATGAGAAGATAACCGAAACCCTAGAAAACTTGATTTAATTTTCTTTGAATTTGAAATTTTATCTCAAATATTTATTTTGTAAAACCATGAAGTCGAGAGAAATATAGTTTTATATAGATTAGTTAGACAGAAAGGATTCCTTTTGACGAGAAGTACATACATTACATTATTTCTTAGAATATTATTTTTGCTTAATATAATAAAATTTCGGGTATTCCCGAAGTCAATAATTTAGGGTTCATATGTAGATTCGATTTTATCTATAAAAAATATCGCAAAAACTTTTTTTAAATTATTTAGGAATTTAACAAACAAAATAAGAGTTCTTCCTCTTTTTGGACCTTGTTATTTGAACATTGTGTACAAAACGAAACGACCGCGTAAATAAAAGAATTTGTATAATAATAAGCCTTGAAGGATATTTTAAAAGGATCAATAATTTAATATCATAAACTTGCAGAAATAAAAAAAAACATTCATAGGCAAAATTGAGTAGAATCATGGAAAATTACAAAATTTTCAATATGCTATATTTTATCTTGTTGATTTGTTATTTATCTTAATTCAGAAAAGTTCAAACATTGCTAAGTCCCGAAGGATAAATATGTAAGTGCTGCAGCCTTTTTGGTTAGAGCGAGTTATAATTAGATAGGTGTTGAAATTCAAAGATATCCAAATTTAAAATACGTTAATTTCATGGATTATAAACTTTATTCACAATAATTGGTTTCGATAACAAACATTCAATCCTTTAAAACCTCTCAAAATGCACAACTCTTATTACTTTTAAAAAAATGGTTCACAATTCCAATATTCTCAGAAAGAATTACTAACGACAAACAACTCTATTCTTGTTTTTAATTTCTTCTTTCTTTCTTGTTCGGTGAATACTAGAATCTTTGTAAGAATGTAATAAATTCGGTAGAAGTCAGAATCCTTTATTTATTAAGGTTCGAAACTCTACAAGGACTTTATTCCTCAAAAACTTTTTTCTCAACAAAACCATTTAAAGTAACTTATTTATCTTTATGCTTTAAATTAAATCGATGTTCTTGGTTGCAGGTTGCTGGAACTGCCTTATCTTTTCATGATATAATGTGAGTCTTGAAAAAAATATGTTAACAAAACTATCTGCATATTTTTTGCGTTAATTTTTCGTATTTAAGTATTTTATGCTCATTTTAATAATATTTATAGGATATTAGAAATTGTAGAAAACGTGAGACTTTGTCTCTTCCCTGTCACTATAGAGACCAAACCAAATATTTGGTGGTCGAATAAATTACTGTACACCTGCGAAATGTTTGATAGATATATTTTCTACTTCTCAATTATGTAGGTTGTGAATGGCAAAAGACAACCGAGGACATATGTTTATTTCTGAAGCAAGACTATTACTATAAAGCTGCCTATTTCTAGGGCTTCTATCTAATGTTAATCTCAAAATGAACATAGTTACCTCTTACTTGTACCTTGTAAATTCATGAAAATCACTAATGTACATCCACCGATCATGCGACAAATTCAAAATTGCCAATCTGTCGACATGTCCTTTTCTAGAAATAATTCAGACCATGTCAGAGGGGTTGAGAATGAACAACATAATTAAAAACACACCTAAAAGCATTTTGCGGTTTAACATTTCCCAGCACTTTATTAGCGTCCCCAGGTAGGCCACTGGTAGGCATTTCCGCGCTGTTCGCAAGTGGCACGAAGTGAGTCGTAAGTAATAAAACTACAATTTGTACTGTTTGTCGTGATGTCGGAACTTTTTTAATCAATATCTATCGTTTGATCTAGAAACACATATCGCGTATACCGCGAATAAGCAGCGGCACCGCGGCGCGCATATAGTCCCAGTTTTGCCCGCCGGCAGCCAGTGTGGCTCCGAGGGCTCATTTAGCTCGCCCATATCTCGCGACCATGCAGATATTTAGATACTAAGATACCCTGTGCCGCGAAGACGGCGTCGCTAGCAGACAAAAAACGCGATCCTCGCACCGCTAGCGCTCCGCGAAGATGGTTAACAGCGGAGCCCCAAGCGACTAAAATCTGTGGGACGATCGCGATGTTCTGCTGCCGGTTGCTGTAGCTCTGTCACAGCCAGCCAGCAGCACCACCGATTGCTTATTTAACATTTTAATTTTATTTAGATAAAAACTTTTTAATTATTATAATTCTGGTGAAATCATTTTGCATATCGAACGGCTCTCGGAAGGCGCACTCGAAAACGGGCAAGGGCTAAGATAGGATCAGCCCGTCACGAGCAGTACTCCTCCGGATTAAGGTCAAAAACACTTGGGCTGGCTCCTCCGGGTCCGGATCTCTCCGGCTGGCACGTAGGTGCCCGCGCCAAGTGATACCGCCGCTGCGCGAACTATGCACGTAGTGATTAAAGCGATCTTATCATACCCATTAAAATAGCCTTGATGCGTCCATGCTGACGAAGCATAAGCATAGTTGCGGTTGCCCAATCGGCGGCAACGTCATGTGTCATGCTCGCCGGGGTCCCGCTCGCCCATGTCATCTTATGCAGATCACGACACAACTGGAGCCAAAACCACCTGCGCTCCGGCACCCGTCAATCCGATGGCACAATTACCTGGGCCGGTGCAGTAGCACGACGCAGTGGCGGCGGCGGCGGCGGCGTCGTAAGCTCGCGGCATGCCCGTTGCATGACTTCTGAGGAGCTTAATTGGCGCGCATTACCGGAGGTCAATCATGTCCAATTATAACATTAGCGATCCAGCGCAGGACCACCTACCTGCAGTTTCGTTAATATTTCGATCGGCGAAAAACATCATGACGAGATTTGTCTCTATGTTCAACCAAGGAACGAACAAGTCATGCGCCTGCTGCTTTGCGCATTTGATACCCGAGAACACGACTCGCACCGGCGTCCCAGGACCGGCCTCAATTTATCTGGGGCCCCGCGACGCAAAAGGAGGCTCGACTTCAAGGTGTACAAAGCTCTCGTGGCCGCGGCATTAGGTTTCTTCCAGCTTTGAGACTCCGATCTTGGCGAATTAATCATCTTAATATCTAGCGGGCAGCTCCTCCTGCTAGCCGGGTGCCCCTACATAATGAAATTCACACTTGTTAATATTTTCTATGATTTGTTTCGGCCATTAATTATTTTGGCGCGAATCTCTCCCAGTCAGCGGCGCCATTGTCCGCAAAACGATCGCGGCAACTCATTCTGGACCCTCTTCGGTAAAATTAATTGCGGGGGCGACCTGGCGATTCAAGCAGTGCGCCCCCGAAATGAAACTGCCATTGTTAGCCGGACAGTGCAACATTTCCTTACAAAAGCCACCGGGGAGTTGCAACTTCTCAAAATTTCTTCGGTTACATAGAGTCAGCCACGCTTGGCACATTCGTTTTTCGTATAATAGGGAAATTGGAGCTCTCAGGAACAAAAGATCACAAGAGGAGCGCTAACATTCCGCAAATCGCTGAAACTCTCCGTTGTGAGTTGCTTGAGAAATTCTTTGAAACTTAGAACTGATCGTGGCAATTTATTTCACCATAAGAGAAATTTACGGAAGGATCCATGTCGTCGCAAGTCTTATTCAGGTAGTCTTTGAAAATAGTATACATTTTTAAACTTTTATTTGCAACTGATACACTGATATTGGTTTATATTTCAAGCTCATAATTCTTTTATTATTTTCTTGAATTGCTTACTTTAATTTTTCTCAATAAATTTATTTAAATTTGTTCATAAGTTATGAACTTACTAAAATTTATTTAATTTTTACAATATGCTTATAACTGAAAAATGTTATTAAATTGATGTAAATCAGTCAATAATCAAGTTTATACTTACCAAAACTAGTTATTAGTTTTTGCTTAAATGTGAACCAAGTGCATAGTTGATTTAACCAAATACCTCTCAACTAATCTTACCACTATGTATATCTATTATAGTTTCAGGTAAATATTTAACTAACTCGTCAGTTCGTTCGAATATTTAACCAAATTTACATTTGTTGAAATAACTTGTCGTTTTGGTTTCTCCGACCTAATTTTGGATGCATTAAACTACCTTTTAGGTAGAAAAATGAAACAAGCCAGTTTTGTTAAATTTACCAGTAAAAAATTACGATAAGTAGAATTTTATTTAAATTTTGACCAAAAGAAGACAAGCTCGCTTTTCTTCTTCTGACATCTTCGTTCTTGTCTACTCTCAATTAAAACAACCAAATGATTAATAAAAGAAATCAATATGAATTATCAACATACAATTTATTTTTAAAAAATCTTAATTGTTAAATTATATTTTTAATATGTATGTTTTTGGTTGAAATCTTTCATCGCAGACAGACTTTTTTAACATTCATTTTTTACATCTATCATACAATCTTCTTTTTTCAACAGATAATTCGATTTCTATAATATTAATTTGCACAGTGAAAGTTTGGAATTTGATAGGTTGAATGAAAGAGCTTAAATAACACTTACTTAACTCCTCCACATTATGTTGACTCAACAAATTTTTGGACGAAGCTACTTAAATTTGTTTGTCAATTTTTCCAGACGTTTGGAAAATGCATTTGGAGTGGTTTTAAAAATATTTGTGTTATTTATAAGCAAAAGTAGGTTTGTAGTTTAATTATCCGTTTTTTAGACGCTTGGCGAATACAATTGTAATTATTCTTGAATTTAGAAAAACATATATTTATATGTTATATAAGTTAACTACACTGTCAGAAATTTTAAAGTTTATTAATAAAACTTGGGCAGCATATTATACAATGAGTGAAAATGTTATGAGTGAGATTGATGAGATGAGTGAGTTTTTTTTCAGTTCCAGAGTTAAAAAAAAAAATTAAAGCATAGTTTTCAAAAACTTGAAAGTACTACCTCTTACACTGCTAGTTGCACAGCGACGTACCGAAAGGGCACCAACTCGCAAACAGCACATTGGCGTGCACTTGTTCTTAGAAAGCTTTTTAATCTTCAATAGTTTAATATTTTAACCAAATTTCTCTTTTTAATATTTCTTAAATTAAATGAAAACTTTTATAGTTTCTTTCTAGTCGTAATCAAAATTTTGACCTAAATTGCTTCTGAAATAAGTTTAAATTCTAGTCTATTGGCACTAATTCGTATACTTTTAAGTTTACCTTTTGGTTGGCAAAAATAAATGGTGCTGAAATATTTTGAAATCTGTTATACATACATATGTATTTATATAGTTTATTTTAAAAGAAAAAAGATGTATAAACTAAAATATGTTTTTGAATTAAACTTAAAAAGTTTTAAAAATTCGGTAATCTTTATTGATTTGAAATAAAAGTTTAAAAAATAATCTAAATTTCCGACAAGGTACAGATTATTCATTTGTGGAAAAATATATTTTTTTTATTTATAAAGAAATATGGGAGTAATTCATAATTGTCTTTTACAATGAGACATGCATTCGAAAAATTAACAATGTTCAAGAAAGACTTTTTATAATTTGCTCTTTATGATTAGATTAGTGGTGATCTTGATTATGTTTAAGGGTTAAAATATATAATACAATATAATTATAATTATATTTAAAAACAATTATATTATTATGGATGTTTCGAACCTTTTTCAGCCTACAGTTTAATATGTAGTCTGGAATTTAAAAGCTCTACTCGAGCTTTAGCTGTTACGAATATTCTGGGATTGGTTAACTGCAATTTGCTGCGGAATCCGCTGCCACGCGGGATTCCCATTTTATATAACAACTCACAACCTGTCAGGAGGCTCGGCCGTTCGGTTTCGCTTTCTGTCAGGAATTGGCCAGAAAAGGGCCTCGCTGGGAAGTTAATTAACTCGAGAGCCGACGTGATGCGTTCTTCATTAGTTTCTCATCACCGGCTAATGCCGCATGCACATGCAACTGGTCCACTTTCAATTACTATCGGAATTGAACCGCGAGCTAATCGCTTTTATAGACACGGACGTCCTATCACAGTGAACAAGATAAATTGAGGCAGACCGGGTCTGGGCCGTCTCGGGTTCCATTCGAGGTTCCAGGTTCCAGGTTTAAGCGGCTACCGCAGGCAGTCCTGGCCTTTGCTCGCCATTTTTCCCTCTATGCAAATGTGACGTCCTTTGGTGCTAAATTATTGCATGTTTATTATCGGGCCGTCGGTCGGCTGCAGGTAGCTCGTAACCATTAATTAATAATAAATTTGTCAAAATATCAAACTGTTCGCGGCCGGGGCGCTCTTCTTCGTTGCATTAATCGGGCAATTGCTGCAAATCGTGAAGTAATTTTAGCGGTGCCACGGCCGCGACGAGGAGCTCACCTATGCGCGACTATCTTCCGTCCAGCCGGACGGGCATCGAAGGCTAATCTGAGAAAATTGGCTATCGGGTCGAGGTGCCGGCTGGATGTCCGTCCATCCTGGTGGCGCGGAAAGATTGAAAAGTAATAGGCAATAAAGCGTTTTTATCTACGATCCAGCCAACGATAAAAGCTCCGATCGCCGCCACTCGGAATGGGCAATTTTTCGTCGATGGCCATGAGATCCCATTGACAAATCAGATAAAGTAGCCGATACCAGCGGGATAAATAATTAGTTGTTTGCAGTTGTCGAGTTTATGCGACCAATTTGTCAGCAGGGAAAATTGCATCTGTTGAATTATCGCGGATGGCGTGGTTCATGCAAAATGTTCTAAACATAAATGAATATAAACCAACGACATGCCTTATTTATTGTTCAAGTAATTTGAATTCTCTTTTTTTAACCTAATTTATCTTGATATCTAAGAAGTATCATACTCAGGTGTAACGATTCCTATTCTGTCGTAAATTAGTTTTATATTATATTATATTTCAAGGCTAAATTATACCTGGATTCACTTTTACATTGTGAATAATAATATAAAAAAAAGTGAATCCCATTTTCATCTGATTCTATACAAGAATTAGGGCTGTTACTACTCGAACTTAATAACTTGAGTAATAGACTACTTAAGTTCAAAGGTCCGAGTTTGAGTAAAGGAGTTTTGAGTAAGGTACGAAAGGGTTATATGACCACTTTAACTTTTGAAGGGGGTGAAATGGGGGATGAAAGTTATGCTAATTTCATTAAAATCGGTTCCGCGGCTTATCATTTTCTATACAAACTGTCATCCCTCATTTCACCCCCTTAGATGTAGGCTTTTGAAAAACAAAAAAGTAGCCTATGTTCATCCCCGGGTGTCAAACTATCTCCGCACCAAATTTCATCAAAATCGGTTTAGCAGTTTAGGCGTGAAAGCCGGACAGACCGACAGACTTTCGCATTTATAACCTGACTTGTGAATTATAATACGTTTATATATTTTTTAAATTCCATAGACCATCTAAGACTTATTTAACCATGTAGTTCACACTGATAGTGCCATCTGTTATTAATAGCCTGTAGCTTAGGAGTTATAGAAAATTATTAATTCGAGAACTCATAGTCGACTAGGTTACTAGGTACTCATTTAAAACTCCTTTACTAAAACTTGGTCTAAGCCAGTTATTCAAGTACTTGAATACTCCAACTTGAGTACTCAATTATTCAATTATCGGAGTTATTTTTAGAGCCCTAATTCAGATTATACATAGATGCGATTCCAGAATACTTATTTTTCAAACCTTGCGGATCAGTGAGGCGCTTAATTAAGTAATTCAAATAATAAAATTAGCAAGATTGATAACATTATCCATAAATACTGTCTAAAATTTAGGTTTGAATCAAGGATTGTGCTATACCTTACTACTGAAATTCTGTTTTAATACGAATTATTCAAAATTAATTCAATGAAAGATATTTTGATCTTCATAATGAATTTTTAGAAATTAAAACGTATAGTGTCCAAAGAAAAGTGTATTTTATGTAAGTTGTAGCACTAGTAAAAGTCTACTTATTAAATTTTAAAACAATTTCATAAAATATATAAGAGTGGTTGGAGGTTATACCAATAAAATTAATAAAATGTGTAATTTAACAAAATGGCGGGCAAGTAAAATTTACGTCATGGCTTTTCCTCATTATCTTGTTTTTAAAATAACTATAAGAAATGTTTGTAACGAAAAACGTATTATATTTTTAGGTATAAGCCAGAATAAATTAAGTCTACTTTCAAATAAAATCAAAACTGTATCGATATCTTATTTCGTTCAAAAGTTATAGCTTACATAATTTCGAAAAATGTAGTTTCGAGAAATTCGAGTTTAAAGTTTCAGTACGCCCTGGTTTGGGCAGCGAAAGTTTGTCTACAACTTGTCCAATTTTCAAGATTTTTCAAATTTCTTTCGGGATGTTATTCAAAAAGGATCTTGTAACGATAGAATGAAAAAAAAAATATTGATTTTTTTAGAATTCTTGATGCGACCTCCTTAAACCATTTTTAATTTTCATTCCTTCATTTTAAAATTTTAACAATACATTTTAAAGATTTTGAAAATGAAATAGTGATTTTATGAAAGTTTCCTTTGATTTCTTCCCTAAGGTATATACATATATGTATATTTACAATAGTATGTAAATATGGTATGTATATATTTTTTATTTATTTATTTACAGTTAAATAATACCTATATCTTTTAGTTTTTACTTCGAATATCAGTTTGAGGTTTATAAAAAGATGTGCCCTAGTAATTGATGAATATACCTCCAGAGTTCGGTGGTTAATAATTTCTATAACTCTCACTTGTTTTGTGTGGGCCTCAACAAAAACTGCAGACAGTCGAGGAGCTTTGCTAAAAGGCAAAACCTCGGGTGCAAAGGCTAAATACCGCGTATTAAACTTGTCCATCGGCCGCGCACCGGCCCGTTCCTCAAGGTCTAATGAGCCCGGCTCCGAGGAGACGAGTGCGCGCAGGTTAACAATGGCGACTTCCACCTTAAATGAAAATTGGGCATTAATCAGCGGACAATTTTGACAGCAAATTTAGTCTCGAATGGCATAATTTGACCGACTTCCATGTCCAGTAATTTTTTCGTTGATGTTTTTTCCTCACTTCAATTTTTGGGGTTTTGGTCCGGCCGAGGCATACCTGGCCGCGTTCATTGTAAGGCCTCCGTCTCTGGACATTCATCAACACGGGCGAAAGCGTGCCAAATGTCAGAATCGACGCCGCACTTTATGCTCGTTTACTTTCCTTTGTGCGTCCACCGAAATCTTCGCAGATCGTCCATCGGTGGACGCTCGCTTTTATTTATCGCTCTTGCGAAAGAAATAATTTAATGCGTTTGACAGCAGTTCGCTTTATTTTGCCTCTTTTCATTTGCTTAATCGCGTAATTAAGACTTTGATTGCTCGATTGGTGCCAGCGGGGGCGCGTCTTGTCCAGTCTCCGCCATTCTGCCTGGTTAATTACGAAAAATTTCAAAGTTCGACCAGCTCTGGGGATTTTCCAATTTATGGCTAATTGAAGACATTTCCACTATGACTTTAAAACATTTTGTAATATACCTACATATGTAGTACAAGGTGTAACCCTTTGCTACAGACTAATAGGAAAAGCTTAGAATTTCAAAATTTTAAATTTAAATATTTGAAATAATAATAATAAGGAAACACATAGATATTTTGTCACATTTTTATTTAAGCTCTAAGTATATATTTACAAAAGCTAGACTTATTAGTAAGTTTTCGGTTTTTCGTTGTAATTCAATACAAACAATTGAAAATCGTACTTTACGAAAATAATAAACAGACTTGTTGAACGTTTATACTATTTAATTAAGTAATAAAGAAATACAATGAAATCAAAGTAAGCTACATATATCTTCAAATAGAATTTGATAGGCTGTTTTTCGCCACAATTCAAATCACACGGTATGATTGGCTAATGCAATTGTCCTATAAAGGATCGACAAGTCGGATGTGCCTTTACAAGAAAGTATGGTTGAAATTTTAAGCAACAAATATATACCGTCAGGTAGGAAAAGGTTAAACTATCACACATAGTATCATACTATTGATATATTTATAGAGCGAAAGCAATTTTACTAAACCACGCTTAGAGTTCATGATACCCATTAAGCTTTAATTTTTATTACTTGTTAGGAGTCCCTCAAGGAACTATATTCGGTCCACTACTTTTCTTTGTACACATCAATGATATTTCTGTGCTTTTGTCGGCTTTCAGGATTCTCTGGTAAGCTGGTATGTAACATACAATTTTCATCTGGACAAAAATAAGTTTGCTAACCTGCATGGATATGTATATGGATGTATTGCAATAGTCAGAACTAAAAATATAATCTAGTTGAAAATTTTGTTCGCTTCTAGTATTCTTAATTATTTATCCTATATACCCAGCCATAAAAAACACCAACAATCTCAAATTTTGTACAGCACAACAAAAGATTAAATATATGAAAACAATCTTGGAGCACTAAAAGTGAATCTTCGTAGTACAAACCGTCTTCGATCATAAATGGACAATGGTTCAAAAACGTTTGGATACACTTGCAATAATGGCCATTGAATATGATATTTATTATATATTTTAGAAAAACTTGATTCTCTCTAGATAAAAAACTTGATTATTTAAATAAGCTTTTATGACTAGTATTCATCATAATCACCTTTTTGCAAATAATGCATTACATTAGGTATGTAGTTTTGAAATTTTAATAAATGACATATTATATGTATAAATATGCATAAATAAAATTAAGTTAAAGTAAAAAAAGAAAATCTGTTTTAGGAAATAAAAAAGAGGAGATGGGCTAAGAATGCATACAAAGATTTCATATCATTTTCTCAAAAGTTCCATTTAAATATCATAAAATATTAGGGAAATATAATTATAATGCATACACATATGTATATACATAGGTATATATGCATTCGACCATACCAAGCTCAAAAATGAAAATCGTTCAATTTCGTGTTCAACACCTATATAATCTTGCAGTTCAAATAACTGTAGGTTTGGGCGTCCCATCTCTGGGAAAAAATGAGCATAAAGTGATTTATGTCTTAAGAAAACGTTGACATGGTCAATAAATTATGCAAGCGCTCTAAAAGCCAAAATGGAATGGTCTTTGTCGAACGATTTCGGCGAATATTCTTTTGCAGGAAGTAATTAAGGCTTCCATTGAAAGACCATCAAAACTTGAAGACTCGTAAACATTTTTTGGAAGGAGGTTGCACGGAGTTTTCCACGGTGCGGTGATACCCGCGACTAATCAATTAGGCACCGCGAGAATGGGTTGAAACTGATCTCTGAAAAAAAGCATTCCTGAAGGATTTTCTTTTGGCCTTGTTTCACCTTTTCATCCGGTGGGATTGTGCCGAGTGAGTGGGGCATCGCAGGTTGATCTTAATTTGCTGATCGGTGCCTGGCCAAAAAGTGAGATCGGTGATTATCGAATTGGCCTGATTTGTTATCGGTTGATGGATCGATTTCAGCGATCATCTAGAGGTCTCTAAGCGATCACTTGCATCGTGAGATCGGCTGGACCAGCAGCACTTTTGTTGCTGGCGAAACGGAGGGCCATGATGAAAGCAGCTAAAGTAAAACGAAGACGATAAGACAACGGCGATCTTACGTGAAGCGTAACGTCTTCATTGCGCTGCGCTGGGAAAAAATTCATGCAGGTTGTCGCTGCGAGGAGCCTTGCTCCTTTAGCCGCATACCTCTGCTCCTCCCCCCCACCGGACTATTTGAATATGATAATCGCGTCGTGAAGTTGTCATCTTACAAATTTTAACACGACGTCTGACAATGTTACAAAAGTCGTTAGGACAGCGGCTGGGGACATGCTTTGTGAATTTATGAAAAAACGTGTAAGCAGCAGGTTCACCGGGAACATAAAATCATAACGGAATCCCGCGTGATAGGCAGCGTGTCATGTCTTCACCGGCCGAGACTTCAAGACGAGAATATTTGCATATTTTTATTTATCGCCTTCTGCGGACATTTTTATATTGACTCGGCCGTGCTGCCCTTTTGTTTTCCGGCTCGATCAGATCGATGGATCGACAGTGCCAGGGGCTGATTTTTATTTTTTTAAATTTAATAAACGCTTTTCCATTTCATCTCTTTAAGGTGGTTTACACCTTCGGCGACCTGGCGGGTCTCTCGATGCAGTTCCCAAGGAAAGCAGAACCACCCATGCCGCGCGTGTATTTCCATTTTATTCAAACTCGGCGCAAGTACTCCTGACTGAAAGAAAGGCAGAGACCTTCCGACTTTGCGAAAATTTATTAACGTCAGCCGCTATAATTTATAAATCACGCTCTGCCGTATTTTATTCATCTGCTTACCTCGGTGCTCCATTTGAATCTCGCCGGCCATAGAACCTCTCCCTAATAAGATCCGAATTTGTTCGCGGATTTCATGAGCACCGCAGGGCAGTAGCCGCGATATAAACTTGACGCGCAGAGCCTTACGGAAGAGGATCGCGGCTCAACGATGAAAGAAATTGAAAGGCAATCTTTAGATTGGTAATTAAAATTTGGATCGCGATATCTCGTCAAGTCAAAGATAGGGTAGCACTCTAGGCAAAAGACAGTTGCGCAACTTCCTTCTGTGGCGAGAATTACCCAACGCCGAAAGTTTGACGCCGCCGTTGGCGTCCCAATTATCGAACTGCCAGCCAGGTTCTTTCACAAGTGTCTTGAGACAATAGTGAATATTAATAGCAGCCAGCCGGGACCAATCACGGCTCCAAAAGATACTGCGTCTGCGGCTGGCTACAAACTCCAGTTGGATTTTCAAGTCGATCGTTTCGTACCGTACCAATGGACGGGTTCTAGCATGGGAGGAAAGATTATTCTAGTTCTAATGCCAATCTGCATATAATGGGATTTTTTACTAATGAAAACAGAACACTTGACTACTCTGTCGCCCGTAAGGTTCTAAGGTGATGCTCGGCGTGACAGGTGTCAATCAAGTGGCTTTGGGAAGGTGACATTCATTAATCGGAGTCTGTTCGTCACCACGTCTCTGTAATTGGCAGAGAAGAGCACCAAGGAAGCAGCTCTAACTGCAAGGTCTACGCAAATAATGACGTTGGAAGCCATCTTCCTACGTGCATTGGCTTCCTCTGACCTCTTTTAGAACTTTTTCTGCACTTGTCTGGAATGTGAGTATCATGTTATATTGTAATATACCTAGAAAATGTGATACTCTACTTTCGTTATGGGGTAACCGAACCAATTTAGGGTAACTAATTAGGCAATATGTAGGAGTTAGAGCTAGTCTAGCCGTTCATTAGGAGTTAAAGCCCTTCGGCTGCTCCGAGGAACCATGACCGTTTTCACTAACAAAACTAACTACTGAGACTAACAAAATACTATAGGAAATCTTATTATTAGATTTTTTTAAGTTATAAAATATACTAATTTCAAGTTATGACAAAATGTGCGTAAAAGCGTATCGGAAGCCCTAAGAGGAAATGGAACGAGCAAATATTTTGGCACCCTTATGCCCAATTTCACAGTACGAGCTTGAACTTGAATTTAGTAAAGCTAAAAAAAAAAGTTAAAATCGGGCTTAAATTAGTTTAATTAAGGACGCTTCCATAGGTATGATGATTATCTCTTTTATACAACGAATTTTTCTATTACAATTTTTGTTGATGTATTTACCAAGCTTTTTATGTTTTATATTTGGGTGAGACTGCTCCAAAACAATTATTATAAAAATCCAATTCTGTCTTTTTAGAAATTATTAATCTTCGGAACATAAACCATACAATTATAATACCTACTCCTACCTACTCATAGTTTCCAAATCATTGTAATGGAAATGTTATTTTAGAAATAAATTGAGGCAAGCATAGCTAAATTAAAACAAGGAATTAAACTGTTTTCAAATCTTAAACCATGAGTATAAAATCGAAATTTAGCTAAATAATAGCTTAAGTCTCCCGCAGGACATAACTTCACTTTATGAAGTCGGGCATTATACTTACTTTTTATTTTTAATCACGAAAATATCATACGTTTTGTAAAAACCTATTATATTTAATGAATTTAATAACTAATTAAACAAAATTTGAAATATTTTTCTCTCTTATTTTATTATTTCACTTCATTTCAATTTAAATGGGTTATCGCTAAAATTAAAAAGTAAATACATAAGTTGCGGGCGCATTTATGATCAAAGCATCTTACTTCTGAATTCTTCGATAACAAGAGCAATTTCTTTTTATTTTCTAAATTTATTTATTTATTTTTCGAAAATGTCCCTACTTTTCTATATTAAAGATAAAATAATAAAACTTAATGCATGTAATCTATAGACAGCAGAACGTAAAATAACATGTATATTAGAAAATGGTTTTTTTTCTAAATAATTGCATGATAGCAAAAACAAAACTATTTTTAAGGAATACTTATAATTTGGTTTTGGAAAAACAAATCCGTTTTTAGTGCATTTTTTAAATTCGTTTAAATCGTCGTATCATAATTTGAAATTTGAACTGTAGGGGCTATTGCAAAATAAAGTAATCCACAAAGCTTGATTCATTCGTATAACGATCTTAAAACTTTTAAAATGAATTCAAAAGTATCTAAAAAACCATTTTTTCTATTTCTTTCCAAAATCTGTTACACAAACGAACATAAATAATGTTGGTTAGTGTTATACGAACTTTGGTTTAAAATTTTAACCACAGGCTATTTCCATTAAAACTTCGGTAAAAGATGCAATTTCTATTTTTTTACATGCAACTGCGAATTTTCATGAAAATTGTTTAACGAGTAGATTAAACCATTCAAATTAATAAAATAGTAAAATAAAATTTTGTTTTAATTTATTGTATGTAGTGGGTATGCATAAATTTCCCAATTTGGAAAACTATTTGCACAGATCGACGATCCGATCAGACCGATATTTTACACATTCTAAGCTAATACAGATTTTATGCTGGATTTTTCTATAAAATACCAAACAGATTTTGGCAAAATAAATTTCAAGAAAATCGTTTTCTAGTTATAGGCGTACAGATAGACAGACGTGCAGTAGTGCGCTATTATGTTTCATGGCGAAACAGATTCTGATTCAATTTCCTTTTTATATTTTCGTGCCAGTATCATTTTCTTGATCTGTGCGGGCAGATAGAAACATTTTTGTGTCCGTGACCTGTTCTGTGACACATATGATCCTTATGCTCCATAAATGCCTGCTAATTAGTAGTCACTTGGACCCGTTCATTGCGTCACCCTTGCAGGCAATGGGGTGAATTAAGAAATAATTAATTGCAATTTCAGCCACAAGGTGGCAATTAATCTAATCAAAATGCATTCGCCTCTAATTCCGCTTTAATTCAGGCACCATTCACCCGGACGTATGTCGAAGTCTAGTCACTGCCCGTGCCCAATTAGTTGCCAGGAGCGATCTCGGCCGTAGACGCCTTATCGTCACACATCATTTTCGTGTTGAGGTATAAAAATAAAAAAAAAATAGATACCTATCCCGGATCGCGAATAGTACAAATAAGCATTGAATTATGCGCGAATGTTATCACACTTGGTGTACCTGTCGACAGCGGTGACACAGGTTGGTCCGGTGCAACAAAGGGCGACGACGCTGAGTGACCGGCGGAAGAAGATCGCGGCGAGTAAGTAATGTGCGAGACCTTCAATAAATTCTTTGAGAAATGTCAATTAGCTGGAATTATAGACAAGGAATAAAAGTAGACAAGCCTGAAGTAGCGGCGAGATGCCCGCCAAACGAGCAGTCCGCGGCCGCGCGAGTTTGATATATCTTAATAAACGAGCGGTCATTGATGGCATATTCCGCGAATCTGTGGGCCGTGGCCGCTGCCGAACTGATTTGTGTCCCCCGGGCATCGGTGGCACCTTGACACATCAATGGCCAGCCCCACGTTTGACCGCACCATACCCTCGGAGGAGCTAAACTAAACGATTTTAACCCTATAATAGTTGTTCAACACAAAATGCTAATTAGAACGTCTTCTTCATTTCTTATTCACGAGATCAGCGGCCCGGCAGCAGCCCTGGTCCAGGATCTTCGATGATATAGGCAAGTCGTGTAGACCACAATTACCTCAAAGGTTCTCCCCTTGCATACATTTGGCGCACTATCTGCGATTTCCCTCCGCGAGCCGCCGATAGTGCACCAGAATACCTTCGAGAAATGGATTTCATGTAGGAACAATGTGAACGCAAAGCGCAATTACGGCCTGTGTATATTTTCCGCGGCTTTTATGCTGGGCCCGGGACTTATATGTGGAGGACCCGCCACACAAATAGCATCATGCCATATACGATCAAAGGTTCGCTTTTTCAATATCGGCGTGATATATTGCACCAGCAACTAGTTAACCTCTGACCAGAACCATATATCTTCGGTTTGCCTGCCAGTGGACTGGTTGGGGAAGGGGCACAAAGTGATGTGGCTCTTTTATATCGCTGAAACAACCTCTGCCGGGTAATCCGGGCTTACGGGCTTAAAAACCCACAACTTTTACTAAAGTAAATCCGCCTCGATGCTGCGGCGATAATTACCATGTGATAGGCTAATAGACTACAAAAACCAGTGGTTGTAGCAGAATCGATTAGCGCTTGACTCGAACAAGATAAAACTTTATACCGCCGCACACCACTTCGACTGAAGCCCAGCTTAGCGAAAATTATGCACTATTACCAGTTCCTTGGCTATCACAGAGCGCTACGATAATTTTCTCAGCTTTTCTTTCCACTGGCTAGCGTGAGCTCCAAGGAGGATTTTTATTTTATTCACTATGGTGCAGCTTTGCCGCAATTTGAATGAGAAAGGTGAACTGCGTCTGCGGTGAAAACATTCAAAGCTAAAATGGGTTATTTTGGAAGAATTAAAAGGCATTTCTTTCTAATCTTGTTGATATTCAATCTTGAATTTATCTAAGCTAAACATAATCAACAATATTTACTCACAATTTTAAGTTGTGGTGCCGAAAATTAATCGAAATATAGCCTTTTCGAAATCTTATTTTGTTGTCACAATTGGTAGAGAATCTTCTTGAATGAATATTTTTATTTAGAATTCATTTTGCAATTACTAACATATGCTTTTCCATTAAAAAGCGGTCCCCATTATATCTGAGTTCATTTTTATGCTCATAATTTTTTAATTTTTAATACCAAAGAGATAGTCGCTTTCATTTCGTCATTACAATTGATAGAACTATTCACGTGCAGGAATGGCAGATTAAGGGTAAATCATAAAAATAAAACTTTAGATGTATTTTTCTTGGAACTGGGTTGAGCGTCTTCATTCTTGGAACTTGGCACACTAGTAAACAATTCAACTTACGGAATGTTTGTGGAAATTTAAAACATATTTTTCAAAATAGCACAACATTTAAAAAAAAAATATTTTTTAATTTTCTGCGTCGATAAAATAATGATATACCACGTTAATTTAATACCCTTGCATGTGACGTCACATATCTCCACCATTTTTAATAAACGGTTTTAAGAAAATTACCAAATTTGTATTTTATATTTGTAGGATGAACCTTTATTTTTAAAACAATTACCTTTTTATCCCTACTACTATTTTTGCTGATTTATTTAAGAAGAAATTTTGTTTCAATTTTTGAGTATTGTACAATTTTATTTTAGAAGAAGGTTTCTCAATGAAATTTAGATTTAGATATTTTAACTTTAGGGACCCCTAGTTGGTGTTCAACTACTATTTAAGTTTATAAATTTTAGCCATATTTAAAATTCATACTGCAACAACCCCTATGTGCTCCATTTAATAAAAAATCTATAGAATTTACAAAATTTTGATGTGGTGTCGTCTATCTTAATATGAATTTGTACAATTTTAAAAATCAGTAATTAATCTGGTCTCCGATATTATTGTACCAAGATATTCAGAAACAAACTCCTTGAATAAATAATTCCTATCTTCGGAAAAAAAAAATTACAATGACTTGAATTGTGGGTTTATGTGTGGCGGTCGAAATTTATAAAGTTTTATTATTTCTTTATTTCTCTCTGTCGTGATACACGTGGTCGACTGATATAAGATTTTAATTTATTTAATTGAATTTCGTGCGGCGTTATCTAATTTTTCACGGACCTCCGTAGCATAAATCTCCCATAATTCCCCCATGACCACAAGTCCCAATATTTTGTCTACCCCAGGTATATTCCTGAAGACTTCAAATATAATCTCTTATTTATGTAAAGGTGTCTCAAGAGTTTCCCAAGAATATTTTTAATGTATTCAGAAGAAGCGACTTCCCCAAATACGTGGGGCAATCGACAAGTCTTCGGAGACCCGTAAATCTCCTGATCCAGTTGTTGGCCCACCAGTGAGCGACAATAATTCTGTTTACAACCAGACGTCGGACTAATCACTGACCAAAACCAAGGCCACGGCAGCGTCTCAAGAAATGAAGATGCGTTCTATACGAGGAATCCATAAACTGCCCACAAACATTCGACACCTGATTCTGATCAAGACGTAATCACTGATTAGGTCGTTATGGGCGTTCTTTATGGGTCAATTTGATCGGTACTAAATGAGCGCTTTTATGATCGCTTTCTAAGCGCTCGATATTATGGCGAGAAATTAAAGACACCTTATCGTGGCGTAAACAATAAATTAAGATGACCGTGCGGCTTCGAAAAGACCGTGGCTGGCCAGGAGTCTACCGCACACGGAGCCTGCGCTGTTCGGCACCGTCAACGGCACCAGCGACAACGGCAGGAATTCGCTTTTAAACCTGTCGAAGGTGTTGGAGGTGACCAGGTTCTAAGTGCAGCCGCTTATGGTTTTTCGTCAGAACTACACTTGTCTCCGGGTACTTTTACGCCTTTTTTACGTTTTTTCCCTGTTCGGGCCGTCGTTATCGTCTTCTGCGGGGCTGGAATCCTAACAGGTTTGTCCGTTTCGTTTAATCTTATTTTTCACTTTTTATTATTCTTTATTTTTTCTTAATTCTTTCATTATTCGTTTTCGTTTTTCTATATTTTTTTTTCCAGTCCGGCATGACCACAGAAATGCTGGTACAGGTGATTCTGTCCTTGGCGAATTTGCTTTTATGGACGAATTGTGCGGGTAGAAGTGGTTCTTTTCGTTCCCTTTTTTAAATTCATGGTCAACACCTTTGTATTGCTTCGAAAAGAACAGACATCAATGGAATTATTAATTTTAATCAGAAATTGTTGAAAATGCAATCAACTATACGTCGAGTAAGGTACAAATTCATTAATACGTTCGTGTGAACAAACTTCAAAACCAGAATCTCGAAAATTTTGAAATTTACTGATCCAATTTATAACGATGGATCGTACATCTACATTTATCGACCCTTTTCTTCTTGATAACAAATTTTTGGAATTTGGAAGAGAAATCATGCTGAAAATCAAATCGTAGTTATGTATATAATTTAATTTTCAACAGCACTATTATAACATAATAGCTGTTTTTTTCACCCGGATCAAGATCAGTATCTTAACATGAGTTACAACAACAACACGTGATCCACACTTATATCTCGCAATTGTCATATATTTTTCATCAGAGGTTGTTAATCTCTCAGGATCGAAAATCGATTAAAGTTTAAAACGTTTGAACAAAGGGTTTATTTTTAATTATAGTCTATATCGCAACCAATTCTTAAATGAATTCAAAGAACTTTTACTTTCAACTTTGGATAAACTTTATTATCAATCAGACGTTTGGAGTTCATAATTTAATTATATTATTTTCAATATAATATGGGGTTAGTTCTTAATTTTACATTTTTAAAATTTCAATTTACCTATAAGAGGTATCAAAATTATATGAATGTAAGTTCAAAAGTAAAGCTCAACATATTGATTTGAAAGTGATTGATAATATAAGGGATTGATAGCACTCATGTTATCAAAATAACGTGTTTTTCTATGGATTTAATTTTCCAAAATAAGTATGTAGGTACATTGTACATATTGCACAATCTTTGGAAGCAATTTGGCTCTAATTTATTGCCAAAATGGATTTTTAATTCAAATAGAGGAAATATTCGCCAGACAAAATAAACCAGAAAGACATAAGCCATTACCAATTATCAAAGTTATAAGTACCACTTATATCTCAATTTGTTAGAGAATTTATGTGGATTTCTTGAAGATTTTTTATGAAGTGAGTAGTTGTTATAGAATAGATAAGTAATAGTAATAGATAATAAAATGCGTTAAAGATGCGTTAAATGCGCCAAACAGAATTTCTAAAAACTAAAAATAACTAAATTCACCAAAATAACGCTTAGCTGCCACACTGGGGTGTCTAGTACATACCTCAGCTAGTAAAATTTTTACTATGAGTAAGCAATTGATTATTTTACTTTGAAAATATTACCAGGTATTCTTCAAAATGTAGGTAAGCTTATTTTGGAAAGATATAATATTGATTATGAGTAAAAGTGATCGTTAAAATAAATGTGATTCTAACAGTTTCATATATTTTTTCGATGAAATTAGGTCCATTTATTTAAAAACAATTAATTAATTAATAAAATAATGTTTAAAAACTATGAAATAACACATTAAAATTAAAATTTCCGATCAAATATCACTGAACATTAATTCTTTTTTGTTTTTTACGAGCAGATTGAGTTTGAGGTCTCTGCACGGATTTTGATAAAACTTTGTAAGAGTGTTCATTTGGAATTAAAATATATTTCTCGGTCACTTGTACTTCCCGAGATATTTAACTTTGAAATTTCGAAAATTGACATTTTGCCGCCACGACTTTTTGCATATTCCCACAAAATTTGGTTGCAAATTATATAAATACCATACATAAGTTAAGGGCATTTCCACCTTTTCATTATAAGAAATTCTTGGAATTTTTTTGAAATTAACGAATTAAAAGCAAATATCTTTTACGATTATTGACAGTGACGAGCACGCATTTATCTTATGAACGGCGAAAAACTATCACGTTTCAAAATTTTAAAGCTAAATATCTAAGGAAATATAAGCGACGGACAGTTTTGTTTTTTAATATGTCACTTTTGGCCTTAAATGGACATTACTACAAAATTTCATCAAAATCCGTGAAGAGGCCTTAAACTCAATTTATGTCTTTTTTTAATCACCCTTGCAAGTATTATCTAATAAAATCTAAATGATATTATTTTTTGTTGAAAAAAAAAACCGACTTCTGGATTTGCGCCTGGCTGCACTATGACTAAACTAGAGTTTTGTTAGAAAAAAGGAGCGATTCCGGCCATCGTGAATTAAAAAAGGATGGTTTTTATCCCGGAAATCAGCCCTCAGAACTGCCGTCGCTTCATTAGATCTATGACGATGCCCCGCACCTTGGAGGCTCCCTCCCAGGTCCCAGGTCCCAGGTCATTATCAATCGATTCCATAAAGAACACCCACACCACCTGGCCGGGAAAGTCTGCCGACGCGGCTGAGCCCGCGTAATTACTCGAGTCATAATCCTACAACGAATGCGCGCGTTCGGCTCCTAAATTTTCATCTTGGCGCAAAATAATAAGACCCGGCTCCGGGAAAAGAGAATTTCTATTTGCCCACGGTTTTCCCGGTGGATTACGACCGCTTCGGCGGTCGATGGAGCGCGAGTGGTGCCGCACTTGCCCTGTTGCTTTACGAGCGCAATTAAGATGCGAATAAAAGTATTATCTTCGCGAAATTTATGACCTGGATTGAACTAAATCAGTTGGTCACGCTAAGGCAAACATGCAAATCAAATTCGGATTAACTATTTGGACTCAGAACAAGGAGGTATTTAGGGCTCTCTGCGGGCTTTTGCGAAATGTCCGAGGTTATAAAGATTTAAATCGCGACGCGGACGAGATATTCACCTGCCCAGGTATACGTAGTAATCGCGACCTCGAGTGGAACGGCTTTTCACATGAACGTTTAGCACTCGCAGCATCGCTCCGGACCAAGAGGGACAGCCAGAGCAAATCGAGGATCAGTGAAGGCTAAACGACGACATTTAAGTGGCAATTAAGTGACTGAGGAGGTGCATTTTCGAACTTTCAGTGAAAGCCGTTCTTAGCACTCATAAAGTCTGGCTGTTGAGGCCCCTTTAGTCAAAAAAGGCGAATTTACTGCCGGATTAGCCGCGATGTCTTTATGAATGATCAGTCGATCGTCGACGCGCTATCCATCCTCCGACCACCGATTACTGATAATTTCCGTGGAATCAATCCTTTCAGCGTGCAATTAGTTTTGAAACTATCGTCCGAGATCGCCCCGTCCAAACTCTGTAGAACTCTCCGTCTGCAGGTTACGAAAATCGCGCAGCGTCTACCGCACTGACGCCCATGAAATGAATTTAAATTTTCTGGACGGAGATACGAGCGCGCGCCCGTTGAGTACAACCGCCGGCCAACATCGCGACCGCAGAATATGAAGGAAAATGTTAAAAACATGAATTTTATCTTAATTAAAACAAATAGCTTGCGCGACTTTAACTGATGAACGACTCCGGTGATTCCTATCGAAACGTGCAGGAAATAGGGAACAAGTTCGTGAGATAAATGAAATTTGTTTGCGGAGGGTGATTATGAGCCATTTAAGAGACCTTCGATACCATCGATTTAGAACTATACCTCCTCGGGCACATCATGTCGATAAAGGCGGCTCAGGTATTGCGATTGCCGCAATATCGCGAACCTTTGCATTTTAATCAACGAAATTGCTCTAGGTTTGGTTGGGATTTATACGATTTTGGTTCTCACATCAAATCAAAATTAAATAAATTCATAATGATAGGTAGATTTATTTTGGTGGGATACAAAACTCATTTTAAGGAGTGATCAAGGATAAGTTAATGAATTTTTGTGCACACACAATCAACACTTTATTTTGTCCCGCAGATTTGGTGTGCTAATATAAAATTTTCTAAAAATTATCATCTTTAATGCGACATAAGTTAAACAAAATTCGGAGCGCCATCAATTACTTTTATATGTAGCATTTGTTACTTGAGGAAAATTTCTATATATTTAAAAAAAATATTAGTAGGCTTTAATGATGATTTTAATTTCATTAATCTTGAGAATTATCAGTCACCATATTAAATCCGACATTTTAAGGGGTAATTCCTAGAATTTTCCAAAAATGCATTTATTTGTTTTGGCTTAAACAATAGTTTAGGATGTTAAAAATAAGGTACAATAAGCTTTATAGATAAGATACAAGATTTATAATATGTACTTATTTCATCAAGAACTTAAATCAAATAATACGGCATTAAACTTTAAACTATTACATTTTTTAAATTGCACGGTAACATAACTTCAACAGTGGATTTTACGATACATTGGATTGTCGAACACAGAACTTTGACTTTGAACGTGCGTCATTTTTAGAAAATTAAAAAAAATTATTAAACAAAACTATTTTTCTATACTCCTAAAACCATGTAGGCAGGTACAATAAACTAATCTAAACAAATTTTGTATCATATTTGTTATTTTCAATAATAATTGCCTAACATTTTTTTTATACGTAGTTCTAAAGAATTCCATACCTTCTTGGATTAATTTTGTGTAGACATTGAAAATTTAGTCAAAGTAGGTCAAATTGTTTTTTTTTTTTTTTTTTGAATTTACTTATTTAGGTGCAAATAATTTTAATATTTTGGCAGATAAAACCAAACCAATGGAAATTAAAATATCAATCATCAAATTTTTCATATACATTATGTATAATGAACTCTATCTACCCGAACTGATTCAACAAACCTTTTACTTATATTTAGTTAAATTACAAATTAAATGCCAACAATTTCAGCAACAAAATCTACAATAGGTTAATTTCTATAAAAATGTACAAACTTTTGTAGCTTTTATTAATCTAAACAAAGTGCGCTACAACAAATTGGGAAATAAAATGGATCAAACGACTCAAATTTGGGGTTGTAGAAACTTGATTTTAAGTATCGAATATCCTTCGCTAACATTGCTCATTTCTACCAGAAAACTGGTGAATTTAAGTTTTTAAAATTGTCTCTAAACCTTGCTACGATTTGAAAACAGATATAAACTATAGCCTCCTTAATAAGTTACAGAACGTTTATGATGCAAAATGTAAAAAATGTTTTCTTTTTCCATAAATTAACGAACAAGCGCAAACCGCTTTCTAGCACTCGTATTTTGAATGTGTGCTTACTTCTTATTTTCATATTGCACGATAAATCGTGATCAATATTTTCCACGCTCGATATGAATATTTCTAATAAATGAAAAATCTGAAAGAAGCAAGCGAACAGTCGCGCTTGAAGAAAAGTGGCGCAGAGCCTTCTAAATAAAATGCATGTCTCCCGAAAAGCGCAGAATATGCGCCGAGTCAAATTGCAGCTGCAAGGAGCGATTTTACTCATTAATTTTTAACTGTCTCAAACGATCTGATTTCAAATGCCTTTCCTCCAAGAATTTACAAGAATAACAAATTCAGGCCGGTGTCGGCGCGCACCTATAGTACATTGCGGTGCGGTGCGGTGCGGCGCGGCGCCGGACGAGAGATGCGGCCCACTGGCGGAGTAGGTGTAAGCGACTGGTCACCTTTGTCACAACAGAACTAGTTCAGTAATCTTTCATTGGAAAATGCATTTACCTTCCATTAAATTTTCATTCTTTTGTGCAAGGTGTTTTCACATGCGACCTATCGTCCCCGTGCAGACGGTATCTTCTGTGCCGTGGCCGCAAGTGAGTGAATTTGTGTGTTCACGGTTGAATAAAAGGTAGCCTCGGCGCGAATTCGCCTCTGCGGCGGCGGAGGCTGCGCTCGGCATCCGGACCCTTTTTCCGCTGCCTTTATTCACTTTATTACTATGCATCTTATTTATCACCTACTCCCTCTGTCGTCTAGTAATGTGATATCCTATAATCTTAGCCGCTACATTCCAATGTAATTGAATTTGTGGAGTTGCCAATAAATCGCGTATTATCGCGAAAACTAGCCAAAGAGTCATGACCATGAAACCGGGGCTGGTGTGCCTTACTCTCCTCTGCCGCAACTACTTTGCAGCAAGATTAACCCGAGATGCAGACGGGCACGTTGGAGTGGATATGGACAGATACCTGGAGAGTGTCCTAGAGTTTTGTTTTCGCCGCGGTCGACTTCTTTTTATTGAATCGATTTTATTTATACCACCGTGAGGTGCGCATATATTATCCGCGAAATACTGCTCAGGTAGCGCTTTTTTGATATTCCTGTAACAAATCTGACAAAAAGCCGGTGTATGCCACTGCCACTGACGACGATGTGGTGCGGCCGCGGTGCGGCGATAGTGCGGCGGTAGTGCGGGGCGATTGCGGCGACGACAACCGCACAGGTAGGCTGACCTGATCTTCTCAGAAAAAGGGTCATTGATTTTATTTTCGATAGAAGTACGCAAATCAGCGATAAACTCCTCTCAATTATTTGAATATGTGCCGAGTGGCATTGGGCTGGGCATCACTAAAAAAGTCATTATGTCGCTGAAACCGGCCGTAATCACAGGGCAACGTGAATTGCTGCGTTATCGATTTTTAATCGAGTCAAGATTAAAATATCGGATTCTGTCAGTAGATGATTCCATGCGAAGATTTACGATACGAAAATCATATACCTTGAAAATTTAAATATTTTTAACTTGTTTACATTCGGTATCCCTGGGTCCGACAGTGGCCTGTTTTTCACAGCAAAATTACCATTTTAATTCCCTACGCTACGTTTCGCCACTCTTTTTCAGGCCAGTTCAATTGGTTTTGGGGGAAAAAAATCGAATGAAATGATCAGCCTCTTCCGCGGTTATGACTGTTCTTGCCTTGTTGAATATTCAGATATTTTAATCAACAAAAGAACTGTAGATTAACTTCCAATCCAATAACCCTTCATCTTAAATTAACTATGAGATCGATTTTGGTTAAGTAATTGGAAGCGATGTTTTATATTTTTATTGACTAGATATATGTAGAAGATCAGTTTTATTTAAGAAAGTTTTGAAGATCAAAGGAAAGACATTGGCATTATTGATTTAATTTAATGGATGTAATAATTTCACCTTGTTCGAAAAGGGCGAGGATTAGTTAAGAGGTCAGTTTATTTCTTGCGGATGGTGCTATAAGGATTTTTGCAATAACACAACTAAGTATAACATGTCTCCTTTTAAAATTCGGATTTATATTGAACCAATATGATGAAAATAATAGAGGACATAAGATTTCTTGTTTTTCGTCCGTCCATTCGTCAGAAAATTTCAAATTAGACTATCTTGGAAATCTATTGTATAACTTTTTCATCGAAGACAAGTTGCAGGTCTATATTTTTTTTTTAAAAAGTCATCAACGGACTCACAGATTCGCCGGAGATCCTCGAACTTTTCGGACTTATCTTCCCAAGGCCGGAGTCTCAGATAATGTCTTCTGGAAATTATAAAATGATCAAAAAATTACGTACTCCATGTGCCAAAAAATAAAATAGTTAAGAGTGTGAATGAACACTGTTCAACTGTGAACTTCTTTGATGGCTCTTACTGTACGTTTTTCTAAGTTTTAGACCAGGATAAAAAATTTAACGTTAAAATAGTCCTTACTATAATATTATATACTATAATAGCATCGCCTGTGGTCGAAATTCGACCATCAAATCATAATCATAACTATCAAAATTCATTGGAATTACATTCAATTGGCATTTTATACGAAATTCAAATCCTTATAATTCAAATAGAAGGTTAAAACTATTACTGTTTTACTCTTCAAATTTTCACAAAAAGGCTATAATTTTGTAATAAAAAAATCCAATTGCCATCATTTATAGTTAATTAGAAGCTACATTTCACTTTTTATTTTGTCGTGATATCTTAAAAAACCTCCTTTTAAATTGAAAAAATTACAAGATGCATTTTAATTGTCAATTATCGACTTATAGAGCATTTTTTGTTTCATCAAGATAAATTTTATGGTTTGGTGAGAATATGTAAAAGATATGAGGTAAAGTCAATAATGACGGACAGAATAACGTTTTTATTAGTATATATATTTAATAACATATCTTGTATATAGTGTAAGCAACTTTATTGTAGTCTTCCTTAATATCAGAACTGAATTATATCATTAGTATTATTTTTTGAAATATGTATGTAACATATAGTTGTATAAAGCCGATTAGCGTTAAAAAAATAAATAAATAATTCGCAGATTCTTTACTATGGTTTGGCTCCATATACATATATTAGATTTGCTATAATTAGATTCTATATTAGATCTAGATTAGATATATTAATAAAATAACTAGTAATTGCAACTTATGAAACATTGTAAATTTGGAAGGAAAAATGCAAAATGATAGAACATACCGACCGATACACAGCCAAATACCCATTTATTAATTATGCTTAAAAGATATGTATATAACAATTTTCGAATATGGTTTAGAAAAAATTACATGGACTGAAAATGGAAAAGTACCAGTAAATAATTTAAACAATCAAAACGAGTATTCCCAGAAATCTGAGTCAACCAGACTTAGCACCCGCAAAGTAGGTATCCAAATCAAAAAGCGATAAAATGATAAAAATCAAGTCAAAAAGCGTTCGATTACCTGTTCCGCGGGACTAACGGGTCGCCGCGGCGGTGGTACGTTTACAGGACCCAGAGCGGAACCACCGCAGCGCATAGATTGGGTCAACAAAATATTTTATAATTGGGCAGATTTATTTTTTCGGTCCGGCATAAATCACAACAGCGACTCCGGTGGTGCTCCGGCATGTTGACTCCGTCACATAGGAATAATTTCACAATTTCTCACCATTCGAACGGCGGCGGCTACCTGGCCTCACATATGCACTCCAGCCTGGCTGCAATTGCAATTCCATTTCCATGTTTATATAATCTGAGAGGCGAAAAGTTCAGGTGCAGATGAACAATGGCATCTTTTGCGCCTGTGAACGAAAATTCGACGTATATTTTTTTATTTTCGATGGCAATTTTTCGCGGCAGCAGCGCTCGGAAAATATCTGGAATCGCGCACCGGCTCGATTTATTGGCTGAAGTGCAAGAGTTATGACGGGTCGTATTTATGACTACTTTCAGCGAACTATCGGAAAATAAATGGGCTGAGGGAAATTCCTGTATTTATCACTCCGAGGAGCTGCATAATTTTATTGGAAACAATTTTCGAATCAGTCGACTGTGAAGAGAGTCGGCCCCGCCGGATCGGAGCACGCGAATTAGTGCGAAATGAAAGGAATGAATAATTGCCGACTAAAGTGGTTCAATACCGCGCTGATAAAGGCCGGATCGCCATCTGAACCACTCCCGTGGCTCATTTTCACCTAGGAATTTTTCGAGCACTTGGCGAGTTGTAACAGGCGCACAGTTCGGAGTGCACAAATCTCTGCAAAGTCTGCACAACAATCTAGAAAACAGTGAAACTGATTTAGCAGGACATGAGATTTTATCAAAGTTTAGAAATCTTCAGAAAATAATGTTTTTTTTTATCTATCTAAAGTAAAGTGTAATATTTATTTCCCAATTTGTTAGAAATTAATATTCCTTTTTTTTCAGAATTAAATTTTTTTAAAGTTTATATTTAAATATGTTTCTAATTTTATAAAGACATTCTTAATACCCCATAAGAAAAATTGGATTTCTTTTTATAATTTATTATGCTATATTTAAGAAAACTTATTGTTATTGTTATCGTATATCTTTTTAAACCAACTAAGGTCTACAGTTTCATAGTTCTGTAAAAAAATTGAATTAACTTTTAATTTCGAAAAATTTCTGATTTAATTTAATTAGTTTATGTAGGAATTATGAAAAATAGAGCCTAAATTATAATGCTAAATGCAGTCTAGGCAGCTTCCACCAGACCTGAAGCAATTAATTCGTCTTAAAACAGGTTTTACTATAATAAAAATAAACTAATAATATTTTTCTAGTAATATTTTTGTAATTAAAACTTTGATATATTATTGAGTAGATCAGAATAACAAATAAACTGATAATTACATATACATGCACTACTTTACTCGCTCCCGGCGTTGCTCAGGCTAATAGTTTCTAAGTATCCAACTAATATAAATTTAATTAAAAGACCACCAGTGTAGCAAAGATCTGTTGCTAATTCATTGAAGCAAACTATTTATAGCTATTTTAATAAGTTTTATGACCTTTACGACTAGCTGAAAAACATTTGTGCAAATGTGATAAATGCGCATGGCATAAAATACTACCAAAATCTCGATTTTCGTTCAAAACTAAAAAAAATTAATTAATTAAGTCCGGATAGCCAAGCAGACAAAAATTGTAATAATAATAATCCTAATCCTTTATATAACATTTAAAGCTACCAGGGAAAAGAATGTTAGAGAATAAATTATTAGGATTTTATTGAGTTCATACAAACATTATTTGAGACTGGTTCTGGTAGTACCAAGAAGAAAAATCAAAGAAGTTTGTGATATTGAATTGAATTGAAAGATTAAAAATATCATAAATGTTTATATATATGATAGCTAGTTTACAAAACAACGTGTACAAATTTCATCTTGATCGAATCCTTAGGTACTTTTTATTTATCATTAACGCTAGTTGGAAAAGCATCAATTCAAGAAAAACACATTTAAAGCGGGAATAACAAAAACAGGTGTTTTCTTCTAATAGTATTATATATTCTTGTAAGTTCCTACTTTTCGAGAAAATTTCAATCTAGAATATCCGTTAAAAGAATATTTTACAATTCTTTTTTATAAATAGTACCGAGCTATCATTCATTTCATAAGTATTTTGCTGTTTAGATAATTTATATAACTCTCCCACCTCCTTAAGCGTAAAAACTCAGAATACATTCACCAATTTAGTCACCATAGACCGCACCAGGATAATTTGTTTTCTTTACGTCGACATGTAAAACAGCGAATCAAGCAATAAAATATCGACCCAGCCCTCAATCAATAACCGGTGAATAGTTAATAATTTTACGCAAAAAAGCATTGGTGTAAAGTGTAAAATTATTCTGTGATCAAATATGGCAAGGAGCCAAAGGTGCTCGAGGACAATAGCCAGCAGCAGCGTCTGAATCTCAAATCCATTAACGTCAATCACGGCGCACACCTAAACCGCGCGCGCATTCAGTGCGTATGTTCACACTTATGGGCCCATTTGCATAGCTCAATCAATTTGTGACGCCGTCACAACTGGCATGCAATTAATTCTCCGTCCACCTTGCTTTGATTTGAATAATTTTTTAATTATCTCTTTTCTGTGTGTGGCTCGCGATCGGCCACAGCCGAGGAGATCTGGCGTTGGAAATTTGTCGTCTCGCGGCCGATCGTTAATTGAGCCCCAGCCACCGTACCACGGCCGAGCCCGGGCTAGGAAAATGTGGAGAGAGTGTGGCCGAACGACACCTGATCCTCGGCATCGTCCAATAAATCATCCGATCGTTAATTAATGTGAATCTAAGGAAGTTTAGGTGCCATTTATTTAATGTGATAATTTGTTAATTTATGGACACGACGACGACGCGACGGCTGCGCCGCCATCGAGATTTACGCTGAGTCGAGTGTCAAGCGATTTATTGCTTATCTTGCAAGATTGTATCCTAATTTGACAAAATGCACTCTTGGGACGGTGCAGTCGCTGCAACGACGACGGTACGCTGAACGGCCAAATTAAGCCGCCTCATTAGGTAAATTGGGCGTCCAGAGGTGCCGCCGCGACCGCTCCTCCGCGCTCATCTCATCTCTGGAGGAACTCCTCGCAAGATAGCGATCAACTTTCCGGCCGGGCGTTGCATTACGCACAGAACTGCAACAGATCGTGTCTTAATGCGGGATGCAACAGATTTCAGCAGCGTTTTAACACGGCATAATCCACCTGACCACTGCGCGCCGCCGCCGCCGCCGCAGCCTAGAGACGGAGCCTCTCTATTAGCCATATATCCTCATTACATCAGACATGAATGCCGTGTTTTATACCTTCATGGAAAGATTGGATTAAATAATTAATTCGGTATCTCCGGCGCTCGTACGTATGTACTTTTAGGTGAGCCAAAGATGCTTATCGCGAACAAATTAATTACATACAGCCCTTGGAGCACATACGCTCATATGTGCACACTTTTTGAACGGTCGCCGCGGCCGCAACCTTCAGATTTGTGGTCCATTCGGAGTTTTTATCTCCGGCTCTGGCGTTGTTCTCCTTCTCTTATAATTTTATTTATTTATTTTTTTTGTCTTTGCTATTGCCGGATGATTGCCGCTGTTCAATGGAGCGAATTCACCTGTGCCCGCATTGTTCGACGTGCGCCGGCCACTATTTATGGAAATGAAAAATGTCCTTCATACGTCGTGAGCAGGTGACTCTAGTTCAATAGCTGCGTTGGGGCTAGAGCTGCAGGTTTGCTATAAATTCACTGCAGGTAGCAACCGGCGGCGGGTTGCCTTTTTTGGTTATTAAACAATTAGAAGAAAAATAAGTAGGTACAGGTACTATTTTTAGCACAGAAGCATCGGTGGAGAAAATTCCCTTCGACTAAACTAAATTAGATTTAAAATACTGCGTATAGATAAAAGTTTAATTCTATGAAATTTAATAACGTAATAAATTCATCCATATTTAAAGAAAAAATTTTTTTTAAATATTTTTGAATAATCTTGTATTTGTTTTAGAACTACTATATTCTATAGAAAAAATTGTTTGTTATGACCTGGTCTCAAACATGAGTAACAAATATTCAATGAGTTTAATTTTAATATCCTATTTTTCCCGCTTAAACACGAGTAGTTGCTTATATTTCATTAACGTTCTTACTGATTCTTCAAATAAAAACAAACATCATAATCAAACTTTAAAAACTAAGTTTTAAATATTAACAACTACACGAAGTAGGCGAAAAGTTGCTTTAAAATTAATATCGACTTGACTTATAGATAAAACTTATTTTATCCTGTGTGTTGTGTATTATTATTAATTAGTTAATATGACATAACATTTATGAATTGTAATTGCCGATTTAATATGCTTTAATATTTAGTTAATTACTTTATTAATTAACTAATAATGCAGCTTTCAGTACGATTTTCCTTTGCTAATTGCAGAAATGATAATGGTAATAAAAATCTAATTCAATTTCTCGTAATGGTAATGGTGGTGTTAATTATTAGAACAGAATAGAATGAAATTTATTATTATAATGGTTCAGGGGAATAAGAATTAAGCATACACTGAAAGTAAATTGTTTCAGTAAAAGCAAATGTTTAAATTAAAAGAACTCTTTACTAGTATGTATAATGGTACCAATTATGTCAATAACCTTTTTCTTCTACTTGTCAGTATTTACTGCCAAAATAAGTATTTACTATCAGGAAAAATTAAGTAATTGCTACGCGGTTATTGCTAAAAATATAAACAAAGGCATGTAGTAACCAGTAAACAACGGAATTTATTTTTAGAAATCCTTCACAGGATGCGTAATTGCAAAAAATGTGTTTTGGTACGTTTTTAATATTAATTACTAATATCTCTGGTTTGATCACAAATAAGAATAATAAAATAATAATAAAATAATAGGCAGATGCATTACGAAACTACATTTCTTTTTGTATTTCTTGTTTTTAGAGAGAAATAATATTTGATAATTGGACCAATACCCAAATTTTACACTTGAATTTAACTTTCCTGCCATATAATTAGTATATAAAATAAAATACATATTAATATGACATGAGTTTCAGAGTGTATACAGAAGTGCCTAGGTTTTTTCTAGGAACAAATTTAAGGTGGTAATCACGCTTTGTTGTTAGTATATCCTATTGCATCGTTGCACCGATTGCAAAATTTTAAATTTTCATAGTTGTTTTTAGGGCAACCGATTTTTTTGCACATTATATTATACAACGAGGCAATAGCAAATGCAAGAGTGCAAGGTCTATTTGCACCAAAGCGTAAATTAAGAAAAACGATGCATGATTACGTTTTTCTTACTTATTACTAAAATTTGTAGTTTTTCTTATAAATGGTATATACATAATAAGTTATTTTATTATAAGAAACAATCTCACCGCAATGAAACTTTGAAATGACGAATACATTTAACGTTTTTAGGTAGCTTGAATTTAATTTGAGAAAATTGCTATTGTAAATATTTGTTATAAATAAAAACACTGTTTATTCACGCAAATTTAAGTAATTTCTAAATTTTTTAGTAGTTGGTAGGAAAACGAGAATTCTCGTGAGTTTTGAGTGATTCGATTCTGTGGTAGTTTTGAAAATAGACTAAATAAAATTAGTGTGTTCCCTTAAGACAGCTTTCAATAATTTATTTGAAAAATTTACATGCAAAAGTGCATCGCAATTCAATTAAATTCTTATTTGGGCGTTTTCCACAAAGATGCCGACTTGCCATCTTCTAAGGCGCAAATAATCGTTGTGAGCGTTTTTTCTCCCAATAAACCCTTTAAAATAAATCAAGGTGTTAACACGAGAAAATGAGCAAAAGGCAAATAAAAGTTTATCACTGGCTTGGGCTCGTACCAAAAAAAAAATTCTGGCGAGCCCCAAAAGGGCCCCAGGGGCACAGGCGTAAGTGAAAAAAGCTGAGCGATCATTTCCCGCTGGAGTACGTGTGGACCGCGAATGTACGGATGGGCTAACTTTTTGTGGATCCAGAAAAATTTAAATAAAACGTGACCGAGTACCGGTCGGAGAAGGCTATTTTTTCGCCTCTTTTTCGGCTGCACCGACTCCTCCACCTTGGTGGTGACTTTTTTGGACGGGCGACGGGAGCTACCTGCTCATGTCCCAAGATTAGCCGGGCATATTTCATCTCCCAGCCTCTCGGGTGCTGTACCTTTCCGCCGGCGCGGCGGTATCATGTAAATTAAGCCACGACGGTTCCACCGGGCACCTTCGACGTGTTCGAGGAATCAATCATGTGACCGAAAGGTATTTTGTACACTTGACAAAGTTTGTTTTGCTGCCGAGATCCGATCGCGGCGGCGGGCATGCACTGGTCCAATGACTCTAAGATGCAGTCGGATTTCGTGCCGTACGGAATGCAATTAATGCCGTAAATATGTGCACCGGCTGACGGATCTCCGATAGCCCGCGATGCAGGCAGGCTCCTTGCGACAGACGACGTCGCAGAATCAGCGCGGGCCACCTCCGGGACTGACCTTCGCGCGCGAAGACAGCCCGGCCCGAGCCCCAGAGCACCTCGCAAGAGCTGAGCCGCAGCCGGGCGGCGGTGACACTCCGCGGCAATAAATTAAATAAATTTAATGAATTAGCGACAATCCGCGAGCGGGCTCACCTGAACGGTTCCGATTCGCAGTGCCGCATAATTACGTTTTCCCTCTATGAATCAGAGGGCTTCGTGGTCGGCCACACCTCGCCTCATTACGGAAACCGGCCACGCACTCTTTCACCAGGCGATGGAAAACTCCGCCGCCGGGCTCCTTCCTCATTCCCAGCGAATTCAACTTACTCAAGACGGGCCCGCTCGACACGCCGCCGCCGTTGTCGGATCTTATTAGATTTCTTGGCTTTTTATCATCGGCGGCTCCTTCGCGGAGATAAAACCGCAGTTGAGGAGCCCCTGAAGCCTCCTTGACTTGAGACATTTCATCTGCCTTTTGAGTCGGAGGCGCTGCACTGTACAAAAGTGGAAAATTCGAAGAGCCCCGATGCGTTGGTGCAACTGCGAACGAACCTTTTTTTGGATTTCCGTCCAAACAAGTGAATCGCACTAAGGTGTTCCTCTAATTAGTATAATCCGACTCGGGATTATTTCTTGGCTCGCGTGGGCACCTCTTCCCCCCTCTAGGTGTCTTCTTTTCAGTCGAGCGTTTCCCATCTTCGACTTAATATTTAAGAAAAATATTCTTCCTCTTCTTTTGGGGCCGTAATTAATAACGATGAGGCAATTTTTCATGTGGAGCCTCTTCCCCAGAGTGGTGGCGGCTCCGCGGGACAAGGGGATCTGGCCGTATAACAAGAGCTCTGAGTACCAAATCACGACAGGTTATTAATGAGCTACCGCGTACCTGACAATTGATTTTGTAGTGTGACTGCAATTCGGCAAGAAGGTGGAGGACGCATTTAACCGGCTAAATGGAAGCGAACCTTTTCTCGTTTTTTCCCTTGCGTAAGTAAACTCAGCACATTCACTTCGCCGATCGTGTCAACAGATTTAACACAGTATTTTTTGCATTCGCGCGACTCCTTCGGGCGGCGCAGTAATCGTCGCCGCCAAGTTTCTCAATGACACGTTTAATTCGCATTGTGCAGTGGACGATTTATGGCTGGCTGCAAACATGCCCAGCCGATTTGCAGCCTTAACCAACAGACCGGTGATAGACTATTTGCTCAAGCAGAATACGGCGCACGTGTTGATTTTTTCAGTTTAAAAATCCAAAAGGCTTGACAAATATTCCAAAACTGAAAATCCTTCTCAAGACGAACTTGAGTGAAAATACAAACTATAATACCTATTTTATTTTTATATCCAAATACCAAAACTTTACAAATTCTGAACCATCAGTTTACGCAAAGTAGTTCCAGGATGTACGAAAAATGTTTTTTTTATTGTATCGAAAAAACTAATTTTTAGTTATTGTTAACAAGCCTAATGGATCGTAATTATAAGCTGTCTTAGTTCTGGTTTAAAAAATTAAAACAAAATATGAATTTTTACATTTTATAAAAAGGATATTTATACGCAAATTTAGTTTTCAGTAATTTTATTAAACAACAAAATAATAAACAATCGAAATTGGAAATAACACCTTTTGCTCAAATAGTTTGATAATAACACCGTTGTTTTTTTGGGAATGAAATAACAATAGCTCCTTTTGATTAGTATTTACATGAATTAATTACGTTAAAGTTATGTAAATAAAAACACTTTTTAATTGGGACCATAAAAATAAAGCTAGTATTTCAGAAACTTGTCACTTGGATTTTAGACTAGTAGTGGAATTAGTAAAAAAAAGTTTGAATGACCATACTCGTAAGGTGGAAATAGCCTTTTTGAACAGACACTCCTCAATTAAAATGTGTCTTCAAAATAATAACTATTTGTAGTGAAAATTGATTTTGTTTACAAAAAATAAATCAAAATCATAAATTTTAAAGTGTATGTATGTGTATGCAAAAAATTTAAATTATTTAGAGATCTTCTTTTGGGAAATACCTGTCCATGAAGATTATTCCGACAGCAGTTTTTGCATAATTTTAGGTAATCGTTGAAAAATTCCTTCTTTGACGTCACGCATAAGTTTTTGATCGAATTGAGGTCTAGAGATTGGGCTGGCGAATTCATAACCTCAACACATGGCAATCGCTGCTCTCCTGACACATTATCTGCATTCTCAAGATAATAGGCAAATTTAAATGCTCTTTTGCAAACATTATTCTGATTTCAATGACGGACGGATAAATTTGCTTCAATAAGCCTTCTTCTGATAGTAGAAGAATTAACTTGCAGAGCTCCTACTTTATTTCGCAGACGATACGGAGGGATCATTTCGCACTAAGCACACGACATCGCATACTTTATGGCACTGAATTTTCAATCAATCTCTTTGCTTTTATAGTCTTATATATTGTTTTGACCTTAAGTATCACAAAACTTTGTCTATTAGATGTTTTAGATGTCTTTACCGTAGTAAATGATTTGAATTTGAACAATTGCTCTACGTATGTTGTTACATACAAATACGAAAAACTTAAAAACCCTTACTACAATTCATTTAAATTAACTTATTTTCATATAACATTTCATATAATAAGCTGACGGTACAAGCTTACATTTGAATTTCTTTCATTCATTTCTTACTTATTTTTCGAAAATGAGATATTATATGCAAAATCATTTTCGAGTTCAGAAGATAAAAATCGATGAGAATCATATAAACTCGTTACAAAACCGTTTCATTGCAGACCAGTGATATTTTTGTATTTCAATATACTCAATTTTTAGTTAGGATACTGTCGTTAAAAATTATACTGAATACAAAGAATAATTTCTGTGCTTAAATTAGATACGGAACAATTAAAACTGACCAATGTTATTGAAGTATCATATTCTGGGTATAACATTTAAAGAATAGAACTCACTTTTAATTTTCCGTCCTATATATTATAATATTATCATTTACATATTAAAAATCAAAAATGTGTGCATATTTAAAAAAAGCCAGAAAGTAAAACAAAAAGTACTCATACAATTTTCAGTTAACCTCTAGAAATCCACCTAAACAATACTTGTTATCAACTGTTTTTATGGCTAAAAATAATAATATTATAGTAGTAGTAATAATAAGTAGAGAATATTATAATAATATTATAAATAAAAGACATGAAATTTATTGACATCGTTTCTAGTTTAAATTTTATAAAACAATGTTTTTTTTTACTCCTGGTGGGTTCCAACTTTATGGAGCCGACTGATGGATCTAATCGCATCTTGACGATCTTAAAAAATCGTCTGTAGCCGGAGCAGTTTCAACTGTTTGGCGCGGCGCTGCGGCGCTCAGAACCCTCCGCGTCCGATATTTGTAAACACTTGGGCTTGCGCAAATGACTCAGCTAAACGCCGCCGCCGACAAAACTAGTTGTCGCTAAACATTACCTGCAGCCAATTGTGCACACTAATCATGTTCCATAATTAATACAGATACCTGTGCTGAGCCTCAGCGGCCAGACCACACAGTTGATATTATTAGATTTAGATTTATTTCAGGTTTGAAGTTCAAAAACCTGAAACCATGCCCCGTGTAGGTGCATAAGAGCCGCTCAATGACTCATTCAGCGAGACAAGAGTCTGCTGAAGCTCGCGGATAGACCTTAGACGTAAGACGACGACGAGGACAGCGACGGCGACGACTACGTCGGCCAAGACGACTACCAAGACGCAGTCGGGCTGAGCATTGCCCTGGTACTGATTTGGAAATCTTGAGGCCCCAGATGCATAGAAAAACGCTACAACTGCTGCTCGACGCTAGACGCTAGACGGAAAAGGTGCAGCGTTTGCGACTGGCCGACCGGCCGACCTGACTCTCGCTATAATTTTCAATTAGCAGCCCGCAAGAGTGTGTATCAAGTATGCAATTAGCTGGCCAACTGCAAGTGAAAATTTATAACAGATCGACTAGCCGGGCCAGCCTGGCAGCACTGTCGGTGGTGCAGCATCAGTGCAGTGCAGCGACTGCACGGAAACGATTTTGAATGAAGTCCTTTTGGAGCGGTGGGCCGGCGTAAATGGAAGTGGAGGAATCCGTCGAAACTATTTCAGGCTCATTTCTGCACAATTCTCAAGTAACCTCCTGGCCCACGGCCTGACCTCATCTGTTTCATGTTGCCGTTTCCTTCTTCAGGTTTCATTTGCTAAGATAGTCGCTTTCTTTGCATTAGAGCCGTCATTAGGAAGGTTCTTTATAGTCTTCTGGACCAAAAAGGAATTAAACTTGTTATGGATGTATTCACGCACTCACGACTTTTCGCTCTTCGGATAGGCACCCATATTCCATGGAGTGCATTTGCGCCGTCGCTGTCCATTCAAAATACCCTCGGCCGATGCAGATGAATGCCCTCGATGCATATCGATACTCAACTCTGAAGTGGTTAGAAATTGATTTTAGTAATTTCAGCAATGCCTGTCATTCTCCTAAATGGAATGGTGCAAAAGGCGCGGAATCGCTCATATATGCTCATATAATGCTTCAGCTAGGCTAAAACCCCTCAAATGAAGTTAGTGAGGTACAGAGATACTTTAGCCCACTAATTGAGCATAAACGCTTCTCGTGAACGTCCATGTAACATTCGATCATTATTCGGTTGTCAGCCCTGGAGCTGGCTATTTTATTGTACCTTTCTTTGCTCTTTTCCCCATGGGCACCTCTGAACTTTGATTTTTGGAATGCGTTTCTTCTATTCATTAGACGTCATGCCTCTATTATATAACTAAAAGTCTTACCGAAAGTAGAGAGATCATAAGAAAAAGATGCCAAATATCACCTATTCTTTATTCATATCGAACAACAGCCTAAAAAATAGTTTAAATGTTATATAAATCATAAAAACAATAACTGCACATAAATATGTAAATGTCATGATACCAGGTAAAAAATTGATCAGAATCGAAATTGATTTAAATATTTACCAAATGATTATTTCAATTATTTTTCATGAAACTTTGACAATTATGTTATAAATAATTCAATCTAAAAAGCCTACTTATTTTCGGTTTTATACTCATTTAAAGCCACAACGGGGGACATTTCAAAACTTTTTAAACGTCTTTTCTCGAAAAATATTTCATTTTGGACGTGAGTGATTTAGGAAACTATTTGTACAATTTCCATTAGAAAATTCCAAATTTGCCTTAATATTTAAACTAGCGATAAAAATCCGCGTCTCTGGTTGCATTTGAGTGCTACGAAATGAAAGAGTTTTAAGAAATTAATTTTTTTTTTTCAAATATTTCGTAATTTATTGATCTCAAATTTGAAGGTTAGAATATTATCTACAGAAATTATTCAAATGGCATTTTGTTAGTACGAATAATCACTTTTACATTATTCCGGCTCCAATCAACAATAAAAACTCTTAAATATTTAGGTATTTCGATGGTGGTGTGGAAAAAACTAAATTATTATGCAAGATTAGAAATTTTTCGAAAAGTGCTAGTGTTATCCAATTTATAATATTTCTTTTATAAAATTGATTACTTGGGTAGTGGTGAAATTCTGAGTTATTTTAAAAAACGTTCCGGGTAACAAAATTAATCAGTAAACAAGAGGCGGTAAATTATAGATGTAAATCAGACGCAAAAATATGTTACATCTAAAGTCTAGTAGTTGAAAATTGCCTATGTCCAATATTTCAAAAATTGCTATAGAAAAGACAGTTTAAAAATGCCCGTCTGCTTTCAGTCTCTTTTTCGACTGTAAAATATTTCCGCCTGATGTCCGTCTTAACTTTTTCGAGAGAATAATTTCCGACTGATTGCCCACTGAATTCGGTCTATAATTAAATTTCCAATCTCTTTTCCGTCTTATTTATTCACCTGAGGTTTGCAGTGTTTATCTGAGGGAAAATTGTTAAATACTTGAGTTTTGTGGTAGTATTAGAGGTATGAATTACGAAATGGTGATATTTTGATCACTTTTGGAAATATTTTTAAAAAGAACAATATGTTATAGAAGTTTCTATCGTGGCTGAATCAAAGTTCGAAGCTTAAGTTGAAAAAACGTAAGGCTTAAAAATTATTATAAAATTAGTGTAAAGAGTAAACTCCAAGTCCATTAATTTGAAAAAAGTTACAGAAACTGCTAAATAGTTTGTTTCTTTCAATTTATAGTATTTATACCCAGTCTAATTGATTTTAATTTAATATTATAACACAGAATCATATCTACATACGTTTGTAGCTTGAGATTGTTTTATTTTACTCAAATTGGGCCCCACTTATGGAGTGAATCCCATCATCATCAGCTAAGCGTTTTTGAATGAACGCTGCAGCGGCGTAGAACTTTTCATGTGCAAGAAAACAATTATTCATCTCTCACCGCGACTATGCCCTAGAGACAAAACGCGCATTTACATCCGATGAACCTACGACATGTGTTCAATTAATTTTTCCATTTCCATTTTCTCTGCAACAGACCGACATTAGGCTTTCCTGGTCGATGTTGGTGCCGAGGTGAAATTGATTAATGCACCAGATGATGTTGATACTTTCATATTCATAAGCACCGGACCCACCAAGTGCCACAGGAGAAGAATTTCGCTTTAATTACCGTGAAAATAATGAGTCATCACAGGTAATCCCCCGAAAATGCAGCCGGTTTCCTGGCTTAAGCCTAGTCCACTTTGCGGGCACGAGACCCTTTCACAAGGGCGAGGGTGCAGCTCAAATAATGCAAGTGAAGTTCCACGTGTTTTCCTCGTATTTTTGATTACAATAACCCAAATGCATTACGTGCTTTGGGGTGTATGTCTGTCAAACATGCAACGAATTATGAAATATGGGCGAGTCTAGTTATTATAAAAGAGCAAGGATAATTTGGTCGAGGCAATTGGATGAAAGGAAAACATCGGTGCCACTGTCATACGATTACGAACATAATTTTCAAGCGATGGTATCTCTTCAGGATAAATATCGAATTACTTCCGAAAATCATCCTGTTGAAAAGTTAACAACTAGTACTGCTGCCACAAAAATATATTAAAGTATATACTCACAATACACATGCGTGTTGATATAAAGTATAATTGCTGTATTGCTTTTAGTCCGATTTGCTCTAATCATTTTGCGAGGGAAAGTATATAACTAAAATGAGAAGCATTAAACCCTTACTTTTATATCGTTGTTGTTGGGAATTACAATATATGACATTATTATTCCGTTAATAGGGCTTAAATTTAAACCCCAATATTCTGCAAAGTGAAGAATTATAATCATAAGGTAAACATTTTCCTTAGATAGATATATGTACATATATAAATAAAAATGGTGTTATTTTCCAGAATTAGAGTATTCGATAAAAAGAATTAAAGATTGACTACAAATATACAATCTGAAATATTTATTTGAGAATCCAGTTTATTTTTTTATTTCATAAATCGTCGGCAAAACATCTAAAGAATATGTTCTTAAATTTTCTGACCGAAATTTGGTTCATTCCGAAGCGATTCGTACTAAAGGTAATGCTCCTTGACCGTTTTTTTTAAATTTACATACGTTGATTTTATAAAATTTGATTCCTTTTTTTAAAGTATGTTTTTTATTACATACAACTACTAACAAGAATGATAAAAATTGGTAAGGTAGCTTTATTTTTAATCGCTCATAATATATTAAATTTTCAACTCTCTGGACCGTAGTTTAATTTATATCATTGGAAAACACCTTAATAATGTATACAAAAAAAAATTATTTTTTCGTTTCAAATAACTGATAACTTCAAGATTTCAGGTTGAAATTATTTGAGAAAATTACTAAATGTGGGTACATTAAAATATTAATAAAACATTCATAAACTTTAAAAATTCCAAAACACAATTACAATTTGGCCTCCTAATATGAGTTTAGCTTATTTAAAACTAATTTTATAAATTTTCATTTTCGTAATTTATAATTTGTTTTAACTAAAATTGTCATGCTAATTATTTTTTCTTGTAAACTTTTCAGTATCTAATAAAACTAGAAAAATCCACGCTTTTGCCTATATTATCACTTGATAACATTCTTATAATTTTGTATTGAAAATAGAAAATTTATAAATAGAATCAAATAATATTTTTAGGAAATACTGTGTGATAAAACTAGTTTTACTAAATGGGAATAAATTTATCTATATTATCTAAAATTATTTCTCCCATAATCATAGAAATCTTTAAATATGTATGTAGATTTAAAGCGCCTATTATGAGTATCCATTTTCAATCAATGGGAAAGCTAAGATAAATTCAATAAGATGATGGCCTTGATGAAAAAAAATGTAGCAATTGATTTTCGTAATTTTCTTAAGCAATTGCTTAGAATTAAATGCATATAAAATCTAAGGATTTTCTTTTACTTTTAGCATTTGCTTAAGATTAAAGCAAGCACTTCTTCCTTAATTTGCTTAAAATTACATGAATAAAAATTTTCTTTTGCTTAATGTGTTTAGTAATTGTTTAAATACTTTTAATACTCATAGCATCAGCGTTAAAGTTGTTTTAATAATGACAAATTCTCTTTAAATTCGAAGGAGAACATCATAAATATGTAGTTGTCGGAAAAAATCCACAAATTATGGATTACAAAAAATTAGAAGCTAATGTGCAGTGGCTAACGCAAATATTCTTATAAGAAAAAAATGAGAAACGTGGTGGTGCCCTGCCTAGTGAAGAAAAATTCTGACTTTCTTGCGTTAAATTGCTCATCCCGGTTTTCAAACCGCAGTTGCTGAAGAAATAGGAATAAATCAATCTAAACTACTGACAACGTTTTGAAATGTATTACCAACTCACTTTCTTGTTATATTTTTACATGTGCTAACTGAGATTTATGTAGCAGGTTTTATGCTTCTTACAATAAAAGAGCAGAAGTCATTTCATTTTGCTGCTGTTAGTCAGAAGAAATTTCGATATTAATATTATTCATTGTAGGTATTTAAATGACTGCTACTAAAATATTTTTCATATTATTATACTAATTTTAATATATTCACCTCAAATCAATCTCCTGTTATAACTGCAAGAATTATTTTAGGACTAATTGTAGGAGGAAAATTTCTGTTCTTATGTCTTCCAAAATGGAAACTCACATTCTAATTTATGTACGAATTACGAGACTTCTTGAACCTAAACCCTTCGTTCCTAAAATTATGTAGTACCTACTGAGTTTCAATATAAAAAAGTAAATTCTAAAATGTACCATAATAATTTTTTTATTTTCCCATTATTTTAATTCTAGATCCAATTTGAATTTAAGTTGGCTCTGGTAAAGAAAGAATTTTTTATAATTTTTTCTGGTTCAAAATAATATTGTTTTTCTATAAAAATAAATTTCGGAAACAATGAAAAGAGGAGAAGTAAAAATGCGATGAATCCATTTAGCAGTTGACTGCGTTCAAAACAAATTTTTATTTCGATCGAATGCAACAAAGTTAACAATGACAAGATCAAAAAGTTGAATAAATTAAGTTTTACAAAAATTCAAGAAAACGCGTTCTAGCTTACAACTTGAAGGAGCTCTTACAACAATGAGATCCGCGAAGATAACAACTACTTTCGAGACTGACTAGACGACCGTCGCTTACAACAGGGTTGAACAATATAAAAAAAAACATAGATAGCAAATAAATAGCGAATAAATTACATAAGGCAATAAGTTAACGCTAAAAATAATTTTTGGTTTCGAATATCTTAAATAACTTCTTAGAAAAGACCGCGTGGCTGGTGGCGGCTTCGTCAGAAGACGCGTAAATCCTCCTTGTACAAAGGTTCCATTGAGTAGTTGTGGCGCGTGCCTGGATTTTCATCAAACGCGATATGATGGTTATCAGAACTGCTATCGACGATTTGTTTACCTTCTTCGTAATAGGTCTGTCCGGAGTACTCGCTACCGTAGGTATGATGGGGGCTCGTAGAGACTCCGGGACACCCGCCCTGGAGGTGCTTTCCAAGAAGTGACATCCGTGAAAAGGTTTTTGTGCACGAATTGCAGGAGTACTTCTTCACGTCGGAGTGGGTTTGAAGGTGCGCTCGAAGGTTAGACCGATCGGCAAAAGCTCTGTGACAATGCTGGCAACTAAAGGGTTTTTCCCCTGTATGGGTCCGGATGTGACCCTGCAACAGCCAAGGGCGGGAAAATGCTTTTCCGCAAAGCGGACATTTACAAGGAAGGGTATGGGTTCTAATGTGCATTTTTAGGGCTCCCAGAGAAACGTAGACTTTGTCGCAATTTTTGCAGCTAAATAACTTTTTAACCTGATTACCTTCGGCTGATGGACAGTGAAATTGTTGGTGTTTAGTCAATCCTGAGTATGTGGAGTAAGATTTTCCGCAATCTTTGCACTGATACCTCGGATGGTTTACCAATCTCGAATTGTTGTTCTCTACGTTGTTTTTCGTTTTAACGTATTCCGACCCAGATAAAGATATCGTCTTATATTCAGTCTCAATTGGTCGAACCTCATTAGGAATTGTATGGCACTGTTGGTGTTTTACCAGTCCGGCGTAGGTTGAGTAGCACTTGTTACAACTCCGGCACTGGTAGTATAAGTCATGATTCTCTGTCTCACTAAAATCCTTTCTATGTTTCTGGATATTTACACTAGAGTCTGAAGGCACTAAAACTTTTTTTTTACTTGTAACACTTAAGTCCTCTGGTTCAGAATATTCTCCCAGCTCGGAAGGGTTTGAGCTGTACGATATGTGACTGGATGAAGGTGATAGCATTAGATGATCGGATCCTTGTGGGTTTTGATGATCTTGATAGTGAATATCTCGGTTGATCACGTTGTTGTTGAAGTTTCTGTAAGGGTTTTTGAAGAGGTTACGGTTGTCGATCCTCTTCGACATGAAGATAGGTGGTGATACAGATTCTTCCCTTTGTTCTACCGGATTTTTGAAAATGTTGTGATTGTTTATTTTATTCGAGATGAAGATTGGTGATACAGAGTCTTCTCTTTGCTCAATAGAAGAAATTGAATTTATTCTATTTATTCGTCCTTCAAATGGTATTCTTTCGTAGTTATTAGAGTTGATTCGCAATTCTTTTCCATACCAATTATTATTCTGGTTCTCGTTTTGATTAAATTCTTCTTCTTTGATCGATGGTAATTTTGATGATTTTGTAAAATCAATAGCTCCACCGGACCCCCATTCAGTTCTATACCTTCGTTTAGCGCTAGAGAGGTCGACCGGTGCGTCATCTGTAATATCAAGATCTCCATTAAACTCCACCCCGCATTCTCTAGAAATAATCGACAAATTACCATTTTCATGCTCAACTTCCTCCTTAATGACATAAATTGGTCTTTTTTTAAGCGGGCAGTTGCTGTAGTCGTTTCTCTCCATAACTGAAATTCGCCTACCGTAACTCTTTTTTCCCGCCTCATACGACACCTTCGCGCAGTGATTCGCGTACGTGTTTTTCGTCTCACACAAAAATAAAATAATAAAAATCAAAATGATCGTGTGTATGGCTAGCAAACTATCATCAAGGCAGTCAAACCTTGAATGCCATAAAATGCACGAAAAAGTAATCATATATATATAGGGCCCCCTCCAGTCCCCGGCGCGATCGCGCACGTGGCATTCATCCAATTACTGCCGAGATTTGCAGTCCCCTTCTTGAAGCTTTGTTATATTACCTGATCGCTGGGTGGAGTCGAAAGGTAGTTAAGAGAACGCTTCTTATAAAGTGGGGGAACAGGTGTGCAAAACGTGAAATCTCGTTCCGTTTCTTCCTGGTTCCGCATACTCCGGTTGTTCCAGTTTTAAATCACAGTAACCACCATACAGCGGAGAAAATTCTCCCTGAGTGTGGTGATCGTGGCGCGGCGCGCACTGCCCGACGACGATCACGACGACAACAACGACGACGACGACGACGACGGCGACGACGCCGCCGCCGATGATGGTGACGATCGTGGGGTTCGAAGGCCCCGACAGCGGCGGTAGAAATTTTTTGGCGGGATTGGTTACCACCAGTCGAGCCACGGCAAGGTATGATGCATGATCCGCGGATGGTATGCGTTTTTGCCCAGGTATTTATTTCCTCACAAAGTATGCCACCGGCAGATGTTTCTTGGGTGGTGATCGCGAAGGTAATCGCATACTATGGGCTTGATTTTTGGTTGAGATCAACCCCTCATGGGTTTATTGTTCTACCCCTCGCATTTCAATTGATCTTGGCTAAAGGTGCGCTACACAGATGTTTCGCTCAAAATGCTCAGATTGAATGGTGATCATGCCAAGTACCATGGACCAGCTTGGCCCAGACTCAAATGCACTTTCAACGCAAGTGACATGTGCCACTTTTGGTGTATTTGTTGCACAGCTGCCTTCGTCTGTACAAATTAAGTAGCGCTTTATTGGAGTTGAAAGCATAATAATGCCTCGATAACCGATTGTTATCAATATGATTGCAATTTAATTAGCTGCCACTAAATTGTTAAGCAGCTAAGGTGGTTAAAAGCTTATTATTAATTAATCTAGAAGTGATTTCTTTTACAAATAATACATGTTCCAATGTATGTACATACATACCTAATATTTTAGGGCTAAAAAATACATACATATTACATTTTGGGGTCATGATATTTTTGTATATTTTTGTATTAAATCTCAATTTTTTAAGGGGATACATATTCTAATTTGAAATTTTTACAAAATAGATTATTTTTTTTTATTTTCTGACAGTATATATAATACTTTTATTAGAATCTTCCCTAGAAAGTTCATTCAAAAACTCGAATTATTTTAGATTCTAAGAGGTTTATTCTACTCTACGCGTTTATTTCAGAACGCTTTCTTTTTTACCTGGTGTTGATGGTAAAATGGTAAAGAAAAAAAAATACTGGACCATCTCTCTCAAATTTACTATTACTTGTTCGTAGTAATATTATTATTTTTTTATTAATAAATAAAATATTTTGTATAATAATGATTATAAGAGAAATCGGTTCTTTTTCAAGCCTAGTAATATAACATTAATTTGCATTTTAAATTAATAAATTACTACGGCCTATAGTGGCAACCAATATTAATTAACAATCCATTGGGTTTTGTCTCTGAATTTGCCAATCTTGAGTTATAATCAACGCCAACTGATGAAATTATTATTATTTTAATGCATTTTATGTTTTTGAGCACTATGTTTACGAAAAAAATAAGAATTTGGATCAATAGCTTTCATTGTCTTATATAAAAAAAAATGTATATATTTTTGACCTGTTGTACAAGTGGCCTTTTTTAAATTGGCTAAAAATGAAAAACGTTACACTTTTTAAAATTTTAAAAGCATAAATTCGCGTGTTTTATTTCCTGTTTGTGATAGGCATCGTTTAGGCATTTTTTGCAAGCTACTCACTAATTTAAATTAAAATTTCAAATTTGCAAAAGTGTAATAAAATCAAAAGTTTTTAATATAGATATTTATCTATTTTGTATTGTCAAAGATTTCCTGTTTTCTGTCTGATGCAAGTACATATGATTTAAAATATTATATGTATATACAGAGATTGTTTGTTAAGAAATATCTCTGCTATTTATAACTGTATTTATAATTCTTATATTCCTGAATATTATGGCAGTCTGCTTAAAAAAAAACACAAAATACACATTACGTATACATTTTCGATGGGCTAAATTTTACTGATTCACCCAAAATATAATTCGAAGAAGAACTAGTTGATAAAAATGTTGGCACTTTTACTTTCAAATACCTATTTATAATAAAATATGCAAATACTCGAAAATGGAAAAGAAATAACACTGACCTAATGTAAATAATAAATTAAAAGTTTCTAATTTATGTCCTCCTTATACTGATTTCAATATTTTAGGGTATTTTTATATGCAAAGAGACGGAATGATCTTGAACATTTTTATTTATGATAGGTAAAAGGTACTAATTATGAAAAAATTAAACTGATAGCGACATTTCTCTTTTATACTAACATAATATAATATATATACAGGGTGGGGCATTTATCTTGAAAATATCCCTTCAGAGTAGCACAAAAATGCAAAATGGTGTGGCCCTGTCCCTAAATTTTTACATTTAGGTGTAAGAAGTTTTAAAAGTTCCAAATCTTTTATCTAAGAGTGCAATCAAGTAGAGCTACTGACTTTTAAGTGTCCTTTCTCTGTAGAACAAATATTTTTGTTATGCCTCAATTTAATTAACTTGTCGCGACGATTATCTGCCCACGAGTGCAGGGCCCATTAAATTGAATTGATATTGAGCTATCGGCGACCGAAATAGGAAAGCGATCGTTCGCTGCAGCCGGCGGTTAACAATGGTAATGACAAATGTTTTAACTGTTCGGCGCAGTGCTTAATATCAATAACAATTCATAAATGGAGTAACTACTACACGCTTGATTAAATCTTGATTCCACCGCGCTGGAGCCGCCTTCTACGGGATGAGAAATCGCGATCGTTAGCTGCATCGGAAAGTGTAATACCTTCGAAAACCTCTTAATAATGCGACGTTGCTGCGTACACTCGGCTCTGGGTCCAGTTTACATACCCTCGAGTGTTTTCTGGCAACTGCTGATTATGAAAGATCTTTACGAATTGATTCTCTCCCTGAGCTGTGCGAAATTTGATTTTTCTTTTTGAATACAGTTTGCTCCTCGCTTACAAATAAATGCCCTGGGCAGAAGACAAATGTATAATTAAAAATAAGTGGCCAAAATTGATTTCTTCTTATACTTAAACAAAAAAATATAAAATTAATAAACTGGAGAGACACTTTGCAATTGTAGAAGCAAATGTCGCAAAGATGCACTAACTGAATAGAAAATAAGTTGAAGAATATATCCTGATGATAAGATTGGAATTAGTATTTCTAATATCTTGTTATCATAATTTTCGAGTGAATTCTATGAAAACCATAATTTAATTAGTAAGAATTGAAAGAATTAAATAATTAAATTTATATTAAAATGTTTTGATCTTTATGACCCGTGTGATATCCCAACTGTTTACTAAACTTTCAATAAATAACACTTAAGTAATTTAAGTTTGCTAATTTAAAGCTAACATAGAACCGCCAAAAATTACACTTTCGGACCTTTCTCCCCTTATCGTATATAAATAACGCCATGAAATTTCGTAATAAGAGATTTTTTGTTATTGTTGGTTGCATTTGAAATTAGAAAAAGAAACATACAAATTCAAGAAAATTTTTCATACAGGCCAGCTCGTTCATAAGTTAAGTAATATTATATTTGTGTTGCATTGTCGGACACGGCAAGCTATGATCGTGGTTCTCCACTTTTGCTAATAATTTTTTTAATTGTTTCAATCCCGGACGATAACATTATACAGAAATATATTTTTAATAAATTCGGATTCTTATAATTATATTTGTATTCATTTACTTACCTTAAATAGTTTAATATAGTTTCGCTCAGCACACAGAACAGAGTAACTACAATTGGAATGTGGGGACACGGCTTTTACGTAGGTCTTCTAGTTTTTAAAGAAATTATCAATAGCTACGATTTTTTTACAATCAGATTCGAATCAGATTAGCTAGCAAATTTGTCATTAAATTGAAATTTATAAGCTCTCACCTAATAAACGTTTTAAAATTAAAAAAAAAAACACATCAAATTGCCATCATTTTAACCTATCCAAACTTGAAATCTTTAACCGAAAATTATATTGAATTAGCTTTTAGACACAAAGTGGGTATAACTCAAAGCAATTCGATTTTATTTTCACAAAATAAACATTGTTTGATATGGGAAGCAGCTCATAAACTTCAATTCAATGTAAAATTTCTAGCTAAATCTGATCCGAATCCAATTGTGAAAAAAACACAACTAATATAATAAGATAAGGTATTATGGTTCTTATCAAATAATGCATACTTTTTAAACAATAATATTTTTTATACTTTTTTATTGTATTCGTTACTAAAATGTTGCAATGAGTTAGAAATATTCAGGTACTTCTTCAATTTTGGTACAAAATCCTACAAATAGAGTGCAGTCATAGGGTGGTTCTTAAAAATATTTGTTATTTTGATACCTAGTGAATTTGATAGTAATTGTTGGTTAGTTTTTTATTTGAGTTTTTGTATTTAATGGTATTTAAATATGATTCATTGATACTATAAGTCTATATTATTGCAAATAATATCTGACAGGTACTTTTTTTTACAACTTCTCATATTTTAAACAATTAGCTAATGAAAGTTCGTTTCTTCCGATTTTCTTTCATATCATCCGATTTTTCAGTACCATTTTTAAATTGTTTTTGATAGTCCTAGTTGTGATTATCAGTTCTTTCATGTGTATGTATTAAATTTTATTATAAAATAGATTTTGTATTTTAACAAATGAAATTAGATAAGGTCAGAACTAAAACAGGATCACTTGTTTTCAGTAGTATTTTTCTCTAAGTGAACGTTTCAGCCGTTAAGAACATTTTGGGCGCATGAATAATCCGTGGTCAAGTGATTTACCGCCCTCGAATTAATTTGCATACAATTCCGCTCTGCTGAATTATTTATGTAACAACTCACAAATCACCGGTGGTGCCAAAACGACAAGTGTCCGTATGACTAATTCCTGATTTGTAAAGCTCGGTGCTCATATACCACACTCGAGAACAAGTTTTGGCACCACCAAGTTGAACGTGTTCTGCCCTGCGGCCGCGATCGTTCCACATTCGTCGCGCACCGCACAATCAACGAATGGTCCAGAACTGAAGCTGGAGCTGGAGCTGGAGCCTGGAGCTTTTTCCTCTATTATTTTCGGCCCCAGAGGGTTAGTTGCCGGGCCGGAGTCGTCAGATTTCAACATAAGTCCACCCAGAGGTCTAAGCGCCATAGACTAGTTTTTCCGGTGCTGAATTTTCTTAGAATGAATCATTTTGGGGTATCGCCAAGTGTGGTGCTCCGCTGAGCGCAGTGTTGTTGTTTATGCGCAGCCAATCGCCATAAATTATGGCTGTCTGGCTTCAATATGAATTTTCAACTAGTTTTAAACTTCCACAGCAGTCGTTGACACGGGCGCTAAATGCAATCTCCGATCAGATCGAAATATTGACCGGAAGAAACGAGCATGGATCTGGGGGATTTATTGACTCTACTCAAAGACAGGGACCCAAATTTTGCAATTACTTTACGACTTATTTTGCGGAAATTTGTTCTTTTGGACGAAAGATGTCAACATCGCGAATTGATTACAATGTTTGCCTTAATGTTCCCGCGGTAAGACGTCCCAAAATCCAATCTCCAAAATAAGCCCGAAAAGAATATTTTTATCTTCATCCTTCCTTAAGAGTTGGCGATATAAATTTCACCTTCTCTCAAGTTCAAGGTGAATCTGATCGGAGCTTTTCTGAGGCGAAGACCTGGTCGCCACTTGGCGCTAAAATAGGGTACCTACTTCTGCGAAAACGCTGACCACTTTAGCGTATATTTACTTAAGCCCCAGCCACAATGTTGGCGGCAGATTCAGGAAGTTTTACCACGATCATTTCGCAATGGGACAAATGTTTGCTGGAGCATTTATCGTGGCGGTGATCAACCGCGCCGGACTGGGGAGTGGCAAACAAAATAGAGGAGTTAATCCGCTTTAAGCCAGAACCAGAGGTTCATTAAATTAGCGAGCCCTCTTAATTGCCGCTAAAGTCGACTATGCCAATTTATTAATGCAATCAAATGTAATAAATGCATCCTTCTTTGTTCACGCTCAAAACGTTGCCATTCGGGATAATCGTTAAGAAGAGCTTATAATCAATTTTGCTATCTCGTGAACCTGTCCTCCATGGAAATACGCGTTGGTGGCTCCTCGCAAGACGACTTAGTTGCACGCCGCAAAGAAAGGCGGAGAATGACGGAATTGAACGCAGCGCAATGCAAAAGCGTTGGTTATGCGCTCATTTGCCGGCATTAGCAACTGGTCGTGTGAGCGATTTCTTTGAAGTAATGAATTGAATTTATCTGCGGGCTAACTCCTAAATTGAATTCATGGTGAGTTAAAATTGTATTTTATGAAAAAGTATCACGTACAAGATACAGGTGCACATGATGCAACAATTAATGAGCAGCCCCCTTACTGACCTACTTCGGTATTTCTTATTACTATTACTTTTTCTTGCGATTTCTTTAACACCAGAAGGTCAGATACCTACAGTCATTTTTATTCGTGGTGATTTATGAAGAAAAAATTATGTAGACTTTAATTATATTTAATAACAGGAGCTGATTTTGATAAAAATTCCTAATGCAAATCAGATTAACTAGTTCTGGGATGTCAGATTAATTAGTTCAATATTTTGCAATTTTTTTAAGCAGACACTATCTATATTTTTCATGATACTGAAACTTGAATTTTGAGTTGTGACAGTCTTTGAGTAGGGATGCGATTTACTATTTGAAACCTGTTTAGTTGCATCAAAATTTCCTACTGTAAAAATTAATATTTCAATTTTTGAGTATCTACGATGATTGATAATATAAAGATATTAAAGTATCAGTGGAATAAAGTATAGGAAAATAGTTCGATATTCTGACATTAAATGTATTGAGTCTTAATTAAAATTGATTGCTTGATAATAGAGATTTTGAAAGTTACTAACTCTGTATTTATTTTAAACTTGCCTATAGTAGGAATTCTTTCAAAAATTGAGGCTTTCTTGAGAACAAAATTAATATTTGTAATGTAGAGTTAATAATAAATCCTTTGTAAGAAAGAGAAGTAGAATAGTACAAATAAATAAAGTTAATATTCATAAAAATGTGACCGAGCTCAGAGACTGACCTTTGAAATTTAGATCGATCAATGAGATCGATTTGTGAATACAAAAGTTTGATCTATTTATGAATACAAAAGTTTGAGTTTTACTTTTGGGCTCAGTCTCAACTGTGTCATGGGAAATTCCTTAAGATTGATCTCAAAGTCTTTCTCAAAGCTGACACTTCTAAATTTATAAATACAAAGGCGAGATCGGTTTCACAAATGGAGATCAAACTCAAGTCTTAACTTTATGAATACGACCTAATACATTAACGTAGTTAAATATGTTTCTGATTTGTTATTATCAATAATGTAAAAAGAATTCTTACAAAATATAAATTGAACCAAAATCTATCATTAGAATTATCGAAGGCGATAATCACGCATTAGTCTCAAAATAATGGAAAATGCTCTTTTAACTTGTTCATTCTTAGAATCATATCAAAATTATTTAGAGATGAACGAAAATATCCATAATTTTCGTTTATTTTAATAAATAACTACTTTTTATTTTCTTTCGTTCGCAATAACTTTTGTAAAACTGGGCCAATTACAATCTTTTTCTTTTCTGAAAGCTGGTCTTAATGAGGACCTCAACCCTCTTTATAATGGTGACAGTAGGATGATTAATTTAAAAAAAGGCGGACTATCGAATTTTAAACTTAATACGATTTTTGAGAAAATTGTAGAAAATGAAAGTTATTTAGTTATATATGATAATTATTCTTTTCATCCAACAAACGCAGTTAACAAACCTTTTTCATTCATTCACGTTTCGCACTCCTTTCAAGTGGCTATTTATTGTCCACGAAAATGTCCACACCGAACCGCACTGGGACGCAATTGTGCCACTGTCAATCACCCAAAAAGGGTTAGAGCTGTGTGGCTAATTTCTACGCTTTTAAGTAAACACGTTCAGCATTTTCCCGTCGATTAAACAGTTTTACGGTGCATTGAGGTGCAGCGGCTGTGCCGCAAGTGACGCTAAATTCTGACCATTGTTAGCGCTGAAATCGAAACCGCAACGGACTTCTTAGAACTAATGTGCACCTAAATCTTCGCCGGTACGGCGGTTTGTTGTCCACTTCGATCAATAAAGATCGGCCGCGGGACAGTAGCCGCCCTGAGTGTTGTGCAACGATTCTGATTCAGCGATCAATAGAGAAATTAATTGAAATAACTCGTCGAAAAGTGGAGCACTTTAACAGCACTTAGCCCAATGTTCCTGTCTGTCTGGAGGCAACAGCCCCTGACAGGTAGTGCGCGCACTGCACGACGCTTTTTTCGAGCAGCCCCAGCCCGAAATGCACTTTATATCCAATTATATGATTATAAATAGATACATAAATCTCAGGTCCGGTATCGTAAAATCAGATATAATGAGAGGTGTTTATGTGGCCATTCCCGGTGGCTCAGCTGCTAATGCTGCGATGTAATTGAAATCACAGCCAGCACGGCACACAATCACCGGGTTAGTGCGCCCGAGCAAGTGGCCACCTTTCTATGACGGAAAAGTGCAGCACCCGTAATAGATTTGGAACAGCTCTCACGTGTAATTCAGATATGTCGCGGCCATCGTCGCCCGGTGGTCAGTGCTCCACCAGGTGCGGGAGTTCGACTGCGTTTCGCTCTTAACAAGATTTTCGATTAGGCGCATTTTAGTTACCTTATTTTTTTCTACCTTACCTCGCCAGCCGCTTTTTATGCTGGTCCTTTTGCCGTTTCACGCTGTATGCTCCCAATTCACTAGAAACGACCATTGGGCAACGCTGTCTCAGTTGAATAAACAAAGTTTCCTGATTCTGCGCTGTTTGCCCGCTTGATCGCAACCAATTGCTCTGTATGCTCAGATTTCAGGCGCGCAATTGCACTGGTCGTTCGCCGACTGCAGCATAATTAATGCAACCAGCTCAGCGAACACTGCTCGCTTCTGTTAACCACCGCACCAACACCTAACCTGCGATGTTCCGCATTTAATTTCCCCCCACAAGGCAATATAGGCCTAATTATTTGTAAGTGAAAGAAATTGTTTCCGGCTATTTAGCACCTTTCCCAAATATGTACACTTTATCACTATCATTGATTTAAATTAAATGTTTCTTCTTTAATCGGTGTACGTTTATTTTGTAGAATACGTATTTAGTAAAAAAAAAATTATAAAACACTACTTTCACTAGATCCAGACTATAAAAACCTAGTTCTTGGCTAATCAATGCAAGCAAAATACTTAGAGCAAAATGAATACGGTTTTTCATATAAAAAATAGAAATTTTGAAATAAAATAACTCCACTATCCAGCCCTTATTAAATATTTTTTTAAGCAGATTATTTTAATGTTATCACTTTATAAAAGGCCTGAACTTCCTTAATTTGTTTTGTCAAAACTTTAATTTTCAAAAAACATGCATAACATTTTTAGCGAAAAATTGGTGTTCAAATTTCATTATTTTTTTTTTGCAATAAGCGAAATCAATCAAAAACTTTTCATTCAGGCGCTTCCTTTTATCATTACAAACAATCACACAATATTTGAAACCGATCGCTTTAATAGTTGTTTAGTTATTTTGACCACGGGAAAGGTACTTTTAAAAAAACATAGTTTCGAAATAATCGTGTTTAAAGTTTTAATTTTGTTTAGCTGATTATTTCAGCTATAATCGCGATATATGCTTATAACTTTTGAACCAATACTCTGATCTGAATGAAATTTTGTAGAGATATTCTTGAAATAATTTAGGTACTAATGTAAAAATGTAATAAAACCCTATTTACCAATTTCAAGACCGTGACGACGAATGTGTGGTTGAATTGACTTCAAGAACATGAAAAACTAAATGCTAATGGAGAGTGTTTTCTCAAAATCATAATTTTGGCCCCAGGTTTTCCTGGATACAGTTAAAATTTCGTAAACTGCAAGCGAAAACGATAAGTTATAATAAAATTGTTTTCAATAAGATCGTTAGAGTTAAAGGTTCATTTTAACCTACCGTGATGGCCGCAATTAGGTACATTTACCCCAGAGCGTTCTTCACTCCATTGAAGATAGGTAGTTAAAAGATCTTCGCACTTCCCGCTAAGATTCAAATGGGAATTCCAGAGTCAAATCTAAGAATTCCTCCCGTGAATCTCGAGGGCACGACTTGTCTTGTGAAGACCTAGAAACGAGATATTTCGCGAAAGAGCCGGTTCGGTATAGCACCCATGTGTCAAAAGAACGCATAGCAGAACGTTTTAATTCAGGCGTTCAGACAATAAAACTTCTAAACCATTATCAAAGCGATCTGCCTCCCACACCTCCCATTTTATAGGCGCTCTAATGGCCCTCCCCTCGCAGCGCGCTGCAATAATTTCCGACGTGAAAACGTGATCAGAATGAGAGAAATAATAGACTGATGCTGATATGACATGATGACCCAGAAACCGCCAAGATAATCAGATTGCAGCAGGTAAAATTTAAGCACAGCTGAAATGGCAAACAAATAAAATCCCACGAACTTGAAATATTGCGCTATGATTTCTGTGGCATCGGCCAACGCACGGCCGCCGCAGCGCGGATCAGCGCGCGGCGGTGTTGCGCCGCGCCACCAGCCGCAGTGGCTCACCTATGCGCGGTGTGGTCAACAAACCGAGGGGGGCTCCTTCGGCGACGCGACACTAAATTTTATTCAAACAGGTGAACTTGCGCGAACAAGTGGGAATCAGTTTTAGACATACAATAAAATTGGAACCTGTTTGGCACAGTGTGACAGGCCGCGGTCATTAATAATGTCCGATCGTGAGGCCTTCACTTAGCAGTTCCGTTAATGTTATTCAATTAAATCGCGGAGAAATTGATTTTTACACATCAATCCCTGGGGAATGGCGAGCAGGCGTGAATTTATCGATGCCAGCGCGATGCTGGAAGATGCTTCGTTTTTTTTGTCCTCTTATCTGCGCTCTGACTTTCAATTCAGCTCGAATCACGACTGCCTCGAGCATTTCGCTTAATTGCGGGAAATATTCGCAAATAAATTATACATTAAGGGGGCAGATGAGTCAATTTGTCCCGAAGATAGCACTAAGAAGTTGAGTTGAGTTAATTTGTGATACTTTATATAATATTTATTATTATTAGAGTAACAGAATAAAATTCGGAAAATAATATACAGGGTGTTTCGCTGAGGTCTGAAACAGGGGTTTACCAATCGATGCTACATGGTATCCTGTTCAACGTTTGTTCGGACTTCTGAGAAAAAATGGTGCTGAACCACTCTGACACGAATAACTTCAAAACACAAAGTCGGATTTGAATGCCTTTTTTTTCCTGACAAAGGCGACAAGACAGGAAAACTTTGCATCCAAAAAAATTTTGATCTTCCCGTATAAAAAATCGACAAGCCGAAGGGCCAAAATCAAATTTTGGGCATTTAAATTACCATTTTTGAAGTTTGACGCAGCCTCTCTCGCTTGTTTGTTGACGGATTGGGTCGTAAGAGCTATCCTACAATGTCTGAAATAACTTTGTCCTATCTGCACCTCCAACATCAAAAATGTTTACATTTAATTATAACAAAAAACAACATAAGAAATGGTTACCTTTGTTGTTACCAACATTGGGGCCAACATTTTTCCCTTGTACAAACACTGAACTGTTGAAATAAATGAATTAAAATTGATTTTATGCACAAATGAATTTAAATTAAAAGGAACTTAAACTATAAAAAAGTTAAACAAACTTACCGGCAAGTCACCATGAAGAAATACGACAGCCCAATAAGTAATTCAATCACAAGCGGGTTTCAATTCAATGTTGATGCGATCTGAAATAAATAATATTAGTAAACAACGTTTTATTAATATAAACCTGAATAAATTCATGGTTCTAGTAAACATCACAACCGAGCCAACTAGAGCATTACGGCTACGGAAATATTTCGGTAAAGCTACACTTGGAATTTTGATGGCGTTATGGTGACTATTTTAGGGACTTAATTAGACAGAAAAGTTTTCTTAGAAATTATTGATAACCGAACGAACATTGATCCGGAGACCATGTAGAATCTATTGGCATACCCCTATTCAGACCTTAACGAAACACCCTGTATAAGAAAGATATATAACCTTATGTATTACATTGTTTTATCGAAATAAATAAAATCATTCCTCAGGTTGAATCGTGGTAAAAGAGAATGAGCAACAAATCGCTATAACAAGAAGGCATAAATTGACTTTGAGGCATGTTTGAGGTCACCTCACGAATTTTGATGAAACTTTCTAGGTTCATTTAGGCCCAAAAGTGACGGATATGCAAAATATATTTGTCGGTCGCCTATATTTCTTGAGATATTTAAGTTTAAAATTCTGAAAAGTGATAGTTTTCCGCCGCAATTTCCCCATACTCCACCAGACTTCTGCAAAAAATTCTACAGGAATTTTGAAAATAAGAAAATTTTTATTTAACTTCGATTTGTCATTTTATAAGAAAAATGCGTTCTCATCACCGTCGATAAGTCGAAAAAGATTATTTACCTTTAATTCGAGAAAAAATATGTGTAAAATCTCAGGAAATAATTTTATACTATACTATCTACACTACTTATTACCTATTCTTACGTCTAAACTAAATAAAATTGCCGAACTAGAGGGTTAGTATTACATTCGCGCATTTCATAGAAGATTTTGCTAGTTTGTTAGCTCTATCATTAATGAGTTCGATGTCTGCTCTTGTATATGCAATCTTAGAGTTGAAAAATTCCACGGTAGATTGAGAACAAAATCTTAAGAAGTTTGTTTTGGGAGAGTGAGTATTAGGCTCTTTGATTTTATTATTAAGAAAATGGGTTAAGGTGTTTTTTAATATTTTCAAAACGATTTTATATTTAAGTTTTTGATATTATACATATTTTACTTCATATTTTATTATTAGATTTTTAAGAGTTCCGAATATTTTTAAGCATAATAGTTTTTCAGTACTTCTCGCTTTTTTCAAAACCCAGAAGAATATTATATTTTCTAGTGATATTCATCGAAAAAGTCGATTGTAATCTGATTTAAATAATGTCTATAAAAAAATTTCATTTATTTTAAATAAACGCAACTATAGTACCTAATATGTACTAGGCCAAAATTCAAGGAATAAGTAGGTATTAGTATCTTAGTTCCTCCTTAGTTACTCTTTACTGCATAATTGTTGAAATTTTAAATTTCATCCATTAGCCCCAAACGGTTCGTTCCGTTCCAACGAAATTTTATATCTTTAGCAGTTTGCAGCGTGCAGAAAAAAATTCTGCTACCCTTCAATGTGACCACTACTACTACCAATAAAATTTCATTATACCTCCAGCTTGCACCTTTCAATTCCTGTAACGGATTTTATACCAAAGCACCATATACCTGCGAACACTGTTCAAAACACCAATTGTGGGAACCCAGCAAATCCCTTTCAAGGATGGCACAAAACCGTGCCCATCAACCCTCCAGGATCACCCTCCATTTTCGACCTCATGCCCTTGAACGGAAGGTTCTTTGGGAAAAGTTTTCAGTGAAAATGGTGGTGCTTGGTGGTGCGCTGTTGCTTCCTCGCACCAGCCAAATGTGGCCAACTTTGACGATCCACGGTGGATTCGGTGGAAGGAAACCACCCTTCTAAAAAAGGGGCTAACATCAAGTGGTGGCGGAACAAGTCCTGGTAAAAAGTGGTACTTAATGCTTCTGATGATGGGACTGCTGAGAAGCAAATGGGAGAGGGTTTAGAATAGAATCTAGAAGATGTAAATTATTCAAATTACTCGAGAACTGGCAACATATTGTTCATGAGTTATTGAAGTGGCAATTGTTTGGAGTTGGTGGAGGGAGTAATATTTAGGAAGTACAATGATTAGAACGTTTTGCATTATATATGTAGGTGTTCGGAAATTTATTAATTGTAAGGAAATTTCGTATGTAGACCTTAAAATATAGTTTTCTGAATTCTTCGAGAATTCAATATAAAAAGCATTTAAATATAAGAAATGACTAAAAGAATACAATTGTAAGTTATTGATTGGTTTTTACGAGATTTAAATTACAATAAAATTATTTTAGAACAAGAAGTGTTTTATAGATTTTCTCTAGTTTAACTTCCTAGTTTTAACTTCTTTTAATAACATTTACACTCCAAAATTAAAGCAATTATATATTTATCACATTAGTTCAGTAAGATTAATTCATCTTAGGGCTAGAGTTTTATGAAAATTAAAATTAAACCCTATTTTTATGTGGACTGCTATGTAACCTTATTGTTTTTTCTTACAAAATTTATTGATCCATAGGCCCAATGTTTTAGCATTAGATCTAAAACAAATTCTCCCGAAATTTCAGACTACTAAATCAAACCTGTAAACGACGCAAATAGAATTATTTTCATTTAATTAACAATTGAAAAATAAATCTTTTACATAAATGTGAATAACTCGTTTAAAAGAAAATGTTAACACTTAAAATAACTTCTCTTAGCATCATTTTGTTGAGAATAACATTTCCTATCAAAAAGTTCTGTAGTAAAAATGGATATTGGTAGGTATATTTTCTTGAAACTACTGAATTTACGAATTTAGTAAGTATAGTATTGGGAGCAAAACCTAGTATACATGCACATGCATATGTATGTAAATAAACAGAAATTTACTTAATTTTATATTTAATCGAAAGCAGAGTAAATAATCGTAACCCGAGTAAAAATATCGTAAAAAGGCCCAAAACGAATCCGTAACGCGGCCGGAATAAAAGAAAGGCCCGATATACGCCCAAATCAGGCTTTTAGCATTTTTTAAGACAATTTATAGATTTATGTGTGATTGTTCGACAAGTGTGTCTGGTGCGGACTTAAAAAATGGAAAATGTTTGGTGTTGACATTAAAACAATAATTAAGACAGTAAATTTCAGTTACTACTTTCCACAATGTAGATAAAAGTAGTTCATGAACAAAAATGGTAAGCCTCTAGCGAAAATTGACTGAATAAGGCCCATTAAATGTCGTACGTGAAAATTGTCACGTCTATCGCATACTAAACACACATTTAAGGTTATAATGTTGCATTATCCGCATATCAACCAAACTCGACAAGCTGGACCACTATAAATAAAAATAAAAAATATAAAAAAAATTGAACACCAGTCCACCGGTGGGTTTACTGACGAAGTACCATCGACCAAAACTTGTTTGCCTTTTAAACCCTATTAGGTGCGAGCAATATGGTCTGCGTGCGCGTTGCACAATAGCAGCATATTCTGCGCTCGAAATGCACCCCAATAATTATCCCTGGGCGCATTCACTTCCTTCTTCCGCAATAGATTCTAACCCCCCGGAGGATTATCAAATTTCCGAGAGGTCGATGCGATGCCAGCCGTCGCCGGTGACAGGCTACCGCGCACCGGTCCTGGTCCGGAGCGTGGTGAGGCTCTCTATTCGCCTCACTTGATTTATCCCGTGGGATGATTTTATGTCACTTGAATTACAACACCGAGGCAGCCAGAAATGAAGTGCCACACCATTGCCAGCTAGGGCCGGCACCCGTATTTGTACAGGGCCTATTGTTTGCCGTGGGTAAAATTTTGGTATAAATTTCGGAGGGAGTCACCTCCGATGCGGTGTCCAGTTCAGAGATTCCCACAATCATCTGCGGAAGAGTTTTACCGTGTGAATTCGCTTGTTTAATTGAGCTGAAGCCTGAGGGAAATTTTGAATTCAATACGCCTGAGTAATCAAGATGCGGTCAATGCAAAGGCCACTGCATCCCTTGAAAACGGAACTGATTTTTTTTTTATAAGTAGGTATCTCCCATATTTATAGAAGCAATTATATTCAATATTTACAGCATCACCGAAGTAGTCCTAAGATATTTTTAGTAACAATTACTAATAGTAGGCTTAATAATCTAGGAACATATTACAAGAAATGCAAAAAAGCCTCGTATTAGAAAGAGGAGAGCACCAAATTTTAAAGTGACTCTTTAAATTCGACTGTTATAGTCAGGAATTCATAAATAGTTTGTCTACACAATTTATCTAAAAGAAAATAGTTTGCGAATTTTCGAAAGGAACAAAACAATTAGACGAGGTTAGAGTTCCAAAGCAACAACATTAACTCCAGTTTAGAAAAATAAAAATAATAATATCTATAAGGTAAATTAACACAGTCAAAATATTTAATTAATTAATTTCTACTTTTTTTATTTATTTTAAATTATTATTATTTTTATTATATAACTCTCTTATAACATTTTTGATTTTTAATCTATCTATGATTATGAGAGTAATACAATATATTGAACTAATTGCTAAATTTGAAAATGTTTTAAAAATCGCCAATTTTTTTAGAGTGGTCAGTAATGCTTGACTTGATAACTAGTTAGGTATATCTAAGCACCCGCCGTCAAATTTCTAACAACACAGGCAAATAGAGCAATTGAGAAACTAATGAAAAATATGTTTAATTTGGAGGATCTTAGCATCTTGGAGCTACATAAATACGGCTGAAGAACCACTAATAAAAATGTACGAAGATGATCTAGAGGTCAATCTTGGAAATGCCTTGATTGATGCTTTCAAAAAAGCCTACAATATCGAATCAAAAGAGATGTTTTTTTCGGAATTTTTGCTAGTTGATGATGACGAGGTAAAACCTTAGAAAAATCATTAGGTAATGATATAATAATAATAATAATCCTTAACTTGGTTTTTAATTGTAAAATAAAATTTTGAAGAGATATTCTTCAATTTAAAGGGTCTCCTTTTCCTCTACTGCCCCGACGCAGGCCTTCAAATCATTCAATTTTTTTCTATTTCTGAACTTATCGAATTTTTGTATTGTTTACGTGATTTATAACAATTTTAAGATTTTCCCCAAAACTAGTTCCAACAACAAGTACTGGCTTTTGAGAAATGGTTAACATAATGCTAATGTTTTTTAAGTATATTTATACTTAGTCGATATTTCTAGAGCTAGCAAAGTAAGTTTGAAAAGCATCGTGGTGTAAAGTCAACCAGCATTTCTCATAATTGTATCAGGAAAATGCCAGGAAAGGGTCCCGTATCATAATTTAAATTGACGCCGAGAAAATTTGAATGCAATTAGTAAGAGCGTAAATCCCAGGACGTGTCGGATGTAATTTACATTAGAAGAGGTTGAAGCAGGAGGCACAAAGACCGGAACTAATGTTCCTTCCGAAAAGCCCGAAAAGAAATGATCAACATGTGTGCTCCCGATGATTCATGAAAATCAGGTCGGACTTCCCATGGCATTGTGAGAAGATCCGGTTCTATCTCTGCTCGTTACACCGTCAAAATAAAGAAATTACCATAAAATATTCAGGCAGCGGGCTGGGTTCCGATCTCGAATGGAATTAATTCCCTGAGACGACACAATAACAATTCCGTGCACTTATTCCGTGGAAAGGAATTCATAAGGTGCGCAATAAAGGGGCTAATCGCGCACTTCAGCCGAATTATTCAACTTGCCGCGCACACCAGCCACATCGTGTGCGTCGTTGTCCCATTCGAGGGGTTTAATGAAAGGCTCGGCGGGGCCCGGTGTTTCGCTTAATAAAATATTATCGCAGGGCTTCAGGTTAATCCAGTTCCGATCGTACGGGTAGCGTCCGGAGCGGCAAGGAAATCTATGCAAATGTCGCGCTCTGAAAGGGTCTTATTGTCGCGTCTTGAAAGCGCCCAAGAAGACCACTTTCGTGTTTGCTTTGCGATAAACGCCGCACAGAGTTTGGTTCGGTGCGCGCATCCACATGCCCGCGATCCACCAAAGCCCTGATTGTGCACGGTCTGCACAGGTTCGTCAAATATTGAAAGGTGATCGGTGGCGGCGCAGGGATCTTGACTTGTCAGTTCTGGAATTGACAAATTTCCTGTGATAACCATATTTGAATAATCCGGACGTATTTTTCGTGCATGTGCTGAACCTTGCGCAAGCCGCCTTCTACCCGCTTCAGTTTGCTTAGACGCACTATGCGGCAGATAAGTGATTTTTTTGTATCTAAATAGGTTCGTTTTCAATTTACGGCTCTTATCTCTGCTGGCTAAATATTATCCAGGTGCTAGGGCTTTTCTGGCGATTATTGCGAATTATTGGGAAATTTTAATTTTCACTAGAATATACAACGTGTCGAACCGTTAGAAAGTTTTTTGCATTGCACGTTTTATCTTTTATTTGTTTTACATTTTACTGTAAACACATACATATAGCGCCATTTTATGCAACATTTACTGCTATGATGCAAGGCATTATGACACATTGCGTAATTAGAACTTGAAAAACATACATATAGTAACTTGGAGACAAATTTTATTTGACATTTAAAGGACAAATTTTATACGTATTATGGTTTTTTAACAACTTTAGTGTCAAATTAAATGTGCTTAAAATAATATGAAATATTAAATAAACACTGGACCAAAGTTGATACAAAACTTTAATAGTCTAGAAGATTTATTATAAAAAAAAAATGTACACATAAAATAGTTTGACATATTACAACCAATAAATTCCAATAAAATTCAATAAAAATAATCTTATATTTAGAAACGTATTTCGTAATATGGTGAGATAGAAAAAATTAATTCTTTATTCAAGAGATTGGAAATTCGAAGTATTATAAAATTTTTGAGGCCATCAAATTTTACAACTTATTAGTTAACTCTTAACTCTTAATAGTTCTAAGACGGTAGCTAAGAGTCATGATTTTTCGAAGAGGTATGCCTGAAATATGATATATTTTATAAATAAGTATAGGTACTATTCATCATCTTTTTTTTGAATTTTAAGAATATTAATACAATTCTATCCAAGTTTCCTTATACTTTCTCATTACTTACATAAGTTAAAATTTTTATAAACTCTCTGCTCTGTTGTGCTTTGATATTGATATTATTCAGTCGTCGAACATCACACTGACGCAATCTAGGAAAAAGTTCGGTTTTTGATTAATATTTTCCGGGTTTACTGGAAAGACTGTACCTAAATATGTATTTGGTGGCCGCTTCTATTTCCTAAGATATTTAACTTTGAAGTTTCGAAAAATGACATTATCCATCGAAATTAGAATATGGCCAAAAAATTTCATTAGAAATTGAGTCAAAACTACATGTTAAAGATGACCATACCTTTTTCTTAAACAACTTTGTGGAAAAATACTCAAAATAAGCGCATTAAGGGATATAATTCGTAAATTGGAAGAAACTAACATTTTTGTTGACCAATTAAACTGCAGTCAAGATAGCTGCTCCAAAAAGTTTGTCCTCAAGTCATGTAGGTGATATATGTATATGTATATATTATATATATATTTTTTTTTTGTTAGAGAGAGACATTTAATAACGAGAATTATTATACATATACTAAATTGTTTTCTTCATTACAAAAAAAAACAAAAATCCTAAATAATAGCTATTTTTCATGTATCTAGACAAGAGTTAATTTAATTTCCAGCTAGTTTTCGACACTATCAGGTTGATGAAATTTGAACTTTTGCTTAAAAATGTGAAACAGGATTAAAATTGTTACTATAACTACTTACTTTTCTATAAGTATGAATGAAATATGTGTATTTATATTTAAATAAATTGAATTTATATAAATTTCCAAATATCTCCAAAAACTAGGAAGTAACCTTGAGTGCTGAACCCCCTATAAGAAACTGATTTACGAATCGACCATCTCAAGATTGCGTTAAATTTTTTGCCCTTTCGTCTTTAATTACTGCTTTAGTTCCTACCGCACATCACACCGGGTCCCAAGGAACAGCTGTGCAGGTTTTTTCTTCGCCTCCGAAAATCTTACGCACGAGGGGCGAACCTAAGAAAACCGAAAAGATTGACTCGGTGCTGTAGCAACTGCGGGGTCATTACTAAACTTCTTCTGCCCGGCTGCTGCATGTGCACTTCCATTTCCTATTTTGGTAGCTGCCATGTATGCCATAATTCTAGATCTTCCAGAATCCCGGCTTTCACTTTTCAAGGGGTGCGTTGCGTCTTACTTCCCAATGAAAGATACAATTGACAAGGTGGGTTCGCTCCCCCTGGATTTTGTGAAATATTAAAAATGAGGGCTAAGATCTGTTGTCTCGAAATTTTCGAGGAGTCAAGAAACGTCCAGGTGTTCTTTTCGTCTAACAGAAGTATCACCCTTAACCTTTTCAAGCGATACTTGTTAGGGGACAAATCTTAAAGAAGTTGCAAATATTTCCGCAAGAGTGTCCGATCCGACAAAGATCGTTTCGAACACCTTGCTAGTTTTTGTGGGGGAAATCTCTGATTAATGATCGACGATAGCAGATGTTTAGGAATTTATGGCACGCGACAAATGTTTCGGTTTCAATATCATGCTCTCCTAGGTTCTACAGTTTTAGTGTGGGTGTGCAAAGATAGTTTAATTCGGTAAATAACAGGCAACATTCAAAGTGAAAACAATGAATATTCTATTACTGTGATACTAACGTAACTAGAATTGCCCGAAATAAAACAAAAAATAATAATAATAATAATAATTGTTAGGAAAGTATTGTAATAAAAAATGTCGCTTAATATATTCTCACAAAATTACATTGATCTGCAACGAAATCCTCCTTTAAATAAAAATATTATGAATATATATGTAGGTTTTAGCGTGCTGATTGTAATGATTTAAATGTTGTAAAACTAATTTTAATTTTTTTTTTTTTATAAATATTGTCATAATTAATAAGTGTAAGATCATAATTTTTATAATAAGCAAAAACCGCGTTTTATTAAAAAAAATCGATTAGAAAACTGTACGTGGTACATTTTTCTTATAAATATATTTATTTTCAGCAGCAACAAATGTAGGTAGGTATAATAATTGCGCATAAATCCGAAGGAAAAAAAAAATATTTTTTTAGCAGGACAGTGTTATTTGTGATTAACAGTTTTACTGAGAAAAAAAGCGCTATTAAATTTAACAAAACTGGTTTGTTTGACTTTTCTACCAAAAAGGTTATTTAGTACTTAGGTACAAACAAAATTATGTAGGTTAGAGCAAATAACCCGACAAGTAACTTCAACAATGCCCTAAAAACGAATTGTTTGCTGTAACCAGAATGAATTGGTTAATTTTAAGTTGGTGTTTTAAGTTGATTACAACCTACTGGTTGTTTTGATAGTATGAGGAAATTTTTTAAAACGATTTTAAATCTAAACCGCTCCTCCACTTAAATCTGCACTATCCGTTGTGGTAGAAAAATTGCCAATTTTGGGGTATTATCAGAATTCATATATGTATGTATGGAGAAATTAGTTAGCTACCTTTGTTGGTTTTTTGCAAATATTGCTGAGTTTAGATAGTATGAAGATATTTTCTAAAAGACCTTAAACCTAAACCGTTTCGTTAATTTTAACTTGGTTTTTTAAGCTGATTATAACAGTGCTACTGGTTATTTTCCTGTAATTTTCAGCAATTCAAAAAAGAGTTTGCCATTTTCTTGATAATTTCTAGCTGATTTGATGTAATATAACCAAAAACACGGTGGGCTAAAAACCTGCCAAGTATTTAGTAAATGTAAACTTGATTTTCAGTTCTTTAACATTGTTTTTCTCTCAGTGTACAATTTGATTTCAAGATTCAGTTTACTTTTGTGCTGAGCAGTACTATTAGGCATTTGGATCGGCATGCGTTTCACTCAAAAATATTTCAGTTCAGCCGTGGAATGCCAAAATCAATTTGAATGCCCGCAAATTCCGAGCGATGCTTTTCCTTCGTGCGACGGGCCTTATTACAGTCGAGTGATCGGGCCTTAGCTCGATTCTCAAGCGACGGGCCCTAGGGTGAGATACAATTAAATTCTCGTGATACGGCGATCATCGGTAACGATCTACAAAGCGCGGCCCAGAATCTATCCACCAGGCCGGGCTTGCTTCCCCGATGGTTCTCTCAAAGATGGTCAAGTTCATGAATTTAGATCTAAATCAGGTGTAATAATTCTTTTGGAGCCATACCAGCCAAACAACAGTTCAAATGTTATCTGTACGTATTCACGATTTTTGATTGATCGTGCATTATAAACTATAAATTTATCGTGATACATTCGGGCGATCAGGAAAACAAATCAAACGCAGATCGTTCGGCGAGGCGCATCGCATCGGCTGTCTCTCGTCGAACCAGCGATCCTCCTCAACGAAAGTAATTGAATTAGGGACGATGATCGCACTTCTGGCGATTTTCGGTCGGTGGAGTCGTTCCCCAGATTTTATCTGACCCATGAAGTTTTAACGGCTCATTTTACTCTGGCTCAAGACGACTATGAAATTACTAACGAACTAATCAAAGAAAGGCGGAAAACGTTTGAATTCCGGAAAGAGATTGGTATATCTGGATTTTTGATCACTTTAGAGGTTTCTAAAAAGTCTCGTGTTTTATTAATTTAGGCCTTTGGGACTTTCGTATCATAGTAGAAATCTGTCAAAGATGCTTTTTAAAACATAAAACATTTTCTATTTTTAACCCGGTTAAATTTTTGCATTTGATTTTTTCAAACTTTTCAACTTTCAAAAATTTGACTAAAAGAAGCCCAAGAAAAAGTAGCATAAACAAATTTTACTTGGTATACTCAAATTGATTTTTCTTTAGATACTTGTCCGAAGTTTTTCGTAACATTCACCACATTCAGTACAAAAAAAAAAAAACAGTACTTACATAGTTATAGTAAAATTGTACATATATGTACATATGTACTTAAACGTTTTTACCTAAAGACAATAGTTTTTGAAAAGTTAAAAATTTATTGATTTATTTCGCTTGAATCCCTGTGGGACTTGGGAGGTCACGAAGCATGTTTAATTTAATTATTTGCTCTTTGAGCCAGAAAAAAAATTAATAAGTTCATTATATTTCATTTATAGACGTTCTTCTAAAACTTGAATGATAATTAGACGGTTACCTTAAATAATTACTGCCCTTAGTTAAGCAAATTGCAAATTCAGCCTGTGCTAAAAGTTAAAGTAAAGCTAAGGTCAGACATTGCAGTTTTTACCTTCCTGCAGCACAAAAAACTGCGAAAGTCGTGGGTTGCAATGTGTGATTTCGGCTGCAACCATGGTTGTCACACATTGCAACCCACGACTTTCGCAGTTTTTTGTGCTGCAGGAAGGTAAAAACTGCAATGTGTGACCTTAGCTTAAGGATGTTGCAATCAAATCTGAAATTTGAAACGTATGTTTCCTGAAATCATTTTTTCCAAAAAAATGTTTCGCTGTGACCATGATATCTCAAGAATTTTTGAACCGAGTTTCATGAAATTTGGTACATATCTTCTTCATATAAATACTTAGCTAGTTCGAGAACGTGGCATTAAACGATTATTGCGTTACTGTGGATGCCTAAACCATTCAACTGTGTTTGAAAAATATGATATTCAACTTAAATGCATGATTTCGGCAAAGATAACATTTTCTAAGAAAACAGAAAAAAATTAAATAATTAAATTTTGAAAAGATTAGTTAGATATACGAACGATTAGCTACAACTTTTATTTAAAATACTATATGCATAAATCGAACGTATCCAATAAATTAAACTGAAATGGCTCAATTAATGTAATACACACATCAGGGTGAAATTAACTCTTGAGGGTTTCCCACCTCCTCGGATGGTCCTCAATGTTCCCACCATCATCAAACCTATGCCAGTGACATGCAGCATATTTTCTGGTCGCGCGGACTCCACCCTTCGCAAATTAAATTAAACAGGCAATGTCAACAAGAAGTTAAACCATAGGGCCACCGAGTGACACCAGCACTTGCTAAACGCACCCTTTTTTTCCTTCTGCCGGGCACGTTCCACACCCTCATTGTCCTTAAAAAGCTGCACGTGACCCACACGCATCGCCACACTGCATGCAAGTGAATTTCCGATTTTGATCGCTCTCCTCCATCAGTTGCATGTCCCGCCGATTCGTAATTTATGGATGGGTTCGCGGGTTCGTCGGGTTCGTTGGGTTCGTGGGTTCGGGGTGCGAGACTGGGATGGGTCCCCTCTTCTGTTTAGTCAGGCTGCTTATCGTGTGAAAAAGTTCGTTACAAACCTTCAATCAAGCAGCTCCGTGGAGAGTGTTTGCCAACTTTATGCTGGTCTGGGTGTTAAAACCCATCCGGCAGTTGTGGTAATCATCCTGTTCGGGAACTAAGAAGCCAGCAACACCTTGAATTTTAGGTACCTACCCTTCTCGGCTTTTTTTTTTGACTTCGGATCCTTTTCTAAAGTGTCCATAAATCACATTCATAGATCCTCATCGGAGTGGGTGTTTTTGACCGTCCAAAATGTGGCACGGGGCAGCTGAGTTTTGATCAGCTTGACCATATGCACCGGTCGTGCCCTGGACGTCCTACGCGTGACGTCTGCCTCTTTTGGAAGGTGTCCGAAATAAGATCCTACATTTGCGTGTCATGCAGGGCAAATAGGCGGCAGAATAGATGTCGTGTTTTACTTCACAATACTTCGAATTTCACATCTTCGTTTTTATGTTTCATTAATGAAGCCTGATGCTGTCCCACTTTTTTGGAGGAATTTCAGTCACTAATTATCTTTTTTTTTATTCTAATCTTCTATGTCTTAATGAATGTAAGCATCTTCAAATAAATAATTATTTTCTTTATAAAAGTAAATATTTCTCCATTTCTTTTGATTACTTAAGAATAACTATCGTTACTGATTTAAAATATATATTTACTGTATGTATATATGTATTTGAAAATTAATTGAGGAAAATATTAATTTTATGGAAAATATATGAAGGGTAGTAAAATCCAGGGAAAAATTGCAAAATATTAGCACTTTTGTACTTGCACAAGACTTAAAATCATTGCAAAACACGTATTTTATTCTGATTGTGATTTTAACATTTCAGATTAACATGTCAAATTTATAAAAATCGATAAATCAGATAACAATTTATAACTTTTTGCATCATAGACACTACCAGAATGACTCATAATATAGCAAATACAAAATTTATCATATTTATCATCACAAACCTTGTCCTTGCGAGGATTCGGGAGAAAAATATGCGAGGATTTCAGTTTCATGCATCAACGTAACCAATGCAAAATGGAAGATTTCGGGCTCAATTGAATCTCTTTCGTATTCGTCAGGTTAGCCACTTAGATCTACTGAACTCGTTTTCATGATATAAGAGATATAAAAAGTCCCTAAACTGATTTCGGTCTATAGGTTATATAGTCCTAAAATTTTGAAAATATTGATTAAATTAAACCAAAATTATTGCTATTTTTTACGAAAGTTTTTTAAAAGCTGGAGCTTCTTCGAAGAACAATTGTGCTCTGGGTAAATCGATTAATATTTCTTTATTAACTTCAAAATTTCTTGTTTTTTTCTTTTAAATCATTAAATTGTCAAGAAAATAATGTTGGAAACGCACCGGTGACTCCACAGGTCTAACCATAGCTCAGCCACCCACTTAATTTCGGATAATTTGTTTGATTGATTGAAGCGGTTAGCTACAATATTGAGGTAGTCATACAAGTTATCGAAAATTTCCACTACAAGATTATCGTCATTACTCACTAAAGGAAAAATTCAAATTCTCTCTGTAAATGAATTTACTTATCAAAATCCCCTTATCATCGATGCTTCATCAATATTAACCTTAATCAAATGGTTCATTAATTTTTGTTTTACTGAATTGCGAGACAGTTTTAATATTCTTAATTATTTAAGTAGAGAAAAACTTGGTTTTGAATATTAAATCAACTTTGATAGTAACGCAGTTGTTTTACATTCTGGCTAGATTGTAAACAAAATTAATAATAAAGGGGCACTCATACTTACTTCCATGCCAAAAATTCTTGCCAAGTTGTAAAGAACTAGGATTCTAACCACTGTACCCACTTTTTCAAATTCATTGCACACTGTACATATATTGGTTTAATGCATTTTAATAATAATAATTATTATTATATTTGTTTGACAGTTATACTATTCATGAATAAGAGTGAGTTTTGATTCGATATCACGTCGTACTAAGTGCTCAGTTTTTCCTATCAAATTTTTTACTCTGTTGATTTTATTCAGAATTCTTTATAAACAATTAAATTTTAGGAGGTCACTATTTTCACCTTAAAACGTGAAACCAGAAACCAGAAACCAGAAAAAATAAATTCACAGTAAAAGGAAAATCTTTATTTAGTAGGCATTTTGTAAAAGGAAAATCTTTAGTTAGTAGGCATTTTGTAAAAGGAAAATCTTTAGTTAATAGGCATTTTGTAATTTGAATGAATTTATTTTTTCTGGTTTCTGGTTTCTGGTTTCTGGTTTCACGTTTTTTAAGGTGAAAATAGTCACTCTCTAAATTTTAATATAAATGTATTGTATTATGATCCGGAAGAGGATGCCGAATGTTAAAAAATTGAATATTTCTTGCTTCGGAAGACTGCTAGAAGAAATCCTGTGCTAGCGTTATCAAGTCTTTATATGTATGTACCTATATGTATTATATAAGTTCTCGTTATTATTTAGCTGCCATCAATTTAAACACTACAAGTTGTACAAGTGTTGCACTATGCTAAATAATAAATGATATGTTTTAAAACTTCGATTTCAGAGATATGATTAATACCATGTTAATGTAGTAAGAAAAATATTCAGGAATGCAGTTCTGTTAATGGATTAAATAAATAAGGAATTGATATTTTTGGTGTAAGCGAAAAAAATATTTTTTCAGATTGGTATAATTTTTCTTAGGTCAACAAAAGTCGACAGTTTAATGGAACTTCAATATCGGGCAGTGGTTCATTTTTCTCAGTGACGGCCGTGTCGTGGTGCGGGAGGAGAAAGCCCGGCGGACGCGTATGGAAGGTACCTGTTCGTCCAGAAATTATCGGCCTTCACTCAGCCAAAGAAAGGCATTCGCGGCCTAAGAATGGGATCGAGCGGCCGCGCGGGACAGATATTAATTGTTAGTATCGCGCTCATCTATAACAAATGACAGTGGTCGGCGGGCCGCGCAACAACCTGCAATCACGGCAACACATGTCCGAATGTATATCTTTCATAAATTTTGCCGTGAGTGGAGCGTTTTATTAATTTGTTCTTATTTTCCAGTCAGTTGCACATTTTTGCCTTGCCGTCGCCGCATTTACCTGGCGGCCTTTTGTGCTCGCCTAAGTGCGGATATCAAATTCGCCGCGTCTTATCCTCGGCGGACAAAGCGCAGGCGCACTTGATTAATCGTTCACTTTGCCTTTATTTTAGAGGTGATATCGGCGATATACCTGAAATTTATAATTTTACTCATTGCACGGATAACAGTATACTCCTTCATACCTGAATCGCGCCTGAAACAGGTACATCCGCAATGCGCCGAACGTCTTTATTCGTTGCTTTTGCATCGCGGCGAGTGTTTACCTAAAACCTGTTCCCAGGTATTTGAAGGTCGTACGATCTTAACGTATTTTGCATGTGTCACACTTATTAAAGGAAATTATATGCAGCTCGATAGTGCAACAAATTCGCGGGAATTGCCTCGTGCTATGTAGAGCGTTTCATTGTAATCAGAGGTAATGTGGGTCGACAATTACGAGAGCCCCGTACCTGAAGCGATTTATTGAACTGGCATCCAAAAGGCACCTCGTCACACCTGGAAGTAATGCCGACAATCTCAAACAACGAGTCGAACATCCTTTTCTGCAATTAGGGGACCCGGAAAAACATGCGCATGACTCATTTTATTTTTGAATACGGCGGCGGCGGCGTCGCGGCGCAGCGACGACGAGTATCAATCATTCGAAGTCCTCCGGTTCAAATTTTATCTTCCACAGCTGTGCTCGGAGGATCGAAGATGCATGTCGACCTTGTCTCTATTTATGGCTCTGGTTTAACATTTCCCTCCGCGACTCATTAAAAGTGTTAAAAAGGGGTAAAGATGGTATCAATTCCCTCCGCGGCTCGAGTGCCTCCTTCTGTAATTTATTGCCCAGCACGATTCTTACTGAGGAGTGCGGTAATATGTTTGAAAATTTAATTACAATCGGAGAAATTAGTGGCTCGAGCCGCTCACTTTTGGATGGTTATGGTATTTTTAAATTAATGCCCCCTCATACACTTATATCTTCTGTTTTTATATTCGAAATTTGTTATAGTAAGTGAACCTAGCAAATAAACTTATGAAGACACGTCAACGACAATTAGAAAATTAAATTTAATATAGTATTAGTTGGATGAAGCATAAAAACATTTGTTTGCGGTTAGACAAACAAATAAAATGATCAAAATACAACATATAGCGATATAAAATGCATCTCATAAACCTGACTTAAAAACTTTTGGTCTAGAAAGCCTCTTTTTAAAATAATAAGGGAAAAATATACTTTTTAATTAGGTACCTAATTTAAAAACTTATTTAGAGAAAATCATTGTTATGATATAGAAAATAAAAGGATATATTTTGAGAAAATCATTGTTATGATAAGAAAATTCTCTCTTTAATGAATTTTCTTATCGGACTAAAAAAAAATATCAAAAATATAATAATAGTTGTTGCTAATCTGAATTTGTCTTGTTGCTTAAGAACAAAGATTTTATACCGATTATGCTAAAAGTTTTAAAATTGCTGTAAAATTACTCAACTAAATAAAGTATGATATATTATTTTTATATGAAAAGATTGATCTGCTCTCTATATTCTTCTGAAAAATACCACGAATATCAAAACTCTAAAACAAGGATCAAGTAAGAGTTGGTGAAAGGACCCTAGGTACGAAAAAAGTTAGATTTTAATGTGTTTAATCATCTACACTTATATTTTTTTGGCATACAATCATAGTGACACATACCCATACATACATACATATACATAATGATAATCTTATGTTAGCCAATAAAATTAGAGAAAAAATATATGAGTTACATATCTATCGATAATAGGCAATTAGAAACAAACCTATTTTCTTTTGACAGCCTGGAAAAAAGAGAAGTTCCACTGTATACTTAGAAATTATATCAGATCTATTTTTTGTACATACATTTTGTAAACTGACAAAACCACGAATTCTAAATCCTGAATAGCCGATATTATCTTTACTTTATAGTGAAGGCACTTTTCAAAATTTCTATATCAGTTAGTTATGGTAAAAAGTGATAAATTATTGTATCAATTAAATTAATTTAGACATTTAAGTATATAATAGAGATACGAAACAATTTTAGTTGAACGTGTTCAATGAGTGTTAATTTCAGGATTATTTTTAAAATAATTATTTCATCTATACAAAAATCATATAATTAAATGACTTTGACATTTGATAATTGAGGAGCAAGGCGTCAAGATAAAAATAATCAAGTAAGGGTAGAACTCGAATATCGGAAAACCGAAGGAAAAAGTATTTTCAAAACAAATTGAATGAAATACCCAATTAAACTTAAACATTTTCATACGTTTATAAAAACAAAAAATTTAGAAGAACCTTTAAGAAAATTGAGAAAAATAATACCCGGCATATGCTTTTCAGTCATAGCCTCAAGCACGTTAAGATACAATTTTGCAGTATAACTTGTTATTTTATCCAATCAATTTGCCTTTACTTACTGAATTTCTAATGCCAGTAAAAATCTAAATATAAGATTTTCATTTTCTAAAGCAATAGAATACGAAAAGAATTCAAGATTTGTTATTTGTTTGGAATTCAGTGGAACAACCCGCAGCCTCCCGCAACCTCCAACAGCGGGTGTGTTTTAAATCGATAAATTTTAACAGCATGCCTTGATGTCGGCATATTTACCCCTTTCTGTCCTAAAATATTCGGAGAAGTGCGTCCAATTAAACACGCTGTAAATTAATGAAAAAAAGGAAAAGTGAAGGAAAATTTTAACATCCCAACTGTTCCCGGGCCCATATTTCCCCGAGTCATCATTACCAGTAAAGCCGCGTGTTTTACTGTTTGATCCTCTTATCGGATCGGATCATCGACGAGATCCATTCGGCCATATGGCGCCCGGTCAAGGATAGGTGGAATTAACGAAAAACATCCTAATTCACTTTATCTCCTCGCTGACAGGGCTCCTTGGGCCTTTAATTTACCTCCCGACACCTGATGTTCAAGATGTCTAGGTCTAGGGGTAATCAATGCGGACAGGTAGTTTCGATTTTCGAAGATACCTTTGAAGCTGTTGGTTTATGGAATGGCCAACACATTAAATTCGATTTGGCATGGTCTGGGACCGGAGCTGGTGCCAGGGCAAACCTCAAGAAATAAGTCCGCCGACACGTCAGGCAGCGGCGTCGAGAGTTAATAGGACGACAGACTTGGCACTGGGGGCTGCAACCGAAATGCAGGTCCTGTCACAGGGGTGGAATTTATTATGAGCGACCCGCGCACGCGCCCGACAGACGTATGTTGCAGAACGAAATTAATTAGCCGGGCTAAAATGCGGAAGGAATGGGCCTCGGGAGTGTGGCGTTTTGTTCGTGCCAAAGGACCATAAGCAGCTCTGTGCGGGGGTAGCAGCATGGCGGCATAAGGGCACTCGACATAACCTAGAATTAGAAACAGGTACGCATCTGGAAACATTAGGGCCACACGTGCGCCCTGTTCGGTTATAATTGAGATGACCATCCCCAGCCCTGCTAAGGGTATACCACTTAAAATTCTATCAGGATATTTGCATTAAAACTGCTGCCGAACGATGCGAAAATCGTTTAGCATAAATTTCAATCTTATCGTCCACCACCTCTCAACTCGAGCGGCACAATAATCGTCGACAATCGCCATAAATAAACGCCTCGGAAATTATTAATAATAGCAGAAAGTCAGCTTCAATGTTCTGAATGCATCTGAAACGCATAAATAAACTGTTGAGGCTCCTTTTGAAGTGCCGAGACCGCCCAGGCGATGAGTGCTCTGCGCCAAACATGCAATGTGCCACTGCGACGTCAATTAATTATGCTCGGCGGCAGGCCGCACGTTGAATTTACAGGTAAAGCAACATTGTCGGTGTCATTCAGACGCAGACAGGAATCCTTTTTCATCTATACCTATATTCGGTGGAGGGAAGCATATTTCAAAATCTTCTCCTAGATTTTGTGGCCCACTCAAATTACGGATGTCAACTGGAAACCTGATTATCGAATACACAAGTAAGAAAGTGAACTTTTCATAATATTTACTTTAGTAGGTAATGCTTATGTATCTGGCCCAAAAATAAAAATATTGCAAGTCAAATATTTTAAAAGGCTAGATCTCATCTAGATTGTTTAGATAAAACAAAAACTTTAAAATATTTAATCATTATCACAAGAAATAACTTAACTACTATAGAAATCCAAATCTTAAAGTTCATTTTTTTACGTCTTTCCAGCTGACATTTCGAAATCAGAAAGTCTTTATTTTGCTTTGTCCATTCTGTCTTTACATTGTACAACAAATGTATTTTTGGTTGTCCTAAAAGTGTATAAATCAAAATAGACTGATCATAGCCCATACAAAATTACCCCAGGCCCGGCGCAAAAGAGAAGTATTTCAAATTATCGGTGATAATGATTAATGAGTATTGGAATTCTAAATAATTTCTATATATTTAATATCAGCGCATTTTACTATTTGTTTTATTCTGTCGAAATAATTTTTATTCATTTTTTTCGTAAAAATAGAAAAGCTGCTATAGACTCATTATCAAAATCAACCTAATAAAAACTGAAAAAGTGGAAGAAAACAAAAAAAAAAAAACAGCAACTATTTTGAAATGCTATTTATTTATAATTCATCTACTGTTGATTTTCTATATTGATTAAAGCATCATCTAGCCCCCGTGTGGGATAGTCCAAGAAATCTTAGTACCAAAAACCTTACAAATTTTATCGGTAATGCTTATTGTTATAGTTCGATTTTCTGTGTTTTGGGGAATTGGTGGTTTTTAAACAATTGAAAACATAGAACTGTGGTAAACTTCTTTACTTTTGCAAAAAAAACCGAACATATATTCATAGAATATAATATAAAACACAGCATTATTATACAGCCCAAATAAAAATAACCAGCAATATTAACACGATTGCTATAAAAACTAATTAGAATTTCAATACTCATTATCACCGATAATTTGCGATAGGTTTTTTTGTGCGAGAATTGGTTTTCATGCAATATTCAGAAAATTTTAAGTTCTACCATAAAAATAACTAAAACTTTCGTTTAGTGTTTATAATCTGTTAAATTTTATATAAAGGATCACACAAAGATTGTTCGGGAAAGCACTTTTGTTTAATATATTTATATGTTATACTTCTCCTAAATTAAAAGTATTTATACAAAAAATTTCAAAAATATTCTTCAGTTTAGATCTTTAATACTATACAACATAAAAGAAAAATTGTAGTTATTTAACCAAAAATCGGGTACATCAAAAAAATATTTTAAAAGGTAGGACATTTTTTGTCGTGTCATTTTACAAAAAAAAAAGATCTCAATTCAATCTTTTTTAAAATATCGTTGGAAATCAGCAATACTACATACAGTCAGTTCAACAATAAACGCTCCTCGATTTTTTGCAAACCGTTCCTAATTCCAACTTCAACATTTCTATTCCGCGAGAAAATGTGTATTTTGGCTGTTTCTAAAAAATTCTTTAAAGTACTAAAGTCTAGGACATTTATTTAATATAAGCGTGCAGTAACACTGACCTTCAATATATTTTTTGTGTATAAAATAATGCATAAAAGCTTTATGTAAACATTAAAGGTATAGTAAAAGTCGAGCATTGAAATTTTATTAATAACTAGCCGTGTGCCCAATTATAAAACTCTAGCACTGACTTTTATTTATAAACAGATCCTTTCTTAGTGCTCATATAAGGAACTCTCGTAGAAAATTTCATGCTTCTAGAGCCACCGGTTCAGGCTGTGCGTTGTTTATCAGTCAGTTTTAAGAATTTTATTTAGTAAACGATTATTTTTTGAGAGACTATTAAAGTAAATTTACTGAGGTTGAGAATTTAGCCAAAAGTATACGAGTTTAGGATACCTGATTTCCAAGTTTCGTTCCATGAATATGTAACATTTTTAATGAAAACCAAAAGCGTATATATATAGAAATATAAATAGAGACATTGACATATTTAAGTAACATTATACCCATTCAGAATACCTCCATCAGGTGCCGTAAAAGTTTTACGAATTTAACCAGACATTAAAGTGAAACGAAAGCCGAAAAATAAACCAAAAGCCGAATGCAAGGAGTTGAGTAAAGGCAGGCTATTAAAACATTTGGGGAAATAAATTTTCTACTGACCTGCAGTAAAATCACGAACGACAAGGGAAAGAACACGTCTCTTCGATGTTACGACCCAGCGATGGGTCGCGGACACGCTCCCTGCCGCCAAAAGTTATCGGAGCGATTCTGGCAGGGATCAAGTTCCCAATCCGGGAATCGGGACTGCTACTTAATTTCAACTATTTTACCCTGGGGTACGGATCCTCTCCGCGGCATGGCCGAAGGCGCTTTTGCTGTTAAACCCGGCTAATGATCTTGTGCCCCCTAAACTCAATACGATGAGGAATTTCTCACTTTAAAACCGGAGTCCTTAAAATAATGAAATTGACACGGAAAACGGTTCCAGAAATAGGCCACCAGCCCTTGAAGTGCACCTTTTCCTTGAAAGAAAAACACGAAAAGTGGAGGAATAAATCACTCCCAGGGAATGCCACTAAAGTGCAGGTCTGAATTACGCTCGGAATCCCCTTCAGATATCAAACAGCACCCAGGGAGCGCCCTGGGGCGCTATTTTTGGGAAACACTTCCATCAGGAATACCGGACTCAGGCGGCAAGTGCTCGGTGTTGTTTATTTTTGTAAAAGTTATGTTTATTGGCGCTGTTTTGACAATCGAACAATTAAAGAACCACATCCACGGCCATTCAGCGCGTTAAGGAAAATTTAAGGAAACGCTAATGAAGTGGTCAATTTATGAGCCGAGTAATTCTTAAAGTTTTCGGATATCTGCGGCTTGCTTAATCGTCAAGCAATTCAACTAATGTAACCTTAACTGCGCTTCTATAGACATTAATCCGAAGATGTTGCATATACTGTCGACAGCTAGATAAATTGATCCCAGATGATTCCAATCTATTTCATCTTCATACGACACTTTTTGGAATATTATAGCAATTCTGTTTTTTGTCTCTAAATTCGTATTAAGTTTTATATTGCTCCAAACAATCATCCAACAAAGCTTGGCTGATGAAGAGTTCTTTTAATTTTAACAAATGTTTCATATTTTTGAGGTACTAAATCCAAATTGGAAAATATAACTTTTGAGAAAATTAAGATCAAAAAGAAAACAAAAACATTTGGCAAATTTTGAATTTGTTTAAGAGTAACAAAATTTCATAAAAGCTTGTATCTCGGTTCGAATAGAAGTTAAGGCTTTTAAATAGTTTTTTGCGAATTCTTTTTACCTATTATAGATTATTTATTTGAAAAAAGGTATGTTATTAAGCTATAACTGAACTTAGTTCGTGTAAATTTTATTAAATATAATTGAAGACTGACAGATTTTTCATATACATATAATAGAGACTGTATAAAAACTGCGGTCCAACGGCCGGATCGATAACTTCAGAATGGTTGAACCGAAAAATAAAATTGAAAAAGTTTTATAATCTATATAAAAGTACTTCTCGTTGCACGTAGCCGTTTTTCAAAAATTTAATATTTCACAAAATGGTGGATGTTCAATTAATTACATTTAATTTTAGTGAAGGTTTTACCTATTTTCGAGGAAAAAAAATTAAATATAATAAAAAAAAGACAGGTACATCCCGTACGGAAAAATATGTATGCGAAAATATAAAAAAAAAACGCCTGAAATATACTTTCGTTTATATACAAAATATATGGATTTTGCCGCTTTTCGTACATTTAAAATATATTGAAATATATATTCTATGCATATTGAAACATAATTATAAATGAGATACATGTCGCATACGTTTTACGTATTCTTTGTTTATAATTGCCATACACGATTTATGAAAATATATTTTTTTAATAGTTGTCGTATACGAAAGATATAAAAAAATATATAATATTTAAAGTACAAATTTTTCCGTACGGGATACAACGATAACTACTACAATTATGTAAATTTTGGTGTTATCAAATAGAAAATCGGACAATTAAACTTTACCTGCAGAGCTGTGCTGACTTCGCTCACTTAAAAAGGCTACAGTTTCGTCATTTTTAGGAATTAGAACTTAAAAATTTTTGCTCATACTTCTAAAAGTATGTGCTTTCAGAAAAATTGATTTTTTGGATCCGTCACAGTAAAAAAAAATTGTTTACTTCAAAATACATTTGAGGGTCTTAAAAATTAATTTATAACATTTCTTGGGCATATTCTGCAAAATATTTATTATCATATTTGATTAAATTCTACCATTTTAATTAAAATATATCAATTCGTAAGTAGGATCAAACTCCGATCTAAAAATAACCTTGTTTAATGTTTAAAATAGTACCTATTTCAATATACAAATTTCTTGAAAAATGTTACTACAAAATCCGTTGATTTTAGAACTACGTCCGATTGAATTGTTGTGGTGATAATTTTAAGTAATGCTTTTCATTTAGTTTTTTCGTAAATTTTATTTTCTTCCAAGTGTTAAAAATCAAATATAAAAATAATTTTGTTATGGACTACGTTTAAAATATACTATATAATATGTAAATGAATGAAGATTATGGTTCTAGTTATAAGATTTTTACTGTATAAATGATCTTTATATCATCTTTTGAAATATATCTATCCAGCTATGTATCTAACATGGTAAAGTAAATCAAAATAAATTTGCTCTACTTTGCTCTTGCCTAGGCTAAGAGTCATAAATAAATTTGTGTTTCAGAAAACAACTTTATCCAACATAAACCACCTTGTCAAAAAGAAGTTCATGAAGCAAAATCGATAACTACTTATGATATCGTATAGTTACAAAACATGCGGCTAGTTCTTCCGAGGTGTAAACATTTTTAGAGTAATTAGCCATCCCTAGTACGTCTTGCGTGGCACACTCTCGGCCATATGCTCCGCTGCGGGACTTATTACCTTTTTAGTGAATTAATTGCTTTATTGCATCCTGAACAGCAGCTAGCCGAGGTGCGTGCAAATAGATCACACGTGACCGCCTGATAAAATTGAATAGTTTAACTTTTATTAATCGTCCCGGGGGAAATTGATTGTTTCATCAATTAGCCCCTGATCATGACCCTTCCCCAGCATATCGAAGGGCTTGGCCTCTTCACACTCCACTGGCGCTGTGAGAATTAATCGAATTAATTCGACCCCAGCAAATTCGTGACAGCCTCGGTTTTGCGCTATTTCGAATAGTCTGGGAAATGCTCGAGTTATTAAATTTTTGTTGTTTCAAAATGTTAATTTTTCGTAAAGTAGAGCAAAGCAATTATATCATAGTTGAAGGCATGGCTATCGATAAGAAATTGATCACCTTGCGACCCCGATCAGGTTGCATCAGATTGAGGAGGAAGCGGAAAATAGGCGACCTGCCGAGATAAATTCCGCAAACATTCCGAACGGCCCCAGATGAGATAATCATCCCGTCCTTGTATCGCCCTGATTAAAACATCGCGATTAGCCACAAAACATACACCGAGTACAGCGCTCTAAATCCTTTTGATTTTAAATGCGCGATGACTAAACGCAAGGATTTAGTGCTCGACAAGGTAAAAAAGCGTGTAGCTCTCTGTGGCACGGACTCGGGCGATTTCCGAAGTTGTTGCGCTACAAGACCAGCGCGTGCTGGGCATTACGATTGCGGAGATTACCTAAGTCCACGTTACGAGCCCAATAAATTATCGCCACGGAAATTTTCATCGTAATTTGCGTTTCCCCAGATATTAAATTGAGATTAAATTAATAATTACGTTCGGCAATGACACTTTTATGTCCGTTAATTAATCTGCATTTGCCGCGCATAAATTTAAATTAGTCAGTCGACTGGGGAGAATGTATCTCGCCCGCTCCAGAAGATTTTATCGCGGCTAGTGGACACTATCACCTGCACGCTTAAAATCTGCACGCCGAGTGTTCAATTGCAATTGAGCCGATATTAGAAGATCATTCTGAAACGAAGGAACTTTTAATTTGAGAACGTAACTGACTATTTTCCGGGCGTAAATGTGCTATTTATTTTGAATGAAGAATATTTCCATTTCCCAAAAATGCATTTAATGATACAAGGAGATCAAATTTAATGGAATTAATTTATCTGTTAGCGTAAATAAAAAATAATTTACTTCACATTCACGAGTCAAAATAGTTTTTAATTTTAGCATCACAGGTTATCAAACGAAAACTTTTCTTCATAATAGTGTTAATCTATTTAAAAATAGCTATAAAAGTACGTAGGGAAATTAAAAAATTACGTATTTTTTAAAAATGCCGTACTTTCAAAGTCAAAGTCGGTTTTCAACGAAAGAAATAACGATAATATTGATTATATCTAAAAACGAAATTTTCCAATCTATCGAAAAATCCATACATATTTCTATAAGTAATATAATTTGAGCCCAGCCAGTTTAAAATTGTATTTTCGTGATAAATGAGTCTAAAGTTTTATATCTTATACATATTAGTTGATTAAAATTATGGATGAAATAAGTAGATATTATAAATCTTCTCCCTCCTATAAAACCTATTGTACCTTATTTCTAACATCCTAAGGCTTTTTTGGAGAATTCTAGAGTGGCATTACTCTTTAAGGGGTTAGAGGTAGTAGGCTTTTCCAAAACTCGAATTCTTAGTGTACAATATTTAGAGTCCTATAATACCCCTAGCACTTTCTTACGACAGATGGTGAAAGTTTAGATGCGATTTTTTGAAAAATATAAAATATATTTTTGACGAAGCTACAGTGATGTTTAAAACATTTACAACCAAAACCAGCTAATAAGAAATTCGGATGCATTATTTCAGTCTTGAAAATACAATTATTTTTGTTTTAGAATTTAACATTTTTTGTAATAAGCAGTAGAAAATTACGGTTTCGAGTTGCTACCATTTCAACAGCCAAAATACTCTAATAATTCTAAAAATTTTAATAGTCTTGTACTTTGTATATGAAAAATTAAGTTTGCTATTTTGCCGATTTTGTACATATCTAAATTACAATCCTTAGTCATATTATAAGGCGGTCTTATATTTAGAAATAAACAAATTATTTAAAATATTACTTATACATATGTTTAAATTTAAAACTTAATGGTGGGAAAATACACGGATGATTAAAAATAAAATTATCTATACCTGTCGTCCATCGAAAAAGCCTTTTTCATAAACTGTTTTTAACAATAACTTTTACATATTTGGGCAAATTATATATGATTAAAATGAGTTCAGATTCCCAAAAATCAAAGCAAAAATATTCCAGAAAACCATTCAATTATCTTTAACTTACAACTATTATTTTTAATTATTAATTATACTCTTCTGAACACAATTACATATTTTGAATATAAAATATCTAAAAAGATTATACTTATAGGGTAATTATTTCTATGAGAAAACAAAGCTACATAATGAATGTTTTCTATGAGAAAACAAAGTAACATCAACTTTAACCACTCTGTTTTGTACTTTAATTAATATGATATTTCTAAAATCTAATTAATCTACGTTAAAATAAATTTTTGCAAAATATCTGTTTATATGCATTAAAAACTACAAAAAAGTTTTTCCTGAGAGAATGTTGGACATATTTTATAATGTACTTTTTGCAGGGGCTGTTTTTGATTTTTGTCACATCGACGAATTCACATTTGGCAACACGATATCGTCCAAATTTCAGTCGATTGTCACCGAAAAATCACTCGATCATATGTGTGGTATCGTGGAGGTGAAGTTTTCTAGACAAAATGTAAGTAAACCCATATATTTCAATTTATATTTACTTACTTTATTTAATAATGCAGGGTTAAAATAAGGTTTTATATGTAGAAATGTAAGAATCGAGAAGGCCGTTTTGTCGACTCGATGAATCGAGTCGAGATACAAAATACGGCCCCAGTATATGTACATATGTATATTGTAGTTAAGATTTACAAATGTGTTGAACACAGCTATTTTATAAAGAAAGGTTAAAGTGTCACAAATGTACCTTGCATATGCTCTTGTCATATTTTATCTTCATATCTTTCAAAATGAATGCTTGTCTAGTCTAGGTTTAGTTCTAACAGCTCTAAGGTGGTCTAAATCAATCACCAGAAGTGATTTAATTCGATAGAACACAATTCCCACAGCGCTTTAATGGCTTTATTACTTTTGTTGACTACAAGGACTCAAACCTTCCGCTGTCAAACAAAATAGAATATGAGGCCGCCAAGGGTCAGGATTTTTCAAAGCGCACTGTCATTTCAATTTCCATTTCGAAATCTGGCAATTCTGTTGCCACCGAAAGTAAAGGTGGCTGTTGCAACAGTCAACAGTGCGGGTGCACCGGAGCGCTTTTTGCAACGTCGCAGAGGCTCGATGGCCGCGTTTGGTCGCGTGAATAGCCGCGATGATATCGCCGCGCGGCGACACAGTCAAATCAGATCAGATCGAAATTATTTTCCAATTTAAAGTAATGACAAGGTAGTTTCACCGGGCAACGAAAGCGAGTGAATCTCGAGTGCCGGGAGGACGTCATGTCCGATTGCGCGCTCTATTAATTTGCCATTCAAACGCGATGACAGTCTTTTTCCATGCAATAATTAGCGCTAGCGCTAGACGAGCCAATGCATCTGAAATCGGACACCCATACCCGGACCCGAAGCAGGTCAGCAAGGCTAAGGATTCGGGCGGCTAACTTGTTCTGGCATGACAAAGTGGAGTATCCATTGACCCAAATTTAACGATTTTGCATATACGGGCAAAGTGCCCGATGCCCAGGCCTCTAGTACCTGGGAGACAGTCAGCCGATCGAATTCTGGGGAAACGATCACGATCTTAATAATTCGACGGCATACCGAAAATAGAAAAGGTCTCGGGAAACGAAAGAGCCGGTGCCTCTACCACCGGATTAACCAGGTTCGATAGGTTCGATAGGTTCGACGGGACGTCGAAGAAAAAACGCCATCTCGGCATGTTGACTCGGGAAATCACGGTAATGACCGGTTAATCACCGTTGACGTGATTTTTGGTTCGCATGATTGAAGAGAAATTGGATTATCGTTATTTATGGGTAGGCGACGTTTGCCGACTATCTTGACTATCTCGCAACGATAGCTCCGCGATCGTTACAGTTTCGTCTTACGTAACGCCGAGGAGCCCATAACTCTTCTCAATTGAACTCTGTTTTCGGGTTGTGAAATGGGCGAAGGTTGGATCTCATTGCCTCACCGACTCACCGTCGGATGATGCTGCTGGTCCAGCGGTTGCTGCTGCTGGTGTCTTCTTGCAAAATTCCATCGCCTGCTAGTAGGTGGCTAATGGCACCCAATCGCCCGAATGTTGCGTGAAAGCCTTGCAATTAACCGCAAGTTGAGGAATTCGATTTTTAATTTTTGGGCCGTGCCGCCATACAACAGAGGCTTAATCAAAACGCGGCACTCGCCCCGGGTCCTATTGCGCCAAATCTGGGCCTCTATGGACTTAATTATCGCCGCTGATCGCCGATTTTATTCTCACCGGTGACAGGTTGTGCTTTTCAAGGTCTCACCAGACCCAACTATGATTACGGTCAATTATGCTCTATGCTCCTTGCCTAAGTGGTCAATAACTGCCGTGTTTGTGAAACACATAACCACCACTTGCCGTAAATCATCAGCAATTTTCATCTAGGACCTGGACTTGTTCGATCTCATCTGGCTGAATTTGCCGGGCGCGGCGGGGCGGGGCCGAATGTTGGCAAACATCTTCGCTTAATGTCTTGATTGCAGGTTACCTTTTTGGGGGCGATCGCGAAGAAAACATTTCGATCGCTCATTAAATGTGGTACCATGGGCGAGCTCTGACCGCACTTCACTTGCTCAACATTTCCAAGTTTTGGAGTTGTGCGGTGCAAATGAGAAGTGCGGTAATTTGGGCAATTGTTTTGATTCGGTTACTGGGTCAGGTCAATGTCGAACATTTCAGGTTGCCTTTTATTAGTTTGATTGAAGTGAATGTTCATCGAATTTTATAAAAATTGATGGTCTCTGCTGACGAATTCTATAAGTCCTTCCAAATCAAAGTACATTTTCATGTTTTTATACCAGTCCTAATTAGTTGAAGAACTTGTTTCATAACATATGCCAAGTTTTTAAAAAATTAAGTATATAACTTTTACTTTTAGTTTTTCTACTTGAAACAAGTTTTTGCATTAAAATCATTGAAAAATAACTTTCTCATTACAATAAACTCACGCTATTGGCCTAGGACCACAATTGGTTTTAATGCAAAATGTCAATTTCATGTCATTTCCCACAAGGTAAAATGTCAACTTTTTAACTTAAAAGTACGTATACCAGCCTTTATATGATTATGATGAATTTTGTGGCCTTTCGATTTGATTATGGTAATTTAACGATGTTTGAATGTAAACTATGATTGCATATTTCAATTAATTTTTTTTATCCATTTTTTTATAAACTTTAGATTTTTTTCTTCAATTTTCCGAATCACGTTTGTTTTCTTTAACGATTTTCGTGGCCTCTCGATGTAATTATGGCGTGCTTTGATTAAGTTCTCAAGAAAGATGACATGCGGATCTAGTTTAATTTTTATAACTTTTGAAATGTTCAAAAGTCTTTTCAAAATTGCAAACTCAGCAGCTATCTTTAGTTGCCGTATGCGAAGATATGTATATGTGATTTCAAGAAGAGTTTATAAACAAACTCTCTTTATTTACGAATTACGCTAAAGTATACTTTGAAGTTCATGACAGAGATAAGTGACTTATTTGGTTCGGGCAATGAAGGCCACATTGATTATCATTTTTACTCATGGTATATCATTTGTAAAATGAAATGCAAGTGATTTTCAACCAAACGCGAATTTCCGAGTTAATTTTTCCTAAAAACACAAGTATTTAGTACACGAGTACTAAATTCAACATCCCTCGCTGGCGGGGCGTCACCCACAGTAGACCGCGATGACTCCTGCAGCGTTGGAATTAAAAACAACAATCTCATTAGTTAATTATCTAGATAATTAATTTATTTAACTTACCACAATCACCTGTATCCCTCGCTGGCAATCATCTTCGTGGCATCCTTCGCTTGTCACATGTGTCAACTGTAGAATATAAACAAAACGCAACAGCTGATCACTCATTAGATCACTTTCGGCTTTCGAAATTTATTACAAACATGACATCTAAGATTCAAAAATAAAACTAGACTTTGGCGGGGAAACTTACGGTTCCTGTAACGATCAGAAATCCTCACTTTCCTAGAATTCTAATTGACTATTTAAATTAATTCCACTAGATATAGGCAGTGACTATATTGAGATTATTTGTTCAAGGTAGTGACTAGTTAGTAGTTAGTAACCTTCATTGTTTTAAGTAATGATTAAAACAAATTCTACTATTAACTTTGATTGTTTTGAGTCACGATCAATACAAATTTACTAAGAAAACAATTTTGCTTCGTTTGGATAACGACCAGATGAGAAATTTCACCAGTCCTTTCCTAAATTTTCGGTAGTGGATACAGGAGTAGGTACAATTTTCATTTTACGTTCTGAGCAAAAATACTAGTTCAAGAATTAATTCCTTGATTTGGGTCAACCCAGAACAAGAGCAAAATTTAGTTCATCTGTTTGCCAAAACAGCAGCAAAACATTTTTATTAATAATAATATTTTTTTCTCAACACTTTAGTGCTTATTACATAACAACGTTATCACGGTCACTTTCTGATTCCGGTGTTTCGGCATAGTTAGTCCTTGAATCATAATGCACATTAGTACACTTATTTTAAGGTTAATTTATTGGTGCCTGATAGTATTGCGGAATTCTTGTAATTGCATAACACGTGTGCCTATATTCAGTTAATTTCTTTACAATTCTGTTGTCTACCTCTCAGCACATGGAATGCGTTAATTCGTATTACTATTGCACTTTTAGTGCATTCGTAATTAACTTTAATTGGGCGTGAGTAAATCGTCGTATATCATTTGTATCTATCTTCGGCATATCTTCTAAATTTTAATGTTCAGTCACTCACTCTTGTGAGATCAACTAGAATAACGAGCCTTCAAAAATCAATTAGGAAGCTAAAAATCAAACTGCCATAAAAATGTACTTTTGTTAAGATGATATAATATAATTTGAGCATTCTTCCAATCATTTATATTATTTCTCAACGTTGTTTTTTTGTCGGTACGCCATATCTCCCTTAAAATTAATGATTGAAATATCATTTTAAAGATTACGTTTCCCGCTAATTCGTTAAAAACTTTATTTCAAAAACTTTTTATAAAAGCCGTATTTGCATAAAGAATGTAGATAAATCAACGTATTATAAACCAATGTTATAAATCGTTATGAACATCATAAATCGTTATTATAAACCAACGTATAATAAACTGAATTAAATCAACATATGAACCGAATTAAATCAAGTAAGTGTTGCAAATACTTGCATTTACTTATTATATTTCAACATTATTATATTACCATTCGGTGACTGATCACGATACTGTGCGAAATATTCGCTAGTTGTATTTGATTTTTGTATTAATTATTTAATTCGAGTATTTCTACAAAATTTAAAATGAGGGTTTCTTTAGGGGACGCATTTAACCGATGACTTACATTCTGTTTGAATTTCGCACACAAACAGATCGAATTGCCATAGTACGACCCGTATCCATGGTAACCATCTTGCCTAACAAAGATACTTTTAAAAATTTGAAATTCCTTGAATTTAGTAGGCTACGCTTTATAGCTCATCCTCAGAAAATAAAAGAGGGTGGATTTAGTAAGGATAAGGATGTGTTTTAAAGAAGTTCGTTTCGAGGATGTGAAGAAATTCTTGTAGTGTCTTTAAATATTTAATTAATGAATAAGTATTGCTCTTGCTCCCAAAAACATGTAAGTTTGCGTAATATGTATATGTTTTTGGGATCAGGAAGAACATCTTCTTCAATTTCACCAATATCTAAAATAATATCTTTAAGTGTAAAAGGGTAACGAAGTATTTTACATCTTTTCTGATGTACTACACTGAATATAGTGAAGGTGCAATATTGTAAATTTAAAAAGCAGCTGGGAGGAATGCTGTAACTAGGAATACGTAACCATATTGACAATTTTCGGATTCACATGCGTAAAAACCAATTGCCTTCATCGTTTGTCATCATTCAACAGAACGGAAAGAACCACACCGTCGAATGAGTACAATCAGATTCAAATTAAAGTGGAAGTTTCGCTGAGTTGACGGCGCACCTTAGAGTCGCATATACCTGTGCCCGGGCAGCAGCGTCTTAATACGCCACAATTTCAGATCTTCGCCTCTTTTAATTTCTTTTACTTTTATTTTTTCATATTAAAAAAATGGGCCGACAATGAAAATATTCATTTTTCGTTTATGCGCCATTAACTCCCTGCCGACGACGCCGATGACGATGAACCATAACAATAGTGTGCTACATGACCGAAGTTCCTTATCGTCACCAAGTCTTGCACCTTAAGACGACTCCTCATTGTCTTCCATGCGCCACGGCAGCGATGCGCAAGTAAGTTACACATGCGCGTCCGCCGCGCACTTCTCATGCGCATCAAGTGGTCCGTGGAGTCGGTGGTACGCCGCAGGTTAATGCAATCAACCAAGAGCTCAGAATGTTCCTGTAATAATCGGAATCGAAATAAGGGGAGCATGAAATTATTTCGCTATTGTTGTCTTCTTAGTTGATTAAGTAATGGGCAATTAAAAACTGGTGGGAGTGCCCGTCTTTTCGGATTTCTGGAAAACCGGCATTAGAAGCTGAAATGCCATTGTTCGCTGCTTTTGGGTTCTTGGGCCATCCACGTGGGCCTTGTGAGACTTCTTGGCTTGGCTTCCTCAATCGGATGGAGGCTCCTTAGCGTTTTGCAATCGTAAAGGTCTGCGCAGTTATTATGCTGCTAGAAGTCATTGCATGACTGACTTATTATAAAGTTGCAAAATGGAACAGATCGCTCAACTCTGAATTTTTACAAATGACGAACAATTTCGCATATTTCGAAAGGAACTTATATTTCAAGGCATGCAATTAGTAGACGAACACAGTCCTTTAAAGGTAACATTCTACAATTGTATACATTACACTGGTCAACAAATTTATGTGTTTTTGTTTTTTCCAAATAAATGACAGATTGTTTCTATAGAATTTTTTGCGTAGGTTACGAATTCATAAATGAAAATGCTCAATCAGCTCCCATGTAATGTATGTAATAGCTTAATATTTCAGCTGTCATTTCAGTAACATTATAAGTTTCTGGATCAATCCGTTACTTTATAATGATTTTTCATAAATGGTCAAAATATCGCTGATTCAGCATTCTCATTTACGAATTCGTAATCTACGGAAAAAATCCTACAGAAATGATTTGCCAATTCTTTGGAAAACATTTGGTGTTGACCAGTGTTATTTATTTCAATATAAAATACAAAAAAAAAAAAAAAATATTACTCTCGTCCTATTCATCTGAAATAAAAAAAAATTAAACATACATATTTGGATAGACGTCTTTCCTACAGAATTTAAATTTTCGTATTAATAAAAAACTAAAATTGACGAACGAATGGACATTTAATTAAAAATGTATACGAAACAGTCAATTTGTGTGTTTGTGAAAAACGCTTGAAAAACTTAATATACCTACATATGTACATATATAAAATTATTGTTATAGGAAAATATGAACGATTTGTAATCAATTCCACGAATTACTGTCCTCTGATTATACATGCACAAATATGTAAAATTTTAAATTGATGTACTAAACCCACTGATGAAGAATTCAAAAAATTATTGTTATTCGAGGTATAAACGGAAGAAACTTGAGAAAATTAAGTTCAGTTTGCGGAAAAAGTATTGGGGTTCAAAATGGGCTCTATTCTTAAATATGTTCGAATAGGATTGAAAAGAGCTTGCAAAAGTCCTTTTTGGATAAAAATTCCTTAAAGTCTCTAAAATTCTCAGAAATTCATTTCAGTTACATTATGTACCTTTGACTTTAATTAATTTTTTTCGTTCAAACTGATTAAAATAATAGGATAGAAAAAACCAATCGAATTATTTTGACCTTATGTGTGGAAGAACTAATTGAAGTCAAACTTACCTAAAATGAATTTCTGAGAATTTTAGCGACTTAAATGAAATAACAATACAATTTTAATATATCTCTCAAATAACTAGTAATAGATATTTCTATTTATTATACATTTGACGCCAAAGTCAAACTATTTAATTTCTAAATATTAATCAAATTATTTTAATACTTATTACTTTAATGTTCGAATATAAACTGAATTGAAATGGCGAAATTAAGAAGATGAATAATGAAATGTTGTGAATTTTGTTTCAATCCTTCCGAAATATATTATCCAACTTTTTGTTAGCATAGAAACAAAATCTACCATTCAAAATTGTATCTTAAAAGAGTTTACACAATACTTGGACCTGCTCCTGATAAAAAAAAAGATTGAAATTTAAATGATTTCAAAATCCAAGGAGTTCAATGACAAAAACATATTCAAAATACATATATATTTCTATTCTTGGGAAAATATTATAAATGCAGTGAGTGACGTATTCACACGAAACCCTTAACCTTACCTGTAGGCTGTTAAATCTCATCTGAAAGTCAATTTTTCCAGAAAGTCGGAGAGTTGCTTAATACTTAACATGTGAATGAAGGCTTCTTCTAGTTGTCGATTTGATATTCACCGTGATAAGTTCTGGGTAGTAATGTCTCTGAAGTAGCCGTGTCAGGTTCAGAAGTTACAGCACGAGCAGCCAGAAAAAACGTGTGTGAACATTTATTTTTTTTAAAAATATTTTCAGAGAAAAGAGGAAATCTTATTTTCCCATAAACGAGTATATTTTGTTTGAAATTACAAAAGCAGTATACGCAACTCTTTTAACTTTTACTTTAAACCTGCACGGCTTATCAGCAGAAATGCGAAAGATTTATACACTGGTTGGTCGCAAGGTTCAGTGTTGGACCATTGGTGCAGGTTCGAAGATGTCCGCGGAGACAGTCGGACATTATGCGATAAGGGCATGTTACGGCCTACAATCTTGGGGCCAATTGAGAAATTGTCTAAGGCCATTTCGATATATTTACGCATCAGTTTCAGTTGGTCGCGGCGAACAGGTACGAGGGCAGGCTCAGGCATACAGGCGCTGTGCCGCGGCGGGCATGTTTCATCGCAGAAGCTGGGAGGCCGCGGCACAGTCATTCGTTTTAGCCGCAGTGACCACCCAGCCGGACAAATGACAAACTGTTGGATAATACGAGAAGCACGATAGATAGATTATGCACAACTTAATACGATCAGCATTGCGGAACCCACCTGAGCCGGGTGGCTACCTGCGCAAGACGTTTCTAATAGATGTACGCTGTCTTACTTTCGCACAGCGCTGTTAATCTCCTTCTGAGCGATTTTAGTCGGCGGCGCAGGCGGCGCAACGCAGCAGGGCAGTGCGCGCGGTTCTTGAATTTTATGCTCGTGAGTCAACTGCATTCCTGCAGCTCACCTCTTTCACTTTGTACAGAGATTTTGAAATATCTTTTCAGCCGGGGCAATTGGGGCCGAGATCCTTCCAGGTGCTTTGCTCGAGCCCCAGCACCGGCTGCAAATAGCTCGAATTATCACAAGTTCACTTTCAGCGGCGGTGGTCAGACTATAGGTCAAAGTCGCTGGCTCCGTCGCTGATCGCAAACGAGGAAATATCACCTCGGGTGCTAAAGTCGTATATAAAATTGACCTATTAACGATGCTGTAAAAATCGGCCTGATCGCGGCATTGTTGAGCCGCACTGGCTCAGCTACCACCGCGCACAATTAAGCTAAGCCCGAACGGGCTGCGCAAAACCGAAACAAATGTTGACCAGTTTTGGGCTAAGCACGTGCCAGTGGAACAATGGTCCATAAAAGATATACTGGCGATGTTGTACGTGTCCGCGCAGTCGGAAGAGAAGTTAAAAGATATAAAAATAAAAACCACCAGCGAAAAAAGCATACAAACTAACTAATAGCACCAATAAGACTACGACGAGATTTCATAATAGAAACTCGAAATGAAAACCAACAGAAGCCCTCAGGAGGTATCTTTGGAACAATTGCGCCGCTTTGGTGCGCTCTAGCGCTATTATTGTTATTTGGCGGATTGGGCAATCGCGGCTGGGTTTCTTAGCCATTTGCTGTGCTCAAAAATCAAGCATAAATCGCTTAATTTTGCGATGAGTGTATACACAGGCGCAAAACATAAAGCCAATTCTGCGCAATGAATGTACAATTAAAATACCGCGAATAAGCACCGTAGATTGGGGTGTGATTAAGAGACCTCTCTATGTCAGCCGCATGCAATGAATTACTACTTACTATGTTGCAACATAACTGGAATATTGTGGGATTTTTTCTCAATCCTCAAATAAATTTATGTTTTTAAGAAAAATAATTTTGCAAATTTTGTACATTATTGGGGTTATTTATGCTGCAGCTTCAAATCCAGGGGAAAATTAACCCTCAATTAGATGAGATGCAGGCTAGAATTATATTTTAAACTTTATTATTTGTTATTAGATATGTTAAGGACAAAATCAAAAATTGCCGAAGACCACAAATTAAAATATTAAGACATAGTTTTGCCAGACTAAAAGAATGGTTCAAAAGTTTATCATTATCACTTAATTCGTTTCAAAAGTGTTTTTAGCAGTAAAGAAAAAATACAAAAGTTTTGTGCCTCCTGAGTTATCCTTTGTAGTATCAACTTCAACTATTACATAAAGTTTTCTTACAAAATTCACTTTGAAGTGAAGGTGCCGTATAGCGTTAAACAACCCCAACAGCACGTTCATTTACCCCTTTTATAATAAAGTGTTTTACTATGGCTTCTTAAGGAGTCATCAGTTTACTAATGCCTATAAGAAAAAGTCAATAATCTGTAGTTATCACGCGCTTAAGATTTACATACGGATAAGGGGAGGAATAACACGTGCCTTAAGGTGGATGTACCCTCGCAGCAACGATAGACAAAGCTTGGGGAATACCTGGAAGATCTTTAGAAACGCGTGTAGCCTGTGAAGACGCGCCCTAAGTTAAGTTAGGAAAACCGTCTCGAAATGTAAACGCTGTGCGAATTTTTAAGATATTAAGGAGCATCGAACGTAAAATATATATAGCAAATATTCACATGCTCGCAATACATGATGGTAAAATAATTTTTACCAACCAAGCAATTCAGATTATGACTGCTGATATCACATACTATACTTTGATCTTAACCATAAGACCAAGAAGCGATGACTGCTGATATAATAATTTGTTGACATTTGAAGAAAGTTCGAAAAGTTTGAATTAAGTTCGAAAAAGCTTCGGACAAAATTTCGAGGACAGCAAAATTCGCTTTAGATTAATGACGGTTATAAGGCTTAAGTTGGTTTCATGCATACAGCCCTTAGAGTTTAAGCTCGGACTATGAAACTAGCCCTTAGTATATTTTTACTGAACCCCGATTCCATAAAGAAAAATTCCTTTGAAGTCATTCGAAAGTTCACTGGCTTCACCAAGGAAGTAGAAAAGGATCAGGTTAGATCTTATATAACAAGATAGTTTCCTTAAATAGCCGTAGTTTAACTGTTTTCGCCTCATTAATTGGCGAGTAAGTGCTTGTACTCTTGGGGCAAAAGGGTATCGAATTACCGAAGTGATCCCTGAAGAGTTCGTGTAACTTAGAACGGCATTTCATCGTTGAGATGCGGTTTCCTAGCTTGTAATGAGGAAGATGTCGTGTACATTTTGTATTAATCTAGCGATTATGTTTAGTTCACTGGATATCCACTATGCTCCAGATATGCCGTAGATAGGTACGAACGTATGCTGCGGTCAGGCGCTGCTATTCCTCGCCTACCTGTACAACTTGTTCGCGCGGAGGGGCTGGTGTCAGAACCGATTACCTGAGCCTGGCGAAAAGAAAACTCTATCTTGGGACGGGCAGAACTCTGAAGGAAATTATTTCTATCCCTTCAGCTACAGTGGATATTGTGGTGAACGCAAAGGGCACTCATGCAACCTGTCAGGTAAAAAATATCATCTTCTGCGGCTGCGGCCTTAACGGTACTTTCCTCTGCACTGTTTCCTTGAACTTGACGATTTATTTTCATTGACAAGAGGAGAAAAAATTTAATTCGCTGCGGCTTTCTCATGGTTTGTTGAACTCGCACGACTGCGCAACGCAGCGCGCTTAGATTGTGCGCGAGTAAAAATGCCAACACCTTTTTATTTATTTTTTATTTTTTATTTTTTTCTTGTCTTACCTTAGAGCTAGGCCTCTTCCCAGTTTTCTTGCAAGTGATGTAGAAATTTGATAGGTTAATTACTGGCGGCGCAAACACGCGATCAATGTACCTCGACGGCTGCGCACAAAGGTGACAGCTCGATTCAGCCCCTTTTTATGTTTAACGCAAATCGTTGCGATTTGATGAATTAAGTTAGCTAAATCGGTCTCATCGGCTGCGCAATTAGTTGCTATTTTTGGTCAACAAAGTGTAAAATTTCCCAGTAAAGTAGTAAACATTCGGTGGAAAAACAAGCGATTTTACTGAATTATTTAACGCATCCGATACCCGACCGCATTAGATACACTGCATAATTTGAATACATGGGACAGGTAAGCTCCCAAAATAGGTTTAAATAAGACGCGTGTTCTCGCACTTTCCAAGCGAAAGTATCATGAGCTCGGGATGTGATTAACCTTCCAAGGATTTGATTGCTGATTGTTTTTTACGTAATTACGAGGGAAAGGTTGTTTTATTCATTTACCACACGCTCCCATCTCCACTTTATTCAAATGAATTTCGCCTCGATAAACAAGAATAAATTGATCTCATTGAGAACAGAAATTAAGCACAAGTCACCCGGTTCAAGGAAGAGCTTAGCTTGTACCACAGATTTTGCTTGAATACGAAATGCGGAAGACCAAAACCTCGTGGTGAAAATTTCCTGGAATATTTCGGGGTGCTTTCAATATCCACTAAATTACCGCTGTATCCAATACAATCGTTAAGTAACGGCAACTAAATCGATTACACGCTTTATCTTATTTGCAAACGTTTACACGAGTTACACGCTTTTAAGTTTCTAGAGATCTAGATCTAGATCCCAGCTGCGGAAGGATGTCGCACGAGAATTATTTCGGTACGAATTGCAAAACCTATAAGTTTAGCACTGGTGATATAAAATAGTGTAAATACTTCGATGCGAAAATTAAATCAGAAAGAACGTATACATGCAGATAGGACACGTACCTTTGACATTTTGACTTCTACAGTGGTCACCGTGAGCAACGTTGCGTTCACGTACCAGACGTGTTACCTTTTCCTACAATAACAAACTATATGCAAATCTGTCTTTTAATCAAGAAGACAGTTCGTATATTGTTTATATAAGAGAGCGAATTCAGGAATACTTCGGATAGACTAATATAAATTCAACAAGTTATTCTACTGTCCTTCAATTTAATAGAGGACTTTCTTCTAATAAATTCCTACCCTAGGATACATCAATAGTTCACCATTAATTTATTTGAGTAACAATATCGAATATTGCCCTCTTCAGATTTCTAGTTTACACTGCAATTTCAGTTTTTCAGCTTAGTAACCGGAATCAACAATCATCAAGATTTTTGATCACAAAGCCAAAATTGATTTTATTTCTGTCGAATTTTGAGTTTGGTTAATTGCTTGGTACAAAATGCTAGGACTCATAAAAAAACTAATGTTAACATTGTTCTAAAACTTACAATGCCTTACAAGTACACAAAACAAAAATTTGAAAATGAAAATATTAATGAATTTTAATATTTTATTCTACTCCTACTCGCTACCTTCGAAGGGAGAAGATATCAATTATAAATTTTTAAAATATTTCATTAAATCTTAATTATTGTTTATGTATGCACAATTAAATAATTTTTAGTATCTGAAACGAATTTGCTTACTACACAAACAAGATTCATTCATCACCTGACCGAATTGTGTCATAGCCAAAAGTGATGAATCAAATTGCCAGCATATGAACACGGGGTGAATGAATTTTGCTTGTTTTGATTTTTTTTTTAATTAAATTGTTGATCTTTATTTTATTGATTGTATAGGAATAAAGAAAGTTCACTTTTGTTGTAAAATCATTAGGGAGTTTTTTTCTATTCACCTCTTTAGGATTTTACAATTATAAATATTTAAAATATATCTTTCATTTTATTTACCTTTTTAAATATACTTTCTAAAATCATAGCGTGAATACTTTTATTTGACTATGCAATCAATATGGAAATTAAATTATAAAGAACATATATGAAGACACGTCCCTTTGACACTTTGAATTCCACGGTGGAAGTTTGTAAGTTTTTAGTTCTAGATCCCAACTGCGGAAGGATTTCACACACGAAATGCTTAGGTACGAATTGCACAACCTGATGATATAAAATAGCGTAAATACTTTTAATTGACTATGCAAGCGATGCAGAAATTAAATCAGAAGGAAACATATATGAAGACAAGTACCTTTGACTTCCATGGTGGTCATCGCGAGCAACGTTGTTGTCATGGATGATCACCTGATACTCGACGTATTACCTTTTTCTACAATAACAAGTCACATGCAAATTTGTCTTTTATAATCCAGAAAGCCAGTTCGTACATTGTTTTTATAAGAGAGTGAATTCAGGAATACTTCGGATAGACTAACATATTTCAATGAGTTATTCTACTGTCCTTCAAACTAATAGAGGACTTTCTTCTAATAAATTCCTACCTTAGGATAATACATCAAATCACATGCAAATTTGTCCTTTATAATCAAAAAGACACTTCGTACATTGTTTTTATAAGAGAGCGAATTCTGGAATACTTCGGTAACATATTTCAACGAGTTATTCTACTGTCCTTCAAACGAATAGAGGACTTTCTTCAACATCAAGATATTCTTAACTTGCCAACTACATGGCAAATCCAACATTCATCTTATCTTTGTCAAAATTCGATTTTGGTAATTTCTTTGTACCACAAGTGCTGGGAAACATCAAAAACTAATGTCAACATTGTTCTAAGATTTACAAGAAAACCTTCAAGATTGTCACACAAACGAATATATTATTATATTTTAAAGTGTAGCGCCATTGGTGATTGTGAAGTCATTCTAGGAAGTGCTTCACCTGAAAAATAATAAAAAAGTAAGGGTATTCACTCTTCGGCTACTGCGATTTTTAATTGCAATTTACTCATACGTATTTATCGTTCAAACTCAAAATCTATCAAAATACATCGAAGAGTAAATACCTTTAGTATTTGTAATAATTTACAAACTTAAAAAGAGTTGAATAATCTAACAAAGATTCAAAATAAGATAACAGGTAGTATTTTTACTAAAAGATATCAAATTCATTGGTTGATGTGCGTGCAAAAGTTCATTTTCAATAAAACATAAATTCAACAAGATGTGATAGATTTCTGTTGCTATGAAAATACAAATTATATATTCCATAACGTATAAAAAATTATGAACATTCATAAAAATGAAAACGAGGTGCAACGTATCTTGAAATGAATGCTTATTAACAAGTAATTGAATGTGTGACTGGATAGCACATTAAAAAATGGGCATTCGGTCCGCTAGAAATATTGGGGTAAGTAGTTCCATAATTTTTGTAAAAGAAACATCTTCACAAGTAGGCATTCTTCTGCTTCTAGAATAATTTCTATGCAGACCAGCACGCATTCGTGTTTTAAATTAATACAAAAATTAATTAATAACAGAAACGCCTGCTTCTAAGATACTGACCGTCGAGAATTGGGGAACTAAATATTTACTACTGCTCAAATTACAATTACACGATACGTTTTGTACCGCTGTAGGATTAAATATAATTAATCAAATTCTTTTATATTATATTAGCTTCATATTACTGCCACAATTAATTTAATAACCGCAAAATAAATTTAATACTGCCCACATTAATTTATCAAGGCGACATTCTACATTTAAATTTTTTGTTTTTCAATATTTTTATTATATCTTGAAAATATTATATACAAACTTAAGGTCGATCGATATTCGAATTAGTTTAGATTTTATATGCAAACTTTAAACGTGGGTTCCTCAAAATATTATTTTTGGATACGGGATATAACAATTTGAGAGACCTAAATATCAGATCAAATTCAAATTTCGCACATATAATTAACTATTTCGTCAATTATCGTTATTTATTAATCCGAATATGTTAATTTCATAGGAAGTTTGGTAATCTAAAAAGTTATGAATCCAAATTCATTGCGGGGATTGCTAACAGCGCCATTTATATATAAGCGGGGCTATTATTATTCTTAAAAATTAAGATAATTTTTTTGTAATTTATGTTGAAATAAATAATATGTAAGAAATTCATTTATATTAAAGTTTTATTTTCTTTTTCAAAAAAGAAAATATTGCATTTTATCGCTTTATAGAGCTTCTTAACAAGCAATCTGTTTCATCTAACGAAAATTGGACTAAAGTCTTTCGAAAATCATCTGAATAGTGAAGAAAACTAATTTGGATCTGCGTCATTTTCGGATTTAAATTTTGAAAGAAACGAGGAAAATGTCGAAATTGTTTTAATCAAATACGAATTCATATTCAAAAATGAGACTCTTGCGTCCATCAGATCTCAACGTAGGGAAAATATTTAAATGAAATGCAAAGTGTTTTATATAACAGACGTTTTAATTATTATAAAAAGGATTACGTAAAAATATATAACAGTAAGGGTTTTCTTCTTATAATAAATTAAAGTACATTCAACGACTAGACAAACTAAAATGGTAAACGTTTCTGGCACCTGAAGCGCAATGTCTCAGAGGTGCTAATTTTTGGCTGAATCTTCTGTCTGGGGGTAACCTTCGATCAACGGAAGAGTCCTGCCCAACTTCTGGATAGTTCCCATATCCGAAGTTCTGGCTTTGAAAATAATTCCCGAGCGGCAAGATTTTTTCGCTTCCTAAAAGGTCTGTCCGGGGCATCCGCCTTGGACGTGCTTGTTAAGGAGGGACATTCGCGAGAAGGACTTGTTGCAGCAATCGCAGATGTACTTCTTCACTTCGACGTGGGTTTGTTGGTGGGCTCGAAGGTTCGACCGGTCGGCGAAGGCTCGATGGCAGTGGTCGCATTCGAAGGGTTTTTCACCGGTGTGAGTCCGGATGTGTCCTTGGAGGAGCCACGGTCTGGAGAAAGCCTTGCCGCAGATGTTGCATCTGCAGGGGAGGGTGTGGGTCCTGATGTGCATCTTAAGGGCTCCTAGGGAGGTGTAAACCTTTTCGCAACTCTTGCATGAAAAGGTCTTCTTCACCTGGTTGCATTCGGCGGCTGGACAGTGGAATTGGGTGTGCTTCGATAGTCCTGTTAAAGTTGAGTATGATTTCCCGCATTTTTCGCACCTGAATCGGGATCGATCGTCAATTTTTTCACGTTGGGATACCACGGATTGTTGGTGGTGGTGATGGTATAAAACTGTTAGAGGAACTCCAGATTTCATTGATAAGTCTTCAGGCTCAGACTCTTGGGTAGGACTGGCTGGAGGAGTGAGGTTGCTGGGGAGCACGGTAGGCAGGTAATTTCCAAATCGTTGGTGAGAAAGGTACGCCTGGTTAACTTGCACTGGAGTTAGTCCTCGCAAGTGGACTCCACTTGGAAGAGACTCCGCTGGTGGAGACAAGGATGTTTCGCGTTGAACTGAAGATTCGCTGTAGTCGGAAACTGGAGACTCGGTCCTTGGAATAGACTCCGTCGAATGCCAGATGTAGGAGGCCTGCTTCATCTGATCGTAGATTGATGTTGTTGAAAGATTTAAAGGAAAATTTCTCTTCGCAATGCTGCAGCACTCCTCGTCCGCTTTCCTCTTCACGGACAAATCCTGGGGCTCTTCCTCCACTGAGTTAACATTTCGCACTTGGTCGTAAAACACTGGCCGCTTCTTTAATGGGCACGTCTTGTAATTCATGTTGACAAGTTTATCTCAGAAAATTAAAAACAAAAATTGTGGTCGCGACGACGCAAAAGAACAAGGAACGCTTCGAAGGCTGTCTTAACTCGATGAGTGATAGATCGGTTGTGACAGGTAAGAAGGAGAAGCGGCCCTTATATACGTCGGCCGCTACCCCCACCGCTGCGCCGCCAGCCAGGAGAACACTTCCCGAGGATGCACACCCCGAACGGCACAAGTGCCGCTGTCGGCCAGATGCCGATAAATAATTAACTTCACCTTTGTGACGATAGGCACGGCCTGTTTTATGTATTCTCACCTGGACACATAAAGGCCGGACTTTCCGCCAGCGCGATCACACGTTGCGCGGACCGGGACCGGCGCGATCTTTACCTGGCTGTCGATCACCGGTGCGGCGGCCGGCATATGTGCCGCTGCCGTTGCCGCTGCCTATGTACTCCCCGGCCATGTTTCGTTCCGCGGGTTCCTGTTTACGCGCGGAGAAAGCCAATCAGGTAGCTGCCGAAGACGTTCTAAGAGAAATTTTCTTTTCTTGTTTTCTCTTTTGCCGCGCTACCACCGGCGGCGGAGTGGCGGGAACGGTCAGAAGGGGGTGAGCAAGAGCACGGATAGGCCCACCGGGCGACGGCATCGACTCCCGATCGACGCGACGCCTGCCGGCCCGGTCCGGATGTAGTGTCTGCGCATGCGCCAAGTTGGACGTTTCAACCCTTTCGGGCAGTGCGCTTACCTTTGCGAGGGTAACGCCATCTTGTCGCTTTTAATTCGAGACTTATTTCAGAAAACATATTTCAAAAAAATAGTAGGCAAAAATTTAATTAAGTATTGTCACCCTTGGAAATAAAAATGTTTGTTAATAACAAAAGACTTCTAAAACATCAAACTTACAATTAAATTCAATGTCACTTTCTTGTATATTACCTACTATAGAAAGATTTTCCTGGTAAATTTAACAAGTTACTTTTTGTTGATTACTTATTTTCTTGATTCCTGTTTAATTTGAAGATACATATTAAAATTGTTGTCAACATTTATCACACTAAAATAATTTGTCCAACTCGCTGGACAAAGTTTGTTATATGAACCCTAATTTTTAAATGAAATTTCAACTTGTATTTTGCAATGAAAACAGTTAAGACAGTTTTGTTTAACGTTCTTTTAATTTCCTTTTTATCATTAAAATATATCATTTAAAATTACAACTTAAACATCTGAATCTTCAAAACTCTAGACCTAAATATAAAACTAGGGTTGATATTTCCGAAAAAGACCGAAATTTGCACACAAGTTTTCTCTCTAGTAAAACATATTTGTAATAAATAATAAATTATGCAAAAAAATTATAAAAACCACAATGCAGTTTTTATTTAATAACAAAAAAACTGACACAACAAAAAATCTTATTAAATCAATCTTAATTCATTAGTGATCTATATATCAATAAACCTTGTTGTTTGTATAATAAACCTGTTTTTATCTTAACCAATGATCACATAAAAATTGAACTATTTCCTTGTTTTTCAATTTAATTTATTTTACTTTAAAATAAAGAGCTTCCTGGTTAATGTTACTAGAAATCCATGTTCGGTCAAAATCAATACGAAAAATTGTTAATATAATCTGAAAAGTAGTATTTTTAATAATTTTTTTTTTTTTGTGAACTTATTAGCCTTATTATTTACGTCTTTGGTCCATTCCCCACCCGAAGTACCTATTCATTTCCATTTTCCTAATATATTTTTGAGACATATTCTAAAATATAAAAAGACATACAAAAATCCATCAAGTATATACAAAAGTCGTTATCATCCCCAGATCTCCCAGATCTTTCCAGCACTTAAAAACATGGCATCAGCCGTTTTTGGATATATGTAACTTAAATTAAATATCAAGTCTACAATGATTTTATTATTATTTTTTTCTTTAACTAAAGAAATTTGAGAAATATCAAAGTAAAATGAATAATTATGTTACTTCAATAACTAGCCAGAACCAAAAGAAAATTAAATATCAAATCAGAAAACAGAAATAAGTAAACGTAAATAGTTTATGATAGTTTATTAAGCTCGATCACTTTGTAAATGAGTAAGCTTGGCTTGACTTTCGATGGTGGATCTCAAATCAGTGCACGTGAAAACCCTTCGGTCACCATTTTTATTCAAATTCCTTATGGGTAGTAATTTCTAGTCATCATTTTGGAACCCACCATTTTGAATTTGTAGATTTTCACGGTAAATTGCTTATATTTGATTTTTGCTAAACTTTTAATAGAAAACTACTGCAATGTTAAATTTTAAGGTGATTGGTCTTCATAAAATCCATATTTGTGAAAGAAAGAGGGCTTATCAATTAAATATTATAATATGAAAATCTTCGACAATGTTCCTAAACTTTTGCATGCAACTATATAATATACAAGAGGGAATGTCACCAAAATGTTAGTGAATAGACAAACAGCTTTGAAATAATACATATTTATACGCTTAAGCACAAATTAGTGCAATACATATACGTTAAAAAATTGTCAAACATGTATATCAAATTTGTGCCTCGATAACTAGCAACAAACTCCTACTTGTAAAAAATCAATAAACATTTTGTCTAACTTCATTAAAGCATGCCACTATGCAGAAATGGATCTTTTATCTGTAATTATAAAAATTTTTCAAGAAAACTTATTAAGTACAATAACTTTTATGTTTCATAAGTTGACTGACTTTTTCTACTGTACATTAAAATTATATAAGGCTCTTTTAATAAATATTCATGTTGTACTTTTAAAATGATTGTTCTGCTATCATATTTTAATAAAAATTCATAAAAACGTTAATGCGGATTAAATTAAGTATTCTATCTTAATTTCATAATTTCAATCACCGAGTTTAAGTGATTTATTCTTCAATAAGATTTAAAAAACAAATAAAACGCCAGCACCTTCAAAAAACCTTCAATTCTTAAGTACTCGCAAACTCTGCAATTCTATAATAGAAAAGTCAAAACTAAGGCAATGAGAACGTCACATTCAAATTAAATACAAAATGCATCAGTTAAGCACCTTCAAAGGCATCTTCAGTGACTTATTCAAATGTAGCGATTTGAGCCACTATCATTGACCATTTCAAAAAAGCGTTCCGTTCGAAGGCGAATGCTTAATTCATAGAATTCACCAAGTGCAGCAATATTGCGCTCTCCGGCGTATATCCATGCACGGCAACTAAAAAAAAAAATTAAATTGATCTACAATTCGGCATACTACTAACATACAAAATTAACATATTTCTCAACATTTTTACATTTTAAATGTTCCCAACTCCGCCTGCGGTCATGCAGCGGCTCCGTGAACAAAGTCAACCACATGAACAAAATTTTCGAAGACGCTCTGTACCTTGGTATTTTTCTTCGATTGCATAGGATAAATTTATATGAAGCGCGCCCCGACGAATCGAGTGATAAAAGTTGTCTCGCCGCATTAATTTCTCTGTTCGATCCCTGAATCTAACCAGGAGCATTCGAAATGAGCGAAGATTCTGTAGAAAACTCCCCAAAAGAGTTGTCCTATTAACTTACTATCGAATGCATCCCAGACGAGCTGAGCTCACTTAGTATTTCGTTTTAAATTTATACGAGCGGCTAACTGCACATAATTCAAATCTTTTATTCATCCTCCGATCGAATCTCTGCTGGACCAGCTGCAGTAGCCCCGGGCATCAATCAGTGGGCTGCTCCCGAGATATGACTGAATTCACGAGGTGCAGACAGTGGAGTTAGCTCGGTGGACCCAAGACGCAAGACGAACGTCTCCATAAGAGCGAAGGTATCTAGACGTAAATAGACGAAAAGTGGACCAGCACTTAATTATGCGCATACCAAAGTGATAAATCGCCGCTGGACCTATCGCCTCCACGTGGGTCAGCTCGTCAAATTGACGGATCTTCTGATAGGAAGTGACTTCCATAACTGCCGTTTGTTCTCGATGGTCATGCCATAAATAAAAGATGTATTTTGTGTAAATCAAAATTTCGACGGTATTTATCACCTTCGTCCGAAACCTGTGCCAGATGTATTCGATCAGCGTGCGCCAGAATGGGCATAAAGTCACAAAACTCAGTGGATCTTTTCGCTGATCCGAGGGTTTTAAGAGGGCACAAAACACGCTCCGCCAGGTGAACAGATTTTCTGTATGCCATTCATCCGGCTTTGATTCCTGGAAGGAATGCTCCGGTGGCTTTTGAAAATCGCATTCTTTTCATCGATCAGTGCATCCACCTTCGCCCCGACATTGTGCAACACCGGCCCGTGGCTAAGGTGCTACAAAGATGATGTCCTTTGTTAGCAGTTTGTCGCAAGAATTTATATTTTTTGTCAGGTTAAATCTATCTTTTAAGTAAATACATGAAGGAAGGAAGGAGATATGCAGCTGATCAGATCAAAACGATCAATGTGCCGCTAATCAAATAGGTACCTAGTCATATTATATAAGATTTATTTATAGGGGAAGAACAACAAACATCCTTAAAATCCCTACTGTAGGGATAGCCCATTTTGCATTAATCTACTTAAGGATATTTAATTCATGAAATTATACAAACGGGTTCGAAAAAAGACAATAGCTACATTTTCTTATTTCACGTAAAAACCGTGATTTTCAAAACAGCACTTTATTTAAGTATACAAAACTTTGGTATAATAGACCTAACATTAGATTTATGGAACCTGTCAATTTGACGATTGCATTCTTATTTTTAATTTATATAATAATTCAATAATAAAGTCTTGGAATAGCTTTTACCCCTCGAATCTCTATCATTTCGAATAGAAATTATGTTATAAACTTACTTTTTCAAAATCAAAGTGTTAAATTAGAATACATTGAATTGAGAATACATACGAAACAATAAACATTTTTTTTATAATTCTTCTTTGTTTAAATCGAGAGAATTCTCAACATAATACAACATGAAGGAAAAACGACATTTTCACGAAAACAGAAATTCTCTTAAAACCTGCTCATTGTGGTGAGCTCAAAAAAGGTATTTTACTTCGAATTTTTATTATTAAATATGTAAGTTAATTATTTAGGTTCTGGAGAAAATTGTTATTAAAAGAATGCATTAAATTATGTAAATTTTTGTTAAAAAAAAATATATTTAACTTTAAAATCCTAAAAAGTGATAGTTTTCTGTCGAGATTACTCCATGATCCCAGAATTTGTTAGTGAAAATTATGGAAAAACTTTAAATTAAAAATATTTCCACCGGATTTCTGGAAAAAAATCCACACGAGTGCTGCAAATAAGAAAAATTTTACTTTGCTTCGATTTGTCATTTTATAAGACAAATGCGTGCTCGTCACCGTCGATAAGTCGAAACAGATATTTACCTTTAATTTGTTAATTTCAAAGATTCTTGAAAACGTTTTTAGAATGAAAAGACATAAATATCCTTAATTTAATGTATTTATACAGTTCGCAACGAAACTTTATAGAAATATGCAAAAAATCGTGGCACTAAAATGCCAATTTGCGAAATTTTACAGTTAAATATCTCGGGAAGCATAAGTGACCGACAAATTTTTTTTGCATATTTGTCAGTTTTGACTCAAAATGAATAATCTTACAAAGTTTTATCAAAATCCGTTAGGAGACTTCAAACTTAATATGTTCCAAGTTTTTAATCTAAGTATACAAACGTATTTTTCTTAAACGAATCATTTTTAAAAAACGAAAAATAATCGAATAAATGTAGTGCAAGTTATGAATTCCGCCATGTCGAGAAAAAGTCAATTACAGGAAATTAAATTTTACTTCCTTCCATGTGAATGGCTATGTAACTTCGTTAGTTTTCCGAGTTGTATCTGGACATTTATTTTCATTCATTATTATTTTTGAAAATATTTACTCTCAAAAAATCCACTCCGAAATTTTATGCAAAAGGTTTCATTTAAGAAGACAAAATCACAAAATAGGTAATATGTTTTCTGTAAGAGTCCTTAATCAACGTCTTTTGGATTTTAAAATGTAGTAGAAAGATAATGAGTAATAGGTATAGAAAACTTATTTCGTTAAAATATTAAATAGACTAACGTTCACCATTCACATATGTTTGCAATTTAATTTTCAATTTTAAGTGTTATAAACATATAACAAGTGCATTATTTAAATTGTTCGCGAAAAATGGAAACACATTTTTCTTGAATTTTCTGCAGCATTAAAAAGCACTTTTTTTTTTTTAACATAAAATTAAAAAATGCTATACAATCTATTCTAGTGCTAAAAGCATGCTGCAAAACAGGAAATATTTTAATACATATTACCCAAACGTAATAATATTCCAAACATTTGTGACATATGTATTAAAAAAAGATCACTAAATTACTTACTTTGGTACCTGTTTAGGTGATGTATTTATTTATTTCCTATATCTGTATCCGATGTTGGATCACGTAATGGGAAATACCCCGGTAATAACATTTGAATTGGGAAAAATAAAAAGGTATTCCCAAATTGTAAAAGCAGGTAGAAACGAGTAGTTATTACATATGGAGCATAAACCGATTACAGGACATAATTGGGTTATTTTCCCGAAGAGGTATCTCTTCTTACATGTGGTTATTACAATAAATTTTAGCCTTTTAGGCCTAGTAAATGGATGCGGATTTTCCACGCCAATTGGGTTTTACCTGTTTTACTTTGGTCATTACTCTGCGAAACTTAAAAGAATGGTTTTACTTTGTTTTGAACTGATTCTAATGTTTTATATGTCGTATTACAAAATTGCGAAAATAATTGCTTGGAAATTTGTTGAGCGCTTTAAAAGAGATGTTTTATTCAATTAAAAAAAGAAGAATTCGAATAAATGTTGTCTTTCGAAATAGTGAATCGCGGCAACTATCTAGACTTAATAACATCAGACCGGATATGGAAATAATTTCAGTTCAGCGTCCTGCACTTCCGAATACATGAAAAATACATCAATATCATCAATAAATACATCATGGTGATTTTGATCGAATGAAATTAGCAATGCGCTGCTTTAAGATGTATCCCATATTGTCGCACCCGGCGGTTCCTCATGAATGTACCCACACCTCATGAATTCGAGGGTTTAAGCGTGAGAACCGTGCGCAGATAAAATTTTTGGTGGCTGTTTAGCACATGGTCAACATACTTCAAAATAATGGTCCTTCATAGAATAGCATCGCTTTGAGCGTACATTTCTAGCGTTTTCACTGTGAAAAATCGCAGATGTGGCGCTTGACGCAGCATGCCACTAGCGCCAATTTGTTGCACCTCGGGACCAGGACATTGTTTGGTCAAGTGTGAATGCAAGAAGCCTTCACACGTGTGCTCAGTTTCCCAAACAAAAACACCGGCGCAGTAAGCAAATTAACTGCATCCTCAAGGTGAGTTCCTCACGTGCGTGATACGGCTGAGGGCGAACCTTTTCTCGCCGCCATCCACTTTACAAAGGGCTCGCATGGTGGGCCATCGCGTCTGATCCGGGGATTTTTCACCGATTCGTCTGCTTGCAACGTGTTGTTTATTCATCCCGGAATTTATCCGGCTCCGAGGAAGCTGCAGGGTGCACCCCAGCGGTGAAGGATATTCAAATTTGAACCCGTCAATGAAATGCGAATGATACGTGCTGGATCGCATCCACGATCGTTGTCTGTGGACGATTTCTTGAATTTCAATTACTGATTTTTACAAACGAGAAAGTGACTCGATTTTGTCTGCTTTGAAATGAATTGTTCTTGAAATAGTCCGGGGACTTACTGAAGGTTGTAGCGTTAGCACCTCATCACAATAAAATTAAAAAATAAAATGAATCAAATAAATAAATTATCTGCAGAGGGCACTGTATCCGAAAGAGGACAGACGAGATTATTCTTGAAAGATTCAATATTCCTTGCGAATCTTATTGTAAATTAAAAAAAACTTTAGAATTAAATGTAAATAAAATCACACAACTCCAACATCATTCACTTTCAAATAAAAGTTTATTTTATTATTTTCAGTAATAATTTCTAGAGTAAGTAATTACTAGATATAAGAACAATGCTAAAACCAAAACCTGTACGGATTTTTATATCTATAAAATTTGGCAGTTTTATTATTTCCGATTGACCTTGAAACTTAAAATGATCTTCCACTTGATTAAAGGGTTAGGCCACTATAATATTTTCAAAGAAAAGAAAATTTAATTTTTTCAACAATTCAGAAATATACCTAAAAGAGAGTTGTTTAAGTTTTAGCAACTGCTTTTGAGTTCGAAAAAGAAAAAGAAAATATTTCACATCACGTTGGAGAGAAAAATATGGTTAAAACGTAAAAGACTCATATTTTTATAATTTTTAAACCTTAAGTCCCAAGCTGTATTCAAAAAGTTTAATTTATATGTAACTATTAATTATATGCATTTTTAGGAACTAGGATTTACCATAAACGTAAGCAAGTAGTGATTTTAATTCACTATTAATTCTATAAAATAATTCCGATTTATAAAAGAATTAATTTCGCGGAATGTTTTATAAAATTTGGCAATGTTTCAGTATTTTTATTTAATAGTTTAAGTTTCAAACATTCATTTAAGCCAACTAACAAACTCTTATAATATGTATATCTATCATTTTTTTTTTTAATTTCTAAATATTGCTCAGATATCACTTATTTTACATGTGCTATATTATCTTTGTATTCAGGTTTTTTTGTAAATATAAAGTTTTTATTTTTACTTTATTTTGAAGAAACTTTTATAATAAAATCATCCATTCATATATTTCAAAAATTGGTCATAGGTAGGTATAACATATATTTCTTTTAAATTTTTAATGATTTCCTTGATTCAGGGTTTCGGAGATATTAAAATTTCTAGTTAATTATCCCAGAACCAGCAGTGGGTCCTATCAGGGATGATAGGCCAACATATGTTGAACAAATAATCCCAAATAACTTTCGGTACTTCCCAGCATATTGCCGGTCTGCCACCATAGATACAGGATAAGGCAATTAAATTTACCCACCATAAAGGTCCAGGTAGGACTCATTATGTTTGCACAATTTCTAGCGCCATGCTGTCTGGAGTCATCGATACCACATCCCTACATATGGACGAACCTGGGAAATCTAGCGACGGGCACACATGCAAGCCTGGAAATTCAGAATATTCCCGATATTGGGATTTTACACTTTTACTGGATGAGGTATAATAAAATTATCAGGGAATCCCTTTAGTCTCCCTAATGAGAAAGGTAAACAGACAAAGTGAGACCAATATAAGCTAATTACTTCATACCGGTCCAAATTGGATTTTCCTGGAGTTGCAAAAATGATAGCGATTTTGGGTTTTTCAGACTGTAACACAAATCGAAGGCAATGGTCTTGTGATTACGGAGTCAAAATCAGGTGTCAATAACAAATCTCATGATTCTGTTAAATTACATTCACCGCGATACAATCTAAAGTGAATGCATAACGCGACCACCATGTAATATTCATCTGAATAACTTAAATCAGAGTTTTTCCGGAAAATTGCACATGGTTAGTTTGGTGGGCCATTTAATAAATATGAAGTCACGTAAGCCATACCCCTTAGCATATTCACCGGGGGACTCGTAGCGGCGAAAATTAAATAATTTATAAGGATAAGCATTCCATGCTTACCCAACGAATTCATATATAACCGAATTGATAAGCGACTTCTATTGAAAAAGGTCTCGTTGATTCCTTTAGTAGTTACACAAGAGAACTTAAGCGTCCCAGAAAGGGGTTACGCACTCACATTGTCCGCGGCATGGCATCGCGCTAGTCATTCACCTTTGGCCGCCGAAATCGTCTAATAAAACGGAAGTCATCTATACGGCAGTTATTCAAATTGAATCCCCTCCTATGCTCGTCGCGATGCAGTCAAGGGGTCATGTTGCAGTCGATTAATAAAAATTACATGGAAAACAGGGAAAAAATAGGGCCCAACAAGGAGCCCTTTGTGATGGTCCTCGACTGAGACCCAAAATAAAATGCTATCTCCCCTTTCTATCGGCCGCTGCTCCTTAGACAAAAGGCGCTCGACGCACTTTGTGTCCAGACCGAGTCGAGGCACACCTGGAGGCGAAAACACCTCCGTGGCGATTGATTCGGCCCGAAACCGATAAAGGATTTGCTTGTTACCGCGATTATCATGCGTTTGAAGCGTCGTCGTCGGCTTCAAATCGAAATGTAAATATTTACCGTCGTGACGAATTCGAATGCCTCCATGTCTCTTCTAGCCTCATTAATTTTATGAAGTGGCTAGTTGCACTGGCCCCATGGGCTTCCAGGAAAAATGCTGACACTGTTCAGAGCTGCAAAGTGTAGGCACTATAAAAAAAAAAAACACATTTGATCGTAATTTCCCAATGATTCCAATTTCCCAGAACCTTGCTGATGCTTCAGCAGTTGCACAATTTATGTCAGCCTATGTAGATCGAAAGACTGCGTTTCGTAATTATTTGTTCTCAATGCTTAACTCACCGTCCGCTCACAAGTACCTTCTACCTAATTCTAATTATGGTTTTTCTAGCATTTAATCAGTTTTATAAGAAGCATGACCTCAGAAAACAATTGTTTTTTTTTTATAGTAAAAGAAAAATGTCTAAAATATCAACTCCTAGTACTTTAATAATTCGACAACCAAAGTTTGAATTATTGATTTAATACTTTCAAAATACAATTAATAAACATAAATTTTAAGTAATCATGTCAGCTAAATTATATTGATGGAACAAATACCACTAAAACTAAACACTACTTATTTGTAATTCTTTTTCGCTTATACTGTATTAATTTTCAAATCAAGTTATTATAGTTTTTCTTGTGAGCAGTGTTAGCATGCGATAATATTTTGTGTATACACTCAGAAAATTTGATACCTTAAATTGGAAGAAAATCTTTTCTTGTATTATATCAAGTAAAATTTCCTATCCTATTTTTACAAATTTTCATTAATCTCAGGGAAGTTTTCTTTATTTCAAATAAAATAATAACTTCAAAAAGATTTTACTTTCTTATTAGAATGATAAAAAAATATTTCCCTTTCACCAAAAGAAATCATATTTTATTGTGTTAAAATCTTATTGAAAAAGTGATGATTTTTTATTGCAAATTGATGTCTTTCATTGATTCAAAGAGAGTTTCTTTAAAATAATAAACAGTTTCGTAAATTTAAAATCATAATAAAATTGCATATGTTTTTAGTTTCATAAGTGGTACCAATTCGCTTAATTTCATTTGTATACATATGTATGATACATATTTAACTAAAATTTATTACTCAAATTTATAAAAAAACTCGTTTAAATAAATTTAAATAATGGTTATTTACACTTTATGCTTAGCGATGGACAAAACGAAGGTATGTGATTTTAAACTTAACTTCTTTCTTGTCTTTGTTTTTAAAATTTATAAAAATGTAAAATTTAATAATATTAATAAATTGGCTTGAAAATTTCAAATAGATATCTTTTGTCATTTTTATTGTACAGTAGTTTTAAAAAAAAGGCCAATTCTCCGAGTTTGAACACTGTACTAACCCCTTAACGCAGAAAAAATAGTACGAGGATGCCGTCGTTAAAAACTGAGGTAAGCTAGGGTCATTCTTCTCTTAGATAAATTTTCGACAAATATAATACTTAAATATAAAACTTCTTTATAAAACAGCGCTGCTTTAGTTATAAACAGGGTTTATATTAAGGTAGTACATTTTCCCCCATCTAGAAAAAGAGCGATCCCGGTGTATGAGTTTACTCAGTTGACTTATTCATATTCATGAAATTTAACTACATTGACATTGATTTTAAAACAAATCGATTTCATGATTTTAATGTAATTTCTTCCTTTCTTTTAAAGGTTCGATTTCATTGGCGCCAAATTATGATGCATTTTCATTAAAAAATTAATTTGTTTTTCTTTAAAACCAGTATCTCTTTTTTTCTGAGTGAATATTAAACTCAATGCTTCAGAACCAGCCCCAGTCTACTTTCCATAAATTTTCAAAATTAATTATCTGCCTATCAAAAAGTTTATGAAGATTGGCAAAGCACGAGCAAACATTTCCTAATTAAAATTATTTTAAATATTTTTTCTGTCTTATCTAGATCTCTATAACCTAACGACTATTAAATCCCAAATATTCACTGAAATTCTAATATATTTTGAGTTTTATTAAATATTAATAAAAAGTTAAGCTACTTCTGTTCTTGTAGTCTTCAGAATTTAAAATAACTAAACTTATTCTATCATTTTCGCAATATTTTTCAGTTAAATTGTAGCAAAAGCCTGAGTAATTTTAGCTTATCTCCCAAACAACTTCATTTAGTCACTTTTCTTTTCAAAATGTATGACTGTTCATGTACACTTATATCTGTATGCAAATTTGGAACCATCTGCACTCTGTGTACAAAAAGTGCAAACATGAATTGCTCAGAATATAAACAAATTTGCTTTCAGTACACTATCAGGTGCCATCATATAGCGCCAATTTTTTTTTAAATTTTATTCAAACAGAAGCGATGATTGAACAAGAAATGTATTGGAAATCGTGAAAGTTTGAACTTATTTCATTCGTATGTGTCATGTACTGTTCCGACTTGCTACAACCGCTTTATCACCTCTTGAGGTGAGGTAATACTAATAACATACATATGCACAACTTCATCAAATATAAGTCTACACTTCCGAATAATGACTAATTTTTGCAGATTTTTCTTTTCCTTTTAAATCGATAGACTGCTGAATTTAGAATTCGTCGATATTTGATAAGGAATTTTCTGAAAAAAAATTAATAATGAACATACATACACATACATAACGTAATATCCTTTATTTTTTAAATAGGTGGGAGAGTTAAAAATAATTGATAAGTGTGAATGTATAATCTTTAATGCATAATAATGATTAATATTGCAAATAATACTCAATAATAAGAGTTTTGTTTCATAACTTTCATATAATGCTTACCTTACGAACTAATGCATTACCTTAAAATATTAATGAATAATTTGATTATTTTTATAAATATCAAAATATCCAATAAACATATTAAATTTGGAACATTAAAAACTTATTGATTATTATCTTAATAATAAGTAAACACTTTGTAAAATGATTGATTTTGTTTTTTACGTGAAAACAACCAGACTAATGATGATGTCAATTGATGACACATTTTTGAAGGATTATTCCATGATAGAATAACATCAAAACCTTTAGCAAGTTGTACAATCAGCTAGAAAATTGAAATTTCATGATCCGCAAAAACTCCAGGTAGGTTAAAAATGCAGGTTATTTTTTACCCTATTCTTGCATTCGTTAGAATCGGATCGAAAAGAGCTTAAAAAAGCTCTTTTTGAATTGAAATTCCTTACTAAAGTTCCTAAAGTTTTAGCAAATTCATTTCAGTTACCTTTAACTTCAATTAATTTTTTCGTTCAATGTGGTTAAAATAGTCTGATAGAAAATTCCAGTTGAATAATTTTGACGTTAGCATATGTGCGGAAATAAATTAATTGAGTTAAAGGTAACTAAAATGAATTTATGAGAGCAGTAGCGACTTTACTAAGGAATTTTTGTGCAAAAAGGGCTTTTATAAGCTCGTTTCGATCCGATTCGAATGGATACAAGAATAGGGCTCGATCAGATTGAAATTGTCCACAAATAATAAATTGTAAAATAACATTTAACATTGAATTATTTTAGGGGCAATTATAGCTTTGGAGACATGCAAACTTAATTATTCCAGTGGAATGTCTGTGTTTTAAATTTTGAGTCTGCGATTCCAAAAGGCTTAATATTTTGTGAACCAAGATAGATAAAAGCTTGCATATTTTTTTTTAATTAAAGGGGAGAGATCGCACTGCTTAAAATTGCAAAAACGAAAGATAGATTTCTTGATCCAAGATATTACAAAACAATTAGGGCAGCATCTGTGATAATCATCAAAAGAAGTTAATTTTTGTTTTATGCATAAGAGGATAAATACAATGCGTTTCGGGCACAATTTATTGGATTAATTAAGATTTCAAATCAGTAAGTGCATATCCATTCATATTTTGCTTGTGTAAAATATGTACAAAATTCAGAAACGCCAAACCGCACTGAAACTCTTAATCTATTCGAGTGAACATAAACAAAATTATCCCAGACCTCTTGACCAATGCTTTCAATGTGGTATTAAAATGAAGTCATAATTCAAACCGACCGTTTCGAATAGTACCTACAAACAAATCGGCAAACCGAATAGCACCGAATAACTCATTAGCAAAGGCCGTAGTCCTTATCTGAGCGACTAACTCAACACCTTAAGTGGAGTAAAATGATAGATGGCCGCTGATAAAGTGACCTCCGGGAAGTAAATCTGCATCCATAGAGCAAATGGAGACATTTTAATAGGTAAATTGGTTACCAAACAAAAACAGCCAATGTTGGCACAGCGACTCTTTTGTCGGGCTTTTATTCGCAATTAATTTATTGTCACTTACGCATAAATTACACCGGTGCTTAGTCCCGTGACACTAAGTGGGAATGTATGTGGCTGGCGCAGCCAAGACTTCAAGCGCAACTCCTTAATTGAATACTTAATCAAAGCGAAACATATTAATTACGACCGTGAGTTATAGTACAAGTTGTTTATTGTCGTTATTATGCAAATCATATGGATCTGTAGCGCCGATTGTTCGTAGACTATGAGGATTTTTTTTTTTAGTGCAAATGCCGAATTCAATGTCGCCAGGGCTGCCCGGGACAGAGGCTGGGCTGGGGCCGAAAAGTCGCTAAAATTGCGTCGGGCGTCAGCTTAATGACTGGGCTTTCCCTATTCCCGCCGTTTTAGTCGCGGCAATCTGAAGTGAGTCTGAAATAGATCATAGTAATTTACAATAGCCGCTGGTGGCAGCGTCTCAACAGCAGGTCAACATGCATGCGGATATGGCGAATGCAAATGCAGCCCCATCGACATTTTGCGATCTTGCGATCTCGCGATCTCGCGATCTCGAGATCGTTTTGTGCCAGCCTAGTCTACCGATATAAGCGCCAAGCGCCGCATGCTACCTTTAGTTGCAAAAAATAATATGAATAGGTGCGAAGTAAATTTTTTTATTTTTTATATAACATTGATCCCACGCACGATACCTGCGATTTGCATAAAACTTATTGTCTTGCGAAGTGCTGCCGCTGCTGCTGGCCGTCTGTCCGACTGTCTGCGAGTCACTTAAAATGTGTCGTGCTGTATTCATCGGACCGCAGAGCTCGCGACTTTCTCGACCCAGACGTAGACGGGATTATTCATCAAAAGATTTCAATTTTTGCAGCCGTGTTCGTCGCAGCGTTTTGCGGTGATTTTTCCTGCCCGCCTTGCCCCATTTTATTACTTCGCAGAACTTCATATCCCCAATTTATGATTTGCCATAAATTTTGCTTATGAAGTGGTAAAAATCCTACTTCTTGGCTGGCGACGACGTTGGTAAAATGACCTCAGCAGCAGCCTCTTAAATTGGAGCTTTTCTGCATAAGGTGTGTTTATTGCAATCGTAGGTCACTTTAGACCGATGCATGCAAATGCAGCTGTATGTAGCTAAAGCCCAGCCCTTTTTGCTAGAGAAAGTGGAACAACGCACACATTATTCGGGTTTGAACACAATCAATTCACCCAATTAAACAGAAAAGAAAAAGCTGTCCGAGTATCCGGGGACCATAATAATGGCAAGTAAACCTCCAGGATACCCTGGGACAGGTCCTTAGATGAGAAACGTCCTGGAATCGCAATTAGAGGCACTCCCTTGCGCCAGTGCGCATGTTCCGGGAAGGAGGAATTTGCGAAACAGCAGCGTGAAATGCAGGCACAAGTGCCCAAAGGACACCTTCTTCTGCTGCCCTGGTACCATAAGGCGCCAAATTTCACTGTATTCCTTTGTAGGAACGGCAGCAAGTCTTCTTCCCGTTGCGATCTCGAGGACTCCTTGCAACTAATGTTCCTTGGCTTTTTCTCATGTTTTGCTTAATTTTCACTTTCACGACAATCTTGACGCCCACGTCTGACGCGCTGTTGTATCTATAAATATGACCGCGTTTAATTCCAGGCTCAGGTGAATGAACAATTTGGCGGGACTTTGGATTATGCGCAGTTGACATTCAATGAGCACGTGAATTTAATATTTGTATTTTTGGTATACGATGTTCCAAAATAGATTTATACTTTTCTTTCATACAGAGCTTTTCACAAATTCAGGCTTAATAACGACTAAAACATTTTGAGTGAAATCATAAGAATTTTATACATTTCTTTAATAATAATGTAATTGAGTAGAATTCATTGCAAACAAAACAATATTGATATCTAAAAATGGCCTGATATTTATATACCTTTTTTTATATTCGTCTAATAGCCTACCGAACCCTGCCAATTTTGCGAATTCAATATATTCCCGTACACTTTAACATCTGCTAAGATTGCAAACGCTAATTCTACCAATTTTATACTTATTGTTTCCTGCAGTTCTTAAACTCTGCTCTAATCCACCGTTATCAATCCTTTTCCAAAAATCTTTAAATAATGAACAATTTCCAACATTTTGGAAAAAAGCGTTTATTATACCAATTCATAAAAAGTGCAGTAAAAATGAATTGTGTAACTACCGATCAATTGCGAAGCTCTCTTGAATCCCTAAACTTTTCGAGTTTATTATAAACTTCAACTATTTACAAACGCTTTATCTCTCTCAACCAACATGTTTTTCTTCAGGGACGCTCCACGACTTCTTGAGGTGATTTATTTTATATTGAAGGCTTTGAGAAAAGTTTGCGAACTGACTGTATTTACACAAGTTTCAGCAAAGCGTTCGAGAAGCTCTCGCATTCTATTATAACACTTAAACTGAAGAGTATGGGGTTCCCATAATCTTTCTTGAACTGGATTCGCTCCTATTTGCTCAATAGATCCTACCAAGTTGTCTTTCGCGGATCCTGTTCTAGAGGAATTTTAGCTACCTCGGGTGTTCCTTAGGGTAGTTATTTGGGTCCTCTTCTTTTTATTCTAGCTATTGATGACATCACGTACTTCCTAAAGGGATGCAAAGTTCTTATTTATCCAAACGATATGAACATATTCCAATATACTAAGAATATAGGCGATTGCATTTGGTTCAGAGAGACTTGAATATTTTCCACTCGTGGTGTGCTGACAACAACTTGAAACTTAATATCAACAAGTGCGAAGTCATATAATAAACTTAAGAAATTCGACTCTTCTTGAAACCTAGCATAACAGAACAAATTATGGTGTATTTGAGCCAATTAAACCATGTGCCTTAATGTTAATAAACATGCCGAGCTGTTTAAAGTTAATATAGATAAAAGTACACTCAAGAAATTGCTATTCGACTTCCGTGTCTCTTAGTCTTCTGTTTGGTTTACTTTTTTTAATAACTTACCTGATTTCTTTGCATCTTTTATGTTTAGCATGTTGTTGCATGATGTTTGAGATTCTGTTTACTAACAAGAACCAAATCATGATAGTCACATGCGCATGCGGCAACGCTGCTTGAGTTTGTACTAAGCTGATGATTTAAAACAAAAAAAAAAAAATACTATACACGCGCGTATTTGTATGTGTATGCATGTATGTATGTAGTAACAGCAACGGAACACTTCACTAAGCATGACCCGATATGCTCTTGACTGCTCTTTTTTTACTTCTTGACCCTAGTTTTCTCGAAAGTGGGAGCTAATTGAGCATTTTAATTTATTAATTTATAATCTATACGGCAAAAAATCCTATGATTTCCAATTTCAATAACATTTCTAAACTTCTCCTAACTTCATGTTCTTAAAAGTCAATTTATTCGCTCCCCATTTATGATATAGGCAATAGTTTTATTAGAAGGCAAAATATGGTAATTTGTTCATATCCTGCCCAGTTTCCATCTATCAAGAAGAAGTTAACATTCTTTGGAAGAATGATATGAAATTATAGTAAATTTTATTTATTTATTTAAATGTTTCACATGTTGACAGTTTCATTTCTTTAATTTAATTTTGATTACGTAACTTTAGGAACTAAAAAATTTTATTATTACAATTTGCTTTGAATTTGATTCTACTCATTTATTATCAGCTTAAGGCATCAATTTTGGTACCTAATTATAATTAGATTAGATGAATGTAGTTCCTTGTTTATTGCTCGATAATGTCGATGCATCTAATTCCAGCTAAACAATGGCAATTTTTATACTTTAATTTCGTTGGTTTTTACAAAATAATTCACCTTGAATACTTGTAAAGCAACAAAAAATAGTCGAACTAAATCATCAAATATATGTTTATAAAACTTAAAAATATAAATGTATGTACTATCTACCTACATATGTACCTCAATTCATATTTTTGGTCAAATTTAAAACAAAATATTATACTTGCGTTTATTTTTAATGTGTTAATGGAATCTTCAGAACATATGATTAATTTACAATGACCAAGAAAAAACAGAGCAAGGCTAGAATGTGTTGAGATACTTTTGTTAATTAAACATCTTCTATCAATTGGAAGTCATTCAATTCTGTTGTTCTTTGAAAATCCCACTGTAAGGGCCTTCGAAAGTTTCACAACAGCCGAAAACCAACAAGATCCGTGCAGCGCCAGCACATGTTAATCCGACAGACAACCTGCTTAGCGTCGGGAAGGCGTAGCCCGGTGGGTTCATGTAATCAAAATCGACTTTCCATCAAGTGGTAACGAAAGTGTTGTCCAAAATCCAAATGGGGTCCACGGCAGCGGCGGCGGCGCGACGGCGGCGGTGGCGGCGCGGCGGCTGGCCGAGCACCCGGAAAAGATGTGTAAATAGCTAAAACGCCTGTCCGGGAAAAGGTCGACCATTAGCGATTTAGCGATTTGATATTTTTCGAAATGAACATCAATTCGTGTCAATCCGGGGAGCAGTTTGTCTCCTGCGGACGATTACATAAAAAGTGTAACAAATGACTTTCAGTTGCCAAACGGCTAAAGTGGGTGATGTTTTCGGTCATTAGGGAGTTTTGCCCAAAACACGGCCGTCATCGGGTACAATGGGTTTTAAAAAGAAAAAATCGTGACCACCGGCGAGGCGGTAAAGCGTAAAAAGCCGCCAGACCGCCTAAGTCTGCTTACTTTTGACGCGTTATGTCAGAGAAATTAGCCGAACAAGTGGCGTCAGCGAAGTGATTTTGTAGTCGCGGTAATTGTTAACCTGTAGCTCGCGGGTGGTATTGTACCTGTTGAAATTGTGGCAGAAGAAATTTTTTGGGTGGAGTCCCCACGGCCCGCCTGTCGGCCCTGTCCGTCCGTCTGTCCGTCTGTCGGCCGGTCCAGAGGCTAACAAAGAAAATGTTACGAATGCGCACCGCCGCGCATCTTGTGACCTTATCTCGCTGAAGGGTAATTAAATCTGGCATTTCATCAAAACGCAGTGGCAGACTGAATGGAGGCCACGGTGTCAGGTGATCGATGAATGGAATCTTTGGGGCCTTTGAGCTTCGAAACGGTCACCCGGTGAATAGGCTGCCCGCGAGGGTTACGCAAAACAAACAGACTGGCGGGAGTCCCTGCTTTCTTACGCCTTTTGAAGATTTGACATTAATACACCCTTTTACCTTTCTACAGAAAAGCCTTTTTTAACGCCAACATACCTTTTAAAAACGAAAATGGCAGGTTTTTGCCACTGCACCACCCACATGATAATTTCATACCTATATGCAATGTCAATCATTGGTCCAAAGCGAAGTCCAACCACTCCTGAAAAAATTGAATCTGTAGAAATTGAAAATAGTTGGTCCTCATATTCGACCCGCAATAGATTTCGTAAGATTCGAAGAAAGCGTTCATTCAAACCCATACAAGTTAAATTTTTATGCGAAATCTTCGAATTAATTTTGGATCTTGAATTTTCAAAGTTCAATAATAGCAAATACATATACAAAATTACTTATGTTTATTCAAATTATTAAATTTACACTACGATTTATATTCTTCATTATATGCATTAAATTCATTATATAGACATTAATTTCTTTCTTTTTTAATCAATTTTTTTTAATGTTTTTCTTGTAAACTATGTGTACTAAAAAACTGCAAGAGAGGAAAATATGCATGGAATTCTAATAACAACTTTTTAGTAGTCAATTTAATATTAGAGAGTGACTATTTTCACCTTAAAAAACGTGAAACCAGAAACCAGAAAACATAAATTCATTCAAATTACAAAATGCCTATTAACTAAAGATTTTCCTTTTACAAAATGCCTACTAACTAAAGATTTTCCTTTTACAAAATGCCTACTAAATAAAGATTTTCCTTTTACTGTGAATTTATTTTTTCTGGTTTCTGGTTTCTGGTTTCACGTTTTAAGGTGAAAATAGTCACCTCCTTAATATTATACATATAAGAACCTGGATAACCAAACTTGCTCGGAAGAGTTATATAAAAAGCTTATAAAGCAAAAAAAGAACAATTAAATAAATAAATAAAATTATCCAACGAATCACCCTCTAAGCGTTTTATAATCAACCCTAGGTGGGATCGCGCTTTTTCACCGCCTCGTTCATTCTTTAATTTAAAATTTTCATTTTTGGTAACGAATTAGTCCATTTTCGAGTCTTCACTATCTGCAATTTGTAACTTTGGACAACAGATTTAAAATCATTGAGCCCGAAAACACCTTGTATCAATAGTTATCATGAAAATTCATTGAAGAATAAAATTTCAAAGATCTCCATTTTGAATTCCAAAATTTTTTATCCTATCTAGATCGATTATCATCTCCCGTAGAGCAAAATTCAACAAAATTGTTAGAGCCGTTTTGGAAAACGCGATTACGTATGCACAAATATTGCTAATAGTATTGAATTAAAGGGACAACAAATTACTAGAATTCTAAGTATCTACAAGTAGATATAAAATTTTGATCAAATTCAACAAATATGCATAATGTATTAATTAGAATCAAATTTGCTAGACTACAAAATAAGTTAGCTAGTTAAACTGGAAGAAATTGAAGAAATTTTCATATAAACAATTTCGTCCTCCATCTATGTATGTATGTGACAAAATGTTTATACATACTCCACATTTAAAATATTACATAATTTTGAATTTTTGATTTTGTTTGAATTTTTAAATGTTTACATAACCAACGAAAATATTTAAATATCTTTGATTCCTATATGATTTTAAAACTAATCTTTCATATTTTAAAGTTTACGATTCTACACTGGGAAAAACTGACCTTACTAAATCAAAATAAAATCCCTGAATTAAACAATATCAGTTTTTATGAATATTGAAAATACATGATATTAATTTAAAATATAATATAAAGTAATTTAACATTATCTCTCAAAATAAATATTGATAGTTGAAAGAAATTCAAATCTCGAACTTTGATTACATTTAGTATCTTTCTTCTAATTACTTTTAATATGTCTTCTGAACTGAATATTAATCCTAATGAATTAAAAATATGCCTCTTAGAATTGAAACAATTTTTATATAACAGTAAATGGATCGATCATGGCTTTAATATAATAGTATAAGCTCATTTAAAATTAAAGTGATTTCTTTCGCAAAAAAATTAATCACAGTAATTTTGAAGTCCAGTTCAGCTGATTCCTATTTCTTATAGGAAAATCAAAACGAATTTTAATGTAAGTACATATATACAAAGTTTCTTAATGCAGAATAAAAAAATATAGAGCTATCGTTGAATAATGTTTTCTTGGGAATCTGTTCGAAGTATCTACCTAAGTGTTTATGAGTGTTATAAGATTTTTAGATTTATACTTCTTGTAGACACATTTATTCAAATTTTTCTTACGTTTCGCTATGATTTGTCCGATTCCGGATCTACTGACCACTTAAGTCACCTTGAACTTCTCACATGCCATCCCCTTGGGATTTGGAATGTGAAAGCCCATCAAATGCATTCTGGCTTAAGTCGGAAAAGCGAAAGCAACAACATCATCACCGATTGACGGAAATTTCTCGCCTGTTTAGATTTCACCTGGACTAATAAACATTGGCCGGTGAATAACAAAACCGGTGGTACTGAGAGTGTCAAAACCGTTTCAATTTCGATATGACAACTCCCAGGGCATCTGTCTTTGACTTCCTTCTTCATCAGAAGACTTTCAGGTTTTCCATACCAACGACGGTGCACCGTCTTCCAAGACATCGTACAACGTTCAGTGGTGGCAAACGTTTTGCACTTGCAGCACCTCTCCGGATTCATTTGGCGGCTCTAATTTACCAGGTGTTGGGGCCGGTAGACAAGTACAAACAAGTAATGTGAGATTTTGATAAATGATTCTGTGTACCTTTTAAGAGGTGCAAGTACCAAACTATTTTCAGCGGTTAACACAGTTTTTGAATGTAATTCTCGCCTCGCTCCGACTGTTTCCAGGTATTCAGTCGGCTTCGGCAGGTATTTTAAGCCGCAGCAGCGTCTCTTAAGCGCACATTAAGCCCCGGTGAGCGAATGCCCTGTCCTATCCTGCGCTAAAGAGTTAAATTAATTTCGATCGCGCTGCCCATGTACCGTCTAGCGTATCAGATATACGCTCGATACACTCCTTACATAAAATTTCAATTACGGATCAATAAAATGCGAAAAATGGAAGCAATAATCGAGCGTACCGCCGCCGCGGTGATGGTAGGTGTTAACAAAAGGAAGTCGGGCTTTTGCGGCACAGTCGCCGCTCGATTAATTCGTCTAACTGGCGACTTAACAGAGATCGAAAAACGCTAATAGACGTCGTATGTGGCTAATAAGTTTTGCCGATCGGTGCACCAAACGCCGGTGCAGCCGTGGTTCATTCAGACAGACCGTTCGCTCCCTGCGGACTGAGTGTCACATCAAAACAAGTTCACGTTTCGAAATTCTCAATCGTCTGAATTGCGCGGGAAATTAGCATCGAGTCACGTTATGGTGATCTGGTGCTATCGCGTATTTCTCGCGACTACAAAGAAGTGTGATCTGCAACGTGCTCCAGGGGTAAAGGTACGCAGGTTCGGATGATGAACTCTTAACGAACTCCTTAGGTGGCTGATTTTAAGCTAACAATTGTAACATTTCTCCGGATTTATATGATTTATTTATGACCAGTTTCAGTTTCTTTCATTCTGGCCCATACCAAAAAGAGAAAGTTATTTTTTGGCACAGTTTTAGACACGGTGGATAGGAAGACAATCATTATAATAGTGAATTTGGGAGCAATGATCTTTTTATTTATGTCAAGATTTAAACTTAGTTATATTAATTCACCGAATATCGAGATCACTCCTGGTGTATTTTTTGTAACCTAGAGTAGAAGAGAAATCGGACGTTCCACTTTAAAAAAAAAAACATAGGCCCTTCCTTTATAACATTTCACTCCAGAATTTCACCAATTCAGGTGTATAACAAAATCATTATATGCCATACAACAATAAAAATTGTCTTAAAGCATATAGCTAAAGAATTATTTTTTCTTTAAAGAAAATTCAAACAGTCCATATTTTTCAGGTAAAATTTAATGTTTGAATGAGTGTAACTTTGCTCATTCACTGACGAATTTTAGCCAAACTACTGTAACTTTCTTAATTTTCTCTTCTTATGTTGTAATTGAATAAACATATAAACCTTTCCAAAGACACACAACTATTTATTATATGCTCACTATTGTGAAAAAGAAAACATAACATTTTCAATTTGTTGCTGGTGGAACAAGACTTTTTGAGTGGTGGGACAAAATTATAATAATAATAATAATAATAGTATTATATTATCTCTGTGACAAACAGAAGTCATTACATAAATATTTCAAAAAGATCTTAAAAATGCAATATTAAATATATACATTATATATAAAAATACTTTTAAATAGTGCGACATGGTTTTATTGTTACTTGTAGAAAACTCGCATATTGAACAATCCACAATTTTAGGTTAGGATATAACTTAACATGTTCTTATGTGAAAGACAGAAAGATAAAACGAAATCTAACTTGTGGAGTGTATTTCTTCACAGATAAAATCATTTTAATTATTCCTTTGCTAAGAAAACGTGCCATTATTCTCCAGCTGTCTAAATGGCCGAAAATGGTGTTGTCAACGGAAGCAAAATTTTCTTCAAAGTAGTAAATTTTAGAAACTCGTAATTTCCATAGACGAAAAAAGTAATTCGTCGTATTTTTATGAATCTCTTCTTATGGATTAATAAAGTACTATGTATTTTTAACTACAGGTTATAGTTAAAATAAAGATAAAATTATTTAATACCTCACTTAAACAGTTGATCGTATCATATGTATATTACATCAATTCATAAAATAAGCGATCAGAAATGCTATTAATTTTGAACTTAATTTATTTCTCTCTTATCAAAAATCCTGATACCGACTTAAAATGTAAAAATACTTGTTATAGTTCGATTTATTCAAACTATTAAATGTGAAGCATAAAACGCTTACCAATAAACTGAAATTGAAGCAAAAAATATTTTTATTTCATTCGAAACTATTTCATTGTCGGCCATTGAATTGAATTTGAAACACCTTTAGAATATCGTTCCACTTTAATAATCGTAAAAATTTGATTTTATTGCTTCCAGATAAAAATAAGTTTTCTTATTCGCAGTCAGTATCTACGGCAGTCAAGTAATATGCAACTATAATAAAATAAATTTGCTTTCAGATATGCAATCAATGAAGGTCTCAGATGTTATTAAAATCAAATGATTCTGACAAAACATAATAAGTTGGAAATTCTGGAATTTTTACAGGTTTCATATTTCAAAGTTTGACCTTTATGTAAATTAAAGACGTTATATATATTCGATGAAGCACCCCTGCAGTAACCTTCCTTATATGTGATCAAGAATTTATGCTTTACTTTTTGCGTTTCAGCATAACTCATTCAGGCCTGATTTTAGGAATTTGTGAGTTACTTTTGAATTTTGCAAGTAAATTAAATGAATAAAAATAACGATTATATATTATTAGCCTTTTAGGATTTAGCAATATTTTGGAAAAATTTTGTTGCAAATCGTATGAACATGCAGAATATCTATAATACGCTAACTTCTGAAAAATCGTACTTCTGTTTGTTTGTAAAGGATTTTTGCTGATTTCTAAAAATCTGTGCTAGTTAGAGACGTCGTTTTACTTTTCCTGTAATATTTACATAAACCTGTATTAACTCTAATTATTTTAGATCTTTCGCTTTGCAAATTTTGGATATAGGGGACGGGAATATTATTTTGTAAGACATTTACCATCATAAGTCGAAAATTCGTCACAAAAGGAAATGAAAACCTATTTCAGAATATATAAATGAGGCCCTTTCATATGATACCCCACTAGACCTATGTAACCCCTTTAAAATTTCGAGCCTTAATTTCGGCCCCTTTTACAATGAAAATAAAAATATGATTTAAATTCTGTCATTTGCAATAAAGGTGGTTTTTACCATTTTGGTGCGGAACCTTAAAAATACCAATTTCATATGATTGCGACAAATACATATTTAGCACTGGTATGTGTCTAAAATAAACAACTCTCATCCGCTTCATTAAATCATAAATCAGAAATGTGAGAAGCTTAAATTCCTATGCAAAGAATCTAACTTCCGATTATTTACCTGTTTTAGCGGAACGAAAAAGTATCAGATAAGCGTAAAGTGATAATTCACTTCAATATCGCCTCAAAAGTGGCAACATGACAAGTTAAGTTTTATACTAACTACCTGTGAAAATTACACTCAATTTTCAATAACAACACGTCCGTCGTCGTCCGGCGTTAATTCGCGAGTCTAAACGCCGCTTACTGGCGGCTGCCTGAGTGTTTTCAGGTTGTAATTACGCCGATGAATCAGTCAGTGCAGAACAGGTGATTATCTATGCTTCGTACAGCCTCCGCATAAATGCATATTTAATTAATTGTTTTATTTTACAAATGTCGGATTGGAGCGGCAGAGACAAACACCTACCCGATTGGGTGGAGTTCCAACGTACTGCACGGAGCCCGCTGGGAACCTATCGTAAGCCGCGAGACCCCAGTTAGTCGCTGTGCTAATTAAAATATTCAATCAAGTAATGTCTTCATGTACTCGTTAATTCAAGAGACAGTTCTCGACTTAGTCATCGCGAAAAGTGCAGATTCATAGCTCCCCCGGCTTTGAGCTAGAATTTTAATTGACTACTAATTGCAACTTTCGGCTGGAGTGACACGAGAGTGTCGAGCAAGTGGGAACGCTTGATGGAGTCGCGATGAAAACCCTCCACGCTGAGATTTATAGGCCTTTAACAATATGATGAATTTTGCAATAAATTAGGAGCTAACTATGCTACTCTGCAATTACTCGTCGACATTTTTTCAAACTCTTGATCTTGCAATGCAATGGCCGTGTAAATTTCAATTTCTTCAGTGTGCTTACCACGCGGAAGATGCTGGAAATGGGGCAGGGTTTTTCTTTTTAATGGACGAATTGTTTTAATAAGATAAAGTAGGCATTGCTTGAGAGTTTTCCATTTATTTGTGAAGTAGGCTTCTTATCTAACTAAAATATGTGAAAGCAGGTGTAAAATAAATCAAACGATGTATGTACATATGTTCACAAACTACATAATATATTAAGTTTTTGTCATGATCACACTGATAATAATTTGTTTTAGAGTAATTTTCTGAAATAATATGTCTTTTCCCATTGCCGCTTTGATAAATAAAAATTCTTTTGATTTACATACATATGTATATGTATGTATAAATAGAACAGAAATATGTACTGTCAAGAATTTTTTTAAATTATTATTATTATTATTTATTCCAATACAACCTTACAAGTGTATATAATAGAAATCATACAATTTAGTAATATAATTCAAAGTTCATTAAAATATATTACAACATACGTATATGTATTGTTTGATTAGCATGTTTTCGGACCAGGAACATCTTGAAAAAAATTTGTTCGTAATGTGTTTTAATTTAATACTTATAAATTCTGAGTCTTTAGAGCATAAGGGCTTGAAATATCACTTTATGAATTATTATCTTATTTTCCAGCCTCAGAGTGGATCTCATGTTAAAAATCGAACTTATTTTGTAAAGTTTACAATGTCTATGCGAAAACAAAAGTTTAGCCCTATTTTACCATGGGTACCTATTTTATTAAACAAAATGTAAAAATTTATATTAGCACCAATTATTGTAGATCAACCTATATTCTACCTATATGATTACGTTTTGAAAAGTTGTGGGAGTCAGATATGATACCATACCATTCTCGTTGAACTATTTGTCATAAAATGTTTGCAGAATTAATACTTCGTTGTGTTATTGTTTTAATCAAAATAATGTTAGAATCAACCAATGTAATTGTTGTTGATTATACATATTATTAATATTTGTTAATTTTTTGGTATGGTGACTTGGGGAAATTTGTTGGTTCAAAATCTCATATTTACTAGATTGTTTTCAATTAATTTAATAAAACATCTGTGCAAGTATATAGTCTTATTATACATATGTATTTTATTGTAAAATCAAACAGGTACGTACATAAACGTAACTAATTCGGGTTTAGCAGAGCCCCATCCAAAAAAATTTCTAATACATATATACTTTCCAGAAATAAAGCTCGGAGTAGCTCCATTTAAGTCCGGGCAGGAGTTTTTTTTTTCATACAGCTCCGTACGCGTATGCATATTATATATCTTTGTATATTACAAATATTAAATTAAAGTATGTTCTTTATTTAAATTCTAGGTTTGATCACTGTGGATAAGGTATGTAAATGCCAAATCTGATAGAATACACACTTGAAAATTACTTTTAAAATGAATAATGCAAATATACCAATAATAAAGACAAATAACTTCTAAGAGAATGTTCATTCACAACAAAAATAATTGCCAGCTGTAACCTATTTATGTCTAAAGTTTGCATATAATTTTAAACACTATTTATGCGATTATATGCAAAATTTTCAAGCTGCCGAAGCAATTGACTAACAACTCCTGGAAAACGTACAAATTTGCTTTAGCACAGAATAATCTGAATAATGTGGAATAGAATTTTTGGTTCTATGTATAAAATTGGCTAAAGGTAGATACAACTTTTAACAATCTCTTGGTATCCAGATAAAATCGATATTTAACCAGCTTTACTCCTTTAAAGTTCTTGGCAACGAACCTCCAAATAAGCCAAAGCCAATTATTTGCAGTAACATTTGAGCAGAGAGGACCTTTGCTTCTTGAGGGCCCGTTCTTGAACCCGACGCTGCGGCTCAGCGAAAAATTCTATTTTCACAAAATTCAGCCCGCCAAAAGCATCAGATTTCAGTATCTTGCTCAATTTGCGATTTGTCAAAGGTGATAAAAACACTGTGCACTTTGATTGTGCCACAGTTGAAAATTTGAAGGAGAGGCTCGCGCGCTGCCGCCGATGCTGCCCGCCGCACAGCGCCAATCTCGGCGGGCGGGCTACTGCAGGCGCATATATTTCAAAATGGTCCCCGCGAACAATTCGCGACAGTGCGCTCAGTTTAAAATGTCTTAAGCCGACATGTAATCAGCTACTTCCGAAACGTGAATTACTTCAAAATATTTTCCTGATCAGCGGCGTTTGTCAGCCTCTGCAAGTGCTTTGCTCTTGGTCGACAACGTCGTCATCGTCGTCGTCGTCGTCGTCGTCGTCGTCTTAGCCGTTGACGCCGTTGTCGACTGTCGTCTATCAATTCATTCTTGGCTGCAAAGTAGCTCTGTTGAAACCAGTTCTTCGCCACCAACTGGGCTCTTGACAAACTGCGGACTGAGAAACGAGCTGAATAAACACTAATCCGCGCCGCAGAAAATAGACGAGAAAAACCTCTTCAACCTGATATCGCACTACCTACTGGTTAACCCCTGACCCGCGATTGCATTTTATTCTTCGTATTCACACTTCAATTTCCTTAGGAGTGTTCTCGCCCGGACCTATCCCATTCCCATTTCGTTCAACCTGGCTGATCGCGCGATATGTTTTTATTAATAGAATTTCCGCATGATCATTTTTATTGGAGATCCATCTTGGGGTCCCGCAGGGGTGTAGTCTGCCCTGCAGCAGCCGCAGTGAGGCAATCTGATGGCACGTGAGTGAGGCAAGTTGGTTTCTTCATTAGTCGAACCGATCGATGGTATCCCAATCATTGACTGAATCTGAAGCTAGACGGGAAGACCAGAAGAATCCCTACCTAGAATATCCCAATTGTGGTTCTATACCCGAGCCGTTGCAATTGTAAATTGATTTTGAATATAAACAGTAGTCTAAATAGAAAGGAACTGGTTTATACCAGCAAGCAATTTTGATCCAAGGCAATCGCACTAATCAGGTTACCTTTGGCCCGAAAATTAGGAAAATCTCTGACCCATAATTACCGATTTGCCTCATTGCCAGAACATAAAACACAAAAAAGAGAAATGTTTTACTGGAAACAATAATTGCATCGGTGGCAATGCAATCAGACTGCAAATTGCGAAGTTAGTCGTGCAAATTCTTCGGCCGTCAGGTGCATTTCTACCGTTAATAATGGTGTATCGGTTGCTGGGTGTATTATTTGCACTTTATTATCACGTTTGGAAAATCCAGCCAACGTATATATAAACAGCGAAAATACCACGCTCTCCTCTAACTCTAACCTTGGCTGGGCTCCGGGGACCAGAGGTCGCCTGTTTCCTTCGAATGCAATTTTGCATGCGCCCCAACAGCGACCCGGCCGACCACGTAACAATGGAAAGTCTTAAGGCGCCTCGGAGCCCAAAAATGCCGCCAGTTGGTGGATAATGCAAGAAAAGTGGCAAAACACTTGTCCGCACGGTTAAATCATTCAAAAATTAACTGCTACGGGGTTAAAACGTGACTAAAGCCTTAATATTGTTAATGTTGCTCTTGCCTTTGCTTTGCACTTTATAAACAATGGACACCTTGCCGCCGCTAAATTACATTCACGGCTGTTGACAACATAATGACCAGAGGGTGTTGCATGCTCGAGTAATTATTTCAAGAATTACTTAAATTTTACATTAAGCAATACCTTTCAAGGTTTATTCAAATTTCATATTTATTTTTTGCATAAACATGACTTACATTCTTTTCTTAGTTCTCACTTTCGATTTTTGAGAAATATATAGGACATATATCTAATATTTCAGAAGTAATTATTGTATCATAATACTGTTCTGTCTATTGTATGTATTATAATTATGTATTTGGACTAACAAAGTTAGAAATTGATTTATTAACCTCTTCAGAGACATTGGCACATATGTGTACGATTAGTTTTTTAGAAATTAAAATTATTTTAACTGAAAAACAAATTAAAATCTGTTAAAGAACTACTCATTAGATTATATTTCAACAATAAAACCAAACAATTTGTAGTATGGCAGCATGTATAGCATTTTATTCTACTGGAAATTAACTGCTTTCAAAATACTTCAAAGTTGCCTCTGATTACCGCGTGGTTTCTTTTTAGTTTATTGGAAAAACATCCTAAATTTCTGATAAATAAACTATCCAATGTATTACATTTGGTTAGTTTAAATATGTGCTTTATTTTGTAAAATAATCTGCAAATTTAGGTTTTCTATTTTTTTAATAATAGCACTTTACTGTCAAATATTTGAACTCAGTTTTCTTTTTTATACTAATTGCTTTTCCAAATTTTTTACTTACTGGGTAGCTGTCGATAAAAAATAAGTAAATAAGTAATCAAATAAAACATGAAACCACTTTTTCCATCTTTAAAAAATTCTTCCCTGAAGAGGTTAAAACAACGATTTTGAATAAAAACACCTTAACAAACCATGAGGTCCTAAATAACATGAAAATCTGATAGCATAAACATTTAAAATAAGCGATTCCGGCAACACATTTATAACCACATTTATGAAAATCGCTTTAAATTTTGCATTCTTAAAACCAGACCTCTTTTTGGGTTATTTATCTCGATTTTCAAAAACTGAACTATTTTCAATAAGCTAAATAATTTACCTATTTGTCATCACTTTTGTCAATATTTTATGCCCATCTTTTTGAAAATTTCACTAACATAACAAAGGATACGAACCAAATGTTTTAAAAATCAGTAATTTTTTCCAGAATCAATAGTATTACACTTGTACAGCATCGCAAAATCCTGCACTATTTGATAAGATTCTAAATCTTATATTTTAAACAAATGAAAATGCTTTATAGTCTCGAGTTCATTAAAATAAAAATCAACTTGTTCTGTTTTTAATATACCTCCCACTATTCTCCAAAAATCAGTAGTTTTTAAAAGAGATTCCTAGTTATGGTTCGATTAATACTATTGTAAAATAAAAGGAAGGAAATATTTCGATATACATATATAATTAACTTAATTAAAGACTAAAATCCTTTTAATTAAACTAGTCCAGCATAAATATAAGGCCATTAAAACCTGAAATTTTAAGAAAGTTTTGTGATCATTTCCACCTACTAGACATTTGGAAAAAATATTGCTAATATTATTAATATTACAAAAGACTGCTTAGTACAAAAACTATATGTAGGACAAAAAGTGATACATTTAGAAATTCGTGTAAGTGGCAATGAAAATATGATAAATTAACTTTTATAAATTGCTTATTTTATTCATCTTAAATATATGTAGTTTATTCTGGTAATATAATAAAGAACCACGTTCTTAAAAAAACAACATCTTTATTGTAATTCTTATAAGAAATTACAGAACTGATAAGAATATATTTTTGGTTTTTTTTAATTGGTTTTATTACTGAAACTCTTACTCTGTTACTCTGAAAATCATGCTTATTTGTTTTTATTTTTAATAACTTCGTAATGCACAATATTTCACTATTGTGAATACGCTGAAATAAAAACAATACCCATACAAATCGTATACATATATGCAAAATATTCGATTTTCATAAAATGTCCCTTACATTGGCACTTCAATTAGTTGAAAAAAATTAGACAGACATTAAAAAAGAATACAACTCAAATTCTTCAAAATCGTTTCAAATCAATGTTTTTTCTACCTAAAACGAAATCTAAAACCAAGAATTTTCAATCCAATTTCCAATTCATAGCAAAAATTAATACAATTCATTCAAAGCCTTAAATTGAAATTTTAATCATCGTAGGTACATTCTAAAGTTAAGAACGCATAATATTCAAGAATATTGTAGCTAAAATAAGTAACTTACATTTACTAATTTCTCTACTATCTAATACTAAAATATAGTAAGAATTAGCTGGTATCGGGATGAGATTAACCTAAGAACTTATTGTGCTTGACTGACAATAGTTAATAACAATAATTATCGTTTGTACTTGCTTGGTAAAGGACTCTTTTAAAAAATATGTCTACTTAAATATGCTCGACTTAACTTCGAAATGGTTAATCAAAAGAAATTTTGCAAATCCATGTTCCACACATGCCAGATATGACCTTACAAGATAATCCGATAAAATCGGTCTATTGTTCGCATACGACGACTTTCATTGGCGCATAAACAAAACTTGCAAAATTGCAGGCATTGCCCAATTGCCATGTGCACATCTGGGCACGGCCGTCCAAAGACAGCGGTCTGCAAAAAACCGCGAGCAAACTTGAACCGCCTAGATTATTGCACGAGAGCAGTGACCATGATATCCTACGGCCCGAACTGGGTTACTCCAACAGATTAGTTAACATACCAAAAAATCATCACTAGACGATAAATCCCAGACCCATATATCAATTTAATTAGACTCGTCTCGTCTTTCACCATATTCGAATCGCGCTATTCCTGCCCGCAGGGACTGATGGAGGCGTACTTGAATTATGTAACACTGCTCCACAATGACTAATTCTAGGCCCCGTGCTGGAGAGATGAAGGCACGGTATCTGCGGATCTCTGGGCGCTGCGCCGTGCACCACCCAAAAAAGAGAACCACTACCTGTCAGGTAGTTGACTCGATGTAATAAATTTTTGGCGCACTCTTGTTCCCTGACAGAAACACTAACTCACCGCTGAGCGATTTGCGCAAGCTCAAAAGAGTTTTAGGCTCAATTGCACAAAATAAGCCGTAGATGCCCGCGCCGCCGATTGCTAATGTGATTGAACAGGCGTATCTGAATGGAATTAAATGCGAGGAGCTTATGAAATTACACTTGTAGCCGCCGAAAAAGTGCCCCTGCGTGGCACGAACTTGATTGCTTCGCATGTTCACTTTTTCTTCATTGATTTCTACACAAAAAAAAAAAAAAAAAAAAAAAAATGCTTCCGGTCATTTACGTCTGATCTATATGCACGGTTGCACGGTCTGCCACCTTGTCAATTTTGGTAGGCATTCACTAAATTTGTATTTTTCAATTGTAACATTGAATAATAACTATTTTGGAGGATTAGACTTAGAGCGGTAAAAGGTTTGCAAATCAATTGAAAGTATTACAGCTTAATCCCTGAATAAAGCCAACGACATTGTAGCTAAGTAGAAATGGCATGAAATTCAAGAGACCTTGTGACTCTTTCATTTTTAAATTCCTATACTTATATGCAAATATTATTTCCCAGAAGAAAACTTTAAAGCTCTTGTAATTTCCAACTTTTTATTCTCCATAATCCTGCTCCGAACAACAACTTTAAGAAAGTTCTTAATTTAAAAAAAAAAAAACTTTTAAAAACAAGCTTTTATCGTATTCTACTCCTCAAACCCTTTCATTTGATGCCCATGTCAAGGGGGTTGTAAAGAAAAAGGTAATCCGCCATTTTGGGGCGTCCGACATATTGCATTGTCATCGGGTTTAGATAATTGTAACAAATTTTATAATTTTCCGATAACAGGAACTGGTTCAAAATTGACTTGCAAGATTTGGCCTAAACATACAAACATACAAAGTTATATAAAAGCTTGTAAAAATAGTAGTTTATATTTAAGTCGTAAATGTAGTAAATACATATGTTTCAAATTTTCACATTCACTTTAAGCCATTTCTGGCTTGCTTAATATTAAAACATTTTTAATTTAAGTATTCCAAGACAAACGATTAAAAGGATGTAAAAGATAGAAATCGAGATCCACAAATCAAAAAATGATTGAGTTCAAATTACGAATTTATGATTTACATAAATACATATTTGAAATTACTTGTAAACGGAGCAGAATAAGTTTTAATCACCCGGCAGCTGCAGAATCTTATTTTATATATTATAGTTGTCGACAACTTTGAATATGTATGCAATCCTGCGCGAGAACTGGTAATCGAATCTTTTATAAAATTTCTTAAAATCACTAAAGTTTCTTATATTGGTTGTGATTTTTTCCCATTTTTTTTTATACATACATATTAGGTTATTTATTTGGGATTTGAAAAAAATGTACTAAATTTTTATTAAACATAATTAATAATTAACAAAGTTTTTCATATATATGTATGCATGTACATATAACAGAGCCTCTATATAAAAAAATGTAGTCCAACGGCCGGGTCGATAACTTCAGAATGATTAGTCCAAAAAATAAAAATAAAAAAGTTTTGTATTCTATATAAAAGTTTTTCTTGTTGCAAAAAAATTTAATTTTTTCGAAGTTTTTACTTATATTCAGAGGCTTAACAAATACGTATTTAAAACAAAACGGCTACTTACAACGATAGCTACTACACTGATTTCGGTCAGGTCGAGAATAGTCGTTTCGAGAAAAACGCGATTAACAAATAAACTTTACATACATACAACACGGTTGTGTTGATTGCGCTTACTTAAAAACTTTATTAAAAGTGATTTAAAAATTTGTATTCATACTTCTAATAGGGTGAATTTTTGGACAAAGCAAAAAAAAAGATTTGTTTGCTTTAATCCGTCACAGTGGTGCCTTCCTTAAAGCTCGACTAACTTCCTGAAAAAGCACCTTTTTAAGGTTTATTTTTATTATTTGAGTGTTTGCATTTAAATTCTTCTCTTTTTTTCCTATAGTTTTTATATTTGCACTATATCATATACTACACTACTGACTACTACTACTGCTGAATTTCGAATTTTTTACTCATATAAGAGTTCATCGAAATAGGTACCATATAAGACCCAATTAACGATCACTGTAAAGACAGCTGATTTGAACTAGAAATAGCGAGTGGTTTGCGTGGAGCTAACAATCTTGGATTCATGACCCAGAGCATAATTACTGGCTAGAACCAAAGATTTGGACCAGTCAGTCAAGACCTGTAGACGGACTTAAGACGGAGGTAATTGTGGGGCAACAGAGACATTGTTAACTGGCAAAAGGGACGCATCGTGATTCATTTCTCCCAGTAAAGTGAAATTTTCGTTGAACATCGAACAGGTTACATTTAAATGAAATTTTATCTCCATTTCATTGACCTGATTGAATTGTTCGGTACAGGGGGATCTAGATCCGTGGCGGAGCTTGAAAATTTCCCATGTAAAACACTTGATGGGATACGGATAAGGCAGTTCCTTAATTCCACGATAAAATAAAGAGATAAAAACGCGAGGCGATTTGTAAGAAACGTAATGACATCTTTTGATGACTCGTCACGATCTAAGGTGTAGTTGGGACTTTTTCTCACGACGGATCCCATCCAAATCTGAAGGCACTTTGCAGCATCCCGGCTAAGTAAAATGCCCGTGCGCTCGAATCACAAAAGAGGTCTCCTCCAACCGAAACGAGCGACCTGACAAAGAGGGCACAAATCAGGTTGATTTGAATTACAATTGGACCGCTGTATGTTTCTAAACATTTCGCTGTTCGAAGTGGTGGATGGATGCCCCGACAACGGCGGGATCGGGATGAGATCACACTTAGAAAGTTACACGCAATAGTGGCGAGAGATTGATTTGTCGTGGCCGGCGATGGGAGTTCGAATCTTCGATGGCCGCGATACACCGGCCGGATCCCTCTGACATCAATTACACGTTGTTTTCGCGATGCTAAACAAAACAGTGGTCCAATTTGGCAAGCGTATTCAATTTGCCAAATTGTAAGTCATGAGACGTTGCCGATTACCTCGATCAGTTCGCTTCCTTGTACAGTCCGATCGCATCGATCGAACCGATTTGGTGAATTGGGTCGGGAAGCCAAAACTAAAATAGCTCCTTCGCCGTTCACTTGACTTTTTGTTCAAGATAAAATCTTTTAGGCCTACCGATTTGCAATCCAAATTTTTCTTCGAAAATTTACTGAATTTTATCGTGAAACGTTACTTATAACATCAGTAGGCATGAAATTCATTCAGAGCTAAATTTGGTGGAGCTTTCCACTTCAACCCTATTTCATCACGTTCCGAATTGAATTTCAAATATTATCCTAAAATTGGAGTAGCACTTCCTGGGTTTACGAGATTTATCTTTTCAAATGCACATAAAATCGAGTAGACTTTTTATTAAGGCTATCATCTTAATCATTTCTTATTAGTTTTCCTCATATTTTCATACCACTAAAATAATTCTTACGCTTAAGATTATTCCGATATATGGCGGTGTTCTTAAATTGGCGGTAAAGGTATTTAAAATTACTACAAAACGTTTGAACTTTTAATGAAATCATACAGATTATTTATTGGGCCATTTTAAAATAGAATTTATATATGTATGTTTGTAAATCAATTCAAAATAGATTTACCTTGATATACTCGTAGATACATGTTACTTAATTAAGTCTGACTTAACTACCATGAGTCACAAAAACAACCTGCTTTAGCCAAATAACTTTTTGTTCGTAATGCACAGGTAGCCCAAACGCTTCTGTACCCTTACCTTAATTTGTTATGCCACTTGTTTTGAAGATTTTGAAGAAGACAAAAAATGAGTCATCATCTTAATAAGTATTATCTGCTGCAGGTACCTGAAAGGCTTCTGCTTATGATAAACAAGGCCATTTATATTCAAGGTTGCTCGATAAGGTTATCTTTGTTTATTCCTCAATCTGTCAAAATTGTCTGTTTTTGTCTAACATTTGAGCTATAGGTATGGTACCTTTCTTAACTGCTAAGAATTATTTTTGCGAACATTTTACCTGAATTATAAAAACATCCTCATTAATTTTTTTTTTCCCAAAATTCAAGATCTCTTTCCAAAACAAAATATACAATTGACTAATATTTGCAGGTTTTCTGAATTAATGAAATGAATAATATTACTATATGTTTTCACCAAGTTCCAAAGTATATTTGTCGACCTCTTATTTCAAAGAACGGAATATCTAATAATTAAAAGCAATAAAATAAGATTTAAGAAACCACGAAGTTTGAACTTGAAAACAAATTTTATATAGAATTACTTTACTATATATCATTTTCTTAAAGACGCAAAGAAATAATTTTTAAAATATTCACGATCGTTAAAATGTTGACGATAGGTGTTGGAACAGTTTACTTTAAAATTGTTTATCTAATATTATTTACAAATCGATTTTTAGGGTTTCGTATCAAAATTATAAAAAAGAACTCTTATGTGCGTCTTCGTTCGTCCGTTTGTCTGTCTGTCACAGCTGCGTATTAATTGTATCGACTTGAAATTTAGAATAGTTTTAAGTCATGCTTGCCCAACTTTATTGCAAATGACAGAATTTAAAAAAAAAATATTTTCATTCAAAAGTTTCCAAAATTGTGGGTCGAAATTTTAAAGTGGGGTTAGAAGGTAAAATGGGGTATCATATGAAAGAGCTTCATTTGCACATTCTAACTTTATGCCTTTTAAGTAGATAGGTGTGTTATTGCTAACTATGTAGGTTTACCAAAGAAAGTACAACCAATGTGCACCTATCCGTTAGTTAAATTGTTTTGCGTCTTAGAAAGAAACTGAATTTTATAAAAAAATCGCATTGTCCAGAATTATTGGCCTAAGTTTCATTAGGTATGATGCTTTTATTAAAGTTAGTATTATACAATTTTATTTCATTTACTACCGATTGTGATTCAATACACATCATCAAATTATCTCAAGTATTTTACCCACAGCAAACTGCCCAACTCCTTATTTCCGAAACTAAAGAAACTAGAACTATGAAAAAAGTTTCTTTACTGAAAGTTTATAGCAAAATTATAGCGGTCGATAAAGTTAACTAAAAAACTTTATATACGTTTCCTTCCAAGGTACGAAACTCTTAGTGCGCGAGTCCGACTCGCACTTGGCCGATTTTTATTATTTGTTAAGTTATTTCAACCATGAAATACATAAATTTGGGCTGCCATATTTTTGTGTAATAAAGCAAAACTAAAATAAAGAAGACAGATATTTTTAAACATTTTTAATACATTTTCGAAAAAATCATTTGTAAATAGTTTTTCAGTTTGAACAAATGGGGAGGACAAATGAATGAAGTAAAAACGTTTCTTATACCTCATTTTTATGACATAATGCGGATAATTTGCTCAACACTGAAATTGTACATAAAATACATGCTCTAACGCTACTTGTCGTAATGGCGTAAAACGGCGTCATGCGGACTAGCATAAAGCAACGGAAAGCAAAGCAATAAATCAACAACAAAAAATCCCTAAACGAAAAATATGTCAATAATAAACAGCAACGAAGCGCGATAAATTTTATGCGCACCTTAAATTTACATGCCTGAGAAGATGCGCATGTCAACATGATAACAACGACTTTTCAGTTACCTGCAAGGTTTCAAATAGCCAGGAAATTCCCCTTCTAACGAATTTGTTGATTATGCCACGCTAGATAACGATTCCCGCCAATTTTGCTAACCGCCACAGCACAACGGTTTTATTCAAAATTATAATAATAAATATTTATACGAGGAGTTGCTTGAGAACTCTGGGAAATTTTTAAGGAACTGAGACTAAGTGGATAATGGAAATTTAATAAAATCTGTTCTTTCCCTACTCGTGATACTTCGTACAAAGCCGTTTATATGTAGGTTACGCTGAAAAAGTATTACAAAAAAACAAAAAATTGAAAATACACTTTTAAACATGTTTTATAAACTATGAAATAATATCACCAAGCTTTAAGACGATTTATTAAGATTGTGTACGAGAAAAATTATACTTTCTTAAATTCAAAATATTAAAATGAAACATTCTCAATTATTAGAACTGGGTCAGGTTAAGTTAGCTTATTATATACTGAGATAGTTTTTCTTGCAAATACTCGAACACTGGGGTCTCGAAATTTCTTTACTTTTTTTATGATAACATGAGAAAACAAGATAAGCTTAACACTTTTACAACTGCCGAAGTTAAATGACAGTGGCATTATTATAATTAGTATAAGTTGTATAAAGCTTCAAATTATAGAATAAAATAATTGCTAGAAACTGAATGTTGTAGAAATTCGTTTTATAATATCTTTCAAGGACGTCCTGCACTGCAAGAAAATTGCCCTAAAATTCTTATTTCTGATCAAAATGAGCCATTTTCGAAAAAAAACGTAATTTAAAATACATGGCCCAAAAAAATTCATGCAAAAGTGAAACAATTTTATTTGAACTAATTTGATGACTATAATCTGTTTCGCTAGTGATATTTAGATTGTATGACTATAGCTAATAAAACTATTATGCATTTTTAACCTAGCTATTTATAATCAGACACTAAGTTGTGTCTGTGTTTAAAAAAATTACTCTCTGATTTCGAAAATTTGGAACATTTGTGCAAAATAGTTTATCATGTAAATATCAACTTCTAAACAATTGATAGAGATTATAAATTCAGAAAAATTAAGATTATTTATGAACGCAACAACTGCGTCATTTAGTAATTTTTTTGAAAATGTTACAAGTAGCGGTTATTTTTTTAATATTAACAAGATTCCAAAGTAATCAATAATTTTTCTCTAAAAATAACTCTTCTATGTAAAATTCCAACTGTTCAACTGTGTAGAGTTGTTGCTTAAACATCACTGAAGCAATGGCCTACAAAATTGATTTTATTTCCAAGGCCGAATAAAGCGAAGTCAACAATTCGCAGGTACTTTAAAATTGATTTATTTCACGCAATTTACGACGAATGCGAATTCGCACCTAGAGATTCAGCTTCAGAACCCAGAGCATACAAAAATGTATTACCTACAGCTGTCGAAACGTTCAAGGCTATTGATCTCAGCTCCTTAGCATGCGATTTGGAATTCTAATAACGCATAAGGCAAACGGCCCCAATTTCATCCTCAGGATTCATCCAGAAAATAAATGCGCATGCAAATTTTGGAATATTGCGAGCGCAAATAAAGTGCCCACAAGCACCTCAAATTCTGTCCTCTGCGCGTACCCCAACCATCTCACCTAGTGGGTTCTAAAATGCAGCAATTTCCGAGCCGAGGCCCAAAGCCATAGGCCACGTGGGGCCTGAAAATCGCCTATTCAGGGAATTACTGCAACAATTAACTTTGAACCCTGCGCGGTCGGCGGGCCCCCATGCTCGCCCCGCCGCCGCGACGCCGCCAGCGCGCCCAGCAATTCACGGGCGCAAAGCTCATTGGAGCCACTTTGCCACTTTGCACAAGAATTGATTTCCGGCGAGGCGCGATTTGCATATCGAGACGAAAGGTGCACCTGGCCCCAGCGCGGTAACTGGAGGTTTCTTAATCCGCGCAGTTTCAAAATTTTACCTTAACCCGGCTGGTGACATGCACGGCACGCCTGAGCCCTGCTCGCAAAAGATTCGGCGGACTTCTGTGACTCCGCGGGCACTTGGTAATAACGCGAATGAAAACACCTCGCCGAATGCGTCTATTTAACCGCGATTATTCACGCAAGTGGAGGCAGCCCGATGTTTTTTTCAAAACGTCGTGGCATCGAAAGCAGTCGCATTTGAATTTTGGAATTCCCCCGGGTTTGGCAATTCGGCGATTTTGCATTTAGAACTTTTTAAAGAAGTTCTTTGCAATTCTCAATCATCCTGCGCTAAATTCTTGAATATTTCAAAAATTTTGCTCAAGGCTAAGTGATGATTTAATTAGAACAAAAAATAATTCAAAATCAGGCAAATTGAATGCTTTCAAAAAGTCAGAAGTAATTTTATCTTTGGAATTCTCCGCTCCTATTTAGAAAATTATATTAAGGGTGCCAAAACCAAACTAATTTTATGGTAGGTATGTGATTTGATGTTATGAGGTACACCAACTTCAATGGCAGATTCCAAACAATTTATTTCAAACAAGATCGTTTAATTAAATTCTTTTATTTAACTTACACTACGTGTAGTCAAATCTTGCAATGCAAAATTTTTATACTTAGACTTTATCAATCTTAATGAAAATTGGAACACATGTTCAGCTCCGGTGACAATACAAGTTAGTGGTGTCGCCCGAGCGAATCCACCCCCGCATAAAGAATTTTTTTAAAAAAAATTTTTTTATATTTTATCTTGTTTTTAGATATACTTATTTTTTTAATTTATTTATAAGGTTTAGATGCATGACTTCAAAATCTAAAATTTATGCGATTTTTATAACATGGGTTGGGTATTTCATTTTTAAAATTGTGAATGCATAGCTGAAATATTTGTTCGATTTAGATTATATGAGTCATTTTGGTTTGACGTATCAACTTTTTGAAATTCAAAATCAATAACCTTAAGAAACCGTTCATACCCACATTTATAAGAGAAGAAATTTTTCAATTTATGTAACCATACTTTTCTGTTTTTAATAATAATTATGAATTTTTAAATATGAATTGGTATAGATTTTTCTACATTTTTTCTACAATTGAGTGTCTATGTTTTGAAGTATGTTAATAAGATTTTAGTAAAACTTGATATATGTACATTCTCCTAGATGCAGTAATATTGAGACATTTTTAAAATTTTCTTGGGTCTTCCTACATTCGTAAATATAAAGAAAATCGGAAAGGTTTAAAAATTTCTTAATAATACTCAATAATATTTAAACATTTTATTTTAAAATCTACAAGTTTCATTACAATTACACAAATATATGTGTTTCTCAAATATAAATTTAAAGAAGCCAGTGAGTTTACAAAGATAAAACTGATATTTTATTATGTCGACAAGTTCAGGGGATATATGTAGATACAGTACATATACTTAAACTAAAAACATTTTCAAAAATGTTTCAATAATTATTTTGGTGTAGGTATACTTAATACCCACCTCATTTAAGGATTTTTTCTCACGATCGTTTAAAAGATTTGAAAAATTAATGCCCTATAATATTTGAAGAAAAGGAACATACTTATCTCTCAAAATTATTTAAAGAAAATTGCATTACTTACTTATAATTAGAAACTGTAAGAGGAGGTTTGTTCCGCCGCTACTTATAAATCACTCAATTAACTTTATACAAATTTTGGTTACGTACAGAGAGGACTATTTGTCCAATGATAAACTAAATATTATCCGACTTAAGCCAAAATTGAGCCAAACTTAGATCGGATTAAGCTTAACTTAAATTTCAAGAAGTAGTAACAGCTATTAGAACAGAACGATTATTTTTAAATCAAACAATAATGCTCTGGGCAACACAGAACACGAATAAGCTAGTATTATTTAAAAACGTACTCATGAAATCAAAGCATTCTGTTTTGTTTTTTTTGTTTTTTTTCTTTACAGCGTTAATATAATTGGTACCGGAAACGTGCCATGAAATTTACAAAATCGTATATTATTTAAAATGAAAGATATCAAAAGGATGGACTGTTTTTTAGAGTTTTTTTATCTCTAGTGTTGATAGCCTCCAAGGTTTCTTCAAATTTGATGAATTTTGATAAATAGCCCTAGGAGAAACTACACGATCACCTACAGCGTCCAATACAGTGCAATCACAGGGTAATTTTTCAACTATAGATGCTTTTGAAAAAGATTCTTCAAATTCCACAGGTCCAATCAAAACCTTTTCACAGGTTGCGCAACCTGCGGACGCGGCCGCAAATTGAATAATTATCCTCGCCGGAACCTCCATAGTTCGTTCACAAAAAGCACTGTCTCTAATTAACTGGCGTTAAATTCGTTCTATGAGCGCGGTCTGCCCGCCACAGAAAAAGTGGCCACTTGTCCAGAAATCGTCGTGTGCCGCACTTGATTTATAGCTTCAGTTAGCCCCCTTTGAAAGAAATTAAATTAATTAAGTCACGACGGGGCAAAACACTTTTCGAATTCCAGAGGTGCGAAGGAAATCAATAGAATGCTAATGCTCACCTGCTGCGCGATATCGCCCAAGAAAAAGCTAACAGCCGGATAAAGCTGGATAAATTAGAGCTTATTTATCGCCCAGTGGTCAGCCTTTGAGCGGCACGGCGGCGGCGGCAATTGCATAAGATCACTTTTTCAGCCTATTTCAATTAGAGCCCTCAATCGCCGGAAAATTCGATCAAAGGCGTCTTCTTCCCACAGAGCTACTCACCTTTTTGCTTTTCAATTACATAATGTCTTTTTGTTTAGAAACCAATACAAAATTGATGTTTCTTTTTGTATTTCGTCATTATTTTAAAAACCCACCCCAAAAATAATGTAATACCTTTGTAATTGACATTGACAATTATCGAACATAAAAATCATTTAAACATCCGAAATGTCGATCAATGCTTAATTTTTTGTAGCTTAGCTTTTCATAAAAACTATTAAAATCAAAATTTTACCAGAAATCTGTTAAAACTAGTAACAGAAAAATTAACTATAATACAAAAGCTACCGAGTTTACGTGCTCAAAACTTATAGCTGGTACTCCTTTAAATTACATTTGGTTAAGAAGTAAAATATGATTTAAAGTAGTTACTCAAGGAATTCAATTAAGGATTTCCGCGATCGTTTTATACTTAACATATATACATATTATGTATGTATGTATCTATGTATATAAAGTAATTTTTTAATCAGATTTTTAGCAATCAGGGCAAATTAATTCAGCCAGTAAGTAACATTTAAATTATGTTATATACAATTTCTACAAAATCAATGGGCTTCTAAAAACTCTAAGCATTTTGAATTTTTCGAAAATTGCAAATAGTAAATATACCAAATGACCTTTTTCAATTCCTACACTAAATCGTTAAAAAACAAAACGACGGACAATCAAAATAAAACGATGGAATTAAATATTAATTTTACTTTTAAGGTTAGCTTATGAGAGATTCTTTCAGTTGTTTAAAATTATGTCGTGCTAGAAAAGATTTTCATGAGATAAATTTGTTCATGGACTTCTTAAACCAAAGCTTTTGGACTTAGGTTTGAAAAAAAGTTACCGTAGTACGACCACCATCCACCAGAGGGCTTTCAGCAAAAAGTTACACTCCAGTCAAGATATAAACCCAAATCTGGCGTGTAGGAATAAAGATAAACAACTGCACTGAGCTTTTGGGTGCATAATTAATTTGTAGGCTATATATACTTAAATCCGTAATTATTTCTTCAAATATATTATTTACTATTTTATTATACGTATGTATTTATATCAAAGTGGTATAATTGTTTGTTGCGAACCGATATACATAAAAATGCAATCCACCTTAAAAATAGATAGGGAATGGCTTTAAATTGTATACATACTTTTCAAATTAGTTTCGCTATATTATAGAAATATGGTTGCGAGGAAGCACTTTTGTTCTACTTAGATAAACGGTGCACTCAAGGCTGACTTTAATAGCCATCTCTCCTCAAGACAATTTTAGCTTTCTTAATTCAAACAATTTTATTTATTTTTATTTTTTTGCAAACGTATGGCAAACAAGAGTCAGAAAGATATCGTCGGCATGCTTGTAAAACCCCCAAAATGCTGTTTTTCTCATTTTTACTAAAATCGTTGTTTTATGAATATATTGGATGATAATGAGCATGAAAAACACTTTTGGCTAAATCGAATGAAAACATTATAATCGTAAGAATTTCGAAAATCCTATCATATAAGAGATGAACGAATATTCAATATTTTTGATAGTCGTTCAAAAAAATCGCTTGTTATTCTTCAAATAGATGCCAAGTCTAGTCTATACCTAAATATTATATATCAGATTTTTGTATCGTTTCATTTAACATGTCCCATTCTATTTAGTTTAAAAATTTAAATCACATGACAAGTAAACTGCTAATCATCTTAAGACGTAACAAGCTGTAATCAGTTATTTAAGAAAGAAATCTTAACAAAATTAAATAAAATACATAACCCGAACAGAATTTTTAAGACACGTGAGTGATGTTAACAATTTTTTATCAATAAAAGATCAAGTTCAAGTTCATAATTTTAAATTATTTTTTAATTTAATACTACCTCCTATAACCTTCATTAGTCATTTTGCCTTTTGGATATTACGGGCAGAAACGAATGTGTTGATTTTTGCTTTTATCTGTTATAATTTCGTGCCATAATTTACCACCGACCGAAAATAGTCATCAGAATCCCAATCGAAGGCATCGGAATAATTTTCAAGCATACATTTAATTTTTGACTATTTTAATGACTTTTGTTATAAGAAAATTACAACTTATGAAAATTACAATTTTAATTCGTGTATTACTTGTTTTATTACCAAATCAATTAAGAATAACTTGATAATTACCAATGAACCGACAACAAATAAAGGCAAACATTTATTAAATAATTTCGGTTTTTAGATATTATTAAGAAAATTAGTTTCAGCCTTTTATGTGCAAATTTTGTAAAGCTCAAAATTATGCGTTATTCCCATTATAAAGTAGGTAAAATAAGTCATTCAACTATTCAAACAAATTGTTATAAGTTCGTTCTTAAATGCGTTACGTTTCTACTTCCACTTTTGAAAAGGTCGTCCTAAGTCCTACCTTTTGTCAAATCGGCATAACCTGAGGAAAACTGGAATTCATTGACTGCCCCGAGCTTTGTGGATTCGTAGTTTCTTAGAAATATTTCTTTCAATATTTTGTGAAGACAAACAAAAGCAATGATAAAAGATCTCTTTACGAAAAACCCCCAAACACACAGCCTTGTTTGCATACCGTAAAATGTATTTAAACTCACAGTCACAGGTTAGGTTCATTCATATTTAGCATTACAATTTACCTCGCAGCGTTTATTTATTTTACAATTTCCGAAAGCTTCTGAAGTTTTCGAAATCCCAAAACAAATAAAACTTCCTCCACGGCGTTATGTAATCCAGCTTAAGTTTTAAAAGAGAAAAAAGTGTAACCGGTCGGAAACTCACTGATAACACCAGTAACCGAATTTAGATTCATTCAAATCTGTCAGATTAAGGTGATTTTTGTTTCTAAGGGAAGAGAAAGCAGTGAAGAATACGAAAAATTCTATTCACATGGCTTTATTTAAAATATATATAAAATAAATGAATAATAACTTAATTCTGGGGATAGGGAGATATTAAATTAGGGGATAAATCAGTAACTAAATAAAATATGTGCAAAATTATTCTAAAGTTTGATAAATGCAAGTCTTTTCGTTCCAAAGAATGTCTTTTTGGGACATTATCTCTATAGTCACTCAGGAAGTTCGGACAGCTCCTTTAGGAGGCTTTCATTGCACCTGAATATCCTTTGGTGTTCGGGGAGTTCTCCTATTATATGGTCTTGGAGGAGTTTTAGAGCAGCCTTAGAATGTCCTGTACCCCGAAAGGCCAGAGTAGCGTCTCTTCCAGCATAATCAAGTATTATATCCTCACCACCTGGGTGCTGAAGACAAAATTTCGTTACATTTGGAACTTAGTAACTTTTTTAGAAATACTCACCGATTCTAGAAACTTAGTAACATCGTAAATACGATCGTAGATAACAATCCAACAATCTGTTAAATCATCATGTTGAGCTACTTCCTCAAGGGATATTTCTGGAAGAACGGATGGACTTCTTACATCACTACTGAACCCCGAGTGCGGTACTTTAAAGCGACTTAACCTCAAAGCAGCAAGATTTATCTCCACAGGGCCATCAGTGGCGGCATTTTCAAAACTAGCCAATTCAGGGTCAATTAAATCATTCCGATTCACAATTTCCATTTTTCATATTTTCCGTATTTTCCGTATTTAAATTGTAAATTTTTTCCTCACGACAAAATTGCGTCTACAGCTTCAATTGTAAAATCAACGTTTCTAATTAAATGATCGTACCGAACAATTCCGCGGCTAACTCGCAACTAACTCAAGGAAGGGGTCTTCTAGTGATCTTCTGTGTTATCTGCGAAGTAACGCGAAGCTAAAGACATCTGTACAACTGGACATATTTATACAAAATGTTAAATATATAACATCGGGAAACGGAGATTTAGCACTATATCGAGAGAGATACGCTGATACGGAGATGCTCCGTCATCAGATGGTGGAACGGCGATTAAACGGCGTCAAGTCTGAACATACGCGTGATATTAGAAACGGAGCATTGTTTTATACTATGCTTCATCGAATTTCAGCTATGATGCAATGTTTAGGTGTTCAACTTCTATCGCGGGGAAGGTTTGAGCGTCAACCCAAATGAGGTGAATGGGTCAAGTGGCTGCATTGCTACTGCATCTTATGTTTTTGTTATTGATACAACTTCAACTGATTTTTACGTAAGATAATAGTTGTAATGTATAAACGCTGATAAAATTATTTTTAATAGACACTTTTGATCAGCTTAAACATATTTTAGTGATTGGCAGTCGAATTTAGTACACAAAAATTGCTAATTTACAAATCTACGGTCTGCAAAAGAATTACAAACACTTATGAAAATGCACTTCGTACTAATACGCGAGTCAGAATACCATGCTAGAATTAATTTATGATCAAGTAAGGCTAGTGTGGTATTTATTATTTATTATACGTATTTAGAGCTCAAAATATTGAAACTTTAAACTTTTTTCCCGATACAAAGCGCCTTACACGATTACACTAATTAATGGATTAAAACGATAAAGCCTCATTAAATATTCTTGGCAAGGATTATTACTTTTGCTTTATTTTATTAAATAAGAATTGTCTTCCTCATTTTTGCAAAAAAAAAAAAAAAATTATTTTTAAGCCTAGACTGATACTAACTTTTCCTTTTGACCTCATACGATGATACTATGGGATGTGTTGACAATCGAAAGTTTCTTCCGTAGTTTCACGGCTTTTATCACGTCCAAATATTTGTCTTTTTTAAAGAGATGTTAAAGGTGATTGAGATAATTTTGATAGTTTTGTCAAAAAACGGTGTCATAAAATAGTGCGGATGTTTATCAAAAGTTACCAGACTGCTTCAAGTAAAAATTGGGTAAAATGGTTTTCACTTACTACTACTGTAATTATTCAGCAAATCACACATATATCGACAAATGGTAGATTATAATTAATTAATAATTATATTATATATAAAAACTTTAGAGTTAACAGAGAAACCTATAAAACTATACACTTTTTAATGTTACCTACGTAACCACAGAATTTAATTTTAGAACTATATTTAAAGATCGGTGATGACAATCTGTTTAATTTCGGCTCAATCGTTTGCTAAAAAGATATGGAGTTAAACTTTTTATTCATAATAGTCTTTCATTATTAAAACTTCTAGAGAAATCAATAATTGATCATTTTAAAAGTGCAATGAAAACATCGAATTTTATTTCTCAAGACAGTATAAAATCCTCTTTAATGACCCAATGTCACTATATGATAAACCTATTCAGGGGAAAAATTTTAGTAAAAGAGTTCCTAACGCGGGATCGAGCCTCTAATTTTATATAAAAATGTTTGCATTGGATTATCTCTTACATAACAATAAAAATTCAAAATATCTTTAAGTTCAAGCGTCTTATTTTAAAATGCATGAAGAAATTTTAATTAATCATTAAAATATCACATAATTGAAATAGAAGTCATATAAAACACTTGCTAGAATTATCTCGCAGAAATTGTCTAATCTTTAGACAACAAAATTTGCTAATTTAATGTTTGTTTAGCTTAGTTCGTGCGTGGTGATGACCTAAAATGACTTGAGAAAAAACGAAAAATTTTTACTAATTGAGGTCGATCACCCTGGGAACAAATATTGCGTAATGCGAAAATACAAAAGACACCAGACATTTAAAAAAACAATTCTGGAGTATTCACATTTTGTCGTCACGTGATTTAAATTAAATTATTATTTTAGTTTTATTCAACGCAATTAATTTTTATTAAAAGGTAAGGGAAAAAGGTCTAATTGTGATAAATGCGGAAAAATAGGATATTATAACGAGAAACAATGCAATGCAATTAACCCAATTTATAGACATCAATTAACTGCCGTATTCTACATCTTTACCTCGTTAAATTGATTAATAACGCTATTATTGATCTAAATTTCAAGCTCAATGAAGCAGGTTTGTATCTGATTAACTTCCCTTCTTAAGATAGACTTAACACCAGACCAGTCAAATCGACTGGTACTAAATTTCTTAATTTCATTAATTATATTTTTTAAACTGACCTCTTAAGATTTATGCCAAAACTTATTAAGGTTCAAAGTTCCGACATGTTCAAAAACCTTTTTCCATTTATAATTACAATATTAAATTTCAAAGAATATTACATTAAAACGAAAATTATTAAAATTACAAGCTTACGCGCTCGTAGTTTTAGTGTTAAGTATATTATCATATCTTTCCCAAAAGCAACAGTGATTTTAAAGTTCAATAGGATTCATTTGCATAGGTATTCATACGTAAAGGTTAGCAACCATGAGGTTGTCAGAACATTTTTAATCAAAGCCAAACCGAAGAAAACGTAATAAATACATAAATATCTTGAGGGTTTTTTCCATTAAAAAGGGTTGGGTATAGCTCGAGTCTCGAGAGGTCACAAAAACAATTTGTTGCATGTATTTTTCGATATCGGCAGAAACTCTTCCTAAAAAAACAAAATTGAAAGTCATATTATTTTGGTATAATCACTCAAACTGTATTTTTGAACAGAAAATATTTTAATTTGAGAGATATGAATATGATACCCCCAACAGTGCCTAAATTATATAAATTTTTGATAACCAATCACAAAAATGCATACAATTCTTTATTTTTCTATATATATACATATATAAAAACAGATTAGGAACCTGCATGTATATTTATTTTTGGATTAAGCCCGAAAATACTGAGAATGTAATCAAAGTTATCATCGTATGCAACATTTAAACAATTTACGTTCTATTCTCGCATCAGTGATTACGTTTATGTCATAGAGAGCATTTGAAAAACAAAAGATTACATGTCGTCATAGAACGCACAAAAATAAGATATTTTTTTTTTTCTTTAATAGCATTAGAAATTTTCTAATCAGCATTTTTGCGTCGCACAGAAAGGATTTTGTTAATTAAAATGCCTTGACCGTGATAATGAGCAGGGTTATTTATGCAAAGATTTTGCGGATTCCTTCATTAATCTTATTCGGCTTTTTAATAATATTTATAAGCATTCGGCGGAAGAAGATAATTTTACGACAGCAATTAATTTATAGGAAGTGCAACAAGCTGTACGCTAATGCAATATCGGTCAGCTTATCATCAGCAAAATAGTTTGCGCTTAAAGAAGAGTATCAGCGAAAAATTGAAGTTTTGCGCAATGATGCAAGAAATGGGAGCAAATTGATAGTGGATATCCCTTCATTATGCTATATGCTTAATTACATCAAAGTTGCACAATAGATAAGGTATTTGTGGTATAATAAAAGTCGTTGACAAAGTTCAGTCACTGGTTTACTTTTCCACTATCGGATGCAATAAATTGTCATTTTAGTTCTCGTGATGACCTTATATTTTTCCTGAAAGTGTCGCGGCATTAAAACAGAGTGGGAAAATGCCATGTCACAAATAACTTCATCATTAAAAAATGTTGCAGTCTGACTTTAAAACAAAAAAAAAATTAAATAAATTAAATTGAAATTCTGCTAATCAAAAATAAACGGAAGCTAACCCTGAACTTGTCAGCTATTACACTTTGAGCTGAAGATAAGGTTTTGTTTTAACAACATACTAAACGAAGAAAGTCTCGGTTTCAAACTTTGTGAAGTCATTTTTATATTAACTAATTTGAAGTTATAAAAGAATTTTCATTTATTTACTGGAACCGGAAAAGAGTAATTTATCTCGCATATTTAAAAAACAAGTTAATTTAGCACCTGTTGCTAATGTCTGTTATAATAAAAAGATAAATAGAAGGAAACTTTACATCCACCTTTCCAGAAATTCACGAGATAAGCTTCTATATGTTGACATCGGAACAGAGCAATTATTCGAAATTTCATTACCTCCTTATCTTAATTTGACGACCTATGTCAAACTCTAAATATATAATTCGCGTGGAAAAGCTTTAACGGCTTCGGATTCATCTTAAGCTAATTCTACGTCTTGATAGCATTTTTTGTAATGTCGTTAACCTTATTAATTTTAAAAGTGATAGTCACACGCATCATTAGCGTCAATTACACTCATTTTTTTTCCTTTTTCCATACATTTCTCGTAAATAGCCAGTAGCATTACAACGAAAAAAACGCAACGAACTTTTATCAGCTGTTAAGTCATCTTCAGAAGCAATAAAATGTGTTAAAGCTCTTTAAGTCAAACGTCACGCGATATATGATGACAAGATAACATTGCGGCGGCGTAGGATTATTTGAATAAACCCCAAAATGTTGCAAAAATATTTGAATATCATTAAAGATTTGTTAAATACAGAATGTCGATTTAAACTTGTTTTCGGTGATAATTGAATTATTTAAAAAAGTTTCTTTATCATTTTTTGTTTAGTCAATGTGTAGTTAAAGTAAGTATATGATTGTAAACATTTTATAAATTTGTGCGTACATCTGAAAAAACTGTTAATAAACATGAATTTACACTCAGTTCCCATAATCGGTATTGAATGGATATTTTTGCGACTGCATATATAGTCACATATTAAAAACGGAGTATATTAAGCGATAGGAAACGTTAATTTTTGAATAAAAAATAATATTACTCAAGAATCAAATTCCAATATTCATACAAAATTAGCGTTCAAGATAACAAAAATGCAAGCTGACTGAATAATAATCAAAAGCAGGCCGAAAGGCGAAACATCAAAAGATTTATTGGCAGTTTTTTTTGACTTGAAATTTGACTTAACTAACCCACAATTTACTTTGAAATCTAATCGAACATTTATTTATAATGATAGAAGTTATTATGTAAGTGAAATTATAAAATGTAATAGAACAAAAATCATTCGGAAGCTCAAGCTTTTTCAGAAGTTATAATTGGTATAATTATTGCTTTATAGCTTGAAAAAAATTGATTTATATTATATTTTGATTGCATTACAAAGCATCAGAAAACATCTTTTAAAACTTCAAAAAATCGTACAACTTAAATTTGGTGCAGAGGTTTGTAACAATATTTTATTTGTTGCCCAAAAGAATCCAAAAAAACTGACAAATACAAGAAAATTATTGTAATTATCTTTCCAAGGACAAACAAATTAAAAAAGAAAAGAAGGAAATTCAGATTACAAACATTAGATTAAAAATTATGACCAACTTTTCACATAAAAACAATGAGTGTTGTTTAATATTGCGAAGTTAGAAATTAAATTGTTTTTAATTAGATCTCACTTGTTGAATTTTGGCTTAAAAGTGCTCTAACTGGAGTGTGCCTATTTGTTTAACTTAAGTATTGAGTTGATAATGAAACACTGTTGAGCAAATTTTAATAGATCAAACACGTTTTCGAATATAATTAAAATAAAAAGATAAAAGTAAATAAAAACGAAAAGTATCAGAAGGAATATCAAAACAATCCTGAAATCAAATTAAATATTAAGAAGGAGTGAATAAGTATTAAACAGATAATTTAATTTAATACAGTCTACAAAAGGAAAATATACAATCTTGCAATTTTTTTAACTGGTTGAATATTACTACTATTTTACTGTGCAACTTAAAATATTATTTATTATTTTTATATTGAATTATATTATTTCCAATATGTCTTATTCTAAAATCACCTCTTCTGGTAACCCGGCCCTTTTCCAAAATGTAAATAAACATTGGAAGCTTTCATCCGATTTGTGGAAAAGCTTCCGCCCTCGTTAGCGCCGATAAAATCTCCTTCCAGCTGCTAGGTTTAAAGGAATTGTCCCTCTGTCCAGAGCAGTCGCATAATTTACCGGAGCACTACGTGGCACAGTTGTCGCCTCGTCGCAACATAATCAGCAGGCAAGCAGGGGGCAAATAAGGGCAGAGCAGCAGCATAATTAAGGCGAAAGTTGAGCCGCGCGTATTTCCGCTTCCAGGACACCCCCGCCAGTGAAACTTCCTGAATGCCTTCCGTACCCCGGTGTGAGTGCAAGTGCATCGCGAAGTGAAGTGCCGGCCCTTAGGTCAGAGTGGAAATCGTAAACATATTGTGATTTATGGATTACACCCTTCTGGGAGCTTTCTGAGTTACGAACCACGGAAGATAAGGGTAAGTGCCATTTCGAGGGTAAATATTAGCTTAGTATGAAACTCTGTTGACTGATCGGTCGGCTGTCGCGCCTCGCTTTAAATTCAGGAAATTAGTCGAAACGAAAGATATGCTGCAGACGACATGTTACAAAAGCGACCCCAAGTTGAGGGATTTGCAAACAAGCAAATAGAGCCCCAAACATATGGTCAAAGGAAATGTGCCAGTCAATGTGTGTCCCCATTCGGATTAACTCCCCAAAGAAAGGGCGGATAACACTAATCCCTTTCTGAGTGAAAGCAAACACGACGGGTTTCCTTTTTATTAAGAAAAAGGGTTTCTCGCCTGCCGGCAGAGATTGGAAGTTTGGACTGAATCCATTCGTTCAATTTTAACTGGCCAAGTCATGCAGCAGTAATTGGCAATAATTGATAGACTTCGTTATCAGCACCTGAACATATAGTTTCTGGGCTCTGCATGGTGGAATTTATTCGAGATCGGGATAAATCGAACTCAATTTACTACATTTCTTCAGTATTCCTCCGCGATATTCTAATCGTATTTACGAAAATTCAAAGAAACCACAAGAGATTCACCTTTTTTTTTCAAGAGTTGTTTGCACTCATGCGACTTGATCGAATTTGTACCTCATTGCATACACGACCTTGCTACGATGGTACTTGGAGCGGAAAATATATTCAACACATGCCCATAATATATTAGACGTGATAAGCTGATATATAGTTCGATATTTCGGATGTATCAATTTGAATAGACACGGGGTTTATGTAACATCAATAGTATTTTACATAAATTAATATCTGTACATACATATGATAAGAAATTTAAAAAAAAAAAAGATACCTAAAGGGTATAATTGGCGAAATTCGTTTTGTGGGGATCCGTTTAAATATTTTATCATGGGACTAACAAGAAACAGCAGACCTTTTCCCTTTCTAAATGCATATAAATAATTCGTGATTTTTGGATAACATTAATCTTGCACATTTGGAAACTAAGGAGATAAATACTTTTTTGTGAATTTATGATACGACCGTCCCTTTCCGCTGAACCTTAAAAGAGCACCAATTGTATCTCTGGCAATTGATAGAACCTCCTTTTCATGTATTCGATTTGCTCCTGATTTGTTTGTCCTCTTTTCAATGAAATAAGAAAATCGAATTGAATTCTATTTGGGAAGCCGTACCTTAAAAAATTCATGTGAAATGTAAAGCTACTTTCACGGGTTTAACTAAAACGCATTACGAAGAATCATCTCAAGAACTCTAAGTATGATGGAATTATGTACCTAAATTTCATAAGTGTGTAGGAGGTAATGATTTGTAATAGTAACTACAGACAATTTTATTAGTATTTATTTCATGTGTACAAACTCATATCAATAGATTTAAGAAATACATTTGATGCTTAAAGTATTTAAGAATTTGAAGGATAAAACTTCTGAAAATTGTACTCCATATAAGTAAATCAAAAATATGAATAAATTTATAATAAAACTGTTGTAATATTGCGACAAAAGATCCTCTTAAAGAAATTTCACACCAATATACATTTCAATTCAATCATTGAAATATCATAAAAAAATTGTAAAAAAAAACAAAAAATTTAATTAAAATGTAAAATCATTCATCATTAATGTGAATTTTATGAATACCTACCTCAGACTCAATTTATTTAAAATAGCACTTGATATTTTCATATAATTATTTAATCAGACCCATTCAACTTTTGCGAATAATTTCTTTGATTAAATATTTCATTCAGAGCAGTAAATTAATTCAAAACTTTTGAATGAGATATCTGATGTATTTAAACTCTACGAATGAAATTATTTGTTTCGAATTTTGACTGAGGACTTTTTATTGATGATTTTATTGCATGGGAACAGTTTTGCTGCACGACGAAACTTTCTATTGAAATTGATTTTAGATGATTACTAGTCATTATATGTATTATGCCAAATTATACATTTATAATATATAATTCATTGTTTTAAAGTAATGTTGAGTTTCATTGTATTTCAATATCATTAAAGGCCTTTAAAGAAAAGATTCCAAAAACTTGTAAAAGTTTCTCAAGAATTTAATGCACTAAAAACCCAACCCATGGTAATGTGCTTTTAACGACGAGAAAAAAGTGAAATACTGTCTAAGAAAATAAAGACTTTGTCTCCTTTACGACACTTCATTTAACTAAAGAATATTGAACTACCATATTTTCCTTCAGCTTCAAATTTTAATGTTTTTGCCTCAGTATAAAACTGGAAGAAGGATCGCGAATCACTCCGCGACGCCTCATGTAAGCAATTTACTTCATTTTTTGTATTTTCATGAACTTGGAAAGCAGAGGAATCTCGTTTGAGTTATGAATGTGTTTTATTAAATTATCCAGGCACGCGAATTTCCACAAAGAGCTGGAGTCATATTTTACTTTTAGGTATTATAAAACAAATTTTGGTAATAAAGTAAGCTCACAGTCATTTTACATACACATCGCCCAAGCAGTGGAACAAAATTATCATAAAATCAAAAATTATGTTAAGACTACGGCTTTTCAGCTTTTTTTTTGCAAATTAAATGAAAATGCTAAGCAACAAATAATCCAATAGAATTAGCCAGAAGTAGCCAATTTGTAGACAAAATTAATTATACGGAAACTTAAATAATTCAACCGGCGAAGTCTGTTAAATGAAAATTGTAATTAATTGATTAATCGAAAATGATGATAAACCGAAAAGTTATACCTATTGATTGATAAACCATCAATGTCAGTTAGCTGAAAATTCAGATTAATTGATTAACTTGACGAGACAAGGAGATTGATTTGAGTACAACTTGTGATTGACTACGGATCAAATTTCTTACTTCATTTCCGCACTTTCAATTCAAATGATGATTTTAATCTTTGATCATTTTGCATTTAATGAAAGTGAGATGCTAACACTTTTTGCTTTTACCTTTGTCCCTGGAAAAAATTTATATTTTTATCGTTTCTATGCAAATCGTATTCACAAATATTTCGTCGTATTGTCCGGCATTTTCCTCAATTTCGTCCCTTTGAGCTGTTTATAAATTGTTGAATGATTATGAGATTTCCTTTGATCCCTAAGCGATTACCATTATATAATATCAGGATTTATTATTTTTTCAGACCTTTTGAAAACTTTTATTAAGGTCTTTTAATTTATTTTCCCAGACTTCAAAGACAGAAAAATACATAATACCTACCTCCGTATTGATAAAACTGCCTAAAGCGACTGGCAAAATTTTGGCAGCATAATTTGTTTGATTTCCTTCAAATCTTCAATTTCTGCTTGAAATCCCACACTTCAAATATGCAAATAAAGTAAAATAAAACCGGAAAACTTTTTAAGTCGGAGAAATATTATTAAAATAAAGTACATAGTCAAAGTTGTGGAAAGTTTCTCGGTTATACGGATACTGAAAATTTTTTAATAAGTCAGTTAGTGCTTTAGTGCGGAAAAGCAACAGTACGATGAAGAAAGTTTACGAAATTGTAATTTCGTTGAAGTTCTGACTTCTCGGAAAATTAACACTAACCAAACAATATTACAATTAAATAAATACAATTTTTTTGGTACTTCAGTTGTATTGTGTATTTCAAAATATGTATTTCTACATTTATGCTGAGGTATAATTTTAAACTCCAACTTGATGTATGACTCATGTTCCAGAAAAATTAATTTGTATTCAGCATCTTTCATTATTGTAACTTGAAATTTGAAATAAATATTACGGAAAGCCCCGATATAAAATGTTTTGCCTTTAGTTAATTGTTTGGTAGTAAAAATAAAAACACAATAGAAACATTGTGTAGTGACACTTGCTTGCTCTTAATACTTTGGCGCTTTCTTCGCGTTTTCTTCGTCATGTTATTATTACTTTTACTGTTTTGAAGAAAGCCTTTAAAGGAATACAGAGAAGCTGTTATGGAGTATATATAATCCTATTTACATTCAATTGAAAGCATAAATGTTGAGTATTTTCACTTTCCTTTCATGATTCCAAACGAAAATTCCTTTCATTGGTGTTTAAGTAACACAAATTACCCAAAACCACTCGTTTTCTCAAGGGTAGCTCAATGTCATCTGAAAGAGGTGATAAAATGGGACCGGGTAGTATAGACCTCAGGAAAATTGTAGAACATTTAATCTTTGCGCTACCTAATAAAAGGAGTGAGTACTTTTGTTGCGGTTGCGGTTTCAAAGTATAAAATGTTACATTTTATTTTATTTTACAACCTCAAAAGATCTACACATATAGCCTCTATACATACATATTTCTCAACTTTAATAGGAAACTTTAAGCTCTTCATAATATTAGGTAACTTGTTTTAAATTACTAAATTCTTCGAGTATATAATATAATAATTTTATTCCATAATTTTAGGTAAATCTGGGGAGTTTGGCCCATTCTCAGTTGCATAATTCTTTAAAATATTTTTTTCCCTTCCGTTTTTATATTAAAGGAAATATCCTTTAAAAATAACTCAAATCAGTCTAAAAGATAATAATTTATGTATATAATGAGTTTTCTGTTATTTCGTTGTGTGTTGTAATCCAAATCCTTTTACTAAGTTTATGTATTCCTACGTTAAATAACAACTTTTGACTTATCTTTTAAATGAAAATCGTTAACTATTTTTAACAGGAAGATTTTTAAAATTAAAACAAACAAATTGTTGAGGAATAAAAAGAATAAATAAATAATAAATAAATGGAAAGTTATTACCTATAATAATAAATAAATGGAAAGTTATTTTTTAATCAACAAAATGTCGAAAATTGACACTTTTTTTTCAAACTTGTGGCAAAGTGCAAAAAAACAAAACCTTTGGCCTAAAGTTAGGTCAGTGCAGTATTTTATAGCCCAAACTAATAATTTTTTGTTTTTTTTTTTTATTGCAAATGGGTATTCTCACCACAGTTTTACCAGGCGGAAAACTTTTTTTAACTTTTATGTATGACGTCACTGGACTTGGCAGCCGCCATTTTGTTTTTAAATGTGTTTTAATTGACAAACATTTAATGTTCGTTCGATAGTAAACAATAATGGAAAATTTCAAAACGATATCTATTGTAGTTTTTTTTTTTATTTTCATTTTAAAAAGACCTCTTTTTTACCGGATGATTAGTAGAATAACCCCTTAATATGAAAATGACAAATTTATCGCTGTTAAAAATGTCGATATGAACACGTGTCACCCTTAAGTATTTTCCTCTTGATATAACATCATGAAATTACTTATCATAAAATTCAAATGATATAAGAACAAATCGTTAATGTTTGGAAAAAATGTTTTCCCCACATCCACAAAAGGGAAGTGATAATAATTTCTGAATGTTGTCATAACAAATTAATTGAAAGTGCCATATTCCTATATTTTATGTACATTTCTTTTTACTAGAAACTTTGAAAACCCATTAATCTCACTCATCTGTTGATAGGACTTACTGACATAAAAAAATATCTCCTCTTTCTTTGCTTTTTACATAGCTTTAATAGACTCGACCGCGGTAGGGCTCCCTCCAGCAAATTGAGATGTATGAAGTACACTTCACGCTTCGTTTAACTAGGAGGCCTCGAGAGCTATTGACTGTGTTCAAGGGGCTTATAAGACAATGTCGTTCTGTTGGATGTTCTCTTGAATCCCTTTTATAGGATAGATTAAGAATGCTGAGAACAGGAGGCTTTTCAATATTGCAAAAGGTAATTTTGTTTGGGTTTCTCCACGTGTACCAACCTACACATCACGGTTGCGTCGCGACTTAGTATATTAGGTATGTGGAAAAAGTTTAGGGCAAAATAGGTTTGTTTCGTATTTGGTTTTTTTTTTTTTTTTTGATTAGGTCGGTAAATAAAACAGTGGGGTTGTGTAATTGGAATGGTTATTTAGTGTAAGTTATTGATTTTTAATATATCTACCCATTTCATAATAACTTTCAGAGGAAGCGATGGTATGAAGAAGTAAATCTATATACAGTGCAACCTCGATATAACAAATCGGAAAGGAACAAGTAAATATTCGTTATATCAAGTAATTCGTTAAACTGAGGTTTGTTATATTGGGGTTAGGTTGGTATAAAATTTGTTATAAAGAGGTAAAAAAATAGTTTTATTCACCTCAACATTACGTACTCATCTTGTTATAGCGAACAACTTCTACTAATAAATGATAACACATTTTTATCAAATTACTGTATGTATTTTCTATTTAAAAACAATTAGATAGGTAACAAAATGTTTCCCTTAGATTAATAATTAAAATTAAATGCAGTAATTAGAGGTATTTACACTTTTTTTTGATAGTTGAAAATTCGTTATAAAGAGGTTGTTCGCAAAAAATGTTCGCAATGTAAAGGTATATTTTACATTGACTCTTATGGACAATTCAAGGGGATTATGAAGAATTTGTTAAATGGAGGAAGTCGTTATATTGAGGTACGCTATATTAAGGTTGCACTGTATTAGGTATATAAAAGCGAATGTTTGTGTCTTTGGTACGAATAAACTCCTATACCGTTTTTTCATCTTCATCTTCGATTCTTTCATTTATTTTCATTTATTTTTTTAACTAGCGAATATATACGACGTGCGCTGCTACGCCTCAATAAATAAAACATTTTTTATTTATTGAGGAGTAGTAGCGCACGTCGGATATTCGCTAGTTAAACATATGTATATCATCATCAACGACGCCAAAATTGCTCCCCTGAACACCCCCTTGGTATGTCATATGATACTAAACTCGACCCCACACCCACACCCCACTCCTGTTTCCTTTAGCCCACACCTCCCCACCGGAGAGAAAAGTGGGATGGGGAACTTTTTTGACACCGGACATACATATACTCCCTTTAACGAATTGAAAAAATTTTTTCGGATAAAAGTTTCCTAATTTTTATCGTAGAATCCGAATCCGCATTTAAAATTTGGGGGTTCCCACTTAAAATTTCAAAAGCCTAGTTTGGCTACGGAACCTTAAAAAGCTTTCAACAATTACAATTACAAAATTTTACTTATTTGAAAGTTGAAACTTTCTATACAATATATGCGTAATCTTAGGACCGTATTGTATTAAAATTCAACCTTAATCTTAATATAATCGAATTTAATATAAGAAGTCAAAATACTTTAATAAATTTTTTAAATACATAAGTAGCTTCCGGAAAAAAATTAAGTAATATAAAATCTTATTTTAGAGTTCGAATTTTGGTGAACATTTTAATTTCAGAACGGTGCACAATTTGAATTTAATTTCACCTCCAGCTAGTAGCCCAAGTTCGAAGGGAGAAAAAGTGTAATTTTTCACTTGTTTACACCTTAAAAGCAAATTTTCATTTCTGCAAATCTTGACGAAATTGTATGTTTATATTCTGAAGATATCATTTTTGAGTAAAGTTAAAAAGCTCAATTCTTTTAACTTTCACCCTTACATATAAATTTGCTTTAAATTAGGTCGTATTTGAAAAAATTTCAGAAAACTATTCTAATAAAAATAATAATTTCAATTGAACTTTTTAATTTCTTTATTATATAAAGAGAGAAATAACTGAATTCGCCACAAAAATTGTATGCAATAAGTAGACAACATTTTGCTAGGTTGTTCTGTCGGACAGATGATAATTGAGCTTTTTGATTATGCAATCGATTCGATTTTGAGCCATAATTACTGGTGGTGAAGCGGAAATATAAATTTAATATCTACCTATGTGTATTTCAAAAATTAATTTTAATTCTGCAAAATAATAGTGGAACAGTGGGTAAGCAAATTTTCATTTTAAACCCATATTACCATTTATGCAGGTAACTTTTTATATTTTCATTTTTAAATATGAAATCAAAACATGTTCCTGGTCTTCATAAATCGTTACTATTATTTAAATAGCTGTATAACATCACAAATAAATACAACTTCACAACGCATTATCAAAATATTCATCTCCAAGAAACCCTTCTGGTTCGAAACATGTCACATTCTCCGCGTAATAAAGAACTAAAAGCTATTTCAGAAAATAAGGATCTTTGCACAGCGATTTTCCTCCCTTTTATATTTCATTCCTCCTCAGAATTTATCAGAGCCTGAAGCAGACGACACGACCAGACCATTCAAAAGTTACCGCCGCCATAATATCCGTTCCAAATGGAAAAAATTTCCAGCTCTCCTTCCATTACCCAACCTTTTCGCAGTGTGAAAATCGAATCTGAAACTCGGAAAAACCAAGGAACACCTTCCTTCCGAGGACCGATAAGAGGAGAAAAGTAAATCCGTCCAGGGCGCCGAGTGCCACAACTGAAAAGGGGTTTGGTTGGCTTCAGACTTGATTATGAACTGGCAAAAACCACGCACTCCTTGAAGTTTTGATGAAACAATTCCAGGTGAAATTGTGGGAAGAGGTTGGATACATTCAATCCAAAGGGAGCACTGTTGCCCCGGATGTTGCGGGCTAACTCGATGGTTTTAGCACTCCTTTTTTCGATTTTTCTCTGTAGCCATTGCCTGCGATATTTTACGATTTTTCATGTCGATTACTTTGTTGTGCCAATTTATCATTGAAATTTACGAGAAGTTTTGTACTCGAGCGTAAATTTTATAAAAACAATGAAATCAAATATAACTTTAAAAGTTTCTCTTTCCACAACCTGAACGAGTGATTGCATTGAAGAAACGTAGAATTTCTTGCTCGGAAAGGAATAATTTTAAAATGTTATTGGCATGCACCTGTCCGTGTAAGCTAACAACTTAAAAAGTCGTGATATGTCTGATAAAATTCTACATGCCTGCTCATAGCAGCCTTTTGTGAGTAATTTCCATAAAATCGATTCGAGCTCTGCTAGCTCTTATTTTCATTTAAAGAATGGAGCTACCGACATTCTTCTGGTTGACTTGTTGCTTGTTCATCCTGCCGACTGGTCGTGTTTTTCAATTTGTATAAATATAATTTACATTACCGCATATCCTACCTAATCGTGTATAATATTATAGATGCTCTTCTATACGGAACAAAAATAGCTTCAGTCTTTACAAATTGATCAGGAATAAAAAATAATGATTCAATATAACTTTTGCAAGCATAAATTGAATTTGAGGTATCCCCACGTATTTTGGTGATTGTAGGAATGTCCATTTAGGGTTAAAATTGACGGATCGGGATATATGTATATTAAAAACAATTTGTCGATCACTTATATTTCCTGAAATATTTAACTTTAAAATTTTAAAAAGTGATAGTTTTCCGCCGCAATTTCTCCATGCTCCTCATCTTTTGGTACAAATTATTGGAAAATCTTAAATTAAAAATGTTTCGACCGGATTTCTGCAAAACATTCTATTCGAGTACTGAAAATAAAGAACATATTACTTTATTTCGATTTTTCATCTTATAAGACAAATGCGTGCTCGTCACCGTCTATAAGTCGATAAAGATTTTGCCTTTAATTCGTTAATTTCAAAGTTTGTTGAAGGATTTGTTTAGAATGAAAAAGTGAAAAAGTCCTTAATTTAAGATACAATTTCCAACGAAAATTTCTGGGAACATAAAAAATCAATTTTTGAAATTTCAAACATACTAAATATCTCGGGAAGTACAAGTGACCGACAAATTGCATATTCATCACTTTTGACTCCAAATGAACATTTCTACAAACTCAATTTGTTCCCATTTGCATCATAAAAGTAAACTTTTAATAATAGTAAATAGTAGTAATAGTAAATCTATCGAAATTCTACAAAGCCTATTTTTATATATTATAGATTTTAACTAAAACATTTTATTTATTTAAGACTATTCAAGTTTTTTTTATATTTGCTATTATATCGTTGTAAAATGTGTAAAAATTCTTTTACTATAGAAAAAAACCACGAAAATCTTATTTAGTTATAGTTAACTTTGCACAATTTGTGATTTTATGAAATAACGTATATAAACCTTTAGTGCATTTATAGATAAACAAAAAGAACTTTTCTTTGAATATTCTAACTTATAATATTCTTGTATGCTGAAAGTATGATGTCAAAAAATACATAGATTCAAAATACAATTTATGGTATATTACTCCTGCCCTACATTGTCGTTTTTGTCTCTTAGAACACGTGTTCGTGTAAGGATCGTTTACATAATTATGGATTTTTGGGGGTAAAACCTAAACCTTGAAAGGGAATTCAATTCGCAGCAAGTTTCGCCTTTCCTTATTAAAATGCAAATATCACGGAAGTTATTATGACACTCAAAAATTTACATCCTTCCAACTCCACGACACTCGGAAGCTGGCAGAATTTTCTAAATACGCAGACAAAAAATAGGTCGCAACGAAATTCCACCACGCGACTTCATTTCCTTTATGCCATTTAGGCTGTGGCATATCCTTCATAAGGGACAATGGAATACATTATCCTGGCACCCACATCTTCCATTGAATGTTCTTGTACAAATCTTTTTAGATTATATAGGGGTACAATTCCCAGGAGTAGCAAAAAGAAAGCGGAAGATTGAAACAGTCTCAGTAATTTTACGACATAAATCCAATCTCACTCAAGGAGCTTTTATTCCTTGATAATGAAGCACTTATCACGTGAAGCGAAAAAGAATTGAATTAATTTGGTAATAACATGGTTAATATCTAAAAAAAAATGTCGTTCTGCGGCATAAACAATTCTCGTAAATTATTACAGAAGATTGCGGCCCGACCAAAATTCAAAATGGATTTTCCTGGAACGTTAATTCAAGTAAATGTCTGGGCGAGCTCGAAGAAAGGTATGGGGCCATGAACGCGAGGATATCCTTTTAAATTAAATATTAAAGGAATTCCTGGTGGGATCCCGTGCCACATATACTAAGGACGAAAGCGGAAAATGTGCCATGTATGGCTGGTTGGAGACGGGAATAAGTAATTTACAAGGAGCGATAAGATAATGAAGGTCGGAGGAAATCGTTTTACCCACGAAATGCTCACGCTTTGCAGAGTTTCATCGGTTTGGATGTGATCAATCATACACCAAGTGGGAAATATACGACCGCGACAAAAATCGTATTTTATCAGGAGTCTTATGAATAATTGCTCAAAGCAACAGTTGGCGGAACCCATTTTCACGCCGAGTTAATCGATAACGAGTCTATTTGCGGGAAGCTTTTTTGGTATTTGCGTAGCGCACTGAATAACCTTAAACATATTTTAAGAATATGTTGTCGGGTTGGGCATTTATGTCTACTTAATCCTGTAAGCATAACCATATGTACGCACCTTTTTGAAATTTGCAAAGACACAATATCTACGTAATTTGTTATTTCCAAATCTTACAACGCACTAAACATGTACTCTATAATCCTTAGGCAGGGTGAAATGGAAACCGTGGACTATTAGATTTAGAACATACATATTTAGATCCATTATATAAAATTAGGTGTTTCTGTAGAGAATTTATTAAATATTATCCTACTGCCATATAGGTTCAGTTTTTGCCAAAGTTTTGGCACCACCAGAAATTTAAGTATGTATCTTTTATACAAAGTCTTAACTAAATTCAAAAAGGGGTCTTTTGATTTGCTTCATCAACGAAATCCGAATTTTTATTTCTTTGGGAATGTTTTTCAGTTAATAAAATTACATTATCATAACGTTCGAGCGATGTTAACAAAATCAAGAATTTTAATGTCTCAATTAATATAATATAATTCGAATTTTTGTGGCAAGACAAACTATGGGTATGAGAAAATCAATGTTTCTTTTTCATTTTCTCGTTCACTCCTGTATAAAACATATTTAATAACAAAATCTGAATTCAATACGCTGAATATATTCAATGCGTAATCAAATAAGATATTTTCTTTTCGATAGTAGTTAGATTCGGTATAGTTCTGAATGAAATACATCATTTATACTTTTATGGACAAAGAGGAGAATTAAACAAAAATGTATTTCTCTATAAACTGACCCAAAATTATGTTCCCCAGATTAATTGAGGTTTTGAATTTCAAATGAATTTAATTTAATTTCCAGCATTAAATTAATTTGCCTTTCAGGACATTTGGTGAACAGTCCTCATTGGTGAGTAGTCAATCAAAACTTAAATTAATCCTATAATTTATATGCGACAGATGTCTTGTCCCACTGAGCTGCGATCAATAAAATTAGACCTTCAGATGTTGTTCTGCTCTCCAACTTTAACTGAAAGGTCATTTTAATTTGCATAGAACTCACACCGTGAAGTAATTGCTGTTCGTGATCTAAAGAACTTCCGTTCTAAATTTACTAAAGAAGAACTTTTAAAACCCGAGAAAACTAATATACTCATAATACCAAAACCGAACGATATTTCTTCTGTAGACATGTCGAATTTCTGGACGTGTCCCTGTATTGTCGCAAAATGATGGATTCTGGCGCCGCGTGCCATGTTGCCAGTAATCTGATCTCTTGGGGCGAATGGCAAGCTTTTAATGTTCTAGCACTTTGCATGGCTTACTTAAATAAGAAAAAATCTCCAGAGATCTTTTCTTGTTTTAATATTCAGTATCCTCTAGAGGTTTTCTGTAGTATTTGCGATTTTCGTGATTTTTGTTTGAGAATATACACATTTTCTCAGAACTGGGAAAATCTTAATAATCATCTTATTATCTCCTGAGATTGAATTTAGGTGTCATGGTGAATATTTAGAAAGTGTGGTTATCACATGTATATGAGAGTGCTAAACATTTCTTCGTGGCACACTCGGTTACCAATTAAGGTATGGTTTTAATTTTCATGAATACAAAAATATAAAGCCGGCTTAAAGCTTTAATTACATTAACGAAGTCGAATGGGCTCTTAATCAGATTAATATTATATTGTAAAATATCTAATCAAAAATTGTGAAAGAAAACCAATAAGCAAAATTGTATGTTCTTAAGTATTTTTTCTTACTCTCTATAATTTTGCTAACAGTATAAATCATATAAAACTCGCCAAGTTATCGTTTAAACAGGATTCGTCCCTCGTTCTAATCAATTATAAAACCTTTTTTTCACTCTTCCATACAAATTTTCAAAGTACCAAACAAACAGTAATTAAACTGATTTCCATGATTATGAAAATATAACCAAAACTTCATAGTGTCAAACCCAATTTAATTTCAAAGAGACATTTTCGCTTATAAACAACTGACTCGAAAGATTTCAAATGGTTTTAAGTTCCTTCAAGAAGTACGTTCTATTTATTTTCTATTGATATTGTGAGCGTCCATTTCAAAAGAACATCAGATATCGCTTGTGTAAATAAAACTTGCCCGTTGCCAGTCTAATTCCAAGTCGGTTAATGGATCCTTTATAGTCATAAGTCAAGAAAACAACAGATCAATGGGTCGGTGATGAATGAGCCTCTTAATGCTATTTAAATTCCTCGCGTTTCACCTCCAACAGAGGCAAAATTCAGAATATTTACCCATTTAATATTCTGTCGGAATTCTCTTGATTTATTCCCACGCTTTATAAGCGGCCGAAGGACTCTTGTGCCTTTCCCGAAGAACCGAAGCCTTAATCAATTATTCTTTAGAAAATATTTGCTATTGCTGCCTTTCTTGAAGAAACTTTCTCGCCTTAAAGTAGTCCGAAGATTCAATGCCTGTGGCCCAATTTTAAGGGCGAGAAAATGAGGACGAACCTTGAAATATTTTATATTTAAATTTTTATAAAAATCATGTCAAAAGATTTATACGCCTTCTACTCTTTTCCTGAATTTTCACCCCCAGCTACATATAATGTAATTCAGAGGCGACGGAAATTGATTGCGAAAAAAAATGTTTTCACCAAAATGGACAGACTTATTTCATGGGTAAAAAATCATCTTTTACTCTATACAAGGTTACGTGAGGTGATTTCCTTTTGAAAAATATAAGAAAGCCAAGCGTCATCACGTATTCAGGATGTCTAAGATTTTACGTACAGGAAGAAATTTTCGTGACAAGAGTATACCAATTATAATTCAGGTGGAGTCACCCAGCCTCCAGAAAAGAGGAACGAGTGCCTCATTATTCCTGCTCATGTTCTAACTCTTCCATTCTTAGTATAAAGTTGAGAATTTTACTTTTGGACAGCTTATGTCCAGTGTTCTTATGACTGCAATTTCCTGCATGCCAGCTATCATCCTTAAATTATATGAAATTTCCTTGAGGATTGCTTCCGCTCTACTAAGCTTCGTGCAGCTGGAAAAATTCACAATTGTGGACGGTTGTCTGCTATTAACGTGAGAAAATTTAAAAAAAAAAAAATTCCCAGCGACGAGAATTGCTGCAGCGTAGAATGCAATTGAAAGTTGAGCAATTTTCCCCGAGAATGTTGAATATTTTATTATTGTTATTCAGTGGGTTGCAGTGTACTGCCGTGCCAAGGAAAAAGTGGTTAAGCGCCAAATTTTTCAAAATTGAGTTTTTGGTATCATTCGATCCGTCCGGAAATTCTCTATTTAATTTATCTTCAATAAAATTGTTATCACGATTCAATTTTGTTTTATAACAATATTTATTTGAATAAAAATGATTAAGAAATCTGATGTATGTACATAGATCAAAAAAGATGCTAAGTGACTCGAAAAATTTAAAAGAGAAGCGATTCGAGGTTCGAATATAAAAACAAAAGACCTTTAAACGCCTTTACGTGTTTTTTTGACTTTAAATATCCCGCATAATTCAGAAGCATACAAAACAGAAAAGCCTTAAGTACTTAAGGTTTTCTTGTTTTGTATGCGGCATCCCTGGAGCGCTTGAAAACAAAACTAAACAGCCTTAAGTACATTTTTTGATATGAAGTTAAAACACTGCCGTGTCAAGGAAAAAAGTGGTTAACTCCAATCGAAGTGATTTCGAGACAAATGAGAAAGAGTTTGAAGTTAAAAAAATCGTAGTTAAAAACATTCTTTTTTTGTGAAAATTAATATGTTCATTAATAATGATATTCTCTATCTGAATATTAAAAAAAAATTGAAAATTTTTATTAAAATCTATGCAACTGGTACAATTTATTTCTTACTTGTTTTTTGAGAATATCTTTATTAAGCGCTCCATTGGTTGTTAACACTTTTCTTGATTTGTAAAGCACGACTTTCTCTATGTTCATTACAAATTCATAGCTATACTAAGGTACTTTTGGATTTGTATTTGGGAAGCCAAAAATACCTTATGTGCCTTTTTGCATAGATTTTAACAAAATAATTTAATTGTTTTTTAATATTCAGATAAAGAATATCATTCTTAATGAACATATTAATTTTCATAAAAAAAGAATGTTTTAAACTACGATTTTTTTAACTACAAACTCTTTTGCATTTATCTCGAAATCACTTCGATTGGAGTTAACCACTTTTTTCCTTGGCACGGCAGTGTAGTTAGGACCAACGCGATGTGAATAGCTTTTTCCATTTAAAAATACCTTTCACGTTTCTTTTATTAAGTAAATGGATAACGAGATGGTTTTCCTTTGATTCTCTTCCATAAAATAAATTTCTTTTTTAAATGCTATTGTATTTTTACTTTATTTTGTAACATTTTAAGATAACGCCCATATACTTATGTAGAATTTTCGGAATGCTATGGCATTCAAAAATAAGTTAAAGAAAAGTCAGATCAAAATGCCTGGAAGTTATTATTTTTAAGACTTGAGCTCATTTGTTTCAACAGTGTTAAAATATAATTAATAAATGATGTTTTAACTCGTTCTATGTGACTTATCAGATAAGGCCAAATTTTAAAAACCTGCCCCGACTCTTTTATTTTACTAATTTTGATTTCGATTTGGTTTATTGTTAAATTTATATGTATTTTGTAAAAAACAAATTGCATTTAATTAATTTAAATATGCTATGTTGAGAATTTTATTTCAATTCTTTCATTAACCATGATATTTACATATAAATGTTATAAATATTTTTCATGGAAGAATTGTTATTTTTGCTAACATAACATTAAAAAATAAACCATAAAATAATCATTAATAATTTTTATATTTTACCAACTATGCCCGCGACTTCGTATGCGCAGATCACAATAAATTAAGTAGGAACAAAATTTATACCAGTTGCTTTTTTAAATATCACAAAAACGGTTGAAGATAAAAATTTGGTTTACGATTAATTTTAAAATAATGTAGATAATATAATAATTATACTACTCCAGAAAAAGATAGTAATTTTATTTAGTAGGTACATTATTGAAGATATTTTGATTTTTCTGAAAATTGCTTCCAGAGAACAGTGCAAATGTTTTCTATTAAATAGCACGATTTCTGGCACAGAAAAGTACCGTACATTTATAGCCTATAACAACTGTGGGGTTATAACCCTTATATTGGTAAAAGAATTATCCTCTTACATACAAACAAACGAGTGTTCAAAGAACTTATAGAGTATTTTCTCGGTTGACCTCCTCCTCCTCCTACTCCATATTTTCGATTGCGTTTTTAAGTGTGAAGTGCCGATTTTAGAGAAAAGTCTCCAAACAAACGTTGATCACGAGACCTGTAGAATCGATTGGCATACCCTTTCAGACATTGAAGCAGCACCCTGTATTAGTATAGATTAGAGTGACTTCCTGTGGTCGCATAGTCATTAAATATAGCTTAAAATGATCACTAAACTATTACAAAGAAAATGAAAAAATCCGTATCTCGATATCTTCAATAGTTTTCAAGTTATGAATTTATTTATATAGATTACTTTAGGTCTGTGACTTAAATTGGAGCTTCATTGACACGTAATATGAACTTCTATGAAATACCTTTTAATAAAAGACCTGAAAATTTTGCATCTTATAAACAAATAATATAACATAAGACTAAGAACTCGTCTGTACATATTACTCCATTCCGCTTAAATTTTTTAATCTAGGTTTGAGAGAATAAAATTAAGTTTACCAGAATTTTTTAATCAGATTATTTTATACTAGGTATTATAAGGTTTTAATTTTTTGACTCGGATATTTTATCTAATGATAACGCGGAGTAGGGCAATATGAGAAATGATTCAAAATATAGAAAACATTTGAGCTTTCCTGTTTTCATGCACTTTCGAAAATTACATAACAATAACAGCGTAAACTATGACCTTTCCAAAAGCTCTATTTATATTTTTTCTGTGTACGATGATAATTAATTTAAGTTAATTACAGTCAGCTAGTAAATTGCCAAGGCCAGTCCGACAAACTAAGCGCAAAAATCTAGTTAAACGCATATTCCTCAGGCCATTCCAAACAGACCAGTTTTATGTTAGAAACATAAAATCGACACATTAAACTACCACATCTACTCTCACATCATTGATTTTATTTTATGTCCACAGGCTCCGACCGTTGAGCCCAACTAACTTCAATTTACAGGACTTTCGTTTCCCATCGCACATCCCTTGATTGGATGAGGATGATGACTGAATTATGACCCCCCTCTAGAGAAAATGTGCCCTGCATCTAGTTTAAATTGCTTTTTCTGTTTCCAAGTTTTTTATTGCTAAACTTGATGACACCCGAGGTGCTGGTTTTCTGTTCACCATCGGTTTTATTTTAAGTTCTGCAAATAGGCGCCTATGTGCTTTAGATTTTTGTATTTTTATTGAGATAAATGATGCTATACAAAAATTGCTGAATTATCAGTTTTTTTTTTTTTTTAGGTTTAGTAGTCTAGAACAACAATCAGTTGAGATATGAAAAGTTGTCCAATAAATCTTCCAACATGGATAGAGCATGTAAAACAGAGCCATGCAACAGATGAGTAGAAATCGATTGAATTTTATAATACATACTTATCATTGTTGAATTTCTTCTTTACCCTCATCGAGGCAAACAGTGTCCAGTGGAAACTCTGGGACTTGTTTCAGTCGAGCAAATCGTTGCATTAACATAGCAGAGCTAAAAGTATAATTTAACCTGAACAACAACAGTCGTTAGTATGCTATCTGGAAGAAACATATTTTATCGCTTTACTCTCTAACACCTAGTTATGAATTTATTTCCTGTAAACGTAACATTTGTAGAAGCTCCTAATTTATTGCAGCGTACAACATAGGAACAGGATGGCTTTATAAAAATCGATTTTCTGCCTTCAGAATATCAACGTTCATTATTCTCAATTTGTCTATTTAATCCAGTTCTATAGTAGTTCTGTATTCAAGTCGATAATCTTATTTCGGGTAATTTAGTTCTCTCTACTAAGGTTTAATCCATCATTTATTTTATGAGAAACGGTCCAAAGAGGATGGACTTCATTCAAAAGGTACATAATAGAAAAATCTATTTATTACACAAAGGGTAATGTGTTCTTATACGACATACACCATGAATAAAGCAACCAACGTCTGTCCTTTAACCCGAAAAGATAGAAAGAAATTGGTTTATCTTACATAAAATACACTTGTGTTTTTTTTTTTTTTTTCAGGGTTTGTCCTTATCTCCTAATGACCTCTTCAGACGCAAAATTACTGTCAGTGGGAGTGAAAAGAAATGAAATTGACATTTTTTTGTATTACAAGGATAAAACCCTACCTCACACGTATTTGCAGAGGCGTCCATCTTTCAACTTTATCATTCTTTTTGACACGCAAAATTGATTTGTCCGGTTTTAATAAAGGAAAGAAAGGGCACAAGGTGAGAGGTTTGCCTACTTGTTGAAGGCATAAATTTGCCCCCATTAGCTTCTCGATCAGGTTCACTTTATTGATTTTCGCTTTCTTGTCTTTTTTTTCCATTAGGCAAGGGAAAGTTCATTATTACGCACAATTTTCGGGAGGTTAATTGGAATGAGAATATGCCGCACTGACGAAGGAGACCAGACCTATTATGTCTAGGTATAGTAAAAGGCATCATTAGTATTTATGAGATTTTCTGGTCGTAATTAAGTGAAACGATTAAATGGCTTAGAATGAATTATTCGTCCGTAACTTATTTGTGCACTGACCGCTAAATCTATATAGTATAAGTGGAAATTGAATAGAGAAGGATTACGATCAATTAAATTTCGAAACAGTTTGCACTGCAAAGACCATTTCAATCATAAATTAAATGTCATAACCAAACTCAAATAATTATTACATTGATTAGCATAATCTCTGTGTAAACAAAAGCAAACTGCATGCTGTACTTAGTTTAAATGCAAACACAAAATGAGGAATATGTAGGTACCTAATACGCAATTAACCTTATTTCAAAAGTCCCAATTTGGCATCAAAAACGATGAGCACTCAAATAAAATGAACATTACTTTAATGTACTTATTATCATTTAAAAAATAATAATTATATTATTATATAAAGTCTAGATGAGCACATTCTAAATACATATATAATGTATCTATAATAACATAATAATAGATATTTTTAGATAAATGAAAACACTAATAGTTTTTGGTATTAATGATGTGAATAAGAATCAAAATAAATAAAAACAAGTTTAAGAACTAAAACCTGACGGCGCAAGAGCTGAAAACAAGTATAAAGTATTATATTTATGTAGAATAGAGGATGATTAAAACCCTGATTCAATAACAAAGGTCTTGGATGAAAAGTATGTACGTAGTTGTAGACGCAGGCCAAAAGAATATACGAATCTAAAGGAAGGCGTCCGGCTGCAACTATTTTTAATCCAAGACCTTTGTTATTCAATCGAAGTTTTTACCTTCCTCTATAATATTTATTTGTTTTCAGCTCTTATGGAGTGGTAATAACACATTTTTATTATGGTTTTATTTATTTATTTTAATTCTTATTCCACATCATTAATACCAAAAACTATTAGTCTTTTCATGTATGTATATACATATGTATATACACTATATATTTAAAATATCCTTATCAAAATTATTTATTTGATACCATTTATCTTAATATTTTTTTTTAAAGCTATGATATTTACTTTTAAAATCTGCCATATTGGATTTAATGAGACGCAATATATATATATTATATGTACGTACATAGTATCCTATAACACGCTGACTATTAAGACGTATCAAATGACATCTTATTTGCCAAAATACGATAAGTACTTTAGGAGCTTTGAGGGAACAGATGAGCATAATACACATAGACTGCTAAAATCATAACCCTCCTTTGGCTCTGCCGTAGTCGGGTTAAAAGGATGTGGTTATCCCAGCCAAGTTTGTTCTCATAATGTTCAATGATCAAGAATTCAACTTTTTTTTTTTTTTTAAACTGTTCCAGCATTTTAAAGAGGACATTTTTATATATGTACCTACTATTTGTACTAGTGGTGAAATAGTAATTTTTTACTATTCGATTAAATAAAATTCCATGAAATTCCAACAAAGTCCAGCGTTAACATAAAGTACAATAAAATATTATATTTAACATCAAAAACTAAGGAAAAGTCTTCTTTAACTCTATTATCTATAAAAAAAAAAAAGAAAGAAAAAACTTTAGGCTTTATGGGACATCTGAGAAAAATCAAGTTAAAACAATAAATTGATTAATGAAATTATTTAGTTATCTATGCAGTATAAAATAATACGCCAAGATACTTCTAATGAAATTTTTACGAGACAAAAGCTTACTTAAACTTTTCGAACGTGCACAGGAAATATGATTTAGTTTTCCTCATATAATAGAAATTAGGTCGTGCAGGAAGCGTTTCTACAACATATGCTTAGAGTTACTAAAATATGTTTATGCTGAAAGTATCCACAGATATCATTTCCTCCGGGAATACCATAGATAGCCTGATAGTCGAATTTGTCTGCGTAACACCAAAACAGTGGTCGAATTGTGCCAACTGGCAATGGGTTTCTATAACAATTATCATAATTTGTACGGCGAGGGGATTCCTGAAATAATTGAGAAGCCCTGCACGATATTAAACAGATATAAAAGCTTGGGCGTTGGGAATTAGAACGTTCACGAAATAAACCCCAGCCAAGAACGAATTGTGGAAATTAACGACTGTTGGTAGAAATCAATTTTTTCCCAATTAAGTACAAATTGCAGCTGTTAAATTTTTCGTAGAAATAAAACACCTAACATGAAACATAATACATAAAGTATCTCAGCCATCACGCGACAAATCTATACAATTGATTGGTGGCGGGGGTATGAAAACAAAAACACAATTTTTATTTTCCACGAAAATACTTGGGAAAATAGATCACATCAAGAAGCTATAAGGAGGGAAAATGCAATTTCAGAGTTTGATACTGGCAAACAGAAAAGCTTTTCCTTTTAGTTATAAAGGTACACGTGTCCCTTCTTCCGGTGGGGATGTCACCCACGCAGAAAGGTCACAGGAAGCGAAGAAGATGTGTGAACATCTTTTGAAACCAAGCTAAAGAGCGGTATGCTGTGCTCTGAATTTGGATTCTCGACAAACACGACTTTGTCCTCCCTTTTATTAGAACCTATCATTTATATTCACATTTTAGGACAAACAGGTTCCATACAACAGGTGAATCGTTGTATAGAAATGCCACTATTCAAATATTCTATGAAATGCAATTTTCAGCAACCTTACAAAATACTATATAACCAAAATCTATTGGATATTGGTCTCGAAGTAAAATATCTTCAATATATGCCAGATTATGTTAAATTAGAATTGAAAATAAATTTTACGGCATACCGCACACAATTTCTGATGATTTGATTTGATTATTTTCTAAAACCTGACTATACTTAATAGTATTACATAGTACTTGGTTTCCATACATTGGGTTGAGTTGAAGTTGAGTTTTTGTTGAGCAGAAATTACAGGACTCAACCCACGTCTGTTTCCATGAGCATTCAACGGATTAATCTGACAAAACTAAACAGACTTCGATGCATGGAAACCTAGTGGAAAGCCAACTCAACCCGACTAGTTTCGTGGAGTTTTAGCCAACTTAATGAAATCCCGTGTTTCCATAGCACTAACTCGAGTTCAACCCGGGTTCAACCCCGCGTGGAAAAATAGTACATTATATAGAATTAAAACTAAAAATGGAGGCATTGCGTACAAAAATCAATTTTACTGATTCCTTTGAGTTAACAAAATTTGAATACTTATGTATATATAAAAAATTTAGAGGGTTTTTTCATGAAACCAAGTTTTTCTTTAAATTTTGAATGAAAACCCATCCTATACGAACTAGAAAAAACACAGAAGTAATACAAAAAACAAGTAAAAATTAAACATAATTATTAAATACAAGAAATAACTTTAAAATTAATTTTATTATTTAACGAAAAAATGTAAAATATTATATAAAAATATCTGAAAATTTGTATTGTGTTAATATTGAACTGCTTTCGTTGGGTTTTGTTTTAGACCTGTAGCTTCAATTAAAAGGATTTAAGTTATTATCAACATGTATGAAATATTCTGAGCTGCTATTTTTAAAGGTGTATACACTTCCATGTATAAATGTTCCCCAAGCAAGTAGTAATTTCGCTCAATATTATTATTGCAATGCAAACAATTAAATCTACATTTCCATATATCAATATTATCACGGAGTATTTTTATTTCCTTGGTGTATAATTTTACTCATTTACAAATTAATTTACCCAATCGGGTAGAGTATTTTTACAACTACTGAATGTAAATTTGCAATATTACATAAAATTATTCAATTACTTTTTAGAGTGGATTTTTTATTACAAAATATACAGGACAAAGTTTGATCAAAGTGGTTAAAATGGCACAAAGCCGAAAATAAGCTTTTAAATTAAGCAAACCCTTGGGCATTATACTTGATGACGTAGTTAGAGGGATAATCATTAAAAACGGTTGTATTGTAAACAAAAGAGAAAAGATAATTTTTATTTGTTTTTCCTTCTTTAATCCGAAATTGTGCTGAACAATAAAAACCATTTTGCCCTTATCGAATCTCCTGACAGGCGGAGATTTTGGAACAATTCTGCCATTCATGAAACAAACAAATGCCTGACTGTGTTAATTTAATGCAAATGAGTTAATTCATGTGGAATTAATCAGATTATCCTCAGCTGGGTCACATGCCTAAAGACAACAACGACAGATGGAAATGTCGCAGAGGCATGGCAATGAGACTGTTTTAATAATACTTCACTGAACGAGATAAAAACTTTAGAATTACCCAGCTCACTGTTCATAAAAGTTAAAAACTGAAAAGGAATGTTTCATAAAGCAAGTACAACAATTACAGCCTACGAATTTTCATAAAATGGAAATATTAAAATTTGTTTACTGAATTGTTTGGATGGAGTCTTACATCCTCTTAACGGATACGCCCAAAAAAATATGAATATACTTTTTTCAAACAATTTTCATAAAATTTAATTACGTAGGCGAATAATCACACATACCATTTAATCTGTTTAATACTTCTGCTTTAAGGTCATCCAATCAAAAATTTAACCATACAGTAAAATTCTGCTGTAAAGTAATTTAATCCACACAGCAAGTGGCTATTAAACCGCTGCCATTTTATGATGCACATATAAAAGTTTTCAGAACTAAACTACGGTAGAGGTTAAAAGTGCAATTTTCCTCATCTTTCCGAAACATAACCTTAACATGATATGCATGCGAATCATGGCCTTTAAAACCACCAACTTTATGGCCAATTAAAGTTTTGGTAACGTAACGTACTACTTGGCAGCTTTAAAAATTTTATCGTATGTATTTAATCTATGAGATGAGCAAAAAGTCCCGAATCTATTAAAAGGAATTGCTAAAGCCATACTTTAATAACTTTGAACTTAGATATAGTAATAATAATAGTTCTTTCGAAATTCATATGAGCTTCATTTTTTTCAGAAAATAAATAACTGCAATGCTAAGGACAAAAACTGAAAAACCTTAATTTTTTTTTTAAACTAAAGTTACGATAAAAAGTATGCTGCATATGCAATCATAACCTCGAGTTCTAAATATTAAAATCTTATCTTTATTTTATTAAAAATGCTAGGTATTTGCTGTTTTAAAAAAAAATGGATGATTTCGTCTTAAAAGCCTCTTTTGGGTCTGGGAAATTAGAAATAATAGGGTTTGTAAGTTGGAAAGACTCCAAAGAGGTCATTTGAGCGATAACACGGCATTTTTAATTAAAAATGATGAAAAGTAATCAACTAGTTAGCAAAGTTTTCAACGTAAATTTTTCCCTTTTCACTTTTATGTTGTATTCTTTAAGAAAATATTTTAAAATTTCCTTTTCCTTTGAAGAGTTGCAGTGGCGTTACGCCTTAATATAAAAAATTTCATAGAATACCTATCAAGAGATATTTGTGGGTTGCAAATTTTAATGACAATCCATTATTTTTAAAATTACATATTACTTACCTTATGAAAGAAATATCGACTATAAAAATTTACTTATTATTCACTCTTCTAAATTTGTAGCGCTGTATATTGTCGAATAATTGTAAAAAAATAACTACTTAAGTATACTACAAATTTTCAGAATATAAAAATCCATTTATAAATGCAAATTCACATTATAAATAAACTACATTATTTCAGTAATTTAAAAATTATCTTATAGTTTCGGCACATTATAAACAAATATGCAATCCTCACATTAAATTTTAAACTTAAAATATTCAGAAGTTAAACTTGATGAACCTTCCTAATTATACAAAATTGAAACAATTCATCTCATCTTAGAAAATGAGGCTTCTGAACTTTCAAGAGAAATGAAGAAACAAGAAACGTGTCAAGGGACGAAAATGTCTTTGTACCGAATAAAATTACAAGAATTCCCTGAGCACCACTTTAAAATTCAACTGCTAACATTCAGAATTTAAATGAAATTAGGGCCATCATGAGCCTACAATGAAAATTAGAAACCTCACCGGAAGCTCCACAGACGCCATTTCAGAAGAAAATACCTCTCATCACATCTGGGACTGCAGGGATGGTATGAAATTATCTAAATTGTCAGAAATTTGTTCATCGCCTTATCACTGGCTAAAAACCACACGGATATATACCATAATTCGACAATGCTTTCAGTGGCATATCAAATTCGTCCTTTAAAGCCGACGTTGAGTTTTCAGACAGCCAATTTACTCGGAAAATTACATTTCATCCCACATCAGGCGAAAATATTGCCCTTGATAAGACCTAAGAGACTACGCCGACATTGGCCCTCGCTGAAAGATGGGAGGAAAGGATTTCAATTTCAACCGTTGACGACAATAATTTCCTTTGAGATTTCAAACGCCACCTTTGGCTCACATTGGCATTGGAAGGGACGAACCTTTATTCGTTGGCGGCAAACCCGACAACACCACAACTTGCAATTAAACCGCGTTCTGATTAAGCTGATTATCCACCCTGTCCCTTGCAGGACTTATTTAATAACTTCTTTGTAATGTTCTAAATTATAGCCAGCAACTAAGACATTACTATCTGAATTGTTTCGTTTTTTTTTTTTTATGTTTTAGAAGAGGATTTACAAACCTTTGCGCTTCAGCCATCTGCATGACGTCCTAATGTTTGACCTTTCAGTTTAAAGCGCTGAATATCTACGGGCTTAAATGTGTTGACGTCAACACTGCCGTGCCAATGAAAAAAGTGGTTAAGCGCCAAATTTTTCAAAATTGAGTTTTTGGTATCATTCGATTCGTCCGGAAATTCTCTATTTAATTTATCTTCAATAAAATTGTTATCACGATTCAATTTTGTTTTATAACAATATTTATTTGAATAAAAATGATTAAGCAATCTGATTTAGATCAAAAAAGATGCTAAGTGACTCGAAAAATTTAAAAGGAAAGTGATTCGAGGTTCGAATACAAAAACAAAAGACCTTTAAAGGCCTTTACGTGTTTTTTTGACTTTAAATATCCCGCATAAATCAGAAGCATACAAAACAGAAAAGCCTTAAGCACATTTTTTGATATGAAGTTAAAACACTGCCGTGCCAAGGAAAAAAGTGGTTAACTCCAATCGAAGTGATTTCGAGACAAATGAGAAAGAGTTTGAAGTTAAAAAAATCGTAGTTAGAAACATTCTTTTTTTGTGAAAATTAATATGTTCATTAATAATGATATTCTCTATCTGAATATTAAAAAAAATTGAAAATTTTTATTAAAATCTATGCAACTGGTACAATTTATTTGTTACTTGTTTTTTGAGAATATCTTTATTAAGCGCTCCATTGGTTGTTAACACTTTTCTTGATTTGTAAAGCACGACTTTCTCTATGTTCATTACAAATTCATAGCTACTAAGGTACTTTAAGGGTCTTTTGGATTTGTATTTGGAAAGGCAAAAAAACCTTATGTGCCTTTTTGCATAGATTTTAATAAAATAATTTAATGTTTTTTTAATATTCAGATAAAGAATATCATTATTAATGAACATATTAATTTTCATAAAAAAAATAATGTTTTAAACTACGATTTTTTTAACTCCAAACTCTTTTGCATTTTTCTCGAAATCACTTCGATTGGAGTTAACCACTTTTTTCGTTGGCACGGCAGAACACGAGACAATTTTTATTTAACAAAGAATCATATGTCTTTTTAAACAGATTTAAAATCTTTTCAGTTGGAAAATATGGTTTATTCTGGATCATTCATTTTATCTTTTCAGAACTCAATCTGCTAGTATTTAATAAAATTAAATAAAATTTCACAAGAGATGTAATCGATTCCTTCCAGTGCAATTATCACTCATGGATGAAAGCATTTCTATTGGAACCTTTCCAAGACAGTATAGCAATAACAAAGTTATGCCAGGATCAATTTTATGTAGTCCGATATTAAACCAGTTTAATTTAAATGTCCTGTGGCAATACTCAATTGAAAATAAAGACAAGTTTACGATTAATTGAATTGTATATTAGATACTATTATATAAAAGGAAAGAACAATAAATGATGATTTAATAGTCTTGTCTGGTACTGCATTGTCCAGGGTAAAGGAAATGCTTAATTAATTTTCAGCAATATGCGAAGTACCATTTCCATTTTATACATATAATATATGTAGGTTATATGTTTTGCAACTAGACTGCATTCGTATATATGTATATACATTGCCACCGTATTTCATGCAGACAATTCTCCAGTTAATTGAAATTTACAATACCTTTTAGAGAAATTACATTATTGACGATATTCGCGCTGTGTCCGTGCCATCAATAAATTTAAAAGGTATATGGTGTAACTCTCTTTTGCATTTGGCTAGTGCAGTTGTTGTAGTAGATGGAACTGGTTGCATGTGCTAAGGAATATGCACCTTAAGGTTTAGTAGATATAGCTAAAGTAATTGTATTATCAGGTTAAGTGTAGAAAAACGGAACCATACGTGATTTATTCCTCCAGCATATGTTATTAAAGTTTTCGTAAAAGGAAAAGGAAGGTATATTTCTTTGAGGAAAATACGTTTTCTTTAAAGTAACAGAATATTAGGAAGTAAAGACAATCCCAAAAATTGCTGTTTTTATAAACCTTTTGTCTTCGTACGTATTCATGCTTTATCAGAAAAAATTATATACATAGGTACCTACATAATTTGAATCTGTCTTTAATAACTCCTCGCCTCGGTTTGTTAGGAATTCTGATTTAAGACCCTCCGTCTTTGTTTCGATATGATATAAATAAACATAATTAAGTAATTGCTCAATTCGATCATTTACACCAAATTTAGAATTTTAGCATGAAAAAATATTTTTTTTATTCTGCATAAAACTCGACTCTCATCAATTAAAGATTGATACCTTGGCGAATTTAATTCTGATTTTTGGGGCTTTGTATTTTAGGCTCCTGAAGCTGAAATCCTTTCATTTACAAAAACAAAGCGATATAGAAATCAAATCAAAAATCATAAGTACCTAAGCATTTACTTTACGCATATTCTGTAAGATTTATACCTGAGTTAAGGGTTAAAATGTATACAATTGCGTTTTTCTCTTGAAATAGAATAAATTCGTTTGTTTTGTAAAGATCAAAAATGTTGATATCTGAGCGCTTATCAAGTCTAAAATATCATAAGGTCGATTTTACCTTAAAAGAATTTAGAAAAATATTCTTTATGACATTTTTGACTTGGACTTTCAAACTAAACAGCTCATGTGCTTTACTTCTCTTAAAGCACTTTTAATAAATTTAACCTTTTCCGGTACGATTTAAAATTTGGAAAATAGCCTTAAAATCAGTATTAAGTTTAGACTGTCTATGAGAATTTAATTCAATTTATTTAATAGCCCAATCCTTGACTGTGTTCATTTTAATAAATTCACATATACATACCTTTCTAACTTTTCCGAATACCTAAGTAAAATATTTGTGTTAGATATACAAAGTTAGGTAAACAAAATATGCATTATTTTGCTCCTTTGTAATTCCAGATCCAGCTTCTATATTAATTATGCATTTATCGTATCTATCCCTGGCTGTAATTAAATTCCCTAAAACTTCTTCTTAAAAAATCTTCGTTCGACTGCCTTATCATTTAATTAACATCCCGGAGGCTACTGAATGCCTAATAAAATCTCCTCTTTTAAAAGAACTTTGAACCTAGCAATCATTTAATCATCAAGTTCCCAAAATATTAAAAAGTCTTTCCTGGATTGGGCTTTACAAAGGTCATATTTCGGGTAAGTCTCTTAATTCAATTTCATTTTCCAAGTTTACTTAAATAGACTTGTTCTACTCCCTTTGCGGTTAGCAGGAGAAGTGGGAAATTCCATGAAAATTTACCTAAACATTAATTTAGTTCGGGTATTTTTTTGGCGGGTTCATATTTATTGTTACTGGTAACTCAACCGTGATTAAATTTTTATCCAATTTAAAAAAAACAACGTTTGTTTTTATGGAAGTTTTGTATGAAAAGATTAAAGCCGCTTTTTTATTATTATTATCGTTAAAAGTCTGTTTAACTTTAACTTCTATTTCTGCATAAAGATTTTCTTTTTTAAACAAAAACCTCTTAAAAACCCCTTGTGCTTTCCTGTTTGCTTAAAAGCATCCTAGGTGGATAAACGCTTTGTAAGTATAAGTCATAAAGACGCTTTGATCCCCAGCAGAGTTGCTCTGCTTGACATGGCGCTGAATTTTTCATATAATAAAAATTACCCTTAACGACATGTCGGGTGCTATTAAAGTGGATAAGTTCAAAGGCCCTGTTTGGATGACCTTGTCACTGTTCACAATGTTTGCACATCAATTTATTTCATCTAGAGGAGGATGCTGACTGTATCATCGGATTCGTCAGATTTGAAATCCCTTCGGTTTTGTGACTGGCCATTAGGGCAGGTTCAGTATCTATTTGGTGAACCACCATCTGCATCTATTTATAAGACATAAAATTGAATGGCACAGTATGAGTAAACCTTTGGAAACCAAGTGCCTTTTTATGTTTGATTAAATATTGGCATTGGCCCTCACGCCTTTCTGAAATTGTCGCCGTCCTTCAGTACAAAGTTGAGTTTTAAATAGGACCATTTTGTTTACTCGTGAGTAGCTCAGCAAAAGTGTTCGCAACAAGTGCGGCTGATATCTCTTTAAGAAGCTGCTTAATACGTTCAGTTGCTAATTACCTGTTTTTCCCTTAGGGTGGAGGAAAAGAAATTACCCTAGGGTACCTTTCAGCCACATTTTGGGATGTTCGGTTGTTTGTAACCACAGAAAACCATGCCCTCAACTGAAACTGCTCGTTAAGCGGGCGTGTTAATTTTGGTTATAGTCATCAACTAATAAATGAAAATAACCATTACCACGAGTATGGCCTGGTCTGCGAACAAAATTTTCACATTCCCGCTTCAGGAAATTTTGTAATAAGTGCAATAAAGAAGTTTCCGGCAGGATGATGGATGTAAAACAAATTTAATTAAAGACGAAAGAGTCTTATTAAGATCCGAGCCACTGAGTTGTAGAACAGACGCTGTTTCACCTCAGCAGTTCATTAAATCTTGTATAATACTAAATTATAAATCAAGTAGAAACACCGACGGGTATTAATTAAGTCTGAGCTAAGGTTCCAAAGAAATATGGAGTCTTACAAAAATCTTTAAAGAAGTTGTTGTTTTTAATTTTAAATTAAAACTGGATTAGTTTTGCTTTTAAAAAAAAAGAACTCTTAAGACATCTTCAAAAAAGTTACTATTAAGGGAAGAGGCATATTTTGTAAATCTAAATTGAAATTTTACAATACAATATTATTAGCTTTTTTAATTTGTTTTCGTTGTTTTTAATTACTAAACTTGTTTGATACCTACTCTAAGTTAAGTTAAGAGTTAAGGAACTAAGAAATCGATATTCAAAAATATGAGAGTTCTATTTTTTACAAGTATTTAAATACACCCAATTCGGTTTTTACACGGTATTGATTTAACATGGTCTGGAAAAAAAATTGATTCCGTTTTTACACGATTTCATCCGATTTAGCGCGCTTAAAAAAGTTATTTGATTCAAATTTTAAAGGAAAATATTTTTATTAACCGTAATCTTTTAGACATTTTTTTTCTATCTGTTATTTATAAAATAGTTAGGAAATTCCGGATTCCCCTTTCTAATTTATTTTCATAGCAGCTTAACCCTTTCACTACCAGGGCCTCAGGAGAAAAATCGCCAACACATTATGTACCTTTTGTTTATTAATTTATATTGTTGTCGTACGTGTTTTCAGTTCCTGAACTGCGATAATTCTATATTTATGTTACTTTTACTTTAAGATTTGAATTGCCTTTTGTTTTTATGAAATAAACTGTGCATTAATGCACATAAAAATTTAATTTGGCTTTTATAAAGACTCTCATAATATTTTTTTTTTGTATGAATCATTTTATTTTAACTACTTTTTACAGGGTTAAAGAATATAGATCTTCTTTTTTTCCATGTACTTCAAGTCTTTTTTTAGACGGTTCTTTTTACACGGTTGAGTCTGGAACGTATCTATCGTGTAAAAACAGAATTAGGTGTACTTACAAAATACAATATTTTTACAACTTTCATTGTGAAATGTATTTATTTATTTATTTATTTTTATTTTTTTACAGAACTTCTTACAATGGACATCATAGTAAAAGAGGATGAAATTTCACTTTCACAAATAGCGATCTTCGCATTAATATCATTTGTCCTCGTATCATTAGTAGGAGTCATACTATACATAACTTGTTCAAAAAAATATAGACTTAACTGGTTTGAAAAAAATCTACTTGAAGCAGCCTCAGAAGCTGAAGAAATGGTACAAAGGTAAGAATTTATATACGATAATAAGATTCATTAAAAAAAATATAAAATAAAAATAATATGATATAATGCTCTTTTTATATATTTGCAGTAGAGAAGCATTAGTCGGTGGTCCAATGGCATATAATGTAGACACTGTTAGCGAGAGTTCTAGATCATTAACCAAGGGAAACATAAGCCCAACATCTTTAAACGATGATCCAACTTTTTGGGTACCTCCACGGCCGACTAGTCAAGGAACAAATAATGCTTCGGGTAGGTACAGAAGAAATAAATATTTCGAAAGCTAATTATCATCCCGGAAAATTAATGTGCGGACTAGTTATGTCGAATGCAAAAATACGTTTGGAACAAAACAAGACGGTTCAAGTCAGGTGTATACGCCTTCGTTAGCCAATATCTTTAAATTCAGTACTAATTTTAATTCTAATCAGACTCGCTTGAATGCGCCAACTACCCACGCTTCTGTTTCACTGCAAAAAGATAGAGTCTCCAACTTCATTAGCGCCAAAACAATAGCCAGTTTTCGCCAGTTTTACCCATTATGAGGGGAAATTATTGTCTGCAGATAATTCCGTCCAATGCACTTCTGAGCATTGCACCTCCAGACCCATGAAATATGGATAATTACAATGCACTTGGGATGCTTTCAACGTCAAGCGCTGCTGATTCTTTGTCTCCTTGGAATTTTATTCTGCGATTGTCACCTGCAGGTGCTTTCAAGGTAAAAGGAACCTTAACAAAAACTTATTCAGAGCACATCTAGTGAAAAATAAGCCAATCAAAAAAATGTTTGCTCCAGCTCTCAGGTACTTGAAAATATGGCAGATAATTCGAATACAGAAACAGACAATCAAATGCAGTAAAACGCTTACTCGCGACGGAAAAGAACGGATGTTACTTAACTATTAATTGCACTCCCAATGGTACTTTTATTTCAGTCTTCTAAATTCAGGATGTTTGCTCTGTCTCCTCCAATTTATCGTCTAGAGACTTTAAATTATTTTAAAGTGCATACTTGTGAGATAAATCATTTTCTAGAACATTATGATAGTATTTCTTCAATTTCTAAGACTCGCTAGGTTTGATGAATCTATTAATTTTAATAAACTTTAAAACAAGAGAATAATTATTTATTACATTTAGATGAATCACCTCCCGTGACGCCAACGTCACCAACGGGTAGCAACAGATCAGTAACCTTGTCAACAGGTTCTAGCACAATTCCAATTGCTAGATCGGAAAAGCACATGGTGCTCGCTATGAATCCTGTAAGACCAAAGGTGTCTTCCATGCACGCGAAATTGGACTTCACAAAAATTGACATGTCTCTATACCAAAATGTAAGTTAATAACTTTTATTTCTTTAATTACCTCGCCTTTAGTTTAGTTTTAAATATAATTTTGTCCTTATTTTTAAATGGTAATTGATACAACCGACTTGTCTTATAATTCACAATCTTTCTGACAACAAAAAATTTAATAAAAATTTAATAACATTCTACTTACTTAAAATACGATTACAAATCAAATAATTAATTCAAATTCCTAAATCATGGGCAATTTTTGTCTTGTGAATTTCCATAGGTCGGGCCGCTCGAAATTTTATAAACAAAAACTAAACCAATTAAAAATTTCAAAGAAATATTTTCAAAAATTGTTTCATTCATTAACTTTCATGAAAACTGAAAACGTAACTACGCAAATTTATGTCCTATGTTTTTCAATAATTTTATTTTTAACTTTAGACGCACTTTTTTAGCAATATCAGGTAGAATTTTGTTATTCATCTCATTTAATTTGTTAATCATATCATTTATTCACGTTTTTACTTTAATAAGATTATTATTAAAGTTTATTATCATACGATGCAACAAATAGGGATACAGGAATATTTGAGAAAACAATTGACAGATAATTGATGCATTTGACTAAGTACACTACGTGTCTAGTTAATGGCAGGGTAGTTAATTAAAACTTACAAACTAATTTTTAAATTTCAGTTTTTATTTTACAAATTTGTGGGTCTATAAAAATTTTTATGCTTTCCAAAAGAACAAATCTGATTAGAAATAATTATTATTTGTTCTTCAAAATTTTTTTTCAGCTCTATTAAATAATAAGTTATGATATTAATAAAATTAAATAATTTTACCTTATCTAATTTAGGATACCCCCACCGAAGGACACCAAACTAGTGAAGATATGAGAGGTACATTACACCTCTGCATTTTATATGATCCCATTGCAGGAATACTCACAATAAGATTAATCGAGGTAAAATACGTAAACAATTTTATTTCCCTAGTTAAGAATTGATAACACCTGTGAGCTGCACCAAGTTTTTTTCTTTAATTAAATCATCCCAGAAATATTAAAGTAGAGGAAGAGGTTGGGAAAATGTACCTATAGGTAATTTACTATTTAAAATTTCAATTGTATGGTGAGGCGTGTTTAAATTATACGGTCATTTTCAAGTGTTGAATTTTTTTTTCTATTATTTAATTAAACTATAAATGATTGATACAACTTTTGGGCTATTAGAACGCAGACTTTAATTATGGGTATGTAACGTTTCATGGGTATATTAAATTGCAAAACTTTTATGAAAATAAACGGATGACAAAATCCATTCAAGCCAACGAGGTCAAGTTGACAAAGTTCATCTTTTGTACATAAGTTGACTGTATTATGTACCTGCATAATCAAAAAGTTTGAAGTTATTTCCTTATATTCAGGCACAAGACTTACAGCCAAGAGATTTCAGCGGGACAGCAGATCCATATGCTAAAATCAGACTTCTCCCAGATAAGAAAAATGTTTGGCAAACTCGAATCCACAAGAAGACCCTCAATCCAGGTGAGCGACCAGAAGGAGCATAAATTTCAGTAAAGTTCTAAAGACTTTCCCAACTAGTATTCGATGAGGACTTCGTTTTCGAGGAGCACCCAGCTATAATAGGAAAGCGAACAATTGAAATTCTGATGTATGACTTCGACGCCTATTCACGGCACGTTTGTATCGGCGGCACCCAAATCTCACTTGGTAGCTTGGATCTCTCAGAAAAGGTAGACATTTGGAAGCCACTTGGAGGGTGTGCAGAGCAAGTAATTTTTGAAGAATTTCTTTATTTTTTCGCCAATATACAATAAAAGGCATATTTAGGATGCTAAAATCGACTTGGGCGATCTTATGGTTTCACTATCCTTCCTTCCTTCTGCAGAGCGACTCACAGTGGTTGTGATTAAGGCGCGCAATTTAAAAGTCGTTGACGATTCTAGAAACTCATCCGATCCCTATGTGAAAGTGTCCTTGATACATTCTGGCAAGAAAATAAAGAAACGCAAAACTACAGTCATTAGAAACACAGTCAGTCCTGTGTTCAACGAGGCGCTGACTTTTGATATTTCGAAAGATACTCTAAGAAGTAGCATAATTGAATTCGTTGTCCTGCACGACAGTCTCCTAGGTAAGATAGCTGAACAGAAAAACCTCGTTAGGTGCATTCAATTTCTCAAGTGAAACTTTCTTTTACAAATGTAAAAATACATTTTAAAGTTATCCTGCTCCACTGCAGGTTCGAATGAAGCCTTGGGACGCGCAGTTATTGGCAACTCTTCAGAAGTTCGCCCCGAGGAGAAGGCGTTCTTTGATGAGATTTTTCGTTCAAAAACAGCCACAGCTCAATGGATTCCACTTTCGGATGTGAAGCGTCCATGAAACCAGGAGAAGCCAGGAGGACACATCTCGAACCGGATCTGAAGGAACAACAGCAGCCCTTTGTACGTTGGTGCGTCTTGTCTTTTCGACAACAAAAGAAAGTGAAGAAGCGTATTTAGCCAACCTAATCAGATATATACGGATAATTGTAGGTATCACAAAGGATGTTATCAAATTCGGACCCGGGTACAAAAAAAAGTGTATGATGTAAAATTATCTATTTTTTGGGATGAATTTTCTATGTCCATACGTACCTAAACGTTTCTAAAGTAAGCAAAGCATTTATTTATAAAACAAAGGAGTTAAATGAGGCTATTTATATACACATTTGCATATGCTATATTTATACATAAGACGTACGTTCTAATAAATGAAACTTCCTCTATTTGTAGAAGTAAAATTATTATAATTATCTGGGTAATATTTAAATAAAGAGTGGAATTCTAAACAGTATTTTATTAATATTAATCTATTCAAAAAGAGAAGCTGGAGGAGAACGAAGAACAAAAACGTAAAGAACAATATTTTTATTTTATTATTTATTTTGTGTACTTATTTAAATTAGTGTAAACTAATAAAAATCACTTGTTTTATCTTCTATACGAAATTTACACATTAATCCTTTAGATATCCTATTTATACTATTTTTATGTAATGTTTTTTGCGGGTATTTAAAAGTTCATATTTTAAGTTTTATAAAATAAACCCTAATTTTAGAAGATTTCGATTCTTGGCTAAAGTTTTTTGATTTTAAAAATTTGTTTTTCTAAGGAATAAATTCATTTAAAAATATAACTTCAAAGTCTTGTTGGTTTGTTGTAATTAGACATCTGAAATTCTGAAATTAAATTGTCTCTTAAGCTACCCAAATTTCCGCTTATTTATCGATTCTAAGTTTGGAAGAAATGATTAAAATTTATTAAAAATAACACAGAGTTGTTCTAAAGGGCAGCTACACCATCTATGTAAGTTTTTTACATAACTCTGAATTTAAAAGAAAATGTGTTTCTTAGAAAAAAAAATTATTTTTCGCATGACTCTGTCCGTCTATTTGCAGAATTTTTTTTTGTCGACGATAATAGGCTATCAAATTCTAAATTCTATACGATTATCACAAATATTTTAAAGCTACATATTTTTTTCATATTGAAGAATTAATTTTTTCAACTTTTACCTCACTAAAGATATTTGAGAAGTATTTCGTAGTTTTGACGACAATTTATTGAGCATACCATAACACTAATAATTTTAATATAATATTTCGATTATAAAATAATTTATATAAAATAAATTCATTGCAATGAGACAAAAATACATCGATTATTTACACTTTAAATGTCGTACTTTTTTTAATCTACTTTGTTTCCTCATTTCTGCAATTTGCTTCAAGCATTCGGAAGAACCTTTAATAGCTTCTTCATTTCGTAAACCGGTTGATAATCTTCCTGCACTAGAGCACCAAAACTCTGCATTTTCCAAGACTCCTTTAAGAAGGAAGACTTCACCAATTTTGAGAACATAGAGCGGCAAGTCAGGATTTTGATTATCTTTACTATTGCATAAATCAAGAGCTTTGTATAAATAATCCAGAGCACGATCGTATTCCTATTAAAATAACAATTTTTATATTCCTTTTAGAACCAAAATTAACACTACCTTTAGAACCGTAGCTATTTCAGCGTTGTGATAGAGCACGACCATAATTTGTGATGGTGAAATAAGGGGACAGTCTTGCATTTTTTTCAGTGTAAGCACCATATATTTGTTCGCCTTTGAATATTCATCATTTTCAATCAGTAATTTTGCATACCAGAAGAGCGAATTCACGTAAATTAAAAGCGTACTTTCATCCGATTTTTCCATTTTACTTAGCTTTTTTTCCTGAGCCGATATGCAGTCCCTGTACCCAAGTTCAGCCATTGCTCGGTTGCCAATTGTCTGATATAAGCGAGCAAGTTTCAGCTTAAATTTAACGACGTTGTTATGATCCTCCGGGTAACCAAGTTGCAAAAGTTTGTCTATGAAATTTGCTAGCATATCTTCTGCTTCTGTGATGCCACCCTCTTGAAGGGCAATCGTCACCAGCAAATCGTAGACGGAGGAGATGTTGCCGTAGACATTGGTGCTTTCGGCTACCTTCAGAGCATCCAGGAGAATCTTTCTGGCACCAGCCGTATCACCTTTAACTATCAATTCCTCAGATCTTATAACCATTTCGGTAATTTCCTTCTCAATTTCGTAGGTACTTTTGTAAGGTTTTCGCTCTCCGGGGGGAAATAGCAATGGAATTGCTGCTAAAAATAGGTTCATATCCCAGAGGTTTGTCTTTTTGTCCCATCTTTTACATTGCTGTTCTTTTTTAGAAAAAAATTTTATTATATCACTTAGAAATTTTGATGGAAATATTTTCGAAGAACGACGCCATGAAGATAAAATAAAACCGAAAAATTTTGACATGCTAAATGTTACATTTTTTTTTTATATTTTTATTTTTAGTTATATTTTTATGTCTTTAAATCTATTGACTGGTATCTCAATGCAATATTTAAGCGAAAAACATTATAAGAATTTTGACAAATATAATTTTTCAAGCAACCTACCTAGCATTTTTTGTATTATTAATATCACTGGTTTTACAAGTACTTTTATTGCTTTTATTCATTAGTATTATTACTTTTAATTAATCCTTTTCGTTTCCTTTTTTTTTATATCTTATTCGAAAGATAAATTTAATATTTTATTACATACTTATAAACATGCATATAGCATATGTATATCAGTCAATTTTATAGACATTTATTAAAATATTTTCGCCAAAGAAGAAGAAATAGTTGTTATTATAAATATTATTAGTATAATACGTTAACGTAAAATATTGTAGAAACATTTCTCAATGATTTAAATTTTCAGGAGATTTTCGTAGACCGAGGTTGCAGAAAAACTTTAAACGCGATTATTTTGAGACAAATTCTCCGGTTTTTTTAATCTATTTTCAAAACTCCCTGCGGGATGCTGTTGCTCTATACACAATAATTTTTTTCTAATTAGTAATACTTTTTATAAATAACTGAAATATCTTTATATACCTTTAGAATAAACATTTCAATTTACCTAATAGTTTTTATTTTTAATAAATTTATGTTTAATTTTATATTTCTTTCAGTTTATTTCAGAAATGTTTTAAAATTCAAAATTTAAGAGCAACAAAATTCAGTACCGAAGAAATATAAGTAGTAGTATTAATACTGAATAGAGTTTTTCTGATTTAAAAACTGAATTTAAATCTTTAAGAGACTTTTATTAAATGTTATCGTATAAAATTTAAATAAGTATCTTTCTATTACGGAATATACAAAACTAAAGAAGAATAACGATAATAACACCTAGCTCTAAAAAACACTTTGCACAATTAATAAATAATATATCAAACAAGCCGGAAAATATTTTAATAACAATTGAACATAAAAACCTCGTTGACATTCGATTCGCCTAAAGTATTGAACATGGAAAAAATCAATAAAATTTCTCGTCACGTTTTGCGCCTCGGAAACTTAAAGGTATTCATTAAATTTTCACTGAGGACTATTGCATTAAACAATTATTAAATTTTTAGCATGTAAAGCAATTTCATCTTAGCAAGGCCTTTTCGCTGCCTCAAGCATTAACGGGGTTACCTGAAGATAGTAAAGCTGAATCGCCTGAGGCTCCAATTTCTAATTTCGTAGACTGTGGAGATAAACTCAAAACATGTTGTCCAATTGATATAGACATGGACGACATGGACAACGATATCAACGACATTGACGCACATGTCTCAAAGGAAGAAGTTCCGCAGTCGAAACGAAGAGGAGTTTATATGTCTCAAGGTATCAAAGTCTATATACCAGAAAAAAATATGCTACCTGGGACTTGCAAATATCGAATAGACGCGCTGCCACCCTCGGAGCCTGACGATATCAGGGTAATTAAGTTTGGCAAGCCACAAAAATTCTGTATTAGAAATTAACAGGTTTTGTTTATTTTGTAGTTGCATGTTCTAAGTACAATAAAATATCAATAACTCAATGTTTTCTTTCAAATTCGAAAACATGTATTTCATCAACGATTTTCTTGGCCTCGCGCCCTGAAGGTTTCTTATCGCTATAGAGCGTGCAGAATTTTTTCGGGTTTTTTCTTTAATTGTGCAATGAGACCTTCCTCCGTCTCCGTAAATTTTAAGATTCTAGATCACCCGGAAGTACTGTAGACAGTAAAATTTAGTTAGGGCCTGATCGCGAGAGTACATACATATGTTGTGAATAGACTTTTTTCAATAGGCTTTAGTAAAATCTATTCTATCAAATAGAAATAGACTCTCGCGATCAGGCCCTTATTTGTTATCGATATCTCGATATCTTAGCCGTTTCTGGGAAATGGTCGTAGCGGAAAAAAGGACAGCAAAATATAAGGGTTCGGTTTTTTCATTTCGAAGTGCGGAACTCTAAAAATAGGTCTCCAACATTTCGTTGTTGAGTTGTAAAATAATTAAGGAGGTAGTCATACAATTTAAAATGACGAAAAATGTTCGCCCATTTCTGGAAACAGTGTCATTGGACCCTATTGAATCCGTTCGTCAAAATAATTCGATTGGATTTTTGTATCGAATTATTTCAACCAATTTGAACGAAAAAATTAATTGAAGCGAAGTCAAAGGTAACTAAAATTAATTTGTAAACATTTTAGGAACTTTATTTATTAACTCCTTTCAATTTGATTTGAATGGATTTAACAATAGGGCTCCAAGACCATATCAGCAGAATCGACCAAAATTTGTCGATCGTTATGTCTGATTTTTATTCGAAGTATTTATTTTTATTGCTTAGAGGGATAATTTCAAAAAGGAAGCTAATTTTCATAAATATTGACAAATACATTTTTACAATTTACAGTTTATTTAAAAATATTGTTTAAAATCTCAGTGGCAAAATTATAGTTATATAAACTAGGAAGACGTAGAGAGGAGCAATAATATAAATAGGTAATAGGCAAACATTGCAGTAAATCATAAAAGACATAATTTAATGGAAACCCATCGTTTCGCTTTATTCGCTAAACATAACAAAAAATTCACACATTTCTCTTGGATCGTTGAATTCAATGTGATTTTTTGGGATCCCAAGCTTCAATCTTTGGGGGAGTTGTCGTATACGGCATATATTGCTCTAATAAAATTACAAATTATTTAAATAAACATTTTTATACGAAGAGAGATCACATTTACCTGAAGTTCCAGACAAGTTTTCGCTGTGGTTAGACATCCACTTGTGTTGAGGCCTCATCCCATCTCTGATCGGAGGAAGGTCAGTCTACCACCGAAAGAAAAAATTGTTTTAAATAACAAGTAGATCGAATAAATGGAGAAAAACCTAAACAATGTTAAGTTACAAGCCGTTGCATTATAATTGCTTATACTTAGATAAACGAAATCCGAAGAGCAAGTTTCTGATCGGAATTATTTTGAGTAGGCCTCAATCCTCACGAATCTTATTTTGCTCAAAATTAGACCGTCATCGTCTCTTCTGGAGGTGGGACAAAAAATACATGTTCTGTATTGACCTGGACAAGAATTGCTTAAAAGTCTGTTTTGAAAAAACAGCGGCCAGAACCGAGAACTACAAAACTAAACTGAATTCTAGCTACAAATTGGCCTAAGCTTGGTTTAATTACAATTAAGTTAGCCAAAGTCTGGTTCAAGGTTGGTCAAAACCTAACTTCTGTCTAACTTAAACCTTAAAAACCTAAATACAACTTATAGAATTTTATGAAACAAATCGCTACCTTGTAGTGCATCCAGCCGAACCACTCCGCCGGGATCTGGGAGCCGTCGTAGTCCATGTTTACGTGCGGCGCGTATTCAACCCATCGGTTGCGCCCGTAGAAGTAATAAGGGTTCTCGTAGTACTTGTTGCCATACTTGTCGGTGCCTACAAGTGTGCCTATTTTCAGGTCATCAAATCTAGAAATAAATTCGCCAAATTAAAACCAATTTTTGAGAAAAGGTTCATCAAGCGCAAGTTATATAAGTCACCTGTAAAGTTTCATGTACGCCGCTCTGATTCCACCACTTTCTCTAATTATTTGAAAAATTTTAGCTAGCCTGTCCAGGCCGAGAAACTTTGCCATTTTTCGGCGTTTTAGGCTATTTTGGTGATAATTTACTGATTATCCACAAAACTCGAATTTTAGACAGACAAATGACAGTTTGCACTTGACATTTGATAAAATTATTAGTATCTTGTTCTTGATTAAATAACTCAGCTTTTAAACTAAATAAATCATCCACTGAACTTAAGGAATGCGTGTGCTATTTAACTTTCGCAAGAAGAAAAACCAAAACAAATCACTTTGACAGTTTTGTCTTTTGGAATTTGCACGGGCAAGAGTTTGGAATGTTTGTAAATTTTTGAAGGACGAAAGGAATAAAAATGATGGAACCCCCAAAAACTTGCAGAATAAGTAATTCCTCCGGGGACTCGGCCGATTCCGCTTCAAGTGGGATCCGAGAAAGTGAGTTTCACCGTTTTGATTCCCAACCTTGGGTATGATTCATTCTCCGGCAATTTTTCCAGATCCCGACAACCATGATTTTGTGCTCCCGGCTAAAAGCGTTAAATGCATGGCGGACATGCCCACCTGGCAAAGATCCGAAGCCTACTACGATCTGATCGGATTTATCAATGGGATCAGCATCGCCATCCAGGGCAAGAGGCTGTCTGAGGAGTGCTCGATGTCGCCCACCATGGAAAGACTGCTGGAGGTTCTGAAGCAGCTGGACAAGTACATCGACGAGAACCCTCCAATCAGTCAGCCACAAAGGTTCGGGAACAAGGCCTACAGGTCCTGGTTTAAGGAAATGCAAAAGGTTTGTTGTGGTCCCACCGATTCCCTTTGATCCAAAGTTATTTTCACAAAATATTTTAATCACGTGCCAGTTAAATTTATTTTCCTAGAAGTCCAATTTTGCATAAAGTTTAATTTACTGAAGGGAACTAATTCGGAAACGTTAGTTCCATCAATCAAATTGTTATAAAACTATGTCGTATCTAAATATTTATTACATCCGCGATACCCCCAATTATTATGATTTAAGTCGTGAAACGCGCATTGCAAGTTATAAATTCAAAAGTATAGGTACCCTAAAATAGTATTAAAACAAATTTTATTGGATAAATCAAGCGATTGGGGCTACTAAAATATAGGACAACCTGGATCTTACACTACTAAGAAAAGAAAAAAAAACTGATCTTATCTCCAATTTAATCGTAATTGTAATCCCTGATAATTTACCTATTTTTAAATTTCAAAGGGGTAAGTTCATCGTATCGCTCAGGGTAGGCATCTGAACATGCGTAATAGCCGCACTATCGGTAAAAATGACCTTTTTATTGTCACCTGTGTTGTGATTGTTATATACAAATTAGCTTGTTTAAAATATAAAAATCTGGAAAAAAAACAACATGCCTGCCAGATATTCTTTGCAATAATATAGACCCAGTATCAATCATATTTAACCCCATTAATACGTTATTATTGAACAACTTAAAAATAAATTTAAATTAAACACAAAACTTACGAACTGCGAAATTTAAAGTTAGCAGAAAGTCCAATAAAATTTATATAAAACAATCAAATTAGATGTAATAATTAACTTAAATCATCAACAAATCCTAATCTTATTATGGTTCGTTAACTCCCAGACCGAGGGCCCTATGTATGTCCTGTAACGGCATCGTTGGCTTAAATAAAAATTGTATGATTAAATCGCAAACAATTTCCAAGCAATTTTACCGGAAATTTTACGTTGATCCAGCTGTATCATTCGAATTTGAGTTATCAAGATTATTATATGAATTATGGCTCCAAATAAGATTATGTTACCTTCCACTTTCGCAAAAAAGTAAAATCATAAGGTTTTTAGAATAGCATATGCAACTTGAGGATATGTAAACAACGAATAATCGTTAATGTGCCTTTTAAACTTATTCCACCTCTATATTTTAAACTAAAGTAAAATCTACCATTGGCCAACGTTTATCAACTTTATCAACTAAAATCCAAAAGAAAACAGCCAGTCAACTTCCTTGTCCAGTATCACAAGTCAAAAATGTTTAGATTTGTTTAACAAATTCAAAATATTAAAGAAGTTCTACAGTTTCAATGTTTCCAAAAGAGTTAAATCCATTCCTAGGGGTTATGCGAATGAAACGGATGGTGTGCTTTATTTTGCTACCAAATGCAAATTTATTTCTTCAATGTTATTTGTTTTAAAATCTGTTTTGAGAATAGAACAAGTTTCTAACTAAGACAAAACCATCACAAAATCTCATTTCTCCTTAATTTAAAGAAGCAGTACATTAATAATTTGAAATTCGTTTTAAAATTTTATTACTTCAATTTTTCTATACAAATGTATTAGACATTTTTTCTTTTGTAATTTTGCTTAAATTCGAAATTTCATTTAGTTTTAAATTTTGTTCTGTGTACTTAAAAAGTAAATAAACTTAATAGAACCTCCGAAGGCTGCTCCATGAGGCTCTGACGGATAAATACACCGGTGGAATTCTCGAGATCGCGATATACTTGGAAGAATCGTTTGGAAATGAAACTCGAATTGACTACGGCACAGGGCACGAGTTATCCTTCATCATGTTTCTCTGTTGTCTGTTTAAAGTTGGAGCTCTGCCCGAAAGTGATAATGTGGCTTGCGCACTGAAGCTATTCAACACTTATCTGGTTCTTGTAAGGAGGTTGCAACTTACTTACAGAATGGAGCCTGCCGGAAGTCATGGTGTTTGGAGTCTTGACGACTATCAGTTTGTTCCATTTATTTGGGGAAGTGCGCAATTAGCAAGTAATTATAATTTCGAATTTTTATAAACCAAATAAAATTCATCTCTTGCAGTAAATGCTCCTTTTGATCCACCAAAGTTCCCGGAGGCTGAGACAATTGAGGCTTTTAAGAGTGAGTTCATGTTTATGGGATGCATCGATTACATCTGTCAGGTGAAATCTTCACTTAATGCCGTGTTAATAACATAACATTTAAATTTATTAGGTAAAAACTGGTCACTTCGCCGAGCACTCTAACCAGCTGTGGAGCATAAGTGCCGTTCCATCGTGGGCCAAGATTAATTTAGGTCTAGTCAAGATGTTTCAAAAAGAGGTATTTTAATAAAACAGATTGAACAGATATTAAAGGATGTTATTTTGTAAAGATCCTCAGCAAATTTCCTGTGGTTCAGCACATTCGTTTCGGGTCACTGATGCCATTCAAGATTGTTAAGCCTGGCCGAATATTGTCCGTTGCAAGGCTCGGAATGGTTCCACCTGGCTGTGAAAGTTCAAATATGGCTCCACCAACGGGAGGAATGTCAAGTGGAGACTCTCTTAAGGATTAGTACAAGGACTAAATCCTGTTTTTATTGTTTTAAGGGCTAAGCTCTGTTTTATTTGGTTTTTTGATTTAATAAAGAAGAATTTATTCTTAGTTTTCTCGTTTTCAATAGTTTACAACAATCTCATTTTTACGTCCTTTTAACAATTTTTTAAAATGGCAAATGAATTTTCCTTAAAACTGCATCATGCGATTTTTATTTTGCATCAGTCAGTCTTTTTAACCGATGAGATAAAATACATATTTAATTATTTTTGGAATCTTTTTTTAAATAACAGCTTTACCTGCATTAAATTGACTTTAAGTTCTAAAGGGATAAATTAACAAAACTAGCCTAAAGAATCCATCAAATTAAAGGAACTAAGTTTTCTGAATATTTCAAGTAGCAAGTTTATCACGACTTATTTTCGAAATGCTAAAATTTTCTTAGAGACAAAAACATTTCAACGACAATAAAATTTCGAATTTGAAAAGACTAGTAAAACTGGTTAGGTTTTTTTTTGTCCAGGAACTTTCTAAAATTTCCATATTTATAACATACAATATGTAAGTATACATATGTAAATACATGTCCAGGTAAAATAGACTTAGCCAGCCATAAAATAGAATAGCCAGGCTTAGGTCAGCTTAAGCTAAACTTAGGCCAGGAATCGCTAAAAAATAACAGGAATTTTGTCATGATGTTAGGCTATTTTAATACAAGTTTTTGCGAAATTTGAAACAAAAATATTCCAAAACGTATGTTATTTTTATGAAGCAAATTTTTCATAGTACACTGCAATTCAGAATCAGGAATTTATTCAAGTTCGAGATTTTTTGCATTTGAGTAGATTTTTATTTTTTGCAATAAGTTATACATTGTCATTTCTAATAACGATTAAAAATGGTTTTCTCTACACAGTCAACCCTCAAAAACCTTACGTTTTGGAAAACTGAGAACCTGAGAACTATTATATCTAAGTCAAGTAATAAATAGTCCAAGCAAGGTAGTATGAGATATACTATAATTAAATAAAATATCAAAGATACAAATTTTCACCAACGCCTTATCGTTTGTGAAAAAGAGTAGATTTAACAAGTTTCCCTAAAATATACCCAGAAATATGTATATTAAGATAGCTCTGTTGAACCGCCAAAGAATAGAAAAACCGAAAAAATTGAGATCCAAATCAAAAACAGATTTTTTGAAACGTTCCAAAGGCGCCAATAATACACTCGAAGTAACCCGCCAGACAGCTGCTGGGTTTATTGTCGTTATTTTTTCTACGAGGCAATCGAATGTGGTGGGGCGAAAACTGGCAAAGCCGATGGAATATGGCAGAAAATCTCCGCCATTCTAAAACAATTTTCGAAATTTGATTTAATATGTAAAGCCGACTAGGGGAAATCATTCCTTGTGCTGTTTTTTGGTGTGTTGACTTTCCACCGGCTGAGCGGTAATCCGCTTCCTTTGTACCATGTGCACGTAGTGTGCTCTCCATTTTCCCCGGCGGTTTTACTACTTGAACTGATATAAAATGTCATCGGAACTCAAGCCCACACCCGAGTGGAAATATAATTTATCGCATGACTGATATCACTTATATCGAATATGAAATACGATTTTTCACGTTCGGCTCCACAGTCGTACGTGAGCTGAAAACAAAAATTGGATGAAAACTCAATTCGGGCTGGTGTTGATAGAGTGCCCCCGCTCGGCACCGAGGCGCTCCATATAATAATGTATCTGGCCCCTTTAAAGTGCCCCGGATCCGTCCCGGACCCACCGCGGACCCAGCAAAATAATTTCTTGTCACGGGCCACGATGGCGGGACGACTATGAAAAATTCTCGGAAAAACACTCAGGGGGCGGTCAATGGCACCAGTTTCCGTGACCATGGATATCTGCAAGTTATGCGATATTTAATTTGCAGTAATTCTTCTTTTTTTACGAAAACGAAACTTCGAAAAGCAATTAAAAATCAGAAGTACACGGGAGTATCTGAGCTGGTGCTCGACTATGTTTTTCACTTGAGTAATTTCAAGCAAGTTATCCGGGATTTCCTGGAAGGCGCTCTAAGGAATCAGAAAAAACTCATTAAAGGTCAAAATTGTTCCGGAGAAAAATTAAAGGAACCACTAAAACCCAGGGAGTGAGACCCAGAGCGCTGCTGTGGCTGTGCGAATTTACAAAAATTCCACGGTAATAAGCACAAGTATGCGGTTGTTGTGGAAAGTTTAATTGAGCGACGTTGATCCCACCATTAATCCCAGTTTAATTAAGTTTCATTGTGAAAGTGCGATTCCTTAATTTCAAGCTCCCACGTTCGGTGGCTCGGTTCCACCATCCGTTCAAACTCCCGCCGTGAGGATAAAGGGATTTATTACAGAGTCGAATTTAATTGCCGAAGATTTGTCAAGGCTCTTGATCTCTCTGCCAATGGAAATTACTTCGATTAGAATTTCCCAAAGTCAAATAATCGCCGGAAAGATTTCTTCGAGCTCCTTAGCTCAGAGCCACTTTTCGACAAACATTTGCTGATGTTTATTCATATTTCATTGAGCCTGAGTGTTTTGGGGGATCACGAGTTTTGTGTAAATTAATTTCGAGATATTGGAGCAGGTTACGTGGGGTTTTAAGGACCCACTAATAAGAGCAGTTCTTAATAGGAATATTTCGCCATTTGATACGTATTTGCAATAAATATATTGCTATTTCCAACTTTTTTCGTTTGGGAAATTTTCTAAATAGTTAAAAGGTCAGATCTATCAGGACGATTTTTCTAAATAATACATACATGTTTCCGTAATAATTTTGTAAAGTTTATATCAATTTCAATGATTATTTTTGCTGTAGAATAGATCCTTACCCCTTTTAACTAATTATTTTGGAATAAAGTGTTCTTAATTTTTATGTATATTGAAGTAATTTGTTTAGGTACAGACTCATTCGGAACTTTACTCTAAAAAGAAAAAGGTTAAAATTTAGCTATAATACCCACAAATAACGTCGTAAAAGTATCATCGAAAGCAAAAATAATATTTTAATAAACAATAAATAAAAAGATTCTTTTGTTTTCCATAATTTTTCATATTACACCTCTACAAAATTCCATCCAGATCTTCCAGTTTCTACTTTCAAATATAAAATATTCAATTTTAAAAGTTTTGAACGGACACGAATGCACTAACATCGCGTTCCGCATTTTTGTCTTTCTTCTTTCACTTTGAGATGAATAACTAAAAGCAGGATAAAATTGTAGAAAACTTCCGGCGAAAATTGTCACCATAAGAGCAAATATTTTCAACACGTTGCACAACCATCTCAAGAATATTTCCTGATAGATAATAACAACATATTTTCAGCACTGGCTATAAGGTAAGGTCCCACAAAATATTTTAGCTGAAATAGAAACAATAGAGATTCCTCATAGGTTTGATGTAAATTTGAAATATTTCATCTTCTCCGCTGGAGGGTTATTAAATTCTTGCGAGAATATTTAACAGAACGCATTTCCTGCAGTGCCATAGTTTTTCACTTGAGCATTTCGAAGTGTTAAGGAGATGAATTTCTTGCAATGCACTTCAAGAAAACTGAAAACTGCAGATGTATTTAAATTCCCTGGCGGTAATTAAAAAAAAAATACTCAAGACTTTCCTTTCTGTACATAAAATATTGCATTTATTTTATTTAAGAGAAATTACTGCGAATCTCAACAGGTAAATTACATTTTACAATTTTGTTTCATAGTATTTAGTAAATGCGCTCAGAAGAGATTAAATATGAGGTACTTTTAACTGCATTACATGTTTGAAATTATATAAAGCAATTCTACGCGAAATATGTTAATTTGGATTCGTTTTTTAGAATTCAAATTTATGTTTATTTTAGAATATTTCGTGAAGAATTTTAATAAATATTCAGAAAGATTATAATAATCATGTCATGCCGTACTATTTGAGGTAAAAAAGAAGAGAAAACGAAGAATGTGAACATAAATCAACTCATTTTTAAAAGGTTTGAAATTTTTTGGTTGTGATATTTTGAGTAGGTACTATAGAGCTAAAAAAAACACATATTTAAAAATGTTATAAATTCTAAGAAATTGATATAAGTATGTACAATTTATTAATTGAAAAGATTTACCCACAATTGGATTAATTTGATAACTAAGTAAACTGGGTAGAAGTATTCCTGAAAATTTTGTTAAATAAAAACGAGATAATAACAAAAAAGATTTGAATATCGCAACATCGAACCAACTTTTAAAATAAAGTTTAATTAGACTCTTAGGATTATATAATTTTTATTAAAATGAATATAAAGAAAATTTTCGGGCTACGGATTACATATCTATCGAAATTAGAGATGACGGACCCGCAATGGCTACCGAAATTTTTAAATTTCAAGTAATTGCCAAGAAATTGTATACTGAGGAGATTCCAGGATTATTTATTTTGAATTTGGTAAGAAAATTTTCAAATCTAAAATAGCGACTTCAATACGGCAACTAGTAAAAGCTAGTGATACTAAATAAAAATATTTCAGACGGTAGTAAAGAAAATCCGATAGCCACACGGATTTATTAAGTTGAGTCTCGGTTTATTTCATAATTTTTGTTATTTGTCATGTATCAAAATAATGAAAAAAAATACCCACAACCTCCTTAAAGTTTGCTTTTGTAGTGTTGGTAGTAATAATACAGATTTTGAAGACCGTATTTTGACCATTTTTGAATCATCATTAAAAAATAAAGGATTATCATAGAACTTTGTAATTAGGCTTAAATGAAAGCCTAAATCATAATCTAAAAAAAATGAAATGCCATTTATCTCAATAGCTTTTTTTTAACCATCTAGTTGAACAAGTTTTTCATGAGTGTCCGCTTGCTATTTATTTATTGTATGAAGTAATTGGTTTCTGGAAAAAAGTGTTATAAACAATATTATAAGGTCCTGGCTCAATTTGTTATTTTATAATGATTTTTCATAAGTTGTTAAATTATGGTCTTTTGTAATTTTTAACATCATTATCCCGAAAATGGGAGCTGATTGAGCATTTTTACGAATTCGTAATCTACGGGATAAATCCTATAGAAATGATTAGCAAATTCTTTGGCAAAAAAATTTTGTTTTGACCTTTGTTATTCGAATAATTATCTAGATTTTGTTTTATTTTGAGGATGATGTTAAAAATGTGCTGAATGTTGGTAAGTGTATGCTTCCTAAACTTGTAAAGAATCTGCAGTAAGCAGTTAGTAATTAAGCGGACTTAGTATTCAGTGCAGTACGAGTATCAGATTCTATTTTACTCAATTTTTGCAACTAAAAATTGCAAAGGGTTGGATGCTTCCATCTGCTTTTCATAAGGGACCCTTCTCGTTTGCCACTTCCCGCAAAAAAAAATATTTAATGGGCAAAATTTATAAAAAGTTTATAACAAGCTTCGTTAAAGCGCGGACGAACTTTTGTGGAAAGAGTCAACCATCCCCCGTTGGGAGATCAGAGGATGGTACACATGTAGGTGTCATGTGGCTGGAAAAAGACGACTTTGGGTCCCAGAGAAAACAGTTCATCAGTGCTAATGCTAACGTACTTCCGCATCAAAGCAAAATACAATGGCCGCCACATTAGCAGCATTTCACGCAGATTCCGTGAAAGTGCTTATCTTAAAACCGTGCTCTGGAAAAAAAAAAAAAAAAATTATAATGCAAAGCAGGGCAAGTTTTTCCCGCTCCCTAATGGCCTATAACAGTTGAAGTGCACTCCACAAATTACATTTGGTTCCCACACTCATATTTTGTAATTAAAACAGTTCCCGGGGGATGAAGTGAGCTAAAAATTAAAAAAATAGGAAAAAGAGCAGCAAAGTCCGCCGTTCATTTGTGTGGAGTAGAAAAATAAAAAATACTGTTGGCTAGAGCTCAGCCGCTGAAAAGAGCATAAACTTTAGCTTTTTAGTCCACTTCCAGTGGGAGGCGGGAACGTCTCCTCGAGGAAAGCATTTAGCCGGGAACTGGCAGACAAATGCGGAATTCATTCCGAGAAGGATTGTTTGAGGACGTCCTAATGAATGCCACAATTGCTCCTTGGCCCGCCGCCGCGAAGATCTTCCCAAGTCCTTCTTTGGGGGTGAAACGTCCCCGGTAATTGGCTCTTCATTGTGAGCCCCAACCACTCGGCGGGGGTGTGAATAAAGATTTACAGGTGTTCTTTTTTTTCTGTTTCGAGCATTAAAATCACCCCCACTTCCGCCCTCGCCAACGCCCACGCGTGCGGAATGCTGTTTGCGCGCATCCCTCTCAAATTCAAACGTCCTAAGGCTAAGATGCTGCGGCCGAAATCCTTATTTTAGTAAACCCCGGCTGTGAATAGCGTCTGCGGGTGGAATTTTTGTGGGGTAGGCGAATTTTTTGAGCGGAAATTGGAAACGGCTTATCATGTGGGTTCTTCTCGTGTGTGGCTAAGGACGGGAGATTCTATGAATTTCCGGTTCGCCATCAAAAATTTCCAACAGAGGAAATAAAATTAGAATTGAATCACTTGAATTTGGGTTATCTTTACGGCTATGTCGCCTAAAATGTGAAATATGTATATGATTTAATGATTTTTCAAGCAGCATAAAATAGGTACAATTTTATTCATGAAATATTTAAAGATCTCCAATATTGAAGATTATTTAAAATACAAATTTCAAAAACCTCTTCATAGTCGATTCAATATTCAGTTATTTCGGAACATTTTTGGTTTTCTGGGTACGCCTTTAAATAATCTATAATGGATTTTAATTAAGGTGATCCTTATTTTCAATATTTTCCCGAGTAAAAATATCTAAATTTTTTAACACGCCCGCAACGCGCCCGATGTACACCCAAACATTTCACATTTTCAAGCCCGCAACAGTTACAGTTGTCGAACAATTACACCTATATCACGCCTGCATCGCGCTTGCAACAAGCCCGCATTTCCTAAAATACATACGCCCGCAACAAAAAACGCGCGTTTCGGACCTGTTGTGCGCTTAAAAAATGGAATATGTCGGGCGTGTTTCGGGAGTGCAAAAAGAATTTAGATATTCGGTGAGTAAACGGGCGTGTTGCGGGCGTATTGCAGGCATCTCTATGGTCTTATTTCTCTTCAAAAATGCTACGGACCCGATTCGGGCGTATATCGGGCGCTTCTTCAATTCCGAGCGTCTTCTGGACCTACATATTTTTACTTGGGTTTGTATTTAACGTTGCTCTTAATTTCAATATTAACATGAAAATTTTATGTAAAAATCTACAGAAATATAACTAAATTGGCTATAGTGCCAAAATTACTAGATTGTACAGTCAAGAATAAGATTTTCTGTCTTGTTAAGGAATATAAATATATCGCCTTGTCAGCATGGCTTTGTCACTGGTAAGTCTGTGTTGTCAAACTTTGAGAGCTTTACGAGCTTTGCAATGCTATCTCAGGGGTACCTCAGGGTAGTCACCTTGGACCTCTACTATTCGCTTTTTGTTAATGACATTGGGGATTGTTTTTCAACCTCTAGGCATCTGCTTTATGCGGATGATCTAAAACAATTCTCTGTCATAAAAAAAGAGGAGGATGTTCGTTCTTTACAAAACGAATTGAATAATTTATCGAGATGGTACCATGATAATGCGTTTTCACTTAATCCAGCAAAATGTACAAGTCTGTGTCTTTTTTTTCGTTCGTATCCATAATCCCCTTTCTTATACATATTGTATTAATAATGTTGAAGAAGCACGTCAATCTGAATTTAAGGATTTGGATGCCTTTGCTTGGGTCTTGAATCTCTTAAGGCTCTAGGAGATAATTGCATCAAATTATGTTCATTAGGATTATTTCGCCTGACCTTTTGAGTAGTATTAGGTTTATACTTAAATCCTTAAGTAATTTGCATCCTTCAATTTAATTATGGTAATATGAAACATTAGATTTATGTTGGCAGTGAGAGAAGTTTAAGTCATTAGTTAAGGAATTAATTGGGTTAAATTTCTGAATTTAGACGTAAGCTGTACTTGCAAATTAAAATTTAAAATTATTTTTCCTAATCTTTATCGATTTTTACATTTTAGTATTTTTTTCTGTAATTTGTTAGCTATATGCTGTAGATTAAATAAAAAAATTAAAAATAAATAAATAAACACCTTCAATTTTTAGAGTTTTCACAAGAAGAGCTTGTATAAAGTTTCTTTAGAATAATAGTAAATATTTGTTTATTATTTTTACGTGTATATTTCGTTAGAAATAGTTATTGAAAAACAAGTTCTCTAAACAAGTCTTAGCAATTTTATGGTCAAACTAAATAATATCCTGGCGTCACCAAATATAATTCACGCAAGCTCGACCTAACAGAAAAAAAAAGATAGAACTAGAGCCCAAAGGTTTTCCCATTAGAAGACCCAAAATCCCTGAGGATTAAAACTAAGCATAAACATGAAAGCCGAAGTTCTTTGCTCCAGCCCAAGTGGTATAATTACACATACGCCATGTAGGCCTCCGAGGGTTTCAAGAAGCCATCCGCAACTATTTCTATTCCACTTGGCATTTGCCAATCTACAAATCCTCTTACGTGTTATTAAGTAAGATGAAAGTTGTTCATTGCTAGATAATGGAAGTTAATTCAGCCAAGGATTGCTCCGCTCTGTGCCTGGAAATCCTTTTAGCTGATGGACATATTTTAACACAAGACGTTATCCCTTTTGCTAAGCTTTAATTTCAATATACCAGGAATACTTGGGAGTTTGTGTGTGCGAAAGTCGTGGTGCACGTCTCCTTGGGAGGAACCATCATCTCCTTTTCCTTAAAGGAGTGTATCTTCTTCCTCGATCCGACCAGGGATCCTGTGCATCCATTCGCCCGAGAGCGCTCGTATTGGAGGAACATGAGGTCCCGGGCACAAAAAGAGAAGAGCATTCAATTAAATGCGGATTATGTCAGAAGACAAAATCAAATGCTGAAGTACTTGAGATAAATTTTCCCAGGCTCAGTTTTTCCCTCCCACCAAAAAGTATAGAGTCGCTGCGATGCGATGGCGCCTGGACCGGCAGCTACTAATTCTTAAATGGGGCCGAAGACACTTTTGTATCTTGATGTTAGCAGCAAATATTGAGCCCCTTTTATAGCTAATAAATGTGTGTAATGGGAGTCCCTCCGTTGTACACTCCTCAGAGGAGTTGGCCGCCTGAAAATTAAAAGGAATTTGAACGGCTTATCAGCCTTCAAATGCGCCGCATTTCGCGCTAATTTAAGCAATTAATTTGTTAATTGGATCCACTGCGTCATCCCTGCGCTATTTTGGTGGTTTTTTGGCTCTGTGGTTTACTCACTGCAAATTAGGAATCCTTGTGACACGATTAAGTTGGGGGTGTAAAAGATTCTTCGACCCCCAACTACCTTGTGACTATACTCACTTTAATCACCGCCACCACCTCCCACGCGTCTTCTATTTGCTCCGGTAATGGATACAGTCAACAGCGAGCTGACAAATTTATTCAAACTTCGTCTTCAAACAGCATGTTGTTCTATGTGGTAACACCGCGAAATATTTGTTTTGGCTTAATAATTGAGGAAATGAGTCGGGGCGGCCGGGGAACTAAGGGCAAATGACTTACCGGAAGGTAAAATATTATGTTTAAAGCATCCCTTCAAAAAGGTAGAGGAGTGCTTGCTTTAAAAAGACCGAGAATTAAACTAAATGGAGGCAGCCTTTTAACTTTTTTCCCGTAGAATGGCTCGGCTTTGAATGAATTTATTTTAAAGTCTTCTCCGAAGAGTCTGTAGAAAGACTGAATTATAAATTAAATTAAGAAGCCGCTTCCTCATATTTCAGTAATGCCATTATTTTGGTCTTAAATACTCGATAAAAAATTGTGTTCTATTATAAATGCGTAGGGTTCCTTTGGTATTATAGCAACTGATTAGTGGAAAGTTAAAATTACTTTGCTTGTTATGGTAAAAGTTTTCGTGATAATCCATAAATACTCAGAAATTTAAAACGAAGTTTAAGGAAGATATTCGCCAAATTCATAGACTTACAGGAATTAACCAAATTTTCTAACTATAGCCATTATATTATAAATAGAATATCTTCCTGTATAATAAGAATAAATAAGAAGGGAATGGACAGATTACTGATTATTTTCTTAAAAAAAAGGTATTAATTAGGCTTTATTTAATAATTTATATTTGCATAGTTACTGCATCGTGTTACTGTTGTAATAATTTCATCCATTCCCATTGTTTTCCGTAAATTTGTTCAAAATGACTTTTTCTAACTAACTTTTTCTAATTATTTATCTTTATTCTGTCTCCGGTGTGACAATTCGACGTAGTACAGTTCATCATAAATTACAATATTTTTACAATTATTTTCCTCATATTTGCTGTTGTTTTCATTATTATTATTATTATAAAATAAAAATGTGAACATCTAGATCTAAGTGTAATTATTATACTAGAAATCGCAAAAAATAAAAAAATTTCCTACGCAAAATTTAAACTCGATATTCAAAATTGACAAATAAGAAATTTCTAATTAAACAATCAGTTTTTAGAGTATTAATTATATGTATAAGATTATGTAAACAAAATATTATAAGTCGTTTTAAATTATTTTATTTTCATTTGATGGCATTTTAATTGCAAAAGGTAATTACTTAAGTTTTAAATTTAATTTAATTAATTAGTTGTTGAATCTAAACAAACATATGTTTTTAAAACAATAAAATCTAATAAGAACCTAATATTTGTAGAGATAAGTACTGAAATCTAATTACAAACAAGTGTACAACTGAAGAAAAATTAAAATAATGTTCCACGTCAACTTAGTTGGAATCTTTTTTCGAGATAGGGATGGTGGAAAAAATAAAGCTGGCCTTATAACCGGAAAGTACCCTGCGGTTCTGCGGAACACAAACATTGCATCTCGTAAAGCAATCTCTCCTGTCGATCTTTGGCAAATGGAGCTTTTCTCCATTTTGGGTAAAGTCATGCCGCCCAACGAAGTACACGAGTAGCATATGTTCACTTTTTGTTAATATTTTTGTGTTTTGAATCCTCCCATAGCTTTGCTTTGGAAGGAAAATGGAAGCACACAGCGCGTGTATGCTTACTTCCATTAAGTCTGCAGTTCAGGGTTCGCACGTGAAGCCAAAGTGAGCATACAGACGGCCATATCTAGTTCAATTCCATTGACAATTTTGCCATATTGCACCGTTGAATCATATCTGCGGGGGAGCAGAATTTGCCTGGTATACACCGATAGCAGCTAATCTTAGCCGCCTTTGTTCCAAAAAGTGAAATGTGTACTAAGTCAATTCCGTTTGCTCTAGTGAATAACTATGGTTTCGTAAAGGCAGATTAAAGTCAATTCATCCTACTGAATAATTTTGCAGTCTCTTCAATCTTCTATCCATATGATGGTGGCTGCCGAAGTTCTCAGATCGAGCCATTGTCTCGAATGAAAAGTTCACTTTAATAGTCTCTTTTTATCAAAAAATGCATTATCCAAAAGCTGCACGTGAAAATAAGGGCCAATATGAAAACTCTTCGGACTAAAATCAAACTACCCTATGCAATTAGATCCCCTTTCTGTGTCCCAACAGAGGCGAAACGTATACAAATTCAAGCTGTAACCACTTGTAAGTAGCGCTTTATTTTCTCCTCATCTTTCCACTGTTATTTAAGGAGCTGATTTATATTCAAGAGCCACGTCGAAGGTTACTCAATTATTCACCCCTGGAGAACGATAACTTCACTCAGCAGAAATCTTTATTTGCTTCTTAGCGACGTCTTCACTTAAGGACCTTTTTATTTTGTTCGTTTTCTCTTATAAACCGTCGTTTGATTCGCTCTGGGACTTTTGGAGGCTATCCTTGCTTGTTAATTTCATTCCGAGTGTTTTGTTTTCGACATTCAATTTTGAGAGTAAACTAAGAGTAAACTAATTTAAAGTAAATTAAAACGAGTTTAATATCCTACTCAGATAATACAGGTTAGGTACTATATAAGATTTTCATATAGCTTAGACGTTTTACGCTGTTATCCCCGAAGAAACCTTTACTTAAGTACAATAATTAATTAATACTATAGGATTTTCAACAATTCATTTCTTCGATACGTTCTTGAAAATAATATGCTAATGAAAACATAAAAAAAAAAAAATTAATACTTCTAGATATATCAAAGAAAGAAGCTTAACAAAGTTAAAAGGTTCTTGAAAAAATTATCTGATGCAGGGTCTACTATAACCTGACTCCTGAGCGTTAAAATTTTCAAAATGTCATTGTTACCTATCGATTTCAAATTCGTGTATATGTCGTAGGCCATTAGGAAAACCAGGCCTTTAGCTAAAAGCCTGGGCGCACAATGCACTTTTCGCGCGCAGACAAGCACGCATTTGTGGAGTATATATGTATATATAAATATTTGTTATTTTAAAAATATGATATAACAGCCTGATTTTCCCAATGGCCTAGGACATATATTTCAAATAAATTCGTAGCAGATTTCAAATCCTAAAAAGTTGGTACTAGGAAAATAATGAAGACGACTAAGCGAAATTTGCAGCAAACAACAGACAATTTGCAAAATATTATTATGTCGATATTTTCCAACGGAAATTTGTACGTAGGCGAATTTTCAGAGGAAAAAAATTTAATTTTGAAAGTCCAGATGAATTTAATATTGAATGGAAGCTAGAGCTACCTAAAAACGAAATCTGTGTCTTTCGAAGTAGTTTGATCAATTTTATTGGTGAAAATGTCGACAAAAAGTGAGTATTCTAGCAATACGAGTAAAGAATTCTTGATATGGTTTCAAGCTACAATACAATTGAATTTTTAAGGATATGTTCTCTATATGTACATTTTAAGCTTATGGAAAATATTTGAGGATTTGGGCTCGGAAAGAAGAAAATTATTCAAAGTGTAAAGAAAAAGAATATTCCTTGCAAAATGAAAAAAAATATGTAAAATTATATGGGGTAATATAAAAAACATTAATTCTTCCAGTGGATTTATAAATTTGCAAAAACAGTGTATACCATAACATCATCAAAATTAAATTTTCATAAAATATATGTACATATACATATTTTTAGGTTTTTCAGTATATTTTAAATATTGGTACTGAAGAATTTAAGATGAAATATTTCAAATTAAAAATTAGTATTCCGCAGAAACATTTGATTTATTATTTTAGTTTTTAAATTTATAATAATTAATAAATTTTAGTTGACATAATTATGAATTCCGAAACATTTCAACTAGGGCAAATTTAGTATTCGAAGAAGCAATTAACACTGGTATTTTATGGGAAAAAAATTTAATAAAATAATCATATCAGCTCCAAATTTATTTCGGTGCGGCTTAATTGTTTATCTCGGAAAAGTTATCAATTAGGAGTAGATTCCTGGTAGTCTCCTGGTTTGTTCCAATCCAACAACAGAACTTGTAGGCAGATTAGCGCAATCCAGTGGCCCATTATACCGCAGAAGTATGCAGCCGGAATATCAAATACTTTTATCGATTAGCGCGCCCTCGGTGAGCACAGTTCCCATAATAAAGAGGAATCGAATCGCTGAAATCCCCCAAATGGTCTGCACCAGTGTAATATTGCAAAAGTAACTTCAGCGAATGAACAGAGCCGGGAAGAAGGAGCTCCACAGCTGCATAAAGGCATTCCAGTTCCTCTCCTTTGTTCCGGAATCTTTGCAACTACTGAGGATTCTCGGATCCGCTCCAGAAGTCGTCGCATACCTAGCGCCCGCCATTATCGAAATTGATTTCTTAGGAAAATCGAATATACGCTTAATGTATTGCTCCAGGCTTATGGAAGAACATAAAATACATTTAAGCTTATTAAAACGATTCCCTCTTTGTGACTTTGTAGCCCCGAGGCTTTTATGGGACGCCTCAATAGACGAACCTCTTTTGAGCTCTGACGCTAGCTAACAACTCAGAATATTCTGAGACCTTTTAGTAGTTCGTTACACATACAGCAGACAAGATTGAAGGAAGACCTTCTAATATATTTCCGGTATAATTAATTATATTCTCGATATATAAGTGAATCAAATAGATTCCACGAAATTTTTGTGTAATTACATTATTCACCTTTCTGACTTTTATCTGAGTAAGTTCAACTCACAAATGAAAACTTTACCACCTCACCAAGAATGAAAAATTCGAAAGGCATTCACGATAAACTTTTCCAGAAAGTTGTAAAAGTTTCCAAAGGGGATGTGAGAGTTTTTTATTTTCAAAATTATTGATTCAATGTTATGGATATCCAATTGAATACAATTTGAAAACTTTTTATTTTTATTACTCCATCAAAGAACTCATGGATTGAAACGTAATATGTACTATATATGTACATGTATTTACAGTCTATGTATGCATTTCTATAAAATAACAAAACGTTTTAACAAATTTGAATTGGTGATTTGTCTTGAACTAATCTAAGTACGAATTGAACTATCTTGGACCAGCTTGAGTCAAGTTTATACCAGTTGAAGTCAGACTCAAAACAAGCTTGAGCTTAGCTTCGAATAATCTTTTATATAAAATTATTCTAAAAATGAATAAAAGGTAGTATAAAGTAATCATAGACTTTATTTTAAATAATTATTCGAAAGTGAAAAGCTTCATGAAAGTCAATTTGCAAGGTTGGAAAGAATTAGCCATTGACTAAATTTTAGTCACAATTCGTAAAAGCTCTAAAAGACGAAGTATCTAAAATACTGTTGAAATATATGTTTTAGTTATAAGTACCAATTTTGATGAAAATCGCATAAGCTATAATCACTTTGAAATCAGCGACCACGAAAACCCCAATGTACCAATTTTGTTGAGAATCACATAAGCTTTAAAATTTAACAGTCTGCCATCTTGAGTTAGTAAATTATGAGAGTCGGTTTGAAATCAGCGACTTCGAAAATCCTAAAGTACCAATTTGGGTAAAAATCATACAAACTTTAGAATTTGACAGTCCGCTTGTGAAAACTCGCAGAAAACGAGTTTTCCCGTAAATGAGATTATAGTATAGGATACCAAAAAAAAAAAAAAAACAAGTAAAAATAGCCGCGTTTAGAAAATGTTGATGCGCTTTTTAATTAGGTGTAAAACTTTTAAAGAACGGGGCGATTCTCAGATCCTTAATTATAACGAAAGCCAATGGTAGGTACCAGCTTTGAATATTATTGGGCAAATTAATTCGTCGAATTCACTTGGAAGACGGCAGCAATTCCGTTTTGAAAGAGAAAAGCCCTTCAAAGAAAGGCATTACGTTCGTGGGGGATTTGTACAAGAACACAACAAACATACTAGAACTTGTATTTACATGAGGAGTGCGCTTTTAAGGTAAATTCCTTCTTTTTGCAGGAAGCACCAAGGAGCCTCAGAGAATGTAGGCAGCTAGACAGGCACCAGGTGAGGCAGTCAGCAAGCCGCCCTCGCCGTCATGCAGGTATGCAGGCGATTTCTGGGTATCTATTATTGACGGGGTATGTAATGTTGTCGAAAGGAGGAAAGTACCAGCTTTGCCTGAGCTCCTCAAACACGAAAAAGAGGATTGCTTCGAGTGGTACAGGAATCCTTTTGTACCTAAATGATTTGCTCTACGGCTATCTATGCCTGTCGGAGGCTCGAGCGGCTACGACTGCTCAGTTTTCAGTTTCACGTTTCACGTCCCCCAATAAAGGTATAATTTTCTTGCCAGACAAATAATCAAGGAAAGAGTCCTTAATCAAGCAGTAATTATGAGGAACTACCTTCCCCGTAGGTTCAGGATATTGAGAGAACCTGATGATTTATTCCTACGATCACATTTTAAGACTTAAAGCTTAATTTCATATTTTCAGAGAAATTTAACTACAGAATTTAGTTCCTAAATATGATAAATGATTAATCTGAATAAGAAGCTCTCCCTCACGCGGTTCTGGTTAAATCAAAGATGATGAGTCTTTGTTAATACTTAACTTGTCACACAATTTCAAAAAACACGATTTTAATTAAAATTAACAACAGTTTTTTGTGAACAAATTTACTAAAGTATGTGAACCTAAATATGAAATTTTTAAATATAAAAACAATGTTCAAATAATATGTACATAGATACTTACATGTCTTAGCCTAAAATAAATGTAATGTATTATAATTATTTTAACCAGATAATCACTTGCTATTTTATTTTCAATGACTAGATTTTCGGAAATAGATACTGTGCAATTTTATACTATCCTAGAATGTTTTGAGAGTAACAAGTTTAAAAAGTAAAACTGCAAATGGTTTGAAACTCTAAGAGGAAGAACTTAATGCAGATTATATTCAGTTGAATTCGAATTAATTAAAAAACTCATAAATTGCACTCAAACTTCAAACTTCAAACTTTAAACAAACTTGTTTTTTTGATAAAATCCGTACAAATAATGAAGCTGCTATCAGAGGTTTTTATGAAATTGATTACTATTAATAAATTTTACCATAAATAAAAATTGTAAAACGCTCTAAAACGCCACAAATATTTCATATATTTTATAGAATTATATTAAATTTATACAGAAGCACATAATGTATAAAATAAATATTTAATGTCCATATTAAAAACTCATTAACAGACTTACCAATATCACTTTATACTACTTTAAAATATTTAAAATAGTGATGTACAATCAAATAAAAAAGAATCGTTAATTTGCGAAATAACAACTTCGTTGGATATTTTGTTTTTAAATTGTAACAAAGATCGTCAGAAAAATCAAATTGAAATAAATTACACTATAAATAGCTGGAATGATGGACATTTTCAGTATTCATAAATGTAAAAGGGTATGCGTTTGCGTTTCTTTTATTATGATGGGGTACATGAGTACCAAAATCCATAAAAAAATGTTCCCAATATCGTACATTAAACGCGAAATACCCTGATCAGACAAATATTTTTAAAAGCCACGATTAATGTGCGCTTTAAATTAAATGAGTCCATTTTGCGCTTTGGTGTGAGAAATAAAAGGGCAAAAATTATGGAAAATGGACGGAGGCCCTTTTTACGGTGTTTTAAAAATGTTTCATTATCAAAAGCGAAAATCGCTATTCATTAACAATACTCATAATTCGATCCAGCAGCCTATCCCGCGGGATTTAAACTTTAATGCCAGCCACTCGGGGCTCATTGCTTATGCGGCGCGGCTATCGCTCGATCCACCACGGCCGGCTGGCATCGTTTTTGTATCATTAAATAATTACTGACACCTGACTTGCCCTACACTTCCCAGCGTGATGTATCCAACCCTGGAAAAGTTAAGCCGTTGTCGGTAATAAAAAGCTTACAAGAGTATAAATACGGGTTCAATTAACAAATCCCCGCTTTAATTCCCGGCAAGGCACTGGAAATTCAATTGACATTATTGATACACGCACACACTCACCCAGAAGGGCTCGCGGCCCCGGCTAGGGCCAGCAGCCGGGTCGAGCACCCGGAGGAAGGGCTCTCTATCTCGTGAAAAAGTGGAAGGATCACGGGATGTTTAATGCCCTCGAAGGCAGGATGTTATCAATCAATGCGACTAAGCCATGTTTAATTGAAAAGATTTATTAGAGACAGCAATTTATATTGAGATTTGCGGATTAATGACACGCGATTTAATAAATGTCGAATGTTTTTATGCCTTTTAATTGCAAGACGTAAGGCGTCGCTCTACGCCCTTCGGGGCTTCTTAGTTCTGTAATACCTTCCTTGTAAGATACATTACTTCGTCTTCAGTATATAAGTGCCCTGTGTACTTTTCATTTTATTCATTTTGAAAATGAAATTATTTTTACAACAAATTTGATGGATATAGCTGCAAATGAGATTTGACTGTAATTAAAATTCTAGGGCAATTTCCTAGGAAAATTGAAACTCTTATCTAATTGCTGTCTGGCTATTTAAATCATTTATTTTCGTTTGCTTAATACCTTCTTTAGCTATTATAACATTCTTGAATTTAGAGAGTTTTCATTTTTATATTAATGTATATAGAAATATTTAAAAAAATTCCTTAAATAGTCTTTACACTAGCTCCCTTATGATGAAATAATTTCAATATTATCATCTTTCATCCAGAATTTGCTTAATTGCTTCCATTAATTCTAAGCTTACAGAATTCCGTAACCACATCTGTAACTATTTCCTTGAGTGTTTCGATCATATGAATGCAACTGATTCAAGGTGTTTCGCTTTTGAAATGTAAATGTTTCTATGGTACTAAAATATTTACAAGTTTGATTAAAAAACCTATATTTTATAAACATTTGTAAAACAATATTTTTCTTATCCATTTGTCTATTATTATATAACATCTTTGGTATACCGTGTGAATCAAAAGTTCTGGACTATCTGAGTAAGTAATATATTGAGAAAAATAATTCAAATTAAAAAATTTATACCACCTTATGCAACTTGTACGTACAGTTTTTGAACAAAAAAAAAAAAAAAATTAAATCTAGAAGTAACAAAGCTATCTATATAATTTATTTCGTAATTTTCTTGAAGTTATTTGAGCCTTTTTATCATTTCTAATATATAACGATTTTAAAATTTTCAAAATATATACCAAAAAAACAAATTTATTATAATATTTTACAGATTCAGATTCACAATCTATGGAAAAAATCATCATCTAATTATTTATCACTTGTTCTGCGACATAAACGAACATCAAAAATGTTGATCAAAGGAATTAGGTATGTGTAAGAAAAACCATAAATTTAAGTTTTCTTGGGCGATTAAGTTCTAGATTTTAATCTTCTACCAATTACATAAATAACAATTTCAATATCTGTTATAAGAGGAAAGCCACATTTGAATGCTTCGACCTGAGATGCGATTTTTCACTGGGTAATTGTAAAATGTTGACGTAATAAGTTACGCATAATATTTATATCAACAACAACTCGCTTTTTCGAAGACTATTATATGTAACATAGGAATTTGAAATTTGGCATAAAATCAGGTCTTGATGACGCCCACATATATCGCCAGTCAACGATTAGAAAAAAAATTATTTTGAATTAAAATGGGGGGTCAATTTGGTCCAAAGAAAAAAACAACTTTTAATTATTATGTCGTATGAGGTTGAAAAGAGCTACCTCTAAGGATTCAAACAAACAAAAATTTTTATAATTTTTCGTTCAATGGTCTTAATGATATAGCTCAAAATTTGCCAGAAATGACCGTCCCCCTGATTTCGTTTCTAAACAAAAAATTTAGATTTTAGTAGGATTAGTAGATATTGAGTCATAGATTACCGGAAAACTGCAGGTTTTTTCGACAGTGATAATTGCTGGCAAAAAAAAAATATATTTTAAATAAAAATAGGTTCTTATTTACGAAGCCCTTTTGACCTATATATAGTATTAGTCTTTTTCAAATAAAAAACGTTAGTTAGCTGAAGCATAGACTGCAGATCAAATTTGTCCTCTACATCATGTCATTTAAATGTATTGCATACCTATTTACTTTAGAAGCTAGCACGGTTTTTTTTTTCTATAATTCAAATTTAATTGACAATATAAAATAACTGCTTACTAAGGTTTACAGTAATATAATAGTACGGAACCTACTCGCACTTGTCCGTCTTTTTTTTCTGATCTTGCCTTATCTTATCTATAATATAATCCAGAAAAGAGGTAAAGTTTTTGGATTTTCTTTCATATAAAACTTTACAAAACCCTCTTTTTAATTTTTACGAAATCAGCTTTAAGTTCTGTATACATCACTGAGAGAAATTATAGCTGCTAGGCTAATTTTTTATGTACATCGGCTCTCACAATTATAAGCGAAAAGGTGACAGCCATAGTTTGTGGCGCTGGGGCTTATGAAAATGCATTTGCAGTTATGAAAATAGCATTTGCACTTATGAAAATAGCATTTGCATTTATGAAAATAGCATTTGAAGTTATGAAAATAGCATTTGCACTTATAAACCGGTGCTTATAGTCTATAGCGCTCTATGTTATTAGGATTTTTTTCAGTGATGCAATGACTCTAAGACTTAAAATTTTATGCTATAAATTTTGGAGTATATATGTCCAACCGTACAAAATATGTAAACCTCCTTAAGAGATATTCCTCATGAATGCTATTGATCCAGTGCTATCTAAGAATCTACAAACGACTGCTCATTAGCAATGATGCATTAAAAGTAAAAACTTTTACAGAAAAATGCGCAATTGAAAACGAAATGAGACCAAGACTAGAACGTTTGGTTTAGGAGATTAGTTTTGAAAGTCCAGACGTGATGCCCTTTCGACCCCCAGCTCTGGGCGTTAGAGTCTCCCCGCTGTTTGACGAATGTTGGAAACTTTTCGCATAACCGTCTTGATCCCCAACAAAGTAACCAGGGCAAATAATGAAACTTTTCTTCACATCTGCAAACACTTGAGGCGCTGTGAGGTCGATAACATATCCTTGATAAAATTTTGAGTGCTCCGAGGAGTTAGACGCCTCAAGCGCGGCTAGATGAAAGAATTGTTACATTCTAAATTCACCTCGTATCGGAGGAGCAGATGACCTTTATGACCTATAAGCCTTTTATGAAGAACACCTTTCTCTGGCCTATAAATCGAAAGTTCGTCCGCACGTTCCCGGGGGACTACTTAGCTTGCTACCGACGTAAAAATTTAACGTCCATCCCGCTGGACTCTAATAGGAGTCGAGTGGCAGTAGCTGGCCGCCTCATTCGCACACTATCAAATCGATTTCTATGGGCAGTTTCCGCAGAGAGAAGAGTCTCAGTGTCCACTGCGATGGAGAATATACGTTCCATTACGGTTGGAATTTACTTAAAGGGCATTGGGTTGCGGTTAAATCCTTCTTTATGCCCTGAAAACCTCTAACCAGCCATAATATTGCTCACAATGGAAGAAAAGATCCAACAACAAAGTATGCGGGGCCCATAAAATGTGCAACCTCGTGTTTAGGGCAGTGACATTTTCTTTATACGTCTTGACCCTCCTAAAAGGATTATTAGGGCCGAGGATGTGTGAGTGAGATTTTCGACGAAAAGTTATTTATGAAGGGCTAGGGCTAGTCGTATAGACTTATATTTTCGGAAGTTGATTCCTTTTCCCTGCGGGGGTTTTTTAATTCCTCCCTCGTGATACCTGGACTTTAAGTTCTGAACTGTCGAACTGAAGACTTTAATTTTTGTTTTACGCTAGAACAGTACCTACTTACGTAATAAAATGTATCCAGTAAACTATCTGATGGGCATATCGCTCTACGACCCTAATTTTATTTTGAAAGTTCTAAGCAAACATACCACCAGATAACTTCATAACACTTTTTGTCTCATAACTTGGACGCATATGCATCCATGGCGAAATATTCAATAATACTGTTCCGTAAATATATTCAGTACAGGGAAGTCAAACATATCCTCAATGAAGTAACTTAAGGTTATTTGCATTTAAAGTGCCAGCGTGCATGCACCTCCGAGGGATATGCTGGAAATATGAATTGATTTAGATGAAGCACGCAGATATGTTCGTGCCGGTAAAGTTTTCAAGATGTTCGAAGAAAACTTTTTAAGTTTCATGACTTGCTGAACTTTTGGTTTGTCAATTCTACTGTCATCAGTGAAACTACTTCTATTTATCTTTCAAGCAATGTAAATATAGATAGCGATTTCATGCATCGTGTTGATTTGAGGTCGTTACATACATATATAGAATATCTTCATATATTTGAACTTTGAAAGCATAAATTTAAGTCCAAATTAATATGATTGATTTTATTTGGATAGCTGATGAATGCAGATAAATTTCAACGGTTTTGAGAATATGTCCATATTATATTATTGTCATCAAAAACCAACTAAAATATCTTATAATTATATTTCTGGCAAGAAGCTCATATTATAAGTAGTTAGTTGTTTTTCTAATCCGTAAAATTAGTATGTTATTCATAATTCCTCTATACATAAAATACAATACAATACAATAAATAAATATGTAAATTAATATATATAAAAATTCCATTGTTAACATTTTAAAGCCTCAAGTAAAAATTTTTCGTTGGGAGATAGACGCCCAAATGAGGCACAGACTCGGAACATTTAAAAATACGTCCTTTTTCAGGCATATCCGACGCCCAAAGCAGGCACAAATGTTGAATAACACGATCGTTTCGCTGGCTCTCGGGATATACGTTCATATGTGTTCACTGCATGAAAGTTGCTACGAGTGTTTTTTAAATGTCTAATAGATTTTTTGATCCAAGCACGGTGCGCATCTGATTTCATTCAGACTGTTCTGGGTCGTTAAATGTTTATGATAGCAATAAACTTAATATTTGTTCGGGACGCAATGCACACCGTGCCTCATTTGGGCTGTTTTGGGTGCGTTAGGTGTTATACGTGTCTGTGTCTTTAATAACTTAAATTTTTACTCCGGCGCATCATTTTTCAGAAAGGAAGGAAATTAGGCAGAATAAGGTTTAATAAACAAGAAAATTGCAGTCTTATTTATACGAACATACCCAGAAATCTTAAAGTAATTATTTGAAACAAGGTGCGTTAGATTCGAAAACACAGTCGTGTAGCTTTAAGCAAATCTTTCTTAGCCAGAATACCCTGTACATACATATGTACATATGCTTGGGATACCATATATGTATGAAAAAGTTTGCAGCACTCTGAACCATATGCATGCACATGTTTGGGTTGTTATAAAATAACTTTTAATAGCTAGAAACACTATCTCCTATGAGAGCGGAGAAATTGAAATAAAGTTCTATTGCTTTTCTAAATGAAAGATAAGCTCAAAAATGAATGCAAATTTCATTAAAAATCATAAGGATTCTCTTCTCCTGTAAAACTTATTAGACCTACCTTTTTCAGACATGCGCTCTTTTATTCAAAATTAAAACTTCTTGTGAATTGCTAAAGGATTCAAAATTAAAATATTATCATAACCTTACAGTTGAAGAAAAAATAAAATCAATATTGAAACAGTCACCTCTTCATCAGTGTCCTTTTTGTTATTTTAGAGGGTCTTTAAACTAAATTAAACTTTTCGCTTAAAAATTAAACTTTCTGCACAACCGAAAAATAAACAGAAGGAGCAACTCCACTTTTTTCAACTACAATGTGCTCGAGTAGTGTGAATAAGTGAGGATGCCTTAAAACAGCACTATATCTCACCCGTATTTAATTACTTAATTAGGAAAAGGGACGAATTAAAAACTGACCCAAGCCCAAGAGCCCTAGAGCCGGGCAAATTCCAGTGGTGTACAGGCAAAATCCAATAAAAGTTTATCGTTCGGAAACTATCTGCAGAATCAGTTCGAACTACCGTCATATATCCTGGGTAGCAATAAAAGGGATTTAAGTGCATGACATATCTACATCTAAGTGGAAGAGTGTCTGAACCTCTCCTGAGCCTCCGTCTTCGGCGAATAAATAAACTCGGAAGGGAAACATCATACGTAAATGATCCAATCCTTTTTACTCCAGAGAAAGTTCCCTTTCTGGCCCAGACCGCCGAATGATAATTTTTATTGAAACGTGAAAGTATGAAAGTGAAATTGTTTGCCTTCATAGATCAGTGCACACATACAATTTGCATACGAAGAAAGCGATGAAAATAAAAAAAAAAAAAACATATACTATATATTGTATATGGGAAAAAAGGACTACAAAAACAGTGAAACGAGCGAAAGGATGAACACTGAAGAGGAAACGGCTTGAATATTTCCACATGTTACATTGAGAGAAACTCAGTGGACCACGCCGTAATCGCAAATATTTGCTGTTTTTTTTCTGCGCCATATCACCGGATGAAAGTTAACAGGTATCACATGGATTTGTTTGCCATTGAATTTACTTACGACAAGGGACATGCCAGGCAGCAGCACCCTATCGGATGGCAAAAATGGCGAAACGACTGAAACTGCAAGGCAGCTACTTCAAGGGATAAACTGAGGAGTTATGGGGTAGCTCCTTTTACCCGTTCTCCTTGGGTATAATCTTAAAGGGGAGCAGCCAGCCCATTGGTTATGTGCAGAGCCCATCATACCAGACCCTATATCGTTTTTCTCCAGATATCCACTCCTTAAACTTGTTCGTTTTATGCTCATCGACGTTGCGATGCACGGAGTGCATCAAATCCTTGCAGTTAGTTATCCCCGGCTTTAGTGCACTTAACAATTTCTCTAGAAGGTATACATATTGTACATGATATGGGTATAAAATACGTCTTTTGGTTTCCTTACAAACCCAATAAAGGACAAAATAAGGATTGCTTAAGATACAAAAATCATTAAATTATCTCAATTTAGCCAACAACGTTTAGATTTTCAAGCAAAATTAAAAGAAAGTTATGAACATTAAATTCAATACATCTATCGTCCAAGTAGAGTAAATCGCTAGTACTAACATTTATGACTTTCATATATTATACATACATATGTTTATCTGTTCGTTTATAATTCTCTTCAGAACTATATGTTTGCTTTATCGTAAAACTGCAAACTGAAATTACAAACTGTGTTTAGTCAATATCAGTATTTTCGATAAGTTAAGCACATTTCATTAAGTGTATCTTAATTTGCATATTAAGAATTCAAAACTCTGTCTAAAATATCAAAACAATGTGAAAATAAATATATAAATTTATTTCCAGGGGGATGCTGATAACCAGCGGCTGATAGAAACTGCTCAACAAGAGTTTTTTCAATACATGTGATAGGCTATTTTTTACGATAATGGTCTAGCATGTATAACTTTTGAAAACCTTCGATTTTTGTGCAAGTATATCGCATTATAATTGTAAGCTTAAACTATAGACAGAAAGCAAAATAATCGATAAATCTTTATTTGTAATATTCTTTTTCGCAAATTTTTCATGAAGAGAGTTTAACAATAACTCAGGGATAGATTTTAAACGATTTTAAAATGTAAGAAAGAAACCCTGTTAACATTATCTAAGAAGTGAAATTATCTGAAGGATCTGAGAACTGAGTTAATACGCATAGAAGTTACTGATCAAAAATTAGAACAAGAATGACTGCCAACTCGCCTTCAAAAATAGTTTAAAAACCCCTTGGGATAACTACATAAAAAAAACTTTTGTTGATAATAATTCATTGCAAATCTAATTTGATTTTATGTAGGTAAGATGAAAATTTTAAAATATTAGAAGATTCATAACCTATTGATTTTATTTTAAATAAAGGGTTTTTTGGATACATGACGAATTCTAGGTCTGCGTTGGTTTCTTAAGTGATCTTTTGGTTTCAATTGAAAGTAAACGAAATCTTAGACAATTTTATTATATTTTTTTATTTAGCAAACTCTGTAAACCTGAGTAGAATATATTGTTTTACTTTTCGATTCTAATATATGAACAGAGATTATTTCCTCCTGTTTTTAGTTAAAATCAATATACTTGTATGGGGGTCTAAATAAAGGCATATATATTTATATGCAATGGGTATATTTTTATGTAAAATATCCTGTAATCGAATTAATTGCATAGTGTATAAAAATCCCAAATTTACATTGGAAAATCGGGAAATCTATTAAATAATTTTGTAATTGTATTTGCACGTTTTGACCACTACCAGAACGTGATTATGTTAATCAGGTTTTTGAAGGCTGCTAATTTAATGCGAGCTAATCTGATGAGCTTTATTTGATTTAAATTATCGTTTTCCGTCACTGCAGGCGCTCCACTATACCATTTATAATTAATGGTGACTGTGAAAGCATATCATCCATATGCACAAGATATTCACCGAAAAATTCTAAAATTTCGTTCCACTTTTTCAGCGAAATATAAAAAATTTAGTTATTTAAAACATTTCAGATTTGTCGTCCTTTGGGCAATTTTATGTTTCTGACCGTAGTGGATTTCAAAGAAACATTAGTCACTGCACTGCATCCATCATGTTGTCGGGATGAGACGCTTTCGTGTGCAGTTGAAAGATTGTTTCCTTCAACATGTAGAAAACCCAAAGTAAACCCTAAACCTTCTATGTGTACTGATAAAATATTCCAAGTATCTTAAGGTTGGGCAAATTTTCTCCGTATTTTTTTTTCCCCATCCTTTGCCTAGTGCGATGATACTCGTGCTTCATCCACCTTTAGCGACATTCGTATAACACTAAAGGAGTAGATCCCGTCCCGAATCCCGAACCTCACCTTGACCGAGTTGTTGGCACATCCCGGTACACTACAAAAGCATTCCAGTTGAAATTTCACATGGATGGAAGAAAAGCAAATATTTGTTTAAACCGGCTGCCGAGAGGAAGCGAGAGCATCCAGAGATTCCTTATCAGAAAGCCGAACAAAAGGATTGTTTGAATATTTCCATGGAAATTATCCAGAAAATTATTTGAGGAAAATTTTCATGAAATTATCCCTCAATGCCAAAGTTGCACAGAATTTCTTAGTTTGGGAATAGACGAATTATTCGAGCCACGCGACCCAGCCTGATGCTCATAATTTTGAAGACGAACCAAACCAAAACTCACTGGAAAAGGGGAGCCGCACAGAGGCTCCTCTAAACAAGAAAATTGCATCAACTCGAACTCCACCAAGAAGGGAATTCATATTCCTTCAGGTGATATTTTCAGCATTGGCGCATTCTCGTCTTGTACGTTTCAATGAGACTTTATAAATTAGTACGCCTCAGTGCAGCTTTGCTGCCGAACAGGTCACGAACTATGCTTTCATATTTTTAAAAATTATTTTGCATGGTGAATTTCCCGCCAGGACGTATGATTTAAGCAGAACTTAATTGCACCTTTTTCAATCATTTATTTGACACGCGAAACCCACTCAGGTATTTCCTGTAGGATATCGCTCTTCTTGGGTGATTAATAAATTTACCTTACCGTCGCCTGTCCCCCTCAAATAATTTACTGAGCTGCAATTCGAAAAATCACGCAATCTAAAATTGTGGCAGTCACGCACTCGCCTCGTTGACAAACATCCAAAACCAGCCGGAAGGCCTATTGAATTGGCCCTCATTAGCGATGGGATTTTGTTGGGACTATCTAAAATTTCGCCTGGTGAAGGTGTACTATTTTAATTCTCTGCGACCTCGTCCCGTGGAAATTTTAATTCATGTGCCCATCGAAATTACGCCCAGTGGTGTCCTCGATGCCGCCCTCCATCACGGACGAGGAATTTCATTCCAGCATTATTCGTTGCGAAAATTTATATTGCCAAATCAAATCACGTTTAAATGCGAAATGCAAGTCTGGAGAATTTCGTAGACGATATATCACAAAATAGCTGATCATGACAACTGATTAAACGAAGTACGCGAATTTGGGCCCATTGTAATTAGGACATGGGCGGGGGTGGTTTATTCCACCAATTCTGCCCGGGTATCGTTCGTATCCCCGCAAAAACCACGAGCAGCTTCTGCAATTTACTCATAGGAAATGACAAATGTGTGGAAAATGTTTTCGACAGTGCGAAAAAAACAAATTTTCTATTATATATCCAAAAGTACATACATATATGTATGTAGAGGATTTTATATTAATGAAAATAGAGTTTTATTATGTTCTACACAATAATATAAAAATTAAACATACCTACTTTTATACATAGTTATATATACAATACATATATACATATGCAGGTATAGTAATTATTTTTAACCAATTGAATAACATTATAAATTGCTTTTAATTTAAATAGTATAAAAACTGTAAATGAATTACCAATGAATTCGTAAAATTCCACACCGGCTTTGATTGAATTCAATTAGCCCATAAAATCACTCGTATGATGGGAACAATTTTAGAAATGCGCTTAATTTACCAGAAATTTTCAGTCCCATTCTTGAATTCGAAGGAATTCAAATCCATTTGGAATGAAGGATTTCACATAATTCGACGACTCCTGCATTTTGTAGATATATACCAGTTAGAAAAGAACGAAGTTTAATACATACGAAATAGCTTTAAAAAATAAATTCTAAAATTCATATCTTATACATTGCATTATACAATTACATGAACAAAAATCCCAAATATTTGTACTATTTGTAAGACTTTTGCTCGCAATTAGGATTTATTTTAATTATTATCTTATTACACAAGTCTACATGTCAAAATTGTTAAAACATTATTTTCATTTTAATAGATGCTTTTAATTAATTTTACATGATCTGAGGTCAGTAGTTTCAAAGTTTAGACATCACTGCTCGGTTTTGAAGTATAAGGATTACAAGAAATCATAATCAAATCAATGAAAGGAAATTTTTATGCAGGAAGTCGTTTCTAGAGATAGACTTTAGAAATATTATTTCATTTTATAAAGACAATTTTAGCTTTCAGGACAACAATTTTAATTCTGGGCTTATTTGTCATGGTATTATATATAAATTCGATACATAATTTGGGTTTGTTTTGCTATTTAACTAAAAAGCGGATTGTAGCTAATATTTTGAAAATTCCTGTTATAGCATATTATTATTATAAATCTACAATCAAAAAAATTCTTGGTTGGATGTTTGTTTGTGTTTCTTTCAGTCTATTGTACATTACAAACCTACTATCGATAATTTTGTATATCAAAAATGAAGCACGTCAAAAATTTGTTTTTCTTGGGATATTTTTCCAACTTTCATAAATATATGATGGGTAGATCAAAAATATTCGAAAATGATCCAACGTAATTTGTTTTGAGTATGATGAAAAATGTATGCATACTTTGAACTAATACTACTCTCAACTCTCAAGGTGTACGGAGATGTGGAAATATTTTTATATATTTTTTCACCAACAGGTTACTTTAGGAACTATGTATAGGTACCAGAAGATGCTATGGTCCACTTAGATAAGTAGTACCATTTACTGTCAATTATTTCCTCAGGATATCGATTTTCCAGTTAGTGGAGTATCACCTAAATAAACGACATATCTAGCATAGTCAGAAAATATAACTCCTCAAAAAATGTGCGTATATATAAAATTGCAAGAGTTTGGAAAATACGGCCGGAAAAAGTAGAAAACCATAGGAAACAATGAACGCCGCTTGAAGGTGTTTTCTGCATCAAATTCGTCCGGCTGCAGCCCGCAGGGCGTCAAGGGAAAAGAAAAGTCGTTTTGTGCTCCAATTTGAGCAGGCATCGCGGATCGGAGGAACCAGGTCTTGCTTGCAACGAAAATCCATTTCAAAAATTCAGAATAGAAGCTATGCGTAAACAAATTTTACAAGGGCCGAGTACATCAAAGCGAAAGAATCCATTTAACGGCTGCACAAATATACACGGGGAGGACTGCATTACTCCTCCAGCCGGGAAGAATCCACAGCCTCAATATCCAAAGTGTTTACCATATCCAGGCGTCTTTCATCCCGGAAAATTCCCAACTGAAATGAAATTTTGGGAAACATGACCATTCTGTTTGAGGGCCGATGTGCCTGGGCGCTTTCCATGCACGTTAAAGTTTCGTTTAGTTATGCTTTGTGCTGTGCAACTTTTCACTTTTTGCCAGCCGGAATGATATCATGACGCTTTGGTTACAGAGCTGGAAATTTTTTGAAATTTTTTGGTTGATTTCCTGCCACTTTGTATCCCGTGCAGGGGCCGGGGTACGGCCATCCATCCTTTCGCTCAGATCCCATTTTGGTTGCAAACAATTTGCAGCTTTGCGCTCGTTTCCTTTAATTTGCCATAAATTCGGCATTTCATTTCGCAACTCGCCGAGTGTAAAATATTTATTTATTTGGTATGCTGCACCGCAGTCGGAGGATTCGCCAACCAATAATATTCTCATTAATGGCAGACAAAAAGCGGTCCACCTTCGGGTCATGTAAGGGTGAAACTCCATCGTCGAAGTGAAATTGTCCAACCGAATTTATGCCATTTTCAATTTTATTAATGCTTCGCGCGCTGAGATTACCCAGTGGTGCGGAGCGGGTTCAATTTTGGCGCTTAAAATAAATATCCCTTCGGGGTTCGAACTTAATTAAGCAAGTAATTATAAAACAGCTGGCATAGCCGTATAGAATTTTAATTACAAAACCAGCACCCGAACCACCCCCGCGAGCCCGCATTCCGGACTCGCCCCCAAAATCTATCTCGAGTGCTTAAATTTCGGGTGAGATAAGTCAGGCGAAAACCCAAATACTCGCAGCTTCCTTAAGTTGTCAAATATTTCTAAAGTTACAAGAAAATCCTTTTCCCAAATAGGCTTCAATGAACGTGTGGGTACACTGTCATCCCATAATGCCTCCGGACGGCAACGAGAAAAATAAAATGTCAATGTTATCGCGCAGGGATTGGCACTTTTTATAACGTCTAATCCTCTTACACTCCTTTGGCTGTATGATCCTAAGCCTGTGTTTGATGACATCCTGTCTCGAGACGTCCGGATTATATCGCTCTCGGATGGCTGAAAGGTTCAATCAGGAATTGGGTTCCATTTTATTGCGACTGCTTTTGAATTTGATGGTGGAATCGCGTGAAAGCACCCAGCACCGACGATACCATCGCTCAAATGAAAATGCAATAAAAATGATTTGATTTTAGTGTTTGCATAATTTTTGTCCCGCATACGGCCGCATAAATGGCATTCGATTCTGGATTTTCAGGGGAAAAGTTTGCGAATAATTTTTTACAGACCGAACGAGGCTCTGGGTATTTTGAATGGCAAAAATATGTGGGGCAAGAGCTATCAGAATAAATTTAAAAAATGAATTTAATATTTTTAAAGTAATAGAGCCGCTTAAACTATTCATGAGCAGTTTAAGCGTTTAAATAGTATTGTATATCTATGTACATTTTTTAAAATTTATTCATGGCCGAGCAAAGCGTTCAAGGTCAAAATTATTTTATCAAAGAAAGCACGCATTCACTCGACTTTTGATGCCCTAATAAATTTTCGGATAAAATATGTGGATTAAAAATTAAAATTTAATATTATACCCATTCGTAAGACTATAAAATCTTTGTATGTTTTCCTTATTTATTAAGGACAATTTAGAAATCAAAATAAAGAATTTTAAAATAAATTTTTTTTTACTTTTGAGCAAAATATGAAGTTGTAGAAAACTAGCTATGATATACAAGAAAACTTCCTATGCATTTTAGTGGCATCTTCAAATTTATTATTTTACTAAAACAGAATTCTATGATATTTCGAAACTGATCTTTTGGAAAAACGAACACTGTTTTCAGTAGTTTTCTTAATTGCTTTCTATAACCTTAAAAAGAAAAACTAGTAGGAATCAAACTCACAATCCTTACCGCCGAGCTGCATAATCATCAACTGAGTCATTTTAAGTCATTGGGGATTTATAAATAAAGTTGATATAATACTTTCTAAAAACTAATGAATTCATGCCAAAAACAAATGATTCTATGATTGTACAAATGTTATAATAAATTATATGTTCTAATAATAATATGTAACAACTTAAAATACTTAATTTTGTTCAGTTAAGTATCAAACTGTTCTCAATTTTATTAGTTTGGATTCAAATTAAACTCTACATATATCTATCAAATCCTTAAAAAAGTATTACCTATACAGGGTGTCCCAAAAACCAACATAAAAACGAAAACGAATGACGGGCCAAATCATGACTGTTCCAATAAGCTAAGTTTAACCTATGTATGTATGTAAAAATATTCTAGTTTAAAGAATAAATCGAAAATAAACATTACTTAGCGATAGTTCACTTTTATAAATTACTTTTTCCTATTCTTTCGCGTAATAATGGTAGACGTAAAATTGCATCTAGATACCCAGTTTACTACCGTGACGTTTTCTTCATATCTTTTTAGATGTTTTTTTTTTAACAAAAATTAAAATTCGTTTTATCGACAATGCCAAGCACGCATTTAATGTAAGATTTTAATTAGTTTACTTTTAGAATTATTGAAGAGTTATCAATACAAAAAGACTTTCCTGCAACTTTTATAATAGTAATATTAGTAAATATATATAAATTTTTAATTAAATATGATAAAGTAGGTAAATATATATAAATTTTTAATTAAATATGATAAAGTAAATATATATAAATTTTTAATTAAATATGATAACATGAGAATTTCAAATGCGAGATTTTGGATATCTGCTTCCAAGCTCGTCTTTCTGTGCAAAGATATTTTATTTTATTTTTTACACATATTTATTTTACAATTTAGTATCTGACCCAAAGAAGTTTACCTGAAAAGTTTAATTAAATTCCAATTGAACATTCATTCCGTAAATGTGCCGGACAACAAATAGAAAGGGTGAACACCTGTAATTCTCTTAAGGACCACGATTTATTTATAATTTTCGCTACCTAACCTATAAATCGCGAAGATCCGCGAGCTCTATAATTCCAAGAAAGGTAAGCGCACTAATTACGGTTTTAATATTCTCCATAAAAGCTAACTGTTGTCAAGGGACCGCCGTACTCCGACTAATTATCGAGCGCGAAGGTACGACTGAACCTGGCGCGCGGGTGACACTTTTTATCGCGAAATATGCTTGTGCGCGAGACTGCCGTAAATCAAAACCTAAAATATTGCAATACCATAAATCGCAGTGAATAGCTTTCATTTAGAAGCCATAAATTCTGTGATATCGCATATAACGTGATGGTGTGTCGCTTTTTAAAGCTGGACATCCCCGGCGGATGCCGCTGCGCCACCGCCCGCCCGCCCACGACTACATGCCCGACATTATGAACAGAAGCTGCTCCTGTTTCCCGTGGACTTTTGTCATTCGGTCGATTTCATATTTATTCAGTGTGCAAATGACTGTCGTGCACTGTGATATTGGAAAAATGTGAATAAGCACGTGAACATTAAATTATATGAGATTTAAGTCGTCCCGGAACTCGTGTGAGCGGCATATTTATTGGGAATGCCTGCCCACGTCCGCGGCGCATGGCGCCCAGGCACCAAGGACAACGTTTCGCGTCCTTGGAGAGTTCATCGCGAAACGCGGAAAATTACTACAATATTTTCTAATACATATTTTTTTTTCTCAAAAATTTGCTCCTGAACAGAATCAAAAATTGCTCCAAATAAAAAATTTATATTTAACTAGAACCATTATGTTACATTTCTGAAAACAAAACTTGTGTTTCCGAAACCTCTACAAGTAAGTGGGCTTTTTTCAATTTCTTTCTCTATTGAAATATAAAAATTACTTTTAGATACTGACATACGCTTATTGAATAATTAATTAATAATGTTTTGAAAATATCGTTTAATAAAAATGCTATTTCATGGTATATGTAAATATATGAATAATTAATTTTTGGAAAATCTGCTAATATTTGGCTTCTATACAAATTTGGAACATTGGAGAAAATATAGATTTTAATTAAAAGTTAAAATTCAATTAGATTATTATTTACAAATTATTTGGTTTTGCCAATTTCATCATAGCAAAAAGCTTCTCCTGAAGCGCGCCTCCCGAATTACAAATACTTTTAATAAAAAATAAATGAATAAATAAGTTGACATGGAATATTGAAGATTTTAAATACATTACATTTTGTTCCTAAAATATTATTCCCGCTATTTTATTTTACGGAATCACCAATAATTCAATTTTAATTTATTATAAATTCATATTAGAAGGCAAATATAAGTTCTCACCGAATTTTAATTTTTTTTTGTTACATTAATTCGAATTTTTCGAATTTTAGTCAATCAAAAAACAGATGAATTTCTCGCCATTGCAAATGCATTAAATGCATTTACATATATTTGGTCAAGTTAGAAACACAATTCAAAATGAAAATAATTCAATGTAGTTTCTTCGAAAATTTAAAGATCCGTAAGTTTGTATATGATATCAACAATTCCAGTGTTTTTTTTTTTGTATTTCGTATTCCACGTATTTTCATTTATAAAAATTGTTCCATTAGGCTGAACTGTTGAGATAATATTTAAAATGCGTAAAACGAAACGTCTTATGTACCACGAAAAGAAAAATTAAATCGGTCTGAAGTGAATATATCTAACAACAAAAAGAGAAAAACCAGGGCACAGTTCATTATAAAAACCTTGGGCACCAAAAAGTTAAATCCGACGTTGTATCCGGTGTATAGAATAAGAGGCTTTTAAAGGATTATCCCATTCGCTGCAGAGAGCATATTCAGCCAAATATTCAGCTATTGCCTACCACGAATATAGTCGTGATTGGCAGTGAATGGGTTATTCATAACAAAATACATATGTTGTACGAACTACAACGAGAAACATTTTTATATACATATGTACATAGTTTCCATTCTCCGTGAACAAATTCATGTAGGTATTTTGGGAATTTATATTACGTTTTGTATTTTTTCAATTATAAATATATTTACACGGCATAAATTGAGTTTGAAGTCTCCTCATGGATTTTGATGAAACTTTGTAGGAATGTTCTTTTAGGGTCAAAAGTGACGGATATGCAAAACAAATTTGTCGGTCGCTTATATTTTCTGAGATATTTAACTTTAAAGTCCTAAAATGTGATAGTTCTTTGTCGCAATTACTCCATGCTCCCATAATTTGTTGGTGTAAATTATGGAAAAAATCTGCAGAAGTGCTGAAATCTGAAAATAAGACAAATTTTACTTTATTTCGATTTCTCATTTTATAAGAAAAATGCGTGCTTGTCACCGAGGATAAGTCGAGAAATATACTTTTCTTTTAATTCGTTAATTTCAAAGATTTTTGAAAAACAATTTTAGAATGAAAAGGTGGAAATGTACTTAATTTAAGGTATATTATAGAATTCAGAACGAAACTTTAGGGAAAAATGCAAAAAAATCGTGGGGGTAAAATGTCAGTTTGCGAAATGTTAAAGTTAAATATATCCGGAAGTATAAGTGACCGACAAATTTATTTTGTTTTTAAATGAATAATCCTACAAAGTTCCATTTTGATTTAATCAAATTATATCCCCCTATTGGGGATTTTTAAGTTTTACTACTATTTTAATTGGAGTACTAGTTGTTGATTTTGAAGCTAAATAAAACTGATCCGTACAAACTTTATTTTGCGACACACAACCCAACGATGTCGTTTCGCGTCGGTCGTTTGGAGCTCCAGCGCTAGAAGGATCGGAGGTGGTCTTACTGCGGCTCTGCGAGCGTGGCAACCGCAGAGTGCCGAGTTGAAACTATCTCGTAAATTCTTCATCATAAACAAATTGCGGGAATTAATTCGTGCGATTTGTCTCCGTCTTATCAGCGAAAGTCAGCTAAGCGCCGCCCGTCCCCGGCGGCATCACGAATTAAGCCAATGCAGATAAATTACAAGAACATCTGGTTATACCCTTCAATCTCCTTCGATAAACTCGAAACAGAGCGCCGGGAAGAGTGCGAGTGGCGCGTCTTTGTTGCCCCGGCTGGCTCATAAGTATTTCACAAATCTTAAGCTATTCATTTAATTCCCAGTGGATAAGAGCAATCCTCTCATCCATTTCGTTGCCGGCGCTTCCAGTGCGACTCTACGTGGATCTGGCGAACATGGCCGAGTGTCCCGGGCGGGAAGAGCGAATTCAATTAAATCCGGATTAGGCGAAAGACGAAAAGCGCAAATAATGCGAAGCCAAAGACATATTTCGGCCTGACAAAAACCTCCATTGATGTTGATGTCGCTCCATGTTTCCTTTAATTCGATAAGTTTAATTAATTGAGGTCCTTGGAGGAATTGAAATTGCTAAATGGTCGCCTTATTCGCCGCGTCAGCCGCCTCCGTCTCTCCTAATAACCGCAATAATTTTGAAAAATTTCGGTCCAATTAGAGGACCTTCTGGAAAAAAAAAAAAAAATTTAAGGACGACAAGAAGCGCTCTTCGTAACGCCCGACGTTACCATTCCACTTTTCTCCTCAAGCATAAATTGCGCTCCCTTTTGCTGCTCAAGTTTCCAGCAAACGAGAACAGCATCGCTTTTAATGAGCCTCGGAGAAACGAAATTTACTTTGAAAAGGGATAAAATCGGATAAGATGATGCTCCACTTCTTGTATGGTTTACATTCAATTAACACGAAGGATATCGACTAGACGATAAGTGCCAGAAAAGGGACTTGTCTGTATTAACTTAAAACCAAAACGTGATGGAAATTCAGGGAATATAAGGCCCTTCCTATTTTGTAGAATTCTCAGAAAATTGAAAATTCTGATAAATACATAGTCACTGTAATGAAGGATAAGCCTTTTTAATCTCCCCTTTGAATTATCCCACACATTTCCAAATTAAAAAGACCTTTTGGCGGCAACCAGAACGAAGAGGCCGATTTCAATGTTGTAAAAATTATTTTGGGAATGTAATAATAAACTAAATAAATAAGGTTAATTATTGTTTTCTCTTTTATACATCAGTATGTATGTTAAATGTCATGTTACGAATTTTTAGTGAGTGGTTAATAAAACAAAAATTGTATAACATTTTGAAAAGTTTATCTTTACTAGAACAAAACACGGGGTAGTATCTGATCACAAATTTATAGCTAACATATGTTTGTATTATATTTTAACCGCAAATGTTAATTTCTCAGAAGCATTAATTTGGACATTTAAGTAAAATTAAAAAAATATAATATAATAAGATATAATATAAACTAAAACTTCTAGATTTTACGATTGTGGAACTGAGTTGTATTATCCTATTAACTCGCTGCACCTTTAACCTAAATACTTATTTATTTTTATTAATAATATTTCTTATATTGTGTTTTCATTAGATTTTTTACCTTTGTTATGCTGGTGATTTTTAAATGTAGTACAAAGATGCTGAATGTTTAATTTTATAATCTTTTTATAGTATAACTTTACGGAAATACTCAGAGGATAATTTGCTAAAAAATATTCCCTTGACTTTTAATATCAAATATTTCAGATACGCAGACTAATTTACATTATTAAAGACATTGCAGTATAAATAAAACAAAAATTTAAATATATGTATGTATATCGTTTAGTTGTTTCGTACCAAAATGAGCAAAATGGAACACTTTATATGGAATCACTTCGGTGTTCGTCGGTTCGTCTGTTTGTCATAGTCGATTTTGAAAAGAATCATGAACATTTTGAATTAAGTGTAGATTAAACCAAATTATCAGGATTGAAAAATTCTAGGACGATTTGAATAAAATCAGAAACATTGACTATAAAGTGTAAATTGAACGAAAACTTATCAGTCATATATTTATTATTATTAATAACTAGCTGACCCGACAGAAGTTGTCCTGTCGAAATTTTAATAAATTTGTTAGTGATCGTTTTGTGAATTTGTGAAAAGCTATTTTCTGACTTTCCTTTGTAATTGTCCCGAATTTTTTTCCCCGAAAACTTTTCCAGGACTAGAACGAACAAAACTAAAAAATAATTACGCATATCCATCGTTCGAATCGTGAGTTATGGTTTTGAGTTCATACAAAAATCCCATAGAAAAAAGCATTTTCAGTTTTTTTCCTGAATTTTGCATTTTTCCGGGAAACTTTTCAAATTTTTCTTTCTCTAAACACCTTATTCGGACAATTACGCACATTTTTTTAAAAAAATAGCCAAATCGGTTCAGCCGTTCTCAAGTGATGCGCTTACCAACGAACATCATTTAAGTTTTATTTATATATATTTAAACGGAGGGCTAATGGCACGCATGGTACATTAATTTTGAAAATATAGCTTGCACTTGACCGATTTTTTTACCTGAGGTAAGATGATAATTTTAAAAATTTTAATGTAAAGATAGTTTTAGCAATAGTGTGTCAACCCTTGACTGTGTAAATTACACAGTAATGTCGCTTAAGCAGGTATTATGTGACACAGATTTTCTACTTAAAAATGTCTAGAAAAACCTGCAATGCCATGGTGCTGAAGAACAAAGATAAGAAAACCCAGAAACCTCTTTTCTTAAAACATAACCAGTTGCATTCAAAGATTGACGTAGGTATGCAGGTTTCCCTAGGAACAGATTATCACCTATTAGTTCTTATTCTGTGCACAATGCACCAAAGTATGTATTACATCTGCATATCACGAATATTTCCCGCGCATTATCCATCCGGTAAAGTTTGTTAATCCTGATAAACATTTCTGCTGACATAAGACAGCATCAGCATTGCTGAAGGCAGACTGCCTCAGCGGAGCTGCACTCTGCCGGCTTTCATCCTTCGGGGATGGAGTAATTATAGATGAATTTATGCATTCCTCCAACTATTAAATACTCGGAGCAAAAGCACAAAAACCAAATGACGGGGATAAGAAAGGAAAATCGTTCTCGAATACTTTCAGCAGGGACAATAAGTTGGAGCTCGGCAAGACAATTACCTTCATTCCGCTCCTCCAAATCCGCAGTACTTTTGCCGTGATAAAAGGCAAAAGCAATTATGAGAGCTCCTGTTTTACGGCGCCTCCCCCAAGTCCCTGCTGCTTAAAATGTTTTTAATTGCAGCGCAGCGTTCTGCACGGCTCAGATGTGCATTAATCAATTCTGGTCATTTTTGAACTGATTCATGCTCAAGACCAGCCGGGATTATTGCCTCGAGTACTTCAGATCCTTTGTGAATGTTTTAATCGACCCCAACCCTGGATTTTAAAACATCCAATGATTATACATATACAAACTTGGTATAGGATATGTGAAATTTAGATTTGGGGGTCTACAGCTCTTTAAACTCATCTACCAATCCAACTCGAATCGTTGGTATATTCGTTAGACCGGAGAACGCTTCCATGTTTCCTTGGGGCTAATTTGAATTTTTTCCCACAAAGGGTTACATAAGCTGGGCAAACCGAATGCAGTGCAATCTCCCTTCCGGCAAGATTTTGCAGCACTTTGTGCAGAAAACGATATGTAGGAAATCTCCACATTTCTTACTCTCAGAAATTGTTTAATTAACTTTTGATTCAACTACAAATATTCATATGTTCCTTTAAGAGTATTCAGTGGACTTCAATCCACCTTTCCCTAGGGAATTTATACTCCCACCCACCCGAACTGTGAGACGTTCTTCTTCCACTGCATAATGCATGTAATGACGATTCACTGGCGTCTCACAGTCCCACCTTATCCCAGACTTAAGTAAATATTTACTTTTTCAGTTTCCGTCTTTGCATTTCTTGTTGACAGAATTAAAACCCCAGGGAGCTCTTCCGAATAAATCAACTTTAATTAGGTCTCCCTGGAGAAATAAAAATGTTCCCAGCTGAGGGACGAATCTGTGACCATCATCCCATATATGTTCATTATTTACACGCAAATAAATTCAAATAAATGAACTGCAAAAAAGGGCAGGTACACGTTGCATCAGAGGCGGTGCACCCAGTGCACTTTGCATTCAGCCGCCCTTCTGTGCCATTGAATAGCGTGAAAACAAAGTGGCTTCACGTGGGTCATGTGTCAACAATTACTTCAGCGTTTTTGTTTCAATTACGCCTCGATTAGCAGCTTTCACGTACTCGTGCAGGATGCAGGTGATGAAAGCGCAACGTGATGGATTTCGACAGATTTATTCAACCAAAATTGGTTTAAAGAGCCCACAACGGCTGGCTGAAATAAATCAACAGTACCAAACTTTATGTAATTGTTGATAGTAAAAGGATGCGCCACTGTGTTTTTTTTTTCCTTTTTGGTTAAACTGAGTTTTACTATTACATTTATTATTACCCTCAAAAAGATATTCGTTTTCACTCACCAATATTACGATGTAGGTAGTATTTGGTGCCAATTAAAAGAATTTCGACGTGGTAGGAGAACAGTTGGATACTTTCAACATGATTGAACCCTTTTTGGAATAAAATCGATACCTTGTTAAAATATCTGAAGCTAGTTCGCTTTGAACCCATTTTACAAAAGATTTCCTAAATTAATTTCACTAGATATCTTTATTATAATATAATCATAATAAATCTTGGCTCCTTTTAAATATTAAATTGTAATTTGTGTTTCATATGTTCCAAGAGAAAAAATATTAAAGCTTTGCTTCGCAGGGTTTCCATTGGGAAAAATTTACAAAAGGTATGAACCTTTAAACTGCAATTGGGTTTTTTTACCCCACTTCAGAAATTCTGCCTCAAACGTTATTATAATAATAACTTATTTTTAAAATTACATATACAATTTAATGAATATTATTAAAACCAAATATGTTAGGAAATTCTATTACAAGTAATTATATTCACGGTTCAACCTTAACCAGATGGATCTTAAGGATTTCTTTTATAACTAACACAAATTACAATGAAATAAAAAATATATTAATTTAATATAGCTTACGTTTGCCCAACCGTATCCTCGGCGTATAACAAATTATTTTGAAATTAAACCAACATAACATTTTCCTGTTTTCTAAATTACGACGATTTTCGTAAATTTAATTTAAGCAGTTTTTGTCCAAATTGTGCTTTAAATTTTTTTGAGGAAGACGTACATTTTGAAATACAAATACAAAAAATTCAACTTTAATAAAATTCATAATATTATAATTATATAAAATGTGGAAATTAAATCTTTTATTCTCTTTTAATAAAGACTAATAATATTGGGACCACTAGTTCTTAAATCGAGAATTCATGACTTTTATCATCCCTTAATATGTCGTGAGAGTGGAATCTCAATTTAAAATTAGTACAAGCTCTCGAATGAGCCCTTATTCATTAAAATCCGTACAGTTTCCATGTAAATATAGCAATTTTAAAATCACGAAATTTTTTCAAATTTTTGATTTGTTTCCACAGCATAAATTGAGTTTGAGGTCTCCTCACGGATTTTTATGAAACTTTGTAAACTTTGTCCATTTAAGATCAAAGGTGATGGATATGAAAAAAAAAGTTTATCGGTTACTTATTTCCTAAAATATATACCTAACTTTAAATTATGTTTCCAAAATTTGTTAATGCAAATTATGGAAAACCCGTAAATTAAAAATGTTACTTTCGGATTTCTGTACAAAATTCTACACGAGTACTGAAAATAAGGAACATTCTACTCTACTTCGATTTGTTATTTTATAAAATAAATGCGTGCTCGTCACCGTCGATAAGTCGAGAAAGATATTTACCTTTAATTCGTTTATTTCAAAAATTCTTGAAGAATTTTTCAGAAGTGAAATTCCACCTTTCCGCTTTATCTTAATTTAAGGTATTTATACAATTTGCAACGAAATTTTCCGGAAATATGGAAAAAATCGTGGTGGGAAAATATAAATTCTCGAAGTTTTAAATTTCGTAAATATCTCGAACGACAAATTTTTTTTGCATATTTGCCAATTTTATCAAAATACGTGTGGATACCTCAAACTCAATCTGTTCCAGATTTCGATTTTTGGAACTCTTTGGAATTTCTTCTGTGATACAACCTAAACATCAATAAACCTTTAAATGTTTTAAATTATAATTGGAAATTCGCGATATAGTTAGAGAAAAAAAATCAAAATTAACTTTACCCTCCAGAAAATCATAAAAAATAATAAAAACCTTGAAAATAAACAAATTCTTGATTAGTTTGTGAAAGTTCTGATAGCCAAAGTAGCTATATTACGCAATTTCCACTGATCAATAGGTACTGAGTTTACAGAATACAATTTTTTAGCCACTGATTTATAGCCACTGTACTAGTGGCTATTTTTGAAATTAGTAGAATAGGGCCCATTATTTATTAAATATTAAATTCTTGCAATATTTTAAACCTTTTCATTTATAAATAAACTTACTTTTTACATTACGATGGTGTTGACCTTTTCAAAGTATCCTCACTTCAATAATATGTCACTTAATAGTGGGAATGAGTTGAATTTTTAAGTGAAATCGTTAAGAAGATCTCAAATGTCCAAAATACATCTTATTATGGTTTATAACTTTTTTTACTGCAACATAAGCAGGTAACTAGGTGTTCAGTGCCGATATACACCTAGTCATCAGGAAGACCATAAAAATCTTTTTCATGAGGAACACTCCAAAAGTGGATAAGTGTCGCCATAAACAAATCAAATAAAATGTCAGATAAATGTCTATTCGTTCCTGGAACCAACAGGAGGAAGCCACTCAGAACAGAGTCCGGAAGATAAGAAGTTCTTCCCAAGTGGTGGCAAGAAAAAATAGAAAAATATCGTACTTCTCTCTGGGATTTCGCTTTTCTGCTAACTTATTGGCTTCACAGATTTTTCCCTTCGTAAACAATTTTCGCTTGACTTGGATTTTATCTTAGGTGACCCTATGTGTGCTCTTATATCACGAAAATTTGCCGTAGATGGAAATCGAAATGTGATTTTAGCAAGAAATATGAATTCACACACATTTATCGAACCGAAGCAAAACGGGTTGGGCGGGATAATATTTTGTCGCAATTTGTTTCGGATGGTCTTACCATCAAAACCGAAGGAAAGGCTGAGATCTTAAGATGGAGAGGCAAAAAAAAAAAATAAAATAAATAAATAAAAAAAATAAAAAATGCCCTTGAATTGGATGGGATATCTGATGCTTTTGCGACAATGCCGACAATTACACAAAACCAGTAACCTCCATTCCATACCTAACGCAAAAAATGATAATGTTAAATTTTACGGAGCGTTTCACCGCTGACAAATCTGTACGTTGTCTTTCATTTGCAAATATAAGAGATCTATTTGTTAGGGCGGGCATTCTGTTTAGAACCCATAAATCCCGCGGAAGACAAACAGATTTATCTCGAGAAATCTCCCATTTCTTCGGCGAGTTGCAAATTGCATCCAGCAGACAAGCGGAAAAAGTATTAATTCTGGGGAAGCGCGACATGCCCTCCGCTTAAAGTTGACTCGAATCTCAACTGTTCTTCATTATTCGCGGACGGGGATGGTCGAATATGGTTTGCGGGATGCTTACATGGCCCTCCCTCCCGTGGGAGCGGAGCCCCATCCCAGTGACCTCAGCCCTTCCCCGGGGAGCCCCGGGAACCGTCCAGAATCGACCGTATCGCCAGACCGGGCACATTCATCGTACTCGACGTCAAGTGCACTGCAATACACTGCCGCATTGAACGAAGAAGGAGCCCGAGTGGCAAAGCGAGTGCATTTTTAAAGAAAGCGCTCCAGGAGCCATAAATAATTTCCTTAATAGAGGATGTGCTCCGGTTGATTTACCACTAACACAATTTAATAACACGTCAGGCTAAGGAGAGCGATTTATTTCGGCCTCGAAACCGCAAAAAATCCGGGCGAGCAGGCATCAGTTCTGGTCCCGAATATCTCATTAGAGCCGGGTCCGACACCGCCGGACTTGATTCTGTCGTGCCCCGGGATAATTAAAACAATCCCCCGGGCACAGTTTTCAGGTAAATATTAGTTTAAGGTGCTCAAGCAAAGTTAAATTGAGTTATTAGTTATTTTGTGTTACTCCCAAATTGAGTTGTATGACGAGGAAATCTCAATTGGGTTTGTAGAACCACAAGGTACTTTTGGTTCATTCCACAAAAATCCAATTTTAGCTCGTAGCTGAAAATGTCTGCACACTGACTAGGAAAATATAGGTTTTGAAGCAGTAATCATGATGTGTAGACTTCTGCCTTTCATTTTGAATTTGTTCTGTTTATTCATTTTTAATCAATATTCAGACATAGCATTCAGCTCCTCTACGTTTCAACAGGTCTACTGAAAAAATATTGCCATGTATGTTAATTTACTACTTATTACTACCACAAAAAAAAACCTATCACATGATAGAATATTTTATAAACTAAATTGTAAGTAAATTCTTCGTTAAGTCGTAATTTTAACAAAAAAATAAAAGTATATATTATATTTTAATAACATCTTTTTAGGATTATTTTATTTTGATATAGAACGATTATCGATTCTTACGAATATAATGCTAACAGTTCGTTTATATAAATATTTGTTGAAATGCATTTTATTATTTATATCGTCTGAGAAATAAATCAATATAATAATTGGCTTTAAGGGAAAGAAAACGTAAATTTAATAATAATTTTTGTATCTGTATTATAGTGGAGAAAATTCAATAGATACGAAAAAACGGTCGTGGTCGACTAATCGACGTTATATTTATATTTCAAAATTTTATTACTGAACCGTGGCATGTCGTGCAAATACATAATTTAGTTTAACGGGCAAGTTCCTTAAGATACATAGAACGACGGTGTACTTTGTTGTGATAGTAAAATATAAACGAAATTATGTATATCCTTATAGCTCATAAATATCTGAAGAATTTTTGCCAAAAAAGACTTGCAGGTAATGTTAAGTGGCCATCAGCTAGTGCACAGGAGAACTTAAAAAAACTTAAATAAAAAATTTTATTTAATTTCCTCTTCCCAACAAAATTGTCGTCACTGCATACACTCTAAATAATTTTCAACTAGATCCTAGTAAATTTTTACTAGAAGGACATTGCTAAGAATTCTAGTAAAAAATCTAGTAAAATTAAAATTACTAGAAGTCTATTTAAGCCAAATCACGAAATTCTAGTAAAATTTTCTTATTGTCTAGTTTAAATTACTGAAAACCTATGAACATAAGAATACGTTTTTTCTAGTAATATTTACAGAAATTCCAGTTAAGGCTGCTGAAATTATATGAAAATTATATTATCTTTCTTCTAGTAATTTGTACGGAAAAGACAGTTAAGATTACTTGTATTCTATGAAGTTTACATTATGTTTCTCTAGTAATTTTTACGGAAAGTCTATACATATACATTACTGACATTCTATTTACCTTAATGATGTTTTTTAGTAATTATACGAAAATGTATCTGTATTCCTGTATATTTTTTCGTAAATAAAAGAGGTTTTTTTTTTTAATTCATGAATTTATTATACTTTCTTATGGTTATTAAACTTAAAAAAAAAAAAAATCTGGGGGCCTTATTAAGAGATACGTTCGAATCGTTTCGAAAGGAGCTTACAAAAGTGTCGATAAAAATTTCTATTATATAATTCCAAAATGTTAATAAATTCATTTTAGTTATCTTTGACTTAAATTAATTTTGCGTTCAAAGTGTTAAAAAAGTCCGATAGAAAAATCCAAACGGATTTTTTTGACGCTCAATCGACTTACATATTTTTATAACTTTGAACGAAAAAATTAATTTAAGTGAAAGGTTAGTCAAATGAATTTATTAACATTTTGGAACTTTATTAAGGAATTTTTTTTTTGAAAAAGGATTTTTGTGAGCTACTTTCAAACGATTCGAACTTTCTCATAATAGGGCCCCTGTGTATTACTGTATTATTTTGTAATTCTGTTGTAGTACCTAGCTACTACCCCTAATGGGTTCACATTTTTTATTGCATAAATGTAGCATTCAAAAAAATTATAAAATTTTGACAAAGATATTTCATATTTAATGTTTAGTACATAGTGTATTTTAAATAATATATCGAAAGACTCTATGATGTTGCCTGAACATTCTACAAATTTCTTGTCAATAATTAAAAAAAATTGACCACCAACTTCAAATGGTCCACTTGACTTACATACTAAAAATGGCTGAGTACAGGTGCTATTGTGGACGAATTCTTCGACATCATCTTCAAACTGAAATCAAATAAACACTAAATAAATAATTTTTCTAAGGTTTTCAATTAAAGAATTACCGATATCCACTGAATAAGAGGCTTGACTCGTGACTCTAGACTCAATTGCCTCCAAGTTTCCAGGTTCGTAGCAATTTGACAGTTATGTCTTTTCAGGCATCTTGACGGGAGATCCATAAGAAGAGTGAGCAAAATTCTTAGATTGTCTACCAAACAAATACAAAATTAAATATAAAACTAAAAGTCAATTTATGAATAACATATACTTACTATCAGTGACGAAATCTGTCCCTGACTGGAAAAAGTCTTTCATATTCAAAGATGATAAAGCTTGGATACTTCCACGACAATTTTCAAGTCTGGCAAATTCTTCATGTATCTAAAAAATATTTTTTATTTAAATAAAACTCGAAAAAACATTTTAAATTAACATTACCATAAGTCCTTTATAATCTAAAAGCTTTGGATATGTGTTTAAAATGTTGGTACTCTGGTTGTGCATTACGTCCTTCCTCCTCATCGTAAATGTTTCTGTCATTAATTTTCGTATTCTTTCCAAATTTTGTGCGGTAGGTGGCAATATTTTAAGTTCTTTTATCTACATTTAAAAAAATGTTATTTCTGGTTTTAATTCAATTAAAAATTATTGTATACCATATCTGGATCTATGTGGGCCAGGCTTTCGCATTTTCTTTTTTGGGGTAAATTTCTCTTCTTCGATGGCGATAGATGCCGCCTTAAATGTTCTAAACGGTATTCTATTTTTCCAGATGCCTTAGTGCAGTGTCTGGACCCTTTGGCACAAAACCACAATGCCTGTAATTGAGTATTTAATTTATTTATAAATAATATAAAATCCCTTTTCTGCAAAGGAGATTAATTTCTTTCGGCTTCATTATGGTCATTTTTCGTAACAAAAAAGAAATTGGAAACAAAAACATTTTTAAAAATATTTTCTTCTATATTGTTTGTGTATTTATTTTACAAAAAAAAAAAAAAAAAAATGTTTAATTAGGCCGGCAGTTTTAAAAGTGGAGCATTCCAATTTTGGAGAAAAATAATTTAAAGGAAGCAAATATACATTCAAGCGTGGCCGAGTGTCCCTAACAAATTATGAAGTAATTGGGTCAATATTGAGAAGATTTAAATAGATGATGTTATACTTACGTGGGGTGCAATATCAGGGCATGCATATTGTCCAAGTTGGGGAAAAGTCTGCACGATAGCCTTCGCCAGATTCTCTTTGTCTTCGTTTCGAGGATAGCTAAATTTAATAAAATATAATAATATTGTTCTTTCGCATCAAATAATAAGTCTTACTGTCCACAAATCTTCACAAGATCATCAACTACTATTCTGTTGAAGCTACTGATTTCTGGCTTTTCAAGGTCTTCTTTTTTGTTAAGTCTGTGAACAAGTTTTTGGCCTTCTTCAGTTTTTTCCAATCAGTCACTAATTATTTAGCTGCAAATTAAAATAAAGGGGGGTACTTACAGGGTAACATGGAATAAACCTTGTGGCAGCTTGACTCTGCAGTGACTGGCTGCAGTCTGAGTTTGTATTTGTACTAGTAGTCAAGGCACTACTTGTTTCACCTTCGCAATCGTTTAGCAAATGTTCAAAAATTAGGCATTGTTGTTGGTCGCTTTGGTTCGTTTTTAAGGAGTTGAATAAACGTAACAATGTCTTTCTAGGACCTAACTTAATATTTAAAGCCATTAAATCTTGTTCCTGAATATCCTGAGCTGTTGTTTCATCTACACCCTCATCTGAATAATTCTAATCAGTTATAACTATTTTTTATTGAAATGATATTTGTAAGTTTGGAATTAATATCTATATTTTACTGAAATAAATTCAGATGAACTTCCTTTAAGATGCCAAACTACATTCGGCTTTCGATCATTAATTTCTTCAACAGGAAGTACGACATTATTGTCAAAATTGGAACTTATTTCGAATGCATTAAGATTTTCATGAAATTCCACAATTTCAAGGACAGAACAGTTGAAAAAAACTTTGTGATCAAGTTCAAAGATTTCATTTATTTTAGCCAAACACGGAAAACTAGTTTCATAATTATGATATTTATCATCAACACAGATAATTAACTTATTACGAAATTCGACATTATCCAGTTCAATAGAATTAATTTTTTTAATAAACAAAGAACTGGGAGAATATTTTGATATAAATTCAACACTTAATAATGATGCAGCTTTTACAAATTTGCTGGATTTAACAGACAAAGTATCGAGCTCAAAAGTCGATCGTAAAATGTTATAACTTTGTAAAAGACATTGTCTTCTAGCAACGCTTTTTGGTACATTTTTAAAATTTTTACCTCTGATAATTTGTTGTTTCAAGCAGCTGTGCTTGCTTTCGTAGCGAAATGTTGAACATAAATGCAAGGGTCCTTTTTTAATAATGCATTCTGGGTAATGAGTAATATAATGATGTTTATTTATGAAATTTTTCTCGGGAAAAAGTTTTTTGAAAAGTTTGTGATGGAGTTTAATGACTTCATCCAGTTCACAAATCATAACCTTGTTAATGGTTTCGCTATAAATTATTTCCAAGATTTTGATTAGTTGAACAATTAGTAAAATATAATCGCTGTTTTCAGGAGAAGTTTTTTCATTTAATATGAATGGTAGCGCTCTTAATAAAAGCCACGATTGGACTGCTGATTGTTTAATTTTATTATTTTTGGATATAAGTATCTGCGTTGTAAAATTAGGTGTTGGTTTGTTTTTGCGTTCAACAAAACCATAACGAAAGCAATTAATTTTTTGATTTAGGATACGCACTGTTAGTAACTTTTTTTCTACTATAAAGTAATAGAGAACTAGTTTCACTTCCATAGGAACAATGCCTTCGAGCAAGTCGTGCATTGGATCAAAACAATAATTATTAGTGCAGTGAAAATATCCTCTATTCAGAATGGAATCATTTTTTACGCCAAAAGCCTTCATATGTTTTTTATCTATTTCGATCATTCGGAGTTCTTCATTATGCCCCTCTTTTGTTCGTTTTGGGAACTGTTTCGTGAAATTTTCTTTGAATTCACGACGACTGATTTTACATAAACGACAAAACATATTGCATGAAGGACTAAGAAACCCTAGAAGATCATGAACTGCAAGATTGTCACCCAAACAGTTGACAAGAGTGGCGCGTAAAATGAAATTCTGTTTAGAATCTAATGTTACGGGTATGCCATTCTCAGATTCTAAAAGTTTCATTTCTTCGATAAAAGGTTCAAGAATTTTATTAAAGCCATATTTCTTAACATCTTCCGTATATGCCACAGCCAAAATGAAGATATTTTTTATATTTGAATTTAATTTTGCTGGCAAGTTTTGTAAAGTGTAGTAAAAAACTCCAAGTTTGTGAATAGTACCTTTCGATCCTAAAGAATTAGCAACTTCAAGATCATCATAGTAAAGACTAATTCTAAGAGCTCTAGGAAACTTTTTGAAAAAATTATTAGTCTTATATTCTTCTGAATCTAAGTATGAACAAAATATTTGATTATTTTCACTTTCTTTTTCGTTCTCTAATATAGAAATAACTTGTTTATTTTTTATAACACTTTCTAATGTACTTATAATTGAAATATAATGGCACGTTTCATTTACCTTTTGCACATATGTGTCTGTGTTATTTAAATTGTTTTGAAATCTGTTTCCCAAAAATATTTCTTTCGGCTTTATATAGCCCTCTTTTTTGAAACAACTTAATTGCTTATGAAAAGAAGAAGATGCTCGAAACAAATTGTCGGCATTAAATTTATTCAAAACTTTAATACTTTCATATGAATTTAAGTCAAAAGAATTTCCATTCATAAAGTTTATTGCTTCCTTTTTCAAATATTCGGAAAAATTTTCAAAAAATGTTAAGCATTTTGAATGAAAGTCTTTAATATTTGCCTCCGGAATGCTAGTATTACTTCGAAGTTCAAGAAATGTGTCATTTATAACTGATTGCAATTTCTCAAGAGAAGAATCTTTATTATTTTCACGACTTTCAGGCGACGCTGACTGCGCTGGATTATTTTCATTTGTATGAGGAACTGCATTTGAAAACAATTTATGCTTTTTGGAAAAATGGTTTGAAAAACTTTTAAAACTGCTGAAACTGAAATTGCATTCATCTTCAACACACTCGAAATGTCCAAGATAATTTGACCTATTCAACGGAAAATTATGATTTCTGAATAAATGAAATCTTAAATCTCTAAGATCCCCTAAAACTTCATCAAGGCATACGAAACACTTCATTGTAATTGAAAAATAATATTATAAATTGAAATTAACCCTTAAGAACATTTGCAACACCAATCTCAATCCCATTTGTTAGCAAAAATTCATGAAACTGCGTCTGATCCATTTTACAAGCTGAAACAATTTACTCTGTATAAAACTTATATGGAAAAAAACCCCTTACTTACAAGAGTACACTTATATCCAAATAAATTACCAAAATATGCCAATTTCTTTACCAAAATACACAATTTCTTGCACAACACACGTTGAAGTCCGACTAGCGACTGACACGGCGCGGCGTATTACTTCCTCTGATGCCTAACGGTTCCTTCAGATCAGTTTATCTAGCGAATTTTGACAGATTCTTGCAAATTGTTTTTGGATTCTAGTAAACTTTTGTTGGATTCTAGTATTTTATTTTTTATAGTTACAAATCTAGCAATTTTTTTAACCTTCAATAGAAATTCTAGTAAATTAAATGCTAGAACGTTCAGTAATAGGTGTTTTTACTGGAATTTCATTTAAATTTTCATCCTTTGTTATTTTTTCGTTAAAATTTACAAGAAAATAATGAAACAATTTTACTAGATATGTCTAGTAAGTATTTTACTAGAAAAATTTCTTACTGTGTACCTTTTATTTAAACGATGTACTTAAAAAATTACAAAAATATATTTGAAAATGTTTCCCTCAAACCTTAAATAATAATCTTTTTTATGATTTCTGTAGTGTGCAATACAAGCAGCTTTTAATTGCAAATATCCTGTGAGTTATGGTGATTCTTCGGTTATTTTAACATAGTTGATACAATTAGAATTATTGTAGCATTTCACTAGAAAATAAGGAAATTTAGATAAAACTAGGAAATATTCCAAAGTTTTGGGTGAGTATAGGACAAAATTTTTTTTTTTTTTTTGTATGTGTTGGGGGAGTCAGTGTGAATACAAAACTCGGTTTTCGGGGTCAAAAATTTAAATATACTATATGAAATTTGTTGAATTTTCCACATGAAATGTCAAAAAATATATCTAAGTGAGGCTTAAGTGGCTAATTTTGGCGACTTAAATATAGCGATCACTTAAGCCGTAATCTACACTTAAACTCGCTTAAATAACGATCAGAACTTAAGCTCGCACTGTGAAATCGATCAAAGGAAAATAATGAATGAATAAATAAATAAATTTTTATTTGTATTTCGTTGTTAGTTCCTACTTAGAACATAATTTTTAGAATTTTTAGCAGTACATTTAAATTTAAAAGTCATTATCTTGTAATATCCAAGAATGTTGTTTTTGATAACAATGGCTGGTTTTAATACTTACAAAATACACAAAACCAAATGTCATACGCCCGTCTTTGGGGGGCCTGAGTTGCCAGGCACAGGCTGTCTAAGCCTTCGCTTAATATTAGTTCGCTAAGTGCAAATTGCTAAGTAGTTCCAGGCGCCGGGAATCAATTTCCAAGGACACCGAAGGACTCCACTCCCGAACGCATTAATCCAGTGGCTCTATTGCAAGTAACAGGGGAGGGGCTCTTTACTAACCCACGAAAATGGAATAGCGCAACTTTGGAGCCCCACCCCCGCGTAATGGGTATAAAATGGAACTGATATGAGGCCCGCCAAGAGACTTGCTTAATTAAGTTTTCTTACATATGCATCCTTTGAGGCCCTTAATGCCGTATTATAATTCAGGGGAGCTTAAAAGTTTCCACCGCCGCAAAGCTCCTGCTGTCAGCCCGAACGGAATTCGCTCGTCTGCGGCGGCGGAGGCAGTGGGGGCGTTGGCGCTGGCGTAGGCGGGGGCGGCGCGGCACAGCGGCGGCGACAATGATAGGAACTTTGGGAGGACTCTATCTTTATTCATCTCAGCTGAGTGTTAATAATTTTCGGTGACTTAGCACTTCGACGAAACGTCTGCTGCGTCATGCCTTCCACACGTGAGGATTACGACACCCTCCCGAGGACTTCTTTAAGCACTTAACTTTTGAAGTGAATGCCTGATGAAATGCTGAAATAATTGACAGGAAATTCGATGCAAAATTAACTTGGCTCCGTCCTCTGTCATCCCCGGGAATGAGATGTTGCGTGAAGGAACGCAGGTGTGAACTTGGTAAAATTAATTTCAGCACGTCTAAAGCGCGACATTCCGCTTTATTAAAAGACTCTGCGATACCCGTGATTTAGCCGCTCATGAGGGGCAAGAAACCTGAAAGATGTGCGAACATCATAAATTCCAATTTTGGCATAAAATGTGCCGACATAAAACAGCCCCCGAACGCTAACCTGCCCTAATAATTCTGTATGGAACCAAAACGACAGTCCCAAGCGGCCGGTGGAATCACTTTCATATTTTACCACTATCATTGCCCAAACACCTTTTTTATCTTACCTGAATGACCCATGGCGTCCGCTTTAAATGCGAAAATCCTCCGCAAGGCATCCCCATAAATCAGGGCCGGCCCTAGAGACACTTTAAATGTTGTCGTGCCCTTGACAAACTGCGATTTGTATCTGAATTAACCTTTTAGCAGTCATAAATATTTAGAAGTATCGGGGCGTTCGCTCGCCACCAGACGGTGGGGCTCAAGCACGGCTTGAACGGATGTAAATTTTTAATTCGTTTCCTGCTGCTGTCGCTCGATGCCGCCAAGCCTTTTCAACTTTTCTTATGGCCTTCGGGAAACTTCGACAATTCTTAACTTAACGTACCCCAGGGGAGTATTTAGCCATTGTCCGCTTTTTCTGCCGTGATTTAAAGAGGTGTTTTCCTTTATTATTCTTATTATCACTACCTCCGTACGCTCCACCCTTTCAGTCGTAATCGGTTTTATTCGTTGAGAGTACAATGATATCGAAAATCCGATAGAATGGTTGCCTTTAAAAAATTCAATTGGATTAATACTCTCTATTAGATTCAAATACCTGCAAAAGTTTAGATTTCTATTGCAAAAGCACTTCCTGGGAAAATATTTTATGTTTTTTATCTCAATTCTCAATTATATGCAAAAGTACTGACTTATATTTTAAGTTATTTATAGTCTTGTTTCTATTCTTAATGCGGTCCATATTATTCGAAAACCATAGATGGCACTATATATGTAAATATAATATTGAAATTTTCATTTCGATCTGCTAACGAATAATCATCTTTCAAAAGATCTTAGAAAGTTAACGTTAATCCTATTTTTTAATTTTAATTAACTTTTGATAGTCTTAAAGCAAAAATTCTACTTATATTCAGGTAATTTTGTAAAAAACGAAGCATTTAATGTTGTTTTTAAATTTTCGAAAATAAACCGTGACTTAAATGTTACTCAGTAAAGAGATCGTTAAATTTTAACCTCTACCCTCTTTCAATGTAAATAATGGAACTTTTAATATAAACTATCGAAACTTAATTTTGGTGAATATTTTTGGAAATTTTAGAGTTATCTTTTTGAAAATAAACCGACAGAGTCGCTAATGATAATATAAAGAAGTCAATCTAACAAACAATATCTTAGAAACAAAAAATAAAACCCTATATAAAAGTAGGTTTTACTTACAATTTTCTTCAGAGTATCAAGGTTAAATTATATAGCAGTTATGTTAAAATCTTGGACAGTCAGAATCGGGTTTGCTTGTTCAAACTGGAATAAAACGAGTCAAGAAGTTTTGTTTATTATTATTTTTAATTTAATTTTATAATTTAAACAGAGATAAATAAATATTAAATTTTCTCATTTTAAAAATATCTACAGATAAACGCATAAAAAATCATGAACGTTTTAAAGTTATTGCCTCTTTTACACGTAGTTTTCATTATAATTTTTATGAAATATTTTCCGACCCGAAAAAGTTCTGATTTTAATGAAAACTGACGAATGCATATTGCCGGTCGCGTGCATTTCCAAAGATATTTAACTTTAAATGTCAAATAAGTTAAAGAAGATTTTTACCATTAATTTGCTCATTTCAAAGATTCTATTGTAGTAGGTCCCAAACTTCACCTTAAGTTTCAAATCGATCGGTCGATTAAACATTTTTGAGGTCCTCAAAGCTCACCTTTTTACGAAGTAAGTACATAGAGAAAACCCGACATAAGCGAATTTTTTTTTACGTCATTATGTGGTAATTTTAAGTCTATCAATATTTCCCTTCATTTCCTACAAAAAAATCTTTAGCATTTTTGAATAAAAAATTTTAAGTATAAATAAATGTTAATAAAACTTTTTCTCTTCTATATGTTTAGTAATTTCACAATCAAGACTCTTAAGGTTAGATAAGGTTTTACTTGGAAATTAATTTGGGGAGAAAATGCTGCATACATGTACATATCTCATAAACTATTTGACTCTAGTAAGTCGTCTTATTTTTAAAATCAATTTAAATCTATGTGCTAGTATTTTAGATTTTTTCAGATTTTTCTAAAATTGCGTTCAAGGTGATATCTTGGCCGATACAAACCTAATCAAAAATGGCCATTTTAGAGTTGAATATTTGAAAAATGGGGCATAATTTTGAAAAACGATCTAAGAAACCGCATAATGATTTTAAATTTCCTTTTCAACGATACCCCACTCGCTGGTGTAAAAAAAATTTATTTTTCATCCCCACTTAAATTTGTTTTCCCAAAATCTTAATACCTTTGTATCTTTGTAGCGGGTATATTCATATATTCGTGTACCAAATTTCAGCGCTATAGTCCTATTAGTATCAAAATAAAATTACTGTGACATACGGACGGCCAGACATGGCGAAACTATAAGGGTTCCTTTTTTGCTACGGAACCCTAATAAAGGAAGCTTCAAAAACTTTCCTTTTTACTACTCGTATGTATTATTTCCCAACAATTTTAGATACCATCCACGATAATATTGTCCAGGGTCTATGTAGTAATGTTAAAACCGACTCTGATGAGGAAACCTCAAACTCAATCTGTTCCCTTCTTTTATATTGCACATCTCGCCAAGAATCGAAAAGCAATGAAATTGCATGTTTATTGTCCTTAATTATTTTAATTTAATTTCGCAAAATTTTAAGGGTCTGGGGTGAAAAGGTCCTTGCCAGCATACTTAGTTCAGAATGCGGCATTGCTTTTAATCAACAAAGGACCACATTGTGAGTGATACGATGGGCGAAATGCAGAGAAAACCACAAGTTTCTCATATGCAGCAAGATGCGGGGAATCCCCGTCGCAAACGGAAAACGTATTAAAACTTTCTGGAGTGTCCCCAGTACCGGAAGCCAGGATGTTTCCACCGATACTTGATAACTTCATTGGCGGAAATCCAATTACAGGTTGGAGTTTCGCACAGTCACCTCAGGGATGCTGCGGCTGGAGCAGAACGGCTGGAAGGCAATCTTAAGCGCACGGTTCCGAACCTGTTGACAATTAGCACGACCGGCTGAGGAACTAATCGCAGCAAATTGATGCAAGTCTCCAGGTGTGCAGCATCAAAGGATTGTGGGATTCGAGTGGAAGTCATCCAACTGCACATTGTCGCCGGGCCCAACTGATTAATCCGGAGCATTTCTCCCTCTTAATTAACCCCCAAAGTATGACAGATTGGCACTAATTCTGGAAAGGCAATGCGGCATCCCGTGCCCCATTGTCTGAGACAGTTTACCTCAAATTATGGTTAATTACACGAATTCACCGCATTGATCGCAACTGCTCCGGGTTGAGTGCCTTTGCCCAACTGTCCGAGATTTGATTGAATGGCTGTGCAAAATGGCGCTCCAATATTATCGTCATCTCCAATTTCCTTAATGCACATGAATCCCCTGTGTAGAGGTGCTCAGGTGAAAAATATTAAGGCCTATTCCAGCGGGTAATGGGTGAGATATCTTTGAAATTGTTACCTTCAGCGATGGGCGATTTATCAAAATTAGGTATTTGCTCTAAAATTTATGAACCATTTTCCGAAGTCAATTCTATCGAATTCACTACAAGTTTTTAAAGTTGTATCTAAATGACCTATTAAATATTGCACAAGATTATTAACTACTACTTTATATTTTTATTACTATGGAACATTTTTAATAACAGCATAGTTGCACCCATCTTTCATTAATTAATTCTAATCTATGAAATTATTTTAAATCTCAAAATCTTCTAGATCCCTCTTAAGGTTTAATTCCAAGAAGCTGAAAAAGCAGAAAATGCTTTTAATATCATAGCAATCCATTATAATCCAAACTTATCCCTTTTAGGCAAAATTCAAGGTTTTGAATTCCTTAACTAAGAAAACTTATTTGATATCAAACACTTGGAAAACCCTCCGGAATAATTCTCTTTAATAGCTACAATTAAGCATTTTCGATTGAACAAATCGAATATCTTATCTTGTATATCTTTCAGGCAACAAAGTTATCCGAAGGAAAGTCCGCTTCAATACCTTTTAATTCGTTCTGTAGTTGGACAGTGTGAAGCCAAAAATCACTTGAATTTAAGTTATACATATAATCCATACATATGTATGTATGGCTAGAAAAATATGGAAATTTTAAAAGTTTCAATTAAGAGTTTATTTCCCAAAAATGAAAAAAAGTTATATGTGTTATACGATATCATTGTATCTGGTAGGGTTTAATAGGCTTACGAATCGTGCAACAAGTATAATTCAAAATTCTGCTTCGAACTGTTAAACCTGAAAAAGAGTCATAGAATAAACATTTTGAAACACAACTTTTAAATAAAAAATACTCGTTGCATTTTAATTAATTCAAAATTGTAGGATGTGTGTAATTTACTATTTATCTCAATTATAATAATTATGAAATATTATCATACACATGCAGATCAATTAATGTTTTTGTTATTATTTTCCTGTTGTTTTCTTTGACAGTATTCAAATTCAGATAATTCTTTCAGCGCACCATAGTTGACTGATGAATTCAAAAAGTTTGTTTTAAAGCTTTTGAAAACAATATTATTTTTCGATTTTTTTTTTTTTTGCATTTCCAGATCAATAAATAGGTTTATATTGAACTGAATATTATTAATATAGTTTCCCAGAATAAGGAAGGTGGAATTTGCATCACTAATGCATCACATTACCATGATTTTAGAGTTCCGTCCCAAACTGGTAAAAAAGGAACTCTTATTGTGCGACTGCGACTTCGTTTGTCTGTCCGTCTGTCACAGCTACTTATTTCAAAAATGAGCTTTATTGCGTGCTAATAATGCCTATAAATATTCATACAGTATAATTTGATGAATCACATTTAAGGCGGTCAATGAATTTAACTAAATAACTTTTCATACGTTTCCTTCGAACTTGAACTAAATATTTCTCAGATTAATTTTTGACTAAAAGTACATATATGTAGATAACAGTCATTGCAATTTGATGCTGTGGGTTAATCCTGATAAATTCCAAATCTACACAAAATCTCTTTTTGCTCTGGATAGACGAAAAAAAAACCATTTTATATCAGACATATGTACATATACATATAATGCATAGTTTATAGAAATTTCAATTAGCAAGTTAAATTTTGCACTTAGTTTAATTTGAATAGAGCTCTAAAACAATTAAGCGTCACTCCGACTCTACTCTGAAGCTGTTGTCAAATTATTGCTGCCTATTTCCTGATGAAGTAAAAATATCGTTATTTTTATCCATAAAATAAAAGCGACGATAAAGAGAACCACTCGGTCAAGTTCTTGGTATGACTTCCCGAAAAGAAGCATATAGCAGTTAAAAATGACAATTACATTTTTCGAATGTGAGTGTCGTTAAGTTAAATCGCCTGGAAAACTGTCTGTTGAACGAATGCAAGGCAGCAACAATTTATTTGTCGAAAATATAAAAAGGATTTAAAGATAGATAACTTCGAGAGCTCCAGATTCGAGCTGTTAAACAAAACAATGGTTCCGTTTGGTACCCTGCCCCTGAGCTATATTTTTTTCAGTTCAGCAGTTTTCGTTTTAAACTTACCTGCGTGGGGCTGATTGCTCTGATGGCCACAACTTGCCGTGAATTGCATTTGAATCGGGATCATAATCTCTGGCAAAGTCCCATTTATTTTCATCGGGAACAGAGCATTTTGCCGCCCCCACTGCTGGCTTTTGATTGTTTCACTTTTTCGACTATTAAAAGACTCCCAAATTGGTCTCCTCTGAGCGTTCAGACTTAGAATAATTACCACCCATGGGACGGGGGATTGCTTCAGATCGCAGACGTCCAAATTGGTCACTTTTACGGCACTCAGCCGCGTGCTTAATAACAGCGCAATAAAAGCCTTTAAATTCTTGTAATTTTCCATCTGCGTCGAGACAATGAGCAATGAAAATTGTATGAGGGCCCGGAAAGGTCTTCTCGAGGACCTGCCCAAATTTGCATATCGTCCTAACCCCGGAGTGGCAGGGCTGGTGCAGATTGGGCACGCACGTGCTCCATAATTGAACAATTCCTAATCAAAATCCGGAGCAATCGGACGGACGGCGCAAGTTATTTAGTTCATCAAAAATCATTGTAAGTAGTTGTTTTCGAATCAAGCAACAAACGTTCATTGCGAAGTGATAAAAACTTCTGCTACCGCCAAGTTGGGCGAGTTTAGGCGGAAGAGAGTATTAGAAAAGTTTCCCATCGAACGCTCTCCGGCAACTTTCTTGGGGCAAACTGAAATTTCTTAAACGAATTTATGGCAGCAAATGTTGTCGATTCATAAAATCGTCACGCTTCGGGACAGCATAGAGAATCTTTCCACTGACCTCTCAGGTTCGAGAATACGTGACTTGAATTCCTGGGGTGTTGGCAACTTCCAACTTCAAATGAATATGGACTAAATCCACGTCAAGGAGACTATTAAGTCGGACCGAGTTTTAACATGGTCTAAAACTTTTCAAATATATTTAAAGTTTGGTGTGAGGGAAGGACCCTGCAAAACTGTTGCTGGTTAGCGAAATCAGCAAGTAAAATGCAAATTGTTTCGAGAACTTTCCCAACCCAGATGCCTTCAGTGATTTTTACTGATTTTAATGATTCAAATCAACAGGTTTCTGCCAAGTCGCCAAATTGTTGCAAATAGCGCTAAAATTAATTCATATTAAGGCCTTTTATTTCGAAAACGTGTTCCATTTTAAATATACTTAAAAATAAAAGTTAAATTGGTGGTAAAAGTTTGAATAAAATAATTTTTGCGAAAGTCTGAAAAATTTCTTTAATTCATATGTAAAGTTTGTTGAAGTTTTAAGTATATGTATGTATGTATAACTTATTAAAAGTAAGTGGCATTTTTTTTATTTTTTGTTGTTGTTGTTTTTTAATTGAGTATACATATTATTATAAAAGTTATGTCAAAAATAAATCATAAATTAAAAATATGATTTCAGAAAAATCTTGTTTTAAGTTTGAAACCAATTTCTATACAGTTCTTTATATAATTTTTCAAACTGGCTTGAGATTGTCATTCTTAAAACTTTGTGATCACTTTAATTTTTATTAACTTCTTAATAACTAGCATCACTTTTAAATGTCTTTTAAATTCTTGTAATAAAAATAATACATATTTAGAGTCAAAGTAGTTTTTATGACTGTTTAATGACTATAATTTTAATGTGATTCTAATTATTATTATTTTCTTTAATAAAATTTGAATGGACTATAACGAGAATTCCCTTAAAAATACCAGCATTGAGAAAAAAAGAAAATTGGAATGGGTGCATTTTTACAAAAGTTATTGTGATAAAAAAAATCATTTAGAAAACTTCAAAAAAATTTATGTATAATACTTGCATATGACGGGGATTCATAAATAAGTGACGTTTGTGTCTGTCTTCTTAAAAGATAGCTCTTCATAATAGTATAGTGCAATGTTATTGAAAACGACTCTCACGGCATTTCAAAAGAAACATTTTCAAAGAAAAGAAATCATCCCCTTCATTCATGTGGTAAAATATATTTTTGTTTTCGAATACATTCCTCACATTCATCCGCATTTCTTGGAGCCTTCCTCCTTTCTAAGGATCAGTTGAAGCCGCCGTAATCACCCAAAAAGCATTATCTTTTGTACGGTCGGGATCCGCGAAAATCCGCACACTCCATTCCAAGTGTGGCAGGAGTTGCCAAACTAAGTTAATTCCGCATTTATCCAGTGAACAAATCTCTCAATTGCGTTAAATCAAAACTTCCTAGAAAACAGAATTCCGAGCAATAAATTCGCACATAAACATAATTCTTGCGAGGACGTTTTTCCGTCACGTACAAGGATCCATATATCTAATTTACTTCGTTTATTTCCCCGGCAAATTGTTACTCATACGGGGGTAGGTCCGCCGGAAATTTTCCCCGAGTTTCATTTAGTTGATTACGTTATTGCTGGCCCCTCCGCTGAGCCCTCCGCCGAGCCCTTCGGAGCCCTTCGGAGCCCCTCGCACACAGTGCCGCACGGTGTATTGGCGGAAAATTGAAAATTGAGTTTCCGTCAATAAAACTGTTTTTGTGGTTCATGAAGTGCTCAACTAAAATGTCTAACTGAGTTACTCCTCGGTAAACTTGTTAGGGTCGCCGATACAAATTGCTGATTTTCGGTTGGCATCTCGTCGCATTTGATGTGATCATGAGTCGCCCCCGGCGATGACGGAGTCCCTTTGTATTTTCGGGAAAAAACTGACGGGCCTCGTCCTTTTTCAATCGATCCCGTCGCTGCAGGCCCTATAAACGGGAGGCGTTTTATTTTCAAGTGCGAAGAGAGAAATTGTTGTTTACAAGGACGATTCGCACAAAAATTTCACTTTGAACGATTTGTAGGATTTTACTGGCACTCTAGAGCCAATTTCTTATTCGTTTTCTCTATTGATAGCTTTTCCTTGTAGGGAGAAAGAATTCTCTATTTACACTTAGCAAAGATATTGTCTTTAAACAATTTAAGGGGATAAGTTTTATTTTATCAAAAATTCAATTTCATTTTCGCAAAAAAAGTTATTTTCATTAGAAGTAAGCGCTATTCCATTGTGAATAGCAGGACTTTTCACTACAGAATTTTACCAACTCTGAATTATTATAACTAAGTCATTATAACTTGTAAAATCGTTCGAAAAATGTATTGATATGACTTTAAATAATGCGTCATGAGTTTATCGTTAATTATAAACAACTGCCATATTATATAATAGAAATCACATATTTAGGTTAGAATACAACTTTTATATGTTTTTGAGTGACGTGCCATACATCACTTCAAAGAAAGTTAAAAAACACTTACCTTATTTGTTTACAATAAAATAGTTTTAAACATTCCTTTCGTAGAAAAACGTCACAATATGTCAACTAAAGCCAAATTTTCTACACGGTTGTGTAGTTACTTAAAGCCTTAATTTACATTTATCAGTTGGTAGACCACATCAAGGGATATACTTCCCTAAAAATCAAAAATAATTCTCTTGAAACAATGTTTACAGCCTTATTCATAAGTTTTGGAAAGTGATATTCAAATTTAAAATAGAAAAACATTTAATTTTCTTTTTCTCCGATTTGCCCTCCATTTGAGCCGTTCACAGGCCAAATCGATGAACTCACCAAGCAAAAGTTAAAAATACTAATGAAATTACGCATGTTTTATTTAAAAACTCAAATAAACTTCAAATAAACTTTGTTAAAGTTATATTACTTTTACGAAAAATTATAAAGATAATTCGTATCCGAAGTTAAATGCTAAGCATGTATCAGGTGCTTTAATGTTAAGATTGATAAATTTCCAAATGTGGAGTTAATCGATTTGGCATGTGAAAGATCACTCTCACTGTGAAATTAGAAAACTTTCTTATATATTTCTGCAAAGTTCAAATGTAATTCGTTTTGATATATGTATGTAGAATGTAGAGGCATTGGAAATGTGTTTAAAGTTTAAACATTAAAATATAGAAAAATAATCAGAAACATGGGTACCTAATTTTTGTTAAATTTTCTTATTTCGACATAAAATTTTTATCTCTCCAATACTCCAATGCTTTATCCGGTTTCAAAACCAATTGAGTATTTTTTAAAAAATTTATACCTTAAAACAAGTACCTGTAATATATTATAAATAAGAAAATAATATACATATCAGAGGATCTAGGAGCAAGACGGGTGCGTTAAGGTGAAACAATAAGAATTATTAAAGAAATATTATAATTTTGCAAACATAGCTTTCAATAATATGGAACTGAAGAAACTGGCAAAAGTGTTAGTGAATATTATAAAAATCAATTCTTATTTTACTATCTTTCTTGTAGGGCTATAAAAACAACGCAGCGTTTCACCGAAACTCCTTATTATATTCAGTAATCACACGACAAATTCAAAGCAAAACTTTGTATCAAAACTGCGAAAAAAGGTTTTTTCACAACGCTGACAGGGACGGGTTGGCCTCTTGTAATAATTATAGTATCGATCTCGTAACTCTTTTGTTTTATGAAATTTTACTGGTACGCGTTTTACCCCGGGTTTTGCTAATAACTCTTGCCAATAACTCTAGTATCTGTCTACTTAAATTTGATGTAAGAAGAATCCAATCTGTATTATTTCCGTAAACGTGTTATTTTTAAAATGTCAAAATAGTCATACTAATAATAAAGCATAGGATAATAAAATAAACATTTAAAATGAATTTAAGTTACTATTTTCATTTCGCAGGTTTTGTTAAAAGCATTATTTCAGTTACTGAGATGACTTAGGGTCTTATGGAGATAAATATGGAACAATATGTTAAGAAATGCCCCACATAAATGCTAAGTCATGACATTCACAAGAACCTCTTTCTGTCTAACCTACAATATAAAAACATTTTATGATATATGCTTATAGCGTAGGATATAAGGGGACACATGGTGGTTGCAGCAGACCTTGAAACTTGAAAATGGGAGAAAACAGATTTATCCAAGCTCACAGGCTTGGGAGCAGAATGTGGATTATGTGCTTAACCACTGCATGGAAGTTAAAAACATGACCCTGTTTCCCCCCCTATACATAACCAACGTGCACAAAGTTTCTTTAATCCAATGGATGTAAAATTAACACAATAAAAAGTGAATTTTCTCTGGGAAGTTTTCCCGGGAGCAAGACTTTCACAGAAAGCAATTTCACAGAACAATTCATTTTCAATGGCGTGAATTGTTTTGCACTTGCCATTACCTCGGTCGGGTTAAGGAAAAATTAAAGCCACCCGCCCCACATTTGATGGCATACAGTGACACTGGGGTTTTTTTTTCTAGCCAACCGCAGTCGTGCCAGAGCATTCCCACGAAAGTCTCAGCCAGCAACTTAAAAGTTGAAAAATGCACCGAAATTAATCTTTCTGGCGGAATTGCCCCTTGCGCTGCAACAGCGGCGGTGATGGTGATTTCTTACAATTTTATTTTTTTTGCCTTGGGTACTTGTCTGCAATTGTTTGGTTTCGGATTTCTAAATCCCATTATCAATTTTCTTAAATCACTCTGCAGCAACTCTGCAGTGTTCTTGGCTTGCGAATACCACAAGAAGTTCGCTTACATAAACTTGAGAGGGATACAGGGAAGACAATTCCCGGGTTCCAGAGCAGAAGACGGAATTGGGGGAGCAAAGCAATGAAGGTATGACGCTGTAAATCTTATGGTACCTGAAGACAAAAGGGTGAAGTGCAGGAATGCAGTACAAGAAATGTGTCTCAGAAGTGGTAGAGTGCCTATTCTGAGGGATGAACATTAAAAAAATTAAACTGGAACTCCGGAGGAAATTAAGTTTACTTTTTATTCTCTGGGTAAATAGAGGCAGACAGCTCTAGATAATATGAAAATTGTCAAAACGTAATAATTGTGTTTGAAATTTCCCTCCTCCTCTCATACTTTTTCTTTTTATTTTGTTTTTGCTATAGTGTCCCACAACTTTTTAAAGTGGTTTCAAGTGTTCCTAAAAATTTGACACTATAAACATTTTATCAAAACTTAAAAATTCAGCTACTAGCTAAACTTTCATAAAAGTTGCTCTTTTGTGTAGTTGCACGGTTTTTCAGCAACTGCAAAAGTATGATGATGTAAAAAAAAACGCAATCGTCGTAAATTTATATTTCGATTACAGTCATCTGAGTTCATGTTTACTAACTACAATTTTATATTTCGGACTTATTTTATCGAAAAAATACCACATTTGGTTTTAATTCCAAACTAACAATAACATCAATATCTATACTATTTCAATTGCATATGATAGTTGTAAAATTTTATTTATTTCATTTATAAAATATTGTATATGCAGCAGAAATTTTTTAATGCATTATTAGTTTTGATATTTATTAATTTAATTACCTAAAGTGGATTTTGTATGTACAAAGCTAAAGGAGTGCATCACCAAAAAACTAATTTTATTATTATTTAGTGAATGCGTCATTTTAAAAGAGTTTTGTGTTTAAAATGGACCTTCGTTTCCCCAGACAGAACTATTAAACCTGCTGAATATGTGCTCAACTCCATTCCAACTAATCGTAGTTTTCTAGAGTTTTGAATACCAAGTAAATATAAAATTACTACACTCATATTTCGTAATTATTTTACCAACAGCATCGTAAGAAACATATTTGAGCTTTTTTCGTAATATTTAAGAAAATTGTTTAAAATTTATAATATTTTCGTAAATTTTGTGATGCACTTTTATAAAAGCAACGTAAACCATAGACACTTACTTTAAATTAACGAAAATTTCGGAGATTTAGAAAGAATGTATATATTGTAAGTTATGTAATTTCCATCAAATGTTCGCAATGTTTTGTCAAATAAACAAAATATTCGTTTACAATAACATTTGTTATTTTTTGCGAAATCTTCCTAGAATATACGAATAAATATAACAGAATTTGTCTTTTAGATAATTGCCATAGACTTTATGAAATTTAAGTAGTTTATACATAGAATGAGGAGACAGACGATTAATTTATAAATCTAAACCTCGAAACTTCAGTAAAATATAATACCTACAAATCTTCCGACTAGTCAGTGTATATTGCAACTCAAAAAAAACTTATTAGTTAATACCTTATTAAAAAAAAACAATCAGTAATTTTTAATCCTATTTATTTTCTTGTGAAATTATCGCAATAAATACGATGTGGTAATATAAATATCTCGTAATAAATTGTATACTGAATTTTTTATATACGTTTCATAGTTTTTATGAAATTTTTCATCGGTGCTTTCTCATTTTTGTTAAATTCTACGAAATATTTTTCTGAATGTACAATGTACATATCTAAACTACTTTATTTTTTTAATCTAATTTTTCCAGTAATTTCGAAAACATTTGAAATAATATGCATCTTACTATTGTAGAAGATTAACTGAAAGGTACCCCTTTGACAAATAATAATTCCAGATTCGCATTCAACAACCCAGAAAATGTAAGAATAGATTTTTTTATGAACTTGAGACAATACTTCACTCCTCCTAAAATAAATGTCATAATTTCGGTAGGTTTTGCTTCGTAAACCATGAGCTATACGTTCTTATCTAAAATTCAGTTAGAGCTACGTAGCTCAGTCATTTTTCAGTTTATGACGGTGCTAAATTAAGCTTTGCTACGTGGCAACGCTAAATTAACTCTGACATTAATGCGGCTTTTGTTTCCAAAAAGCGCTTTAATCTTAAATAATTGAACTATGTACAACAATTTGGCCAATTCCGCAGAATGCTTTTAAATTCCATAGTTTTTAAGGAAAGAAGATGTGGTTTGAAGAGCCGCCAGATGAATTTCGCTAACTGAGAGTTGATTGTTTTAACAGAATTAAGAGATTTTGGTGCATAATCCACGAATCTGTAGGGAATTCCACCCAAATCTGCTTAACTAAGGAACAAAGTCCAACAAGCTTACGACTCTGCCGCTCCAAAATTATAAGTGCTCGTCTCCTGCTGGTGAAAATTATGAAAGAAGAGGCACTGGTGGAGCTTTTGTCCCCAATCCTGACGACGGCATGCATTAGGCATCCCCCGACAGGTCTAATCTGCTTAGCAACACAAATCAATTCTTTCTGGCAGTGTTCCATGCAAAAGGGTTTCCCCCGATTGTCTTCTTGGATGTCTAAAATTACTGCGGAGAGCGAACCATCGTTTCGTAGTTTCTTAAATAAAGTTCACCCCCGCAGCACCGCGGTACGGCAGTCACCGGAGGATGGACGAGAAAATTATTTCTGGGGCTCAAAAGTAGGACAACAATTTTTAATTAGGTGCGACTGGGAGCGGAACGACGACGCCACCTAAATGGCCATTCAAATACCTTGCGGCGGCGCCGCGACGTTCCATGGATGCTATTCAGGTGATCCGATTTGTGCGACCCCTGCCGGGGCGTGTTTCGAGAGAAAAAAAAACAAAATTCGCTTCAAAGACTGTTTAATTATTTCTGGAATTTAAGAAGAGGCATTTCGTGAGCAAAATACCTGAATATGCCGGAAGAGACAAAGCAGGAATGTCGGGATGCTCCTGACTTAGTAAGCTAGTTCGAGAAGTACATGCCTCACCTGTCTACCACCCGCACACGAGATAATTACATATTTCATAAGGGAATGTGTACATACTTCAGTGCCCTCGTAGAGTGGCTACTGCCCATCTTCAAGTGGACAACAGGGAAAATTCTGCCAAAACTTCACGAGAATTATATTAGACTTTTATTTTGTCGAAAGGAGCACTTAAGACCCCGAGGGATTTGGAAAAGTGCCCTTGCTGTTTACTGCTTTTCAGGCAATCATTCAGACGAGCGTCCTGGTTTTGAAGAGAGGTTTGTCTCCAGTCATGGATTCATTTTCCACAAAATAATTTTTTTTGTTTTTTGTTAATTTCATTATTAGGGTTCCAGGAACCCTTATCGGATCACTTTATTACCAGTCTGTCTGTCTGTCTGTCTATCCTGTTTCTCAGGAAAAGGTAAAGGTATCGAGTTAAAATGAATTCCAAATATTAAAGTCTATAACCTTATTGTCCTGTAAATTCAATTCAAGTTTCTAACACAATTCACTTTTAAAGTATATTTTCATACTGACTATGTGAATTTTTCTTTTTGTACAACCTAAGTCCAAATTATAAACTTATTACGTGACAAACTTATTGTAATTTATTTTTCTACGATTTAAACTTAATAGGCAATTATAAAGTAATTACTTACTATAATATAAAAGTCTGGAGCTCTCAAGGCGCAGGTTTAAACATGTTTTAAAAATTTAACATATCAACAACTTCTATAAATAAACATCTCACAACGGAATTCCAAAAACTATACAGCGAAAAAACAATCTAAGCTCAGAGCTGCTTTCTATAAATTTGGTCCAAATGTTTGTACGTATTAAAAACTTCACTGTTTTCGAGATATATTTGCAAAATGCTACTGAAACACACAAATTCCAATAATTAAACAATTACTAAATTCTCAACAAAATATTTTTTTAAATTTATACTTAGTTTTTATAGTGACTAATTTTGATGGTAGACGCCTTTAAAATACTAATATTAAATGTTTTTAGACGAAACCCTTAGAACTATCTATGTAAATATAAAGTTTGAGTATCTTTGCTGAAGGCTATTTTAATATCAGAAATGCAATGTATAGCCTAAAATCAAGCATGTACTCCTCGTTTTTAAAAACTGTATGCTGGTTAAGTGCTTCATTAAATCGTACTCAAAAGGTAAAAGAAAGTTTAAAATTTAGTGAAATCGTATACTAATGTGTAATAATGTTACTTTTATAAATATTATTTTCGTATAGTAAGGAAAGATAGCATTATTCTCCGAAGGTTGTAGAATTTGAAGAAAGACTTTATATTTTATTACGTATAGAGACAGAGATAAATTCACACATAAATTGTACTTATCCATCTTAATTTTGTACTGAGAAAAATCGGAATTACAAATTTGCCCAAGATAGCATTACATGAGTTTTATAGGAGGAAAAATTATAATAATGAAATTAGATAATATTCCTTAAAACTTTACGAACAGGTCAATATTCGACTACGCATATACTTTTAATTATTATTATAGTGAAATTTGCAATTTTGTAAAACTCTGAGTCTTTAATATTATAAAATAGGCAAAATAGCTTATGTAACGATATTTGTACATATGTATGTATTATGTATATAGTACTTTACGCTATGCATTATGATTTCTACTACCATAAAGTTATATTATTACAATATATTCAGTGTGGAAATCTGCATTTTTATTAAAAGTATTATTTGTTGTCGTTTATTATTTAAGACTTGTATTCAAAAGGAAAATAAAAAATTTCTATGATATTTGGCTACTTTCTTCCAGTTATCTTATTCTAGAATATAACCAGTTGAATATTTAAGAATTAAAATTTATCTAAAAGAATCCTAAAAGAATCGCTAAGGAGTCTAAATGTCTCCCAAGAAGCTACGCCGAACATCCTTTAGGTGTACGAAATCTCGAAGACATGGCACTAGGAGTTAATCGGTGGATGAAAAACGGAAAGCATACGTCAGACGACCAGCCTCAAACGTGGCGTGGCGGTCCCCAGGAAGAGGTCTTCATGCTGACCAGGTGGGTAACAGAGGATTTCATGAATGGATTATTGCGAATGATAAATGACAGGGAGATGATCGGATGAATTATAAGCGGCTCTCATCCTTTTTGAGTTGACTGAAAATGTGTATCTTGTGTTCTGAGGAAAAAGTACATTAGTCTCCTGATTGGGGCCCCTTCAGTGGAGCCCCTGCGCACTCCTTGGTGAGCAAGAGGAGAAAATTCCTTCCTCGAACCGGGAAATGTCGCGGATTTCCTCGGGATTGCATAGCACACCCATCAGTTGGGAAAATAGCTCCAATCCAACAGGAGGTGGATGCGATCGCTCCTTGGAAGGACCCTGGCCGACGTCTGGGTGCCTTTTAAATGCTCGCTGCAATAAATTAGAAAAACTCGGCGAGTGCTCCATTATTGCCAACAGGCGGAATAATTCGATAGTTCAGTCAATAAAATCCTCGTAAACGGCGCACAATGAAAGCGGAGGATTGCTTCGAACTGGAAAATTGTATGTCATAACTCAGGCACTAGCATCTGATTGTGCTGAGAGTACAACGAAAGAGTCTTTTGCTTACACAGGTCTTGATGAAATCGTAATTTATGTCAGAAATTTTGTATCAAACAGTGTTATCAATTAGTTGCTACTTTAGCCCCTCGAGCAATGGGAAAATAGTTATTTCAAAAATTCATTATTCAGTCAATGAAGTTATTGAAAAGTTGTTTACTATGAGATATGAAAGATGCTTAGATATTATATACATAACTCAAACTGTTTGTTTATTGGAGGTATACTTGCAACATGTATAAATCAACATCTTAATTAAATAAAATATATGTATAAATATTCCTCTTAAACTACTATTTAAATTACTCATCTTTGCATCAACAAAAGATATAGCTTTAAAAAAAGGGTGTTTTCCAGGATAACAAGAGTAATTAACATAAAACAAACATTTATTAAATTCGCATTTGAAATGAATTTGTAATTTCTAATTATTGCATAAATAGGGCCCAGAAATTAATTACACATATGTTTATTGAAAGTGAATTATAAATTTACTCAGTGAATTTAAAAACCTTTACGTTAATATTTCTAGAATTTATTCAATATTTTCGAGGCACCTTCTATACATTTTCTATTTCTTTGTCACAAATGTAATTATAAGAGAAAATGGTTTGGACCTGCAGCAGCTATATAAACTATAAATAAAAAATATTTTACATAGAAAATATAACATTTATATATATATTATATGATTGTTAATAATTTATTTATTTATTTATTTGACTCCATCTGCAAACTACTGTTCCATAATATAATATAAATAATAATATAACAAAATTACTTAAAATAGTTCAAGTTAGAATAAAAGAGAAAATAAAATTCTAGAACACTCTGGCTGATCCCCGAAAAGTAATTCTGTTCAAAAATAAATCCACCATACTATAATATAAATCGAATTAAAAAATTTAGAATACTGCGCAATCGGCTCATATTACTACTCTGTAATGGAACTCTTAGGAAAATACGTCTAGTACTTAAAAAAGTTCCCGGAGCATAAATGTAAAGCATAGTAATAATACGATAGCATAAGATATTTTTTATAAATCAAATAGCCTCGATTTTCCTTCAGGATTCCAAAGTTTCAAGGCTAAGAAGAAAAATGTGTACGGCGGAATGAAGATTTCCCAGCATCTTATTAATAAACCTTATTTAATTAAGAAAACAATGTTTAACAATATTTGCCATAAGAGAAATTAACAAATTACCAATTGTATGGCGATTTTGAATAGTACTAATACCATTTAATTCTAACTTCTTCTGGTAGGCTTATACTTGTAAAGCTGCACTACAGAATACAGATTAAAAACCGTTCACGTAAGTCGTAAGTCGTAAGAGTCATTGATTCTATTTTGAAGTGTCTCTATTATAATTAAATAAGTGTAATTTGTACTTTTGTCTTTGAGACCTCGCTAAGCCAACTATGTTAGTTTTCAAAAGCGTAAGCTTTAGCCTTCAGGTAGTCAAAACGATCTAATTAATAATCGGCTCCGAAATGACGACATTGCATTAATTTATATTTTCTGACTACCTATAGGTTGTTATTCTTGTTTTTCACAAAATATGCACAAAATTATGTTTTTCGGCCTTCCTCTGCTCAAGATTCTAAAACCATATTGTTAAGCTCTTCATTTTCAGAATACACGAATAAACGTAAATTTTCTTGTAATTTTTAGCTCTTAGCTAACGCAGGTAGAGAATAACCTAATTAATAAAAATTCGAATTTAGTGTAATTTACTTAAAGCGAAATACTGTGGAACTCTTTGCATTAGATGCTTAGTTCAACACTTGACCAAATTTTGTCAAACTCCAGGTGGAACTTTCCCGTAAAATTTATCCTTCCTGTTTTACGAGAGTTGTGCGTCATTTATTTACAGGACGGCAAAGGTATGCAAATGGGCTTTTGTAATAAATATGACTGCAACAAGGACTCAATGCCTTGGAACTAACATAGGTAAATTTTCAAAACTACATACATGAAAAGTAAACACAAAGAGCGCAAAACACTGGACAAAAAGTTGCACAAACATGAAAAGGAACTGAAAAATGGGATTTAGGTTTCTTTAATGAACAACAAAAAGCTTCAAAATATGCAGAACGTATTGAAGGGGTATTTATTTCAAAAACATGGAGAAAATATTTTTTTCCGAGAAAAATTCTACCCTTCGTACAGATCAAAGAGACCTCAAACACCATCGATTAGTCGAGTGATGGCGAATTTTGGATGGCAAATTCCCACTTGACGGGTCCATTAGGCCACCAGAACTAATATTTCGAGCAATTTTATCGGCAAACATGTCCTCGAAACAGATACTTTAGCCTCGCCGGTACTCCCGACTAATGGTCGTCACCACAGTAGACGTGGAGTCGTTGTTGACAGAGTTAATGGGACCCGCCTGCCTTGTGGCCGACGTCCGAGCAAACAATGGGATTTTCTGTTTGTTTAAAATACACACGGATTATTTTGTAATTTTTCGTTTACTGATAAAGGATTCTTACGTTTGGTCAAGTCCTTTCCACGAAAGTGAAATGTGCACAAGTTGGCAGCAGACCAGACATCAGGGGGATTTTTTTCAATTTTTTTCCCGGAGCTTTATCGGGTTTATTGGGGAAAAGTATTTTCACTGGCCGTTGGGTTGAAAACATTTAAGTGGGTTTCTCTCCTATAAATGGAAAATTGATTCACGTCACATATTTTAATACGACAGCAAAATTTGTATTGGAGGAGGGGTCATGGTGTTTTGGTCGAATCCCTGCGAAAATTCGACAAATCTCATGAGTTTAAGTGATATATGAGAAGCCATGTCTTTGCTCCCCGGACAGGAACCCTAAAACCCTCGAAAATCGCATCCGATTGCTACCTCTGCGAAGGGTAAGAACTCGCCGGAAGTTTTGAATAAGCTCCGGATGCGTGTTAAACCCACAGGACTGACTACAAAATCGTGTAAACACGAGGACTTCCTTGAAAACCACGGCGGTATATGCGCTATCTGAAGAGCCCCTGGAAATGGCCAAAGATTCGCACAGCGCTGTGAATGCTAATAGAAATCGGAATATCCCCCGGGAACGAGTTTCTTTACATGGGGGATCTGTTGATTTACTACCGACCTGCAGAACACGTTGACCGGGTGTACATTAAGTGCAGCTCTCTCTCTGCTCGAACTACAAATGGCAGGATAACAATGAGCACCCTGTGGAGCCCCACTCGGTGCAGGCCTTCGCCTTCCTAGGCAAAAGTGGCACGCAGGAGGGGGGATTAATATTTTCCTCTTTTTCCCAAATTATTACGTGGAAGTTGTGTTGAATTTTCCTAGAGTAATTATTTTTCCCGAAGAATGGGAAGAGTTTTCTATGTATCTTTAAGAGTTGTGTGAGCATGTGGTAGAATTTGTTTTGCTTTTAAAGTAGTTTTAGTTACGTATATAGAAGTGACCTTAGCCTATTCTGCAAATATTAGCCACAGGCAATACAGTAGCTATTTTCGCTTAGCCACTACGATTGTCACTTTTGTCCGATTTCATATTCAACTGATGAAAGTTAATATCAAAAATGGCTATCATAGCCACTTCGGCAGTGTTTACGTAACTACTCCCAAAACGCTGTTGCTATGAATAGCCACTAGTTTTTAAATCGAAGATTCATAATTTTTAGCATCCCTTGATCTCGATTTAAAATTAGTACAAGCTCTCGAATGAGCCCTTATTCATTGATATCCGTACATTTTTTGCGGAGATACAGCAATTTTAAAATAATGAAAGTTTTTTCAAATTTCTGACTAATCCACCATAAATTGAATTTGAGGTCTCCTCACAGATTTTGATGAAATTTTGTAAGAATGTCATTTTAGGATCAAAAGTGTCGGTTGCTTATATTTCCTGAAATATGTATTTAACTTTAAGTTCTAAAAAGTGATAGTTTTCCGTCGCAATTTCCCATTTTTTCAAAATTTGTTGGTGAAAATTATAGAAAAACTTCAAACTAAGAATGTTAACCCCGCATTTCTGTAAAACATTTTACACCAGTGCTGAAAATATGGAACATTTTACTTTGCTTCAATTTGTCATAAGTTGGAAAAGATATTTACCAAAGATTCTTGAAACATTTTTTGGAATGAAGAGGTGGAATTGTCTTAATTTAAGGTATTTAAAAAAAAAACAAAAAATTACAAGTAAACGAAGTGTGCAGTGAGTGCATAAATGTATTAGTTTTTTTAATTCCTCTATTTGCATTTGAGTTTTCAAAATTTTTCTTAACATAATCGTGCACTTGCTTCTTGTCTCCTACAAAAAGGTTTCGGGCAACACAACATTTTTAGGAACCTATCTACCATGTTAGATAACTATCTTATCTTTATTTAAATTTAATCAATCATCAAAACTGACTATATTTTACGCACCTTGCTACTTTATTAATTGAATATAACGACATTCTTAGAATAAAATATGTTTTATCTGAGCTAGCATGCTATAAACTTTTTATTATTATTACAGTTTTCTGAAATCCACTTTTATACAATATAATATTGCATTATTAATTACTACTATTAATACTTTAGTAAAGATACTCACTGTTAAACGTATCATTATTTAAAATCACATATTTTTTGGTAAAGAGCTATTTTTCAAGTGTTAGTAATAAGTTTATCATTTTTGTATACAGATACAAAATGAGTCTAAAAATTAGCATGCTGTTTTGTCGTGTATTTGGCAAGAATATTCTTAGTTTTTTAGGTACATACCTAAACTAATAAACTAAATAATTTTCAATTCAAATTTAGTACTAAATCTAATTCGGATCAGACTGTGAAAAAACATAGCCTATTTAGAAGCCTAAAATTTGAAATTAGTTGTAGATAATTTTCTAATATGTATCGGTTTCAAATGTTATCAATAAAAATAATTTCATGAGAATCGTCTTATAAAAGAATATGCTGTTGAACTTTGATTTTCATTCGTATTATTATTACATTTTCTTCATAGTGGAAATATGTATCTTGTATTTTTAACGAAATCTTATCACAGGATAATTAAAGATTTTTCTCTCAGCTAAAAACAGTAGTAATAAGCTCTTCTTCAAACTTTTATGCCCGACTCAAAGTGGATGATACTATAGATAAAAGTAAAAGTGTAATGGAGATTTCGCCAAATTAACAAGTTTGAAAATTACAAAAATATACTCTTCTCGGCGGAAGGTTCATTTGCATTAAATCAGCTGGCCAATTTCCCCCAGGTATGTAATTCATTTTAACGAGGCTCCTTGACCATGCACACCGGAAAATTTCTGCAACGTCTGCTTTCAATTACTAAAAAGGGACAAGAAGGAGCCATAAAAAGTCCAAAACTGGCTTCCGTACAGCGAGCGACACGTCTGCGAACCTTATTCGTAATATATGTCAAAGAATCAAGTCCCATTCCTTGAATTCCACTTTACATTCAGCTCCGCAACTGTTTTCTTCTTCAATTTATGCGGGAAGACTTGAAACGTAATGGAAAAATTCTTGGAAAATTTTTAAAAGTTTCCCTTCAACTTGCACGAGGAAGCAGGGCATTTCTCAATTCTCATATGTGTGACGGGCCCGTTTCGCCTCACATGTGTGCCGGCACGGTGCGATCCCGGAAGCATTGTGCACTTCGATGGCCCCTTTTCAGCACCCGGGCTCCTTCGGCGCACAGCTGAGCCAGAATTGAGGACTCCCCCAGTTAAGGGACCTTCCACTTCAATTACGTCGAGGTGGAAATCTCCCGATGTTCCTCCCACGCTTTATTCCACTGATTGATTTTATGAACTCGTTCAAGGACCACTTTAAATCGTCGTGGTTTCGCGCTCTTTTCCATGTTCTTTCTTAATAATTCACACCTTTCGGGAACTTCCTTAACCACCGCACTGAACTCAATTTGTCTGCGGACAGGTAATTTTTATTTTCGTTGAAATCCAGCATTCATAGTTTGAAAAGAATTTGTTTAAAATACATTTCCTCTTTAGAGAGTTTTAAAAACATACATTTGTACTAATGTATGTTTATGAATAGATTTCTGTTCTTCGCTTCAACCCTTTTAAATAAATGTGTAATCGCCAAAATTATGGTTGATTGCATATTTTAATTTTCGAAAGTCTTCCCTCGTCTATTTTTGACATGACTAGACAAAAAGAGCAAAATATTTAGGTATAAGGTTTTTGCCCTACCTCACGAAACCTTCTTCAATTATATAAATCGGTGTCTGTTTTTATTTTATTTTTAAAAACCTATAAAAGCATTCATCACTGTACCAAAATTTAGCAAATTGTTATTACCTAGTAACAGAGCTGTCATAAAAGATTGGGTTGAATTTCGTAATCCAAATCCAATTCAAAATAAATTCGCATTAGATACATGTTACTAGAATGGATAATTTGAAATTTGTTTTTCCATAAAAACACCCATATTTAATTTAAAATTCACACAGTTGTAATTAGAAATTTAGACAAACAATTTCCTATATTTTGAAATTTTAGTTAATTTACCCATTTTTTCGCTAAGGAAATGTTATATCCTTTTCCTTAATTCATGGAAATATTATATTTGTTGCTAAATTTGGATTTTAAACATTAAAGAAAACAATTTTATTTCTGTAGCTCATTATCGCTCTATATAATGTTCCTTTTTTGTTATAATAAGAATAGTCCAAGTTTTTTTCAAATAGAGTTGAAAGTACTAAAGACCATATTTTTACTATAACTACTACTATACTTACCTCAATTTTTAAAAATGTGAGCTTGTTGTATACCTCCTTTTCATCTAAAAATTCTTGGAAGAATTATGCATTAGTATCACTTGTCCGGTTGCACATAGAATATTTTAATTTTGCTACCGGTAGTAAATCAGAAGCCATAAACATTGTTAATTTGTAAAATCAATTATAACTAGAAGTTGTCAAAAATAAAAGATGGTGTCTCTTGGTCTGAAGTTTCAATAAAAAGATTTGGTATAATTTTAAACTACCGAATAAGATTTGTCATAAAAATCATCAAATATGCGGAGTTTGATATTTGAAGTAAAAACGAACAAATTTAAATCAAGTACAGGCTTTTCATCAAATATATAGATAATGAGGCATCATATAAGGAAAAACAATTTTGATGACTAACTGATATGTTAGCATCTTCTTATAATCCAAACAATCACTTTTAAGCAACTGTATGAATTATAAAGCCATAAATATTAAAGTTTATCAAAACTACTAGATGACATGTTTGCATATGTCCATAATATACACAATTTTAAATTGAAAAATACAATCGACATAAACAGAAATCAATAGAACCATTTTATGTTGAGGAGTAAAAATAATGAAAATAAATGTATTTTGGATTTTCCTATTGTTACTACTAAGTTTCACTATCATATTTTGAAAATAAAGGGCTGACCTCCAGTCACCCTGCGGCTTGCATGTTCACTTTTGAACATTCTAAAATTAAGAATATACATAAACTAACTATTTGTATACATTCTTAAATTAAGATTGCCATTTGAAATTCTCAATCTTTAGACAAGAGTATCCCACATAACCTCAAAATTATAATATTGCTGAAAGGTTTTATTATTATATCGTTTTAAATTAATATTCCTCTGTTTTTCTCTCAGTGTATAGTTGATAATTTAATTACAAAAAGGAGTGTATATTAAAACTAAAAACAGTAAAGTAAATTACGAAAGACGTAATATTCATACGATGGTCGAAATGTAAATAAAAGATAGAAAAATAAACTTGAAACTTTAAAGCATACATGCAAATAACATCGTTCGTCGACTGAAAATCCCATTTCAAGGTACAAAATAAGTTGACCACAAATAGCCGAAAGAAAATGACGTTGAATGTAAGCAAAACAATTCTGCCTTACATCCCCTCCAGCTCTCATCCGAGAAAAGAATCGTTTTAACCGCACAATCGGGACAAAAACAGCAGAGGCAATCCAGAAGTTATGCATGACAGGGTCCCTTGGGCGGGTGGGTCACAAAAGAAATCCAAATTGGATTTAATTCTAACCTTCTGCCGAAAGGAGGACTCTTTTAACACTTTGCAGTCAAAGGTCCTTCAATTTCCTTAAGTGTTGTAAATGTAACCACACTGGAGAGATGTGGGGAGCTGTTCCAGGGGCCGAATGTGGGGGTGGCGGGGTTGTGAATGATGCCAGCCAAGAGTCGGGAGGACGACCTCAGCACAAAACCCTAGTCCCCGGCGGGCGGCGATAATTAAGTGACATTCTCAACAGCGCCTTCCACAGAGTCCTCCTTGCATTAAAAGGAAACCGAAAATTACCACAGGACTGCAGTGTGCAGTGACATGTAAGAATCAGGGGGACTCCCACACTCCCGGGAGGTGCAAAGTAGCAAAAACGTGGAGCAATTACCACCAGAACTCCCATGTTTATGGGACATTGACGGAATATCCGAAAGGCGACGTCCAGAAAAACTCCTATGCTTTCTTTTGCCGATTTCTAGCATCTCCCGACTCGATCGGCTCATGGGGACCGCGACCGTGAGGCCTGCATCCGGGGAGCATCCCTGGAGCAGGTGTGAGTCCTACAGGATATGGGGGTTGAAAGTTAAAGGGAAATTTCTCGTTGCACGGGCTTTTAAAAGGAAAATCTTATATCTCACTATAAAAGCATAGAACAAATATATAAACTGCATAAAGTAAGTATATAAATTAACTTTCTATTTTAGAGCTTTCCATTACTAATTACTTACAATATAACTTGCAAAGATTATAGAAGACTTTTGTAATTGCGAAAAAGCCACTTTTTAGTGTAAAACTTTTCTTCGTTACATTTTACGCCAGTTTTAATTTTCATACTTGATAATGAGTTTGAAATCAGAAAACTTCGCAATAAACTTATCGAGGGGTCACTTTGCGTTGCCCGGGCACAACTATCCCTATAATAAATCTAAACTTTAATAAAAATATGATGTTGCCGATTTCAAATTTGTTAAATGTCACTCAGGGGCTTAAGCACAACATGCCCATAGAATTTCTTCTCAATCGCATAAATACTTTTCACTGCTGACATTTTAATTGTATTTATGTGTATAGATTTATTCTCTAAGAAAGTTCATTCTGATTCCTGAAAATATTTTTTTTATACACATGCATATAAATATATGCATATAAATAATAAAGATTATTCAGGACATGTTCATAAAATACTAAATAAATAATAAATACCCTTGAAAAGAATAAATTTAAAATAAACTGAAAGTGATCAACGGATGGCTTCTCGGTAGATCTAATATTTAAGGTCCCATTTAATTTTATGAGGTTTCAATAAAATTCAAGAGAGATTTTAAGCATAAATTACGAAGAAATATGCAAATAAATAATTTTGAATGTAAACATAAAATTGAGAACCATCCTCCTTGTATTTCTTATTTTGTATTTATTCGGATTAAAATTTCTTTAGGTATTAAAACAAAGAAAACCAATTAATTTAATTAAAATTGGAGGTTTGGTAAAATTTAAACATTATCAAAAAATATTATTAACAATCTGTACCATCGCGGTAAAATCAATTAACTCCATTATGGCAAATATTTCACATGCACGTCTACATTATCTAGGCAAAACATTTCATACTTATTTACATTGTTATAAAAATAAATAAATGTGTTTATTCAAGCTTACTAAGATTTCAATAAACTTGCATGTAATTTAGATCCTCGAAACGCTCTATCGTATGATAAAATCTGCCAAATTCGCAGTTTAAGGTCTAAACAGTTGTATATGTATTGGTAACATGTCTAATAACTAAATGAGATAAATTCTTGAAAGAACACATTTTTTTAATTAAGAAAATTTACTACCGGTGTTAAATGCAAAGTGATCGCAATCACTGATTTTGAAAAAAAATTGCCTAAATTAGTATTTGTAACTATGACGTTTCTAGAATTGAAAACGATTCGAAATTCACCATAATTCTAAATTTTCAAAAAATGGGGTTAAGTTGTTTTAGTGAAAATTTTCGAAATTTGGATACTCTTCTATAGTAAACAACTTCAAATTCATGTTTTTATTTTGAATGGAATTATGGTTTAAATTATTCAAAGTTTTATATGAATTTTTAAATGAACTTATAAATACTATTGAAAATAAATCTTGAAATTTTTTTAAATAAAATAGTTAAAATTTGTGTTTACCATAGTGAAGGGATATTTTTCGAAAAATAGGGAATCTTTCCTCGGTTGACTACCACAAGTACTTTCATCCAGTGGAGTTTTCATCCCTGCTTCGAGGGTGTTTTGGGCGCATGCCGGCCCGAGCTGACAGGGGAGTTCCGCTGTCGGGCTCCAGTGATCGGGACTCTTCCCCTTTTTGGGGCTGCAGGAGGCTCCGGCTCTCGCAGGAAGGACTCGTGTCGTGCGCACCTTGACTTCCAGTGAGGACTCGGTTCGCGGGATCCAGTGCCGATGACACCTCTCCTCCCACCGGCTGTATGCCATCCAGGGAATCTTCCTCTTGTTGCAGCCCCATTCCTTGTTTTTTGGCGGAGTCCTCTCCTATTGTCGGGCTCCTTTTATTATTGTCGCTGCTTTTCGACTTATTTTCAGTCATAAACAGTTTTCCATGCGGTGCGGTTCGCTGGGATCTAAAGTTTAGTTAGATGCTCCCGACTACGGTTCTTCCAGGTCTCCAGAATCCGAATCCGTTGCGTGACGGTTCGATTTGAATTCAAATTTTTGTGGTGTACTAAAGGATTAGCCCCCAGTGGGTCCCAGAAATTTGTGTCTCGAGTGCAAGTGGTGCTTCAAAAGTGATCTAAGAGTTCTGTGCGTCCCGAAGGAGTGGCGGGCATCGGCCGGACATTGCCCTCCCGTTGGATTACACGTGCCACCTGCCGGGATTCGCCAGCCGCCCCACATGAGGTTAGCTATTAGCTCCTAATTTTAAATCCTGTCCGTCTATCTAAGTTTCTGCTACTAATTTGATAGCGTTATCGCTGCAATTTCAAGCAAACCTCTGCAACATTATCACCAAAATTAAATGGAATGGCCGGGAACCTCTCCCGGAACCACTTTGTGCCATGTATGCCGTCATCCCGGTCGATGCAGAATCTGATTCTGGTCCAGCATCTGTTGCAGATTGCCTGCTGGGTGGCTCCTCAGTGCGGTCAAGGCGTGTACTAAAGACTCCTTTGAGAGTCCCGAATATTTTCTTCTGGAGAAAACTTTTTCACTAATGAGATAATAAAGGAAAAATGCGATTCGCTCCCGGAATACTAATGCCCCCCCGAACGGGACGCCTCTGCGGGAGCAGGCCGGGCACCCGTTCCTCGGAAACAATTCCAGAACAATTTCGATTATATTTACGTGCGCCTTTATAGTTCTTTCGGCTGGCGATTCCCGCAATAAATTCCTGGCCACATTTGTACTTCGGGGAATCGTTAAAATTTTTAGCAGAGCACAGGGCAACTTGGTCGAGGTGAGGCTTAGCGCTCCCAGAATGGGTCCCGTCTTGGTTTCGGGACTCCTTTGGGGCTCATATGAAATGCCGCTGGTGTTCCAGTCTAATTGGGATTAACGGCCTGGTTAACCACATCGGAGATTTGAATTCGCAAAAGGATTCTCCTCCGACCTGCTTACTTTCGTTCGCTTCATATTTCAAATACCTTTGAAGATCTTCGCTTTTATTAGAATTAAAGGAAATTTTTTGAAGAAAACTTTTCTGAAAGATATTCCGAGAGATTTTTATGGTAATATTTTATTTGTTGATGGCAAAATTTCAACACTTTCTCTATCCAATTCTTCCAGTGGTGACAAACTATTTTTTTATTTTCAAGGAAGTGGAAAGTTAAAAGAGATTTTTTGTATCTGAGCACTGTTGCGGTTATTCATAAAGTTATTCAAAGTATCCTACCCAGAACCGGATTTTAAGCTTTTGGAGGAAAATGTTATTTAAATTAAAGAATTTCTCTTAATAATTTTATTTTAATAACTCAAAAACACATTTTAATTATTAAAAATTATTATTTAAATGAAAAACAATTTTTCAAAGAGAAATAATAATTAATTATTTATTTATTATTTATTAATAATAATTAATTATTTCTCTGAAATCCATTTCCCAAAGTAAATCGCACTCTAACCTAGACAAATATGCCTCAGTCTATTTTAACTAATTTTTTAGAAAATTAGCGTTCTGCACCGTAAAAATACTAAGTCGGTATATTTTACAAATAACAATTATTAATTATTTATTAGAAAAAGTTTAGTAATAACACAAAAACTATTTATTCATTTTTTCTATACATCCTTTACTTCAATATATTTTATTAGTTTAACAATAATAAATTAAAATCCAAAAATTTTATAATTATTGGGTTACAAAAATGACAGCATTTTGTTAATCATTTCAAAATTATTTGAAAATTATATCTGTGTTAAACTTGATTTCCTTAAGTTTATTTAATTATATTAACTAAAATAAGCAGTTATAAACTTAACGATAAAAGGAAATGAAATTATTTTATTGACTTTAATGAAGGACTATACCTTGAGAATCGAATTTTTATCGATTTTCAGTTTTTGCACTAGAAATGTTGAGCAAACCTTCCTCTTTGAAATGGTGGTTTATTTTTTAAGGCATGATGGTTTTTTGTTAATTTGTATTCAATATTTATCAATTACATATCAATTAATTTTGAATTTAAGTTTTTTGCAAAAACAAAATGTGAAATTACAGTATGTATATTGTATCATTGCTTTTGTTTGTTCAAAAATTATTTTGCCCGGTATTTTTCATAATCAAAGCATGCGAAATTCCAAAATTGTTAGACCAATATTTTGTAGGTTATGTGTCGCGCCCTGCATAATTGCAATTTTTGTATGGTTTTACACCAAATATACAGTTTTCAATATTTTTTGAATTTAATAAATGATTTTGAAGCAGAAAATGTTGCAGTTTTGAATGGTTTTTTAATCGGTGCAAGCGTACAAAAGATATGAGTTTGCAAACTTAAAGACAATTTTAAGAGTTCGTCCCCGCTTTAGGTTGTAGGAGAATTATGAATTTTCCCTTTTTTGTCATTATTATTATTATTATTATTATTATATATTTGTATTGCATATTTATATTTTATACAATTATAATTATTCCAAGTATATGTTTCGGATTTCGAAACCAAAAAAGGCGTCGCTTTTTCTGCGTTTAAATTTATATATAAGAGAAACAGATTTTTTGGATTATTTTAGTAAAATATTTAAAATTTTCATAAAATCATGTAAAAATGAGACGAATAATGTTAAAGTTTAAATGCAAATATTACAATACAATTATTAAGTAAGTCATTTTCATTTTTAGTTCAAAGTTAAGGATAGACTTTAAACTTGTCTAAATTAAAAACATTTCAATCATACCTGGAGGTCCTCAAGGTAACTTCATTAAAAATTAGTTAAATAAGTACCTGTAACAACAGAGAAAATTACATTTAAAGAATGCTCTTGATATTAATTATAGCAATTATAGTTTTCAGATGAATGGTAAAATAATTTGGAGGTATTGGCTCTTTAACAACAATCCAACTAGATCCGATCAGGAATTAAAATAAATTTTATGGTGCAATTATTAATTGCTATGAAAACAAAACATAATTCGACACAACCTCATATCTGCATCAGAATCAGAAAATAATCGATATGTACGTACCTCACATTGAAAAGTAACCGAAATATTTAATATTACACAAAATAAAACTGATAATTGTTGAATATATCACTCATATCAAAATATTATTTAAAAGTAGGTATTAAAGCGAGTTAATTCTCTCAATATAACACTTTATGTCATGTGAGAATCCCTTTGAAATTTTAAAAGTGATATTATAGGATTACGGTGAAACGCAGCAAATATTCATGTAACTTTTCATTTTTCAACCAGGTCAAATGTTTGTTTTCGGTTCGATTGATTTTTAATCATTATATTGAATGCTGTTGTATTTATGAAACAGTTCTGAATATATTTAAAATATTTAATTGAGATTGGATTTATAAAAAAAAAAAAATGCATCTACCCTCTGGAGTGAAACTGATAATATTGAAAGCATTTTATTTTAATCGAGGAAAATGCAGGAATTATTTTATGATCATGAGTGTTTTTAAATTTGTATAAATGTTCGCATATTGCCTTAGAAACTTTTGTTTTGTTTATAATTTATTTACAAATAACAATTTTGGGATTTGAATAGTAATAGTATAATTTCACTATTCTTAGTAGCTGTTGAATTTTGAAGTAAACTTACTTAATATACATACATATATATACAAATTATATAGTTTTGTAAGTACATTTTGCTGATGATACACTGTAAAAACTAATTCTAAGATCACTATATTAATTAATATTAGGAGTTTTTACTCTAATGCACGTCGTAGAAGCACAAAACGGTTTAAATTTACATCAAAGAAATGGTAAAATTTGATTTTACTGTCTGGTCTAATATTTTATGTTTTGTTGTGAAGAACTACAAATATGAAATTTCCAAATCAATATATGTATAATACCTTATTTGATTTAACTTGAAAATTCCCTATATTCTAGTTTTTACACGTTAGTTGAATTATGAATTACTATTTTCGTTGCATTTACTCGGTGCAATTTTCGTAATTTCAAATTAAATTTTGGAAACGAGAATCATAATCAGTCTTGTTTCATGCGAAACCGGGGTATATATTGTTTCATGCGAAACCGGGGTATATATTGTTTCATGCGAAACCAGGGGACATATATATGATAATTCCCATTTTTTTTACATTCTTCATTCCTCTCTCTCTCTATCGCGGCGATGCATCGTTGCATAGAAGGCCTCAGGGCGGAGGTCGCGTGGTGAGAAGGACGAGAGAGGAAAAAACCCATCTTAATTTTCAACTCATCAAGACCGATGCGGTCATTCTACCAGGTTTTCTCAATCGAGACGCTTGTAGTTTATTTTGCTCTGAAATTCGCTCAATATTTAAATCGTTCGCTTCGTTGGTTAAATTGAATTTGTCATTGTTTTAATTAATAATCGGGGATTGAATTCAATCATTTTGTTGTGTCTTGTTGCGTTTTGTTGTCTCAATTCAATATCGCGTTTAAATTAATATTTACGCGAACGCGGAAGTGATCACGGGGTGGGCGTGCTCTCCTTGAGAGTTGCACTCCTAGTGCAAACCAATTAAGCTATACTCGAGTGCACCGAGTTCAATCGTTTCAATCGTTTTAACGGAGGTCAAGGTGACTCGCTCCGTCAATCGCGCGCCTAGGTGATTCTGTTAACAACAAACGTCCCAACGGAGGCCAAACGTGGCTCTCTCCGTCTTGACGATCGTCTAAAAAATCGCAAATCATTAACGGAGGCCAAACGTGGCTCTCTCCGTCTTGACGATCGTCTAAAAAATCGCAAATCATTAACGGAGGCCAAACGTGGCTCTCTCCGTCTTGACGATCGTCTAAAAAATCGCAAATCATTAACGGAGGCCAAACGTGGCTCTCTCCGTCTTGACGATCGTCTAAAAAATCGCAAATCATCAACGGAGGCCAAACGTGGCTCTCTCCGTCTTGACGATCGTCTAAAAAATCGCAAATCATCAATTACACATATTACATATCAGGTAGTCTCAGCGTGCTTCTCCGTAATATTCGGTAAATTCGTTCCCTTTTTGTTTCTTTTGTAATCTAATTTTATAATAACATTCTTCAGAGAGTTTTTATGCCTTGGGCTTTTCTCTCCATTTTTTTCGGGTAAAATATACGTTTTGTATTTTGCCCAAATCGAGTATTTTATTTAATTACCTTGCCTTATTCCTTTGGTTTTTTATTATTTTTTTATTTATTTTTTTTTCATTTTCAATTTGCATTTTTTCGACGATACAAAAATTGGTGCCTCCTGTGAGGATTGAAGCACGCTTGAGATTTGCCTTTTGCCTAAAACAAAACAGGGGAAACGAGCACGAGATCGTTCGGGGAAATAGCGTGCATTCTGCTTTGTCATCTGTCCTTGGGCCGCTTCTGGAGTTCATCATCGGGACATTGACGTCAGCTGGTTTACAACTAAGTTACCTTTTTTATTTTTTATATTTACCATATATATTTTGTTGAATAGTGTGTATAATATACAAGGAAGAAAAATCAGTGCGCGTGGTATTGTTGCGTCAACTCGCATACAGCTGTGTTCGCGTGTTCAACGGTCTTTTGTCGTGCACGTGCACGAACGACCCTAAATTCGCGGAACGGATCTCATCGTGCGCGCATATAAGGGCGGAACCGGCGTACATTGTTCGCGCCGTTAGCAAACGTAAACATACGACTTCGCGGAATTGATTTACCGCTCGTGTGCCTTCTTGTCTTTCGTTGAATTGGTTCGGGCCATAATTTGAATTTTTTCTGAACTGGGTAATCGTACATTTGCAATTTGAATTGACTTAATTTTGATAAATTGTAATTGTTCGCGGAGATTAATTTTACATTATTTGAATTATATTAAAAAATTCGGGTTTATTTTATTTAAATTGGATTGGTCTTAATTTGATTTGATTTTTGATTGATTTTTTAGATTTAATTTGATTTCAAAATGGCTGACGTGAGAAAGCGAATTGAATTTATAACCGAAAAACGGAAAACGCTTCTTGAACGAGCTGCGGCTCTTGAGAGCGCCTTAGTCGTCGGTAGCATATCTCCAGTGGAATCAAGGTTGCGAGTCGATCGTTTGACTACGCTCTTTTATAATTACGAAGATTTGCATGACGAATTAAAAACCCTCGACCCAAATGACGCCGGTATCGCGCAAATGAATGAAATTCAAAATACTTATTATAGAGTCGCTGCTAATGTTCAAAGTACCCAAAATATAACCGCGCCGCGTAATTCTGATGTCTCAATGGGTCCGATAGGCACGTCGACTTTTATTGAAAGGCAGAAATTATCTAAACTTCCCATAAACGAACTTCCTAAATTTTACGGTGATTATAAAGAATGGCTTGATTTTTCTAACACCTTTAAATCCGTGATAGATTCGCGTCAAGACATCGACGATGTTGTTAAATTTCAATATTTGAAGAGCTGTATGCGAGATGCCGCTAAGGACAAAGTAGCGCATTTTGCTGTCTGTGCGGAAAGCTACGGGGCCGCGTGGAAGCTTCTAAAAGATTCGTATGAGAAAAGGCGTATTATCGTATACCAACATATCGATTCGATAATCAAGTTACCTAAACTCACCGTGGCGACGGATAAAGCACTCGAGGGGTTGGTCGATGTGGTTCGGCAAACAATTAGCGCATTGGAATCTCTCGGTGTTAAGCCGGATACGTAAATGTTCCATAGCGGTCGGTGCTGTCAATAATATGAATTCTTTTTCAAACGGTAAAGTCGATATTTACATTCAATCTATTCACAATAATTTTGAAAAATCATTAACTTGTTTAATTGTTTCCGTAATATCCGAATTTGAGCCTCAAGATGTTTTTCCGCGAGAAGACGTAGATTTGCCACCTAATTTGCCGTTAGCTGATTCTCAATTTCATTTACCGCGACCAGTAGATATTTTAATTAATAGCGGCGCTACAATGTCTTTGTTGCAATCGGGATTAATTCATGTATCGAAAACGGGTTCTGATTTGTTTATACAAAAAACGCGATTAGGATGGGTTGTTGTTGGCGGTTTTGAAACTGGTAAAAATGTACGCGCAGCTTCTTGTCATTTAACTACATTACATAAACAAATAGAAAAATTTTGGAATATCGAAGAAATCGGCGCGGGAATTGGAACAGCATCGGAAGAACCGTTATGCGAAAAACATTACGTTGAAAATACCGCGCGAACTGAAAACGGTCAATACATGGTACGACTGCCCTTCCGGCACAATAACGTCGAATTCGGTGAGTCTCGTGCGCAAGCATTTCGGAGATTTCAGTCTTTGCAAAAAACTTTAAATTCCAACCCTCGGCTTAAGGATGAATATCATAAAGTAATGCAACAATATCTAGATTTGGGACACATGTCATTAGCTTCGGATGATTTATCGCAAGGTTATTATATGCCACATCATGCTGTTCAAAAGGCCACGAGCGCCACAACTAAACTCCGGGTTGTCTTTGACGCGTCGGCTAAAACTTCTAACGGGATTTCTCTTAATCAAACTTTGATGATCGGTCCGACGATTCAAGATAAACTGTTTGAACATTTGTTTAGATTTCGTACACATGTTTACGTTTTGACCGCGGACATAGAAAAAATGTATAGACAAGTACTTATTCATCCGGATGATCGTAAATATCAACGGGTTTTTTGGTATAACGACAATAAAATTCGCGTATTCAATTTAAATACAGTAACTTTCGGTGTTTCGTCTGCTCCTTTTCTTGCAATACGAACAATACACAAGCTTGCGGACGACGAGTCACACGAATTCCCACGCGCTAGTGCAATTTTAAAGCGCGATTTGTACGTCGATGATCTGCTTACGGGGGCTGACACTTTGAGCGAAGTACTAAAAATTCGCGACGAAATCATTGAAATATTAAAACGGGGTAAATTCAATATCCGTCAGTGGGCGTCAAATCATAGTCACGCGTTAGATAATATTCATGAAAAGATTTTTGGGTCGGACAACGCAGTTGAACAAAACGAAGTCTCTAAGACACTCGGGATTGCATGGAACTCAAATAACGATAAATTAATTTACACTTCAAAAACAATTAATTACACAATTCAATTTACTAAACGCAACGTGTTGTCCGAAATCGCAAAAATCTTTGATCCTTTGGGTCTACTAGGGCCAATAATTATGAGCGCGAAACTTATTATGCAAGAATGTTGGAGGCTAAAGATCGGATGGGACGAACCAATTACGCAGGAGCTAAGCGCATCTTGGGCCGCGTTTATACAGCAATTAAATTCAATGACGGAAATATCTATAGATCGTCACGTTTTGCTTAAAAATCCAAGGGTTGTAGAAATACACGGGTTTTGTGACGCAAGTAAAAACGGATACGGAGCGTGCATTTATATTCGATCTGTAGATTCATACAAAAATACATATGTGACTCTCGCCTGCTCTAAATCTAGGGTCGCACCGATAAAGGGAGAAGATACGAAAGCAACCATCCCTCGTCTCGAGCTGTGCGGAGCTCTTATTTTGGCTCGTTTATTCAACGATCGTCCTCCAATGGTTGAAAAAGTCACCTCAAGTTTTGAAAGTTTTTGAATCAAATCGCGTACGAGAAATTCAAACTTTAACTAAAGACATACAATGGCGGCATGTGCCAACAGAGAGCAATCCCGCCGATGCTTTATCTCGGGGCCAGTACCCCTCAGAATTCAATCGTAGCGATATGTGGTTTTCCGGACCTTCCTGGTTGAAACAATCTGAAGATTCCTGGCCGGTGTTGGGCAGTCCCGTTGTCCAGGACTTGCCTGGATTAGGGGTTCTTTTAGCCAAACCAAAGGAATGCGAAATCTTTAAACGTTTCTCGTCTTATAGAATATTAGTAAAGTCAATAGCATTTTGTTTACGTTGGCGAAATAGAACTTTTTCTGGAATTCCGATAAGCGTGGGGGAAAAAATCAATGCCGAAAAACGAGTTTTGAGTATCATTCAAAAAGAATTCTTTTATAACGAAATAGAAGCTTTGTCACAAGGTAAACTTATTAAAAGTCATAAATTAGCTGCACTCGATCCATTTTTGGATAAAGACGGTTTATTACGAGTTGGCGGTCGTTTAAAAAATTCTAGTTTGTCCAACGAACAAAAATATCCGTGTTTATTACCTTCATACCATCATGTTACAGACTTGATTATTAGAGACGCGCATTTACAAAACTATCATTCCGGTATTCAGAGCACGTTATGTTCACTTCGGCAGCGATTTTGGCTTTTGGACGGTAAAAATCAGGTCCGGAAGATCACACGCAATTGTGTTACTTGCATTCGACATAAACCCGTCGCGATTCAATATAAGATGGCAGATTTACCAAAATCTCGAGTTCAAGCATCGGCTGCATTTCAAAACACGGGAGTTGATTTTTTCGGTCCGGTTTATATCAAAGAGAAAAAATTTCGAAATCGTACTAAAATTAAATCTTACGGATGCGTATACATTTGCATGGCCACCAGAGCTGTTCACATAGAAATCGCGAGTGACCTGAGCACGGATAGCTTTTTAGCAACTTTTAAACGATTCATTGGTCGTAGGGGAATTCCCTCTAACGTCAATTCTGACAACGGAAAAAATTTCGTGGGTGCAAACAATCAATTACGCGAACTATATGCTCTTCTATCCGATAAACAATTTCGGGAAGGGGTGGAGGCTTTCGCTGCGTCAAATAACGTCGTTTGGCATTTTAATCCGCCAGAATCCCCACATTTCGGCGGCAGTTGGGAGGCTGCGGTAAAGTCTTTTAAACATCATCTTAAGCGCGTGTTGGGGGATAAACTTCTAACTTTCGAAGAATTAAGTACATTAGCCGTTGAAATCGAAGCGATACTTAATTCAAGACCCTTATGTTCTTTGTCTACTGATCCGAATGATCCAATCGCTTTAACCCCCGCGCACATTCTTATCGGTCGTCCTCTCAATAAACTGCCGGAAAATAATTATCTTAATGTTCCAGATAACCGACTCACCGTTTGGAAGTTCATAACTCGAGCCCGTCAGGACTTTTGGAGACGTTGGCATCTCGAATACCTAAGTGAGCTCCAGAAGCGGCAAAAGTGGTTTGCTGGTGAGAGCGACGTGAAGGAAGGGACAGTCGTGGTTTTCATTGACAAGCTGACTCCCTGCATGAAATGGCCATTGGGTATTGTCCTTGAGGTCTATCCTGGATCTGATGGGATCAGTCGAGTGGTCAAGGTCAAAACGTCCAGGGGGATCTACATGCGAAATGCTACTTCACTCTGTCCATTGCCAGTGGAAACATGAATATTAAATCAATTATTTAAACTCAATTTATGTACGCGCGCTGAGTTACCTGTCTTGCTACACTCATTCACAACATTTTCAGCTCATTCTCATTCGCAGCCGGGGGGAGTATGTTTCATGCGAAACCGGGGTATATATTGTTTCATGCGAAACCGGGGTATATATTGTTTCATGCGAAACCAGGGGACATATATATGATAATTCCCATTTTTTTTACATTCTTCATTCCTCTCTCTCTCTATCGCGGCGATGCATCGTTGCATAGAAGGCCTCAGGGCGGAGGTCGCGTGGTGAGAAGGACGAGAGAGGAAAAAACCCATCTTAATTTTCAACTCATCAAGACCGATGCGGTCATTCTACCAGGTTTTCTCAATCGAGACGCTTGTAGTTTATTTTGCTCTGAAATTCGCTCAATATTTAAATCGTTCGCTTCGTTGGTTAAATTGAATTTGTCATTGTTTTAATTAATAATCGGGGATTGAATTCAATCATTTTGTTGTGTCTTGTTGCGTTTTGTTGTCTCAATTCAATATCGCGTTTAAATTAATATTTACGCGAACGCGGAAGTGATCACGGGGTGGGCGTGCTCTCCTTGAGAGTTGCACTCCTAGTGCAAACCAATTAAGCTATACTCGAGTGCACCGAGTTCAATCGTTTCAATCGTTTTAACGGAGGTCAAGGTGACTCGCTCCGTCAATCGCGCGCCTAGGTGATTCTGTTAACAACAAACGTCCCAACGGAGGCCAAACGTGGCTCTCTCCGTCTTGACGATCGTCTAAAAAATCGCAAATCATTAACGGAGGCCAAACGTGGCTCTCTCCGTCTTGACGATCGTCTAAAAAATCGCAAATCATTAACGGAGGCCAAACGTGGCTCTCTCCGTCTTGACGATCGTCTAAAAAATCGCAAATCATTAACGGAGGCCAAACGTGGCTCTCTCCGTCTTGACGATCGTCTAAAAAATCGCAAATCATCAACGGAGGCCAAACGTGGCTCTCTCCGTCTTGACGATCGTCTAAAAAATCGCAAATCATCAATTACACATATTACATATCAGGTAGTCTCAGCGTGCTTCTCCGTAATATTCGGTAAATTCGTTCCCTTTTTGTTTCTTTTGTAATCTAATTTTATAATAACATTCTTCAGAGAGTTTTTATGCCTTGGGCTTTTCTCTCCATTTTTTTCGGGTAAAATATACGTTTTGTATTTTGCCCAAATCGAGTATTTTATTTAATTACCTTGCCTTATTCCTTTGGTTTTTTATTATTTTTTTATTTATTTTTTTTTCATTTTCAATTTGCATTTTTTCGACGATACAAGTCTTGATATACTCGTATTACATATTATACATAAACTTATAGTTTTAAGATTCAATTTGTATAATGAAATCCTCCATTATTTCTTATTCAATTTATCCAAACATGTTTTTTTTTCAAAGTTACACAAAAGTAATATTATTGCTATGTCTAATGCCTACTCAAATACGTGCAAACTCATTAATTCAAGTATCTGAAGGGTTCAATACTACTTGAGTATCCAAATATTCCAATATTCAAATACTTCTCCATACAGAATTAATCAAGTTGCCTTTTGTTTCATACGCGCTTACTTGAATTGTAAATTGAATCGAAATATTGATTACTTAGTAACATCACCCACGTTGAATCATCCCTAGACAATTTTCCATATATGTACCAATTGATAGGATAATATAAAACATTCACTTGCGCTCCATTTTATACTTCAATACTTTAAAAATTTAAGATTGATCGAAACATGAAGATGCTTTTTCTTTAACTTTTTAAAGAAATGATGTAAATATACAGAGATATTTTGCAGTGAAATCGTTCGTGCACTAATAAACCCGAAACCCAATAAAAGTTCAAGAAAATTGTACATACATTACAAAAGGAAATGTCCACCGAAAGGGTCATAGAGCAGCATATTTTAAAAGTGCTGTCTTACAACAAAATTCGAATGACTTCGGACACATAGAGCAGCCCGTTTTTGGTCCAGAGTGATGCAGAAAAAAAGAAGAGAAAAATAAAAAAACCGAAGAAATTTCCCTGAACCGATTCCAACAATTTTCCGTGTCTAACACGAATAACTTAAGTCCGAGATAGAGGAGAGTTCCTCCGGCCAAAGGATCTTGTGGTGCACATCAGCCAGTCGCTGTATGTTTAACTTTGGACGTTGCTCGCAATAATTCAGATACTTCAGCAGTCGAGTTCATGCTGTTCAGAATATACAGCCCTAGAATCAGACAGTTTCCGCAGACGGAGGGGTCCAACTTCGAATGGCTACAGGCAGCTTGAATGGAATATTCTAAATGTTTTACATATTTCCCGACATATCAACTTTGTTATAATTGAAAAGTTTGTACAAAAGGCTCGCCTCGGCTGATACTCGTTCAACGAACCTCTAAACTCTGGATTTGTGTCTCCGCACGTTTTGTCGAAGTTCCGCCCTCCCACCCCCGCGCTCTCGATAGTCTGCTGTTATACACTTCCTCATCACACCCCCGCAGCGGTAGAGGGTGTCTACCGAAAATATTTTAATATCGAAATGAAATGAAATTGCTCTGCGGTCGTTATGATGTTTCTAAGGTGGTGCGGGGGTGGGAACGAAGAAAGGTAGATGCGCGTTGGCCGGCATCCAGCAAATTATTCCATTTTAAGGGTTTGAATTGTTCCGAAGAAGAGGAATTTGCTTATCTTACACATTTTGCAATTAAATCATCACGTCACTGAGTACACAGACTCACAAAGGGGTCGGTGCTGTTGACGGAAACTCTGGTACTACGGAAACGAAAACAATTTTTGGAACGTAAATTCAGTGCAAATCTTCAACACACTGATATTATTAAAAAGGCACTTGCTGCTGCTATAAAATGAAATTTTTGAGATCATAATCCGCCTGGAAAATAACCTAAACGGAGCCATTTCTGACTGATTTTTTTCCGAAATGATTTTCTTCAGATGGAAAAGCCCTCTACTTTTATGGTTACAATTTTGGTTAGTATCACTTAAATCGACTTGGCAGCAAACGAGTCCTATTTTGTATCATGCGACGGAAAGAGCCAATTTTTGTTGGTTAGCAATTCTTTGGGCAAATACCCAGCTATGTATTAAATTTTATAGTGTATTTGGTTTCTTGTACATGACTTTGATTTTTATTTTCAATTCAAGGTTCAAAATAGTTGAGTATAGTCTAAAATATCTTGTCTAAAATTTCTGTATATATTTTTTCGTAAATTAGACTTGTTATTACACATATTTTGCACTATGTAGTCTTCTCCAATTCTTAATTAAAAAAAGAATAGATTGAGTTTGAGGTCTCCTCACGAATTTTGATCAAACGTTGTAGAAATATGTATTCTAAAATTAAATATCTTAAGAATATTAACTGTAAGTTTTATGAAAATTGGCTCAAAATTAACTAAATTATGCCAGTTTAAAGAAATAACGTACGGCTATAACTAAGACTGACTGAACCCAATTTAAATACAATGTGGGACATATTTTCTTAATATCAATAGCCCCTTCGTGAATTTAAATTGTATTCAATACTTATTTAGTAAAACTATGAAAGTAATTTTAAAGTATTATCATTACGCACAAAGTCTTAGAACATTGTACATACAACTGATGTAAATTAAATAAAGTTTCATAACTAAATAGAGTATAATATTCTAGTAAGAAATTTCCACAGATTAAAAGACTTGTAAAAACGTTGAGATGCACTTTTTGTTCAAAGTAAAATAATAATGAATAAAAATAACTCCCATAGCAAATTAACTTTTTCAAACAAAAAATATTTATAACTATATTTGAAAATCCTTTAGACAAATCTCCTTTCATTTTCTAAGAATATCAGCGCTTCTCGAATTTGTTTGCTTTGAAAAGGCTTTGAATTCATTAAGGCTACCTTTTCAAATACACCTCCAAAAAGTTCCAAGTTATTTACCTGCAGTGATTCAAAGTCGAAAGTGTTTCTAGGTGTAATTAGCGAGAAAGATGGAATAAAGTTGAAGTTCATTTAAAATGCTTTCCAAAATGAGTGCTTTCAAATGTTTGAAGGTATTAACGCGCAGTGGCTTAACAAAATTGAGCAATAAATGCTTTAAATGCAAAAACTTTTTGGCATTTAATGCATTTCAATTATAAGAAAATGCAATTGCTTTAATTTAGAAGTGCATTTAGGGTAGAATTTTAATTAGGAAGATATTTTGGAATTTTTAATTACTATACAAGTAAAATTTTGTAAAATTAAAGTATATTCAAAATTATAAAGTGATGCAGAATAAATTATTTTCCGATTTGGGAATATTCTTAAATGAAATCTAAAAGCACACACTTTCTTTATGCATTTCGTTTCCTATTATTTGATGAACATTTCCTGGCGGGTTTCAATAAAGGGCCCAATAAATAAAATAAGATTGACACATCAAAGCCCAAATTGCGTCAGTTCAGTGCCACTTTTGGATTATTCACACCAGTTAGTGTCCTTTCAGACAGAGATTTAAATGATGTGGGTTGGGTATATGAAACCAAAGGGTTTTCATTATCTTTAGAAGGAGTTTCGATATTTTAGATCGACTTTTACACTTTTTACTTAAATATACACATCAGTTTTTCTAATATTACATTAATTTTATTTTGTTATTTACCTCTTGTCTGTTCATTCCCTTATTTAATTTAATACTACGCACAGACCACAGCGTTCAAAAATTATTTATGCTTAAAAAAGAGTTGTTTTGAGCAATATGTTAAATTCGAATGTAATGTCTAAAGATTAACAATTTTCATATTTCATATTCAAAAAAGGAGGACAAATAAATATTAAAATCGAATGGTATGGTCTGATATACAAGTTAAAATTATTAGTAATTAAATTTTTTTTTTTTCATACTCCCATACTTTTTAACTTTCTCTTGAAGAAATGATTAACGATTATCAAGACGCTTTCTAAAATTTATAATAATTTAATACTTTTCAAAGTATCGATACTTTCCTGTATCAGGTATTAATTGTATTTTATGTTTGATACTGATATTTTTTTATTCGATTCTTTGCGGCCGACACTTTTGCTTATATGAGTACTTTAATACCAAAACTTTTGCTTTAGGTATCGTAAACTTATTTACATGAAAATAAATGTTCCAGATATTTGTATTTTCAATATAGATTGACTAAAAATGGAAAAAAGCCTCTATAGGTTTGGATTCGTTGACCAAAATCGTTTCATTGTGTGATTTTTAAGTAGATAGATTAACAATTTAGAAAAAAATCGTATGTTTAGCTCTTATGGAATATTAAAATTGCATTTATAATTGAGATATAAGCGAATCCAATTATTTTTCATCTACTTTCATGCAAACTCTACGAAAACACACTTTTGCTCGTTTCGACACGATTCAATATGTTTTTCTTTATAAATACTTTGATTTAAAATACATTATTTTCCTTTAATATTTGTATCCATAAATATTTATTTTTATTTAGTTGAATACTATACTTTAGGTTATTTTACCATATGTAACCGGTATCTATATATAAAAAGTCTTTAATAGTATTGACACTTTTCATCCGATACTTTATTGATAGAAATTACCTTCAATTCGAGTAAAGTATCAACAGTTTTGATTCTATACCATTTCCTTTAGTATTCTATTTATACTACCAAAAACATTCAAAACACTTCTACCCAAACTATCACTCTTAAATATTTTATGAGGTAAACTTAATGTTAACGAGAATCATAAGTGACTTGTACCTTGACGATACTCTTAATAGGTCTTAATGTAAGAACTCAATACATAAATAAATTAAATGGGACGAATTAAAGTCAGCTCCGTCACGTTTCAGCTTTAACGAGATATTTAAGTCCCTTTCCAATGTGCTAATGGTTGTGATTTGAGATACAATTGGCACGAGAGGAGGTTTGATCCATGACATGACATATCTGGGACACGGGAGTCATCAAAGGAGCATCAATTTTCGGAAAATCGTTTATAAGAAATAGAGTTTTTCGGAGGACTGTTCCATTTCAGTGACGGATAATACGAATTTGAGGAATTCGCGAAAGTACATAAGTCGGATTTTTCTTTATTTATCTCTATATGAATTTGGAATGGAATGGAAGTAAAAAAGGAAAGTACAGAGGTATGCAGAAATTTATTTTTAAAAAAATTTCTCTTGGTAACGAAAACTTATCCCTGAGTACATTTGCAAGTCGTGCAGTATTTACCATTCCCCAATGGTAACATTGTTACCTTTTGTTCTAATTTTCTGGGGCAGAAATTCTTCATTTTGCTTTTGTTACAAAAGGGTCGTTTACCAAAATCCCAACCCTTCACCGGGACGGGCTGGAGGCCGTCAAGGCGATACGTAATGAAACCACAAAGAAGAAATTATGCGCTACTTGCGCTCTGCAAACACATGGAGAGCTCTTCATTCTTTTTCGGAAAAAATTTCGAAAGTTTTCGGAAAAGTTTTCCATAAATAAATCTTTTGGAGGTTTCAGATGCCGAGTGCAATAGTTCAGAGAGTCCATCCCCAGCCCCCCTCCCTTCTGGTCAAGTTCACTTGTGAAGGATGTGCATAATAAAACTTTGCGGAATGGAAGCGACTCAGTTTGGAAATTTGAAAAAGTTTTTAATAGCGTATATAAGGGAAATAAGTAAGCTGTGTGCATCTTGCCTGCAGGAAACAGCAATTCTGTTGCAATCCGGCATAACATACATTTTCGGGTTAAAAACTTACGTAGTGTGTTGCAGGCCGCTGCTGGCGTCTAATAAGGAGGAAGGGCGCTTTATTAAGGGATTTTGTGATTAAATGTAGTTCTCCCGCCTGGCTTTTTTTCGGGGGCTTTGCATTATGGCCCGGGGTATGCTCCTTTGCGCGGGGCTTCGCCTACGTAAATTGAAACAGAAGCCCCGGGTGGCTCTATTAAGCCATTCGACAGCTTTCGGGAAAAACCAATTAAACTTAGGCAAACTGTCCTCTTTTTGGCACGGTTCAGAGTCCCTTTGATCCTCTCTCTCTGTCCCAGTTGAAGTTTTTCAATAAAAATCACGTACCTGGGGGTTTGTAAACATGATACCGCGATGGGCCCTATCACGGGACACGTGACAGTAAATATTTCTACGATGCACTTCCCCTCGAGCGGGAAATAAACAATGCAAAAAGCGCGACATTGTGCATGACTACGTTAAATCAGAAACGTTCAATTTCGCTGTAATGCACCTAAAGCGAAAATTTGAATTGATCCCGAGGGAGCCACGGAGTGAGTGACTTCTCAAACAGAAAGCGCCTCTCAGGAATACTTTTAAATTATGTTTTCTCAAAATCTTTTTTCTTGATAATTCTTAATTCGCCAGCTCAAAAAACTAAAATTTAACGAATTAGGTACTATTCAAAAATAGCAAAAATAGCAAAAATACAAATTTGTTGTTTCCAAACCTTCAGAGTCAAAAATTAGCAATGTTTGTTGATTTAACGTTCGATTTTTTAATATTATTATTATATTAAATTGTGCTACGGTTTTGAAGGTTTGTTTCAAATTTTCATTACGATTTTTAACCATTTGAAGCAAAGCAACTGTTAGCTATTTTAATTTCTGTTCGAAAACTTGAAAGAAAACATATTTATGTTCTTTTTCATACAAAATCGTAAATAGTTATCTATTTGAAATATACGAAACACTGTTTTATCTGTAATCTTTCCCCAATATTTTACGAATCTAAGCGTGTCATGATAACACTGGTCTGCAAAAAAAAAAAAAATTGACCTCTTGAATAATTATGCGCGTTTGTTATAGATTTGATTATGTGAATTTTTATAAAAAATTAATGAATTTTTATAAAAAACCATTAGAATTAGTTTTAAAACATTAACATCATTACAATTATTTAAAAACAATCCAATTAATTACATAATAATAGCATTCTACTTAGTAGTTTTCTACCTTTTCATTTTTTCTACGGAGTTACAGCGAGAACAGTGCTGGCGCATGCGTTGGTATAAAAACAACGTTATTTAATATCTTTCTTTCTTAAAATGTTAAATAAAACGAGTTTTGTATAGTTATAGTGTAGTATCTACGAGCTGAATCTAATAAAGTACCGTAAATGCATAAACGTAGCGCAATAAGCATGCAATTTCGAGTGATTAATATAAAAAAAAAAATTTAAAAAAATATTAAAATATAAAATTATAATTTTCGCAACATGAATAGATCAATATTTATTGCCTATAAAACAAAATAGTAATCATAATCATAATCATAGCATGGGTACTGTGTGAAATGAACTTCAATTATTCTAAGAAGAGATTTGATATAAATTTGCACTAAATATTTTTCACGAATAGTTTAACGTAATTCGAAAGATGCTATCAGAATGTATTTATTTATTATAATGCTAAAGTCCATTTAGTATTTATTGCATTTGTTTCTTCAAAATGTCCAAGATTTCAATAATATGTCTCATGGAAAAACACTATGATGAAGTTACGAACTTATTAAAAAATACTGTATAGAAAATTTTTTATTTTTACTTGTTAGTGTTTTGCTAATAATTATTTTACTAAGTTTACATTAAGCATATGCCCCGTAAAATTTAAACATAAAGTAAATTGTAGTCATTTTACGTACATTTTAGCTTAAGGGAAAGTTTATACTACTTAAATTAGGAAAGATGTTATACAATTAAAGATAAGTAGAACTGACAACGAATTGATGAAACAAGTAATTAGAAAAAATAAATAGTCGTTAAAATCAAAACAAATTCAGTCATTTTAAAATATGCTCTTCATTAAAGTAAGAATAAGTATTTCATTAACTTTTTACTCAATATGATTCACATATCAAGTTGCAACTTGTATAGGACATTATTTTCTGGGCTGATCAAAATTACGAAAAATAAAGTAAATTACTCGTATACCTGGACTATGTTAACTAAGAATTAACTGGTTAAATATAGTTTTTAAAGAAAGTATACGAGAATATTTATTTTGAGTATTTTTAGACAATGTATTAGATAGGAGTTTCTTAGAAACACTTAGCGGTAAGTGGTATTCTACCGAGAATTGGAGTAAAATACTACCAAAGGGAGTGTGGGTGGTATCTCTAGCCGGTTTTCCCTCCGAGTTACACAAACGAGTAAAACTCAAAATTAACTGGTCCATTAACCTGTGTCAAGTGTGCTCCGTACAAAGACGATTTTCTTATTCTCGTCCTGACGTCTCCTGACAGTTGTTTTGAAAAGTTCCTTCAGAAAAGTTTGCTTCTTGAGGTTAGTTGAATGGGGTGAAAGGGACAGGGGAGGGTTTTAGGGTAGGGCGACTTGGGCCGCTACTTGAAGGTCCCTGAATGCAAAGCACACCCACTTCTTAATCTTGTGTTTATTTCGGAACACTTGCTATCGCTCCCGAGGAGGCGTAAGTGTTTAAGTGGAGTAGGGGCGTACTTGGCAACTCCCCATAAATCAGTCGTGTGCTCGCGACAGATACAAATATAATTCGCAACATTCTGCGATTTATCGGCTCTGATTTTGTTGATTTCCCTGCGGGAGTTTGAATATGAGGCATTTTTTTTTTTTATTCTTTTCTGACAAAACAGTCGATTCGATTTGAAGGCGCTGAATGATCTCTCCGGGATCGACGCGGCGCCTTACCGGAAAAAAAAAGCATAACAAGTGCGGAAACGTATGAAGAATGCATGAGCAGCTCTTATCCTTCGTCTGTTGACGTTTCCACCTTGATTTTGACTTTGTTCCCAAGTAGACACAGCACTTGGTGAGTCGTTATTTGTTGCTCGAGAAGTCGTCCTCAATGGACGATTGGATTGGGTGATTGATTCTAACGAACCGAGCGCCTTGACGCTCGCTGTTTGCTCACCCCCGCCTTCCGAGGGGGTGGGAATGAGTTCTTTAATAGCATTAAGTCCTTCGGGGGAAATCCCCTGGTTAGACGTGCAATTTATAAAAAAAAAAAAGAAAAGCCGACTATACGAGGATGCACAGAAGAACGAAGCACTAGAAAATATTTTCTTTCCGTTTTTGCACCTTTTGTCAACTGAAGACTCTTCACCAAGAGAAGGTACACAATTGAATAGGGGATTCAGATATTAATGGGCTTTCTGGTTTCAAATACTGATGGGACACTTATTGGATCTGAATGCACTTCTGACCGTATAATGGGATAAGCCTACAAATCAAAAAACCACCAAACTACGAGGGAACTCACCGCTACCAAGCACCTCAATTAAATTAATGGGTGCAATGTTGAAGCTTTGACAAAATTGTAGAGTTTTGTTCAGCTTAATTGGTATAGGGTTATGTTGCATAAATGTGGGAATTCTCGGAAATTATTGAACTTGGACACATTCAGGAATCGAATTTACACTTTATGCTCTAATTAATCTACCATGATGTGTTTCCGAAACCTTTGAGTAATTTTGCGTTGTAAAGAAGAATATATTTTGTCAAGAACACTAGGATCAAAGGCCATATTGACCAGAAAAGTAAAAATCAACATATTTAAAAAAATATTTAATTAGATCCAAGTAAATTTTTACTAGAAACAAATCGCTGAAATTCTAGCCAAAAATTTATAGTAAAATTAATTATACTATAAATCCATTAAACCTGAATAGATAAGGTTCTAGTAAAATTTCTGGAATTTATAGCTTCTTATATTATAAATCAATGAAAATCAAAATATGGTATGCTTTTCTATAAATTTGTTTTTGTCAAATTTTAAATTGAACATTTTTCAGATTAATTTTTAACTTAAACGTGGAAAACAGTCGTTACAATTTGATAATATTTGTAGAAAATTTTAAATCTTCCCAAAATCTCCATTTATTCTGAATAGACGAAAAAAACGCAGCTAATAACTTTAATGAAAATTTTCTATCTAGTTGCAGCCCTCAGAACATGAAACATACATAGCGCAACTTGGCAATCTGATTACTTTAATCGTAGCAGTTTATCAATGGCTAGAATTCTAACAATTTTTTGACTGAAATTTCATCCACATTTTCATCCTTTTGCTATAAGTTCTACGTAAAATTTACAAGAAAAACATAGAACAAATTTACTATAATAATAGAGAAAAATTGCTTTTTTGTTAATATAACTACTTGCCACTTTTTACATAGGGATCCTTAGTTAATCTCCTTCTGGACTCATGTTATAAACATCACTACGACTGCATCTGGTTTGCTTTCGTGCTCCATAGATAGGCTATATATGTATCATAATTTCGCTTTAAAATTCTCGTTTGCAAAGTTGAAGTTTGCATGCAGTGTCACGCTAGTGTTTCTTCATAAAATATTGAGCACTTATGAGCCTCCCAATCTCCACAAATCACTCAATTTGTTAAAAGGTAACAGGCGTTTCTGACTTGCTATCTACCGAGATTTAGAACGTTATTCTAAAATCTAAATACGAACACATTTACACCTGAAATTCAGTGTGCAAAATTTAAGAGTAGGTATATTCGTGGTAGGCAATAGCTGAATATTTGGCTGAATATGCTCTCGGTAGCGAATGGGTTAAGTGACTGCTTTATGAGACATGATTTATTGTTATAAATTAATCTTTACCGCGCTTCATATGCACAGGGTAATTTTTCTTTCTTACTCTGTTTTCCTCTACTTCTGTTATGAATCTAATTTATTTACTCTTTTAGATTTATCATTTATGAAGAAACTTTTTGCACTAATTACTTTTTTTTTATTATTCATTTGTCGGTCGGTTTTATTTCCTGCAGATATTTAACTTTAAAATTCTAGGAAGTGATAGTTTTCTACCGCAATTTCTCCATACTCCTGCAATCTTTTAGTGAAAATTATGGAAACATCATAAATTCTAAATGTTTCCACCGGATTTTCCTAAAAATTCTACACGAGTTCTGAAAGTAAGGAAAATTTTATTTTACTTTAATTTGTAATTTTATAAGACAAAAACGTGCATCGTCGATAAAATCGAAGAAAATATTTATCTTAATTAATATTATTCGTTAATTTTAAAGTTTTTTGAAATACAAAAACTCGTGACGACAAAATGCCACTTTTTTTCATATATTCGTCATTTTTAACTCCAGACGAACACTCCTAAAAAGTTTTTCAAAATCCGTGAGGAGACCTCAATCTAGTAGAATAGTAAAATAGTCACTGTCATGAACTAATGATGAGGCTGAAATGGTTAAATTAAAATGAAAATATGTAACTATTAAATGAAAATTAAATCAATGGATTAAATTTCCTACCTTAAATATTTCGCTTTTTGGTATTTCGTTCTCCTGAAACTTTCAGGAAAACTATTAACATTAGGGGTTTTATCGAGTGAAAATTTGCTTAAACAGCGTTTAGGTCGTCAAAACACAAATGGTAGTAATAGCACCTGAGAAGCCTTGGTATTCCGAATTACCTGCAATATTCCAAATATTTCCTCCAAGGCTATAAATAAAGTAGAAGGAGTCGTTTACCCATGGAAATTTGGAGTCCTTCGAATAAAGTGAAATTTTAAAGTACCTCCCACAACCTAAAAGCAGGGTTTTTAGGACGAGATGAAGAGGACGTCGCGGACGTCTTGTCCTGCTTGTAATTTAATCGCGTTAATGACCTGTTGACACAGATATGCGGCGGTCCATTGTTGGAACGGCGGCGCAGCGCGGAAATCCGCTCATCAGGGAGTAATTTAAAACCGGGAAGACTACATTCGGGTAAAGTTATCATTTCCCCGGGAAGACGCAACGGGGCCTCCTTAATGAAGCTAAGTCTAGATAATACTTCGTAATCACGTCAGCCTGCTTGTCAGCAGTGGCAGCCGACAGACAGACAGATTTTGTAATATCCATCGCAGAAGAGCTCAACTCAACGGTGGAGTGGCACTGTTTTTCGAGGCCGCCCGATGGGGCCACCTCGCACAATATGAAATCAGAAAATCCTGCACTGTCGGGACCGCTCCGGGAGCGCGAGGTCCCCCCAAATGTTGGACGGTAATAGTTTGCAATTTTCACCGCCCGAAGGTATTCCGTTTTGCGGCTTCCTGTGAAAGCTTTGAGGCGACAAATCAATTCATTGGAAAGTTTCCAACAAAATCGGCCAGAACAATGCGAGTCCGACTGAAGTTGGAACAATTGCCCCATCGGGGGCACCCGGGGCCCGGCGGCTGCGGATGATGGCATTTTCGGTTCTTTATGGAGTGCCGAATTGCACAGACCACTTGCGAAAATTCGATACGTCAATCGATGATTTCATTATTCCCAGACAGGTTCAGGTGGGCGGCCGGAAGGTGAAAATCTTTATCTTGGCCGAGCAGAAGAGCCAAACTCGCAGACCCAGAAACACACTTCCTCTGCAGCTGCAACATTTTGCGGCCGGGCGAAACTACCCCAGAAACAACTCCTTCCTTACCAGCGGGATTTTCAAGGAATCTCCTTTTTTGTTTCCTGGTGAAAGTCGCTCTGTTCCTACTTTTTGGTGGTCATTTTGTTTTCTTGTTTCTGGTTTTTTGTTTTTTTCACAAACAAACTATTAGACAATTTTCACTTCAATTTAGTTCGGTCTATTTGCCGAATGCTTCTTTAGGGCAGCCAGTAGCGCTCTGTTGCCGCAGGTAAATACGAATTTCCTTTGGTTTTCGAGGCATACACGAACGCAGGGCAAGCAGATTCACGAGAAATCGACTGCCTCGTATTAGCGCTTTCGTACGTGTTACAGAACTGTCTAAACAGTGCCAAACTCAGCACCAGATTCCTTCAGGTTTTCTCAACTAAGTTGCAGTTTATTTATACCATTTAATTTAAAGTACGTAGGTACTCAACTCCACCCAGTAACTTATTTGGAACTTTTTAATGATCCAATTCGATATTTGGAAGAGAACTACAATATAATTTTACAATAGTGAAATATTTAGTTATAATACTATTGTATAAAATAATGTCCTTCAGATAAATTTAGTTTAACGACTTAACATAAACATATCACACCTAATTCTCGTTATAAATAGGTTTTGATGGGCTTTGATATAATATAAAAAAAACAAATTGTTGTAATTCTATCTGCCGATAAAATAATCATCCTATATTGAATTCAAAAAATATTTACTATAATATAATCTACCAAAATTCGCTAAAATGTAGCACAATTCCAGGAAATTGCAATAGAAACACATTATTTGGAATGTAGAATTGTACTGAAATTAATTTAACTATATTTACATTTTTTACATTAAGTGCAATATTGACTCCCAGATTATTACCCATTTTTAGTGATAGAAACTACTTTACTTACTATTTAGTAACCATAAATTTTTAGAAGGGTATGAAGAATAATTTTATTGTTAAGGAGGCTACATATTAATAACAATATGTAGTAAAATTGAATAGTTTAAGAGCTATCGGTCATTTCGACAAAACTGTCGTAGAATGTAGGAATTGTAGAATGATAATTTAAGACGAATTAAAAGAGAAATGAACGACCTTGCGGATTAGCGCTGATTCGACATTAACTTATTAATTTTCAAAAATGCAAACACAAATTATTTTAACAGAACGTTTTAACAAAATTATAAATACATTTCATTTTAAAAGCGAAAATTTCAGGTATTTTATCGATTCCAAGTATATGCCAGATGATGTTAAAATTGATCCTTGTCTAATGATTTTTAAGGTATTGTAAAAAGGTTAAAATTTATACGAGCTACTTAGAGGACAAATTTAAAATTTTTTTAACCAACTTTGTCAAAATGACTAAGTTAAAATAGAGATTTGCGGAGTTTTTGTGCCGTATGCTTTCCTCACATTTCTACAAAAATGCTTCAGATAAAGGTTAAAAGAGCAATTAAAATAGCTTTAATTAGAGGGTTTAAATGATGTTTTTGTAAACTTTTTCCTATAATGAGAGGCGAAAAAGTACCAATTGTTGTTTATAGCTGAGAAGCCAATAGTTTAAATATTATTAAAGCAAGAAGCTCTATTTATTGAAAAGGAATTAGTGATTAATAATTCTCCTGCTTAACATGCATTTCGAGTAAAATCATTTTTCCTAGTGCATTTATAATATGTATGTTTTTGTTGGAATACTTGAGAACTATCATATTTAAATCAAATAATAAATAGGCAAGAGAAACGAATTTTAATTTATTTTAAAGTCAATTCAAATGAGCTATACAAAGACATTGCTCATTTTTAAAGCGTTTCGCAAATTTTTGTATTATTCCCAATACCTTTGATGCAACAGGGTCCTCAGTTTGCCCTTTATCCCAAGTTCATTTTCCACAGGGAGAAACAATCGAGCAGAATTAAATGGCCGTAAATCAGAAAATATCTTCAATTTACCCGTTACTTGGAGTGACATCCTCTTGCGACTTTTAAGATTTGAAATAATCTCCAATTTCATCGTGAGATGCTTTTTCCTGGAAGAAAGAAAAATTTCTTCACCTTCCGCGCCTGAAGTATCTTCGCATCTGTCGAAAGCTGAAGGCGGATGCCAGAAGGCGAACGCGAAATGAGCCGAAAAGGGCGGACAGGGAGGGATGCTGGAAAATATAATATGAAGAAATTTTTCCACCCACCGAATAACGTTTTTTGTATAGGGATGAGATGTTATAGCATATTTTCTGGTGGGTGCTAATTTTTTCGACAAATGCCTGCATAAGTCTTCAGTCACGCGATTTCAAAAGCAAACCCAAAACCATTTGAGTGGAAGATATTTCAGCAAATCTCATTAAAATTGACCTAGATCAGCGGGAAGGGAGCTGGTGTGGCTGGATGGGAATGGGATTTATCTACTTTTTGTCCAGGGATGTTTTTACCGCCCTCGCCTTCCCTGTGGTTATTTAACTGCCGGCCGGCTGCTCTCCCGGGGAACCATTAATTTCTTGCAACACATTTAGCAGGGGAACGAACAAATTTCCCATGCCCCGAAACAGAATAAAACTTTAAAGTTATCCCGAGGGCGCGGGTGTGACAAGGAACTTCATCAGCTTTTGTTATAAAGGGGCGGCATCCGGCAGGGCCCCCAAATCGACTGATGGCCCATTAATGATTCAGAATGCATCCAAACTGATAGCGTCGTGTGATGATTTAGTTTTCTCACGTTCACGCCCAACTTGGAATTTCTTTAAAGTTTTTGAGTCCTCCCGGCAAAGATTAACTTTTGGCCCCCCCTGTACAACAAAAACAAAAGCGGGCAAAACTGCTGCCTGCACTCGTTCCAAAGTACCCGGGCCGCTCCAGACGCCGCCCGCCGCCAGGACTCGGCCGGGGGCTCCTTCGGGATCTGCTTGGTGCTACTGTTGCAGCATCCCATGGATCCAGCATCCAAGTTGCAAAGTTCAGAGCCAGCGGATTTTGAGGTGTGCTCCCGAGCTGAGTGAATTTTATTATGCACTTGTATGCGTCCTCACGTCCGGCGCGCTCTGGGTCAAGAGTAGGAAAGCAGCTTCCAAGGAGGGCGGGGGTGTGCAGGGGTGATCTATGGTGTCATGCAATAAAATATCCTTTTCAGCGATAAAGCTGAGGGCTTTTGTAGTGCAGCGTAACACATGAATTTAAATTTTGCGCTGCAACGATTGCCATACAACGGAATTTAAAGTTATGACCCCAACTCCCTTTCCCTCCCTTAAATTTATTGCATCCCTGCCCGTTATTTCTTATTTGCATCCTCCAGATTTACTGACGATCCATCTTCGAAATTGGCTTCATCCCTACGTGCTCCTCGCGCAGAATTGCAGCTTCTAATGAATGCAAGCTGCGCTCCGCGGCCGTGTCACCTGCGTTATTTGGTGAACTACGAAACCTTAGCCTCAGACCATTTTTACAGACTTATAAATTTTGTCACCGTCATCATATAAATTATGGACGACCATCTAAAATTCTTGGTGGCGCATAATCAGCACATTCTTATTGTGGGATGCATCCTCATGAACTCAGCCACAAACTCTCTTAGTTTGGCTCATAATTTTGGCAATTTCCGAAGACGCTCTTTCAATTTTATTTGCAAAAAAATTTTCTTTGCATGGACGGACGCTATTAATTAGTTTTTAACTTATAGAAGTCTGATGCTCAGATAATAGTTTATTCCTTCTTTTCGAAACTTCCCAGTTCAAGAGGGTTTAATGCCTTTAAAAAAAAAATAGAAAATGAAGTTTCTTTGAACGAGAAAAAATATCCCATGAGATTTTGTAGGAAAGTAAACGCATCATCCCTTCTAACACTGCCCAGTTGAGTTAACATATCACAAGAAAAATATACTCTGAAAATGGACTTAAAAAATACTGAAAATTGAATTTTAGATGGAATTCAATCTGAAATAAAACGGTGATTTTATTATTTGCCCGGAAAGTAGACAGAAAACATATTACATCAAGACAGACTGAAATGAGGCGGAAATATTTTTTCAGCCGGAAAAGAAACTGAAGCCAATCTGAAAATTTATGAGTACCAGCAAGATATTGAAAACAGACTGTAGTTTTCCAACTTTTGGGCTTCAAATATTGAACTTAAAAAATTTTCAACTACTAAACTTAAATTCATTAGAATTGAGATGAAAAGAAAAATATTAAACTATATTAATACATATAAACATATATATATGAATATATTTTTGTCCATACGTAAACTTTTTTAAGTGTAGGTAGGTAATAAATTCATCTATATTTTATTTCGACTATTTTCAGTATTTGAAGTTTGCTCTTTTCTTCACGACAAGTGAACTGAAAAGAAAACTAACTGAATTTGAGCGAAAAGTGTATTTCAATCAATTCAAAAGTTGCTAATACGATAAACAAATTTTCGAAAATGTTCCCTTCTTACTGATAATTATTTTCCAGTATACTAAGGTCATAGGCTCTAAACCGATGAATAAGCAATTTAGATGTTCGCAATAAATGGAAATGAATGAGTAGATTTTTCAAAAATGGTTCAAATCTTCACCCAAATGAGCGAGGAATTTCCTTTAATACAAACACAGCTTAGCATTTATGTGGTAAATAAAACGAAGAGCTGATATAACAAATTACTAATGGGTTTTAAATCACTAATTTTTGCAAATCAAAATTTATAAAAAGACAATTTTTTTACAAACCAATTTGGTTAATAGCCACTTTGGTTTGAACTGACTGTAAATGGCTAGATTAAATTTCACAACACTTTTATCAGTCATAGTCATAGAATGTAAACAACACAATTTTGAAGCAAAACAGAGTGTTATAATTATCAAATTATTTCGAAAAGTGTTTCATTTTATTATAAATTTTTCAAATTACATTTTCAGTTACATTATCTTCGTAAAAAGCTAGTTTTGATCAGAAATAACAGCGGAAACTGAGACTGGAAATGGATAAAATACAAAGATTCTAACAAGTTTAAAAATAAAAAACTGGAAATTATAAATACCTACTTCATATTCTCAAAATAATAACAAAAATGCATAACGATAATATTATTTTTTTGGAATTATATAATACATATACTAAGACTATTCATCCACAATACCAAAAAATGGGTCAATAACGTAACAAAAATTCGATCACTTTTAATACCTGAAATAGTTGGCTTCAAAATTTCTGTTACAACTTTCTGCATATTCATTAGAAACTATTTTAACCCCTTAATTTAAAAATATTTCCGCCTTTTTATCAAATATTCGCAATAATTCTTGAAACGAACGAATTACAAATAAATATTCTATCTTATATCTTATTTGTTCGAGTACCATTTCATTTTTCTAGAATTAAAAGCTATTTTTCAGATTTGATAGATTTGTTATTGAACTTTAGTTTTTAGTTTTGGATAAACTGCAATATTATACCCAGAATCTTACAAGAACTATTTTCAGTCTCAGGTCAAGTACTAAAGTTGGCCAATTAATGAGAAGTTACTTTTATTTCTTTAATTTGCTATAAGGAGTTATGCCCCAGTCTTTATTATAATAAGTAGGTACCTTAAAAGTTACGAGTTATTTCGATATTTTACCTGAACAATTCCCAACTTCCAAAAGGGGTCAGCATCCACATAGGTAATATAATTTAAAAATTAAACGCAAAAGTGTACTTGAACAAAAAAAAATAAATAAAATAAGGGAAAAGTTAAATTCGAGTAATATAGACACAGCACAGCGCTATGCTAAAAGAGCCCGCGAAATACTCGTAGAAGGAGAAGTTTTCGATCCTTTACTGGGGTCGTCAAACTTCCGGCCCTCGTTAAGGAGCCTGGAGTAGGTATAGTTTGTTTTCTTACATATTTAAGACGAAACTTCCCCGAGGATCTGAAATACTCATGTTCGCCAGCGTCGTCTTGCAGTCGGGTAGTTTTTCGTTAACCTAGCAAAAATCAATTTCCGCTCTTATGATGATTAAGTGAAAAGGAGGAATTGCACCGACAGGCTCCCCGGCTGTCTCTGGAGCGCCTGCACCCGCGTAGGGCTCATCCCGCGGCGACAAAGGGATGCACCAGGAAGTGATGTCATGTGAATATGAAATACCTTAAAAGCCATTTGGTGTTCCAATCGGGGAGCGGCAGTGCGCTCCCATGGTCTAGAAGGGCTGTTTTTTCGGCACACAGCTCGCAGGGCTTCCGTCTTCTGATTTGCACAGGTGTAATTAAGCGAATGCAGGTGGGTGGGGGTGGGCGCCTGAGTTTACCTGAGTTTATCTTAATTCCATCAGAATAACTCCGGTGCGGTGTTTAGTCGCTTTAATTACGAGTCAAACAACACTATCTCTGCAGACAGGGTGCCCCAAAACGCAAGGATTATTTAAGACAACAGATGCGGGGGTGGGCCGGGACAGGTCGTAGGGATCTCATTATGAAGGCCCTGATCCCCTATTATGGACAATCAAGTCCTAATCCCAATACACTTGAGTTTTTCGATGATGCCTAAGTAGAGATCATTAACGAGAACCATTTAATTGATTGCTCCTCGTACTCGGCTACAGCCTTGTTAGGGGCTCAACAAGCTTCCCTGTATCGATTACTTATTAATTTATACGGCCTGCTCATCAGCTTAGTTAATCAAGTTGATGTCTGTGTTTGCATAGTGGTGTTTAATTACGTGAAAAATACTGCAATTACGGTCGGAATGATTCTATCAAGGACACCGTCGTAAAACAAGTACTTCATCGACCCTTGACATACACGGGAAATTTCCTGCTTGGGCTTCAATAATTTTCAAGTATTTTGTCTGAGAGGATTTTATGGCAGTTATTTGATGTTGGAGCATTTAAATTTAAGTTGAACCTAATTAATTTTGTGCGAATTACATTACTTGTTAACTAGTTATTAGTACTTTCGCCAAAATAGCATACTTTGGACTAACCAACCCCATCAATTTTAGTAATTTTCTAGCATAATTCATAACCTAGATATTACATGCTTTAGTACTGTAAGAACCCCGTCAAATAGGGTTAGTAATTTTTAATCAACTTTCATTTTACTATAATCTTTAATTACTAATATATATTAAACTTATTAAACTATTAACAAAACGCCAGTGGCTTCGTTGTACTGTAGGAACAAGAAAAATAATTGTTCATACCAACTTGTGGTATCATTCAGAAGTTATACCTACACATATTTTTTATACATTACATATGTACATATATTGAAATGTTTATGACTATTTCTCTTATGTACGGTTTAAGTAAAAAATGTTAATTTGTATATTTTAGAATAGTTATTTCGAGGATCTAAGTTCAAATAATAATTAAGGAGAGTCTAAAGATTCGAGCGGCTGACCAAATAACAAAAACATCAACATTATTCTTATTACAAAATTCAACTAAAATATGGTTAAATTCGCACATGGTCTCCGATCCTTTTCACAATAAATCTAGTTAATTTTATACGTGTTACGCGATAGTTCCACCATTTGTGAACATATTTTAATTATTCTTTTTTTTTTATTTAAAAGACTATGCCTGGTGTGGTCCCACATAAATTTGGTTAAGATCTGATGAATAATAAAATGTGCGAAATAAAAAATTGTTCTCATAACATATAATTGCCTTAAAAATATCAGAATCCCTAAAAAGAGTATAAAATAATGTTCACTTTTTTTTAGGGCTTCTGATCCTTTGTGGTTCTATTTTTATATAACTTTAACATTATTAGTACTAAAAAATATTTATAACCTGAAAACTTTGTCAAACCGTTTGCCCTTATGTTGTCAATTTGAATTAAAATCTTGCTAAATTACGAAAATAACAAGAAAGTTAGTTGTCTTCTATTTTTAGATATACATAACTACTTTCAATGTTAATTTTAACTGAAACAATATTTAATAATGAAATAATATTTAATAAGGACTCAACTTTCCACTTAATTCATTTTTTGGGTAAACAGCAAAATGTAAATAATTAATTAATCAATCATGTAAGAACTTATTTTGATTAGGTTATGTTAAAGTTATTTTTTTTGTAATTCAAAATATTGGTTATTTACCCTAATTTTTTTTTTTTTGGAAAAGTGATGTTTCGATGTACCATTTTTGGATAAAGTGTTGTTTTGATATGATTTCCGGGAAAATCTAGGTTTGATAATTTCCGAAATGGAAATGTTTTGTGTTGATATTAAACGACTGTTTGGAAAAGCTGAAACAAATTTTGTTTTAAAATGTTGCCAGATTCACATAGACTTTTTTACATAGTATTGGATATACATAAGTAGCAACACATTTAAAGTTTATAGCTTCTAAAAAATTTTATTTAAAGGATTAAATTAGTTTTAACCAGCACTCAAGTGATTGCTTTTATATGTATTATGGAAAATAAGTTTTTGAGAAAAACATGTGCAATTAAATTTTATTCTTATTTTATTATTAGATAAATGATGTTTGGAATTGAACCATTCTATGTATTAATGATTTTTATTTATCTATAGGAAGGATGCTCTTTGAACTGCTTTTGTCTTTACTAACTTGTTAATTTTAACATTGTGCTTCGTATGCAAAAACAAAAAGTTTAGTCATTATCTGTAGTAAAATAATTTTATTCGTTTAAATATCTACATAAAGTAGAGAATCGCAAAAACCACTAAACATCTTTAGGTACAGGACATAATCATAATTTTTTTACTAAATTTTACTACATATATAAGAATGATTTTTTATAGCCGTGTTATATAAGTTCTTCAAAAATTTGTTATTGAAACTAGAACATTTTTCTAAAATTTTCGCAGAATCATCATATACGATTTGTATGATATGATTCCAGGACCTAGGGAATGATTTGGAGTTTCGGAAATTCCCCGAATGCTCCAGAAAAGTCATACAATGAATTTATGGAGCTGCTCCGATATTACAATCCAATCGCTCACTCAATAAAGCTGTTATCGCCGGGAGCCACTTCGGGAGCTCAACCTGGGGACGGCCTTTACAATTCATTTGGCACTTAATGGCGCAGCTTGTTCGGGAATGAACGGCAGGGAAATAGGGCGCCCCAGTCCAATCATAGAATTCATTTTGCGACCGCTCAACCGCTATAGATCAGGCCGGGCCGCGCTTAATGTAATTTCCAATTTAAATTGCCGTCCAAAAGCAAGAAGGTGAAAGTAAGATGCCAAATCCTCTTGGCATAATTGAATTTAACCGACAACAATAAAAAAGAAAATTGTCTTCATTAACGAGCGCGGCGGGCGAGCACCCTGAAAAAAAAAAAAAAAAATTGTCCTCTGAATTTTTCGCGGGGCTCAGCCTTATTTAAGGACTCGAATTCCTCTTAGCTGCGGTGGTCCCCATTAAGGCGACGACCTGTTGAGCCCCTGTGCTGCCCCGCCGCCATCCAGCTGTACGTGAAGCAATGCCGGATCCTTTTGACTTCTTTATTCGCGGGGGCCCCAAACATTCCGTCGTCGACGTCTTCCGCAAAGGACCAGCGGAGCCCTGGTTTTGTACTTATCGGGCGCGGTGCTTGCATGTGTCAGGGATCTCCTGTGCGCCTCAAAGGGCACTAAAAACATGGTAGGGCTCCGGAATAAATTGTGGGGCTCTGCTGTTGTTCGAGGGGGGCAAAAAAGCAGCCCGCTTTTGGGTCGGCCCTTAATATCATCCATGGCGAGGTTACGTAAACGCAAAAATGCCCAGACCAAAAGCATAATTTTGCTGCAAGACCGCCGAAGCGAAGGACGTCGGTGTGTCGTCGTTGGGGCAAAAAAGAGCCCACCTGTGGGGTGGGTTTTGGGGCACTTCGGTGCGTTTTAAATCCAAGCCCCACATCCTGAGGACACCACCCACACGCCCCTCACCTGAATCTGAATGCATAAGAAATTTGTTTTATTGGCACAAATTCTGAAGATGAAATACGGTGCCGCCCCAGCGCCCGTTCACCTGAGTTTTATGAGTTTATCACAAAAGTTTGGGCCGATCATTTATTATCGGCGCGGGTGATAAAATTCTCGCCATGAAAGCCACCGTTCGTTTATGGCGACCATTTATCAAGTTATTGCAAAATCAAAAGTTCCGCCAGCAGAGGCGCCCGGGACGAGTGAAACATCATAAAATCAGCTGAATTTATTGACTGGCTGGGGACTGGCCCGTGCCGGGACGTGCCATAGATGTGGCACGCGATAGGTCGCTTTGTAGTCCTCTTTAAAACGACGGAGATCCTTACAATTTTCCAGGATTGCTTAGTTTTTAAGCGCGCTCAAACTTACAAAGTGGTTTTATAGTGGCCCCAGACGATGTGTGAACCCCCGGGACGCAGTGCGGAAGAGTTTGATTTGTCCGGTACTTGCGAAGCGCCTTGTCGTCGTCAAACAAAGTCCGGAGGGGCTTAAGCGGAAGGATTTTGAACATGAGTCCGAAGCAGGTGACCGGCAGTAAAACAAGCTAGAGCGTGATAAAAATGGACTCTAAAAGCGTAACACGTCTTGGTGACACCAATTTAAAAGGCGGAATGGGTGCAAAATGTAACAAACATTTACAGCGGTGAGGATATCAAAGAGTAATAAAGTAGAAGTTTACCGAGTTCCGTCATGGCACTTGCTTTTATCCGTTCCAACAAATGAAATCTTTCAAGATTAGATCTATTAAACTACTAACACTTAAATACCCTTAGATATAAAAAAAAATGTGTGGCTGTCGTGGGACTACCGATAGAAGCGTAACTTCAAAGAATATGGTTACTGAATAACATAAGTTGCTTTATAAGTAACCGTTGTGTAATTAACATAAAATATATAAAATAATTTGCCTAAAAGGTTTGAGCCTAGGCTAAAAATGGTCTTATCTCTACTTAGCATACATAGAGTGATATGCTTCAATACATGGACTTCAGAGAAATAATTAATGATTTTGCGTCGAAAAAATCACGTAAAGAGTGTCTCTCACTTTAATATGGCAAGTTTTTTGACTATCCAGTATTGCTCATCCAGAACTCATGAAGATTCCAAGGAAATTGTATGTTTTCTTTATAATAAACATTTGTATTTTAATTGTAAAAATAAAATTGTTAAAAGAGAAATTCTTCAAGTTAAAAGACCTGCACTTTTTTTACTGTCCTTGGATCTAAAGCCTTCAAATTTGGCTTTGCTGATGAATCAAACCCTAAAATTAAATATGAAAATATTTAGTTCCCTGTTTCAGCGAGGGTTTGGTTCCTTTGTCTTCTGCAAATAATAGCGAACTCCATATTTTCGGCGAAAGAATTATACATACATTCACTATCTTTTCCGATAATTCGATTATTTAAGTCAACTACTTCTAATTGTTTAAACATATATGTGTGTATGTATATATGTATGTACACATGTGCGTTAATCGTTCGAAATTAAACCATTGAAATTTTAAAATTATTCAAAAAAAAAAGGAAAATTATATTCCGCAGAATTTCTTTTCTTCTTTAATTTTAAGCTGTATTCACAAACCCATTTAGAATATTCGTTTAAGTTTTGGTGTTCCAATTTGGGTCTTTTGAGTTCTAATTAAACTAATTTTTATTTTATATTATAGGAACCTTTAGCCCATTTTAATAAAAGGATAAAAGAATTTAAAATTAGAATTGAGTCGAATTTTTAAATATTAAATTTTTGTCACAGTTTTGAAAATGAAGTAATGTTTTTCGTCCTTTTTTCGACTTTTTTAAAACTTAAAAGGAAAAGCTATGATAGATATCACAATAATTCTAGTTTGGGCTAGAGCTACGTATGTACTGAGTAGATATACCATAAAAATTTGAGTGAAATCAATTGAGTAGTATTTAACATATCATGTTAGCCAGCGTAAAAAATGCAGCTTCGATAAAAACGTGTTGAAAGTTGGAAGAATGTTTTTGAGTCATTGTGATTTTGATTGAAGTGTCTAAAAATTCATTTGGTATAACTTTCCAATGACTTTGAATATCGAAAAAACTTTGTACCCACATGTTTCAGAGTTGTTATAGATATATTATAATTTGTAAAAAAAAATTTCGATTTATTTTTTACCAATCAAACGAAACGACTCCATTTACGGATTTCAAAATGTTCTTCTTATTATTTCGAAATTTTTAAACATTTCAGAATTCAACCACTTTAAAAATCTAGTATGTATGTGTGTAAATAATACGATTTTATGTCGTGCACTTAAGGATTGGAAGGGTTCATTAAAGTAAAGATTGTCTAAATTGAATAAACGTCGTTGTGTCTACTTAACTACATCAGTAGGTACTATTACCACTTTTGTTAGAAATGAACATTAACAGTTTATGTGTATCGCAATTCCTTTTGATTGTTTAGGTGTATGTTTTCCTCGGAATCAGACATTTCAAACACAAATACTTCCATTTTGATTACAAAACTGGTAACCTTAGCTATGTCGTTTTGCTAAGTTAAGGGTCCTGGATTTATCGAGTGCTCCACACTCGTCCCTCATTTTCATCCAGAGCCTGGGCCGTAAAGACGTGTGTGTAGTCATTAGCTCCGTTCATTGCACCTCCAGCTGAAGTCAATGGCTCATTTGATCCTCTTCCACGGCATGTCAATCCATTGACTTAGTGAGCTCTGAAATGATGCGGCGACTCCCTTCGCATTGCCGGCAATTTGTAGCATAATTGCCGTACATCGACCAGCTAAACACTACAAGATACCACCGGAGCAACAGTGGGCCGGGCTCCGCCCCCGTTGTCGGGGGTGCACGCACAAAAGGGAATCTGCCACCCCCGCCCTCGCCAGGGCAGCATGGCAATAAATTTTTATTCGCCCTTTACACCAGCACCTTCTGGAGCCGAACTCGAGTGGTCCGGACTAATTGCGTAGATAATGTTCAGTTTATTTGTGGATACGCCGTCAATGCGTTCTGATATTGCCCTGGTGAGTGTCCTTTTATCTCGAATATTTGGGCGGACTAGCAACATACTCCTCGGACTGTCCGGAGGCTACACTCGCCCATTCCGGACTGATCCTTTCCAATTAATTAACTGCTCATCCCTTCTTTGCTTGCCTGTTTTGGTTTAGAGATTTTGGGGGATTTCGAAAATCTCCGAATATTTTGTGCTCGAACATTTTAGAGCTTTCCATGAAAGTGTATAATTCGAGCAGTGCCTAGACCTTGATGCAATGTATTATACTATGCACTTAAAGCAACAGTCATCAATTATGCTCTCGAAAACAATTTAATAAACTCGCGCTACTAGTGGGATATCCTACCCTAAGCCCAATACCCCAGGTCATTTCTACAAAAACATTTTTCCATTATAAATTCGTAAATTGATTTCCACTTTTTAGAAAAATTATTTCTACAAATATTTACGTTCAACAGCTCATGATTAAATCCCTCACTTACTCTGATTAAGTGCTTCTCCAAAATGAACTTATCGTTGCGAGAAATATATGAATTTGTATCCTGTATGGTGTATGCCTGTATTTAGTAATTTTTGATATAAAAACAAATTCTCAGTAACTAAAACCTTTTTAAATATTGGATATACAAATAAACCTAAAGTACTCAAAAACATACTAATGAACAAAAATAAATGATTAGGAAAAGAGGGAAAAGCTTAACATTTGAAAAGAACCCAAATTTAAAACAAAAAGAGTAAGACATTTAAATTAGAAAGGATTAATGAGTATTAGAACCACCACAATCAAAAATACTCTCCTTTTAAGAGCATGCTTATGAGATTAGGAGGTGAAATTAAAATATGAATTTTTGTGTATGCTTTTAAAAAATTTTATATTAATGTACTTTGCGTAGTGTTGTAATATTATTACTAGACGAGACTTCTTAATTACAATTTTAAAACTACCGAATACGTAATATTTTGGCTGCATTCAAACAACAATTATAAATGGATATACCACGCCGGCGCTTAACTAAAATTTAATAAGAAGGTGTTTGATGAGTTTAAGACGAAAACAATTTTTTTTGAGTTTAGAATTAGAATTAGAATATTTTTCAAAGATGATATACATATAATTTTTAAACAATAAAAACCATAGAACGCGAATTTAATTTCATGCACCCATAATATTGTTATTATTACTTACTTAAGGTTACTACCATGCATTATACCAATCGGACCTAGTTCTAAGATTAGAGGGTTCTCTGAATATGAACATATATGTATCTCAAAAAATTTATTCGCTATGGTGTCTATGGATCTAAATCTAAATCTAGAATCATTTTTAGTATTTTAGTTTTGTTAATATTCCAAACCAATATGTTGTACAGAATTATATAATCAATTTATTTTATCTTATATCGTAAAGTGCAAGGAAAATCTGCTGCATAAAATTGGTCCCAATGTGGCATTTTTGCTATGGAAGAATTTGAGCCAAGGTATACCTTGAACTGACTGACGATTAGATATTTAAGAAACTGAGGAAAGTTGAAGATTATCAGTTTTGTGTAACATCATGCCTGATTGAATATCAAAAATTTTTACTTTCGAAATTTGTTTTGATATATCATAACTATAGACATCCTCAGAACGAGGTGAAAAGTATTATGACCTGATTAAAAACCATACTGTTGATTTAGTATCACTTTCTTTTCTTCAGTTTGGCTAAAAAGAAGGCGGATTGGGCTAACTGGTTGGAATCATTTTGGTGATTTCCTATGTTTTAAAACTGGGTCTTTGTTTTTTTATTTGCTCAAAATTTTTTTACATTGTAAGACATATACAAGATTTACATACATAGTGTGGCCATATAGAATCATTTCTTTTCGCTCGTGATACTACCATATTTATTTGACTTGCAGCTAAGAGTTGTACTGAAAATTAGTTTGTAGCCTTTCTAATTGTAAACTAATTAAAAATGAACTGGAACAATTTGTTTTGGCTCTCCACCTATTTAAAATCGTTAATAACATGGTTTGTAGATAACTAAATAAATCCTGTCAAGCGATCGTTTCGCCGTCATAAAAGCGTAAATAAAAAGAAATCGTTTCGAAATACTTTAGCGTGACGGCTAATTAAAAGGAGCTTCTTACAGTCATTGCGAAATCCTTTCGCTCGCCCCATCAACGAGAGCATAAAACTCCTTATTCCGCCCGAAGAATACTGCGGCAAGCACGTTAAATACTTTCATCAGCGTTTGCCAGCGAATGTCGCAGTTTTATGTCGCCATCGTAATAATCTGAAAGGATGAAATGTTTCAGTAGGTTGAACTAATGAATGCCGCCGGAGTCGTGATGTAGCGCTCCGTCCCCGCCGCACCGGAACACCCTGTGTCAGAGGAGCACCAAAAGCGGCAATATATTCAAGGAAATGTCACCGAAATCTTAAATTTCTGAGCGTGTCAGAAGCAACTATGCTGCCGCCGAGCACCATGAGCACTCCCGACAAACATCACCGGCGAGCCGGCAGAATGGCGGCGGGATGTACGAGCATAACTTAAAATAGTTAAAACAAATGGCGTTCATTACTTCACGCGTTATTTGCGCCGAAAGATTGTCATGAACAGCAGGAAGCAGGAACATGCTCCTCGGGAATCGGGCGTTAGTATCCTTGAACATGCCCCCCGACAGCCCAGAGTTTGCTCGGCCCAAACCCAGCAAATCTTCGCAAACGACACACAAAGCCCTCTACTTAATTAGTTTCCGCACGAAATTAATTTGCCGATTGTTTTATTAAGAATTTTGTGAAACTTCTTCTGACTAATGCATTCCCACCCCAGGAGACATTCGAAACGGACGATAATGCATTTTACGAAAAGCGCATTATTCGGTGTTTGTATCTTTCCTTGAACTGCACACTAGTTGTAAAAGTTCCGAACCTAGAAATTGCAAACACTTCGTTCTGTTAAATAAGAACTGAAAGACAGAAAGACAGAAAAACAACAAAATTGTATCTTATGTGCAACACTATTTAATGCTTTCATTTTCATGAATTTCTTATTTAAAGAATTTGTACATACCTACATCTTTAAATAGAAATTATTATAATAACGAGCAACATACTTATGCAAATTATACATTAGCTATTGAAAAAATAAAAATTCAAACTTAAACTTCGCTTATATATCCGTGTTTGAGAATTAACTAGTCAAAGTATTTAAGAAAATAAAAGATTTCTTACTAACTCACATTTTCTCAGTAAATACCATAGTTCAAATTTCTCTGTAAAAATATGGTTATTATTTAATTTTAAACACTACGAATACTGATTAATTTTTAATAATGTAAAATTCACTATTAGTTTTCGACATTTTTTGTTGATATTAAAAATATAATTTTAAGAGTTGGAAATATGCAAAGAAGAGACCGAAAACAAAATAATTATACTTATTTCTATAGACGTTTTTTATCCCAAAAGGGTTAGACCTCAAAAATAAAGTAAAAATTACTCTTAAGTCCTGACGACATTTTAGAAAGCAATAATTTAAATTTTTAAGTTTTAAGGTTTAAAGAATAACTTTTAAAATACATATGTCTTGCAAGTTTTTCGGTTCTTTGAAATAAATATGAACATTGGGGGCTAACAAAAATCGACTATTTATATTTATGATTTTTATCTTAAAGGTTATATATATTAAGCAACTATAATTGTCATCAAATTCTTACTCTATAGCTTATAGCTTAACTTTTAAAGATTTAACGTATGTATCTAATAGAAAAAGCAAACGCATAAGTTTTTACTAAAATTTTAAAGTATATGAACTAGACAATTTTTTAATGCCCAATAAAGTGTTATAAATAGTAATTAGTTATTTCTTATTCTTTTAGTAGAATAAGTGTAATTATAATAATTATGTAGAATAAAAAGCAAGCTATTTTATTAAAAATTGATTATTTCACAGTTTGAAAAAATTTCATGCTATATTTTCACACTCCATTGCGAGCGTTTAGAGTGTAAAATTAATATACATGTTTTGAGAAACAAACAAACAAGTCTAAATTTTCAATTGGAACTTGTCCAAATTGTAAATTTCACGCATAAATATTAACGAACAATATACATACATATGAAGATATTTTAAATTTTAAGTTAAAAATTTGAACTTGTTTCAATTAAAAATTGGGACTTGTTTGAGTTGGAATTTTGGAATAGTTTGATTTGAACTTATTTGCATTTATCTGTGCTGAAAATTCGGACTAGTTTGAAATAAAAATGGACTTCTTGAAATTGAAAGCGACTTTTTTGAATTGAAATTCAATCATATTGATTAGAAATTAAAAAATATATATTTATTACATATGATTTTAAAACCGACTTATTTACGTGTTTGCTATTTTGGTTAACCCTAAATATAATATTTAATATATAATATATTCTCTTTTTATCAACAAAATTCTCATAATAAATAGAGGAGTTTAAATAACTTAAACGACAAAACGAGTTATTTCCACGTTGCAGTCTCTGTCAAAAAAATATAAGGGTGAGATGCAGGCCTATCTGCGGTTTGTTGCTCCGGCAGTTTTAGACACGGGGCATCATCAGTTTCTGGCTGTTAAATGGGGCTCAGTGTGCGGTTTTTTGCTCCCCAGCAGCTGGGTGCAAGCAGAAAAATTCACAAAAACTTGTGTGTGGAAGAAAACTAAAAATTCTCGAAAAAGATAGAAAACCAAAAAAAAAATATATCCTATTTGTTTTTGCTCGGCAGACTTAATTAAACGTCATTACGAGGAAATTAGCCTGGCTGGCAACGGGTAGAGGAAAAATTAAAGCGTACCATAAGGCGAAACGCCTTCGCTGAATTGTACTATCGCGACGAAGCCCCAATAGCCCCCCACCTATCCCACTGTTGCATTTTCACAATTTTCTAGATTTTTAGCGAAACATTTTTATATACATATACATACATATATATATTTTTTTTTTGTTCGCCGTAGTATTCCCACGACCACCCATTTCGGCATTGCCAGTTTTGTTCGGAAAAGGTTCAAAGCATTTCCGCCTCTGTCCTTCTTTTGTGGAACTGAGGATTCACTCTAATTCTGCTAGAGATTCTAGTTTATCTACAGAGGGAAGGAGGATCTGAAATGGTTTTTACAAAATCTCGCAGTTTTAATGAGTTTTTCATGTCTCGTAGAAAGTTAATTTCAGACAAACTGCACCACGGCCCGAGGAATATACCTCTCGTGGTATAGGGAGCTAATGAGAGACCAACCCCTTTGCACTTTGTTTAAATTTAGTTTAAATTGAACATTCTGCTACGATGTAAGGACCCCAGCGCTCTTCTATTCAAGATTAAATAAATCCCGATTTCGATCTGGCGCTCTTCAATCCACCACAAGGCTCATTTGGTCTATGAAAACATGCGGAATTGATTGAACTGCAACTGCATCTTATTCCTTACAAAATCACATCTTCATCTCGAGGGGTAGTTCCAGTGGGGAAGGATAAAAAGATGCACTTTAGTTCTGATTACCTGAACGAGGTCAATTCCTTCAGTTGTTTCCCGTATTGAAATTGCAAAAATGCTTATCTACCCTAGGGAGATCTTCTAGCGGACGGAAAATTAATATAAGAAGTCAGTCTTTCACCTATTCAGTTTGCGGGAGGCCAACTTACTTGAATACCTTTTCTAAGCAACAGAATTCCTTTGCTGTGAAAGAGTTATACACTCAATCTTACTTTAGGTTCCTGCAGGTTACGCTTGAAAGGAGATAATTTCAAAGGCCAGGGGAGATCCTGCACGTCTTCATCCACTTCCGCGCAAGTGGGGCAAACATAGCGAAGAAATCCCCAAAGTCAAAATTACATTTGCAAATTGGCGAAGTCCATTTTCATAACGTTTTCTATGACGAGTCTTTTTAGGGTATTCCCCGGCTAACGAAAATTCTCCTCTCGGAGGTGAACAGGAAAAACGTTTTAAAGCGTACCCTCAGCATCCCAGGCACCGATCCTCCCTTAATTTGGAGCATGGCTCCCAGGTGTATGTTGCTGTCACATCTTGGATGATTCTACGGCTTACTTAAGGAAGCCCCTGTCATGTAAATCACGTATACACGGCAAAAGTCTCAGCCGGTAAAGGGCACTGTCGTCGTCATCGTCCTCATCGCCGGAAGGGAAAGGGACGAGACGGGACACGGGAGGGGTAGGTAGGGTCCCCCCATTCATAGTTCCCCAGAAAGACACACGCGCTCGAACGCCTCCCACGCTCGAGGGGGCCCCTCTCGGGCTCGTTACGATCAACAAGTCGCCGCTTAATTGAATTGTAGGAGCACCCTATGAAAATTCAAAGGACCCGAGCCAATTTCATTTGCATATTTTATGGTCGAGTGTTAATACCCTTCTGTCTGGATGGGATTCTTGGCAGGGGCTTGAGCAATGTGCCCGCCGCTCGAAACCATCTGTCGAGAGTTATCTATTCATATTCAAATTGGGGCTAAGCGTTTAACGCGATTTTTGCGAGATGTCCACAACTCGTGGATCTCATTATCACCATTAGGCGGTGCTGCACCCTGTGATATTACGAGGACATTATAAGCACCCTGCTGCTTCCGCTGCGCGGCCCTTCGCCCTCTCCGGCCTTCCCACTTCAGGTGCTTTAATTTTACCTGGCTTGCACTCCTCCCATTTCAGATTAATTGGGGCGACGCACAGTGGCAGCGGAGGCGTCGCGCAGCAGGAGTCAGCGAAGCCGCAAGGATTGCTGCTTACCAATAACTCAGCAAATCCGAAACCGCTTAATTAAGGGTGCACAACGCTTATGAATACCACGCTTTTGTTAATTACTCGGAGGCCTTCCCCGGGAGGAGCACCAACAGCCGCCCACACTGCATTAATCGTGGAGCGGGAGCGGCGGCGGGTAATTACACCGACAAATTGAATTATTCATTGTTTTTCGTTGACTCCCGGCTAATTGTGTCGCCAAATTCCTTTAATTAAATTTCATTTTCGTACTTCGCAGGGGTCATGTTATATGTATGTATTATAGTTATGATAGGGGTGGGTGCAGTAACTTCAAAATATTCAAATATTAAATATCAAAAATGATAAAATTTCAAAATTTTGTAACGAAGGTTCTCCTATTTGAATATAATGTTCCATAAATCCTATATGTCATAACAAAATAATGCTTTTACTAAGTAACCGTTTAGAAATTTAACTCTTTTGCACTTAAAGTAATTTTATAGCATCCTACTTACATATGTACCTATATTCATTAGTACATACATATATCCCGATTAGAAACATTTAGCTCATGATCGATCTCATCAGTGCGGGTACGGCTTGGTGTCCCTACCACATGAATCGAACTTCTATCCCAATATCTTACTGGCTGCGACGGCAAATTTGTAACATAATTTTTGACAGCAAATCAGGAAGGCCTGATGCTACTTAGGAATTTTAACGGTCCATACTCGGACCTAAATAGAAAAACCTTATGATGCTAAGACTATATTCAATTGACTTCCTGAGATTAATTCTAGTCAAGATTAAGGTATAGAATTAATTAAATATTTTTATTTTTATAGTAATACAGACATAAAAACTCCTAATTTATGTTCTAAAATTGTTCAAATTGTTGGATGATTAGTGTTATCATATTCACAAAAATTTACAATTTTCGTAAATAAATATAATCCAAATAAGCAATTTCATTCTTCATTTCAATTTTTCTCAAAAACATTACCTAACTATCGACAAAGTTAGTTTGTGAATTTTTAGAAATCCGAAAAAAAATACTGAAAAATACACTCCTGTAATTCTACAGCGGCTATCTTAATTTTGTCCCAGGATAAAGTTTGAAAATACAACCGCCAAGTCATGAATTTTGATTGAATAAAAGTTATGTAAAATTTGTAAAATAAATTTTTTAAATATAAAGCTTTAAATTGAAGTTTAATTTAAAAAACAAAACTGAATTACATAAACTTAACGAAACTTACGCCACCCAAATCCAAAATGTTTCTTCAACTATACCAATAAGTTATCGTTTTTTTTAAAATTTTTTGGGAAAATGTGTTATGTTTTTTGAAAAGATTCAACTTAACTAGAGATTTTGCTCGTTCATGTGTGAACTAAAACTATTCCAAACACTTTGAAAAAATGAATTTTCGATGGAACTATGTAAGTTGAAAAAGTTGAAAAAAATTAAACTTAAAATTAAATAAAATTTGAAGATTAAACTTTTTCCGCAGCTACTTGTAGATACTAGAAATGATGTAACTCTCTTAAAGTGAATATGTCTATCATATGATCTTGGTCTTAGTTTTGACACAGTATCAAAATTCGAAAAATTTTTTATAGTTCTTTTAGTTTTGAGTTTTCTATCGAAATGTGTTTCTATTCATTTAAGTGGAATATTCCTCAACATAAAATGTCAATTTCAATTAGAAATGAGTTGCGAAACTTCAAACAATCTAATGTATTATCTTGAACTTGGAGATCATAATTTGGCTGTAAGAATGCAGTTTATAACAACTATAAAGAGGATACCATTATTACAATAGGGTTGAGTTAATTTAATTATCTGCATAATCTACTTAACCTACATAAATTGTTTTAAAAAATAATATTTCATTTGTTAACATCATCGGTAGAGTGGTAAACAATGTAGACAAAATAAGTATATCCAATTTTTCCCAACAGTGAACAGAAAACATTTAAGTATTTATCTTAAGCAGTTTATTGTTATGTTTTTCAACATAAAAGGAAGGCGAGTAGCATATCAGCCAAATTATGTAGCATTAAAACCGAAATTCATTTCCCATTTTTTCTCTTTGAATGTTTAACACATATCTTCCCCAAAAGCATTCTCGACGACAGCAGTAAATTCGAGATGAAATATGCCAGCTTGGTGCCATAAAGAATTTTTAAACTTTATTACCCGCCATCCACCACTGTATGACTGTCACTGTCATCCTTTTTCGCAGGTCCTGCAGCAGCAGCACGAATGTTTAAGAAGGCCCCATCAATCCTCTGGAAAGCAGAAAAGCAGCCTACGAGGCCCTGCCGGTAACATGGTATGAAGTCAGCGGAGCCCTTTCTTCAGGATACCATAAATTCGGGTGTAGCGCGCGAAAACATGCTCGCAATGGGCCAGTCTAGGGCCAACATTGGCGGCCGGGTGAAAATCATCGTGCAACTCTTCTGCAACATTCTGGTTGCTATCGTGCTAGTGAAAGGTAAGCACCACATCCCCCCCGCCCCCGCATATCCCAGAGTGCACCACACCTGTGTGCGCTAAACTCTTTAATTTGCATCATTTTCGCAGCTCGGAAAATGCAATTTTAACGGACTTCAAATATTTACTTTGTAGGGCATAATCAAGGAACAGAGCCGGAGCCAGAGTTTCTGGCGCAACTTGAAAATTTGACGGTGACACAAGGTCGGGATGTTTCATTCACCTGCGTTGTTAACAACTTGGGTCAATACCGGGTGAGTTTTTTTTATTCGACTATTTAATTATAAAAAAAAAATAAAAGGGCCGAGGAGGGAAAACGAGAAAAAAAAAGGACGAACGGACGCAAAATGCCTTGTGATTGTATCCGCCCCATAGGCAGACTTTTTCAAAGGTTTTAATTGCACGGACAGACATTTTAGCTGCGAACATGCGAAAATGTTATTTTGATAGAAATTCCAGCCTTATCGATTCGAGCAGCTCCAGCAGCAACTTGGCCCCCTTCACTATCCCGCTTTATTTATGTAAATTCATACAGCCATTCAGGAAATTCTGCATTTATCTATTCATGCACCGCTCGCGCCAGAGTTTTATGATTTTCTCTGTGAGAATTGGTCATTTTCAATTTTTATGTCTCCCACGTGTCCCCGCATCCAAATTTCGAAAATCGAACATTTTCCATTACTTGAATGGGTAAATTCCTAAATGAATTTTCCCCAAATCGGGGCTTGTTTGAAGGGGACCCCACTGAAATTAAATTGCGTATAGAATTACTCTGAAACAAGCCGCCGAACCTTTTTGCCCCCTTGTGTAGGTCGAGGTTTATTGCGTCAGTATTTTAGCATTTGTGCCGCAAGTGTGCGCTGTTTTTATTGACATTAGTCCAACAATTGAAAGTTGTAATAAACGTTGAAAAGGGAAAACGAAAGAGATAAAATTGTAAATTTTGTCATCCATACTGTTAGGATGTTATTTTTTAACAAAATTTCAATTATTTTTTGATTTCGATTCACTAGAAAATTTAAATGGGATGCCACAATTGTTGTTAATCAAAATAGACTTTCCATACATTGCATCATTTAATCTAAATTTAATTCATGCGATTTATTACGAAAACATGTGATCGGTCCCATCGTTTAGTTTCACACATTATGGCACAGCTAAATTTTGTTCGTCAGTTATTCAGTTTTTATTGAACTAAGATTAAAGGTATGAACAACATTTTTAAATTCCCCGCATTATTTTAAGAATATATCTGCAGCTTTTGTAGTATGTAAGAATAACCAAAAGCATAATATTATTTTAAATATTTATTTGCTTATGCAAACCTACCAATAATATAGTTGAATGAATTTTTGAGTCTAGCAGTAAATTGTATTACTTCAAAATTTTAGGAATGTATACCTAAATTTCATATCTGTGAAAAAGGGATATAGTTTAGATCAGATGAGTAGCCATTTTAATATTGAATTTACCACTTATATATGTTTGTAAATTTAATTACCACAGAAACAATTTTGTTACAGTATTAAGCAGCTTTGATTAAAATAATTTCAATTTTTCTAAGTCTGTATGATGTGGCGATGATTTCAATCATTTTACCATTTGCGAAACTTGCACAAGAATTTATTTCAAAAGTATTCCCAAAAAAATATATCAAATATAAAAATATGTAAATATTAAAAGAAAAAATATTTAACTCAAAACAACTATAAAATATAATTTTTAAATTTAAAAAAATAAAGATTCTTGATAAAATCCTTTCTTCCAAATAAAAATAAAGAGGCTTCAACCGCCTATAAATTTCCTAATTTTGCATTTTACAGTATAGTTTAAGTTTACTTACATGGGTAAACTTTTATTTGAGGAAAACAAATTACATTCCTGCTCAGAATATAATAAAATAAGTCGTATCTTTGAAAAATAAACATTAACTTTACCATAAACTTAATTCTTGGACCAGGACCAAAAATGAAACATATGAAATTTAAAATTTTCTGTTCTAGACTCTAGGTTTATCATTTTTGTAATGTCAAAAAGAAAATTCCTTGCGAAAAGACCTGTTTTCAATTCACTGTATAAATTATCACATAAGACACATTCAAAAAAATTTAAGGATACATTACACATATTAAATTCATAAAAATGTTCTTATTACATAACAAATTTTCCTCGTTAATCTAAGCCATTTTCGAAAACTGTCACAAAAGAAAAGAAAAACTAAGTGAACAAGCCGAATTTTCTGTGCAAGTTGGGCACACGACGAGCAGCATAGAGAAATGGCTCGGATTGTGGAGCATCAAAAAACGAATAAATAGTTCTAAGCAGACAACCCCATAAAATCAGGTCACTTAAAGTAAAAGCTGTTCAAAGTTCATACGAGACTCAAACTGGACATAATCGTTTCCGCGTGACTTCAGACGGAGTTTGCGAACTTCAGTTGCTATTTCTGATGTATCAGTGGTCGGATATTTTACAAAACTTAAATAAGATATTTAAGTATTACTTTCTTTAAGCGAACCTTCTTTTAGAATTAATTAAATTCCAAATTGGAGCTGAGGAAAAATTAATGATCAACTTAAGACGTAGAAATTTCTGTGCATGGGTTTTCAATTACGCCCGCAAATCTAACACAAATCGATTTATTTTTCCTTTTGAATTAAGAGAATAAGTTCATGATGTAGGATTCACAAATTCTTTATATTTGTTCATGTTTCTTACATGACTGGCAAATAATATAATACTTAATAATAAGTAGCAACAAGCCTCCCGTCAATTATAATATAAAATTTCATGTTTTTAGATTTTGTTGCCTAAGGTAATATTTTTCTTAAGCAGGTATTTGAAATACCACAATATGTAGGGCGATGGCGCAAAGCAGGCATATTTAACACTAAATATATGTAGTAAAGTGGCATTATTATTACATATATTGAATTAAAATTCAAATTGACTCTGATTGGTTTTCACGCTAATATCAACGACGGGATTGCCACAAACCGGAGGCGGCCCAAAGTTTTGGAGGATGGTTTCCCATAAGGTGATATTTTTGAGCAAATTAAAATAAAGCAAACATAGTATGGAGACTAATTTGTCCAAAATTAAATTTTACTTACCGCTTTCTCTACGCTTCGATTTTGGCCTGAAAGAGAAAATAACTAAAAAATTGTTATTTGTACCTATCATGCTTTAAATACTTACTATTAAAATAATTTTAAATTGGACATGAAGATTACCACATTTTGATTTGTAGTGACTAAATTACACATTTCGTCTAATTCACAACTTTTAGAAAACATTTTTAGTCAGTAATACCGAACTGCACCCATGTAACTATTAAAATTTAAAACTTTTCTTTTTAAAAAGAATTTCTCAAATGAAATTACTCTGAAATAGATTAGAAATTAACAAATTACACCTCTCTCTCAAAAATTGTAACAACATTTCAGCTACAAACACAACTCTTCTAAAACTGAAGTTTTAATAAAAGTTGTAAATCATTGCTCTTCCAATTGAAACCCAACTTGCTAATTGGCTGCTGGTAGGAATAATAAAATAAATACATATGTACAAAAGAGTAAAACTATTTCCTCCTTAAATGTTCGAAATTCCGTCGGAATTGGGGTTATTTCGCACATAAAGTTCTTTGGTGCGGCTATTTTAATGGTGCAATTCATTCCCGCGTGCTTTTCCATATCACGGCCAAAGAAATTAGGAAAATTGTTAACCGCAAGAGACCTTGCAGCAATTTTTTCCAATGAATTCCCAAAGTGGTAACATTCACTTTCGTTGGATTTAAATTAAATTAATGTGGATATTATTTCATAAATTGCAATTAAATAGTGGATATGCAATCACCGCACTCTTTCTAGAAAAAATATGAGGAATATGAATGAGAAAATCATGTTCGCATAAACTTTGCGACTAATGGAGAAATAGACGAGTGGAACGCCTCTAGGTTCGGATTCTCTATTAAGTTTAAATGCGGGCGTTATGCTGAATTAGAATGGTCGCGGCGGCAACATCTTCGTTCCGCCCCCAATCGACAAAGACGGCGTCGCAATTTCACCACATTGGGGGCAAAGTAGCTCGCAATATTGCTGCAATTACTGCGTTAAGCCACCATTCATATTCAATTCGGAGCTCCATTAAGGCGCTGGCGATCACGTACATTTTGGATAACTTCAGATTTTCATCTCGTTCACGACAACCCCACATTGCCCGAGGGCTGGGGACGTGGGAAGTATTTTTCTTACCCTATAATTTCAGAAAGCGCCTGAAATGAGAGTTTTTCTTGATAAAAACTTTCACACCGGCTGGGGATTACGCTAATGCACTAGAAGCGTTAAGGTGTATTACTCAATTAATTAACATTTTCATTATCCTGCGCGTTTTTTAAGATAAGTGCACCAGGATATGCTGCACGTTTTGCTCCTGAGTACCTTTTTGGCGCACCCCTTAATTGAATGAAGGTGTAATTCACCGTAGGTAGGGCGCGTTCAGAAGAGTATACTTTTTAATTTTAAAAGCTCCTTCGATTTACGACGTTTTACTGATAACGAGTTAAAAATTGCACATAACACGTCTCAGGTAATGGGTAAAAATACGCATACATTAAATAATCTAAATATCTGTCAAGATACTAACAAAGGAGAGGATCCGAAATGATTATACGGAAATTAATTTATATTTCTCTAGTAGTTATATCATTGATACTTTAACCATATATTAGTAATGTTTTTCTTTATGATACACCAATAAAAATTAACCTAAAATTGTTCTCAGTTCAAGTTTATAACTAAGGCGATATTTCTCAAACCACTAGGACCAGTCTTGCTTCTAGTTCTAATTGTTTTATACTAGTTATTTCATACTAAATACAATATACGTCTTTATAAAATAGCTAAATTACTTAAGACTTCCGAACTTGGTATTATATGGCTTTAGTATACTCAGTCTTCGGTACGACATTTTCGAAGTCAACAATTTCCAACTCCTATATGTCCAAAATTTCAGTTCAATCTAGTTTCATTAATAAAAACTAAAAGGAATCAATTTTTTTCGGCTGTATTACTTACTTATGGTATAGAACCATTTTTTCATATGTAAAAGCAGACCTAACAATATCATATCGGAACTATAGCAACTAAACATTTGAAACCAAAATTCTTCTCTCCTGGTAAAAACTCTTTCTGGAACCAAGGGCATAGGAAAAAATTCAAATTTATACTAAGATAAACCCTAAGCATACAAGCTGCTTTTAACAATTAAGGAGCTCACTGAGATTTCATTTGATAAAAAAGAATAAAAACCTCTTTACTCATATATTTCATTAATTGCTAAGACGTCATTTATCAATTCTATGAAAAACCTTATTATAAAAATAAAATGTGAAATATATTTATAAATCTCTCGAAGTCTTAAAAAACATGGCGTGGAAGATCATTAAATTTAAAAGGGAATTTATTAGGAACTTCAAATTTAAACCGAGTCATTTTGCCTTACCTCAAAGCAATCTTTAAATCCCGATGCCAGAAATTTAAAGTAAAATGTGATTTTGTCAGTACATGGGAATGGAACTCTGACTTCGACTGTTGCAACGACCATGCAATAGATTTCATCCCAGAATGAATACTCACTGAAATACAAAAAGCTTGAACCAAACGTAAATTCAGAGAGCTACGTTTGTGGAAATCTTTTGAGGCAAAACGCACAAAGTTATCGCAAAGGGCTTTTCATTTACATTAAGAGTAGGTAATTCAAATTTATGTTTGCATCTAAAGTAGCATAATTGGTTACATTCAGTAAAAGTACTTAAAATGGAAAATCAAGAGTGAGGCCTTTTTCTATAAATTTTATTTACAACAATAGTAAAAATTAGATGAAAACTAAAGATTTATTTTAACGACTAATTAACGTAGGAGTGTTGTGGAGCAGTCAAAAGTTAAAAATTGTGGCTTTTAACATTTGGTGAAATAAACAACCTTATCAATTAGATCTGTTACTTTTCATTTTATAGTTTTTATATAATAACAATTGCAAATTTGTTTTCGTTTAACAATTTGGGGCTTCAAGCGACTCATTTAAACTTATTTAATTTTGATATAACTTTGGAACAAGAATAGCAATTTATAAACTTCTTAGTTTTAAAGTTTCAGGAATAATCTTGCTGTGCTACACAGCTGTGAAAACTCAATTAAAATTTTCTTGGCATTATAGTCGTAGTTTCTAAGTTTTCAGAATTAGAACATAATACGTTTTATATAAATTTTAATTTATGTTATAAGAAAAATGGGAATATTAAGTAAACTAATCTCAATCGGTACACTATTTTTTTAAATGGTCCTGATCAACTTCACAGCAGAGTATTGAAAAAAACTAGGTTATTTAATTAGGGTAGTTTTTACTTTATACTACTTTATAAATTTTCTTTTGCTAAATTCAAACATAAATGTACACACAAATTTTATTTTCCAATTAGTAATCTAGTGAAAACAAAGATGCTGGAATTCTATTGAGGTATGCATTTATAATACCTAAATATGCTAGAATTGCAAATATAAACGATAGAATCCAATTGTCATTGTTTAACTAGAATTCACTCGAATTTCAATTAAAAGCACTAGAATTCGATTAATTTTCTCCTAACTAAATTTATATCTAAATTTATTGGATTTCTAAACATAACCGCCAGAATAGTATTGGTTTGGTTTAGCTAGATTTGTGCCCAAATTCACTGGATCTCCAAACTGTCTATTTTTAATTTTAGTTTTGAAATCGAAACAACCTTAAATAGCTGAATTGCATATGAAATTCAGCTATTAAAAGTCGCGTTTCGATTTTAGTCGAGACGAGTTACGACTAACCCCAGTATCTTTTTATCTAGTAAATGTAAATATCTCTAATAGACATTTCATACAAGAGGTTTATTAAAAAAAAACAAAAAAAACGAATCGAACCAGTAATGCTTTCTTCAGAAGATATTTTTTAATGCTGAAATAATTGAAGAACTAGGATTCCAGTGAATATACACAGAAAGGAGGTTCAGTGCACTAAAATTTCAGTGTTGTTAATAGATTTTTAGCTTGTTTTGCAAGACCTAGCAGAAATTTTGTTTTCTCTAGATTTCAATTAAATTTTAAAATAAACTCAGTTAGAGTAACTTATTTCCTAGTAAACAGCACTAGAAACCTACAGATCAATACTAGATGCTCTCTAGTAACATTACCCTAGCAAAATTATTTAGAGTGTACAGAAATATCTGAATTAATCGAAAAACACCTCTTCGTTATCAATATCGACACTTTTGGCAATTTCGTACCCCTTTCATGAATACAAACTTGTTAATGTCTCAATTGGGTGCGAAGATTGTGCATGTTCCTGAAATTTTCAATAATAATAATTCCAACCAAAACAAATTGTCCTCGTACCTATTCGAAACCAGTCAAGCTGAATAGTGTCCGATGCGTAACAGTTCACCCTGTGCTGGAACTGGCATAGCCAGGCCGATAACACCGTTTGATAAGCAACATTTCAAAGGAGGCTGTCTATGCAATTATAGCCTTAAGTTTAAGCCAATAAATGATATGTAGGTGCAATAATCAGTGCCATTGAGCAAACAAGATACTTAGCATATATGTATTTTCAGGTGGCTTGGATTAAATCCGATTCGAAGGCAATACTCGGCATCCACACCCACATGGTATCCCTAAACCCGAGATTATCAGTGACACACAATGGTCACAACACCTGGAAGCTTCACATATCTCATGTACAACTGAACGATTCAGGCAGCTACATGTGCCAGGTAAACACGGACCCCATGAAGAGTCAGGTAGGTGCCTTAATTGGGTTTAATGCTAAGGGTGGGTGGTGCACTTTTATTATGATGTAAGCGAGACACGAGCGGGCTAATTAACAGGTACAGGTACAGATTGCCGCCCGGGGGAGCCTATTTTCGGGCAATTACCTACCCAGTTTCATCACAACTTTCGATATACATGCCCACAAGGTACACTCGAAAATTATATTATATTATTCCTGTCGGAGTTTTATTCACTTTATTCCATTCCCGAAGACCTGCACTGCTTTTCAATAACAGCCAAAATAATGGTGGACCACCAGATTGCGAGCACCTTCAGTTCCGGGCAAGTCCAACAATTATGGAGCCTATATGAACACTTCGTTCTTTACAATGCCTTCGTGAGAACAACACTTCAACATCGTTTTGAAATGTGAATTCATTTCTTCTGCAGCATTCAATCCATATCACACTGTATATGTATAGACCTTCAGTACTATATGACGTCATTATTTGAATAATACGAAAAAATCGTAAATCGAATCCTTAATTAATGTAAACCGATACTCCTTCTGTATTAATAGATTATTTTTCATTTTACTCAAATTGGATACGAAGCAATCATCGGACTTTAATAATCTTCATATTAAAATTTTGTGTTCAGAATCAATCCGCAGCTTCACAGTCACTTTTACAATTTGTTTATAGGACATAATAAAAGCAATATAAAATCATTACCAATATCATCGATATGGCCATTGGTGTGGAACGGACGAATGATTTTTAATATTTTTTTTCAATGTTACGTACTTAAAAATTCACAGAGAAAAATGTATCCAATTAATGTGAATTCCTGAGGCTTTCATAATTCTGAACAATTAAACCTTTTATTACATCGATTGTTACATAATTTTTTGAATTCAGGTGATCAATGCAAAGCGAATATAATCCGTCATTAAAATTTTAAATGATTAAACGATTTTAATGCTCTTGTGGATAGCTATGAGATAGAAAATTTTTGTAATTTATTTTCAATGTTTGATTTCAAATTAAATTAATGTGAAATTTATAAATCGTTATGGTGATTTATGGCATTTTTTCTTACGTTTAGTAAATCATATTTATACATAAATTCGCCATTTTGGATTTTCCGTGAAGAATTTTAATCGATGATGTGGTTGGCATACAAACATTTTGCGAATTAACTGGTGATATTTAAAATTCTTGAAACTTCCCCATGGTAAAGGCACCGCAACTACTTTTACCATGATATAAAGGACTTCATATCGAAAATCGGTAAAGTTTTAGAGAGTACTGATATAAGCACACAAAATATATCCTTAAAATCTGGAAAAAGTCGCATCAAAATTACTAATTATTATTACTACTATTATATTTTCAATTAGGTTATTCTTTTAAGAGAAGATCCCAATTTAACTTGCGGTATTTCGCCTCATCCTGTCTATTCTTCTGCCCAACACGCGAAACATTTAAAATTCCTCCACACTGTTCTTTACAAAAAAAAAAAAACAATATCGATTATTTATCATTCAAATACACTTTTTTATCACTTCATGCAATATATTACAAAACTGTAGTACTTGTTTACCTTTGTTGCATCACAATTTTAATTTTCAAGTAAAAATCTACATACATTTATGATTTAAAAATAAATAAATAAATTTATAATGACTTTTCTCTGTGTGTATATCATACTTATATTTCAATTTTGGCTACCGGTTTCTCACAAAACTATATCTTTTTCTATTTAGATATTATACTTATTTATTATGGTACTTAGGTACTTCTTCAATTAAGGAAGCAATAAAAATATATTTCTGTTTCCGCATTGAAAAATTAAAACAAAGAAATTTTTACCGAAAATTTATAATTAATATTTATATTTTATACCAAAATAGTAATATCTTTCATCCGTTGTTAAAAAATTTTTAGAATATAGACATAATATGCCATGCTTTTAGGGTAATTCGTCAGTTAAGTAAGTAATACATTTTTTCCAGCAAACTTGAGAGAAAAATAATTTGATACAGCTAGTACATTGGATAAAAAATTTATTTCTTTGAAAATGCGATTTTTTCCGAATTACATATAAAACCAGGAGACTATTACTAAAATTAATTTTGGCTTTTTCAAATATTTAGTCATAATTTAGGTCTACGGTTGGATATTAAAATTTGGGACACCCTGGTATATTATTTTATCTTCTATCAACACCTTTCATTCTCCTAGATAAAATGATTAAATTGATTGAAATGCCGCTTAGGTTAAGTTAAAGTATAATGGTTTAAGCCATCCATAATTAATAGCCGTCCGTACACTTTCTCAGTGAGCAATTTATTTCTGAAAATCCAGGAAACCCCGTGTTACCCTAATAATTAATTTAAATCCAGGTTAATTAAATTAAACAAAATCCACAATGTCCCTTATATAGGTCTACCATCCCATTACATACCGAAAACCTTCTACTGGCAGCCCCACCGAATCCATTTGGATCAAAATTTAAAAGAGGTGCTCAGCAAGAACCCGGACCGGCCCAGTTTACCTCCATGTAAATCACTCACGTCAATTAATAATTCGATTGTGGACAAATGTCATCCATCGATTTATGTGAGGCTTCGACCCAGGACTGTAAATCTGGGAAATCTCCTTGATGCAAATGTATGTATATATTTTTGTGTATATATGTATATATATCAACCTCCTACCGCCAAAATCGGAGTCAATTTGTGGGAGCGTTCTGTAGCCAAGAAAAGATAAATGTATCTCCCCCCAGGTGGGAAAGGACACATTTATTGAGGAAATAGATCTTCGGTAGCAATTTGGCTAAATATGCGGTGTTATGGTGCACTATCGATTTAAACGATCCGAAATATCTCACCTTATAATTTTAATGAAGTACCCGGAACAGTTCGGGTTAGATAGGCTCCTTGCTCGGACCCGACCCGGCCCTGGCCGCATATTAATTATGTTTTGGGCCAAAATATTCCCAACCTAATCATACAAGCCGCACTTAAACCCATAATAGAGCAATCAGGAAACTTATTTCCGAACACCTCGAAGGCGGGGGTGTCAAATCTGGGTTAAGGCTCCCCCAGGGACAGGTGAATCACACTCTGTTGCTTGCCACTTGCATGCATGCCTGTCCCCCATAATTAGCCCATTATTTAGGGTAATCGCATGCTCTAGGTATCAAAAATGCCCCGGCTAGAGATGTTAGATTTATTATTTAAACACTATCGCTAGACTGAGACTTTATTGCGGCCCCTTAGACGGGAATTGGGGAGCACTTACCCACTCTAGACATATCCCTTTACAGTCGGGATACCTCGACGTGGTGGTGCCACCAGATATATTGAATCTGCCTGATGTTAATGGAGGGATGCTGGAAGAGGGCATAAGTAATGAGGGTGGCACAATACAATTAGTGTGCAGCGCCACTGGAGTCCCGGAGCCTACGGTGCAGTGGAGGCGAGAAGGCGGCAAGGACATAGTCCTCAGGAGCGACGCCAGAGAGAAGCAAGGTTAGTTCCTAGACCCGACAAGTATATTCAAATTGATGAAACTAATTTTACACCAAAGCTGATAATATTAAATTATGCCCCTTTTATACGAGCCCAATTCCTCTATTATCCTTTTAACAGTTGTCAAGTACGTTGAAGGTGAACGACTGGTTCTAAGCCATGTGCACAGGACGGATATGGGCGGGTACTTGTGCATCGCCTCGAATGGTGTTCCTCCGTCTGTCAGCAAGCGTTTTGATGTCCACGTCAACTGTGAGTATTAACAATAGACACTAAATTAACTTAGAACACGTTCCACAGTGTTGCTGGGCGGGGCTCGGTTCCACTGATGCAATTTAATTAGAATTCCGGTTAAGGCTCATTTCAGGGTTTCGGGGTGCTTCCGAAGATGAACATTTGTGTATGTTCGTTCAGTCGGTAAATGGATCTTCCAAAAGAGAATATACACTGCATACTCGTATATATTATTGAATTAATACAAATTATAATTAGATAGAATATACAAAGATGTGTACATCTTTAACGTACAAAGTTCAAATCGAAATTTTTAAACTTGCAAAAATTCAAACTTACTTTAACACTTGAGCGGCACACATGATTTTTACTGCACTTGACAGGTACACTGACCCAAAAAGGCACGGCTCTTTTAAATGAGAATTATTACGCTTGTAATAATTGTAGGTACCTACATATACATTGTATTTTGTTTAATAATAAAGGTTTTTTAAATTATATTATTTTTTATAATAATGATGACAGGATGATTCATGTCATCAATAATAACTTTTAAAAATATACCTCTTTCGGCTTTTTGCTTAATTTTATATATATTTAATTGTATTGAAAATATCGGGATGAAAATTTCAGGTTTTAGTAGTTTAAAGTATGGGGTTTCATAGGGCATCGTTGACTTGTAATTATTTTGAAACCTTTAATTTTTTCTCGTAATATATGTAATTCTCTATAATAAAAGTTTTTTTTTAAGGATAGGTGAAATATGAATGTTTTACATTTCATAACAGTCAGATCAAGACAAAAGTTGATAACAAAATATTAATTTTTTAATGAAAATAAAAAACTTCATAATTCCGATTTGTCTACGGCACGAAGGTAACTTCGAAACTAATGAAAGTGACTACGCAGTGTCTTCTAACAGCCTAATTGATTTTTCGAGAGATAATAAGAAACCCCAAGGTTGCGCCTCTTTTGTGTAATTCTTACCAGGAAAAATTTTAGTCGACCCATTTTGGCAAGTATCTATTAATAAAAAAAAATAACAAAAAATTCAAACTGAATCCACTGATAGTAAGGATAAATGTTAGAATTAGAATAATTATAGCGAAAACAACGATAATTCATGCAAAGTGTCCCAATCCATTTTTTGTTATTCGTTGAAAATGTTATATTTAAGTCCATACTTCATACTTTAGCTCCTTGATGAATAAAAGCACCTCAAAACTCAAGCTGACGGCGTCCTATGCTCAACTGTTATATAATCAGGCTAAGTAGATAATACTTTAGAATTTTGTAATTTTGTCTAATGGTTCGATCTGATGATTCCTACCACTAAAACTCGCATAGCGGGGAGCACTGTATCTTTTTGAAAAGAGCAGTCATTGGGGGCCTAATTTCGAATTATCGGACAATATTCTAAATTATTCTCTTCTCATTTTTCGCCAAACTACTGTGCCGGTGTTATTTGCATACGAGTGCTTGCAAAGTAACTAGTTTGACTTAAAGTATCTTAAAGGAATACTATAGAATAATCAGCCCTAAAGATTTTAAAAATATTGTTGGCAACCCCCCAATTAGGCCTGTTTCATAAATATTTTAGAAGTGGATGCTGTTAATAAGGACTAAAGTGATACAGTCTTATTGCAATACTATTTTAGATTTTACCAATAATTAATAAATAAATAATATTAATATGTAAATTAGACTCAGGCGCTATTTTATTAGGATGCTAACTTTTTGAAGTGATTTCACCTTTAGATTTTCAGATGCAATACATTATACAAATCATTCATAAAACTTTCAGCATCCCAGAAATATTAATTAAAATTTCCTAATATGTATATCTGTTTTCATATTTTCATTATTATAATAGAAGTAAACACCCATGAGTATAAAATTTAATTTTGTTGAACTTTTAATTTATTATCTTTTATTATTATTTAAGTAAAGCATTAAAGGTGCAAAATATCAAAATTTATCTGAAAGAACGTCGCAGATATTACAACTTATATCTACGAATACAATATGATTTTTCCCCGCATTTTTCCTATTCAAAAAGTCGATTTCATTTGATGGTATCCGCAATCCGATAGCATTTCAATCATATTACGAAAGCCAACAAGCATTCCCCTAAAGACCGTTCTCACATTGAGATAACTCCTCTCCTTGAATGGGATTTCTGTCCCGATCTTTATACAGGTAGCGGATAATTTTAAATTTAAATTTCCCGAACAAGACATCCACGAGTGCAGCACGTACAAGAAGAAATTGAGATTTGATTCAACTTAATCCATTAAAATCAACGAGTACCCTGCACCGTTCTGTCTCAGTGGCACGGCTGGTTCGCGTACCCCTCGAAAAAGTTTCAAATGGAAATTTGCACTTTTACAGAACAGGAAAACTTCACAAAAAGGCTCATTTTATCCAAAGGGCTCTGGAGAGGCGCTGCTGCCAATAGTTCGAACAAAGTTCCCACTGCTCGGGGCCACAGTTGCGGGCGGTCGTTTTCATCATTATAATTTAATATTCAAAGTTAATTTGGATTTAATAATGAACTTATCGCCTAGGGGAATGGAGAATTACTTTCGAAAAAAGAATGAGTATGAAATGAGGCAACCAACTAGGTCAGGTGCTACCGTGGCCAACGTAAGCGCTCCGAACATCGTCATCGGCACTCAATTTGTAATATTAGTTTTGAACGAATATCGCAAAGTCACCCGATTTTATGTATCACTCGATCGGGATAATTATGGAAAAAAAAGCATAACTAGGGATGTTGGATATTGATGGATGGATGACCAGATGGGAACTGATAGATACAAAAAGGAAATTTTTTAAATTGACATTGAGTGATTTTGGACTTATGCAGATTATTGTCTTTTACAAAAAGTAAACAGATAAAATTTAATTAAGAAATGAGCTGGACTGGGCTAGACTAATTTATTCTAATGAAACAATAATGCAAAAATTAAGAAAAAATTATTAAGATTGAACTTCCACTAGTATGAAATATTTTCACTTTGCAATCTCTTTTTCTAATAACATCCTATAGTAAATTTATTTGTGTGTTGAAACGACACGAAAACCAATCAATATAGTAGACTTTATTAAAATTGTAAAAAATATTATACTTTTGAACAATTACATGTCTGTTCGTTGGCTGATCTATATACATGCATCGCTCTATGTATTTAGATTTTTATAAAAACTTACGACTAGATCTTGGAATGCATAGTCTTTTGGTTGAGAATTCTCAGTTTTTTCTAATCTATACAATTTTGTAGATCAAGTTAGACCAGGATATAGAATACCCATTAATATATCGAAAATTTCGTCAAATAAACTCAAACAATGAGCTATGAAGATCGACTGGTTGTAGCATTTAAAGTTGCTTAACCTACTTTTAAAAATTCCATTCTTGAAACAGAAGTTCATTCAAATATATCTTTAGCTTTATTTCTTTTATCGTTCTTTATAGATATATTACCCTTGAATAACCCAGTTTTGAGAATATAAGATTTGAAGTTACAAAATCAAAATCCAAGTTGAGGAAAGAGAAATTTCGTTTATATATACTATGTATTCATTTTTATATATTATCTTTATATATAAACTTCGTCGTCCTTTCCAACTCAAGATGAGGGATTTTTTTTGTTTTAAGAGTATTATTTCTTTCTCTGCAAAACTATATAAAGAAGAATATTTCAATTTCTACTTTCGATCTGCAATCTTATTCCCTGTACAAAAATCAAATGCATAAATTGAATTTACTTTTTCTCCAAGAAGTAAGACTGAAAGTCGAAGCGTCATGCATAAGACGAGTACCTACTACTAAAAATGCATAGTTCATAGCTTCATCTTCATGGCTACGGATTCTTTTAAATCATTGACCTGTTTTAAATTCGATTGATCGAGCGATGCCACACGTTCCTTGAACGAAATTCTTTCATTTACCCTAAATCTCTAAGATTACAACATTTTTCAATTTTCTCAAAATGTCTGAGACACCAGTGTCAGAGGACTGAAGTAATTTTCAGTTTTAAACCAATGGAAAAACCTCTTGAGCGTTCGTCGGGGCTGCTTGAGAGATACTTCACTGCAGCGCCCTTTAATAATTCATAGCTGCTTTAAGGTAATTTGCGTCCTGAGATAATTATAAAATTTAAAACAAGTTCCACAGTACACTTAGTACTTGTGTTGTAAAGATAAAATCTCCATTGAGAAGCGGGCCACTGCCACTCGGGCTACTCGGGGCCTTGTAATTTTATTCCTCCGGTGGTCCGGACGCTCGGGCTCCGAACGAAGACACTCCGCTGGAACTTTCCTGCCCGGAAGAAGGGCCTGGGCCTGTCCAGCACATTCGGTCCACGAGAAGAAATTTTTCTTGTTGCAAGCTCGTTATCGCCGGTAATTTATTCTGTCAGTCACGGCATATGGCTGGCGAGAGGAGTCCTGAGTTGTTTGCTTAAAAATAAGTTGATTTACCCTCGAGATAATGCCACGAAGGAGTCCTGAACTTGCCCCTTTCTTCCAGAAGATCAGATATTAATTAGCTCCGAAGTCCTGCCTTACTCGAGTAAACAGCGGCAAACTGCAAATAGCGAGCTGCGCTGTAAATGAATCGGAAAGAACGAAACTCCCGCGCTTCGGAGTTTCGGGGACATTCGAGCTTCTAACTTAACCCTATCGACTCGAAGTTATATGTATTTGCACACCAACGTTATACATACACTTATAGACGCAGGTACGCTGAAAACAAATATAAGAGCTTGTCTTTAAGAAGTTTAACATCTTTAAACTTTAAAGAAGAGTTCGTTCGTTTTTTATCCCATATACTCGTGCTCGCACTCTCAGACACATACATACCTTACAATGTTTGTAGTTTTTTCATAAATAATTTTCATGAAATCTATGTACATACTGTACACATATAAAAAAGAGACAGACCACACCGCTGGACTTAAAGGGCTGAAATTTTGCCAGCACGTATCTTTTGTGACATAAGCACCCACTAAGAAAGGATTTTACGAAATTCTTCCCCTAAGGGGGTGAAATAGGAGATGTATACGTTTGAATGGCAGTTCCGTCACTTCTACTAAGGTTAAAACCATGAAAATTGGTATTGGTTAAGGGTTGATTTTCTTAATACCCTGAAACGTGTTCAAACCAATAGTCTTAATACCAAATTAAAAGTTTCTAACTTTTAAAATAAGGGACTTTCATACAAACGTTTATCTCCCATTACCTCTGTTATGTTTCTATTTATTTCGAAATCCACGCAGACGAAGTCGCGAACAAGAAAGCTATTATAGTATAAAATAAAACTATAGATAACTATAATATAATTAATAATATTTACTAGCTTATTCTCCGGAAATTATAAAATGTACTATTAACAACTTTTTTTAAAAAGGCTCGGTATCTTGGTGTAGCCTCTTTTTTAATTTAAATTTTAACTGATGGCACTATACCAACAGTTAGACAAATTATCTATCCAAATAGACGTTAATAACTCATGTCATAAATAGTTCTACCATATACCTACATATTATAAATAAACAGAAATAATCATCATTTAAGGTTTTGTTGTAAAATATTCTTAAATCATACATATACACAACAGAAAGTATTACTTATTTTAAAACACATCTTCATCGTCATTTATTACAATTTCATTTAAACATCTAGAGTTGTTTGCATTTCTTATTAAAAATCCTTTCAAAATAGTAAGAGGTAATGGTCTGGTAATAAAAATGAAAACTTTAGAAAGAATTCTTATTATATTGATCAAAGAGGATTTTCAGAATACTATTTAAAACTAATCTCTAGTTACTTTCTTAATTGCATGTGTGTCCCATTTAAATTAACGATACGGAACGTTGAGTGAAATTATTTTAAAAAAGTTGAAAATTTAAAGGATATTTTCAGATATAAGAATTTAAGTCTCAAAACGTCCAATTTTTAATGCAAATATTCTCGCCAATAAAAAAAATTCAAAATCTTCAACATTTTGAATACGTAAAAAAAGAAAATAAAGAAACCGGAAGAGAAGCATAACTCTTAAATCGTTCAAAGTCGGACCCTATCAAGAAATAAAAATGAATGTTAAAGCTCAAAAGAGTGAGTTTTTTGATATTATTCTTTAAATTTCTGTATCTCTGTGTCGGTTCTAACGCACAAAAAAATAAAATTTAAAGTGATTTGGAAAGCTGAAAATGTAGTTGATAATAGTAAATTTCGTCTTTTAATGCATTTCAAAAAATATAATTATTTTAGAAATTAAAAAGAGGGTTTTTAAACACATAATTTTTTTTTATTCATAATTCGTATTGAAAAATTAATTAATTGATTGCTACTGTACATTCTAAATGAATGAATGGAAAGCGATTCACTATGTATTCTATTGTAATTATTATTTTCTGTATTACTACTTTAGTTTAGTAGTTTTCCTGGAAATATAACTAAAAAGTCAGCGAAACTTTTGCCTGCTTTATCAGTAAAATTTATAATAGAAGCTAGAAAAATTTACTGAAAAATCTTAAAATCTGGTTGGTTTTACTAGAAATTCAGTTAAATTGTATATGTATTTCATACAACTGATATTGCAATAACTTTTTGAGTGGATACTGAGAATTCAACAAAACTAAATGGGTCCGCTAAATATGACGGGGCGTTCCCATCACACTTAATTTTCCAACTTAATCTGAAAATCTCAGCTATAACAAAGATTCGAATGAATGTCATAGAGTTTAAAAGAATAAGAGGGAAAACATTAAAATTAAATTTCCAAATTGTAAGGGTAATACAAAACCAACATTGATTAATTCATTAGTTGTGCACTTTCCTACAATTCCAGCGGTATAGGTACAACTAGAACATGCGATAATATACAAATATTACTGATCCAATTAAGTTAAGGAAAATTATAGTAAATATTGCAAGCCGCAAAACAATTTCCAGATTATCCAGTAAATTTCACTAGAATTGCAGTTAGAAACTACTACTTCTACCACTGATATTAGGGTTTTTAATAGTTTGCTAGATATTCAGTTTTTTCCGGTATTTTCAAATAAAATTACTGAAAAAGAATTCAAATAATTTACTAAAGCTCGCCAAATTAAATTTCACTAGAAAAATGTCTGAGTGTATACTTGGTACCAACCGTCGAAATAATATCAAACCTCAGGGTCAGAGGTTTTAGGCTTATCATACTTAAGATTACCAGCTAAGCATATGGCTGGCGATAGGTATCCTGAGTTGTTTGTTTAAAAATAGAAAAAAATAATTGATATTTCCCCCGAGATGCGACGAAGGAGTCCTGAACTTGCCCCCTTCTTCCAGAAGATCAGATATTAATTAGCTCCCAAGTCTTGGCTTGGTCGGGTAAACAGCGGCGAACTGCAAATAGCGGAGCCACGCTGTAAATGGGTCTCCTTTATTAACCCTCGAATCGGAAAGAAAGAAACCCGCGGTTGTGGGGTCGCGGGGGCGTTCAGGCATCTACCTTAACCCTGTCGACTAGATTCGCCGCCTGTGCCCGCCGCTCCCGGGGCGCTCCCGGTGCTCCGGTGCTCCTTGGGGCGGCATTACAGGAGCCGCCGAACGGGTTGCTCGAGCGTCTAACCTGCTGGTGCTGTTTACAAACGTCGCAAGATTAATCTGGGAGCGGTGTATGCTCAGCTGAAGAAAATAGCACATACATTACGGGGAGGATCATTGTGCTTTAATCCACTTTATTTATGGGTTTATATTATCCTTTAGCGCTTACCCGTAAGCTCTCTGGGAGGCAGGGCGTAAGCCCCATCATAGGGAAGGGGCCCAGAACGGACAAAAGTAGTGTGGCTCGGGCTCCGATTCCAGCCCGGCGACGGAGCATACTGACGCACTGGCAAATTTTTCTCAGCGAATCCGCTTAAAGAGGGGCTTTAAAGCTTAAGGAGCTCCAGAATCGGTGATTAAAATGGACGGGGGCCCCAAAACCCTGACGGAGTTTTAATGGAACTTTTTGCGCTGCGCTTCTTAATTCAGAATTAATAAACAGAATTCCATTGTCGTTGTTTTCTGCCCACAGTCGCCCCAACGATCAAGGCCGTTAATCAATTGGTCGGAGCACCCGTGGAAAGTCAAGTCACCTTGGAATGTATCGCGGAGGTGTACCCGAAGCCATTAAACGGATGGTACCGGAACGAAGGTAAAAACGTAACCATTTCGAACGGACCTGGGTTTCATTAGATTGCCTTATACCTTATACCTTAAACCCTTTCACCTCCCGCCCTCAGGTAACCTTAAGCTCCACGACGGCCAGAAGTACACGATAACTGAGGGAATGCTCAACCTCTACACATGGCAAATGAATCTGACGATTAAGAATTTACAGAAGACCGACTTCGGGGCGTACACCTGCTCGAGCATCAACGCACTGGGGAAGAGCGAGGCCAGAATCCGATTACAAGGTAAGTGAGACACCCTTGGATCCCACTTCTGCTTTTTGTTTCCCTTTTTTTAACTGAAAGGATCCCGGAATTTTTAAATAACTCCACAGGGAGCATATTCACTTCAGGGTGCACTGCAGTAAAAATGACTGTTTAGGGAAGATTGCTCCCTCGCATCGCAAGCCTGTTGCCTGTTGCTTGCTTGCCAGTTGCCTTGGCACTGTGTATGCAGATGCCCCAGGATGAAATTTAAGGGATCACCTTCTTTTGCGTTGTAAAAAAAATATAAATGGGAGTAAACGGAGGAATTTTTTAAATTTTTTTAAGCTTGGAAAAATCACACATATGAAACCCTTAAAGAAGACTTTCATTCTCCTCAGCATTTTTATGGTTTTATGTAGCAATATCTCGCAGTATTGTATATGTTGATAGAAGCATCAAATTTCGTAATACGAAAGCAGCTCTCTGCGGACGTTCACCGCAACCACTAGGTACTAAAATACCACTTGTTGTGTGGTGCAGGAAAATAATAAATGGGTTTTTATTTTTATAGTCAGCAAAGTAACAAGTTCCGAGAAAACCCTTAGAGATTGAAAATATTAATTTAACCTTAACATTTCCTAGAAAAACTCCAAACACGCTTTTAAACGGTATTGAGTTTATCATACCAAAAACTATAGATCTTTATTAAAATCTTTAGTATCTGGTCATACCTAACAATTTTTAAACATTGTTGTTCCTTTGAAACCCCTGAAAAATTTTTTTTCATTGCAAACTGTTTTCCAGAAGAAGACTTCATCGATATATTAGAGACATCAAGACGTCTTAATAAATATATTCTAAATCGAAAACTAATGCTGCGATTTTTTTTGTATGTCCAGATCAATAGACAATTTAATATTGAATTGAAACTTATTAGTTACCTTTTTTTCGCATATCCAGATCAATAGAAAATTTTATATTGAATTGAAATTTATTAACCCTAGATTAAGAGTTTAAAATTTGCTTCAACAATGCATCAAATTGCCACGATTTTTATTCATGCAAAACTTCAAATCTTGAAATGAACATATTCAGCTTAATTTTGGACTTAAAAGTGGAAAAAAGTCATTATTTGAACTTAGTGATCGATAATGTAAAATATCTATTCTTTATTTTAAAGAAAAATGTTAATTTTTTTTATATTGTATAATAAACTATTTTTAGTATTTGTTGCTTAAGTACAGAGTACAGAGTATGAGTAATATTTTACATAACTTACAACTTCTCCCGTAAAGCCGTTTTTGTGATAGACGTGATAATAAAATATATGTTTAAAAACCATGATTTTGATGGCCCCTAAAGTGTTAATTTAAGTTAAAAAAAAACACAAAAACCTTTAAAACACGTATTTGTACTCTGCTAGCAAAGGAACCTTTAAAATGTTCAAAATACAATATTTTGCACTCTTCAAACCTATTTTGCACGAAAACATGAAGATGGGAAATTTTCGTTTGTGAATTCGTAATATACAGAAAAAATCCTATAGAAATGGTATATCACTGTTTTGGACGCAAAATTAGTGTAAACCAGTGTTATATAAGTGTGAAAACGAGGCAAAATGGATCGAGAAGACTTCTGACTCTTAAAACGACTCTGACAATTTGAGAAAAACAAATTATAATGCTCAAAAATAATATTTATAGGTACAAAAAATATTAACTTTAATCGCAAAATTGTCTATTCAAATCAGGGAAGTAAATGTAGAATTTATGGTAAAAAACATGAAAACATCAAAACATGTTGATGATATAAATCTGAATATGTAGTTTTATTTTTATAGTTATGACATGACATTTTTAGAATCCAATTTCGCATATGCCTTAAGTTATAAAGTAGCATTTATTTGTTGAATTCGTCGATTTTAGCTAATGATACTATATCCGAATTATATATCAGCCCTAGGCGTGGAAAACTGGGTTTGTTCCAACAATGAGGTGGCTATCACCCACAAATCAATAGCAACTGGATTTTTCTGTATAGTCCCCGCCCTTCTGGCATCATAAAACAAAAGGTAAATTAAAAACAATGATGCGACTCCATCGGCCAATATGCAAAAGCAAACTATTATAAATTAAATATTAAAATTGCAAATTAGCAATGAATGAGGGCGACCAGAGGAAAAGTTGTAATCGATGCTTTTACCCAGAAATGTAAATGCCACTTCATCCTCAAATTAGCTGGGAATTTATGGGCATTTCGGCAGTGTACCTTGAAGTTGTAATAAATCCTATAAAATGGGGTGAATTCAAGCGGACATTATCTATGTCGCATCGCTACAGGGCCGGCTGCGTGTACCTTCGGTGCTCTGCCGTCACAAGTTCACAAATCTTCCGGGGGTGCTCCGCCCCCCGCCTCCGTGTAAGTTTGGAACGCGCTAAATAAAATATGACCCAATTTAAATATCCGCCCTAAAGCGGATCGTAGCGGCTCTGCCGCAACTTAGCTTTAATAATAAATGAACAGTCGTAAATTTACTAATTGACATCATTTGTTGCAGAGCTTCGATTACCGCCGAAGCCGACAACTACCCCCACTCCCTACGTGCAGCATACGACGCCGAAGCCCCGCCGGAAACAGATATCGAATCACAACAAGAGCATAAACGAAGTCGTCCGGGTTAAGGAAACGGCAATTACAAATCACATACAAGAGAACGAGTTCGTCGGAGGCGTACCGGAAGGTAATTCTTAAGTTCCACAGTCCATGATCTTAATTTGTGCCAAAGTCCCGGCCGCACCACGGCCGCACCGAACCACTGCCGCACCCCGAACGGTGTGACCTGTTCCCGACCTTTTTGGCTAAGGTGCTGGGCGGCCGTGGTGGGGTTTATTTTGGGGACTCAGGGTGTGATCCTGGCACCCATTCCCCAAATAATTGGTCTCAGTTCAATTACTTTAGCAAAATTGTTTTTATGCTCTCCTCCACCGCACAGTGCATACCCAGCTTCCGGCTAGGAATGGGTACGAGAAGGCACGGAACGCCCAGACGCCCGTCGTCCCGTCGCCTCGGTCACCGTGGGTGTTCGCAAATGGGGCCCAGATGCGGACTTGCGACAATTTTACAACCACTTCAGTAACGTCTTTGTTTTTGTTATTCCTGCTCAAACATATTTTAAATGAAATGGCTCGGATGTAGGAGCGGTGGCGTGCGGACGTGGCCAGATGCACTTCAGATGCAGCCATCTTTGCATATTATGTTTGTTCGTTTTATGTAGATACGTAAGGAACTCTGTAAATAAGCTGCAAGTCTAGTGGGATTGTACATATGCGGAAGAGGACAAACACACGGCCATGTAGCCGAGGAGACATAGAGCATAAATCGGAACCACCCGGAGATGTATCAGCCATAAACATTGCCTTCCAGGAACGCATCACTCAGGACGTCAACGAGCAGATGTGCGACGAGACGATGATACCATTCTGTCCCGAATTGATACCTTCATCCTACGATCCATCGTGTCAGAAAGTATCTTTGAAAGGAGCATATGTGAATGGGGTGGTTCGTTCATCGTCGAAATATTTCGCAGATTTTATCATGCATATCTTTCGGGTAATATTTTGGTCTATGCTTTTTTGCATACCGAAAGTATTTTTAGGAAGCCAAAACCTCTTTTATTATTTTTGCTTATGTGTTGTTTCCAAAAACAAACCTTCCAAAAATTGGTTTCTATAAGTTCTCTTGCACTTTAAAATCCCCTTTTCACATTCGCACCATATGAAATCTTTCTGATTTTATATTTGATCTGTTTATATTTCTTGGAGTACATTTGTGAACATGCATATTTTATAAACTTTCGTGTATCTAATCTACTCCAAATGGGTTTTAATTTGCAGCCTGTATGACTTAACGTACTAAATGATCACAGGTTTGCAATATCAAATTCCTAATAAATTATATTACATATTGTACTACGCCTGGAAGAAAACAGATCATCCACTGCGATGTAATTTTTTTGTTAGGAATTACGTGTAATTTGGTAGTAAGTAGCGACATATCAAAATTGCAAATTTATTGTGTTTGTTTTATACCTTTTGATAATTTAATATATTAAGACCCTCATCGCGAGAGTTGATATATCAGAAGAATTGACCCGACTTTTCTCTATTCTATCGGAAAATGTCATGGTATCTCGTAAATCGATCGACTCTTCCAATTTTAAAATAGAAACCTAAATTGTTCTATTAAGTAAAAGAAAAATCATTTCAATTCTTTAATTAATTTGCATATTGAATTTTATTTTGAATTTGAATTTTCCTCAACTTCGCCTTTAGATCAATCCAGACTTAGAAGGCCTACACAATTTATAATATTTAAAAAAATATTTATTATACTTATATTACTTCACCTACTTTCCCAATTTTTAAAGTAGACTCTCGCGATAAGCCCCTAAATTTATGTTATTTGTAAAAAGCGTTACCCTCCAGTTGGGTGGCACACTCGATTTTAGTACAGATTTTTATAGGATAAAAATGATCTCAACCAATTTTTGTATACTTTAATTTTGTATTCATTAATTAATCAAGAATTTATTATATTTTTCGATTTATATTTTTTCATTGATTTTAATTAAAATCTTAGGCTTAAATCTTTATTATTGAATAGAAAGTAAAAATGGAATTGAAATTTATGTTTTCATGACCGCATCTGATACACAAACAAATAAAATGAAATAATTCTTAAACAAATAACTATTATTATTAATTAATTCAATTAAATACGAATCAAGAAATTTTAACACTTTAACATTATCATAGAATTGTAGAAAAATGCAAAATTTTCAGAAATTTTAATTAAAGTAGGTATCAGAAATTTAAAATCTAACTCTTATTTTTAAACAGAAGTTCATAAAATGAAAATCTTTAAAAACCAGAAAAAAAGGTGATCCTAGTATCGATTAATTTGCGAAATATTTCGAACATGAAACTTAATTCCAACCACCTGGTGTACGTTCAAACTTGACTAAATTTTCAAGTGGTTACAACCACGCAGGTACGTAAATAGGCTAAAATCGGAAAGGATAATTTCTTAAGAATAGTTTTTAAGTGTAGTTTTTAACTTAATTTATTTTATAAAAAAAAAATAAACTTATACTGGAAAAAAAAATTAAGGTAAGCCACTCGAGTAGCTGAGCCCGCAGAACATTTTGAAAAATGAATGAATATATCTTTCCAAAAATAGAAGTCTTCCGCCAACTGAGCATACAATTTGGTTAGAATTTGTTTTTAAAATCAAAAAATATTATTAAAATTTGTGGAGATAAGAAAAAAAAAACAAAACCCAAAAAAAAAATGTGAAGAATGATGGTTATTTAAGAGAAGTTGCGCTCAGCGCGAGGCATTATATTAAAATTAAATTAATCAAAAATAACCTGTAAGCGTATGTACATATTACATTGCATTTATTTTGTAGTTAATCGAATATGTATTTGTATTGTATTTTTGCAACAGCCCCCGTGTGGCGGGATGATTTTTGCAAAGAGAGCGGGAATTTCGGAATTTCGCACGTTTCGGTTCAATCACATATCAGAACAGTCCATAAATCACAGGGCCATATTTTTGCTTCTGCTCTCATTTTCGGTTCATCTGCAGGTCCTCGGTGGACAGTCGGGTTGGCGATGCGGCCACAGAAGACCCCAGGAGCCCCCCCGGATAATAGTGGATGCACTGACGCCCAATGGCCTTGGGCTGAAGAGTGCAGGGATTTGATAGGAAGGGCTGGAGGCCGTGTACCTCGCGGTAAACAATAGGATTTTCACAAAATTGTTTATCAAAACCCTTTCGGTTCTCATTAATTTTAAGAAGAGCCACTAACTAGCGGGCGGATAATTCGCTGAAAATCCCCACAGCCACTCAGGCACACTCGAAACTCCACGACCAGACAACGCCTCTTCAGTGTAGTTTCGCAAAATTTATGAAATATGAAGAGCAACCGACCGGATTAAGCCGTCAAGTCCAGTCGAGTTGATCATAGATTTTGGCTACTGTAAATAACAGCATCCGAGCGAGTAGCATGTTCCGCCGCTGCAACTGTAGTCCAGCTTTAATGTCCTGAATAAATTATTTTAATGCTACATCAGGATAGCAGGCGAACACAATGCAGGCATAATATATCTCTTGTTCCATTAATCGGCGTCGCATGTCCGTGTGCCTAGTTCCACTAATACAAAAATCATGTAGTGGATTAATTTCGCCCTGATACCAGCCAGAATCCGGGATGTAATTTCATTAAGCACATTCCCACTGGCGAAAACAGTGTTTTTGGGGAGCGGTTGCAAAAATCACACGAGCAATCCTCCTCCGCGCGATTATACGTTTTTGGCGGAGCATTGCCCGTCTATTGCGCCGGGAAAAAAAATATATATATGTAAAAATCTCGGAGAGGAAAATAAAAAGGCGCACCCAGAAAAGGATTTCTTTTTTCGAGTTTTATATTTCAGAGGTTTTAATAGCTGGAAATGCCCAAAAGCTGGTTATTCATAATTTTTTGAATACCCCGTAGATCTCTTTCGTCAACCGCGAACAATTGCGAGGGGATTGATTACGGGTGCAAACCCATCCCCATCCTGCACGATGGCATCCGGGAATCGGGACTCAAAAAAAAAGTGGTTCCCCGTCATCCCGGGTAGCAATTACTCCTGGCAATTTATAATGCAAAGCCTGTTTGGAGTGAAGATTATGTGGAAACATGAAATTGCCATATACTCGCAAGTAGTAAACACTTCGTCCCATTATTAGACGGCGCCATACGCAGCAAGGGGAGTCCCCAGTTGGGGATGATTAATCAAAAGCCATTCGATGCCGCGAGCAAATAGAGCCGCACAATTTGTGTACTCCGCTGATGGCGAACAATAGACGCCCCCAATGAGGTTAACAACGTTAAAATTAATTAGATGAATCCCATTGCCCGGATAAAGTCAAACATGGCTCACTACATACCCCGTATTTTTTTGACAAATTTTAACAATCGGTGATGGGAATTATGCCTATGTTTAATTTAGGCCCACCCATAGCATCGCATGTAAACAATTTCCAGTATCTTATTGTCTCTATGATGAGTAGAAAATACAACGTAGCCATGCTTTTGAAAGTTTAAACCACCACAAAATGTTTACGTAAGTCCTATATTAATAGTTGAAAAACAAAGGATCACTTCACTCTAAAACATTTTGGTGTCGCTGTGTAATTTCAAAACGTAGCACTATATCTTGACTACAATTTACCGAATTGAGATGAAATTTTATGATAATCTTCATCATATTAATACTTTCCTGCCTGCATGTATCTCTATTTTGCAATTAATTTGAAAAATTGTTTACTGTGTGATATATGAAATGTCCCTAAAGTTTACGTTTTGAACATATCGTTCAATACCTAAAAAAAAACTGCAAAAATTAAAATAAGCATGTTCTTCTTGTGAAACAGTCTAAAACTAAAAATAGCGAAAAGAAATCAAAATGCAGATCGAACTTTTTATTAGTTAACATTTTTTATCAGCTATGATACAATTATTATCCGAAAAATAACGCTATGAGCAAGATATATGCCCTATAAGCAGAAAAATACATATTGTAAAAAATACACAAGACCCCTTAGCTTCAATTATTTAATTTTATAATTAGATTTTTAGTTATTTCCCTCTGACAGATTTCTTAATCTTCCCATGTAATTTATCACATTTTAAGAATTTAAGCCATATGGATTACTCAGCAGTTTGTAGAATTCACGACTGATACATAATCCGATTAATGACTTTACCCTACTGAGCGCCACATTAACTTAGCCTTTAGGAAATATTGATTTAGTCTCGGGTCAATTACGGCTTTGCCTAAAGTGCAACCATGCAGTGTGTGGTGGAATGCAGCATCTCGGTAAAGAATTAATAATTGCGAATATTTCAATTTTAATACTTTTTATGGTTTAGATTTTAAATTAAATTTAATAATAAAAAAATTTGTAACTTTATACAGGTGTTTACAAAGTGAGTGGTACAAAATATAACTTTTTAAGAATTATTAATATAAAAAAATTAAAAATATAGTATTAATATCAAAAAATCAAAAAATTGTCTCTGAGAATCTTGTTATTAGGAAAATCGTTGTTAAAAAAAATCTTGAAATTTGTATTTTGTACTAATTATTTTGCAAAACAATTTTACCAATTTTTTTCAAAATCTTTTATTACCAATCTACCTTATTTTTATAAAATTCAATTTTTACATTAAAACATTGGCAGAATTTTGCACAAAAAAAAATTAATAACATAAAAATGCTAAATAAGTATTTAAAAATGGCTCGATTTCGTTAAATCAAATCTGAATATCGCTCTAAAAAATACGAGTACTTTAACTATATAAAAAGCAAAAATATGGCCCAAAAACAGGAAATTTTTGTAACAAATACGCACTTAAGTACTTTCATTATACTGCCCAATTTACTTTTAAACCCTCTACCATAAAAAAAACTGGAATTAAATTGAAAAAATGGCAACAACACTGACGCATATTTGTGACAATATTAGAAATACTCTCTAAGCTGTTAAGATATTGTTAAAAGTTTAATATGTAACCGTTTTTAGATAAAAGCAGCCATTGAACACAACTATGATCTAGGCGATAATCTAAAATTTGTGTATGTTGTACATATTACTCAGTTGACTGTACATACTTGAAACTATGGACGAGAGACGATGATACGTTTAACCTAAGTTTAAAAGGATTTACATACATTGAAATTGAGTAAATTACAAAAAAAAAATTATATCAACAAAAACGAATTTATGCAAGAAGATAAAAAGAAAATAAATCAATGAAAGAAACAAATCATCTATATCCAGATACTTTAAGGGTCCCAACAGCTGTAAAGAAGCATTTCAGAAACATTTCATTGTCTGCAGACAAGTAGAGTTTAGGTTATTTTGTGAAGCTTTTGTTATCTAAATTCTATGGTACTAAAACCTTTTGGTAGCTTTAAATTCTTTTAGATGAACTCGTTGTTCGGTTTGTACATAAATTGAAGTTTTTTATTGAATGTTTCACTCAAAGTGGCGTTTATTGCGTTGTACAAAAGGAAAAGTGGTTCTATCGAATTGTAATCATAAAATGCAAAAAAAAAAAACTTGTAATGTCAAATGTTATTACTGAAATTTTAAAAGAGATGAACAAAATAAAATACAGGACAATAAATAAACAAGAATACGATAAATTCTAAATAAACTCTATATTTTTCAATTTACACATCCACTCCCTTCACTTTCTGCCTTACTTTACTCCACTTTCAAATTAATTTTTAATGGCAGTAAAAATCCACAAATTTATCTACTTTCGAACCCCGCAAAAATAATCAATCCTGACACGTTTGCGTAAAATTTTGTGTATATAGTTTAAAATAAAGTGATAATTTAAATAAAAAACCATAATCGTGTTTAATTTACAAAAGCTCTACTCTGTTATCAATTTTGGCAATCCGTTATAATCAGGAAATTTTAATTTTATTCCCAACGTGCATGGGTCATTAATAAAATAAATGTTGAAAATCTACCAAAACATGAAATACTACTAGTTAATAATCAGAATTGCCAGAGTACATTAATTAGAGACAAATTTAAATTTATGCTGTGAAAATATTGTAGGGTCAGAACATAAAACAAAAATTATTTTATTCGATTATAATGACAGTGAATAAATACAATAAGGTAAGTGAAAACCAGATTTTATTGGAGAAAGATAAGATTCTGTAACATGTATCCTATTGTTACATTATGCTCCCTTCGATTCGATTAGGGAGATATTTCAGATACATAGAAACTAGAACTATTAAACGACATAAATGATTTACTTTCAGTGAAAAATATAAGTTTCAGGTGAAATGCAAAATGATTAGCGAACGTAGTTCTTTCTTTCTTTAAAAGTTTTCAAACGATTTTAGAAAGCTTTTGCTAATTTAACTGACTTATAAATATAAAAAATTAAACGGAAGAATTGTTTTTCCTTAATTTATTTCCTTATTTACTTTCTGTAGTATGGGATTTGAAAAACTAAAAGTTTTATAATAAATTTACTTATTTATTTATTGACTAGATAGGGCACAAATAGTACAATTAACCACTGTACACTAGCAGCACATTCAGATTCTATGCCCATGGATATAGCGAAAATCAAAATCAAATTTCAGTTTTAAATCTAAACCTAATTTAATATTTTAGTTTCAATTCTAATTTTAATTTTTAAATCTAACAAATATACCCCTATTTCTAATTGTGGCCGATAAATTAAAAATCTATAATATAATATTCTTTCAGCTCAATATCCTTCAGCTGAAAGATATATATGAATAATATTATAGAGGAGGTGTTATAATAAATGGATTATTTATTTTTAAAAAAAATCTTATATTAAACCGAAAACCAGGCAAAAAAATAAGTCTAGGTATATTAAAAGTGCGTTCATTTCTTCAAGAAGCTGTTAGAACTCCTTTCCAGGATTAAAAGTTTCGAAGATAAATATAAAGTCGGAATAAGAAATCAATGAGTAAGAAGATAATGGCGAAAAATTAGCTGAAAATACGAAATTGGAAAATGGAATTTATAATGTTTTTATTTATTTTTAAGCTTCATTTCAAATGAGCGATTCTTTCCGCCATTAGATAGTATTATTTTTTCTCTTTAAGCGATATTAACTTTTAAGATTTTTAAAATACAAAGCACTTAATAATATCCAAATGATATAAAAATGTTTCAACTCTTTTTTTTATATCAATGAGAGCTAAATATGGGTTTAAGAACTTGAGATATTATGTTAAAGAATCAAATATTAAAAATCAAGCTAAACGTTTCATAACTTTAAAAATTAAAAACATTTATTTTTCTTACTCCCTAATAATTACGAAATAGAATTTCAAATTCTTAGGTAAGAACCACGTTTTTAAAGCGGACAAATAGAATAAAATAATTTCTCTTAACTTCATACAAATTTATTACGCCATACAAATTGTCCTGAATATTTCTGATTGTAAATTTTTAATAGCTATGAAAATTCTTGTAATACGGAATACGTGGGGCCCATGCATCAGATAATAAATAACAAGGAGTGCGATGAATAGCTGTCGTTGAAAAAACTCACACAACAGTTCGTATCATTTGCAGTGGAACAAAATTGTTGATGACTTAGCAGGTGAACTATTCATGCACCTATTGCAGAAGCCCCACGTTTTAAATCTTTCAAGAATTTTCATAGCTATTATATTAAAAATTTACAATCAAAAATATTCAGGACAATCTGTATGGAGTAATAAATCTGTATGAAGTTAAGAGAAATTATTTTATTCTTTTCAGTCCGCTTTAAAAACGCGGTATATTAAAACAAATTCTTTTTATTTAAATTATTATTTCCTTTTTTATTTGTTTATAATATGTTTACAACACATAAAATAGGTATTCGAGCTATATTTTTTTAGAGTTAGATATTTGAATTAAAACTGGTAGAATAATCTTATAATCGCACTATGGGGAGAAAATAAAATTGGTTTTTTTTTTGCTATAGTTAATATTTTACACCATTACGATACTTTGAATTTTTATGAAGTCATTTTAAGCAAAGTTCTAAAAGTATCTATCGACTTTTCTTCTTTTTCATAGACAAATGCAACAAAACAAATTTATATAAGATTAACTATAATATTATTAAAATTGTAAATTAATTTCATACATAAAGAGGCTAAAATCTCCTAGGTAGGTCTGTTTTTATGAATAAATGAATGTGTTTAAGCAAATCTTTTACTAGGATCGAATTTTTCAAAAGACTAAGTAATTGTGTTTGTTTTTTTCACTCAACTGCGATTTTCCATGACATAAAAATATTTTGAAAATGTTTTGAAAAAATTGGCTTTTAAGTAGGTACTTACTTGACTTACTGTGACTACTTTGCCTACAAAGAAAAAAAAAAAAATATTGATTTAAATTTAAATTTAAATTAAGTCCCAAGAGAAATCAAAATGTACTCACCTCAATAAAATTGCGTTTTTCTACACTTAAGGTTCCAAAAATTCCCATTGGAGAAAAAAAAAACACCGATACACGAACAGCCTCAACTCAGATAAATCCCGAAAACTCCAGCGACGGTTAAACGGAAATTAAAAAAATATTTTTATCCGAATTTGTGGACACGAAAACAAAAAAAATCACTTTTCACCTAAAACACCGCGGAGCATCGAAACATTTCTTAATATTAAACTGTTCACTCGCGCACTCTCGATGTTTTCGCGAATTCGAATTTTAAAATTATTTGTAAGATAAGACAAATAATAATTAACATTAAATTTTCTGAGGAGGCATTTGGCGGGCGGACCGATCGAAACAAATTGACATTTACTAAGTTTTTGCGGGGCCTGGCGAGAGACTACCGAAACCGATCGTAACGCCCCGCAAAGGAGTGGTTCACAACGAAATTATCATAAATGAACAGTTTTTCCAAATTCGTCCTTATGTCACCTTTTGGCGCATTTCCGAAAATTAGTGGATCACGGTGCCTTCTCAGAAAAGCGGTTCTCGCGCGAAAATTCGATGAAAAACCGCGAAAATGTCGTATAAGTAGTTTTTCTTTGTGTGATTGTGTTTAAGAAGCGCTGAAAAATGTTGTTGTACTAAAGTAATTCCTTTTTTGCTTTCATATAAATTTTATTTCGTTGATTTCCATTTAATTGCCGCCGGAATTGTCGCGCCCATTTTGAGTTGAGACGTGTAGTGAGTCGCTGAGCTTTGTTTTTTTCCACCAAAGGAAACTCAAGAATGTTTCAAAAGACTTGGTAAGTACTTTTTGCAGTTTCTTCCTCGCCTCTTTGAAGCATTTAAATTAGACGAATCCTCCCATCTCTTGATTTATTTTACCACATTTTTATTACCTCGCTTTCGTTTCTGTTTGTCTGTTCGGTACAAATTTTGCAATCGATTTTAAACTAACTTCCCAATGAGATAGAGACTGGAACTTTTAAACATAGCTTAGAACTGAATGACAATGCAATATTATTAAGTTGTTAATAAAGAAATAATTTTCTTTTAAATTATTTTTTAACAAAGAACCGTGTGCAATCATACTTTGTTGCACGTATTCTAGTCGATCATATACAGTAAAGACTATATTTCTGCAAATAATAATATAAAGTTATTACGATTATCATGAAATCGATTGGGAAATTTGCACACACAAGACTAAAAAGCAGAAAATAATAATTTAAAAAAAAAATTTAAATATGTAAGTGCTATACATCAAAACTATTTTTCATTACTGCAAAGAATTACGAGAGAAATGAATAAAAATCAAATTAAGAAAAAATCTTAGAGAAAAACCGGAAGAAAAACGTCATCTGTCTGTGCAGGATTATGGCTGAACGTTGAGTCGTTGAGCAGCAGCAGTGAAACTATGAAAATTAAAATTCACATTTCGCGAAAATTCATTTCAGTTATCCCCACTCCTCCATTATGATCTGGCGAAACCATTGGGTTTAAATTTAAATTGAAGAATTCCAGGTTGAGCTGCACATTTTATGCAATTGCAATTTGTGAACGAATCGGTGAAGGCGATGTATAATTTATAAAATTTTCCCACTCGATTTACACATGCGACCTGCATTCCAACTGAATTCCAATGCATGCAATATCTGGTAGCAATCTGCAGAAATGCACCAATGTCCCTTTACCAGCAATATTTCCCGGAGGAAATTATTTTAAAAACACTTAACCGTGCGGGAGGGCCAATATCTTTTACTGTCCGGTTTAAAGAATCGCACGATTTTACCTCTCATATTATATCTCCAAAAAATGGATTAACTCAGCTTATCCCCCTTAAAAGTGAAAAACAATTCAGTAATCCCCGGGACGATTAAATCGAAAGTAAAATGAATCCATGCTTGTTTTATTTAATATATTTCCGAGCTATTACTCATATTGGCCGCGAGCAAAAAATATGAGCCGTAAAACAAAATTTCGTTCATGAGCAATAAATTTCAGCGAAAATTTGTAAAACATCGCCGCCCGGGTCTGGTCTCTGGATCTGGGGATCTCCCCGTAAAAGTGGGAGACGAGAACCTCTTCAGCAGCGGCGAAGTATCCCCCATTCCCCACATTTGCTACAAAGTGTTTGCTCGAAAAGATTGCTAAGAAACGTCCACAAAAATCATAGCATTTTTGGGGAAAATCGCCGCCATAAAAATTTAATTTAAAGCGAGTGGCTCAGATTTATCAGTGGGAACACTTTAATCCAGAGGCTATAATTTTTCTGGCAGCGAACTTGTGATTGTTCCTACAAGAAGCAGGCTAGCCCCACTGCCACGCCACGACTATTCGAGTGGGCCAGCCCCAGAAAATGGGGCTAGTTACCCCCTTGGCACCGGTTCCAGCGAACTTCCCGACGGCGGGCCACATATGCTATATTTTTATTTAACCTGTTATCGCACTTATAATTGGAGCCCCGAATTTCTTTTGTGGATGTTGTTTTCGTAAATTGAAAAGACTGTCGCGAGGACCAACTTACGGCCATTTAGATGACTCCGGCCTTTCAGAGGGTGGTCCATTTATCTGCTGGAGACGGATAAGGGTCGAGAGGCGGAGGGATCAGTTGGATTTGGGCACTTGTAAAATTAGACTCGAAAATTCACTACCTCACACTGTCGAAACGATTTATGCTGAATAAAAGAGAATGGAATTTGAAGTAAATTTTCTCCTTTCCTTTGTTCTAATTTCTTTAGTTCTCAGCTCCCTAAATTCATACCCTAAGGGACGATTTTAAAACTTTCCAACATCGATATTGAAAGGAAATAGTTTAACAAAACCAACACGCACTAATTATACATCCATACATGAGAAATGGCAGTAATTAAAATTGAAAAAATGTATGGAAAAATTGACTACTCAAAAGAACAAGTTATGCAATTTTTTTCATACATGACGACTTCTGATTTTTGGAAAAAAAAGGGTAAAAAACGACAAAATATGAAATTTTGGCCTTTCTTGGAAAATATGAAATGTAAGATTGATAGGCTTACTAAAATAGAAACTTGCGGATATGAAGTTATTATTTTAATAGGTTATAAATCAAAACAAAAATATTCTATCTTTAATTCGATAAGATTGTTTTTCTTTTATCGGTTGCATAAACTATGTTTTTCAAGAAGTTTAGCTGAAGGCAGGTCTAGTGTTTAATTTAAGGCATATTCTTAAATAGTAAATTAAAGAGTAATGCCACTCTAGAATTTTCCAAAAATGCATTACTTTTCTGGTTTTTTTTTTTAGCTTTAATAATACCTTAGGATGTTAGAAATAAGATATAATATATAAAATACAAGATTTGTAATACTTATTTCATTAAACATTCGAATTAAAATAATACGACATACTTAAAATAAACGTGTTTATCACGATGGTGTCGTTCAAATTATATTACCTATAGAAGTTTGTAAGGATTTTACGATTCATTTTTTCTTTTGAGTCAACAAATTACATAGGTATATGGAATTTTTTTCGCCGAAATCATTTGACTTTGATCGTGCGCCATTTTGACAAAACACGTAGTTTTTTAATTTACCTACGTACATACAATTGTAGCTATTCTTATATAGAAATGAAAAAAATTAGTTTTTGATTCAAAGTGAAATCTCCAAGGAGTAATTTTACTGACCGCAGAACACACCACATCATACAAGTTTTCCTTAAAATATGGTATGCTTAACATAAACTTTCATTTTAAAAGTACTGTGGCGAGCTGACTCGGCAATAAATATATGTAATACTATAATAAACCGAAATGTTGAAGTAACGGAATATACCACATAAATGGAAATCAACTCCCTGCATGAACATCAAATCAGGTGCAATAGAGCTATACCTAAATAGTTACTTATAGTTTTAATGCTTCAACGTTGTGAATGTGATAGTCACGTAAACATCACGTGTATTCTATCTAAGGGATCTCAAAAGCCCTATTTACCACAGGACCCTAATTCGTTTTAGTATGGGCTATAATTCTTTTTACGTGTCGGCATTAGCAGCATTTTAAAACTCCCTTGCATCCCCGCGATGATATAGCCTTTTAATTATTAAGAGATTCGTTAAATTCTCACCACATAGAGGGGAATGCAAAATTTATCAATGGAAATTCAGGAAATTCTGTGAAAAACAACAGCCCCAATGGCACGTTTAAACTGCAAATGAAATGGATAACGCCCTCGACTGATTTAGAGCAAAGGGTTAACCCTAGAAATAAATTGCCCTGGTATTTCTTTTCGAATGTAAACAAAATTTGCACTTCTAATGCTGCTACTTCCCCGAACACGAGAAGCATTTTGTACCGCCCATGCACCACCCCCACCGCCGACGCCACCACTGACGTTGCTGCACCGGGATGCATTAACTGGCGGGACCATAAATCAATCTGCCAAAATCGGATTAAGTGTTTAACACTCAAATACATTTTATGGCGATATTTTAAAGTTGAAGCGTCTAGTTGCAATAAATATGCTGCTGCGGTCGAGAGATCGGGCAGAGCGGCTGCCAATTCAAATGAAAATTTTGCAACAGATTGATTGCGGGAAGCTGCAACCCCTCGGGTCTTTGGGGGTGCTCAGGCCTACCGGAGGTAAACAATTATTTTGGGCCGCCCCGGCCAGAGCTGGGGATTTATAAAATCTCTAACTAAAATGATTTCCATTGACCGCAACTACATTAATTCGTAAAATTTATAAAATTTATTAATTATAGAGGTTCTCAGTGTATCATGGCTAGCTTTCGAATTTGGTAAATGGCGGTAAAAATTATCATCATCAACTCTTGACAGCGGATTAGCATGGGTCATGTTAGGTGACATCAAACGAAAGCAACAAAGTATTAAAGGTCACAATTAAGTTAGGATAAATAACATTGGTTACAAATCTGTATTTCGATAATAATTGGAGATTACAAGATAATCCGAGATAAATTATAGTTAGTTTGTAGTATCTAATAGTAATGAATAGATTTTAAGATCCAAAAAAGAATTAAGTATTAATTTTTTAAAGCATAAAAATAACACAATTTTTTAATATTGTAATATTAAACTCATTAGTTCGAACAAATTTCGTTATATTAAATTTTATAATATGTACATATTTTATTGATTGCTTACTATAGAAAAATACTGTAGAATAATTTTAATACGTTAAACAACAAACACAACAAACAATATACCATGTAGTTAGGGAAAAATATTTCCTGACTCAACAAATTAAACTTCGAAGTCTAATATTTAAAAAAGTACCATTTTATAACTTTAGCTCAACATTTCTTCACTATGCAAATGAAGATACAATGAATTTTATAAAATTGAAGATTCCTCTTAATTTTAAATATTACAAGAAAACTTCGAATCTGAAACCTTTTTTATAAGGATTTTAATGCGTTTTGAAATTGCGTCGTGTTGATTAAAATATATTTTAAATTTGCAACAAATACGTACAAAGTCTTTAAGCTCTTACTTTCGCAGCTTGCAAAATAGGCCTTTATCCAAAAATTATTTTCAGGTGGAAATTGTAGGGATAAAGTATAAAGATAAATTTATTATTATATTATTATATTATCTTAGATAAATAGTAGGTCTTAATTTAACTTAACTATTTTCACATTTTAAAACAAACAAATGAGGTATTGAAAATAGGTCATATTAATTCGTAAATTGAGCTGTTTCCTATACAAGTCTGACAAATTTTAAGCGAATCAGATGACAATTGTGGTCTGGAAAGCTGTCAAATTGATTCGAGAAAAATGCATTTAAAATTTCGACTTGTGTTTTCAACATGAAATATCGAATATTTTTATTACTTGCCCTCAATCTGCCATTGCATGGTATGTTACATATCATTTGTACATCCTATAAAATCCTACCTCACATGAGACTCTTTTCCTAGGTGAAATGCCTGAATAATAAAATATTATATTTTATAGTTGATAATTCAACCACACTCATAATTCAGTACTTTAATTTTAATATAATTTGCATATTAGTGTTATGTTGATCTAAATAAGAACAAAAAAAAAAAATAATAACACTTTTAACAAGCCCTCTACCCCAGTAAAACAAAAGTAAATTGCAAATATTCTAGAGCAATGGTTGACAATTTTCGCTGCATCAAAATTTGAGCAAAAATTCATAATTATGACAATTCCGGTTTCATATATCACCTCTGTCTGACAATGCCATAACTCTTAGCTTAGGTAGCTCGCTATTTTTCTGGGCGGGGGTGGCCCATAAATGTGCAAATATTACACCACCAGAGGGAGCAGTGAGCGTTACAATTCAGCCAGAATTCCGTTACCGCACGGTCTGCCGTGTGCAGTGCAGCCCGAGTGCCGATGGGCATATTTCCTAATAAATAGTTATAAATTCCGTAATTAGCGCAGCGCAGATGAATGCGGGGATTCCCAGAATGATAAAAAAGTGGCCGCGGGCCCAAGGGTGGCACTGTCGAAAATCTTAAAACGCGCACTGAGTGAATTGCATTATTTAACTGGAATGCAATTTTGTAAATGTTTATGCATAATATGCATATCTGGGCTACGCGAGTGCATACCCAAATTAAACCCTCTTTTTGTTCGTGCACCCCGCTGCAGACGAGACGGTCGGGTATTTGTTGACGCTAAACAGTGGCTTTGTGCACTCCTATGATATTTCGAGGAGAGACGTTGAGATACACTCAGCGAATGACTCGTTTCAAATGAATTCATATCGGGACGCCAGTGTAGATGCGGCCTTATCAAATCTCTGCCGGGCGGAAATTAAATCTGAAACACAAGCCGGGCTCCTTGTTTATCCCGCACGGCCGCCGTATCTTGTCAATTAGGACATGAATGTCAATTATCCCCTGCTGCAGCCCCTGCCCTCGCAGATATATTTCTCCGATTGTCTCAGCTAATTGATATTGACATCCGTCAGGTCAGTTCATAATAACAATTTCCAATAAATTCATAATATAACCACTATGCCTGATCTTCTACCGGAATGCTATTGCTATTTTGATCATTTTGGCCCTTTGGAAGGAATTGTAATGGAAATTTGAATTGAATAGAATGATGGTTCTGTAATGTGTCGTATGCAAAAACGTGAGCTAAATCCCAGAATTCGACACTGAGTCGGTTAATTTATATTCAAAGTCTGAGGTCGATCAGCAACGAGAAACTCGTTTGAATTCAAAACCAATAAAACCAAACAGTCAAGAACAAATTCTAATAAAACTAACTAACCTATATAATACATGTACGTGCAAAAATACATATGTTGTATATCAAATAAATAATTTTCTGTAATTCGCACTTGTCCGCTTTTTATAATTTTCACAAAACTGCAGGTAAATCATCAAAATATTGTAAATAATAGCAAAAAAATGACTAAAGTATTTATTTTATATTGTCCATTTAATTTAGAATCATAGAAAACAAAAAGTTGTTCACATAAAAATTCTATCATTTTGACTAAATAAAAACAAAATAAACGTGTGCTAGCTTCTAAAGTATGCATCTAAATGACATGATGTAAAGGACAAATTTGATCTGTACTGTCTGCTTCAGCTAACTAACGTTTTTTCTTTGATAAAGACTAACACTATATGTAGATCAAAAGGCCTTCGTAAGGAAACACCTCTTTTTATTTAAAAAAAAAAAATTTTTCCAGCAACTATCACTGTCGAAAATACTTGTAGTTTTCTGGTAATCTATGACTCAATATCAACTAACCCTATAAAAAATTCTAGATTTTAGCTTTAGAAACTTAAGAGATCAGGGGGGAACGGTCATTTCTACAAATTTTAAGCTATATCATTAAGACCACTGGACCAAAATTATAATAGATTCCTTAAAAAATTACCTTTCATATAAAATTCTATTTGAAAGTGAAAGAAAAACTTATTCCAATTCCATATTTTTGATCTCTATGAAAAGAAGAAATAAACTTTATTTTTATTTAGACTCCTGGACTGGGTACGGTACGGGCAAATAGATTTATAGCTAAGCATGCCAAATTTCAAATCGATATCATGAATAGTTTCTGTGAAGACATGGTCACTGGAGGAAATGTTGGTTTCGATATACCTAATTAACATAATTTATCACAGAAGTACCTATCTATGTAATTTATTTATTCTTTATTTGTTTCATATCTAAAATGCATTAATAAAATGAACTCAACATATATTCTTTTAATTTGAAGAAAGAAAATCAGAGAAATAATATTTGACGCTATTCGAAAGTTTATGATATTTTTAGACATTGAAATTACTTCACAACTTCACTAAGTAAGCAATTATGAGAAATGTGTCAGGGTCAAATTTTTTCCTATAAATGGAACACATAATGGAAAACGTTTGCACTATCAATGAACTTTCTGAAACTTTTCTCAATTTTCTATCATAAAATGAAATATGTCTACATATATTCACCAAATTTCAGGGGCAAAACACGCAAATCATGCATTGAAAAGACTAAATATATGCTCTACTGCAAGCATTCTGAATTCATTATACTTATAGCTAGATAACTTTCTGTGCTTTAGGAAAATTGTTTCTCATTTCTAAAAATAACTTAAGTAACTTAAGGCTACCATCAAATTATGTTTTATTATGATTATTACATACAATGGGTAGACATTTTCTTAAAAACAATTTTAAAGACAAATGAAACTCGGATTAGGAAATCTCACTGTAGAAAAAGTTAGGTAAAAAATATTGATAATGATTCCCAGATATATGTTTTGAAATATATGAAATGTGAATTGTGCTACATGAAATGTAAAATACAAAGTTAAATTACAATTGCTACTGATGCTTGCTACTTTCTTAAGTAATTTAATAAAATTACTAATATACTTAAAGTCTAGTAAAAATAAAAAAATCAGTCTTCTAAAATACATACAATGAGTATTTCTCCTAAGGTAAGAAGATGAAATTCTACTGTTAAACCCTAAAAACTGAAAATAAATTATTAATCCTCAACTGATTTGGGTGAGAAAAACGGTTAAAATACCGATGATTAGATCGCTATAAAATCTAAACTAATTCGAATCTCGACATAAAATTTGAACAGAATATTTTTAAGATGTATCCTAATCGAAATATAAAATCTTCCGTCAATTCACTTTAGAATTCAAATTTAAATCCAAATTTAGATCATCAATCATTAGATAAAATTCGTCTGAATAATCAACATGATTTTATGTAGCTATCAGATGGATAAAATTATTCGCTCCTTAATGCGGTAGTTATTTTCTGACAAATAGAGTGAAAAATAATTTTTTTCTCAGTCAAGTTCATTTTTTATCTAAAGAATGAAATTATTAATCTATTGAAAAATCGGTCCTAAATCACAAACTACAGTACATTACATATAAGCTATACTCGATGTTACACTAATTTGACCGAATTTCAATTCTCGAGTATACAGACTAAGAAATTTTTCTAGTGAAATTTAACTAGGCGGGCTCTAGTAAATTACTTTATTTATTTTTCATTCCCAGGATTTGAAAATTCCGAATGAAACTGAATTTCTAGAATGATATTTTAGTAGTTTCTATCTAAAATTCAGTTGAAATTAACTGCTTGATCTGAGAGTTATTTTGTGGGTTGCAAATATTTAATATTGAAATTCTAGTTATATCCGTTCAAGATCGCATAATTTAGTTGTAAACCGATGAAACTTTAGGAAATTGCACTATTTTGTTGGTGCATGTTTAACTCGTTTCGTATTCGATAGTTTGTCATTCAAGTCCGACCTCTTGAAAATGTGAGCTATGATCTCTTATGCCAAATAATTTAATATATAACGTAATAATAAATAATTTAATACTATAGATAGTTCATTACAGTTTCCTATATTTCACACGAAATTTACTGACTTTCTAGTTATATATATTTCTAGAATGCAGGAAATACATTGAAAATATAATTCTAGTGATTCATTTTTCACTAGATCTTAAACTGCATATCTAGAAAACCAACTCTAGTTGAAATTCACTGTATTCTAGTGAGAAGAAATTTAGAGTGTAGAGTTCTTTCATTTTTATTTGAAGTTATAAGATTTAGATGACATAGCTAATATTTAAAACGCCACTACTAAACGGCTATCTGCTTTTAGAAGGATCCATGACCTTGTAAGCAAGAAAGTCCTTCTTGTGATGAAAAAAGTACATACTAATTTTGCGGGGGTGGAAGGAACATGTGTGTTGTACGTACGTCACACTGACACCTGTCCCCGGCAAGTGGGTGCTCGGAGCCTTGAGATTGGTAATGGCTCGGAACTCCTTCAAATAATTAATCGCCCGCTGAAGTGCCTGTGCGAGGGTCGTAACGCAGCGCAGGCCGCAAATCGACGGGGAGCGAAACTCTGTTCGCTATCAAGTTCTCAAGCAATTGCACATAAAATGTGTTCACGACCATTTAATTTTTCCTCGTAATGACTAAAAGCGGAAAATCCTGTCCTCTATCTCATTTAAATGTCCCGGGATTGTCGTCGCCCAGGCCTGGTGCTGGTCCTGCGCTAGTCGCCGTGGCCGCGTGCAGGCAGAAACAATCGTCCCGCGCCGCCCGCCGCCGGAACGCGCGATTATGGGGCTGCAGATAATCCCCAGGATATGCTAAGGAAGCAGTCGCCCCAGGGGGTGTTCGGTGCATTTCCTTCTTCAACACTCAACATCAAAACCCAAAGTTCTTCTCACGGCTAAAGTAATTCCACCCTAAATGGAGTGCTGCGCTGGAGAATTCTCACGGATATTACAGCGCTCAAATGTGCCGGGCGTGAAGGTCCTCTTTCGATTTTCACACTGCCAGAACGGATATGAAAATAAAAGTGCTTTTAGCGATTTTTCGAACACGTATCCACCCTCGCTAACTCCCTAGGAAGCAGGGAACATTCGGGGAAGAAATGTTGAGAAGAAGGCGCGCAAAACACCACTTTTGTAGCACACACTTTGCCCAAGCGACAAAAGTTCCTCCGGGCGCGGGCAAAACTTGCACCACTCCGAAAATTGAAGACAGGGTCAAATCCAGCCTCAAAGTTTGCTGTTCGGGCGGCTCTAATAAGACACCGTCGTCTAGGCAGGCACTCGAAACTTTTATCTAATTCTGATCCCGCAAATATTATGAGCAAACGACTGAAAATTAATCCTCCGGCGAAATATGCTTTTAAAATTTTTAGCAGAAAAGGGAGAATTAAAAAGATAATTTCCACGCTGAATGCAGGGTTCACATGACTTGAACTTTTTCTGCTTAGTTAATGGAGTGGATGCAGAAATGAGCTCGCCTCCTCGCGGGCTCTATCTCCGCCGTCCTTCTACGTTTTTCTAGGTACTTCTACTCTTGGGCTTCACCGCTCTTTATATATTTAAAGCTGCCCATGGAGACGTCCAACAGGCCTTAAATAAGAAAAAGTTATTTTTTTTTTTTGGTCTACACTGTTTTCTAGAATTAAGGGTTTTAGCAGTTGATCCCCAAAATATTGGAAGTTCCGATGATTTTCCCCTCTTGAATCGATATTAACGTTTCCCGATGAATACTATGGAAGAACGAAATGTAAAACTTATTACAGTTGTTACACAGCAACCTAACTTATCTACATTACGTAATATGTATGAATTCGTGAATTTCGGTCCAAAATTCGGTGCGTAATTAGGAATATGTACAGCAGATAAACATGCATGTTCTGCGAAGTACCATTCTATTTTCTATAGTATATTCAGGACCAGACTACTCCAACAATGTAGCTTGATATTCCCTAAACAAGCTACACGCTTTGATCCCTTATAATTAAGTAAGTATGATTTCTCAGAAGAGCCTTATCATAGTCGAAACAGAATTCAATTCACATTTGTACAACCATTGCGTTCAATAGACCAAAAATCAATGGCGATTGTGATGGTAGTATTTATTTCCTAGCATTTCTGTATTCAATCACTTTAATGATGTTTCTTGTTATACTATTGATCATTTTAATGATAACTTGATGCAAATTTGAAGTTCTTTTATAGCATTTTCCCTCAGATTATGTAAAATTGCCAACATCTTCCTTAAACCTGTTTTTTTTTTTTAAATCGTCCAGTATCTGTGGATTGTTCAGATGCTTCAATGAATTCAAATAAACTCAAAGACAGTGAATATTGTAATCAATATTTCACATGTCGCTACTTTTCTAAATATTATGTAGGTATTAAAGGTTTCCACTATAGTAAATCAATTACATTTGTAATAAGAGAAAATAAAAATGGAAAGGATAAGAACTAAAAACAGGTATTCCTACTTAAGAAAAATTCAATTTTATCGTAGATTTCGTACAATAGCTAATATTAATTTTTGGTGATAGTACAAAACTTAATTTATGTTCAAGTTCATATTTTATGGTTCTTCTCTCTCCCTAAAAGTATGATTGATGTTTTCATAGGACTATTTTCGAATATTTCTAATCCGAAAATGAAAATTTCAAAACATATGTTAAAATAAAGATTAAATATTTAACTTTATATATATAATATTAATTATTTGTAAGATCTGTTCAGAAATTAAGTTTTTCATGGAAATCCTCCTTCTATGTCTCCATTTTATTTATTTCATAGGCCAGGCCTTAGGAAAAGGTTCATGAAAAACTTATTCCGTAAGGAAATTTTCATAAAGTTTATAAATGTGCGTTTTTATACGGATACATATGTATACATATATGTAGTTAAGATCCTATATTTGAGGTAGATTTCAAATTCGTTCGATAATAATAATTTAAAAAGTTTTCTAAACTAGCTAAAATATGACTTTTCTCAGTCTTCAATCTCATGTTTCTCAAAAACGTGATGTAATGGAACTTTTTCATATTTGGATTAGATTTTCGAAAGAAAATTTTTTTTAAATCAGCGCAAAATATATGGAATACAAAGTACTTATTTGTATCAGTCAACTTTTTTCCTATGATTTCACTTAATGGAATTGTAGGTCTTACTTATACTAATTTACATATTTCCTACTGTAAAATACGTTAAAGGCCTGACCTTTGTACTATATTTTATCTTCAATAAATCTTAATCTATGATTTCACAAAGAAATAAACGGCACAAAAATAGCAATAAAGGAAAAAGGAGTTATTTTCGACAATAAACCCTTTGTCGATGATATTCATCGCTTTGAGGATTGCTTACTCAAAAACGTTCTAATGATAAATTATGAAAAGATTCTTTATACAGCAGCAAGAGGACAGAAACAAAAGCGCTTATCTCGGGATTACGAGCTTAAGCTTTGTAAGATTGAGGTCGGTTGGACTAAGGCATATTTGTATTTTTCTGGAGTCTTTCCTCAAATTGAAAATACACTTTGAGAAATCGCCTTAAAGGCTGCCACAATTTCCTTAATTTAACGCAATACCCCACTTCGAAAAATGGACGATTCCCCGAAAAATTCAGGTGCTATAATTGCGCACGAATTTCTCAGCATTATCGCGTAAACAAATTACACCCTTCTCGTGAGGCTTCTAGACAATAAATCTCCGCAATTGCATTGTGTCCGGAGGAACCCTTCATAATCGTCCCTCTAAGCACTCGCCATTTATTTTGCTTTTTTGCACCTTTTGAGCGGTTGGGCCCCATATGAATGTGGCCGGGGCTGCGGGCGCTCCGCTTTGTGGCCCTCTCGTCATTTTTGGCTGCTCCTGGAGGAGCACCCTTGAGTCCATTAGTTAATGTGTTCGGAGCGGCACAATACAGCAGCACTTCTGCTCACAACGCAAATGATTTGGAATTTCATTAAAGGAGTCGTGCAAAAATATTTTAAAGGACATTGCATCGGCGAGATACTGTCGTACAATAAACTCCTCGTTACGGAGCCAAGGAGGCGCTGCATAGACCAGGGTGCCCCGAGAGGCGGAGCGCCCTGAATGGGTGCCCCACCAAAGGGAAAATGGAAATTCCGTTTGAATTAAACAAAAAAGGGAATGTCTTGGAAAATAATAACTGCTGGGAGCCATTGCTCCCCGCTAAAGTTATTGTGTTCACTTTTATAATTGTTTGGTAGCGCCAGCAGAACCAGAACGGGAGGAGGCTCGTCCCTCTCCTCGGGCGTAGCGCAGCCTTCGCCCAGATCCGCCTGCCACATCATTTTATGAAATAAATCGCACGTAATTACGAGCTTTTGCCATTTTCCATTTAGCCAGGGACAAAAAATTTTATACTATGTATATAAGTATAAAATATAAATGTACATTTCAATCCAGCAGCGACGCGGCGGATGCGAGAGATACAGGAAACAAAGAGTTTAAATTATTTAAAAATATTATAATCACTTTAAGCGGACTAAGGCCGGGGGCCCGGGCGTAATGAGCAGCTGGTCCCCGGCGCGTCCCAGGCTGCCGCGCGCGCGAACAATGACGCTTTATTCGCGGCGCTGATTGTAACTGACAGCCTATTGTTCAATGCAGCGCGCAATTATATTAACCAGGAATGCAATACATAATAGAAGTGAGTCCTTGCACTGCATATTGCCACCCCCGCCTCCGCCTCCTCATGTGCGTGTAAATTCTGCGCCTGCATTTTCATTTCGCGCTTCGCGACTTGACACAAATTGTGGCCTCGTTGCGAAATTATCCCTCATTTGCAGTGTAAATTTTTAAGTACTTAATACTTTTTCGCCACTTTTTGCCTATTAGGGGCCTGGGTCCATAAATTAAAGCACTAATTGAACCTTCGCAGAGGACTCCTGCATAATTGAGTCCGGGTTGTGGCGGCGGTATCGACGGCCCCGGCGGCGCGGCAACGCACGCCGACGTCAAACGATGCCCCGAAACCCCTTCGATGGCATCAATCAGTTAAATTAAATGCTCTTGTTAAAATCGGAAACTAAACCACAATTAATTCATTTTCACCAACATGATTTTCGATATGGTAAAAATAAATAATTTGATGAGCTCGCGCGGTACCTGCCCACTTCAACGGTGGTCAACAGTTTGACCTCATTCTAAAAAAAAAAATAATAGCAATTCGGTCACTCTTTGCTATCAGCGACATCATTGCATTGATTTTAATGAATACAATCAGCCCTTTCAATTTATAATCAAGCAATTAGGGACACTTTGTATTTTACAATTCTAACTAATATTATCTTGGTTAACCCCACATGTTGGTTCTTTTGACCAAAGTTCGGATTACTTAACAAAACATTTTGTATAAATATATACATTGTTGGAAATTTAGTTTAATAATTAAGCTTCTATTTAAACAAAACAAAAGTAAAATTATGTCGAGTTTTTAAGGAAACACTTTACCATTTACATTGTTTTTCTGAAAAATTTCTAAGCCTTGTAGAAAACATCAAATTTAAACATTTTTCAAACTACACTATTAAACCCTTCACCTACAAAGACGAGTCTGACTCATGGTTACAATTTCGGGCCAAACATTAATATCACGAGTCAGAGTCGTGATTCCGATCACGGACCATGTATTACGCAATAATTGATTTCTGGTAGAGATAACGTTAAAATCTAAACAAAATTGAGAAACGAGGAGCGAAATCAGCCCAAGGCCATGTTGGTCACGGATTTCATAGATACAAAACATTTTGGATGGATTCGCAATTTATCTCGGTAAATTTGTACGGGAAGGGAATAATGGCTATATACACTTTCATACCTTATGAAATAATTATACAATCAATACGAAAAGGCGAAAATCCACAGAAAAAATGCAATATACATAATATACTCGTACCCACATCAATAATTAGAAAACACAAAATCAGTTGCCTGTCTGTTCAAGCAGCGTAGTTTCGTTCATAATTTCAATTTTATTTTCTACATCATTATATCATTATACGAGATTTCAAAGTTGTCAATACGTGGTACTGGTGTTAAATCGCAAAATTCAGAATTTTCGAAACTCATTTATCAAAGTATTCATTAAAGTGAGTGCAGGATCGTAACCAAAGCTTTTATGTTTTAGAACTTGAATTTGTTACTTGATACTTGAGTCTTAATACCTGACCCGTTCGATGTGCATAGAGAGCCAAACTCTTATTAAATAATTATAAACGATTTCATCTTCCGTACATTTATTAAGCGAAATACCTTTACTTATTTAAATTTCTATATTTATTAAGCAATTTCAAAAATAATAATTAAAAGAAATTGGCCAAAAAGAGAGAGAGTCGAACATAAACCTACGTATGTAATCTGAAGTTGTATAGTTGATTTATACTTTAGTTTGAACTTAAAACACAACCAAAGTACAACTGTGATCAGAATATTCTACATCTTTGATAAATTATAATTGACAGTCATTCCATAAATACTTGATTAAATTTTATAGTCGAATTTTTTACTATACATTTTAACAAATGCACAATGCCAAAATTGGAATCTTTAAAGTATATATACATATGTATATTAGAATTCTTCTGTTTAAAAGTTTAAGAAATTGCTTAGACTATACAATTTATACTTTACTTATTTATTATCATTAATAAAATTTAATGAACTAATGGTGATCTTATTGGTCCCATATACAACTTTAAAAATTTGAAGCAAATTTTTAAACCGAACTGATTCTTTAGGAGAATAAAATAATAACTGATAATAACTGATCAAATCAAATTAAACTGAGATGTTTTTGTTTGTAAATTCATACTTTATCCTTCGGATATTAAAAAATGCTCTATCATAATTAAAAAATTTACGGGATGTAATTAATACCTTTTTATTCACTTAAATCAATCATTTACGTTTCAACGTAAATCTCGAGCCTTGATGTAAAGCAAGGTCGAACAATCCGTAAATGCGGGGGTCGCGATTCAGCATCCGCGGAAGCATTGTTTCGCGATAATCACCCACATCATCCCAATAACGTCGATCATCAGCAAATTGACGTAATCAAGCATAACTTTACACTGAATGGCGAAAATTGTGGTCCATCGCAGGCTCAGCACCCACACCCCCAATCGTACTGCATCTGCACCGTGCAGCCACCGTAAAACGGCGGCCATCAGCAACCTTACAATTTATTTTTGATACCCGCAAGAGGCTTATCAGCGTGCTGGCTGTCCGGAAGGACTGCTATAAATCTAAAGTGGCAGCTCCACACAGCCAAATAACAAATTTAAAAAATATATGTTGTGCGCACAATTATATGTTAAATGTCGCGATTACACCTGTTTACTCCGATAATAAATAAACAGCATGGGAGCGAAGCTATTTCCCAGAAACGAGGGAGCAGAAAGGCTGAAACTTCAAGGCCCCACGAGCAGGTAACTCATCTGCGGAGCCCCATTTAAGGTGGCTCATTTGGATACTACGGAGATAAATTACGTGGTTTTCCTGAAATATGAGAATATGTTGAAAATATCATGCATGAAATGTAAGAAATTTTCATTTGGCGCAAATGAGGACGTGCCAAAATAAATTCATTTTCGATTTTTATAAGACACGTGTCGATTTTACCTTGAAATGTCCTGGAAAATAATGTTGTTATGGTATTATAGAAGAATCAAAAGATGAAATTTAAGATTCTACATTTAAGAAAAACTCATTAATGGATTTGTTTCCACTTATTTGATGATTACTCCCTGGTAACACATATGTTTCTTTATAATAAGTTCTCGTTCTTAGACATTTTCTTTTAAAATTATATTGTACCGAAGTCAAACATTATTAAATCGATTCATAAACTAATTTTGATTTGTTGTCAAAACTACAAAAACTACATATATACATATACAAGACTAGCTGACTACATAGCTGCAGATTTTAAATTTACTATCATAGCTAAATCCAATTTTTTACATAATTTACGTTTAATGAATCTCAAAATACCCTGAAAATTTCAAGATGGTGTTTTTTTGTTTTTTAAGGAAGAAACAATTTTTATATGCCCCTTCTTTCCAATTGCGATGAATATCCTAGGTCACTCAGGAGGTTATGCGCAACATGCCCATAGAATTTCATCTCAATCGGATAAGCACTTTTTGCGGGACTTACCATAAACATCACTAATCAATATTTCCCCTCCTCTCCTCTACCCTCCACTTTCCAATTACAAAGTATTACCTTTGTGACTCAAGGGCTCATGCGCAATACACGTGTAGTATTTCATCTCAAACGGCTCAGTAGTTCCCAAGATTACCCCGTACATACAAACAAATAAATTTTACCTCTTTGTAATAAGTATAGATGTGATTCTCAAAATTGGTATCAAGTGGATATCCTTTTGTATTTTATTATGGAAAACCAAATCAAATTAACAAAATATCTTTGAAGTATGTGCTATAACTTTTAAAAAATCCTTTCTTAGTTCATGCTTACGTCACAAAGGAAACCAACCGTCTAAATTTCATCCAATTCTTCAACGGTTTCGACTCGGCGTTGGTGTATCAGGACATGTTCTTTTATATGTATAGGTCGTCCTCGGGAACTATGCATTTTTCCAGGATAAAAAGTATTCGATGTCGTTCTCCGCCCTTTACTTGAGCGCTGTGCCAAATTTCAGCGAAATTGGTTCAGTAGTTTCAGCGTGAAAGAGTAACAAACAGAGACAAATAGACAGACACACTTTCGAATTTATAATATGTATTAGTAAACCTGCCATTGTAAGTAGGCTTAATACAAATATAACTTTGAGAAATATGAAATATACACAACTTCTGTTTTTATCTTTTGATGTGATGATCTGAAAATTGAACTTGCATTTTCATATTACTTATGTATATAAATATGAAGGTTTAAAAATAATAAGAAAACTTTTTACATTCCAAATCCGGTTTCTTTTCATTAAAGAGTCCATCCACGTGAAAAAATAGACATTTGTTTTAAATCCTTTTTAACATTTTGAAATTTTTTTTTATTTTAAATATTATACCAAGTACATCTACTGGATTATGTGAATGTTCTTTTACAAATAGTGCTTTGCTAGCGTCCTCTGAAAGTGTACTTATGTATTTTGAGGTAAAAAATAATTCTTTATGCCTGGAATATGCTGTGTAAGTTTTATTTAGATCTGTCGACTGGTTTTTAAAATATTATATATAGTGGTCACCGTCTTTGAAAATATAGTGTTGAAAAAAAACACATCTAAAGTTGCCATCAAGATAGGATATCTCCAAAACATTTTTAGAAATCAAGTTGGAATTTTCACAGAAGATTTTAAAATTAGTGTACTTTAAGAAAACGCAGCAAATGCTGACGTCGTAACCCCTTAAGACGTAAACTATTTTTGGAGTTCATTGAAATTAGAAAATTCGTTCATACTGTTGCAAAAAAATGTGATGTTCAATCCAATTTAAATATACTTTTTAATGAGGCTAATCACTCAAACAACACAAGCGTTTAAATCTGAGACGGTAATGTAATTATAAAGAAAGATAGATCAAGATAGACCGTGATATGGAAATATAATCAAAAGTAATAATTCCATTCCTCTACGTGCTACCACTAAGGAAGTAAACCCACAAGTTAATTACGAGAAAATCAAATCTTTCGTTGTTTCCTAGCAGCACACCTTCCTGCACCTGATGCTGATTTATAAATAATTCGCCCATCTTAATTTCCAAGACGCCGCTAAGACGCTTGCGGTGGAGAATAGGATCCATTTCCGCAGTTTGCAGCGAATTTCCCTCATTAGTGACGCATTATGGTTTACTGAACCTTTAAAGATAAACTGGAGTCCGTTTACTTTAGATTTACTGATAATTTCCAGTAGTTTGGATGTTAATTAAGGATAGGGTGAAGAAAGTGTTCCACTTCAAATTGCGGTCCCTGTCGACGTCATAAATCTCTGGTCTAAACATTCTAGAATCGTTCTGAGCGGACACAGTTCTATCACCTAAAAGTGCAATTTCAACAATTCTCGGACTGGCAGCGGTCAGGGCGGTGGAAATGGGGGCCTCATTAATCTTATGAGGTTAACTCAATAAGAAAAAATAGGAAAATTGAGTTTGAGCCCTAACATATGCTCTGCAATAATAGAACGGCAATTTGATCAGTTGATTCGATTCTCCATTTCGATATCCGCGTGATTGATAGGCAATCAACCCCATTTCATTAAAACATCCATTTCATTCGACTTGCTGACTTTCGCAAAGACACTCTTTTTGCTTCTTTTGTGCCCTCGGCGAGAGAAGCTCGAAGCCCTGTCTCCGAAGGAATTTGTTTTAAAAATGATGCCATCGAGAAGGAGCTTTAAGGAAGAATTGCTGTTCTCAAGATTTCTTCGCTTTTATCGGCTTTTTATTGAAAAATTTCCACACGTGTTCAAATCAGGGGACGGGTAACAAAACTCTCGCGGGCTCAGAGTGTTCTCGAGGAGTGTTTTGATGAGGAAAAATAAACAACTCTTCTAACAGGTGAAAAATGAGGAGCTTAATCGATTTATTACCTTTGAATTTGCTTCAATTTTCTGGTGGGGTGTTTATTGTCATTTCAGGCAGCACATTTTTGCTTTTTTTTTCTCGAAGTAATTGAGACACATCGACGACATTCTGCTTGAGTCCATAGTAAAGGAAGAATTGTTTAAGTCAATTCATTTACATATTTTCCCATTAAAGTTTTTTCAATCATTTTGAATCTAATAAGTTATTTATAAGAATTTAAAATACGGGAAAAGGCTATACTAGTCTCTAATTTTATAATAAAATTTTTTATTACATTATGAGAAAATAAGAAGGAAAACTGACTAAAAATAGAATTTTAGAGGGAATCCAATCGGAAATCAGTCTGAAATTTATTATTTACACTGAACACTGAGGGAAAATAGACTGAAGCCATATTACATGGAAATATTAGACTTTAAAGTTTTTCAACGACTATACATAGGTAGATACTTCAATTTTTTTCTTTTCGCACTACTGAAAATTCTTTCATTAACTTTACGTAACAATTTATTTGTAAGTCAAAATATGTTAAATATTAATTAGAAATGTATTTATTTATTTCTAATTCCAATAATACATTAAATCTCGCAGTAAATCGACCCTGAAATTTTAACATTTATATGTTTATTATAACTGATAATCAATTTAAATTAATCTGGGCCTTTGAAATCAAAATCATTATAAGTTCTCCTAATGTTTTACATTCTTTCTGAAAAGTATAAAACAAATCATGTTGACTTATATGTAGGTATAGTTAAAGCTACTGAAAACAGTTGGAAATTTAAATTTTGCCTAATAAAATTTTAAGTAATCCAAGTTTTGACACTATAGCATTTTCAATACGCTTCAATTCAATCTTCGGACATTCCGCTAAGCGAATAATTTATTTATTTATATAAAATTAGATACTTATGAAATTACTTCAGAATCTTTTGTATTCGTGATCCGGTTCAGTTAAGTAATTGCTTCGTTTGACTTATAGAAATGGCCACAACAAGTTTTAGAAGCACCGAACTCATCCCTGCGATTGAAATACAATAGATACATGAAGCAAAAATATGTTCAAAATTCGAAATACTGAATAAATCCTTTCAGAGATTAGACCTAGCTAGATACATGTAGGGCAATTATATATAATTTCTGTCATCTTTTCGACTTTCGAAAATGTATTATAATACTTTTTGATGCGGAATTCAATTATGGCATCAAAACCCATACCTTACACAACCTTTCTAGAAGTAGTAATATAAACACACTGCTCAATAATAAATAATAAAACATTAATTTATCAAAAACTTCGAATTAGGCTGATATTATATTATAGTATACATATATGTATGTATATTGATCCTCTAATTTAAAAAAGATTCAATTAGTTCTTTATCATCTCGAATGGTTCTAATAATTAATATGATAAGTAGTTGTTATAACTCTAATACTCAATTATAGCTTTTGCAATTTTCCTAATGAACTACTAAATTAAATCTCTCTTCGTTGAAAAGTAATTTTGCTTTGTAACATTCCAACACCTCTACTTTTGATGTAACTCTACACTTTATTAGACTTCCTAAAAAAAGTGAGAATTTTCATAGATCTGTAGGACGGATAAAAAAGAATAAACCCTTGAGCCCTAGATAACACTTCGCTTGGTACAAAAGAACCTTCTTAGAGCTCGCATCGTAGCTCTCTTTGAGCATCTTGAGTTATACGGCTAATTACGTTGCCCTCAAAGATTCCACGGATTCTTTTCAGTTCGCATGGAAGGCGAAAAGATTGTTCATGCCGTAGCCAACAACAGCGTCCACAAAAGGCGAATAGCTTCGATTAAAAAATACGCCAAACTCAGCGCATCAATTTCAATCCATTTAACGTTATGGCCGGACGCCGAGATATATATTTTTGGTTGGCTCAGCATTTCCCGCAGCCACTCCAGGTTGGTTCCCGGTTCCCGGTTCCCGGGGGTGAAATAATCGCAGGGCGACCCAAAAAAGAAAATGAATGATTATAAGGGCGCGCTGCTGTACGAGTGCATTTATTAGAAGTTGACCATAAATTTGCCGACTGTCAAAAACAAACTAATTGGACGTAAGTGGAGCGTGTAACAAAACTATTGGTTGTCGACTTTAAGTGAAGTTGTAAATTAAATGGTTTATACTCTTACACGAGTGCTTAGCTACAGGACGCAATCCTCTCCAGCTGGGATAGTCCCGGGGTATTCCGGGACTGCGGGGCTCCCCGGGCGAGTGACCCTAATGCCCCACCGTGTGCGGACCCGCCGGACCATGTGAACTGGACCAGCCACCACGAAATTGTTTTGCACTTTTATTAACTCTGCGGCCGTGGTCTTCCGGGTGGTTTTCGACGTCGGCGGCGATATGGTGGCGGACTGGAAGACAAATTAGCCAGGGGCTTTTACGTGGATTCTGATATGTGCCGGGGGGGTGCGAATATTTTTACTTATTCGGCGAAAAGGCTCACTCAAGCCAGGAATATGGTAAGTGCCAGGATACCTTATTTTGACGGCAATTTATCGCCAAAGAAATATATCAACAGTCGTATACCTGAAAAACCGACGAAGTCCCTCCTCGACACCCCCTCAGGTATGGCAATCTTCTTAATGGACGAGGTATATTATGCAGTTACTGCCGTTCTGACGGACGACGCTTTTGTTATCTCGTGTATGTTACTCCTCCACTTTATGGGAAAAGTTTCCTTTTAATTTCGCCAGGTAAATAACACCGAAGAAGTTAAGTTACTATGCGCCGCTGAATACGACGACGACGGTAGCATTTTGATTTATCCCCGCAATTTGTACTCTGAATGCTCGCCGAGGCGCATACATGCCGGCCGGCGCCCCAAATTATGTACATATATATATATGTATGTATATGCTTATGTACACATATAGTATAAATATGAAACAATTTCAGGGAATGAATATGTACGCGGCAATTTTCGCCTTTTAAGTTCGGCGAAACAATTTGAAAATTAATTTGCCTCGCTGAGGGAATTTTGCATTAATATCGAAAGCCCGAGTAAGAACTAGTTGGCAATTTTGTGTGCTTTTGTATCCGCGGGGAATTTTACCCCGAACAATCGTGTGAATTTAGCACTTTCATTACCTTCGATTGCGCTTTTCTGTTCTTCCCGGCTTCCACTGTATGGCGAGAAATATTCGTTTGGCGCATTTTATTTAATACTGTGCCAATTTACCGTCAAATATCAAGATTAAATTTTGATAGAAAGATACCACGCAAACCTCGACCACAAAATAACGCCCTTTTTGTTATTTACGAGTACATACATTACATAATATCTAATATATTTCCTTCAATTCCAATTCCAAAACTACAGAAGCTCTCATACTTTACCAACTATTGTATTTTAACTCATGTAAAAAAAATATGATGTAAAAATCAATTTATTACTTTGATGTGTAAAACTGCAATATTTATTATACATAATCCATTACCCCGGATTCTTCATAAATAATAGATTACTAGAGAACTTTTACTCCAATCGACTTGAAATTTTGCTTAAAATATTTCTCAAAAATATTAGAATTGATCTTTTTTATTAGTCAAATAGTAAACGTAATATATCGCCTCTTGATTTCTTTTAATTTCGGATGATACAACTAAAGTTAATATGTCAACTACGAGTATCCATGTAATAAAACTCTAACACTGACTGACTGACAGACAACGCACAGCCTGACCCGGTGTGTCTAAAAGCATGAAATTTAATGGGGTTAAATAGGGGATGAAAGTTTGTATGGGAATTCGTAATTTTTGAAATTAGAAATAAGCTATTTCATTGAGCACACGGCGAGTCTTCAAAAAAATTTTTAATAGGTTTTTTTTCCTAAATTAATTAGCAAGGCTTTTGATAAGTTTTCGCATTCCGACAGAATCCTTTAATTAGCGATTTTTAGGATTTCCACAATTTGAAAAGTTTGTTTGTCGGCTTTATCGGCTTTGTCGGCTTTGTCGGCTTTGTCGGCTGTGGTATATATTTAATAAAAATGGGCCAATTGATGAATAAGGCTTATGCATAAATTAATTAATTTTGAGACTTTTAAGCTTTGACTAATTGGAAGTGTTTTTTATAGTCAATTCTAACGATTCTATAATAATAGGACATATTCCAAGAATCTAAATCTAGAAAGCTACATTTTGTTTTTAAATTTTTACTTTGTATAATCCAATTGACGACGAAAATGTCTGGATTAAATTCGTTGGAACAGTAAAACCGACCGTCAGTATGCTCAATCAGTGCTCACGGAATTGGAATATGCTCATTCATCCGAAAGGAGGTTATCCATCCACTGCCTCATCCTGGGAAACTTTATTAACATTTTTGTAAACGAAACTCCGCCATTCATCCCATCGAGTTCTGGTGTATTCTGCGGGCGCACTACACTTTGAAATTAAAAAAGAGCGTCTTGGCTCTTATTTAGTGCGCAAAAAGCTAGAGTTTCTGTTTCAAAGACGAGGTAGTCCTCCTTAAATAACTTTAGTGCATAAGCGGAAAAAAATCACCTCTTTTCATCCTCGTCCCGGGTTTTTCATTCTTCGGGACTTTACCCCGCACAAAGTAAAAGTAGTTCCCGATTTGATTACATTGCGATTTCCCGTCCGACTCTATTGGGGCTCCTTTGGGTGTCGGGGGCTCCCCTTTTAGGGGTGGTGCAGCAAAACCGGTGGCTTTCGTGGGGCTGGTTATTTACATGGAGGACATCATTGGGTAATGCATTACGACGGTCCTGGGGAGCGCCTTCCGGTGGCTGCATTATTTGATAGGTTCTGATTGCGAGACAGTCTCGCCGGGTTTTACTATAGGGCGGGGGTGGGTGGGGTTAGCTGGCATCGGCAATCAATTAAAGCGGAATCATTGTTGCTTGCACTGTTAGAATTCCGATCCCATTCATTTGATATCCTCCGACAGTCTCAAAGAGGCGAACAATTAATCTCTTGCCGGCGTCGCCTTCCGTTCAAAATTGAAACCGGAAAGCTCCATCACTCTTGTTTGCAAGACTTCTTTGCAGAAATTGACACAGCAATTTTCATTTCAGAAAAAAACGCGAAAAAATGAGCTTCGGCATTAGGGTGGGACGAAAAAAGCGAAAAATTCATGTGCCATGGAAAAACAATCCGACAACTGACAGCCTAGAATATTCCCATCACTACCGTCGGGAAGCCGGGAACCCGTCCCGTCCGACGCCGGGCGCCGGGTGCCGGATCCCCAGGAGTGGTGCTGCGAATTGAGGCTTGCGGCCCCCGCATTTCACCCTACCACCTCCCCCCGGGGGCTGTTAACCGACCTTCCTAAAACGCCCAGCCCGCCAGCCACCGCCAACGTCGACTCAACACAAATGTCGAAATGTACTGAGGCGTGAGAAATTCATTTTTGCTCTGTTCGTTCTCTGAGGATTTATTAAAAGGGAAATTGGAAAATTGCACGCGTTTGTGTGCCCTAAGCCGTTGACAGATAAAATGCCGTAAAATGACAACAAATGGACACAAAAACCTGAACATTTTCGGAAGATTTCGTCTCCCATTTCATTACACCTTGCCTGGGACCGAGACGATAAAACGTCGAAAGGATCACCGAGCTCTGCCCGTTTAATCATTGCCTTTTGATCCTTTCGTTGCGTTTTGTAATTAATTAATTCTTGGACAAACGACAAAAAGGGACTGTTTTACAGTAACATAATTATTTCCAATTTAATTACAATCAACGAAATTTATTGCTCTTATGCAAATTAAACGCTTTAGTCAGCGGAAACACACATAAATTTATTAACTTCATTAACTGGCAAAATGCAACTCAGAGAAATTGTGTTATTTAAAAAATGTCATTTTGCAATAATCTTTGCATTTTTCATTTGTTTATGTAATGTACGTTTAAGGTTTTAATCGGATTTATCACGGTTATGATCAAATTCGCTCAGTTTGGTTTGTCTTTCAACTTGGCGCAGGAGCGCAAGTATGTACATAAAATCATGTTAAATACCTATTTTATGTATGTAGGTATTGAAAAATTTTAAAAATGAACAAAGCAGAAAAATTACAATATTTTTGGAAAGAACATAATCTAGTGACGCTTACAAAATTATTTCTTGAAATTTAATATCCGAGAAATTTTGAGATCGTTGTTTGCATATCATATATCCGATTTTTTAAATTCTAAACATTCTAAACTTTTCGCACCTACCATACCTATGGATGTAAATTTACAAAATTCGGATTTCAAATTTTACACATATACATAAATACGTCAGAAGAAAAATGTGACAGTACCTCAATTCTGTCGATCCATTAGTTGTATTATCAAGTATCAAGCCTATTTTACTTTACTTAACAACAATTATTATTTTCTTTTCGTTCTAAAAACCTTTTTCAATTCTTTCCTATTGTAGGTACTTATTTTCATATACTGTACATATATTAGTCATGAGTCATGTACCAAATGTCATCCGTCTTTAAGTTTCTTATCTACAATTTTTCAAAAACTCTATTTTTCATGCCCATCAAGGTAAAAACCCGTCTTAAATTAAAGGCGTTAAAATCCTATCCACATCTCTACAAAAAGTCTGAAACCAAACAAATTCAAAAGAAATTTTGTATTACTTCGATTTTTCATTTCAGAAGACAAACGCTTGCGGTTGATAAAACAAATAAGATTATTTTCCTTTAATTCATTTATTTCAAGGACTTTGTACAATAAAAAGATAAAAACCTATTTATGTTCCTTAAGCGGTATTATTTACACAATTTTCAACGAGAAAATGTGGAAAAAATCGCTAGAAAAAAAATATACAAATATCTATCGTTCAGAATTCTTTCCGATTTAAAAATCTCTTCAAGGAATACAGCGACCGACAGAAAATGTTTGCTTCATTAAAATCAATAAAACTCGTTCTGTTCCAATTTTTGTTTTTAAATGTTGGACCTGGTACAAATTACATTTTACCAAAGCGGTTCCATTCACATCCCAAGCAAAACTTTTTGAAGCCGCTGTCTGGGCAAGTGTTCGGGCACGGAAATCGTAGGTGGGAGCCATTTACAGACGACCCCACAAATCGGGCATGGAAACTACAGAACAATCCTATTAATTCGCTGATTATTTGGTTTTGTTTCCTGAGATGTTCCCAAAACAATTTAGTCGCGTCTCGGAGTGTATCACCGCTCCCTGCCGCCGCGCCGCGCCGTCACGTTGTACGAACGAAGACAGTCTGGAAATTTCAGGAGTCGGGGAAACTTTTCTAGGTTGAAACTCGGTCGAAGCGAACTCAGGCAGCCATCTATTTTCGAAGGGCGGAGGCGCCAACCGCTGCATTCGTGCTCCCGGTGCACGCCACCAGGAGCAAAGGTGCTTACCTTCCGCCTGCGGTCGATACTCCTCCTGCTGAAATCACGAATTCCATTCATTTATCGTCGTACTTTTGATAGCTTCCATTAGGTGCATGTCTGTTGTTAATTTTTCTGGAAGTGCACCTTTTGCCCGACTTGCAACTCGAAACGACCAAAATCCTCTCGACCGGTGGCAAGGGCGAGGTTCGCCGCTTAGTTCACCTCAACGGACGTTTCGCCATCATCGACCTTGGCAGGAAGCTGCCACATTCAAAATTTATGAATTTCATTAAAGTGATTAAAATGCACTTTTATTGCCACGAGTTCAACTTCACTTCTGTTTTGGGTCGTTATGCCATGGGAAATGCCAGAGCAGTTCCATCCTGCTGGTGCTTGTTTACCAACCGAGCAACTTTAAATTACGTTTTGACGTATTTTAAAAGATAAAAATAATCAGACTATAAAACCCACATTAGAGTTGAGTAGGGTCCTAGTATTTCAGTTGTAACTATTAAGGACGAAATAGGCCAAACAGATTGCTATTCTTGTAGTCATTTGCATTAAAGCCTTGCACTTTATTAAATCCATTTTTAATTATATTAAATTTTAAATTAGCATCAACCACTATTATTTCTCAACGAATCATTTTTCAATTATAGTCATTATGAGGTATGTTCATTCAGTTTTGATACTTAATTGTAAAATTAGAAAATTGTAGGTATAAAAAAGTATAAAATTAATATACAAAAAGCTAAGCAAAACATGTATACCAAACACCTACATATGAAACTAATTTATTGGTATTGACATTTTGTTCAATTAATTTACTAATTCTTAAAGTACACTTTGAACGAAAAAAGACAAATTAATGATTATAAATATAATCTGAAAAGTAATAAATTGTCACAAAAAAAAATATACCATATAATCAATAAACACAAAACAACCTAAAATAGTCCAATTATGACACTTTTTGAAGAAAAAATTATTTAAAAAATTCAAAACACCATATTTTGACCATTTTCGAAAATCGATTCAAAAATAATAAATTATAGGAATCAAAGTAAAAATTTATGGAGATCTCTAGATTCAACGCATGTAAAATAACTAAAAACACCTATACAAACGTAAATAATGTCTCAACGAATCTTGTTCACATGTAGATCTGTGTAATTGAATTATTTAATTAAATCTAGAGAATTTTTTTCTTTTTAAATCCTCCTAATATTTAAACGCAATCAAAAAAATAAATAATCTGACCGAATTTTTAAGACTTACAATAACCATCAGCTACTATTAAAGAATAATTATCCTTTACAAATTTTATGGTGTTACGAACTTTTCATTATATTTATGTACAAATTTTCTAACATTCGCTTCAGCTTAATGTCTAATTTCAAGAAATTTGTAACTATTAATAAGTAGGATATTACTATTAGGATTCCGAAATTGGTCCAGACAAATATATAGACGGACGTTTTGCTCCATATTATATTGACATAAAACTTAAAAGCCCACAAGCTTTCAAAAATTAGTTTTTATTAATAAAATGTTGAAAAAAGCGAAATATGCCACAATAATTTTTCAAAATATAAGTTCTTTAATATTTCATTAAAAACTATTTTCAGATGGAACTATCTGTATGTAACAAAAGAGTTTGCACAAGGAATATCTATGAACAATTTTGAAACTTTATTTCCATATCCTGTGCCGAGGTGGCGGTTCTTCTACTCTATGTAACCGCAAGTGGTTTTCTCTTATCATCCGGATGAAGTAAAAATACTTTAGAAATAGTTGTAATTTCGTACTCCAGAACGAGTTCACACTTGACTGAATTTTTAGTGGTTATAAGATGATGGGTATTGGGCTCTAGCATAGAACTATTTAAATATAGTCGGCATAGTCGATAATTACAACGACTTTTCTGAAGTTGCATGTATTTTATTAATAAAAGATTATATTCCAACGTACTAAGAAGGAATATTGATTATACAGAATCATCAAAAGATAAACCTGTTAAATACACATATTTTAAAAATTAGGAAGTTTGTGTATTACATAACATGAAAAAGTAGAGTGGTCGCAGCTTGTTTGTTGTTCGAATTATTCGAAATCATAAAGTTAGATCTAATTAAAATCCAATAAGGCATCTGATGCGAAAACAAACTCATCTGCCGGGGAGCTTAGGACAATTTGATGCTGAAGTGGTGAAGTTGGTAAAATTGAACCGGGGCTAGGAAAGAAGCATAAACGTGAGATTTTTGAGGGGGAAAGGGCATACACCTAATTGATTCCCGTACTTTTCATTAGGTTGATGAAATTTTTAACGCAGTCGATAAGGCCAATTAATTTGGTCGCCATTGCCAGCGGCTAGAGTTATTTGCTTTCGTCTGGCGCAACTGGAGAGCACTTAATTTAATCACACTTCAGGGAAAATCAAAAGCTTCAAGGAGCTTATTAAATGGCTACAAGTTTCTGAAATTTCCGCAAGTCTGCCATCTTAGAACAAGAAAGCAATCAAAAATGAACTTTCACAATCGAACTCAATTTAGGAGTTGGCCCGGAGGCGATTAGCGCCATATGGCGCTTCCGCCACCAAAATTTTAAGCCCTATTCCATGAACCGCCCTAAGCCCCAAAGAGAGAAGGTGGATGGGGTCTCTGCTTCCACCTTTGAGTTTGATTATTTCGAATACCCCGAAAAATTAAAAGTTTCAATTATAAATTCGCTTGGGGCCCGTTTAACGCCCCGCACACATGCCGCGGTGCTCGAGTTTTCGTGCTTAATCAGCGCGTTACACGCGAGCCTCATAAATCAATAACAAATAAATATTTAAGGGAACTATGTTCGCGGGTGGCCCCTGTCAGCGCCTGCCCGCGTTAATTCGGCGTGCCCACTCATTAAAAACGCTGCTTGTAAATCCACCCGAATAATTGAGCCTCCGCGCTGGGGAACTCAACCGAAATGGTGCTACCACCCACGCACACCTTCGTCCTACAGCCGGCTAAAATGTTAAAATTCAAAACGCAAACATTTTCTTTTTTTCTCTCGGCACATGACTGTCATAAAATTATCATTATCGGAAAATTTATGGCCGCTGCATGAGTGTCTGTTTGCAGTGGGCACATTTGATTCCTATTGCCGGGCCACAAAGGGCCGCGGCCCGGCCAGTGAAATTTGAACGGGGAAAATACGCACATATCATCCAAAAGGCAGAGATAATTGAAATTTAGTGCGGCTGTTTCCCAGATATACTGCTGCTCAGTTGGCCTCGTTTCCTGGAATGATGCTCCCGACCCGTCCTATTGACGTCCCGTGCTAGGACCTATACTTTTTTTCCCCGAATTTTCAGTCTGCGAACTTTAATTAATTATCCCGTGAAAATGTGACCTGGCGGAGGCCGCCGGTATCCACTTACAAAGAAGCATGCCACTGTTTCGTCATTCCGTTTATTTTTCCTTTGATACATCATCCCGAAAGTCTCCAAATATTGAGATAAGATTTTAACTCGAAAGCGATCAATTTCAAAGAAAAGAAAACACTGAAAGCATATTTTTTAAACCAGCAAATCCCCGGAATTGTAAAGCCTTTGTGCACTAAAGGTAAGCCAATCAAATTTTTAGCAATAATTTAACACCCACTGATTGGGTCAAGTAGCTACAGAATTCCTCTTCTACGAACAGATTTAAATTCAATTTCTTTAAATATTCAAAAGTATAGTTGATGTTTTTATAAAATTGTACAATAGTTTTAAGACTTAAACGGAGTTGTACACGGTCAACAGAATTTTAAAGATGGATTATTTAGAAATAGACTTAAAGTCACAATAATACTATATGAAAATAAATGTTTTCTTTAAAATTCAACTAAAAATCAAACTTATTTTCTATAGATAAAGGCACGGTAAGGATAATTTAAAAGGTGAATATATTTTTGATATTTTTTTCATAAAACCTGTTTTATTTTCTTATTCAAAATTATGGCGCTGCAAATACATACATATATATAGATTTTAGGATGTAATAACTAATATTATTGTTATTCATTTATTTAAAATGTAATATTTCCTACTTTTCTAATTAATATATAAAAACTTAATTTTGAATTAACTGACAAAAGTTTGGACAAAACATATTTTTCATTCTCTCACAACCTTCTAATCACAAAAACTCTGACCAACAATTTTGTGATATATTTTTTATGTTCAGCTTGTTTCCGAAATCAGCAAGTATTTGCAATTGCTATCATACAATTATTTCCAAGCAGTGTAAAGTTTTATATTACATTGAAAATTTAAATTTGTAAATAAGGTCTACATATGACCATTAAATTTAGTATGTATTTGTAAATAAGGTCCATGAGCATTAATTCATTATGAAAATATCTTTCCACGAGAAACAGAAATAAAAGTAAACAAAACTGCTATTATAGGATTTTTTAATTAATCACGAATTTCTCGAAAATCACAAATTGTTAAAAATCGTGGACAAAACTTTTCAAATCCGGAAGAAGTTCTGAAAAGAAATCTGTTTAAAATAAAGACAATGTCTTTTTAAATTAACTTTATATGAATTTTCGGTTTAAAAAGTTGTTTCTGAAAGATTTAGAGAAAAGTATTTTTGTCTTCAGAAAATAAGTATAAAGAAGTATGCCAATCGATTCGGTTGAAGTCCTTAATTCCCCTTTGAAATAAGTTTTGAAAATGATCCGTCATTTAAAGTTAAGTTTGACTACATAAGTAGTTATTTAATAATATTTAATCAATCGGTTCTCCTTGAATTTTGCTACAATTTCTCATACATTTTTGATATATTATCTTGTAAACGTTCACTCCATAAATACCTATGTATGTAATTTATTTTTTCTTTACTTATAAAAGAATGACGATTTATAATGAAAAGTTTTTTATAATGAATTAAGTCAGTATCTACTAGGAAATTTAAAAGTATGTATGTATCTTGAGAACTCCATACATCTACAAGACTTCTTTTTCATCTTTTGTTATTATAAAATATAAATTATTCCGATTATTGCTTATGGAGCTTCACTTGCATGAAATTGTAATAGTAAATCATTTGAATTTGTTTTCATTGGAAATGCTCGAAGACGGTACTCAGTGCGTGCCTAAGCACAAATGCCAGTTATTTGATTTGATCCTCGGAAATGTTGAAATCACGCTCTAACTTCTTATAGATTAAGTGTTTCTGCTTTCCGTGCCACTTAGTTCGATTTGATCAGTCCCAGTGCATCCTGGAGCCTGAAGCCCGATGGTGATCATCATCAAAACTGAAAAAAAGGGCGGGCACTTATATTGGTCTCGAAGGGCTCATCACGCCCGGACGAGCAGAGCTGTATCAAAGTGCAACTAAATGCATCCTCCACCCCCATAGAAAAAGTCCCCTCCTTACTTGGCTTCATTTCATTATGGAGCACACCCACATTGATGGCTTTAATAAGCGAAATCATAATCGACCAAAATAAACTAGGAAAAGTGCAAACCCGTGCAAAAACGGGGCGAATCACACTGTGTCGGGAGCGATCCGGGTCGGGCTGGAGGATGCCCGGATGGAGCACAAATGGCTCGCAACATCTGTCATCTGGCGAAAGTAGTTGTGCTCGCTAAGCATTTTTAGCTCATGCGGTATCGATGGACATTTTGATAATAAAACAGGATGATTTGTGCCCTGAAACTAGTTACAGACTCCAGTCCATGGTCATTTTATTGCAAAACAATTAATGCAGCCAAATTGCAGTTTTATGACTCAAGGATTGGGCAAGCTCCCGGGTTCGGCCCCAATCTTTCTCGCATTTCGGGCGACAGTTGGTCCCCACCCACTCTATAAGAGAGGCTGGCGACCCAGAGGCCAGAGATTAAGGAAAATTTTAGAAATTCGGGAGAGATCTGAAAATTATATGAATCCAAGGGGCAATGGAACGAATTAACTATGAAAAATAGGACGATTTAACTCACGTTGCAGTTTCGCCAGACGGCCCTATCTTTTACAGTCGTGCAGTCAAGTAAGATGCGCCCTGGAAGAAGTTCGTCTCGTACCGGGAAAAGTAAAAGTGCAAAGGAGCAAAGCGCTGACTAGGCAAGTTTCGTTAGTTTTATGAGATATATGAACTTGACTTTCGCACTCCTTCCGCCCCCGCCGCTTATGCCATAAAAGAATTACTCAGCTCTTTGCAAGTTGGTCCGGTGTTTCTTGAGAAGAGAACCGCAGGGCTTCCTAGTTCCTTTTGAAGCAAATTTACACAAATTTGTTAGCAGTTAGAGGGTGTTTAGTTAAGATGTAACTTCAAAGGAAAATTCCTTCATGCTTTTAGGTCAGGACTTGAAAAATAGTTAAGCATAGTGGTATGACATAACAATATATAAATTCACATTTTCTACAAGAATGGATTTGAAAAGTTAGCCTTATTTGCAACTGGACCTTTAAATATTCAAATAATTTGTTTAACAATGTTTTTAAGAAAAGAGCCTGTAGATTTATAGTAACTTTAAAATTATTACAAATAAACATGAATAAAAGAAAGTAAGGGTCGACAAAAAAGCGTATATATTTTTAATTGCTGCATTTGTCTAATTACACTGAGCAACATTTTTTATGTTTATTTATGCCACAAAACAAGTAATAGATAACTTCAATAGTATTTTTTCAGTAGAGTACAAAACCGAAAATTAAAATTTTCTATGACGTGACGTGTTTGAGAAAAATAGGGTTAAAACCGAAAACAGTTCGTATTTTGAGTACTTTTGAAGATTTAAAAAACAATAATGGAACGTGAAAAGAGTTCGCAACGTGGCTCAAATGAAAGCCTAAATCCTTATCTCCATGTATGAAATACCCCTTTCCATAGCTTTTGCTAAGTACATTGGGAAATTAATTTTTCGTGAGCATTCGCTAGTTGTGATTATCATGCACTATACCAATTGTATGAAATAATCGGTTAACAGAAAAAATTGTAATTCAGAGAGTATTCCGAAAAGTCTCAAAGACTTCAGTATTTTTATATAGTAGCTAAAGGTTCAAACTTTAATTTGAGCCACATTTCAATCTCCTATAAGAATTCGTTATTTTGTTACGAATTTTTAAAAATGTCGAAAATACGATATTTTATACTCTTCAAACCTATTTTTCTCCAAAACTTGACGTTCGGATATTTTAGTTCATGAATTCGTAATCTACGGAAAAAGTCTTATAGAAATGATTATATCACTTGTTCTGTGGCAAAATTTTGTTGACCAGTGTTATCAAAGTATGAAATACATGTTTTTTAAAAGAAATAATACCATAAAATTATGCATTTTTGAATGTGTTTTAAAAACCTAAAAAAGGAACTCATTATGTGGCTTAAATAAAACCTCGAATCTTACATTGTATCGATAAAATATGTAACTCCTTTAAGTTTAGCCAAGTACTCTGTATTTAGGTTTTATTAATATTTAAGAATATTTAAAAATATTGCCAAAAACCAATACTTACGTTTCTGGATCTTATTCCGATGCTATTAGCATTTTCTTACTTTTCATGTTGTAAAAGGGATCCCTTTTCTAGGTAAAAAGCTATTATTATAAACTCATTAAAAATGACAAGCATTATTGTTATATGATACGCAATTGTTTGCTCAGTAAATGTAATTTACTAAAACTCGAACATTATATTTTTTCAAATTCTTTTCAACAATTCAACCACGTTTTAATTAAAATTGGAAGTTATTTTAAATCGAAATGATTCCGTTTTCCATCCTTGATTTTCTGTAGAAATTTAAATGAAGACGATATTTTTAAATGATGTCAAGAAGTAAATGATATTGAAAAATTGTATTAATGTAATAATTTCCTTTCATGTTTTGTAAGTAGAAATTTATGTTATTTATTTAATATACAATTACAATAATAATTCTTTCTCGGTTTCTTCAACTCATTGCTCTGCACTGATGATGAACTGCTGCGGATGAGCTTTAAATTTCATGATATCGCAAATTTATTGTCATTTATTTCGCATAACTTTCTATGTTGGAAAATTAATGCAAATGCATTCTCGAAAACCAGAATTATCACAGTGCATGAGTCACTTCCTCTAATTATCATACGACGGCCAGTTCATTGCAACTATCGCCTGCTAATGTTCCATTGGAGTTTGAAAAGTGCAAATTCGTGTTAGTTTATGAAGTTTTTCCGCTTGCTTTTCCTACCGTTCAGAGTGTGTAAATTGGCTGTAACTTACTATTTGGAGCATTATGCAAAATCAGTTTTACATCCCTGCAGCTTTAGAAATTGATTGTTGACCGGATTTCCATAAATAGATCGATATTATACATAATCGGGTCATAAGTAACGACTAGATTTGAATCAGATTCAGACAGCAGAACTCTGAGGAACTAAAGATACCAAATGATTTTTCTGTCTGTCGAGAGAATTAATTGAACAATCAGGAAATCAAATATTCCCCTGCTGGGAGATCCTGGCTGCTGCCACTCGAGACTATAGAAAAGCGAAACTTCAGCAACATAAAACAAAATATGTCAACATCATTACCCACTCTAGAGAGCGATCATTTCCAGGAAGGCCAAATTGGTAACGAATCAAAGCCTTAAAGTGTCCGGGAGCGACGAGCAAAGGGGCTCACGGAGAAAAAAGGAGCTCCAAAGCCCAGAAAAATGACCCAATGAAATAGATAAATGATATCGCATAAAGGCACCACCTCGAGCGGAAAACTACATTACAATTGGGCGAAGTTTTGACGTATTTATTTCTCGATTTCAGTTTAACACGACACCTCAGTTGTAACGGTCGGGGCGGGCAAAAGATGCAGGCCCCGGGGCTCCGCTGCCCAGATAAACATTTACCTATGGGGCACCGAGCTCCGGGGACTCCCTATATAAGTGCTTCCAGCGCCCCCGATTCTGACACTTTCAATAATCGAACGGGGCAGTTTTAACGTTTTATATCCCCGACGTGAAGATATGTATTTTGATATATTGCCCCGGGTCTGGCCGAGTCCGGAGGAATTCATTTCGGGGGCTCTGCCCTGTCCGGGCCAGCATACGTCCTGGCAGGGCCATTCCCCCCTGTGGCCGCATTATGTGTGCGGGGGTGGTGAACATATGTGCGTTTTAGCCGGGGAATGACCAAACCACAATGAAATTTTCCTGTGAACGTTTCCCTCAATGATTGATGATCATCAATTTTGCCAGGGCCGCCACTTCCTCTACTTAAAGAGCAGCTAGCGTAGAACGTATTGTAAAATCTGCGAAAACTAAAAAGGAGATCTGGTCGGCAAGAAGTTTTCATTATTTCCTGTCAATTCTCTTTGAGGGCACCCCGGCCCACGTTCTGCGAGATGAAAAATAGGTGGTCGAGGATTGCACGTGCGAACACATGTGCGATCGATCGTCGAAGAGGGAGAAATCCTCGGGCGGTGACTAATGATCCAAGGACATGTCGGGAAATTAATGCATGCAACAGCAATCAATCGCCGAGACATGTGTTTTCCGATTGATGTGAAAGAAACTAATACTTTTAATTACATCGAAGAGCACATGCATCGTTTGCTCAAGGAGGTCGGGACTCTGCTCGTCGCTTCCCAGACGCAGAACGAACCCCCGACGACGGTGGTGAAATGGTTGATGCAGCCCTTCTGTTCTGTTTCACTTAGCATTAAAAGGACTTGCAAGGGGCTAAAGTGCAAGTGCACCACTGAGCAAAGGGCTCATTTCAATAACTGGGTATAAGTACCATAGAAATCAAAAGCTCGAGACGCCCTGGAAAAATTAATATTTTTGCAGCATTCTCCATGAAATTGCTGCAAGGTTAGTATTAAAAAAAGAAATTTGATTAAAATATAACGATTTAGCTATTTAACTAGTGCGATTCTTAACCTTTTTGACAGACTATAAAAAATAATCATATAATGCACTTTCAATACACCGCGAATTAATCAGTCCAATTAGAAATTTCTTGAATTCTCTACTATGAAATTGAAAAAGTATTTTAGAAAAGTTCTAAATAAGCTCACATAACTGACTTCTTAACAGCAATATCATTGAAAGGAAAACAGCCACGAGGTCCAACAACTATAGGGTTTTTTAGTTATAATATGTCGAAGAAATTTTTGATAATTTAGTTTTCCTCTCCCAATCAACTACTTATAACTTAGAGCTCCATTTATTTTAATATATCCTGAAAACCATATATCAATTACTTATACTTTTAGTTTTTAATTCTGTCTGTGAAATATCAGAAACTAGAAATTTTAAATTTAGCGCTGTAGCTATAAATAGTGACCTCCTTTCAAAGTTTTTATCTTTGAGAAACGAAAAACACTTTCTTCTAGATTTTGTTTCTGGCTAAGAAATTGTAGAATGTAAAAAGACTCTCATCAAAATGGACGTCATTGCTAATAGGTATACCTAATTTAAACTAATTTGCATAATACAGAAATCGTATATTTTTAAACTCGAGAAGCTAGCAAAACATTGGGCAATGTGTATCGAACTAAAAATAGACGAGAAAAATAAGACAACGTTTCTTAAAATACCTTAATCTATTCTTAAAATTTGTTGTTATTAATTATTCCGTTTACAAATATACATACAGAATATTTGAAAACAAATAAATGAAAGCTCCTGATAACTTTTGTATTTAAAAACTACCTTGACACAAAATAAGCATTATAAAATTAGCACTAATCCAGGGTATATCCACAAGGAGTTTTCGAGAAAAATCAGATTTTTGTGCTTTACCGCCAGACACTCCGATAATGGAAAACACGAATTTGTACCCTAATCGGCCCTAACAATTTCAATAACAACAGAATTAAGTCCTTGTGATGGGACTGGGACCGGGGCAGAAGGAGCAGAAGTAATTCCTCCACAGCTTCCTGAAGAGCGTATCTCGTCCGGCAATCGTCCAGGAGGAAGAAGCCACCCAGTCAGATTCTGGGTGCGCATCCTTGGCGATTCTTTCGGTAGAAATGTGCGCATTTATTATGTTCCCCCAAACTGAATTAATTTAAATCTTAGATGAGGCATTTAGGGCATAAATCATTGCGGTTTTACACGCTAACTTGATGGAAGTTATTTCGCACTGCCAGGACCATCTGCTTCCTAATTGATTGTGTAGTCACATTAGTCGAATGCGAGTTGCATGCAACAAATGATACTGTTGACAAATTCGCTGAGTGCCAGGGACAGCCCGATCACAGACCACCCCGGGTGGGGTGTTCTCTGTAGCTGCAGTTGAATTGAGTGCTGCTGGAGATAATTTCGAGAATGGTGGTGCTGTCTATTACACTTTCTTAGAGTGGAACTCGTTAAACTATTTAATTGGCGTGACCCATTCAAGTATTCTCGGATTTCCACAGATGCAGCTACCACTAACTAAATGCTCCTTCCGAAGTAATCAAGGACTGCAAAAATTGTTTATGTGGCACAACACCATCAACAGAGTTTATGGAAAATTAAAAGAATATTGATTTTTTAACTTCAAGATAACAGGGAAGGTCGAGTGGTAGTCTTATGTTTTAATTTGTCGGAGATCAACCTGGCTGAAAAATTTATCTTCTCTTTAAATGAGAAAAACTCTGAATTTAAATAATTCAAAACCAAGAGGTACTTAAAAATCGTCATTGACTGAAAAATCATTCATTATGAACGATTTTTTCCGTTACATTATTATTTTCCATCTTTCAAGTATTACGTTAGAATTTTTAAAACGGAAAAATAAATTTCTTTTATAACTTTAATATTAATGGATATTTCACAGGTTAACAACTTTTGAGTGAGCGTGAGCTTCATGATACCTCTTAATAAGGATAACAAAGGCAAAACAAAAGATTTCACAAATTATGCCCTTTATACCCTCTGTTGTTATCTGAGCGAATAGCAAAGATGAACTTCAACTCTTGATTTCATAGTATGGAATATGGTCTCAGTATAATCAGCAAATCTAATTATATAGCCTTTAGCAGAAGTGGTGTAACGAACTTGTCTCTATTTATAAACAAGGAAACGGCTAAAGAGTTAAGTGGAATAGGATAGAATAAATATTTAAAGATATGCACAAGTTATTCTGCAGAAAAAATATTAGTCTCAAATTAATTTTTTGCCTGTATGAAGCGGAAACATGGGCCCTAGGCGCGAGATTAACAGAAACGAGACATTCGAGATGTGGTTGTACAGAAGAATCGTTTTGATATCATGGAAGGGCCGGAGGAAGGAAGCTGAAATGCTATGGTCATGTTATGAGTAATTCGTCATATGGGGAAAAATAAGCGGAAAAAAGAGCAAGGGAAAAAGCAGGATCACATTGCTGAGAAATCTATCAGAATGGTTCGGGTTCTCATCGAAAGAATTGTTCAAAGCTGTAAAATCTAAATCTAGAATTTAAAAAAATTTGCAAACTCCAAAGAAGAGGAAGGATGGAAGGATGGAAGGAACCATGGCGAAGAAGATACATATATATCTCTGTAAATATGAAATCCTTTCATTACTTTCAAAATAAAAGCGTTATAAAAACGACTTCTTTTGGAAAGTAATGAGGGCAGAAAGAAACTATAAAGAACTAGAATTTTAAAAGCCTAAGCATGGAAAGATGAAAACAATTTTTGAATTATTACAGATTACGCTATAATAGTTGAAAGCCGGGTCTTACATCACCTTGATTTGAAACTATTATTCTCGCAAAATAAGTTTTAAAATCAAAAGTTGACAAAAATTAAAACGAACGGATAAATAAATAGATTTCTTATTAATTTTTTACTAGAATGCCTATTTCGCGAGGCAGTCGGTGAAAGACGATTAGCTACAGTTAAAACACCCATTTCAGTGCTATAAAGTGCCAACTACATTTATCAAAGTTGTGATTTCTTATATTAAAATTAGTTTGCTTAAAATGCAAATTAATTCATTCTTGCTAAATAAAATGATCGTTATTTTTGAATATCACTAATTTCAAAGCAGCCTTAATTGAACCAGCCATCTTCCTTTTTACTTAGTTCGCTTTATCAACAAGAACAAGAGCAGATTGTCATTTGTCAGCTGAAACATTTGTCAAAATTGTAAAAGCGTCAAAATTCTTTTCGCGAAAATGGCACTGCGGCAAATATTTAGAACAAGCGATATTCTCTCAAAGGGCCCCATTCGAAGCTTAAGCTCAGCAGCGAAATCCTCCGGTGGGTCCGAGAATCGGAAAGACATAACTGAAGTCACGCACACGGGTCAGGTAAGCCGAAAATTGTGCCGAGCGAGCGACTGTTGATTACGCAAACACTGCCTGCGATAACATTCTGCTCTTTTGAAAGGTTTTCGAAAAGAAAGACTACCGCAACGTGAGGTTCACGAACGCCAAGCGATATGTAAATGAGAATTGGGGCATTAAATTGATCGACGAGATCCCACCGAAGGAGTGCACCGAAAGAGTGGTCTACTGCGACGGAGGAGACGGACCGCTGGGGCACCCAAAAGTTTATATTAATCTGGTATGAAATGCATTAGAGTAAATTGTGGTATTTATTTAATGTTCGTTATTTAGGATAAGCCTGGATCTCACATTTGCGGCTATTGCGGGCTGAGGTTCGTTAAGAAAGACCACCACTAGAGAACTCATCTTAAATTTGTTTAGAATTAACATCCTCTCTGTTGCTTGTTAATAGAAATTAAAAAACTCGATTCGAAATGCTGAAAATCTAAGAAATTGTTTTATTGCGTTTTTCAGTGATTTTAGAGCTGTTATAGAAAGGAAAGGTGTTTAGATCGAGTGGATATTTTTATGGATAAATTAAAATCGTTCAAGTAATATTTTATTTTTTGTGAGAAATAAGAAAAATCGGTGGAATTGAAAAATAAATTTGCTAAATTCAAAAATTCGCCAAGTCCCAAAATTGTCCCACAGGGTGTTTTATCTATTCAAGTCTTGAACCAGTTCATTCTCAATGACATCTGACAGGGCGAAGACACTTGTCAAAACAGAAAACACAAGCGCCGTGGACAGTTCGAGACACTTCTTTCGTATTTCGTTGATAAATTCGTAGAGAAAATTTGTAATTTGTTGAAAAATTTGTAGAAAAACTCTAAAGAACGTAGAAGCAATTAAAGTGAACTGTATAATTAGCCGGAGAAATGGACGTTTTGAAGAAAATGTTCAGCAAAAGCCAAGAGGACAAGGACCAGTGCGTAGCTGCTTTCAGATTTCGATCAATAAATTTTGCAAGAGAAAAAAAAAATGTCTAATCGCAGGGCCCAGCTTAAGGACGAGTTCCGCAAGCCGACCTGGTTCGAGGACAGCGAAACTGACGACGACGAGCTCTTCGACACGAACAGGAAATTCGTTTTCCAGATGTTCACGAACCCCTTCGAGCTGCAAAAATATTTCGACCAGCAGATGCAGGAGATCCTCAGGTCCATGAAGGAGCATGAGGGAGGTGGGCGCGATGGTGAAATGCGTGGGCTGGCGCAGATTCCCATTGATTTTGTTTGTTTTCGCTCTTCCAGATGAATCTGCGAACTTTGATAGAAATCTGAAGGACGAGTACCTGAAGCCCGGTTTCGAGGAGAACTTCTTCAAGGAGTTCAAGAAAAATCAAAAGTCTCTTGACACTGATTTGGATGGCGAGTAAGTGCACAAGCCTCTTGCGCTGTTGCTTATTTTTTAACTTTAATATTAACCCTTAATGTTCAACGACTTATAAAAATTGCATAACACTTTAGTCCAGCAGACCCAATAATTTAGTAATTGTAACTTCGACACAATTTAATATATTAAGTGCCAACAAAATTTGAGAACGTTGACTGAACATTGAAAAAGAAGTGTTTAGAGTAAAATTTCGATGGTGATTCGGAAGACCGGAATGCCCCTTAAAGGTGTCATTTTAGCAAACAACTTGTCAATATCATCCTCCCTTAGTATTAAATATATTTGGAATTCGAGAAAATAAGATTGCTTGTCTTAGCTGCTAGGGCTACAAACGAGGAACTTGTCTTACTCACTCGTTACACTAAATAATAAGTTAAGGTGGCCAAATAATAGAACAGAATCTTTGTCAAGGCACCAGAAGATCATATTATTCTAAAATGCTCTTTACTTGAAAAAACAGATAAATTGCGAGCGGTTCCAGCTCCTTTTAGTTTGCAAAAACTTAATGAATTGAATAACACTTAGTTGAAATAGGGGTTATTGCAGTCATGTTTCTGAAACCTTAAATAAATATTTTGGTTTAGTTGGCACTTTTCTCGTAGGATTCTTGAGAGGTCTTCGACCAGATCTCACGTATGTGATATTCTTTACCAGATACTTTTCTGCCTTTTGTTGGCATTCTTTTCTTTTCTCTTTTAATCAGCTTAAAGGTTTCTAGAAATACTCTTATTATTGTATTTTTCTATTACTCTGTATAAATTGATCGATTTGACAATTGTTAGTCCTTGAACCCCCGACACCGGAACTTTGCCCTTTAGATTTATTTTTGTAACATGGTTTTGTCTTTTTGTGCTACGAAGCTCTTTTCCCTGGAACGTAATTTATATATTAAGTCACGGGTAGAATAAAACTGAATTTTTAGGAGACGCGGTCTATTTCACTCTGTGAAACGGTAGCATATTTAAAAGAACCCCTTCATTTAAAAAGTTATAGTTAACCTTGAAATAACCTTCACAATTTTGTTTCCGCTATCTCAAATTGACTTTCCAACATATTTTTACGGGCAAAACTAAATTCGATACAGTAAAGAGTTTATTATTATTATATTTATTTATTTACTTGTTCTTTGCACAGTTAAAAATATGTTTATGTCAAGATTACAGTGACAAAATAATAATATATGGATATGGTACTCAAGTTCATTTAATTCGATAGACAATTTTAAAAATCTTGAAGTGGATGACTGACTGCTCAGCAATTACTTATCTCATGAAGTCGCCCGAAGGTCAACTTTGGGAATTTTTCACACGAAACAAATCAATTGATTTGTATGAGTTCAAATGCATAAGAGTAATTTGCATATTTTTGTAGAGTTTACTTTAAAGAACGGGCAGAATTTCTGATCGGGCTCTTAATCTCTGCTTTTTCTTATAAAACACGCATCGTAGATGTTTGAAGCATTTTAATTTCGAAACCAAGAACATTTACTATTTCAAACAAACTTGTGCATGATGCTTTAAATAAATATAATATCTAGCAAAACTGATATCTCAAAAATATGGAAATTTTAAATAAATCTAATTTAACAAACCTTTACTTTTACTTCGGCTGTCGTACCATTCCTAATGAATTTTTAAAGATGGATTTTAATACACTTCCGGTTGCCGGAATGGCCCTCTATATACTTCTCGTAATATATAATCTTGTTTTTTTAAAACAAAAAATGGCTCTGTTTTTAATTAGTACTGGTTATCCTAGAATTTATGCGGACCAGCTACATTCACTTCTTCATCGCTTATCCCCCGAAATTAAGTCGATGCTTCCAGAGAACAGCAATAAACTGAAAGTAACTAAACCAAAGGCAAAATTATCGGATGAAGAGAAAATCATGGCAATTATTCACGGTACAAACGATGAGGACCAGAACCAAGTAGTGCGCCGCAAGGAAGTGGTTGTACCAAAGCTACCACCTCATTTCGGCGGCGTATTTGAAGGAACATATCAGGTAGGACCGTTTATTGTATACTTGTATTTAATTTCATAATTAAATAAATCCCACTAGGGCCCGAAAATGTTCGGACAAAGCATTATGACTCAAACTATTCGTAAACCAGATGGATCGTATGAAACGAAGAAAACAGTTCGCGATACAGATGGAAATATTAAAACAACAATTACTCGTTCTGTAAATGGAAAAACAGAAACGATCACAACATACGGTGACGAAGGCTCAAAGGGCGCAATAAAGGCAGATACGAAAGTTCAGGATTTATCCTTAGCTCCTTTTCCGTCCGACAGAAATATTTTTGTATCCAAAAATGGATACGCTCTACCTAAGAACCTTTGGTGACCACAAGTAGAACATTTCGCTACCATCCGAATTACAATAGTTATAGTGATAAGACTTTGCCGTATTAGTTGAGAATATTTACTATCCGATGCCTCAGAAGCTCCTCGCCTGGCCGCAAGTAATTCAGTTACCTAGTCAACCGAAGGACCGGACCTGTACGAGAATTCACCGAAGGACTTCGTTCTGTGTCGCATTGAATGCCATGAGGACGTCGTATTCTTGAAATAAAAACAAAAGACATGAAGGAACTGAAAATTTAGATGGAAATATTTAAAAGATTTTTTCATTGGTAAATAGAGAAGTATTAGTGTGCAATTATGCAGGACTTTTAATATGTTTGTCTTTAAAAAAAATATACTTATCTCATTATACTGTCGACCTTTGGATCGTGAAATTTACTCCAGCTGTTTAGTTTTCTTCTCAACACCTCCATTAAAAAAAAATCGCGAGGGTTCTTTATCCGAACTCTAATACCATATTCATTAATTTTAATTTAATTATCAAGTAAAGTAAAAATCTTGGTAACGGCACTATTAACATATACGAAACCAAAAACATTTAAATCACAGATTTAAGTTGAATACGCGAAAATGAAAATTATATATCTTAAAGTATATACAATTCTTTTATTATTTATGACTTAATTCATTTCAAATTATTACACAAAAGAAGAACAAATTCTAAACCCCAACAAAGAGGGGCTGAAATAGTATTGAAACAGAGGCATCATCAGACATCTTATTTTTTGCAGAAGGTTCTTCAATCACTTTAAGAGTTTCGTCATCATCACTATCGACGAATGTTCGTTCACTCTTCCTCTTCCTAGTTGGGCTTGAATGTTGCTTGGCTGCTCGAATATGTTTTTCCCAAAATATAGCAGGTTGAGCAAATTCAGTAATACTTTCAAATCGTCTACAAATTGCGACACTTAAATCATCGATGGGTTTTTGGAAGGAATTATCCCACTCCAAGGCAATGTCGGCTATTTTTGGCAGCAAGCAAATAGACTTCTCAACCACGGACAGCTGGACATATCAAAAATAAGTAAAAATAAATAAAATCGATTTCATTTTCCTTACCGCTTGACTCATGGTGGGTGCATTATTTCGGCGTTTTCTCTTTCCAACAGCATCGCACTCAGTTGAAGTTCCTGGCTGTGGCTGGTCAACATTGGCTGCATCATCTTGAGCTCGCTCCGCCTCTTGCGACTGCTGTTTAGAGTCTTTTTTCTCAATGCCCACAATGCAAATGCGTTTCATAATATAAAGAATGTCTTTGATCATGTCGTAACCCTCATTGCATTTGATTTTTTTATCACTTTTCATTTTACCTGAAATACGTTTTTTGAAACTAATCAAAATTTTCACATTTGTAATCTTAAAATAATGAAGCGAATTTACGCAAATAACTTAAATCTCTAGGTCCCAAACATTTATTTGAGTTAAGTTAGGAGTTCCACCCTAAAATTATACTTTTCTTGCACAATTGGTTTTGAAATATTTTCAAGTTTTAATCTTTAATCCCGGTTTAATTAGCAAGCGATGCATATGAACTTAAGTATAGAATAAACAAACCAATAAATTCCCTTTCTGTACGAGTAAGATACATGCAGATCAATAAAAATAAAGACTTACCAAAAATTAGCTTTAAATTATCGAAGTACATTAGAAGAAATATTTCGTTTTGCTCCAAAATAAAAACCCTGTAAAGCATTTGTCTGGATTTAGACTTTTCCTCCCCTTTTAGCGGTGAATCAAATTTAGACTCCAACCCCGAGAAACTATCAAATCCCTCAAAATGCTGAAATAAAGCAAATAAAATAGTTTAAATATCAACTAAAAAATTACACCACCTACCATGTATTCATTAAAAACAAATGGACACTCCAGGAGACATGTCTGGAATAGATGTTGATTTTTACTCTCCAAATAAGTAAGAAAAAATTCTGTCGCCCTGTTCGATAATTCCGGACTCCTATCCAGCAATGTTGTCATGAGAGAAATAAGTAAATTCCCGCGAAGCTTTAATAAATCTTGCATTACAAGCAGTGCTAAACTTTTGAATGTAACGAGTCGAATTTCCAAATAGGGCGATTTTAATTTGTGCAGAATTTCAGAGATGTTCATTTCAACGATTTGAGTGTGCCTTTTACATAAATCACTGACACAAACAATCACATTATTAACAGTCGCTGGTCTCTCTGTCTTTCTCAAGATATATTTAAAAAGAACGCATGTAAGGTGAGCTATGCTAGGGTCTCGGATGGAAAATCTTGCAGCCAAGATGATCATTTGGTTGACGGTGTTAATGTCCTCTGGTTCATGATCAGACTCAGGAACCTTAATATATTCCTCCAGGAACTTATGAACAAAACTTGTAATGGTATTATGTGGCCTCACAGGAAGCTCTGAGTTTGCTTCAGTGTACGTAAAGAGGAACGACATAATTACTTTTCTACTGCTGTAGAAATCTTTTAGATTTTCAATTAGGTATTTTTCAACAACACCATGAATATCCGTCACCCATTTCAATTGATTTTTATCCCGTATTCTCTTATCGTCCTCTTGAGTCACAGTCCCAGAACCTTTTCGCTTATGCTCCTTTTTCCGCTCCGACTGGTAACTAATAGTCATACAAAAGTTAAATGCCTTTGAAATTATATTTGGTGGAATAGTGCCCGACTTCATGAGGTTTAAAATATTAATAAAAGCCATATTCAGAGCTGTATGGCTAAAGTCGTCTATACAAATGGCTAAAACTTCCAAAATAATTTGTAGATTGTGAACAACGTTCCACTGTAGGAAAAAAAGAGAATTTAAATTTTATTTTGAATAGTAAACCATAGCTTACGGATTGCTCCATTAGGGACTTTATAAAAGACGAAATCAACGTGTCCGGTTCCTTTGATTTCACTTTCCCAGCAATGAAAGACAACAGCGTCCAGGCTTCAGTAGAATTTGCAGTAAGGGTATGAGATTCTATAAGGGTTACAACCTTTTCACTAAAATATATATGTACATTCTCTCAAAAACCAACAGTAACTATGTATATAAAATTATACTTAATAAAATTTTTTGAAATCGCTGTATTTATACAAGATTGCAAAAGATGTCTGGATTGAGTTGTTAGAAGTACTCTGAGGATAACCCATGGCATAAAATGTTCTGGCTTATTTGACTTATCAATTCCATTAATGTTATCGAAAACTCTTCGTTTGAAACACTAGGAAATTGTTAAAATATTCTCAAAATCATGACTTGAAGTAACTTATTAATTATGATACCTCCCAAGCAGCATCAACTATCTTCTGATCATTGTCCTTAAACAACGGCACAATAACTCTGCACCAGGTGTAAATGACCGGATAGCAATTTAAATATTTGCCTAAAATACTATCTACTACCTGCAGGGCTTGTTTTCGGACTAATGCGGTTGGATCATCACCAAGTCGGGAGCATTCCTGATAAGATGATTAAAAACTGCAAATATTTTAAGTCGTATATTTTATGTAGCTCACCTTAACAAAATTCGTCTGATATATAACAACAGGATTAGTTAGCACAACAGCTTCAACCAAAGCTATTGCCGCCTTCCTCACATGAACAGAAGTATTACGAAACAAATAATACAGAGTCTTTGGCAGTTTACTGAAAATTGGTTCAATGTTTTTATATCCTTTAAAACTATAAGCCGGTTGCGGAGCCTCGGGTCTTTTGTACCGAAGTTCCTTAAGACGTGATCGAGGCTCTTCGGGAAGTTCGATATTTTCATCATTATACGGTGCAAACTGAATGCATTCCTTTATAATTTTTATCGCATCAGGAGTACCTCTCTGATACGCCTGACAGAATGCGTGCAAAGCTTTTAATTTAATCGAATTATTTACATCAGTTATGCGAATCATAAGCTCTCGAATTATGTGAACTTCACGAGGAATTTCGGATATTTCATGTCGAAACATTTCCCAGTTAACTTTTGATTCTAGAAGAATTATCCTAGCCAGGAGCTCCGTAGCATTTGTTCGTATTTGGACATCATCCGCATTTGTGGCATCAACCAAGAAAGGAACGATTGACTCGTTACAAGTTGTATACAGAGCTGCATCGTATTTTGCAGCGTACTCAAGAGCTCTTTGGACTTGCTCATTTCTCCACTATAAAGGAGGAATAAATTTATTTATTTTTAAAATATAGGGCTTAATCATAATCAGCGTAAATAATACAAGTTATAAATAATTACATCTTTTTCCGGGTTCGTTACAATGCACTCGATGTAAAACTTAAGAACCTTCGATACTATTCTAGGATACTTGCTAATAGTTCGCACAAACCACTCGGATACATGTTCACAAAGCTGAGTGCTGGCGCCGGTCACAAAAGCCTCCTTTCTCCTCGGTGCTGGAGGGAATATGTGGAGGCAGTAGCTCATTCTCATAATTTTTGTAAGAGTTTCTTCTGGATCCCCGTTGTGGGGATTTGCGACCTCGTCGTACACTTCAAAGCACTTGCTGTGAAAATTTGCAGAATCTGTAAAAGAAAAACAATACAATCTTGGTGGCTTAATGAAAATATTCGTGGAATGCTCAAATTCGTCCATTTTTGGTTGAACTGATTTCTAGGATCATTTTCTATTTAGAAGTTGACCCCTTCATAGCACAGTTATAAAATTTCTACTGAATAATTTTATCTAGTAGCTTTTTCCATTAAATATTTATGTTGAATTTTATTTTTATCTAAAGAATTTGGATTTTGTAAATAGTTTGTAACACAAACAAATAAATGAACAAATCAAATCAAAAAAATATAAAAAAAATACAAAACTTACAGATGTTTTCATAGCCGTTCAAGTGGTTGTTGTAGAGAAGCTTGTTCAGCGCCCAGAGAATCGAGTTCCTGACCTCTTTATACTCGTCAAAGTGGACGTACCTGAACATGAGTTTCAGGTCATCGCACAAATTGGAAAAGTTTACCCAAATCTCCACCCGCTCCTGCTTCGTCATTATTACATCTTCGTCCTGAAGGGTGTCTGCTAAGCGGAAAATCTCAAGAGCCTGATTGATCATCTTGTCGTCAAAAATGTGAAAGCCCTTCGACCCTGGAATCGTCAGGGAGAGGAAGTAGGCGCTCGCTGTGGCCATCGACAGCTTCCGATAAGTTTTCGAGGTGGGATTGTATTTGGCCAGGCCGAGAAGGGCGTAGACAAATGCCAGGTACTTGTCCCGCGGCGATACTTCAATCACACGATCCCAGCAGTCGTAGGTGTTGTCATAGCCAGTGTCCGACTCCCGGAGACTCCTAATTGTCGTAGAAATCTCTTGGAGCAAGGAAATAACTTGGGGATCCTTAACAGCGCTCTTAACCATTGGAATATCCCTTATTGATTTTATTTTAACTGTTTTTATCAGGGGTACATTGTCCGAGTCGTCAGAATCTGTCCCCGAATCGCTCATGTAATCCAACGAATCCTCGAGGAAATCATGATCATCGCTCGAATTTGCGTAAATTTCTTCAACGCTCTCCCATTGTATATGAGGGTGAAAGTATTGTGATAAATTTTCAAACAATTTTAACACTTCACTCATTTTAAAATCGCGAAAAACAAAAAACGCAGCTTTGTTTACTTCATTTCGTCTAATGAGTATCGATAGCTGTCAAAACGAGTTTTTTGTTTACATTTTAATTGGTCGAAATAACTGTTAAATAGGGAAATGTTTTTACCGAATCTTCTTCTTATCGAAATGGTTACAGTAAATAAGTGGAACTTGAGATTAATACGAATTTTTCAACCACTATTATGGTGATATATAACTTTTTAAGCATTAAATTAAATGTTTTTAGGCAAAACAATCATCTTAAAATTTTCATGATAAGTTATTTATCATAAATCTCGTATTTTTACAGGTGCCCTTCATTCAAGCAACAACTGTGCCATCTTCAGTCGCAGTTGTGTAACTAATTTGTAGAAACCATGAAGCCATTGTAGTGGAAGTGGATTTTTTTTTGTATTGCCGTTTAGTATTGTCTTCGATTCCAAATTTATCACGAAGGTGAACAATAATCAGTGTTGGGTGCAAGGACAAGAGATAAATTGAGGAATAAAATCAATTTTCGCCAGCGAGTCACAAGAAAATGTTGCCCACCGCAGTGTCAGGAGAAATTTGACGTAAGTGACCTAAGGGTGGTGGATTGTCAAAATAAGTTGCCAAGTCTGGGGGAATTTTTCACTGAAATTTCGCAACTGCCTGACGATTTATTATTCCGGCTTCGTCCTTCACATTGTAAACATAAGAAATATAGAGTCTATAAACCCTTATAACATCATTCTATCTCCCAAATGTCCAGATTTTCGTGCCATTCCACCACAGCAACTTCCTTTCAAAAAATTTCTCCATCCTCCTTATCTAATTACATTGCAATTTTCATATCTGATTAGATTACTCATAGATCGAAAGCCCATAAATTATTTTGGGATTCCCCTCAGCACCCGGCAGGAGACGCTTGCTCGAACCGGGCGCCTGTGCTCAGTGCTTCCGCAAATACTTTGGATGTTATCAATTCTTATTTACATTCTGCGTAATCTGTTGCAGGTTTCTGCCAGTAAAAGATGTCACACTTCTGGCTATTTCAACGTGAAACATTAACATCTCTGGAGTAATTTAAAAGTATGGCAGAAAGTGTGGAGAATCGCGGCGGGCAAGGCTATCACCAGCTGAGCATAACAAGTGAGTATTTTTTGTAATATTTTTTTCGGAACAGCAACCTTTACCACTTGAAGTCTGTTTATTGAAGTTCAGTAGCTTGCTATCGTAATGAACCTTTCAATCAACTGATAGCCGCTATCTGGCCAGTATATCACCGTGAAGGCGATTGATAGAGTCCGGTTTCTTTATTCAATTTATGAGCTGCAGATCGCTCAAGCTCATGTATGCCATTGTTAGATTGAAAGGAAGTGTAAACATCAACTGGATGAGTAAACAAGTCAAGTAATAAACAAAAACTTTTTCCTGAGAAATTCCCAGGCACTGGAATCGCAATTAGATTAAAGAAATTAATTCTTATTTAAATTGAACTCTGCAATTCTTACAAGCATTTTATAATAGGCAAAAATATGCGCAATTGTTCAAACCATTGAGGAACAATTTCAATGAATTATTAATTTTATTTATTTAATACTTCCACTCAAAGCAACAGTGTTCTTTCAATTCTTAAAAAAAATATTTTTAAATTTAAGAGTAGTTATGTTACCAACTTTAGAATTTCTTTAATATCGCTCCCAAATATTTTCAAAAGATAGACAAAAATTAATGTGTGCACAATTTTAAGGCAATCGATCAATATTATCACGTGTCACCGAGTGATTAAAATTTAACAAATAAATCCAACCAAAAGGCTATTTGATTTTCTCTTTTTCTTTACCTGCTGTTGTTTTGCGAAAAATAACCTGATTTTGATGCAACAAAAACTATTTCAAAGCTGACTCTTTCTAGTTTCTAAGCAATTTTTTTTTTTTTTTATCATAATCCATTGCACCGTGAGAGATCGAAGAAAACCGATAACAATCTTAAAATGTTAATCAATTTTTAAACAATCTCAGAATGTCTGAGAGTCACCTTTAAAATTGTTTTTGTTGCATCGATTTATTTAGGTAGGCAAATAACCGCTCCCAACATATATAGACTACTTCGGCTGAAATATGTTTAATATATCTAAACAATCCTCTAGTTTTCCTCCGAGCATGATTTACGAACAATTCTTATAAAACTTATAACATTTAATTTATCTATAACAAACGGAACGGACCGGCAACATTTTTCAAACTTCGCATGTGTTCTGTGACTTTGATGCATATTTGCTAATTCTTCACATACCGTTACTACGGCTTATTTATATTTAAAAAGAGCTTTTTTGAATTCCATACACAAGCACTCCGTAAATTTAATGAAATAATCAAGTGACTGTTTCAAGGCTACCCTATTTTCATTGTTTTCGCGTGAAATTAATTAAACTACTGATTTAATTGTTTATGCAATCAGTTAAAAACTTTTAAATGCTTGATTCGAAAATAATTGTTAACAATAGTAATCAACCAAGTGGATTTGGACCGAATATGTTTTTTAGTCATATTTAATTACTCCGCTTTATAATGGATGGCTTTTTAATAAATACCACATTGAAAAACGCGTACATTTCATATCCTAAACTGTGTATTGCAATAGGAGTAAGAGCAAATTTAATTAATGGATATTGAGTCATTTTCATTGATATAACTTTTTAGCTTACTTCTCATTATGTTTTAATTGATTTTATATTTAAATTGTTAGCAAAAAATGGATAGAGATAATTTTCTAGTTGCAAGGTCTTAAACCTGCAATTTTCTTCGTATATGTTCTACAACCTAATAATGTTTTAAAATCACCTTGCTGCGTACTGTTTTTCAAACATTTTAACTGTCCTTCCTTAGTTGAGCATGCTGCTCTACGGAATAACGGATTCCTCAAACCAAATCCCTACGTAGAGCTTTGGATTGACAACAAGAGCTCCCGAAAAACAGATTTCATTAAGCATACCTATTTACCAAAGTGGAACGAGGAATTCACAGTCCTCGTGACTCCAAATTCCTTGCTTCTCTTCAAAGTATTGGATCACTCAAGTTTCCGAAAGGATGCTGTACTTGGGGAGCAGTCAGTTAATCTGAACCAAATCCTCCACCATTACAATGGACGCTGCGAAAATCTTGAACTCAGTATGGATCTCTTGAACACAAACAAGTTGTACAGCTGGCCGACCAAAAGTGGTGAACTGGTTGCAATCCTCAACGGCCTCAAGATAAATATGCCGCAATTACCAATAGCAAATGGTAACGAATCTTCTGCTGTGCCAAATGATGTGGCCTCTACATCGAATGGTCCGGCACCGTGCAATGGAACCCGAAGCAGTGTTTTGAACAATGGAGTGCGAGCAAGGATGCGACTTCGTAGTAATTCAAATCCTCCAAGTACCTCACAGGCAAACGCTAGTTCAATAACAACAGCCATAAGCAATCTTAACTTTAAAGGGTATCCAACCCAAGAGCCAGTGTCGGTAAATAGCAATTCCATTCAGAGCAATGGTGCAACTCCGGCTTCTACTGGGGCTATAAGGAGGAATAATGGAGCAGTTTGGGAACAACAGCCAGGGCCACAACCACAACCCCAGCAACAAGCTCAACCTCAGCCTCAACCGCCACCTCAACCTCAGCAAGACCTACAGGCGCAGCGAGTGACTGTGCCAAACGTAAATGGTGTTAATTATTCAAGAGCCATGCAGGTTTACACCTCTCCACCCCCGACACAACCTGGCACAGCACCAATTGTTGCTCCGTCCCCTGAGGCCGCTACGGGTGCAGTTGGTGCATCTGCTGTAGCTCTGACCAATGGTACAGGAAATCCTGCCCCAGTGTCGAACGTTAACGACCAACAACTGCAGGCTGCACAAACCGATGATGAACCACTACCAGCTGGGTGGGAGGTTCGCCACGATCAATACGGAAGAAGGTAAGTGGATCTAGTTGGTAAAGATTAGTGATGTAACAATGAAAAAATAGTAGAGATCAGTTAAAAACATCGTGGAACACGATTCAGTCCGATTTTAGATTTCGAAATCTGAACATTTTAAGTATAGGACTTTTAATACATCTGAAACAGTAGTATTCAGTTTTGGTTCATCTGTAAATATAGCTATTTTCCTGAACTTCGAAGTGTTGTACTTTGGCACAATTTTTAACGTGATCAACGCTCCCTTTATTGCTATTAGGAAAAGAAAAGTTTTCCCTTATAATAGTAATTATAATTATTTTTGAAATCGCCACTATCTACAACATAATTCTTTTAAATTTTTACTAAAATTAAGAAACCCCTTTTTTAATAATAAGTAAATAGAAAATCTTCCTTTGGGTTTTTGGATTGGTAAAGTCTGATTTATCAGTCCCGAAGTTATATAATCTTTCAAATTCTTCTTTTGTAATTGGGCGGACCCTAAGCTACATATAGAACAAGAACATTAATTGTATAATTTGTGTAGTTTTTCCAAAAATTATTTTATGCGATCCCTAGGTATTACGTGGATCACAATACCCGTTCTACGTACTGGGAGAAGCCAACCCCTTTGCCTCTCGGTTGGGAAATTCGGAAGGATCCACGTGGCAGAGTTTACTATGTTGACCACAACACAAGAACGACTACGTGGCAAAGACCCAACAGCGAACGTCTTATGCATTTCCAACACTGGCAAGGTCAACGGGCACATGTTGTGGCCCAGGGCAATCAACGATTTTTGTATTCACAGCAGGTAGGTCGTGTTTTAGAAATTTATAGATTTTATAGTAAGACAAATTTCGCTCAGACCAATACCGCCGCTGCACTTACTCAAGAGGAAGACGACAATCTTGGGCCTCTTCCCGACGGCTGGGAGAAGAAGGTTCAGTCGGACAACCGTGTATACTATGTAAATCACAAAAATAGGACCACTCAATGGGAGGATCCTCGAACTCAGGGACAGGTCAGAATTTATTACCGCTTTTTCAGCGGAAGTACTTAAAAATTATTTTGTTTATAGGAAGTAAGCTTAATGAATGAGGGCCCACTTCCGCCTGGGTGGGAAATCAGATATACAGCTACCGGGGAAAGATTTTTCGTGGACCATAATACTCGACGAACTACTTTTGAAGATCCCCGACCAGGTAAAGAATTCAAATGTTATAAAACGCTGTATAAAATGTTGTAAAATGATCAATGACAATTATGCTTGAAAATCATATTTATTTAAAGGTGCTCCAAAGGGTGCTAAAGGAGTATACGGTGTCCCGCGGGCCTACGAGCGTTCCTTTAGATGGAAACTAAGTCAGTTTAGATATCTATGTCAAAGCAATGCGCTACCGTCGCATATAAAGATAACGGTGTCACGTCAAACACTCTTCGAGGACTCATATCACCAAATTATGCGGCTCCCTGCTTACGAGCTGCGGAGGAGACTGTATATAATATTCCGAGGTGAAGAGGGCTTGGACTATGGAGGAGTTTCTCGGGAGTGGTTCTTCTTGTTATCGCATGAAGTTCTTAACCCAATGTATTGCTTGTTCGAGTACGCCAACAAGAACAACTACAGCCTCCAAATTAATCCTGCCAGTTACGTTAATCCCGATCACTTGCAATATTTCAAGTTCATCGGTAGGTTTATAGCTATGGCGCTCTATCACGGTCGGTTTATTTATTCCGGGTTTACGATGCCGTTTTACAAGAGAATGCTAAACAAGAAACTTACGATTAAAGATATTGAAACCATTGACCCAGAGTTCTACAATTCCTTAATTTGGGTAAGGGACAACAACATCGATGAATGCGGCTTAGAGCTCTGGTTTAGTGTGGATTTTGAAGTCCTCGGACAAATTATTCATCATGAACTAAAGGAAAATGGTGAGAAGGTCCGAGTTACTGAAGAAAATAAGGAGGAATATATCACGTTAATGACCGAGTGGAGAATGACGAGGTAAATAATTAACTTGTAACTATCTCTGTTTTAACTAAAAGTGAATTTAATTTTTCAGGGGAATTGAACAACAAACAAAAACTTTCTTAGAAGGCTTTAACGAGGTCGTACCTTTGGAGTGGTTGAAGTATTTCGATGAACGGGAATTGGAGTTGATTTTGTGCGGAATGCAAGAAATTGATGTAGATGATTGGCAAAGGAATACTATTTATAGGCACTACAACAGAAACAGCAAGCAAGTTGTGTGGTTCTGGCAGGTAAGGGTTTTTTTTTAGTCTATGAACTTCAAACAGAAATGAATAAATTGCATTCTAATCTTTTATCATCTGATATCGCATAAAGTAAAATTAAGACAAGGAGGATCTCGACTGATTTTGATTGCATATTTATACTGAATATGTTTTTGTTGTTTTACTTCTTTACTAATTTTTGTTAATACATTTTTCTTGGATTTCGATTAAATTTTTTAGGCACTTTTCATTTGTGATAAAATTAAATATAATACAAAAGAAAAAATTAAGTATTTTCAGAGATATAGATATAAATTTTTTACAAAATTCGACATTATTTGGTTTTTTTAATTTAAATATATGTAAATACTTTTATTTAACTATTATGAAAGTAAAAAATTCAAGGACGACTTTATCAAATTATTAACTCGCAACTTATTCATAAATGCAAAATGATGTGTTCCTTCCAACAAAGATCATTTTAAATTGTTAAATTTTAATAATAATCTAAATCTTTTTGCGACGAACCTCCTTAAAACTTTGGTGCTATTCTAGTGAGGCAAATAAGAGTTACACTTTTAAAACTGTATTCTGAATAATCATTGAAGCTCTACAGCGAATAGGCAAATTAAATTAGCTTTAACTTTATTTTGTTCCAGTTTGTCCGTGAAACCGACAATGAGAAACGAGCTCGCTTGCTGCAATTCGTCACTGGCACATGCCGTGTTCCTGTAGGAGGCTTCGCTGAATTAATGGGATCGAATGGACCGCAACGATTTTGCATCGAGAAAGTTGGTAAGGAGACATGGCTGCCACGGTCCCATACCTGCTTCAATCGCCTCGATCTGCCTCCATACAAAAGCTATGACCAGCTAGTGGAAAAATTAACTTTCGCAATCGAAGAGACTGAAGGATTCTGTCAAGAATAAGTGAATTGTTTTATGTTCTTGTTTTATATCGCTAATTATTGATAACCGAATATAAAGTATATTTATAAATTAATGTAAAAAGGATATGACTTTGTGATTTGTATTATTGTAAATATTCACGCAACTGCAGTAGTTCTTAGAGGGCAACTTGTATACACCAAGCGCAAGCGGGGAGGGATGGTTTGGTTATGTGTTAGCAAAACAAAAGCAACAAAGCAAAATAAAGATTATATATAAAAACATAAACAAAACAAAAAAAAATACCCCAAAGGAGTACGTCTCCAGCAAAGCATGTTTTGCGTTTATTTGGGTTTTAGCGAAATCACTAAATGATTAGAGCAAATTTATTTTTAAACGTAATTATTGTCTAGAAATATTTTTCTAATATTTATTACATCTCACCAGTTCGTTCGTTTCAGTTGCGTAGTCAGTTCTAGGCCGATCGTATTGATCTGTTTCTTTCCGTCGTAGTTGTAGGAGCCCTTTATCCAAACAATGAAGTGAATTTTTATCTTGTTAATATTGAGTTTGTTAAAAATAATAAACAATAGATTATATTTTATAACAATTCGTTTTAATCTATGAAATAACCGAGATCCTAGTAAGAGTTTCACACCCTTTTCTAAATTGTAATTTTAAACCTCAGCAGTTATATTTTTGGGCATACTGTGTGGATTAAGGTAAGAAAATGACGTGTTTTTAGTCATTAATTTAAGTAAAAATTCTTATCCAAAACCTATATTGTATTGTATATTGTATACTAATAATAGGAAATAACTTTCGGCAAAAACACAATAATTTAAGAAATCAACTCCACCCGTAGGATTAAAAAAAAATAAAATTCAAATAATAATCCAATGAAAAGAGCACTTTCTCCTCGGTTATTATTTTGTTAGAATTTAATGAGATCTTGTTCAAACATCCACAACGCCTTTTTCTTCCGATTGTAAAAATGATTTCTTATAACTAAAGAAGAAATCATTGTACATGTATAAATTAAAGTTACTAATCATATAAATAATTTCTGCGGTGAAATTATTTGTTTATCTTAACAAATGCATAATATGCATTTGCATATAATCCGCAGTCTACTTATAACAATTCCTCAAGTTAAAAGAAAAGCTTTGCTTACCTTTGATGATTTACTTAAAGTTGTTTTATGCTAAATTATTTTCTACCTTTGATATACCTCAGTTGCTTAAGGGGTAACACCAGTCTAGAATTTTGAAAAAATCGATTTTTTTTCGCAGATTAGAGGTAAAAAAATATTTCAAGGATTTATGTGCTCGTAAAACTTTAAACACGTTTTTCTTGAAACCACTTTTTTCAAACTGTGAGGACAGATTACTTGAACACCGTAGCATGGATCGATTTAAAATTTTGACAGTAGCTTCACAATTATATTCTCTATGGGAAGTACGAAGCCGTTTTTCTATTTAAAGTAAATTTTTTTTATAAACAATTTACTGCCTATTTTTTTGGCCAAAAATCGATTCATTTTTTCAAAAATGCAGCATTTCTTCAAAATTTTATTTAAAAAAAAAAACCTACGTGCTTCCATAAACAATAGTACAATAGATTATAAATTTTTTTTTTTTTTTTTGTTCCAGATCTTACACTTTACGAGAAATCCGTCCTCCCGTGAAGGAGTTTTAAAAAAAAGACGATTTCAAAGATTGGCTCTGTCGCCGCCATTTTATATCAAAATTATAATAAAAAAAATTTTTTTTCATACTTCACGTTCCAGTTAACTTTGTGAAAACTAGAATCGCGTTTTCTTGAGCAATTATTGGAAACTGAAATTATTGAGAAGTATAGTTTCATATCACCGAATTAAAAGTGAGTTTTGAATTTAGAGGAAATTTGGCTTTATTTTTGCCAGCGGTTGCATCCAGCTTCTAACTACAGGCTCGATTATGGTGTTAAAAATATAAAATCGTGTTGACATAATTATGGCAGCAATTGAAATTGGGCACTATTTTTATAAAAATACTTTAGAATACCGCCTAATGAAATGTCAAAAATCTATTTGTTTTAGTCGCGGATCATTTTGATGTAAGATTTCTACCCTGAAAAAATATTTCGTAAGATCTCTACCCTGAAAAAATATTTCGTTGCCGACATTGTTTAGGTCAAAGAATCGTAATTACTTGAATTGTTTTCGAAATTTCTAAAACAAATATTAGTATAAGCGATTGAGTAAAAAAAATTCAGTCATTTAAAATTACTTATATTTTACTTTCAAATGCTGACAAGAAAACTTAGTTGTGTATACCAAAAACTAAACTTAGAAATGTGTTAACCACAATGATCCGATCGCGATGTTTTTTAAAATCCTTGAGAGATTTATCGTCCTTCAACTGTAAGACAAAAAAACTGTTTACTTTCATTTCGTAAAAAAAAATTTAAAAAAAACGTACTGTAAGATGACAAATCAATTTCATCCGGCAGTTCGGTAATGTTGACATCGAACCGATCTTGTACTTCATTTAGGATTTTGGCGTCGGACTCATCAGAGACGAAGGTAATGGCCAACCCCTTCGTACCGAAACGTCCAGCTCTTGCCACCCTATGCAAGTAAGTGTCTGAATCTTCCGGCATATCATAGTTAAATACGATATTGACACGTTCAATATCCATCCCTCGACCAAACAAATTAGTGGCTACCAAGATTCTCTACAAGAATGTATTGTTAAAATATATGAAAATTTAAGTAGAGCCAAATGGTTTATTTTACCTTTTGAAAGTCTTTGAATTGCTGATAGCGTGAAAGACGCTCTTCTTGATTCATTCCCCGATGGATTCCAATTGCAGGGAAGTTCTGCTCGGTCAGTAGTTGTGCGAGAGCCATACAGCGTTGTACTGATTTTACGAATATTACAACCTGTGAAAAAGATAATTTTTAGATTGCTCCATAAAAAAGAAATTCCGAGCAGATGTACCTGGTTAAATTCAAGGACGTCAAGTAATTCAAACAATTTTTTGTTCTTTTCATTTTCTTTCAACTTAACGTAATGCTGCTGCAAGCCATGCAAAGTGAGTTTCGCCTCATCATCAACATAAACTTCCATGGGCTGTTGAAAGAAAGCAAAAAGTTAGAGAGACTAAATCTATCCCTACCGAGGGTCGTGCAGTTGTCTTTTAACAATTTTCATCAGTCCTATTTCAAAATGATCAAAACATGTTTCCGGGGAGCGCCAAAATTTGTGGATGAAGAACCTAAAATTATCGCATCATCGCGTGTTGTTATGGGGGTTCGTATATCCATCTCACTTGAATTATCCTAGCCACTCTTAAAAACTAACATATTTTTATACATACGGCTGTGATGTCCACTCCACTGAAGTTTGGTGCTGAATGGATACCACTTGGGCTACAGAATAAACACTCGAGACTGAAGTTGAAATCAGTGGCCTCTGGTAGTGTGTCATTCTATCCACTGCAGACAATAGCAAAGTATTCATCGGCTAGAGGACAGGTCCACACGCGTGCACACAACCATCCGTTACCATTTCAATTGTTTCAAACAGAACCCCAGAACTTTAACCCAGCTTAGCCGTTTTCTATTAACTTCATCTCAATTCCAAGAGCTCAAATCCAAATAAACAAGTCGCAAGCAAACTGGAAGCATTTGGAACGACCCCATAACAATGTTTGGAATTATAGCGCATCGCCCTCTTTGACTATCCACCCGGATTGATTGTTTTAACGCGCTTTAGGTGGCACACACATTTACAGGAAATAGCTGATTTTTTAACTTTAGTAGGAGGTATAACTAGCTCGGAGATATTTACATCTTGCATAAACTTCTTGCAGACCGGGCGGATCTCTTTTGATAGCGTAGCAGAAAACATCATAACTTGTTTTCCGTGCGGAGTGTTGCGAAATATTTCTTGAACGTCGCGACGCATATCTGTAAATTAAGAAAATCAACTAATTAGTTATGAATGATTGGAGAGCTGTAAATAAGTTAATATTAAATTTGATCAGAACAGATAAATCAACAGAAAGTTCGATTTTTTAAATCATTCAGTTGTCCCTATCAGTTATCATCACAAAAAAGGAATTAAATGTTCTTCCCTTGATTGATTTCTTTAAACTTACCTAGCTGCTCCAACATCTTATCGCATTCATCAAGGATGAAATGTTTCAGATGTTTTAAGTTTAATTTCTTGCTGCGAATGAGTGCTAAAATTCTCCCTGGCGTCCCAACGACAATGTGTGGTGTGACATTCTTTAAGTTCTCTTCGTCCTTTTGGATTGGTAAGCCTCCGAAAAAGACGCCCACCTACAAAAATAAATAACATTTGTTATTTCTTTTACCTTTAGATCGGGTAGTTTAAAATTTACCTTAATTGTAGGCATATATTTCGAGAAACGTTCGTATTCCTTGCTAATTTGGAATGCAAGCTCTCGAGTGTGGCACATGACCAGGACGTAAACATGATTCTCTGTTGGCTCCAACTGCTGTAATGTAGCTAAAACGAAAACCGCAGTTTTACCCATACCAGACTTAGCCTGGCATAAAATGTCCATGCCGAGCACAGCTTGAGGAATGCATTCGTGTTGAACTGCAAAATAAATTAAGTGTGTTGAACTCTTGCCTCTACAATTATTAGTAATTAAAATGTCTGATTTTATCAGTTAAATAATAAGATAAATCTTCATAGGTCTCACTCAGATGTCCCTATCTGTGTTATCATCATTGAAATATTAGTCGTGTTTTTGCATCAGATTTGAGAAATATTACGATTTTGCCAGAATATAGAATTATGAAAAGACAATATTGTGCAGATCTTTAGGTTTGCATCAAAAACACATCCCTTATTTATTAGCCTGTGTTGGTGAATGCTACGTAATTCTAACACTAAAGATACTAGACAACTGAAGGGTTTACTTAAGTTTTTATCGACAGTTTTTGAGAAACCGAAAATAGAAACTGATAAGTATTTTCCTGTTTGAAGTTATGACGAAGTGCGTGCATCGCATTATAAATAATTTCCGCAAAACTTTACAATTGGCAAAAATGGTGATAAACGGACAAAAATGTAATTTTTCGAAATTTCAAAAAGTACACATTACCGTCGAAAAATTTATAAATATAAGCCTTCCTTCATCTTGTCATAAAAATACAAAAGCATCAAAGATATTTCAGAGTCCCTAAATTCAATCCAATTTCAAACAGTAGTATGAAAGACACTGACTAGATACATAAGCAAAATCTCTAATTTAAGAATTCTGGCAAAATTGCTTCATCACACGAGCGCAAGTGCCAGTTTTGTGCCCAAAACAACATAAAGCACGCCTGCCTAGTGCATTGCGCCTTTGCCGTATTGTGAAATTCTGCACAAAATTCGAGGTTATTTTTCTGAAGAGCAAACGCTTAAACACGAGGCAAATGTTTCATGGCAACTACATTTCCAAAAATAAACAAAAGATCAAAGTACATACCTTCTGAGGGATGTTCGAAGCCGCAATCGACGATCGCTCTGAGGATTTCGGGTTTCAGAAGGAAATCCCGGAAGCCCGAGCTGTGGATGGAAACGTAAGTTCCTTTCACGTCCTTTTTAGGGGGGTCCTGTGTCTCAGTAACTTGCTGCTCGGTTTGTTCCTCATCCTCGTAGTCGAGAAGATCGTCATTATCAGCCATGATTAGTTATTTTCCGTGCTATCTGCAAAAACACAGGAAGCTTGTTGAAAATCGCATTACAAAAATATGACGCCGGCTGCCGCCATTTTTGTCAGCAAGAGCAATAAAAAATTTTTTGCGAAAATTGTAAAACACGCTCTTCATTTATACTCGTTCACATAGAGGTTGTGAATTTTGTTTTAATTAAGCTAAATGCAACTTTACCTGCAGCAGATAATTTGTAATATTTATTAAAAATTCACTTAATGCTGACTACCCACCTTCCTTCTCCAACTTTCGTCAAAAAAGTGATGAGTTTTCTTCTACATGAAGTACTGCCATACTTTATTTAACGAATGAGCTACGTTCGCTTCACAAGCCAACCAAATCATTTTTAAATCAAAGAAAACCTACTTTATCACTGAAAAAACGGTGTTAATTAATATAAAGTACTTATATAAAGTAATAATTTAGTATTTTGCAGGGACATAATCAAGTCAAATATGCTTTCGTTATAACAACTTTAAAGCCACCTTGTTGGTAAATAATTCACAAGCACAAGTAAGCGACTTGAAAACTCTCACACGTCACGTCACTTAGTTTGACAGCTTCCAAAGGCTCTGCACACCGGGGTCCTGTTTTCACGTGAAATGATAACAAAGTTGGATAAAAATCAAAATTTAGACGACCTAGTTCAATATGTAACCCTCCACGTCCCAAATCCGATTGTCCTGAGCGGAATATTCCTGCCCTTCGCCGTGCTCTACGTGCTCGCATTTTACCTATGGCTGGCGGTTTACAACAGCGACGAGTACTACGAGGCAGGATTCATCGCAATTTCTGTGATAATATGCATCCACATCCTCGCCTGCCTGTCCTGCTTCTGGAGCGTCCACCTGCAGACGTTCTTCAGCTTCCGGAAGGTAAGAAATATTTCCTGCTGTTGCGCACTGTGACTACTGGCCACGTACTTCTCTGATCTGCGACGTGCTGCAATTGAGGCTGCTGAGTTAGCCGTGCTTGCGTCGCGTGATTTTCTATAACTATTCGACAGCGTCAATAATTCCAGGCTAGTTTTAATTTAGGTCTGCATCTTCCTCCTACAAATCATCTAGCAAGCGTTGCTTTATTCTAAACTAGAACTCTGAAGTAAACAATGCGTTTGCAGGTTTGCTGCTTCTCTAAAAATATGTCCAAACGCTTAATTCTTGTACCTTAAACCCTTTGGAGGTAGATCTTCAAACAAATTAATTTCTGAGCAGTGTACACTTGAATGTTTAATAGATACAAAGTTTTCAATTGAAGACATCATATAAGTATAGCAGGATTTATTTTGCGGGGTTTTGCTAAATTTCTTAATTTATCCTCGTTTGAATTTCAACTCCTGGCAATTGTTTGCAACATTTTCGAATACTACTCACAGGCTTGGTAATTTTACCATTGTACAAAAGCGGATAAAATAAAAGACACAAAAGATATTTCGTTGATATATTTTGAGCAGATTTGGAGGCACGGTAGGGCTTCCGTCAAGACAAGAAAACGACCTGGACACTGTCATACTTTTTCTCGAAGCGATTTAGCGTATTATTGAACCCTTATAACTTCGGTCTGGATAATAATTGAGAGCTTACATTTTCGGTAGAGAATTTATTCACTAGACTAATGAAAAATTCCAAATTTCATTCTTATATGTAGTCCAGCTACTTTAAATTTCATTAACTTCGTCACTTACTCACTCATTGATGTTCATCACAATTTTAAAGTACTTCTCAAAACCTTACAAAGCTGAAATTTTGTATTCAGACTGGTTTTAGCGAATACAAATAACGAGAGAATTAAAAAACTGTAATAATTTTTCATAGCATTAATTCAATTAAACTCTAGAACCCTTAATATTCATGTTTTGTATAAAATCTTTATTTTACAACATTCTATACTATTATTATAGACCAAATTGCTTGAAACTCTGCAGTGAGTTAGATCTCTGAGAAAGCAAGGAAATTCTTAAAAATATCTATCTCGATCCATATTCAAGATATTCATGTTCATAGAACACATTTGAAATAAGGGTCCTGAAAATCCATATTTTAGTGTAAATCCCTTGAATTGCAATTTTAAGACTTCATCTTCAATTTCAAAATTTTAAAACAACCAGTAAATTCGAAAATAATTTAAATTTTTTTAACAGCGGAGTTTCTTTGAAATTTGTATATCCTTGTTTTCTATCATTATAGGCAGTAAATGAGGAATAAATTGAATAAAATATTTATATTTTTCCAGGTGAAAAAGCCTAAATTAGGAGTTTTCGCCAAGGTGGTACCCACAGCGAACAATGGCTCATCCCAAATAGTTAAAATTCAAGAAACCGTACTCGAAGACGAGGATAAAAAAATTGTCGTACACTGGTTCATGTTCCAAAAACTTAAATATATTTGGGATGATGAAAAGGCCCAATTCCGGGGGCTGGAATTTCCCATTCACCGCCCACTCAAAGATTATGTAATGTCGAGAGGAATGCTAACTGATAAGCAGGCTTCTATTGCAGAAAAGACCTACGGCAAGAACCTCATGGAAATGGTTGTTCCGGAATTTTATCAACTTTTCATAGAGTGGGCCACCTCTCCTTTCTTTGTTTTTCAAGTATTCTCAGTGCTTCTTTGGTGTCTTGACGAATACTGGTACTATTCCATCTTCACATTATGTATGCTGATCATTTTTGGGTGTACTCTTGTCCAGCAGCAGCTCCGAAACATGTCCGAAATCAGGAAAATGGGCAACAAGCCCTATTTGATAAATGTCCAGAGAAACAACAAGTGGCGCCCTATGGTATCCGATCAACTTTTACCAGGCGATATTGTCTCTGTGTCACGATCCCAAAACGACAACCTCGTCCCTTGCGACATAGTCCTGTTGCGGGGGTCATGTATAGTTGATGAAAGCATGCTTACTGGAGAGAGCGTTCCACAAATGAAAGAGTCACTTGAGACTATCGACGACCTCAGCACCGAATTGGACCCTGAGGGCGATGGAAAGCTGTTTGTCATTTTCGGAGGAACCAAAATAGTTCAGCACACAGCACCTACCAAAGAAGGTATTAGAGCACCCGATAGTGGTTGCATAGGTTACGTGCTGCGCAATGGATTCAACACCTCGCAAGGAAAGCTGCTTCGAACAATTCTCTTCGGAGTTAAACGCATTACAGAAAATAATTTGGAAACTTTCTGCTTTATTATGTTTTTGCTTGTATTCGCCGTCGCAGCAGCCGGCTACGTATGGGTAAAGGGTAGTGAAGATCCAGAAAGGAATAAGTACAAACTATTTTTAGAATGCACCCTGATCCTCACTTCAATCATCCCACCTGATCTCCCGATAGAACTTTCCCTCGCAGTGAATACCTCACTCCTCCAACTATCAAAACTTTCTGTGTACTGTACAGAACCCTTCAGAATACCATTTGCTGGAAAAGTTCATATTTGTTGCTTCGATAAAACAGGCACTCTCACCAGTGATAACCTCATGGTGGAGGGTGTCGCAGGGATAAAAGTGGACCAAAGTGTAATCCCAATTAGCCAAGCCCCAGAAAACACAGTGCAGGTCTTGGCATCATGCCATTCATTGGTTCAATTGGATGATGGTGTTGTTGGAGATCCCTTGGAAAAAGCAACATTGACCGCTGTGGACTGGAATCTGACCAAGCAAGATAGCGTTGTTCCTAAGCGAGGGAAATTTAAGGCTTTGAAGATTTATCATCGATTCCATTTCTCGTCAGCACTTAAAAGAATGTCTGTCCTGGCTGGTTACACGTTGCCTTTTTCGAATGAAATTTCGTATATTGCATCTGTTAAAGGAGCCCCAGAAGTTATTATGAAAATGCTGAATAAGGTCCCAAAGGATTATGAACAGGTAAGTCCTAAAACAATGCGCATTTCGGTTCATTCACTGTTTTTTTTTAAACTAAAAATATTCTGTTGAGTATACTTTTTGAAGGGTTTAATCCTGACTTTAAGAAAATACGATTTTGAGAAGTATATTTAAAGCTTTAAGCATAGTAATAGTACAGTCAGTCAACTTTGGAGACATAAAACTCCTTCAATATTTATTTATCCTTAAAAATCCTATAAGGAATCATAGACTTGGTTTAATATTTGAATAAATTATTTCAATTATTTATTACACAAAATAGTTTTATATGTCTATTTCAGACGTTTTTAGAATATTCCCGACGAGGTGCACGAGTCCTTGCTCTTGGCATAAAAGAGCTTGGCAAGTTAGAAACATCAACGGTACGTGAAATGAAACGCGAAGATGTTGAAAAGGATTTAGATTTTGCCGGCTTTGTGATAATTTCGTGTCCCTTAAAACCTGATTCGAAGGGAATTATTAAAGAGCTTATTCAGGCATCTCAGAAAGTAGTCATGATTACAGGAGACAATCCTCTTACAGCATGCCATGTTGCTAAAGAGTTGCGATTCACACGAAAAACAATTTTGATATTTAGCAAGATTGAAGATGAATGGTTATGGCAATCAATCAACCACGAAATCAACTTATCAATGGAGCATTCAATTAAAAATATGTTATCTAATTATGATCTCTGTATAACCGGTGAAGGTCTTCAGTATTTGAGGGATTATAATCATGAGTATATGCTTCTAATTATGCCGCATGTTACTGTATGTGCGCGATTTGCTCCTAAGCAAAAGGAATTTGTTATAACAACATTAAAGCATTTGGGCTATTACACTTTAATGTGTGGAGATGGAACTAACGATGTTGGGGCCCTGAAGCACGCCCATGTCGGAGTGTCTATTTTGAGTAATGCTCCGCTTAAAATTCCGGCTAGGTACAAGGATGTGTTAAGTGCCAGTGATGGAAACGCAGTAGCTCCTTCTGGACAACGATCACAACGAAATATTGCTAATAATCATGAAAGACCTTTAACTCCTAGAGAACGAGCTTTAAGACATCGTGATAATGTTCAGTCAACACAAGATGCTTTACAAAAGGTTTGTATTTTTTCAAGATTCAATTAACAACATTTAATTGTCTTATATACAAAGGCTCTTAAAGATTTGGATGAGGATCAAATTCAAATTGTTAAACTAGGCGATGCAAGTATAGCTGCACCTTTTACAAGTAAATTGTCATCAATTATGTGTGGTAAGATTAGCAGGATTAGAATGAATAAACTTTTAATTAATAATTAATACTCTTTCTTAGTTTGCCACATAATTAAGCAGGGTCGGTGTACGTTAGTTACAACACTGCAAATGTTCAAAATCTTGGCTCTTAATGCGCTTATTTCAGCGTATTGCCAATCTGTTCTTTATATCGATGGAGTAAAATTCAGTGATGCGCAAGCTACCCTTCAAGGCGTATTCATTGCTGCATGTTTTCTGTTCATTACACGCTCGAAGGTAATACAATCCGCTTACAACTTTTATATATTTAAATAAAATGCATTTTTTATTTTCAGCCATTAAAAACCTTATCAAAACAAGCACCGCTGCCGAACTTTTTCAATATTTATTCAATTTCCACCATTCTATGCCAATTTAGTGTACATTTTTGTGCGCTTTTATATCTAACGCAGGAGGCATATGCGAGATCTCCTCCAAGGTAAGTTCATCAATAGACTTGTTTTTAGATATTTATATATTTCTTTATAGGGAAGGTAAAATTCGGCTCAATATTGATATGAAACCAGATGAAACAGAGGAATTTAAACCAAATATTATAAACAGCACTGTCTACATTATTTGCATGTCTCTGCAAGTTTCAACATTCGCTGTGAACTATAAGGTGAGAAAAAAGTTTTGTACTTCTATGATTATATAAATTAAAAGGGGAGAGATGTGGTGGCATTATTAGTTGAATTAAATGTTGCATATAAGCCATATTCTGTTGTTTCTTAACAATCGCATATGACATAATTTGCGATCGTTTTCGAGATACCAGACATTTTTGTACATTTTATCAAGTTATTATGAAATACGTGTGCTTTAGTCGCAATTCTCTGCAATCAGTTGCAGATAACACATTTACCCCTTTTTAATATTTCTGAAAAAAGTTGAATATACATACCAGTTCACAACCTCTCCATCTATAATCAACAAAAACAAAACGAAATTTGTAAAGGATCATTTTGATCTATTTGAGTGTTCTAGTTTTAAGGTTTATTTAATTTATAATATTAAATACTAATTTATTTACTTCATTAATCCATTTTCTATATATTTTCATTTCATAGGGTCATCCTTTCATGGAGAGCTTACGTGAAAACAAATTATTGTTATATTCAATTTTGACATCCAGTGCAGTAGTTCTACTTTTAGCCCTTGGGCTATCACCTGAATTGTTATCCACGTTTGAAATTATTCAGTTCCCATCAGATGTAAGTGTAGTTGCCCAAAAATGTGTTTTAAATCGTAAATGTAATTCAAATTTGTTTTCTTTTCCAGTTTCGAAGTATTATAATTTGTGTATTAATAGCAGACACAGTGTTGGCGTTATTGGCAGATCGAATATGTGCATTCCTTTTTGGTGAGGCACGAAAAAATATGCCGATACCAAATCAATAATTGTTGATGAAGGTGGAGTTTTGAAATAAAATCAATCGCTATAAATTATTGAGGTTAAATCAAATGTACAGACTTCTGTAAATTATTCCATTTATTTTCTTTTGTAAAGGATTTATGTGGCATTTTAAAATGTCTGTTGGAATGGTGTGGATAGTAAATGTTTAAAATACTAAACAAGGCACGTATTACTAAATCTTTTATTTACAAAAACAAATTAATTTTTTTGGTTCAGTCTTATTGCAGGTAACTAATTATATTGCACTACTTCTTTAAACTTACCCCCCTTTTTAATATTTAATTTGTCAATAATTGAAAATCATATTCAAAACCTAATTGGTGACTTGTAGCAGCAATTATTTTTGTGAAAAAAAAAATACATAAAAGTTTGCGAGGGTTAGTAAAAAAAGTAAGAATGGATCGAAAAGTATTTCAATAATTTGTAAAATTGCGAATCAAAATGTGGGAACTTCCTTCAAAAGAGTTGGAGATTACTCGTACCTAAATCATCTAACAACTTTTGGCTATCTGAAAACAGCAATACTTTGAACTATAGAAATTTGTCCAGAGGAGGCCAGAGATTTCTTTCATTCAAGCGTATACTAAACCGTAGGTAGCAATTATTAAGCTCAATGGAGAGAATTCCTAATAATTTGATTGTTTGTAACACTACTATATGTATGTATATCTCGTTTATCAATTTTTTGCTGATCAGTTTAGAAAACAATGATACACAATTTACATATACACGGATATTATTTGTTGAAATGAGGGTAAAGACATCACAGATTTTTTATATTATTTAAAATGTTTGTATTTGCAATTAACTCAAAACAAGCTAAGAATCTGCAAAAAAAGACAACTTAAATTTATACATATCTGTCGGTTCAGCCCTGCAAATTGTATGGAGTGTGATAACTAAATTATATAAACTTGGTTTGACACACCCATGACACACCCACGGGCGTCCTTTCTTTTGTTATCTTACTCAACTTATGAATCCACAAGTGTTAGTTACACTTATAACTTTCGGGATTTAAAGTAGTTGCATGAAGTTCTTTCCTACTGCTAATTAAATATTAAAATAAGTAGGTTTTGTTTTCTAAAATGAGTTTTTAACGCATGCTTTATTTTAGTGATAAAGTCCGAGCTTCACTCTTAGCTTATCAGCTGCTGTAGTAAATAAATGAGAAATAACATTTCAATCAATCGTTTAACGTGCGTCATTTGAGAGATTGCAGAGTAATCATGTCTATGAGTAGCAAAAATTAAAACGTGAGGTACACATCTGTTACAAAACCAAAGTTCATCTGATAAAAGTTCATACTCTAAAAGTGTGTGGTGGAATGTTTTGTCTCGCAAAACCACTACAACTTTACTAAAAGTGATTGAGGTGGTATTAAACAACATGATTAAGAAAAATTATAAAATTAATGCAATCTTCTATTATTAATATACGGATTTGTCATGAGTGAAGACCATTTAAATTTTCTTTGGTGGTTTCTTGTGTGCATTTTATTGTGTAGAACTTGTAAACGTAATTTTTAAAAAAGTTCTAAGTATTTCCTTTCACATATTTAATTTACAGACTGATTTTTTTGTTAACATTTTGGTTTCATACTTTCCGGATACGGAAAAAACTCACCATCAGAAACCGGAGCAATAATTCTCTGAGAAGACATTGGTGGAGGTATTTTTTAAATAAGCTGAAGTTTCCATAGGAAGTTTTCTCTATTTGTTTTAGTTATCTCAAATGAAGAAAGAATAACATTATCAAAAGGGTAAAACCTTTATTTCCGAACTCTTTGGAATTATTTATATGATATGAATTAATCACCACCTTATTCAGAATCTAACGACGAACTTCTAAAGAATCCAGGGACGGTGACGAAAATTCTGATCACAATAGTTTCCAAATTAAGGTACTTTTACATAATTTTACTACATATTATGTTTTAAGGAACGAAACTTGAAAGGCAAATTGTCAAAGCATTTATTCATCGATTATAAAAAAGAAAATTGTGCTGCGGTAAGCAGAATTCTTGCGGAATTACCCATCCAATTATCGAAATTTAAATTTTGTAAAAAAAAAACAAATAAATGGATTTGGTTCGTTTAGAATATTTTAATTTTTTTTTTTACATATTCCGTACTTACGAAGTGTACCTAAATAAAACAAGAACGAATTACAACAGAAAAAAAGAATGAATTTAGGGAGTAAATGAGAACCAACGTTTTATTTGTTAAATTTTTTCGCGGCCAGAGATAAAACTTTGTCTATTTTAAAGTCCTCTAAAAAGTGGAGGCCAAGACATTTTGGATTTTAAGAGATCAAATTTCTAAAAAGTGGAAAATCTTGTGACCTCCACACTTTAGAGGACGTTACTTCGATTATATGTCTCATAGGTAGCTTTAAATAAAATAAGGTATAAAGAGGCGAGTTGAATAATATACAACGAGCCTTTCGGTTGAACTGTTAAAATGATAAGATTTTAAGAAAGAAAACAAAATGAGAAAAATGTTTTATTTCTGGCTTCCTTTTAAACACAAATTTTTTAGTTTTGCTCAGAAGTTGTGTAAAATATACGTATAATGTATGCACTCCTGGATAATTATACATGGTCCCAATGCTCTTATGACTGTTTAAGTAATAAATTTAAAAAATGTTGGGAGTTGCCCGGCAATAATTAGGTAACAGAACTAGTTAAATGGTAGGATTATAGAGCGGAGATAAAAATTTCAAAGCCAACAATGAAACTATAAAACACTTTAAATGAAGCGAACAAAACAGCCACTGAAACACTAATTCAAGGCAATTAAGTTTTATTGTATCATAAAGATGAATATCAATGATTGAAGATGGAAATGCGAGGGACTTGGACCTATTTCTGTTCTCAACAATTGAAAGCAGAAGGCAGCTTTACCAACCAAACGGCAGGTATTTTGTTAATGTTCCAAAAAATAAATTTTATTGTTAATCGATCAATTCCTATAAATCCAAAACATATAATTTAACAAAATAGTATAATACAATACATCTTTAAAAGATTAGTCGGTGCAAATACTAGAATCAATCTATTTTATTAAAAAAATACAATACAAATCTTTATATTCTTTACAATTCAAATACTTAAACTATTTTTTAACTAACAATAAGATTAATGCAAATTTGTCTACACTTCTAGACAATTATGTTAGAAATTAATTGTAAAGTTTTCGAAAAGTTCTCTGATATCTTTCGAAAACTAATACTTTCCGGATTCTTGATTTAAAGATCTTTTTCAGAGTAATTTTTGAAGGGTTTGACGAGATACTAAAAATTTTTTTTAGCCATTTACATACCATTTACACAAATATTCGACAACTGAAAAAGCTAAGTTCTATAAATACATGCATACTATCGTTAGTATATACTTTATGAGTATTTAATGCTTACTATATCACCAATTATTTTATGTAAGCTTTGATTTAATGCATTTTTTGTGCAAATATGGTCAAAACGATACTGGTTTCGAAAAGACAGATTAGAAAAATGAGTCCGATTGTTATTTCTGTTATCTTTGATTAATAATTAAAATAAATACAGAAAAAAATTGATATTGGTACAGAAATAACTAAAGAATTTATGAATAAAATTACTTTGTTCAAATATCCTTGACTCTGCTTTCACAAAAACGTCTAGATGAAAGCTTAGTTGTGACTAGAAAAACAACACAACCACTTTTCCTCTCCCACGAGATGTTTTTAAATCTCGATCACTGTTATCAATGTTATCTTAAAGGAGCACGTGGTTTCTAGACTAGAGAAAATTGTTTGGAAAGAAAGCTTCATGCAATTTTCTTAGAAATCGAGCTTTCAACTCTACTCAGTTGAAAATTGCCTTGGTGCTCCTCAGGTCGTCTTTTCGTTATCGTGTCCAAAATAAATCGATATCAATCCCATTCGCGGAGCAGATAGGAAAGTCTTTAAAAACGGCTCTGCCGCGCAGAGAGCTTTAGTAGGCGGGTTAACCTGAAGGTGAAAGGCAAGACAGTGGCTTATTTTCACTGCATCGCTTTTCGATTCTTTCCACGGAAAGGGACTTGTTGCCCGAGTGTTAAATATCGATATTTTACGAAATATCCATTGTTCTCAGTATCGAACTTAATTGCACGACTGAACTGACTGATTGTGTAGTTTATTTATAAAAGTGAATACTATTTTTATCTGAAAAGTGTAACGACTTAAGCATGTGTTCACCGATGCTTCCGAAAAATTGAACCGAACATCCAAGTGCCAACAATTATCGTGCACGCGAATTATCTGTATTTTTTTATTTTAAATTTGCTGACAAGAGGGAAGTTAATTACTGCATTTCGGAAGTGTATGCTCAATGTATCATCGGTGTGTTCGATTAACGTACAAAGTGGCACTGTTTTGATAACACCTTCTTCTCTGTAAAAGCTATTTTCGCGCGTCTTAATGAAATCTTGCCAATAGCGCAAGTAAAATTCTTTTCGATTTTGCCTTTTGCTCTTTGAGACAAGTATGAACGGCGAGTGATTTGGCAAGAATTTACTGAGGTCCGGAGAGTCAGCAATTTTGGAAAACCGGGTGCGTACTGGAAAAACGATTCACCTGACTGGAGCAACTTCGTGACCAAAGTCCATAAAGTGCACCAAGCAAAAAGAAAATCAATTCAATTGCTGTTGGTGGGCTGTGAACGACACAAGCATAATACTTTCACAGTCTTGGCCTGTTCTAGCGGCTTTCTCGGTGAAAAGACTGAGAAGACTTAAGACTAAAATACACCAAACAAACAAATTGAGGTAGGTTCAGTTAAAATAGCGAACACAATTTTATTGATCGTTTGCATTTAATACGTAACCGTGGAATGCGGTTCCATTGAGAAATAGCGATTGTTGCTTACGATTTCAGGCCTAAACGAAATGCGATTTTTGCCTATATTAAATTGGGATGGGATTGGGAAGTGCTTCGTACTTTGGGAAGATTGCGTCTACTGTTTTTTATCTCAACAGCAGCTGCTAGACGATGATAAGAAACTTAATTAGTAGGCAGCGGATTCTTATTATCTTATAATAAAAGAAGTCGGTTTTTTAAGACGCAGGACTGGAGTACGAATTTATAGGAAGGCAAATGAAAGTAGAGACCTTGCGCAACAACACAAATATTACGTAAACTATTTCAGCGGGTTATTAATTTGTAATTTTTATAAACGAAATAATTCTGGAAATTGCTCAATTTTGGGTTGATGGAATCACTATATTTTGAGTAATAATGCACAATATGTACATACAGTTTTCTTTTTACTGTTTTGTCTATTGGTCACTATTATTAATTATTCTTAGTAACGATAGGTTTTACAGATTTGTTTTTCATTTCAATTTCCGATCGTCTTAGTCTAGAAATTCTTTCCCATATTGTTCTAGGGAGGTTAGCATATTGCGTTAGAGAAAAAGAAACTTTAGTTGACTGTTCCTTTAATAAAAGTCCAATGGTTTCTGATTTTGGAATCTCTAACTGGCATATAAAAAGTCTATCTATTTTGAGTATTTCTAAACTCTATTAAATAGAAAAGTATTCGAGTACAAAATATGACTGTCCAAAACTTTAAATATAAAGATCTCTGGAAGTATAAGCGACTAATAATTTTTTATAAAATTCATAAAGATAGGAACGTTTCTTGGGATATTCCAAACTCAATCTGTCCGAATTCTAATAATGAACTTTAATTTAATAATTTACCTATTTAAAGCCTTTTCAGTACGTTAATTCTACATTCAAATACTGAAATATTTTAATAATTTCTTTATTAAGTATTCCGATAATGGCTACAAAAGTGCATTTTTATTGAAAAATCATTGGAGCATAGTGCGGAAATAACTGTAAGAAATAAAACACATTCAACATTGGTCGCCGGCTGTAAATTACTCATCTTTTTCTTATTTAACTTTGTTCGGTTCTGAGCATTCGCTGCAGCAGAAATTTTTTGTTGATTACTTTAGGCATCTTTCTACCTTGTGAATTTTAATTTTAATAAGAAAGCAAACACACGGAGATTCAATACCAACAATGGTAATAAATAGAAGTGGCGGTTTTTATAATAGGAGAAGGTAATTAAGTTGTTTGAAAATCTGTTTCAAGAATACATCCCATTTATATTGTCTGTTTGATAAAGACAACTTAATTATGGCCACTAAGAAAATAGATAATAATTCAGTTTATCAAGTCATGGTATCATTGTTACTGACAGCAATGCATGCGCCGAGATGGTTTTTGAAATGTTTGTTTCGTCTGTAGTCGGGTATTTTCATATCTTAAGTAAAAATAACAACAATAATACAGGTTAAAAGACGTCTGTCTCTCTATGATACGTAATCTTTTAATAAGACCACCACACGCTATAGTTAATTTGATAATTATTTTCTTCTTTCTTGATAGTACAACTACAACGGCTTTGCTCATTTCCTTTACACTGCCATTATAGGTAATATTGCAAAATTTTGGTTTTTGGTAAACAATCAAATTTGTCATGCTTAAATTTTAATGTAAACTTTAATTTTTTTATATTATATATTTCTTTTTTATACGAATGACCTCTACACATGTCTTTATCAATCGCGTATTATTTTATCAGAAATATCCTACCATAAGTCAAAACAAAAAATTGCATGTCTTTTTCTTGCTCGTTAAAACCACAGAAAAATAAGAAGCGTCCAAACGTTTAGCGTTGATATCGTACAAAAAGCATATTAATTAAAATCCAGTGATTCTATTAAGTTGTCAAGTCAAGCATTAAGCAAAGCATAAAGTCTAAAGTCCACTAAAATAGCCGAATTCGATCAGCTGACACGTGACCGAAATTAGTTTGGAATTGAATCACTGCTCCTCTCATGAACTGACCAATTAATTCGTATCAGAGGCTTTGCAGTGCATGACGTAATCGATAGAATTTATTGACTCTAGAGCGAGATGATAACTTTAATTAACTTACAAAATCAGAAAATATTTTTAAAGAGTAGTGATAATTTTATCTCATTTCTTAGAATGCATTCTATATTTTAACTACATATCTGTGTCGAATTAAGAAATCGAAGAGCTGTGGAGTAATTTTCCACTATAATAATAATAAGATTATAATATTGTTAAGACGAATTCAGAAAAATTTTAATTATACAGATACTTTTAGATTTCGAGTTGCATAACAACATGCATGTCGCGTACAACGTGTATTTTTAGAACTGAGATTCGAGTAGAAGATGCAATGACTTCCAGAAACGGGGACTCCGAATGGAGTAAGAATAGTTCCACCCAACTGCATAATATTCGAGATATGTTGTATTATTGTACCATGGTCAGCATAAATTGGGTTAACGACATGTTGGATTTCGTTGGGAAAATTCCATTCGATGAGCTGAACTGAATACATTCATAGCACAGTTTGGGGAAAGCTTTGGTTTTTTTATAGACTCAATACTCGTATATGAATAATAGACAAGAGTAAATGATCGATTAGATTAAAGCTTTCCACTGAATGTTTGCAAATTAAAAGCGAATCATCAAAGGTTAATCAATTCATATAATTTTATGCAAAAATTGTGGTATTAGCAAACTGTTTCTAAGGTGGATATCTTTGAGAACAGGAACATTGGTTGGAAAGGAAGGTCTAGTTAATATATTCAAATATTAACGCAGTGGAAATGCAGGAAAGTAAAACGATATAAATTTGAATTTTTCCGGAATAGCATTGGTAGTTTTTTACATAGACAAATATATGTTATTCGCTTTTGTTTAGATTTGTTTAGACTTATTAATAAAATATATGTATAGTAAATACATATATTTTGTATGAATTTTGGTTTTTGCAACTAAAGAATCTTTATAACTGATGTCTAAAGAAAGGGCAAAGCTGCTTTTCTTGTCGTAGTGAATGATGTTTACGGAAGTTTCAATTAGAAAACTAACTAAATTACGTCATATGGGCTTTCGAATTCTTGAGGGTAGCTAAAAATAATCGAACTACATAAATAAAAAAATATCTAATTCACTAAATACAAAGACTATAATTAAATGATTTAGTTTTTAGTGGCTCACTCAAGATGAAGAAACTCGTCATTTTTGTGATACTTGTTATTTTATCTATATTGAGTACTTTAGAATTCATGTACAAGTACTTGTAGTATAAATAATAAGACTGAGGTTGACTTCTAATAAACACTCTTACTTTAGGGAAGAAAACTTCTTCTACATATATTCTATAAAATTTTTAGATATTCGAGAAATCTTATAAAGGGGTGCGTTCAATTCCGTCAAGGCGCCGAAAAGGTGTGTTTTTTTTTGGATTTTTCTAAAAACTATTATATTCAAATAAAAAAGACATTTAACTATAAGATGTTCTATATTTCACCATATTCTGAGAATTTTTCATATTTTGCAAATATTTCTAGAAGCATTTTGTCTTGTTTTGTATGTAAATAGCTACGCATAGTCTACAAACGTATTGTTTGCTAAGGATCAATCAAGGCAATAATCCGAAGATCAAGTAAGGGTCAATTAAGTCAATCATTTCAATCTGTATACCTAATTATTTTCGAATTACATTTTTTTAGCAAAAGTATAACTTGCTCTCTCTAGCAAGAGGTATGTTACATAATCACGTTCTGAGAAACTAGAAATTGGATAATAAAGTTAAGAATGACCGCGGGTAATGGTGATCAATTGTTTTTTATGTAATCATCCTAAACAAATGTCGTTCTTAAAACTTTCCAGGAAATACTGCAATCGAGTTAACGTCTCATTTTAAGATCTTAGTCACTAAGGAACATATGCACCGGCAGGTGGCAAACCGGCACATGTCGATTTTCTTCGCCTGACCTAAGTCAATCAATTCCATATTTGTTTACTAAATAACTTATTCTAGGAGTGGCTTTGCACATGTGAAATAAATATGATATGGAAGCAATTTTTCACTGCGTTAATAGTGCTAGAGTATAATTGTTACCAAACTGCATTTTTTCACATTAGTTGTGGCTGCTGGTGGCAAAGAATCAAAAACCTGCCCTGAACTTGAAGTTGTTCTCTTAAAAAATGAGAAGTAGGTATTGTTTGTAAATTACGCCTGCCTATAACAATAATATTTTTATAAATTCACCTGAAGTTTTCAATAATTGTTCACTAGGTCACAAACCGCATGCATAACTCATAGTTTAAAATATTCAAAGCCGTTGGAAGGTGTCTGCATTTCCTCATTTCCATTTTATTGCCTGTACGATAATCGATGCAAGTTTTCCTGCAATTGAGTGCACTGTCTGCTGAAACTCAAGGTGGCACAGGTTCATTCAGCTTGATCCAGAATGGTTATTCAGGTGAGCTTGGCTCACTCAGACCGGCAATTATTTGATTAAAAGAGTGCCGATCAACATTCGCCTTACTTGCGAATAGTGGATACTGGCAAAAGCGTTAAAAGCCGCAAAATCAACAGCCACGATAGAGTTTTGGGAAATTTCCATTCGCGAATTTCTTAGTGTTTTATCTATTTCTGGTTGATTTTTATGTTTTTTTTTTTATTGCAAGATATTTAGTGAAAAACATACGATGAAAACAATATGTAAGAGTTTGTTGAACTTATGTATACTCGATTATATTAACATTAATATATACAATATGCAATAGGTACTAGAGATTCAGATTAGTTAGCATAAGCTGATTAAAAAATTATAACAAGTAGAATAAGTAGGTACCTATCTGTTTAAAAAACAAAACGTAATGCAATGTCATAGTTTTTCATAGGCATCTGAGTTGGATTTAGTTGAAATATTTTTTATTTTCTCGTGTACAAAAAGACTGTACCTCTTTGATAGGACGTAGTTTGGTTAATTCTACTGCATTTCATAATATGTGTCATTCCGTAGGTAAAGGGCCCATTTAGTCGATCACAGTTTTCTTTAAAAACGCGTTTTAAGTGAAAAATCAAAAAATTATAAATAAAATTTTTTTCCTAGTTTTTTACATAGTATATAGTCTACTATCACGTGTTAAAATTGCAGAGCACTCTGAGCGGCTAAAAATGCATCCAAAGTTTTTGATCAATTTTTTTAGCAATTTTGAAAATTTTAAATTTTTAGTTTATTAACTTCAAAATGATTTTTTTTCGCGAATTTTACATCTTTTGAGCTCGGACCACTTCTATTCGATTCCTTATAGTCTACTACATTGCGCTCTGGTCATAACTCAATTTCGGCCAAATGGGTCCTTTACCTACGGAATGACACATATAAATAAATAAGCAAATACCATAATACTTCATTTTTAAATTCGTTAGTTCTAATATAATTTTAACTTATAAATAACAGTTGCCACGAGTCTTAAATTTTTATCGTTGTGATTTTATTTTCAGCTTTTACAATGTACGGGAACATATCACTTGAAAACTTCCACTTTCACTGGGTGGATTACTGCGTTTTTGCTGCAATGCTTGTCCTTTCGGCATGCACAGGAGCTTATTTTGGATTTTTTAAGTGAGTACCTTTATGAGTTTTCTTTATACAAATTTACAATTCCAATCGAAAATATAATTTTTTATTTTGTGTTTTTACTTCTTAATTTCAAATGGTATGTCAAATTACTTGCAGAAAGAAACAATTTGCACAAAATATTCAAAGCGCAAATGAAACATGCTCAAAAAAGGCGGGCAATTTTGGATCAAATTCTCTTAATGAATATCTACTTGGATCGAGAAAATTGAAAACGTTCCCAGTTGCAATGAGTTTGGTAGCAAGGTTTGTAAGTTTATTATAGGTTTTGGTCATATTTAACTTTAAAAAAAAAACAAATCTTTCAGTTACATTTCAGGTGTAACGATACTGGGAACACCTTCAGAGATTTATAACTACGGGACGCAGTATTGGCTCATAGTCATTCCCATTTTCCTTATGGGGTTAGCTGTTTCAAAAGTGTACTTGCCCGTATTTTCAACTTTGAGGATCGGATCTTCTTATGAGGTAAGTAGAGCAAATTTCCGAGGATAAACAACGATAAATAAGAGATAAACAACAAAAGGAAGTATTTGAACAGACTGCGTTAAGTGCTTCGTTATCTTGTACATACATTGAAACATTCTGATTTAATGGGAAACTGTTACAGAAGTGGTCCTTGGCTTATAAAATCTTTTTGATTTAAAATAATCAGTGTCGAAAGCTGTTGAGCTATGAGACAATGTTATCAATAGAGAAGTGCGTCAAAATTCCCCGCAGTCTGGCGGCAATTATTTAATTAATTCATATAAATCTGGTATTTACTTCCTTTGAGTTGAATAAAGTTCATGTTTTGAAGGAAAAATCATGAAGCTTCACAATTGCCGAAAAAATGGGTTGAGGCAGTGAAATCGCCTTACCAACCGGCTTAAGGGGACTTTGGTTTTACGACTTCTTCTTATCTTGTCGCGTAAATATTTGCAGAGCATCGATAATTATTGTTTTACGAATTAACGATCGCATGCAAATGACAAAGCAAATAAAAGCAGATATCCAAGATGACATGTGGTTACTTAATTTAATAATATATTTTTTTCACTCAAGGGAAATTCAAGAGAACCTTGAACTACCGAGCTTTAAAATTTGTTAATGCAATGTTTGCTGGAGTCATATACCCGAGGTTACCCTGTAAATTACTTTTTAATATTGTACACAAACTGCTATATCAATGTTTATTTGCTGTAGTAAAAAGAAATTGCTTTTATTAATTTTCTAACATTATTATTATAAATATTCAACATAGTAATTTCAAGAAAAATATGTTCGCTTTTATTGTTAAAGTGTTCGAAGCTGTTAATTAAACAATTTATTGTATAGTGTAATATTATAAAAATAGAGCTAAACATTTATATCGAATAAATGTATATCTTGGAATTTTGATGATGATTTCATTAGGGTAACTACAAACATTTGATTGGGTAACTACAAACATTTAAAATCAATTGCTTTTAATTTACTTTCTCCAATTTTAATATTATTTAATTGTATATTTTTATTTATTTTTTTTTCAGTACTTAGAGTTGAGGTTTAGCTCAGGAATCAGAACTTTTGCATCTGTAATGTTCGTGATAGATGAGGTAAGTTAAATGGATAAAGATTAAGAACTCAAAGTAGTCGCATATGAAGAATTCTTATAAAAGAACAGGAATAGATATTTAATTATTTTATACTCTTGCGAGATAAAGGTTGATAATAGTTTGTTTTAGTAATAAATTTTTGTTTTACCATATCTGTTCATTATCCGCTGTTTCCTAAAATTTCAGGTTCTTTTTCTCCCCATAATCGTATATGTTCCAGCATTGGCTTTTAACCAAGGCAAGTTTTGCGCTTAAAAGCCTTTTAATTATTGCTTATGTTTTACTCTTTATAATTTTAGTTACTGGGGCAAATATTTACCTAATCGGGGGCATCGTTTGTGTAGTATGCGTATTCTACACGATAATCGTAAGTTTGAAAATTCATTATGAATAACTTATTTTAATAAAAAAACGATTTTTTCAATCAACAGGGTGGTATTAAAGCTGTCGTCCATACAGATGCATGGCAAGTTCTAGTTATGTTCCTATCTGTAGTAGTTGTGACAATCTTAGGTACAATAACCCTTGGAGGACCTGCTGAAGTTATAAACCGAGCATCTGACGGTGGACGAATTATATTTTTCAAGTAAGCGTCCACTCAAAACTTAATTTTCAGAATTCCACTTAAATCAGGATATTTATAAATTTCAGCATGACTCCCTCAATGTATGAAAGACATTCGTTTTGGGCTGTGTTAGTTGGAGGATTTCTTTACTGGACCTCCTTTAATTCTGTAAATCAGACAATGGTTCAGCGATACATGTCCTTACCAAACAGAAAAAAAGCTGAACTATCTATTGGAATGTTTACAGTGGGCATAGCACTTTTTGTGTCCGTATGCTGCTTTGCTGGATTGCTTATTTATGCAGCTTACCACAAATGTGATCCATTAACATCCGATTTAATCCAGGTACGTCTTAATTATATAGTCTAGTAATTGTAGCTCAAAAATCGGCAGTATTCAGAAGTTATAATTTTTATAAAAAGAAGCTTTCAACAATGATTCTATTATATTTATTAAACAATATGTCTAATTCTTCCAAAAGCGGCAAAAATAAAAAAATCTTTGCTATGTTAGATATTACCACAAAAATTTAGTAATTTCTGAATTATAAAAAATCCACCAATTATATTATGAAATCCGTTTTGGCTTAAAATTAGTTAAAACTTTAAGGTTTTTTAATCTAAACTATGATTTAAACCGTACTGTGAAATTATCAGTCATTATGTTAACCTTTAAGCTGGTTTCACATATTTCGGAGTAAAGGATACTAGGAGATCTTTTATTTGTCTTTTAGTTTTAGTATAGAACAGAATAGCTTTGGACGATTTTTGCCTTAAAATAATTACGTCTGAATTAATTTGAAGCAAAATTACTGGACTATTAATTTTGTTAGTATATAAAAATTTGATAATTTATTTTGTTTAGGCTGACGATCAACTGTTCCCCATATATGTGATGCAAACAGTTGGTAACTTGCATGGCATACCTGGGCTCTTTATCGCTGGTGTCTTCGGCGCCGCCCTTAGTTCCTTATCAGTGGTCCTCAACTCAACATCAGCGGTCATCTTAGAAGACATCTTCAAAGGATGCTTCAAGATGAAATTTACAGAGAGGGGTGCATCACTGTTGGTTAAGGGCTCCATTCTTATCCTTGGCGCTCTCTCAATGGGTCTTTTATTCGTAGTTGAAAAATTAGGCGGCATTCTCAGTGTGGCAACGTCGCTTTCTGCGATTGCAGCGGGAACAACTTTCGGAATCTTTACTCTTGGAATGTTGGTTCCTTGGAGTAATACGAAAGGTGCCATAGCTGGAGCTATTTGTGGTGCTATTATGTCCGGATGGATATCCTTCGGATCACAGGCCGCGCTGGCAGCAGGAGAAGTTCTTCCTCACAAATTACCAGTATCTGTGGAAGAATGTGTGGCCAATGCTACAACTTTTGTAGAAGTATTATATCCAGATGAAACAAATGTGTTTCCTCTGTATCGATTATCGTTCCACTGGATTAATCCAATCGGTGTATTCACTGTTATTCTGGTTGGAACAATAGTCTCTTTCCTTACGGGACCCACCAAACTAAAAACTATCGATCCTGATTTAATATCACCAGTGATTTACAGGTACTATTAGATCAATTTCTTGTATACTATCAAAATATACTTAAATATTTACTATAGATTTCTGCCAAAAGAGTGCTTCCCAGAATCTATTGACGATGGGACTGCTGGCAATCGCACACATCTCACAAGGGATGTAACAACAGGTACTTTATCCTATCTTCTATGCGAAACATCTTCTAATGCCAGCGTTAACAGAGTAATTATAATTAAATTTACCTAATTTCAATGCAATTAATTCAATTTCATTTCAGGATCCAATCCTTGTTAGCTGAGTCTGCCGAACACCAGTAGAATTTCACTGAAGCTACGGCGAATTAGCAATTAATTTTTAGGACAATTTTTGTCACTTTGTGAAGTGTATCCAAAGAATTGTGAGGATCTGGTGGCGAACATTTTAATCGATCTTTTCTCAATCGATACGAGCCACCGTATAGCCAAGTGGAAGTGTTGTAAATTCAATGTCGAAAGTATTTGTAGCTTAGTCGATAGTCTTTTTATATTGTGACAACATTCTGTGATAATATTTCTTGGGTGTGTGGAAAAAATGTTTTTAAAATAAAATATTATTATGTGCCAATAATTGTTGTTCTTATTCTTTAATATATATCTATCTTTTATATATAATATATACATATATATTTTTGTATATCTCTATGTCAGCTAAGGAGATTATATTATATTATGCTATTATTTACAAGTAAAGAAATAAAGAAGGCTTAGAAGTTAGAAGTTATGGGTAGCTGCAACAAATCGAAATATCAAAATCAAAATAGAAGTGCCTTAGTCCTTCTTGTGGGATATTTGAAGCAAGGCTTCTTTATTGACCAAGATTTTGAGTTTTGTTCCCGGAGCGTTGTCCTCAATATTACTCGGGATATCTTAACTACCTGCTATCCCAAAACCAGGCAGGCAATTTATTGTTTTCCAAAATCGTCCGGATAACTTTAAAAAATTAAAGTTAAATTGTTGAACGAAAAAAATGTTCACCTGAGTAAGTTTATGCTTTTTAACTAAAATTAGAAGAATAAAAATATTTATGAAGTCTTTAAACGAATCGCCAAAACTAGTAATAAAAACCAAAAGGAGGATATTAAAGTTACTACCTATACTACATATATTTATATAAATAACATCTAAGGAATTATAAAACCTATCGCTCCGATTTCAAACATCAAGTAAAATCTTTAAACGTAAATTGGCAACGGATATTCATAAATTAAACATATTTATACTTTTTAGGGCTTCTAAGTTCTAAGGTGGTTCTATTTTTATTATTAATGATCTCGTTGCAAAGTTAGAGACATCACAGCATAAAATTTTAATGTTTTCTATGTACAATACGAAATCATCCTTACAAAGTTGCAACGCGAGGCAAGAAATATGTCTATTTTTGTCTTTGGCACTCTAAACTATTTTCTTTATCGTCATCACATCATCAGATTTCAAAGCATACAAATGTAAAATAAGGGACATTACCTAAATTTATTTTTAACTTTTAGTATCCTTTAAACTTAAATTATAAATTCACATCTTAAAATTGAACCTCCACAATATAAAATGTTTTTATGTTGATGGTACCTACCTAACTTACCTGCCTCAAAAGTTGTTTAATTAGACTAGACTACGTAGACTAGAGGAACTAGCAAAAGCAGAAAGCAGTTCATACAATAAGCTAGGAAAAGCCGCCATTTAAAAAACGTAAAAATGATTTAAGGTGCACTATAAGATAAAAACATCGAGTTTGCGAAAAAAATTGACAGTCTAATGGCCTACGAAGTACGAAGTAATTTCTTTGGTAGTGTGACTGTAAAACGTATGGCATTCTTTCCCTCTTGCTTCCTCAAAAATTTTTCTTCAGCATAAACTTCACACTTCGGGTTTTCAGAGAGCGCTTATAAGGCAGCCGGCGAGCCTAGAGGGTTATCGCTTCTCGGCCTTATGGCTAAGATCAAAGTGTAGTATCTGTTCTTATCAGCTTAACATCTGATAGATCCCCCATAGGGGGACAACAAATGTTAAACTGATTTTTGGAATTAGGCGGAGTGCTAGGGGCTTGCTCCACCTCTGCCGCGGGTTGGCCTGGCATTGCAGTACCGTCAGGATCGGCCCAACTTTACTATCCTCAAACAAAAATTATAGCTTAGCAATTACCTAATAGCTTCCTTAATTCAATTTAATCATGAATTGGATTATTTTCTATTTCGCGTGGAAGTCAAAACCACTCAGATAGGATAAGGAGACATTTTATTATAATCGACGGTCATAATTTGGTAGGACGTGCTTAGAAGAATTATTTGTTGACCTGTTTTTAAAAAGTTCATGTCTGGTAGTTTAGTTCGATATTTAACCCTTTTAGTTGCCGGACGACGCTATATCGTCGTTCACTACATTTGCGAAAAGTGTCAAAGACGATATAGTTGAGCGTGCGATTGCGTCTTATTCTTCACATTGTGAGAAAACTTTATATTAAAATAAATTTATAAACCGCTATCAATGATCTAATTTCATTGCAAAATAATTTAAAAAATTGTTTTGGGTTTAACAAGGGACAGAAGAAAAACGCAGCAAATAGTTATCTGAGAACTTGTGTGCCACGGCGTGCATCAAGACAAAAATATTTCTTTCAGTCTTTGCTTGGATTTTCTAAAGAGGACCGTATTTTTTAGGACCGAAATTGGTTATTTTATTAAAAATGTTATGTTACACTTCATACTACGTGACCAATTGTGATCAAACGATGACTCTATGTGCAAATATTGTTTGTTGAAGAGAAACTTGTTTTTATGTTTTTCATCATGTTTTATATTGATGTTATTCGTATGATTTTCAACAACTATTGAAATACAATTGGCATTACAGTATTCTCACTTTCTTCCCTAATATGCTGCATAGAATTTTTGAAATATCTTTTTTAATTTGCTTTTTTATGAGCCTTTTTCCCGAATCTTAGTAAGATCGGCAAATTCGTCCGGTTATCTTCGCATAGCGCTCGGCACTAAAAGGGTTAAGGGGAGAGGGCAAAAACTCCCAAACTATTTTCATCAGTTCAAGAAGTACTAGTTTCAATTTGAACCTATAAAATTTGAAAAAGTACTTTATGAAAAAAAAAAAAAAAATAGCGTTTTTCGAAGTACATAAACTCTACAAAATGCCATTTTTCGTATCTGTTCCGCCCATTTAAAACCATAAAAGGAAAAACAATTTGTTTTATTTCAAAACTCAAAACTAATGCTGCGAAAATGTAAGTTTTAACAACAATGAATTTCGATTTATTAACTCGATTGAAAATGTAAATAGCCCTTATATATAAAAAATTATAATTTTGGTTTATGTAACTTGCCGATTGATGAAAATAATCGGCCACACAAATACGTGCCAGTATTCCAGAAAAAACCACGGCTTGCGAATGTAATATTTGAAACTTTCAAGAAACTTTTCAAAATCCCTCCAATGTAAAACTATTTCTTACTGAAATGAAAAATGATTTGCAGATGAGTAAGTAAAAACATTTTTCCAAATTTTTTGTGAGTTGTTCTTTATTGAAACTTTCGTATGGGATGATGAGTTTATAAGTTGTTGTCTTTTTAAGTGTAATGAAACAATGCGTGTCGTCATTCTATGACTTTTAATAAGTAGGAAAGCTCAGGGTAGCCCTAATCGACGCACAAAGCCCACAAAATAAAACTAGGAAGTGACATTTCGAAATGATTTTCCAGACATGTTTGAACAACATTCCTATTTTTATGCTTTAAAGGCGATTATAATGGAATTTAACTTAAAACTTAAAATGAAAGGACTATTCTCGATATAGTAGGTGTACTAACAGATAACGGACCACTCTATAGACGCCGTATAAAACAGTTTTTGTTGTTTTTGTTGTTCTTGTTGCTCATATCATCCTCACAAAACTTCATATTTATCTGTTTTTATTTATTGAAATAGGCAGTTAACGTCTGCCTGTATCTTTTAGATCTTACTCTCACGTTTTAGTTTTATTTCTAATTATAAACTGGATTTAGTTTAAGCCTCCAATTCAAGAGCCACACCGATTTTATGACCACCGGCGTTGAAGTTCTTGCCATCAACAAGAGTGGAGAGCGTCAGTGTAATACCTGGGGAAAAAAATTTAACTTATATAAAATGTTTTTCTTACAATTTTGAAATAACGTACCATCACGCAGTCTCTGTTGGTATCCCAAACCAACTTGGCTGGCGTTGTTAACTTTAGCACGAAGGCAAGCATCATTGTCAAGATTATATTTAGCTCCAATACCGAACTTGGTTGCGTTGGATCCTGATGTCCACGACAATTGAACACCACAATCCAATTTAGGAGAGCACTTCTGGTAGATGGAACCAGTAAATTCTTGACCGTCATTTCTGTAAAATAGTTGAAGCATTACATTTGCAAACATTGAAAACAAAATTATTTTTATATATTTACACGCTCGTGTGAAGAACGAAATCACCAGTGGTGTAGCCAAGAGCGAAGTTGTTGGTTGTAATTTTCGATTTTTGGGTATCGAAAGCAGTTTGGTAACCAGCTAACCATCCTTGGTAACCGAATACACTGGAAGCGTTGATTAGAGGCCCAGCCAAATCAACATTAACATCGGAATCGATTTTAACGTTTTCGTGTCCATAACCTACTTTGAATTTTCCATTTTTGTTTCTGTTTTATACAGGAATGACGTGTGTTATTAAATATATTAAATTAAATTAAATATGTGCACCTTACCCTGATTGTGGAGCAAAGGAACCTTCAAAGGAAAGTTTTAGACCGTCTACGAATTGATCTTGTACCGCAACTTCAGTAAAAAGTGTGTTGTCGGTGTTCCATTTTTCGGTAAAAGTTAATCCGCAGTCTTTTACTTTGTATTTGGTTTCCAGAGAACCGAATACCTTGCCGGTATCTTGGTTGGAGTGACCACTAGTTGTAAACTCGATGCCAGAATCAGTTTTTGTTTTACAATCCAATTTCCACAGACCAAAGTGGTAGCCTTTGCCAAAGATGTCGCGAGCTTGCTTTCCGAGGTCTGAGTATGATGGTGGAGCCATCTAAATTAATAAACAAATAATTTTAGATACATGTTAAATATAAATTGTGCGGTACTTAATTTATTTCCGGTAAAAGATACAGACGAGTTGTTGTGAATTGTTTGATATCAAAATAAACAACTTTAAAGAGTAAATTGGGCGTATATTTTGGGAACTTTTCCTATTCTAAATAGTCATTATTCGTCAGATTATAGTACTATATGCAAACATATCTCAGTAAATCTTCCTATTAGCAACTTTACTTCCACAGAGAAAATGGTGGAAGCCGGTTAGTTGGATTAATAAAAAAATATCAATTTTACATCAAGACATTTAGATTCCGACAGGTAGACATGGTTTTCTCCTACTACGTAAATTTGTTTTTCCATCAAGGTAATATTTTTCCTATTAGAAAGCACACATAAGTATTCAAAAATTCTATCCAGGTTCTTAGACACTGATCTCTTTAAACATGATAATTTTTAAATAATTAATTAATTAAAGAGATTTATTAGTTCACGCTTTCGAGAGTCTCCTATATACGGAAAAATTTGTTTAAATTTTCGGTTAACCTACGAAAAGTACTTGTAAATCACGCGACGTTTTTAGCACACTATAAAAGAAATCTGCAATTTATCACAAGGATGAGCTGCTTTGTTATCGGCATTTAAAATATTTTTTCGGTAAAAACATGTAATAATCATATAGTTCATTGCTTTTAAAATTTATTAACCATATCATTGCTGTTTGCATAATTACCAGATAATATTCGTTCTTGTTTTTTGCCGCATCAATAGTCTAGGTTTTGGGAGCATGTTTTGGTATTTTATGGTATAATGTTTTATTCAAATACATAAAAATTTTTTAAAATGTGAACTAATCGCAGAAACTTTTTATCTACGTCAAACTTGCGAACATTTGCGGCTATAGATTGAAATGAGGTTGTTAAAATTTAAAATATTCTCATATTGTTTTTATGGAGACTGTATCAGCAAGAATTTATGTTCACGAATACACATTAAGCTTCTCAGAATTATTGAAACAAACAGGAAGAACTTCTACGCCACTTATCACGCGGTTGTATACTTTATTATTTTAAATTTGTTTATATATAAGACTTGAACCAGTAACACCTCTTTCGAAGCATCTACGGAATTCGGTACCATATTGATTAAATTGAAGGTCAAATAAACAACTGCTCGGCAAAGTTTATAAAATTATTTATAGTTTTGCAGAGCATTTCAACCGAAAAGAAAGTTTTAAGACGAAAAAACTCGACAAAGTCGATCATGTCAAGGCGAACGGGGTCAATGGCACCACTTCAGCAAAATCTCAACGAGACGATCTAAAATTACCACGGTGGCAGCAGTCAGTCGAGCAGCCACCGCAGCCTCTCAGCATCGATGGGGCTCTGTGGGAAAGGGCTTCTCGCACCGGTTTCTCTTTGTGGTGATAGTTTTCTCTTGATTCTATGCACCGTACCCGAAAGATACCAGGAAAGTGCGGTTGAACTAATTATAATCCGACGAATTGTGAGGCAAATACCCCCATTGTCTTGAGCCGTTCATTGCTCCAGTTACCAGCTTTTGTTGTCTCTACAAAATCAATTTTATCCGGCACGCTCGAAAACTACAAAGAGACTAGATAGATCCGAGTGAGAACTTCGCCAAAATGACTATCTATTGCGAAATCTTATCAGCAGTCTTTAATTTAACTGATGCAATACACAAATGATGTGCTAAATATGTAAATAAGTAGGCAGAGTAACTTAAAAGCCGACAGGGGAATTTATCGTTGAGCCCCCGCCGAGTCCGGCAACTTCCGACAACTTCCGCACCTGACAGGTGAACAGAATGTGTATGGCCCGCGGGGTTGGGGAGCGGCCAAAAACCGGCCGCGGCCTCCCTGCCGCATATTGATTAATATAGTTGTGACGTCATGAGTGCTATGACGGTAATTGAAACGTAAGCCTCGCCAGCCCGCAGTCAATTGCACTAAATGAAAAGTGCACAATGAGGCACATGATCCAATCGAATGACCCCCCGCCTGTGGAGACCCCACGATATGTCTGCCGCTTCTTCACATTTTCTCATTACGTAATCAAAGTGAAATGGGAGAAATTTGCTGTGCCGGTCAATGCGTTTCGGGCTCAATTTGCCCCTCAAGCACTGAACATCTGGGACAAAAGGAACGCAATTAGATTCCGAATCAATTGAAGCGTCTTATAATTCTTGCCCGGCCGCCCCGCCGTGAAGATCTCCAAGAAAAATTCTCTGAATTCTCTGGAAAGAAAAAAATTTCGTGACAAATCATACTCACTTTTTATAGGGTGTCTTTTTTAATGTAAAGAGCACGTATGCAGGACTGAATCAATAATTTATACTGAATTTTTCTTGAGGAAACGCTCCGAAATTGGCCCCACGAGAACTTTATTTCACAGAAACTACGCTCACTTTGCTAGAACGACGACGTTGATGGCAGCGACGACAATTTCCGAACTTCGCAATTCCCGGTCAGATATTTCTTGCCAAGGGAGAACTGCTTTATCGACTTGGCTAACTGCGACTAACTTCACAATAGAGACAAATTGATTGTACTGCCAATATTCTTTCAAAAAGTTTATGATGTTATTAAAAAAAACTTGCTGTTAGGTAATTTAGTAGGTAATTTCGATCTTGTTTATATGAGAAGACAGTCAACATAATTATTTTGAATCTAAATAAAAATCTGTTTTTAAGAGTTCTTTAAATTCTAATGAAATTCCCCAAGATATTCGAAATTATAATTCATGAGCATTTTGTTTGGGTAGAAATTATTATGTTGTTGCGATTTTTTTAAAAATCGATCAGATAAAACATCCCTCAAATCCCTTCTAAAGAAGTTGGTGAAAAATAAATAGCAAAGAATTTTTTCATAGTGCTTTATTTTATAAACTGCTACAAAAAATATTTCAAAACATTTAAACTATTTACTTAAATATTTTTGTGGTCATTCTATAAAAGATTATTTATAGATATATTACTCTTGATTTATTTGTTTATAAGTAAAAATTGCTATTTTTAAGATAAACGACATTTTATCTAATGTCGATTATATATTTATACATTTTCTTTGAAATATATCGTCATAATTTTGTTTTCTATTAATTATAATCTAAACCTCATATATTTTACTTAGTGCTTTAGAATCATCATTAGGGCTGAGCTTTTACCAATATGACTTAAAAATATGAACAATTTTTAACTACAGATTAATAAAGTAAACTTACGATTTTTTGTAAATTACGTATCAACTTGATTTTATTCTTTAATTTTAGTCATATGTATGTGGATATCATTTTACGGTTTTTTATTTACGGCCCTCTAACTTGGGTGCCCTGTATCATTAATACGGCTGATACGGCGGTAACTACACCTATAGGTTCCATATAATATTCAAAACCTAAACTATAATGTCCGGTATTATACAGATAAATTCGGAAAAGTAAACATATTCAATTAAATAAACACAATAGAAAGAGTCGTCTAAGTACAATATACTCGTATGTAATTTTAACGTTATTTTCACTTCAAAGTTTCTAATATAAAAATGAAGAAGAAATGGAAAAATTCTAAACAAATTAATAACTTGAAAACGCTTTACACCACAATGCATTTTCCTTCCTCCAAAAATTATGCAAGAGAATGCATGTTTCCTAATTATAGCATTATCAGCTGTAGTTTTATTTTTAGCCGGTAATTTTAATTTGCCTTTGCCACTTTAATGAAATGAATCAGTGTAGAAGAAACATCTTGAAAGTTCCCATTCATTCCCTTATTTTCTAGAATTCTCAAAACATTATTTAAATTACAGTTCGATTGAAATTTTTCCTTTAGTATATAAATTCAAACAAGTTGTGGTCAAATTCGATAGTGGAGTAAAGAAAAACTTTTGTTTACTAACTCAAAATGGAAAATTCGGTGCGAATCGAAACTAATGAAGAATTCGGGAGGCATATTGTCGCTAACGAGGAAATTAAGGCGGGACAAGTTGTGGTCGATGAGCTTCCGTTTGCACTGGGGCCGAAGCAATGCAGTCCTCTTCTGTGTCTTGGATGCTGTTCACCTTTGGATGCAAGTGACCCAAATTCAAAGTGCATCAAGTGCGGGTGGCCTCTCTGCTGCGGTTGCGTGGACTCCGAGGACCACAGTGCGGAGTGCAAGGCGTTTTCCCAGGCCAAGGTGCCGTTTCAAGGACAACATGAAGATGGAATCTGCCCGCAGCTGGACTGCATACTTCCACTGAGGTAAGTTTCACGTTGCTCATCTTCATCGGAGTCGTTGAACTTACATATGTACACATATGTAAATACAGTCTTTGTACATAAGTTCACATGTCGATGGAATGGATTAAGAATTAAGACCATCCCTCGCGTACCCCGTATGAAACAATCATTTTACTTTTATAATCACTAAACGAGAAATATAGCTATTTTCTATTAGCTTATAATATGAAAAAAAAGTGATTTCCACATGAGCTATAAAATTGATGGATTCTTAAATTATAAATATTTTCCATGTACGAAACCTGCTGCTAGTTTGACAATCTTTTCATATAATTTATTATTTCTCAAAGTGGGGTGTTGTGATTTTCAGCAGTGGGATCGCGGTGGAACTTTGATAGTTCATAGGTAGGCAGGACGAAAGGAACACGGGTGGGAGTTAGTATCAAAATAATGCGTCAAAAATAATAATAAATGCACGTTTCTTACGAAATCTAACCAAACGTTTTAGACAATGATATATGAAAGTATGATTTTTCTCATTTTGCACATTTAAAAAAAATGTTAGGCTTAGATAACAAATCAAAAATTCTTTAAATTGACGAAGTTATTCTATTTTGTAGATGAAAACCCTTAACATATTTTTTTAAAACAAATTTGTTTTTAATGCAGTGTGTATGAAATTCCTCAATCACTCAAGCTTTTAATTTTGAACCTAAGTTTCTAACAAGATCCTTACAACTGTCTACGAAGGTGTTTTTCAATCCTAAAATAGTTTATAAGATATGTGTAACAAAAAGTTTTGTTTAATCTTCGTTATTTTTATATTTTTTCGAAATTTAAAAATTCTCTTGATAAAAAAAATATACCCGCTGAGTTTTCCTTTTTCTTTAAGATGAAAATTTCAGCACATCACCCTCGAATTGAAGTTAAAAAATTAAGAAGCGCTATCTATAAAATTGTAAATATTTTGAAAATTGAAAACATGAAGAAAATCAAACCACCCTCCATAGGCTAAGACATGAATTTCTTTATTGACTCCAACGTTAACGGGTAAAATTAGGCATAAACTAAGTATGATATTCCTTCAGGAAAGAATGAAATGGCATGTTACAGCACTCACATTAATAAATTAAATAAAAAACTGATGTTTAATTTATTTATCTGTAGAAAATGTTTCACATTCCAAAAATCTAGCATTTGAGAAATTGGCACTTTAAAATTTTTATATATAATATATATATATATATATTATTTTCACAGCTATACGTTTTTTTTGAACACATAAATTAATGATCATATTCATAACATTGCCACAAAATCACTTTTTATGACATTCTAAAAATCCATATAAAATACAGAGGAGATATATTGAAAGCTTGATAAAATCTAGCCGTGAATATATTTAAATTTGAACGAATTATGCCATTTAATTAAATCTCTAGATTCGAACAAATTATTCAACGTTCTATTAATCTTATCGCAGGCGATCAAGCAATTTAATTAGGCGAACTAATCGAACGTTACACCATGTCGTGAAGTATGTAATTAAAAGGTGATAAACGGTGATCAATTACTCAATTTCCCGAATATGTAATAATCATGTTTATTTATGAAAGCTTGGTGCCATAGATTTATTGCATGCAAAAATTCTAAAATTAAAATGAGCTTTGCTTTTGAGAATAGTTCAGCGAAAATTGGCTCTAGTCTTCAGTCAGCATCCTTTCCCGGCACTGGGAAATAGGAAATTCGGAAGAGATTTTTACAGTGAAGTCGTATTCTATTATATAAAATATTCTGGACATTCCTTGCAAAAATGCAATCCTATAATAATAAGAAAATTAGTGTTCAGTGCAGTGAAGTGTTAGGAAGGTATCTTACAGCAGGAAAGGATATCTTCAGTGATGAGGTGATAATCGAGGAAATCTCATTTGCCTCGGGGCCTAAACTTAGCTCACCAGCAATCTGCCTGGGGTGTTATACCCCGGTTAATAGCGAAAAAGGTGGGCCCAGGTGCCCTGAATGCCGGTGGCCCTTGTGCAATGAATGCGACAGCCCGAAGGAACACCAGGCAGAATGTAGGGTTTTTAAGGAGGCTAACGTTCGTTTTCAAAATGTCCCCGAAGAGCACGCACTTTACTTTGGATGTTCTCAACTAGACTGCATAACCCCACTAAGGTATTTTTTTTAAAATATTTATTCAGAGGAATTTTTATTTATATTTCAAAATATGTATATAGACACATAATTGCAATCCTAATGTTGACATTATGCTGTGAGATATAATTCGTTGTGGAATTTTTCCTTTTCCTTTGAAGAGTGGTCATGGCGCTAGGCTTGCCAAAAAATAAATGGCTAACAAAATGCTCTGGCAGCTTAACCCGAAGAGGTTTTGTTTATGTCTTTTAATGGCTAATCTTACGCTATAAGTGTGAGGAATGTAAAATAACAAAAGTTCTATTTTTACGAAAAAATTAGGAGTATGGTATGTGTAGTATGAATTCAAAAAGTATTTTTTAAGTTGGAAGATGCAATCTAATAGATAAACAAGTGTATAGTTCCAGAGTTTTAATGTAATTATCGCAAATTTTTTAATTATAAGACCATTAAGACTGTCATTTTTGGAAATTTCTCTAATTTTAAAGCTTGCACAAATTGAGGAAGAAGAAGAGTAAAACAGTATTTTTATTATATGATTTAAACTTAAAAGAGCTCAAAAATCTTTCATCGTAAGAAACATATTTTTTAAAAAACTGCTTTATATACATAATGACATACATATGTATGTATGTATACATAATGTATGTATGATGTATACATAACATTATTTGGTGATCATATTTTTTCGAGATATCCTAAAATGGCCAAGTAGTTTTTGTGTTATGTAGCAAACGAGCAGACAGAAAAATCTACAAGCTAATATTGCTAATGCAGTTTTCATTTTGAAGAATTCGTTAAAAATAAGTTTATCATAATCATAAAGTAAGATTCTAAAAATATTTTTCCTCCAAATGAACTGTAGCATAAATCATTACAATATTTCAATTCTGTTGTAATTTATGTAGAAGCCAGCGTTCATCTTCGGCCTCTGGCTTTTTTTTATATTAAAATAAAATAAATCAGACGGCAGTTATTTACATAAAAACTGGTCATATTTTAGTTTGAAACGATTAGATAGAAATAGATTCCTAAGTTGATATATTTTCAGATCATCATTTTACTTTATACATAAACACAAATATCTAAATCGAAGCGAAAGCTTGGAAAATATAAGCAGATATTTTTTCATTTATTTATAATACATATTTGTTTTGTTTAGTATAGTGTGAAGGATTATCGTTTATTGCCCCAAGTTAAATTATGCGGAAGTTCACGTTTGTTTATTTTTAAACGATAGTTTTCTTTAAATATGAGGAAAAACAAAGGTACTTTGTAGTTATTTTCGGAAATTTTGGAAAATAAAACATTTCGATTTTATTGTTTATTTTTAACCGAATATTAATAAACGTGTTTTCACAAAATGAAAATAATTTATAATTATGATGAGCATATTGAAAAACAGCTCTTACCAAATAGAAACCAAAATCGAATACGTATCTAGGTACTGCAAAACATACTACTAGAATAATGAAGAAAATGAATCATTTACATTTCTATTTTCTTTATACATATAATAATAAGAACTTATTCATTCATTTATAAAAGAAGATAGAATTAATTTTTTTTGGTAGTGTTATTTACCATGCATAGATAAAAAATAGCCCCAAAAAGGAGTTCACCGTGTTCCTTAAAACGTGAAAAAAGGAAACAAATTATTCACTATTAGAAGAGAATATATTTAAAATACATACATGAGTACGACATAAACATAACAAGTTATTTATGGGAAATCCCAAAGCGTTTGTGTTTAGATAATATCCAGGTGGTGGTGGAGTTTTTAAAAGTCGCCGTACTTAATATAGAACTACATAAAATAAAGGAATTAATTTAGTTTCAGAAATTTTGCTTTCGTTTACTTGCACCACACACGCGACCATGCTACATAATAAACTTTCGCCAAACTATTGGCTCTGATCCAAATCGAATAGAGTAATGAATGCTGATTGACCATTAAATCTTTTTTCAAGTGAAACTTCAATCATTTGTTGAATTCAAAATATGGAAATGTTTGTGTCGATATTTTTTATGTTTTTCCAAATGTTATTTGTTAGTGTCTAGCGTTACCCGAAATAAGAAATGTTGGTAATATGCTTTTTTCTTTTCAAGAGTTTTAGATATACATATACATATATCATAGGGACATATTTGAATTTCTTAGCGTAGTAAATGAAAAACAATCTCACTTAGGTCTTTTTTAGAAAATCGAACTTCACACGCTTTAGTAACTGTTGAATTTTCAGTGTTCTCTTAATAGCTTAAGATTTTGGCCGTACAAATATAAATTTAAATTTATTAATATACTCCTCAGAAACTTAGAATTTATAATTTAATAAAATACAACTATTAAATTGAAAATTTTTTATTTTTTCTATTTCTCACTTATCTAATTATTATAGCATTTGACTTTCAGAGTACTGCTTAAAAAGGAAGCTGACCCTGAACGATGGGAAAGTGAAGTAGCTCCAATGGAATATCACGACAAGTCTCGCAGGGAAAATAAAGAAATTTGGAATGCCGACTTGGTAAACGTAGTGAGATACCTCAGAGGTCCCTGCAAACTTGATCGCTTTTCTGAAGATTTAATCATGCAAGTAATCGGGATCCTCGAAGTTAATGCCTTCGAGGCAAAGACTTCTCAAGGTTATGCAATTCGCTGTCTTTATCCAATAACAGGGATATTGGCACATAGTTGCGTGCCCAACACCACACGATCTATTTATCCTACAGAAAACTACAGGTATTTATTATATAATTTTTATACTCGTAGCTCAATAAAAATTCAAAAGGTATAATTTAGGATAAAGCTTCGAGCAATGGTTGATGTTAAAAAAGGTGAGCAATTAAACCATTCTTACACTTATACATTGAATGGGACTGCAGCTAGACAAGAACACCTGAAATCTGGAAAATATTTCACCTGCCGATGTAAAAGATGCTCCGATCCTACAGAATTGGGAACACATTTCAGTTCGTTCAAGTGTAGTAAATGTGACCTTGGGCTTATTACAACTACAGATCCTTTCAGTGAGTATTTAACAACAAATTAAAAAAAAAAAAAAAAATTTGGGTCTGAACCCTCTATTTGTGCGAAGTTCTAAAGAGTTGTTGTTTCTTCCAAAATATAGTAGTAGAGTAAAACAATTTGTTTTATTGTAAATTTTCAGATTTAGCTGCAGAATGGAAATGCTCCAATTGCGAGTTTAAAACTTCTGGAAATGCAATCCAAAAAGCAGTAGCCGTCATGCAGACTGAAATAGATGAAGTCCAGGCCATGGACATGAATTCAGAACGTTTAGAAAACACAGAACGCTTGTTTCGGAAATACAGGAGCATTCTGCATCCGTTGCATTTCATACAAACTGGTCTTCGCCAAAGTCTAATTGAGATGTATGGACGAGTGGAGGGGTATGAAATGTCTGAGCTTCCTGATGTCCTTTTGGACAGAAAAGAGGAGCTCTGTCGCGATGTGTTAAAGGTACTAAATGTTTTCGAGCCGGGAATTAGCCGATCACGTGCTATGATGTTTTATGAGCTGCATGTTCCTATTGTCCTAACAGCGAAGACCGGCTTTCAATTGGGTTTATTGACCGGACCAGCTCTGAAGAAGAAGTTACAAGAAGCAGTCGAAGTTTTGGCTGAGTGTGCGAACATTTTGCAATTCGAGGATCCGACAACGCCCGAAGGAACCTTGGCCTTCGTTGCCGCACAGGCAATGGAGCAATTGAAAGCCAGTATTCAACAAGTTGAAGTGTAAATGACTATTTTTTTGGAATAAATATAACATACATATGTATAATATAATATATGTAATCTATACATATAACTATTTTAATGAATTTTTCTTGGACTTTTACCAGAGTGTTGTTCATGGAACTAAATATAAAACAACTAGTTTTATCAACTAGCTTTATCAACCAGCTCCGTCCGTAACTTACACTTGGATATTTTATTGTATATTCCTTGAAAAACCTGAAGAAATAAGAGAAAGATATTCAGCTCCAGTCAGTGATTTAAATACTTATTAATAAAGAATAAAAGGTTTATAGTTAAATTATACGAATTCAAAGTCAATCCAATCTTGAATTTGGAAATTTCGACAACAGATTCTAAATCAGCAACCGCAAAAACTTTTGACTGCCCATTTTCAAGGTCGCCCCGTAATGCTTTGAAATTTCAATTTTTCATTTCATCAACTAACAATTCTAAGAGATACATATATATTTTTTTTGTTTTTGATGGATAAACGTTTCTAAGTATTGAAATTATCCAAAAAGATAATATCTTAAGTAAGTAGCAAGATTGGTTACTTAATTGAGGAAAATTTCAATTAGTTTAACTAATCTTACTGAATAAAAAAAATTTTTCTTGTAATTATTTTAAAATCATAGAAAAATTAATAGTCCTAAATCATAGAAGAAGTAATATTTTTCCTTCTAGGGAGGACTCTAGTCATACGAAAATCTGCTTTTAATTATGAATTTGATCCAAAAGTGAAATTTCATTCATATCTCTAGAATGTTTACTTTATCCGCAGTTGAAGAATAAAATATTAACCACTATAGTGTAAAATTAATAAGTTACGTACATATCCGTAACTATAAAACATGATTTATGTATGTAGTATAAACCTTTGCTTAAGTAATAAATGATTTCACATCTCTCACATTGCAAATGAAGCAACATTATTTAAAATAATTTCTTAACTCATGTTACCGCATCGCACGCTCGGAATTTTCTCGCTTGGTCTCTTGCATTGCCTCACTTATGAATCATTTCACATCTTTATTCGTTATTCGATTATCAATTTCACCACCTCAAGTTTCAAAACTTTGAATTTATTTTAGAGTGTTGAATTCATGGACAACGAGGCATTGTGCTTGATATTTGAACTTTAATGCCGCATATTAAGAGTACCTAAAATAAAATTTAAGTACCCAATCTGAGAGAAATCTCTCAATAAAATAGATAAAAATGCGTTTTTTCAGTTATTTTCGTTTTAATTTAACTAAGATAGGATAAAGCTCTAGCAGTTTTAATGAGACCGACGAAACCATCCAAGACTTCTTTAGCGGTTGGAATGATTTGTTCAGGAGGAAGGAGGAAACCATGTTCACCCTTGTCCCTCAGTTCGACTGTGTATGTAAGAGGAATACCCAGGGCCCCGTATGCCCAGTCCTTACTTGATCCAGAAACTTTATCTAAAAGATATAAATTCTATTTAGTAAACTGACGAATGTCAGTTATAATTTTGTTACTTACACGAAATCGCAGCACTGGAACCATACCGAAATTGAGTACCGAATTTAGTTTTAGCAGCATCGGCAAATCCCTTAGCAACTGCTAAAATTTCTTCGTAGTTTTTAGGGAAGTCATTGGTATGTCCCCAAGGGGAGAGCAAAACTTGGCCAAATGAATGCATGGAAAGGTAAAGGTCAATCTTGTCTAATTTTTTAACGAATCTCGACAGCGCTTCGACTTCGGGCTCTGATTTTGCTTCTGGTCCAGCGTATGTATCTGAACATGGGTCATTTGACGCTCCAGCAGCTAAAGATATGAAAATATAATATTTGTTATAAACTGAATCGAAATTGTTTCTTACCCATCCACATAAAATCAAAATTTCGGTTTGGATCAGCTCCATAGCATCCATTGGCGTATGGTTTACGAGTTTTTCTCCACATGCGATTCTGTTATTTAAAAAAATTAGTTACAGGGCATAGAATAAAATAATATCTGAGGTACCTTTCTATGGCTATAAGAGAAGCCATCTGTATTTAATACTGGAATAATATACCAATCAATATTTTCAGCCAAATCTCTAACTGAAGCATCTGTTGAAGTTAAAAACTGGTTAATCACCCAAGTTGTTGTAGCAGAGGAAATCCATTCGCGAGCGTGGATGTTTGCTTCAATAAAAACAGCTCGATTTCCTTTCTTATATGAAATTTTGATTCCACGAATATTTCGACCTTCGTAAGATTTTCCGATAGAAAAAGGAGTTACAACACTTTTGTATTTGTGTTGAATAACATCCAACCAATCGTAAATTTCCTCCAAAGTATGGTAATCAGTCCATTCTAAAGGACTTTTGTTTTTAAATGAGCGTGACTGCTCATCGATGATTCTAAAAGGCGAGAACATTAATTTATTTTTTATTATTACGACAAGTGTTAAAATAAAACCGAAATTGATGGAATAGATTTACATAAATATTTTTTAATAACTTGTATTTTTAAATTCTGTTGTTAGACTCTACTAAAGAAATAAAAGTACATTATTTTCATTATTTTCTTGCCAACTTTCTTTAGTATTAGGATTTGCACGTGGGTTTATATTTACTTGATTATATAAAATAATCGTATAATATGTAGAATAAAATCATGAAATTTTAATTTATTTAAAAGTAGACTTTGTGATCCTTTTATTGAAAACGGTTCTACAACTTTAGACCTATGTACATATGTAGTATGTACATAAAGTATATACAAAAATTCTACAAAATGTTCATTAAATTGAGGCAGAGTTTTTTCCGGATTATAGCTTAAACTAAAAAATATAATTCTATATTCTAGTAAAATACTCGGTTTAATTTAATCAGATAAATTGGTATTTATTTTTAAAATTAAAGGATTTAACTTACTTTTGAACATCATGAATTGTGATATTACCCCTTATTTCGAAATCATTTATTAACGTATTTAAAAAATTTATCTTGTCCGGTGAAACCATAACAAGGCAATTATCACCAACTGAAGTGAGTTCTTTCCAAAAATCAAGCTGAAGAAATAAATGCAACATACTTAATTACAAAGAAAATTTCAAGAAAGAGTTCTTACGGATCCATAGTTCTTTTCCTGCAGCGCCTGCAAGACTTTTAACTGATTCTCATTGTCAGCAAAGATTTTGTAAACACTGTGGTTTTCATAACGAACTTTTTCACAAGATGCACTCCACAAAAACCCACTTAAGGCACAAATTAACAAAATTCGCCTCATTTCAGCTTGCAAGTGAGCTGTTCAAAATACACTAATTTTTTGCACCTGGAAGCGCACAGTTTTACTTGTTTCTGCAATTGCTGATAAAAGTTATCAATAAGATTTTCCCCGTTTCAATAGTCACCTGTCGGAATTTTTTCTGATGCTGATTAAACCCATCACATGTTATCACGACGTTTCAAGTACCAATTAATTATGTATGAATTTAAGTATATACAAAATTAGATCCGAGATCTATATCTCATATTTCCTATTTTTCTAGGGTTTTCACCTGCTAAAATAAAGATCAACACACAGTTAAATGTAAACAATATAGATGAAGGATGATTTATCTATTAAGAGCAAATTTAAATTACTAGCACTTCAAAGTAATTGAAGGAAACATCATTGTTTAAAGTGTTAAATAATCCGATAAACGATCATTGATAAAATATCATCAGCCGAAGCTATTTAAATATTTAATTATTTAAAATAATCTTATGTTAACATTTTATTAATAAATTTTACAAAGTTATCATATGTATGTACGATAAGATAATCGAGTACTATACTCAAGTGTCTTCGAATATGCTTTGTGATTAATTAAATTAGAACTACTATTTTTTTTTATTCTCGCCATTCATAAACGGTTTTAAATTAAAGACAATTCTACATTTATATGATTTAATACATGCATTTTGTAGATAAAGTAAGTATGTATTTCTTATATATTACTGGAGATAACAAATACTAAATATAGCTGCTTTTAATATATGTGTGTATGTAACTAAATAATATATTTTCTGTTTATTACGGTACTTTTTCTTTAAACGTTGCATTTGAAAAATATATTTATATATATTTTTTAATTAAAGTCAGAAGATACGAAATAAAATATAAATTATTCAAACACTAAGTCTAAGTGTCGAAGATAATTCTAAGAAGCAATGGCTAGGAATTTATTAAATACTTTTATATTTATTTTTCAACTTGTATCTAAAGGAATTACATAAGTGTACCTATTTTGTAAAGGGAGGTTATAAAAAGTTTGTCTATCTTTATTATTTGTTGATCAGATTTAGCACATCATGAGGCGTTAAATAAAGTTTTCGAATTATTGGTCACTTAAATGGAAAAATATTGTTTCACAATTCGAAACCTAGCTTAAAATTCGTGAGTAATTAACGGATTTCAATAATATGTTTTGTTTTAAATATGTAAAATTACGAGCAAAATATGCAAATTTTGATTAAATTGATATTTAATGTTTAAAGAAAAATGTTTACATTTTTATATTTTAATAAAATTGTTAGAAAAATATTTACTCCAAGAACGGAAATTTTAGCTTTAGTTTTCAAAAAATTAAAAAAAATCGCCTCTTGCAAAATATCGTTTTTGGCATGATGTTTTTCCATTTAAAGTCCGATAAAATAAAATTTGTACAAGCATTAAATAAGTGTTAATTGTTTTTTCTAAATTTACATATTTTGAATTAATTTTATCTGGAATATTTTTTAGACATTTAGTGTAAAACGAAACAAGTACTAGGCATGTTTAAGAAAAGACAGTAGATGTCGCTGTACGAGTTTTAAATTTCCTTATGTTGGCTGCCTGCTCTCTCGACAACTGTCAGTTTGCATTTGAAATCGCGAGCAGCAGATCGCGTCAGTTTATCGCATTTATAGTTATTAAAAGTACTTTTAAAATGATGAATACACCGACAGAAGAAAACCTCCCCGAACTCATTCAAAATGTGCCCCTAATTTACAAGGATGATGTGGCAGATATGTCTAGGAAAATGATGAGCCACCCTGCATACGGAAAAAGGTTTTTAATGTTCAGAGATTTTACTTCTTTTTGTGAATGGTTCTAATGTTTTTTTAGATATCAATGGTCTCCTGATGATTTCGAACTTGGAGCCCCGTTGGGAAGAGGCAAATTTGGTCGGGTTTATATCGCCCGCGAGAAAACTAGCCAATACATGGTCGCGATGAAAATAATGTTTAAATCGGAATTGCAAAAAGGTCGCGTGGAACGGCAAGTCTTGCGAGAAATTGAAATACAATCGAGATTAAAGTAATATAACCTTCCATTAATTAATTAAAGTAATTATATAAGAGCATTCTCTAGACATCCACATATTTTACGGCTTTTAACTTGGTTTCATGATGAGAAAAGAATCTACTTAGCTCTCGAAATTGCTTCACAAGGCGAGCTTTACAAGCATCTTCGGAATGCTCCTTTCCACAGGTTCGACGAACACCGGGCGGCTAAATACACCTATCAAGTAGCAGATGCTCTGAACTACTGCCACATGAACAACGTGATTCACAGGGATCTGAAGCCAGAAAATATTCTGCTCACTTCCGACGACAACGTAAAGCTGGCTGACTTCGGCTGGTCAGCCCACACCATGTCGAACAAGTAAGATATCCCGGTCCAGGAACACAAATTCGAAAATAATGATTTAATTAAATTTTACAGGCGCAAAACAATGTGCGGAACTTTAGACTACCTTCCCCCGGAAATGATCGATGGAAAGAGTTACGATGATTCTGTGGATCAGTGGTGCTTGGGCATTTTATGCTATGAGTTTTTAGTTGGAAATCCGCCGTTTGAATCTGATGACACGGATATGACCTACGAGAAAATCAGGCGTCTTGATATTAACTACCCGAAGCACATGAGCGCCGGGGCGAAGGATTTAATCTCTCGGGTAAAAGCTAAGGGAATGATATAGTTTGAGTCCAAGGTTTTGATTTTATTTTTTTCCAGCTGTTGCAAAAGCCCAGCACTGCTCGCATCACTTTGGTTGATGTGATGACCCATCCGTGGGTTAAAGAGAATATGAAAAAGCCTAAGCGTGAGACAGTTGTGGTTCCAAAAAAGCCAGTAATGAAGATGTAATTATTTCGTTTAATTTAATTGATGTTTTGTAGTAATTGCTAATTGTTTCTTAATGTTTTGTAATATATTTTGTATTTTCACAAATCGATATTCGATATTTGATACATATTTAGATCAGAAAGAAAGAAATTCAATTAAATACTGCTCCTAATATGGAAACAGTTCAGTAATTTAAGAATAACTTGCAAACAGTGGAACACAGATCGTCGTATGAAAACGTATAATAAAAACTAAGAACATGTTATTTTTAGGTATCCAAACATTTATTTAATTTCACTTATGTATATTTAAAAATAAATAGTTAACGCTAATTATTGTAATGCCGATCTCTGTTTCTGCCCCTGGTTATAATTGAAAACTGCAGAGTAAAAGGTTAGGTTAAAAACTCGATTTTTAACGACGTTACTCTTTTATTGGTCGTTTGCCAAAAGTAGCCGTTATCAAACGTTTTTACATACTACGACATAAATTCTAATAAAATTAAAACGCTTCAATTTAATACTTACATATGTACTTCGAAGCTCGTGTGGTAAAAACGTTTCTTATGAAAGAGTATCAAAGAGAAATTTTACATTTTATATATTGTAATTATTGAGAAATAAATAAACTGCGGAACCTTATGGTGCAGTTTCAACGAAATCGTATTTAAGTGGGGCTGGTAGCCACCTTTATAAAGGGCTGTACGAATTCTTATAAAACCTTGGCAAAAAGCGTTATGTAAAAAGCGTTTCTACAAAATAACTTATTCAGATCTCACTGCTGTTGTTTGCCTAATCCTCAATCAGAGTACCAAAATATCTAATCCTACTAACTCTTTTCACCGGCTCATTGCTTATAGAGAGAGGAGCTCGTTATATTCTGTTTTATATTCATTCTTAGACCATATTCTATACTGTATTCGTTCAATCTTGAAACTAAAAACTGCAAGTCGTTTTTGTTCTCCGCCAAGAGAACAGCATCATCGGTGTATCTTATGTTGTTTAATATTTTACCATTAATTTTGATTCCAACTTCGAGTTTTCCTACAAAACCTGAATCCAAAAATTGCTTAATGACCTGAAAATCGTTCAAACATTTTGAAGGCGAGTGCGCTGTTTGGTTATTTTTTCCTGGGAAAAAAGGTTCCGTTGCAGAAGCAACTAAAGAACCTTCATTTGAAGACATTTATATTCAGTAGCGATAACGACTACAATATTTTACAATCAAGAAGGTGGTTTTACAAATTTGTATGTAGGTAATGAATTTTATGATTATCAAATTAAAAATCACGTTAAAGTAAAATTTTATTTATTAAAAATTTTCATTACGACTTATTTTACCTGCTATGATAAATCTACACTTTTTTCCTCTTTAAGCCACTAGACCTGAGGTCATTTAAACAATTTTGAAAAGTGGTACCTTTTGCTCTAATCGTCGTACTTGTGATAGCTTGCTTAAAGCGCTGCTTATCGGTCTCTGATAATTGCTCAGGATTTAACTTGTTTGTCCCTTGCTCCTTTTTGATTTTATAATTTGCTGGTGCTTTAGATGAAAAATTTTCCCAGATCGTTTCTTCCTTTTGCTTTTCTTTTATTAAAAATCCCTTATACTTTTTATTCCTTTCGTCTAAAAACGTGTCTTTTTCAGCTTGATTTTCGCTTGAACGTTTCTTTTTTTCATTGATTTCCTTTTCTTGCTCCAGAAATGCTTCCTTGAGCTTAAGCCAAGGTGTTGACTCCTGAGGTTTTGCGTTAAAATGCGAACTTGGATTGTTTCGATTTTTGAATTTGTTATGCCTTCCTCCAAAGTTTTTGGATTTTGAAGCTGCATGTCCCTCTCCGCCAGCTTTATTTGATTTATCGTATGTGAGAAATTTGTGTTTACCCATTCTTTAGTTGTAAACTTAAAACAGCACGTTTTGTGGCAAAGTAAAATTGATTTTCGTTTTTGCTTACGTCTTTTAGATCTCTATAATATTTTTAATTAATTTTCTCTTTTACAGAGTTTACTTTTTATCTTTGATAGTTTTCATTAAAAGAAGTAATCACTTTACAGCAAAAATATTCCTTATTGCCTTGCTAATTTCCAAAATAAATTTTGACACTTTCTGGTCTTCTTCTAGTTCTAAAGTATTTATGATGATGTATACGCACTGCCAGTGTGTATACGATTCCTGTACTAAAATGAATTTTCGATGAAGTTGAATGAATTTTAACGGATTGTTTCATATGTTAAGAGATTTGACGTAAACTCGCCGGGTGCCAGTTAAAGTCAAAAGTGCGCTCCTCTTGGTAAAGTCAACTGGTGTTTTTCTTTTAATTTACTATAATACGACTTTTAAATCAAAATGAGTGAGAATGCACAATGTAATAGATATAGAAGGGAACAAGGCGACGATTACGATAAAAGGCGACCCCATCGTTACCGTCCTGCTCGAAGAAGGGAAAAAGGAGGGAGGAAGCAAAGAGGAGATTATAATTATCGGCAAAATTACAAGATATTTCCCAAGTTTAAGGACAATCGCAGTCAGGAAAGACAAAACTTGGAAATTATGAAAAACAGTTATGAGAGCAAAGCAAGTGAACAGAATTCGTCTGGAATTGGAGGTTACAGCGAATGGGACACTCAAAATTTGAAAGGAAAGACGGCGCTAACTCGAAGAAAACGAAAGGATGAACAACTCAAAAGCGGGAAAGGTATGAAATTTAGTAAGGAATTTTGGTCGTTTGCCACCACACCAAACCATATTTATTATATTTTTCAATTTAAATTAACCACGGCCCGCCAGCCTGTCCCTGAAGCCCCACACATTAATTGACTGGCCCATTTAACGTCGCATTTAATGGTTGATAAATTTACTACCAACGCCACTAATTTTGTTGCGACTAGAAAATTTAATTAAACACTTGTAAGTATAAAGAATTAGGTGCTTAGTAACCCAAGAAATCTTCCTATTTATGCGTTTTTATAAAAATATTACCTAAAGTAGTAAGCCCTTTAAGAAACAAATTTTAGACTTCTACCCCTCGAATTCGAAATCCTCTAACAAAATTGATTGTTCTTATTCTAATCTGCGGTAGTTACAGTGGTATAAGTACATATATCTCTTTGAAACCGCCGGATAAAGTTCCGGTGAAACTTTGGGCATTTGTTGACCGTGGTCAGACATGAAAAACCCCCGAAGGATTTCTGGCGCAGATGCACCATACATTTTTTATAGAGGTTTAAAGTTATAATCATTTTTAGAAATTTTGGGAATATAAGGGAGAGGGGGGTGCAAAATAAATGAATATATTTGATACTTTTTAAGAATTATATATGTTATTTTTAGAAAAATAAGTAGGCATTTTGTATAAGGAAAATCTGCAGTCAGTAGGCATTTTGTATAAGGAAAATCTGCAGTCAATAGGCAGTTTGTATAAGGAAAATCTTCAGTGAAATTTATGATGCATTTCCGCCAAAACCCTTGGGGAAATTTCATCACTAATTGAGGTGAATTCGTAAAAAAATGTTGGTGAAAATCGGGGGTGGCCCCCTAATCGGAACCATATCCCCTAAAACCATCAAGAGGGTTATTAGCAGATTTTATAAAGTGCTGTTCTATAAGCGATTGTAAGTTGATGTTTTGTTTGAATCGCTAAGCCGTCGCCAAAATCTAAAAAAGTACGAAATAAAATTAAAAATTCAAAAGTATCCCCTACGCAAAAATTGATTGATTTTTACTATGTACATAAATATATCTGATCCGAAGCATCAACTATTTCTTCTTGGAACATCCAAAAATAGTTTTTGGTTTCATTATTTACTTCACTATATTTATTTGAAATATTTAATTTAAAAATGTGTTGGGGAGAAACAGAAGTATAAATACATTCTATCGTCAGTAATTTTAAATTCTTAGAAATATGTTTCAAAAATTTCCGAAACATTTTAGTCCAATTTCCGGAAAGTTCAGGCCCTCTTTCACCACAATGCTTAAATATTCCACCGATTTCTAGCAAAATTACGGGTTTTTAGGATAATAATGGTGCTAAGAGCACAGAAAAACAGGGCAATAAATGCCGATGGAAACAGGTTTTATACCCAAGCCAATTTTTATTTTCGGCGAAATATTTGTATTTAAGTATTGCATTAAGATTACACAGGAACAAATAAATGGGAGGAAAACTTGTTGCCAAGCCTAGGTATAAATAAACTTCGAAGGGTCTTGAAGAGCTCGCGCAGGTAGCTTTTTCTGATGAAAGCGGCTGGTTATTTTCCATTTAGCCCTGTTTCAGAAAATTCGGTTTTTTCCGTTGATTGCTTTTCTTACCTGAGTTGAACAATTGATTGCGGAAATTGAATTCTCGGCGGCGAGGCAGGCTATGAAAATGCATTAAAATTTGTAAGAGCCACCTTAATTTTAAATTCTGAGAAATTATTATCATTGTTCTTAAGGGGATATTCTGGTAATCAATATTTATGTTATAACCAAATTGAAGCAGTACGGATTAGATTTTCAAATTGTTAAATGTGTTTTTCTCGAAACTATTTTTTGTGGCTGAACAGGTAATAACAGAAAAACTACTGGACCGTTTGAGCTCAAATTTTAACATTTTATTCTCAAGACTTTTCGTTATAGTCCCTTTCATTACATTATTATTTTAAAAACTTCATATTTTTTAAAATAAAAATCTGCAATTTTGAATTTATCTTTTCAATTTTCGTTGAAAATATATTATCTTTGTATGAACGATAGCGACATTTAATTAAGCCATCCCCCCAATTTATGTAAATAGAATGTTGAATAACAAAGTGCGCAAAATATAGATCACAAAAAAATTCCAAAATTGTCCCTGTTTTGCTTGTTTCATTACCAGAATAACTCCTTAATAATGTGTTACTTTCAGGAGAAAATGCGGATACCCAAGAGTACGAACATTGGGACAAAAGGGAAGAACAAAACGAAATACAATTAAATGTTTACCCCAACACTCGAAAGAGATTTCGCTCTTCAAGTACCGATTCAGATGTAGAGAAACTGAAAACCCAAGTTCAGATTTTACTTAATAAAGCAAATAATCAAAACGAGGCAACAGATTTGCCGGCCTTAAAAGAAGATAATCAGAAAAATGCCTCTTCCTCTAGTAGCAACAGTGGTGACTCTTCATCAGAAGAAGAAAATCCAGTCAATGCTAAGCAATTGAAACAGGAAAATGTTTCTGAAGACGAAGTTGTTTGCTTGGGAGCTATTGAACAAGTGGAAAATTTGATTGAAAGGTCTTCCGACAAAGAAAGCAACGAATCATGCATATTATGCGAAAAAGAGGTAAATTAGTACAAACTTTAAAAACTTATTTAGGTTTATAACTTTACCATTATTTCGATTGTAGGGTCATACATCTTTTTACTGCTTCATGGTGTGCAAAAACTGTGGTGGAAAGTACCATAGTCTTACAAACTGCCCGAAACCTGCCAATATTTCTACTGTTTTGCAAAGGTTGATGGAATTTAACTTAAGCCAATGTCGGCAGTATAATCCAGAGGAGAAATTTGACTTTAATTCACAACTTTACATAGATAGTGAAGGAATCCAAAATACTTTTAGAAGGTATTTCGAAAGCAACTCAAGGGTAAGATCTAGCCCGGCACCTTCGAAATCGTCTAGAAAGCGGCGATCACCATCAACAGATTCCCAATGCAGTTCTTCAGGAAACACGTCTAAAAAGCGGAAGCCTCGCAAACCAAAAACTGACTTGAACAATTCTTTTAATCCATTTTCATTCAATTGCGGCTTTACACCTTCATTTCCTTTCGGCACACCGGGAATGCCTTTTGGCGCACAGGGATTAAATATGAATTCAATATTTGCTTTGGCTCAAATGATGGGACAGCTCCCATTTAATTCTACAAATAATAGAATATAGCCATTAAGAAAAAATGTATAAAAGTATAAATATATTATGTAAACATATAATTTGTTTCGTTTCTTAAAATGGAATGGCTCAGCGTTGGAACTTTAAAATTTAGAGTATCGTGTCCGAGATATTGTAGAAACATCCCCAAAAGTTGAAGTTGTAGAAATATGGTAATTAATTTTAGGATTTTTGATTCTGTATTATAATAAATTTAATAAAGACTCATCAAAAGTAAGATGAAACATGATTTTAAGTGGTAAAATGGGGTATATTTACACAATAAGCTTAATCAACGAACAACTTTGGACTAGAGTTTCTTCAGAATAACATATTTACGAATAGAAAGCAGATACCATTATCAACTTTTTTCCCTCTAACTAAAGAAATACACGGAATCAAGGACGTTTTCGAGATCGAAATTGCCTTTGTCCGGGAGTTTTCCAAGTAGCTTGTTAAGTTTTTGTTTTGTCGCATCTCCGGCCGATCCATTGTTCGTAAGATCCCTAGAGAAATAATATTAAAAAAAAAAATTGTATCGAAGAATTTTTTGACTTACTTTTCACTAAAGCTATATTTTTGTGTTAAAAATTTCGATAGGTCCTCTAAAATTGACTCCGAATGTAAAGCTACAAATTGTTCTCTGCAAATCTGAAATCAATAAAATATTGTACATGATTAAAGTATAATTAATTTTTTAAAATGAGTTAATTCACACCAACCTTATTCATGACTGGAACAGTGCAGGCGTGCGTCCAAAAGCAATCGTGCACCGAAACGAATGTGATACCTTTTCTTTCGCAGTACAAAGAAGTTAGCATCATATGGCTCGAATCCAGCGAGTGTATAAAGTTCGGAGGGAAGGCATTTTTCTGTTTCATTACATTTGGCTTCTCGTACATATCCATGTGCAATCTCTCCTTTATTTTGGTACCATTCATAGGAGAAACTTTCTTAGAATCAAATCGACTGTAGGGTTGAACAACGGGAAGTCCCAAAGGAGTCACCCACTCAACATTTTGCCCGCAAACAGCAGATATCATGCGGGCACACTCCGTAAACCAGTCTTGGATTTCTTTAGTCGAAGTGAACATTTCTCTTAGACTTTCGAAAGTTTTTGTTGTTAAATATGTAGATGCAGGCCAAACCCATTCTTTTGGAAACTCCTCAATGTCTTTTAGTTGTTTAGCTATTTGCAATCTAGCACCATACCGCGTAACGCCGTAGACAGTTGTCATCACAGTTTGTTTGATAACCTTTCGTCGCACATACCCATTTAGGATTTGAGCAACGTGGAGTCCACTTTCAGCATCGGTTTGTCGGGTCTTTTCTACAAGAGCAGCAACCGCGCTGTAGACATCTTGTGGCGTTGCAGAAGGTGCTAAATTTACGCTTATTGCCCCGGATTTATCGCGTCCTAAGGCAGCGTAGTGCTGAAGGCCATTGCATGACCCATCTTGGTGAATAGGCAAACGGCACATATATTCTAAAAAGTATATGTTAAAATACACAAAAATAATTATTGAAATTAATAACTTACTTTCGGGTTCCGGACATTTTCGGACCTTTGCAATTTCTATGCAGCAAGCCAATGTTTGCCAAGGTTCATCGGATTTTGCCCACCATTTTCGACCTGTTAAAGGTCTTTCACCTGAGTCAATAATGTCGTCCATAATTTCTTCCGCATATAGAAGTCTTTCCCTTATTGAGTCTCTTTTTTTAAGTCCAGTCAGGTTTATGCAGTGCAATTTAAGCCAACTAAACCCATCAATTCCTAAGGGTTGAGCCTGATCGAAAACAAGCATCGATCGAGCCAAATCAGAACCTAAATGATTTAAATGAGGAGGAACTGGATACACTCTGCCGCGGAAGTCCATGTTGTGTGGCAGCCAGAAAACTCTGTCCCGATACTAAATTAATTTTAAAATTAATTTCAAACAATTAAATAAGTTATAATGATTTACTAACATGGTTAGCTAATGATAGTCGGTAGAGTGTGTCGCACCATAAGCTGTACATTTCTGCCTGTCTTCTCTTATGGATCATTTTTTGTCTAAACATTTGAAATCTTTCGTTGCTAGTCATATTAGAATTTTTTTCGGAAGCAGACCGTAACGGTGGTAGAGATGAAGGAGGCTGTGGTACATCTAATTTGTCATTGCCGCCTTTCTTGAATACTTCAAGAACAACATCTAAAATCTAAACAGAACTAAAAATTTGCAGACGAATAAAATATGTTCAAATAATTACATCCTTATTGACCCTCCACGGGATGCTCGCCAATTGATTTAGAGAATCTAAAGCTGGATACAAATCTTGGGGGTTGGAGTTCTTAATTCGAGACCATTGCTGAACAGCCTATTAATCACGTAAATTTGGTAAAGTGCAAGTTATAATTTTATTAAAATTACATTACCTGCTGAGGAAGACGTATCAAGTCTGAATTGGTTAGGAGATAACCGCCGTTAACTGATGAGCTCCACGGTTGTGGTGGGCAAAGCATCGGAACCATGTTAGCATCAAAAGTCAATGTCTTCTGGCGTGATGATCTTAAAAGTCTTGTAAATATATAACATAATTACTAATCCATAAAAATAATTAGAACCATCTTACTTCGACAAAATAGGATGTGGCTTAACTTCTTCTTTTACACTTTTCCCCTGATTTCGAAACAAAGTATAAAATGCTGGCAATAGGTTGTTTCGCTGCTTATTTTTATTCTGAACTTTTGTGATGTTCAAGTCAATCTTAATGTCTCTCATCAAAATATTGTACAAAAAACGACCAATTCCTAGTAAGGCTGAGTTCGGCCAAGGTTTTTCTTCCAAATTCATAGTCGGTCCCCAATGTTGATTGTCGTGGACAATTCGCTGCCACATTTGCCTTGGATTATCACTTGTATTGCATTCTTCCCATTTCTCGCAGTATTGGGCGTATATTTCACCTACTTTATCCAAAACTCCATTACTTTTCTTTTTCTCAATTTGAAACCTAAAGAAAAATTATACAGCAATTAAATTTAACTGACTTATAGTATACTAACTTTGCGTAAACTCTTTGCCCAAGCGCTCGGTAAAGTTGATTAACAGTTGGACTGTATGTCTCGGAGCCTTCAGCCAACATTCTGATCTCATTTAGTAGGATATCTGCATATAGCTCTGGTTTAACAGTTTTGAGATATGTGAAATAGGTCATATAGCTCTGTGGCTTGTATTTGGATTGTGCTCTCAAAACAGTCATATCGCGATTTATGGCCGCACAAATGGTATTTCTCCACTCCTTCTGGAGCTGTTCCCATTTTTGTTTCTGCAAAAGATATGAATTATTTTCAGCTGTTTAAAAGGAACCCTTTCAACAATTTCAAAACGAACTAAAGTAAATGGAAAACCTTATTTTAAACCTATAAAATAGGAGAAAGTTTATTTTCTATATCATTAAAAGTCCTAGTTTAATTTTTCCTGACCATAACCCCAGAAGTAGAATTAGATCAGGACTAAATAGCTTAAGAACATACGGAGAAATGTTAATACACTTACACTGTGTTCAGCGTTTGGTCCTGAATCGCTGTTGTCCTCTACGCTGTTAACAGTCAGAGTCCCTTCTAATTCTATTCGAAGTTGTTGCCTGGCATATTCTTGGAGTTGCTTTTTGGTGAATCCTTTTTTCGAATTCATAATTTTCCTGCCCTCTTGTCCAAAATTTGGAGTTGTAGAATTTTCGACGTATTCATTGAGTTGTTCCAATAATCGATTGGAATATGTTAATTTGGGTGGAGTGTAATTTGGCTCAAAATTGGGCTGAACTCGTTGTATAGCGTCCAATACAATTTCTCTTTGATCAAATTGAAATTCACTTTTGTCTAAAATATTATTCATACTTATTCCCTGTAGATTTATAAAATGAAAATTAAAAAAAAACAGTTATTTCGGAGGTTATCGAAGACTTTACCATATTTTCAGCCTTTTCTTTATATTTCTGAATTAATTTTATGTTGCTTTCAGTAGGATCCGATCGTCCTAGGCACTCAAAAATAGCAGCAAACGTTTGATGATTCTTAGCAATGCCGTCTTCTTTTAAAACTCCGCATATTTCTCGAATTTTTTCATAATTGCCGGTTTCAGCGCAGCCTTTTAGGAGTATATTGTACGGCTCTATACCGAACCAGCGGACATCTAGTCCAGCTTTTTTGTATTTTTGACGGTATACGAGTAAAAGTGAGAGACCTCGGCTAATAGCACCAACCGATACACAAACGTTTAGGTAAGAATTTAAATTTACTTGAAGAGAGTTGTGTTTTGCCAGTTTTTCTTGCTCTTGCGATACATGAAATTTTGATTTATACCTGTGAATAGTGTGAATATGTACTTTATTTACTATGTTATAGGACAAAAAGAAATACATATGTATATGATTAAAAATGAGCATGACTGTGTGAATCAAGGAGATTAATTTAGTATAATTGAAATCACAATTTTCTTTTAACCCGAACTGTGAGTAAATATAGATTTAGATTTATTCAGATTTTATAGTGAGGTAATTTTAAAACTGGGAGCTTCGGCTTTCAAAATCATTGAGGTAAAATACCACTTTTAAAATATACCGCTGAAGCAATAAGTATAAATTACGTAGATACCAACTATGAAAGCATTTTTTGAAATTCCACCCCTAAGGGGATCAATGGAGATTCAAAAGTTTGTATAGGAAACATATTTTTTTAGAAATATTTTACAACACAAATAATGAAACCCGTATTTCAGTATTCCCCAAAATTCAATTCAATTCAATTCTTAATAGATTGCAGAGGTAGAATATTTTGTATGGAAAAAAACTATTCTTGGTTGTACTCACGAAAATGAAACATGGTACAATAATTAGGGCGGGAAACAATTTAATTAAGTAATGACTATCTAGACTTTAGAGCAACGTCGGGTTCGGGTAAGCAATACCAACATAAAAAGATATGTTCTCTTTTACTCATCAACTTGCAGCTTAAACTGCTAGGCTGCAGTTATGAAATTTTAACAGTACTAATGCTTTCCGGCGTAGACACTAAGAAAGGATTTTTCGAAATTCTAGGGAGGGGGAGGAAACTTCAGTAGGTACAGGTGAAGTTGCGGGAAGAAAAGGTTTTTGGATGTAGGGTTAAGATGTGTCTCCATAATGATAAAAAGAAAAAAGGTGAACTAAGGTGTTAAGAGATGAGATCCAACGGGAAGATCAAGGTTTTGGAAAAGTGTAAATTATGTTAAAAAAAAAAAACAGTACACCACATACCATTTACACTTACCTCTCTTGCTTTTGATTCTTTGCCAAAGTTTTCTTCTTTTGTCTAGATATCGAATTTATTGGTACCGCGTCGACGGTTTCAATAACTGCTTCTAAATCATCTTCCTTCTCTTCAATTCTATCTTCATCTAAAATTTTGTTCCCTCTTTAATTAAAATAAATGATTCAGAATATGCACTAATTGAATGTTTAGCTCTACAAACCTGTAGTCCATTTCTTCGCTATACTCATCTTTGATAGTTTCGATAATCTCCTTAAAATTATTGAAGCTTTTTAAAATCTCATTGACCTCAATCGCCTTGATGCCTTTCACCTCCTTTCCGAAGAAAACCAAGGGCCGTTCGTCGTAGAACTCCGATTGAATAACCGCGGTGTTGTCGAGCATTTCTAGATTAACTCTTTGATATTCGACCGGCTGGTAGTTGATTTCATCTTTCGCAATTTCCTTCTTCTTAGCCTTTTTGGACGGGGGCAAATTGGAAGTCAACACAAATTTGGAAAGGTTCCCTGCTTTCAGGTTCTCCACCTTTGTTTTGGTCTGTTTTGTTGCATTATCAGTGACTAAAATATTCAAAACATTGCAGCGCTTGATTAGAGCATCGCCAATCTAAAAATAACCTTGCAGAAGTTCCACAAATCTCGAGCCGCGAAATTTTCTTCGCTTCCGCTTTCTAGAAGCAACGTCGGTGCTGGGGGTGGTCGATTGCGTCCTTATGCATTCCACTTGCCCTGGAGGGATGCAAAATTATTAAAAGTGAGAACCGAAGGGTGCAACTTCCCGCTGGCCTACCAATTTGTTGGATTTTAAATTTGTTTGTTAGCAATTCTTGGTGACTGAGCGTCGCGGTCCAGACGAGTCGATGCTCCGCACAGGAGCACCTTTGGATTGTCAGACGCCTGAAGTTGTTAACTGCTGCTCTTCTCACGGAAATAATGCGATGCATCTTGAGTTTTATCACTAATTTTCATTATATTCAGCACGGAATGGATAATCCATGAGCACACCGCTTGCATAAGTAAATCGCAGCGCAAAAAGAAAACACAGGCCTGACACCCCAATCACATGGCACTGAGGTTCTGAAGTTGGCCGAGCTTCAATTCAAAATTTTTCTTATATTCACAATTGTTAATTTATTTGAGAGCACTGAAAGTAAAGAGCTCCTACTTTTATTGCATAATTTTAGGGTAATTAAGAATGATTAAAGTTTAAATGCCATTAAAATCAAATGTGTTCTAATTTAGAATCCCATAAAAAGTGATTACTAAAAAAACGTTATACCTGAAAATTTTTAAAAATATTCCATAATAAAATCAACAGAAGAGTGGTACGAACCGATAATAATAATTATAAATATTCTGCGTATTTCAAAAGAATTTTTTTTTTTTGCATTCGTTTTATTGCAAACAATTGGAGAATTTATAATCATAAAAACTCAATTAAATTTTCCTTCTCTGTTAAATTCTTCGGAAAAAAGACAATTAGGTAAAAATCATGCCTTACATTGTATACAATAGAGTGAACAATAATTTTTCCTCACAGCTAAGTTGATTTATTATCTGAAGAAAGTTATCAGATATCAGTTTGTTGAAAAATCGGGCTTTAAAGTGTAATATTTGGAAAATCTTTTTTTTAATTATTAAATTAAATTACGGTTTTTTATTATTAAATTAAATTACAATAATTGTGATAGTATAATTTAGCCAGTAACATTTTAATGTGAATGGTTATTTAATATCGCAGCGGAAGTACAAAACTTAATCGAGCGACTGATTAAATTATTATTTGAGCGGTAAAATGAATGATTGGCCAGTTAGGCAAATAGTTCAGCGTTCAGCAGTTCAGAATTTTTCAATCAATTTAATCCTCATTTCCATTTTTTGACTGCTCATATTGTATCGTCCAATGCAATTTGTAATTAAACATTAAATTTGTTTTTTCATACTAACCGAAACTGTAATATATTAGCGCCCTATAAATCATAGCCTTTTAAAAACCACCCGACGGATGTATGAAATTTATAAAGCATATTTTAAACATTAAAGCACTTTTTTACCTTAAAATTCATAAGGGCACTTTAAGAGGCTATTCATTTTGTTCAATTTAAAAATAATAAAATAAATAAATAAAGTATAAGAGCTTCGATGCAGCATTAAATAAAGTATTAAACTAACTATTTTTTATTGTCGCATTGATTTTAGATAAAATACAGAATTTCGGATGGTCATTGCAAGCAAAGCATTATGTATTTGCAAAAAAGCGTTCAATAACAAAGTAGATAACATAGTCCAGAATTAAAATTTTGTTTTGAAATTATCATGAAGTTGACTTTAAATATAGTGTAAATATTTGGTTATAATTTTATAAATAAAAAACTTTATAAAACTGTTTAAAAAAATTAAAAAGAAATGCTTATTTTCTCACGGCTCTGACACTAACACTTTAAAATCAACTTAAACTTTTACTCCTGAAAATTTTCCAATTGACTTGCCTCTTCACTCTCCCTGAAAAAATGTTTTGCATTTTCTGCGTACTTTGTGTACTATCATAAAAAATCGCTAACTCAACCGGAGATGGTGCGGTCAGGATTCTAAGTTTGTGGATTTGACGTGGAATTCGCATTAAAAATAAGGAATTTTTAAATTAGTCTTGATATTTAAAATCAACGGCCTTGAACACCCGAAGTAAGTTAAGCTGAAGTTGACTTAAGTCTCAACTTTGAATTAAACCAGACAAATTATAGTCTATCCTTTTTTGTTATTATCCTGACAAATTTCAATTCAAATCTACAAAATTGGTGAAGTTATAGAGGCTTTGTAATAATAGCTTTGTAGCAATACTATGAATTAATTCTACAATATTTTCAACGTGTTTTTCTCCAAACTCGAAAACCAACCGATAGAATTTTAAAGGCTGTTTTAACACAGCGAAAAACACAAAGAAAATCAATTCAAAATCTAAGCACTTTTTCTTAATAGTCAGTCGTTGTGTTTTTTATTTGTTGCCCTTCTAAAAGTATTTTAATTTTTAGGTTTCTATACTTCTGATTTCGCTTTTTGTCTGCCTGTATCTATGATACCATCAATTATGTTTGCCGTTTGTGAAGTAATTTGAAATTTTGCATATACTCCTCCAAAGCTTCTAATCAAACAATTTTTAATTTTTTTTTTTTTTTTTTTGTATATCACGATGGATCAATTTTACCCGAAAAATAATGCGAAGTTTGGGACTATTAAAATAAACAATTTAAAAAAAATAGCAAATCTTTACGGCATCCTCTATACTAAATATCTGATTTCCTTAATAGTTCTTTTACTATAAACTATAGAATCTTAGTTAGACAAAAAGTAGTCAAAATTTTAGCTGTTTGTTAATAACATGTTCAATATTTATTCATTTTCTACAAAGATTTCTGTAATATTTATTCCTCGTTTCGAAGTAACGACAGCAGCGACAACAGAAGGATGGCGAAAGTAAGATCAAATATTAAATATTAGATCGATGAGAACAATCAAAATCCTCCGTGGAAGACAAGAATGGGTTCATTGCCCAAGTGCTTGATTTAATAAAGACCTAGATTCAAATTATATAACTTGTTCTTGTTGTCGAGGGAAGATTTTATTGGTCATGCAATTCTCTGCTGGATAACTTTTCGATTGAGTCACTAATAAATTCGTTGGCGCTACACAAATATATGACGTTGTTTCATTGAACCTTTAAATCAAGCACATGAGACATATGCTTCCGCGGTCATATACAATAAAATAGCCATATACACGAGAGGATTAGGTACAGTGAGAGGCGACATTAAGGAGTGCCTATAGTTTGTGTTTTCTTGCTTTACATCGTCTTTATTCCTTCGCATCGTGAGGACGCGATCTATTTTAAGATTATAACAGTTTCTTTGAAAGACACGCATGCCTGTGACAGTGAAAATCAACCCTTCACATATGCACCATACTCTGGGTCCCCTCTGATCGATAGGCTACTTTTTAATTCAGGACTGCTTCCCACCCCAGTCTCAAGATGCCTATTTTTTCCGTTTTCCTCAGATAGCACCAAGAAGCCTCTTTCTAGCTTTCTAGTACGCGATCGCTGATTCCGCGAACAGACTTCAGTCATTCGTCTTCTTGATTGGTGCTTCTGTGCATGTCGCGGCCTAGCGATCGATCTGGCGGATGCTGATCAGTGATCTTTGTATTAAGATCAGTTGAGTTTGCATTGGTCCCGTGCAAGGACCACATGCTTCTTACGAGTGCCTGCGCTCTGAGTTAAAGGCGATTTTATTATTAGTTGATTTTTCATTTGTGCGGATACTTTGGAGATTACGTTTTCGAATAAAAGTGATCGCAAGAAGCGAAAACAAGACGACTCCTACAAAAGATCATTGACTCGGGCAGATACGATAAATTGTGCACTTGAATAAATCGGAATACTTCAAAGGAATAGAGCCGCACGAGTAAGTAATTTTGAATATGCAGAGAGATTGATCATTAACTTTCTTCTGTTATACGTTTCCGCGCATTGATAGCATTATTATGAGATAAATGATTAAATAAATAACGCATAATATTACTCCGGTGTATTCTGTTCGAGTGATCTTGGTTTTCTCAGAAATATTTTGAATGCGACCTTTTAATCTCATTTAAGTATTTTTTTTTTCGTTTTCATTCATTTGCGCTTCGCTGATAAGAATAGTAGAAGGCAAGGGTCAGTTTATGTCACTGAAATCAATTACAGATTATGCCAACTACGTAGGGCATTGAATTATTTGTCCGCTCTTTTGTGTGCAATAAGATATTGGCTTTTGATAGGAGGAGTGAAATTATTATTTTAATTTTACGAGCATAAATTGGTAACTATGCGTATATTTAGTTGTTAGTTACATTATACGAACATATATTAGAAATTGATAAAACGAAATCTTTGTAATTGGTGTTAATTAAAAATCATGTTTCAACTGAATATAACCGCTATTTAAACAGATATAAAATTCTTACAAAAAATGTGCTTGTTGATATGTTTTGGTTTTTAACATCCAGATAGAATGAAATACGCATGGTACAAACTGCAACTTTAAGAGACAGATTATCGAATATAATCAGAGCGTAACGATCAAATTCAATGATACTATTATCTTAAAAAATAATTGTGTTTGTTTGGACCAGATTACTGCTCCGATTTGAAAAAGTCTAAAAGACTGTTTTAATATAATTATAGTATATCAGTGTTGTATTCGAGTCAAAAAACTAATTTAGTGAATTTTCCGAATTCAAATTATTTTGTTTTCAAGGCGTATATTTTTAGTACAATAAGAAACCGGTGATGGTAAATTAATTATTGCATTTATAAAGGCGATTACAATTGGAAAAAGAATTAGCAAATAGTCAAATCGGTCGATTTTTTTTCTAATATTCTGTATGATTTTTGAAGAATGACGTAGAGAAGGCTAAGGTGAGTATATTAAGTGGTCTCAATATTAAATCATAATTAAATTAAAGCATAATAGAATAACATTTTAAATTGAAGGCAATGTTTAATATCTAATGACGTTTACTGAGGAGTAAATCAAAAGGAACTGAAACTTTGTAAAAATACTTAGTTATATTAAATAACAATGTATTATAGACATATCAAAGGATGACTTGATTATTTCAGCCGAGAGCTACTCTATTGATGCAAATTTCTTATGTAACAACTGAATTGAAATGAAATATCCTGCCTTTGACTTGTTTTATTAATTATTGAAATGAGCTAATTAATAAACTGTTCCGCGTGCACTCTGCACTGCACCGATATAAGTAATAGAATATTCAATTAATCTTCTTATCAGCAAAACTAGTGATGATAATTGAACAGTTTTATGTCTAGGAAGAAAAGATAATTCTTAATCTAAATATAAATGGAGAATGATTTTAAAACATGAGGAAATTGATTTTAGATCTTTTATTCTAAGGATCGTAAAGAAAACTCGTGTATCCAAATTTTGTGAAAAGATTCTAACAAATCAAGTAAAATAACAGATTTTACTTAACTTAAACAGAAAATTTCCCAAACCATTACTTCCCGATTTATGTAAATTGTAATTATAATTTCATTTGCCATTATTCCAACAAAAAATTAAAATCCAATAGGATAGATTGGAAAGCACGAACAGTGTGTTTGGATAAACTGCATACCGGGTGTACTTCCATAAGGGTTACGATTTAATAAAATATATTTTCTGCCATGATTCATCTGGAGAAAAAAAGAATATTTTTCCAAATTACATAAATATAGTTCTCGTTAAGCGTGTACATTAAAAAAAAAACTCTTTATTTGAGTAATCGATAAAACTGGAAAACATTTATTTCGAGAAAAGCACGACTAAATTTTCAACTATCGGTACTTAATTCATTTTACCTTGCTATAAGTTTATTACTTTTCGTAACAACCGACTTTCTGTAAATCTTACCAATAGTTGGAAACTGCACTTGCATCGTTGGCTATTTTTAACTCTAAAATCCAAGCGTTTATGGAAAGCATTAGGAAAATAAACGCATTGCGAATACCTGAAGCGACCGCGCCGGCAACCAGAGTTACACAAACAATCGATTGTTTGGAATATTTCATGCCCGCGGTTCATGCATCAAGTGCACGATATCTTTTCATCTGACTGGAGCCCAGGATGTGTGCATTTTCCAGATTCGTCTTTCTCATGGAGCCCCAAACTATTGGGAGGAAAATGAAAATATGCAAATATTCACTCCACATCATTACCATTAGCCATCTGGCGTTCGAGCGGGCTCCGGGGCTCCCAGAATGCTCTGGCGCCACCAAGATGACCCGTACAAAGAGGAGCAATCCGAATGTGGGCAGCGGCTATTAACCAAACCGCAAAGTTCTATTTTAGCATGCGTGCCAATTCTAAAGTTTGCATTTGTCTCAATTTATCAGCGCGGGACATTAAGAAAATGCACGATGCCGAGATCTGGACGGGGAAGCGACTCTAACTATGCTCCACTCCGCTGGCGGAGCACTCATTTGGGGTCTGGGGATTTGTTTATTTTGATAACATTGAACGATTGAGTCGAACTCTTTCATTAGCCCTTCAAGACTTTTAACCTTGCGTTTTTTGCTGGATAAGCGAAAACACTTTATTTGTTTTCTTCCAAAAGTTAGAGATGTATCGAGAGGAGTTAAAACATTTAAAATTAAATTTAATCGTACTCAATTTTAGAGCGAATATAGTTTTTGTAATTGATCTAAATGGAAAATATTGTTTGTCCAAGATTATGGAAAATGCATATTATTTCATTCCGGATGTTTACCATCAACCATATTCTACAACCGGAAAGATTATCCCAGAATACAAAAGTATACAATGTCCGAATTTCGTTAACGTTTAATTAAACAATGTGAATGAAACTTAATTTGATTTTAATTTAAAATGTTTTTATAAGGTATGCTTTTTTCATCAGTAAACTTTAAAATTACAAGCTATAGTAAAGTACTTCTCCAAAATTTATAGTCTTTACACCTCTTTTGATCGGCTAATAATTTTTGAAGATGCACATATACATATGTAAATATTATGTACATATGATTTTTGTATATATTTTGTATATATGTATATGGAAAAACGTATTTTAAAAACGAATTGTATTTTTCTTAAACGCGACTAATACTGATTTTTTTCTACAAAATTCATATTTTTTACCAGAACCGACAAATTTCAAAATTTAGCAACCGTGTTGAACTACCATTTCCAAGGTTATTCGTTTTAATGAAGAATTTAAATTGCTATGTATTGTTTTTATAACTTCAAGTATTTTTATGTGCATGAAATTTTCTTTATCTATAAATCATGTCAACGATAGGAACGTAACGTAATTGTGTAAAAGTTGAATTCAAAGCATCATCAATATGAATCACGACAATTTTGTTTTAATGGAGTTTTAAATTTTTTTTTTGTACGCTTGCTTGGAGCATCAACAGGAAATATTTGCAAATATTTCACGACTTCTTAAGATCGTGCCAAATCTTCGAAAAAAATGGTGACTCAAATTTGAGTCGTTTTAGCCTTTAGCTTCAAAGTCGAAATAGTAATAAAAGAGTTTTAAAATATTTTGTGTAATTTTCGTTTGTCTTCACATGTTACTCATTGCTTTATTTTTCTCTTCTTTTCAGATATTAGAAGACAGACTGAAAAATAACTTAGTATCTCAAAAATGAGGAAAATATTTGCGGTTTTCCTGCTAGTCAGTGTCAGCATAAGTGCGATCAAAGAAACGAGGGCAGGAAGGGAAGTTACGTAAGTAAACCTGTCGTCTCCATTTGATTTTAAAAAAAAATTGAATTCCCTCAGGAAGAGCTAGTGTATTCCTGTATTCCCCTAGCAATAAAAGAAAATGTTTTCCATGTTCCTATTTTTTTGGGACCTCAACTGCAATTAATCAAAATTTCCCAGTAACAACTCGAAATGGGCACATGGTGAGTCAATCTCCGTATGATCTCTAAATTTAGATGCACCTTACTACCGCCATGTGACGCGATGATGCCTGCGATAATTAAACGACGGTGATTAAACCCCCGCCCCGATAGTGCGCCTTGTCGCATCCCGGTCCCATCTTTCGTTTATAACCCTGGATGCGAAGGCGGCAAGTGATTTCGGGAAGAAAGCCCGACCTCCTTAATGTTTTAAGTGCTCTGGTGCGTTCTGGTGTCCCCTTTGGAAGTTTAATGGATTGCTTTTGTGACACCAACTGAAATCGATGCAGTTGCATTGAATGCTGCCGCCGACAGAGACTTAATTTTGCCCCACTTGTGCGTTTCACAAATTTTGAAAGTGATGAAAATTTTCGAGCTGTGAAGATGATTGCTGCCTTCTCAAGTGCATATGACAGGCCTGGGTGTTGAGTTTCTTGAAGAACATAAATAACATCCACAAGGGTGGATATCTTATTTTTTTGGTAAACAAAAGAACAGAAATGCATTCTGGAAAAATGCGTTATGGGGTGATTTTGTTTTCACACCCTCTTCTTTCGTATTATCTTAATTAATTTGTAGAAACAACTATCTTTTTGAGTTAAGTTATTTTTAATTTTGTTTGAAAGAGAAATGTTTTCTTAGTATGTTAATTTTTTTTGTATGTTTATTATCATAGACTGATATTAGTGTATTATTTAAAATAACTGTTGGTACTTTAAGACTTTTGGGTATGTTTTTATAATATAGACATATGTATGTTCTAATGTTAACAATTCCATACATCTACAACCTTTCTAAAAAATTCGAAGCCTATAAATTTTAAAAATTCGATCTTCTATAGAGTTGTTTTTCTCAAAATAAAGTGCAGGATTATATTTCCAGATGGCAGATGGCAACCAATAAAAATATTCAATTTTTAATCGTTAAATTCAATTGAAAGTTCGGTCAAACAAATAAATTTCATTCTAATTCCATTTAAATTTAACATTCCATATTTCAAATTATTTATGTAATAATATGCATATACAGCCAAAGGCTATGGAGTGCAATATTAATTAATGTAATTATTTCAGAAATGAAGAAATTAGAGATTCAATTCTTTCGCTTGTCCACTCTTATAACTTGCTGGATAACAAGTTGGAGCGCCACGAGCACCGAGAAAGAGCCCTTGGTGAATTGGTGAAAAGGGCCTTGCAAACGCTTCAAAAGAACCAAAAGGCGTATGAGCCCAGCGGAATGTTCAGTCGCTTAGACGAAAGGGTCAGTCAGATAGAAACAATGTTAATTACGGTAATACATGCTCTAAATTTAATATTTAATTAATATCTAAATACCTACAATGTTTCAACAGCAAGAGGAAAAGTACAACGTTCAAACGGACAAAATGGCCGACGCCGTTGAAGAAATCTTCAAGTGGATGATGGAGAACAACGCCTGCTTCAACCAGAAACCGCCTGGTCCAGTTGTAGAGCCTCCAAAAGAAAATCCTGAAATAATGGAGAAAGTTGACAAAATATTGGCTGATGTTAGGACAGTGGCGAAGATATCTATGGATCTCTTAGAAGAATCGAAGAAACTCGCCAATTCAAAGCAACCTTCAGCAGATGATGTCGTTGCTAAGCTCGAAGATAAATTGTCACACTTTTATATTACGAGTCCGATAACTCAGGCTCCTCCTGTTGAAGAAAAGAACACAGAGTTTGAAGATAAGGTCGACACATCTCTCGCTCAGATTTCTGCGAATATTGTTGCTTTAAAAGATGCTCTTAAGGGTAGTAATAAATTGACTGCGGTGGACAAGGAATTTATTCAGGGCTTGGCAAACGACACATTAGCTGCTATTGAAGAAAGTAAGCTGGATGTCCTTTCTGCTTCCGATAAAGGTAAATAAATTATTTTTACGGCTTATTTTATTTAAAACTACATTATTTTTAATTACGACAAAACTCGGTTCAGAGAGAATTAATTCCCATCACTTTTATATCAACCAACTAATGTGGTTTTTGATTTTTCTATGAATTATTTCGAAAATATTTCTTACTTACTTATTAATGATATTATTTTTGTCATGATTCCAATTTTAGTTCATTAGGAAAATAGCAAAGATAACGAAGATACAAAAACTCAAATTTATAAATGTTGCCAGAAAGTTATTTCTATTGGCGCACATCTAGAATAAATATTTCACCATTAAACCAAAGAGAAGTCAAAAAATCTCATTTTGCAATGTTTTGATAGCTATGGCTCTTTCATTAAAAAAATCTATAAAAAAAAACTAATTTTATATTATCCAGCTTTGGCGAAGACCACTTCAAGAATCACTGAAGCCAACGAAAGTTTGGACAACAACATAAATGAGGTCTTGCGAAGCATCACTGAATCAACAGAATCAGCCGACAAATTCTATGGGGAGCTTAATAAAACATATTTTGGATTGTTGGACAGCTTTGAAAACTTCAACAAGTTTGACAAGATGCTTCTGTCGACTTCAGACCACATCTTAGACACTCAACGTAAGGTCGAGTACGGCACACATCAAATACTACTAAAAATGAGCGAGTTCATACGCATGCAAAACAACGAGTTGAATTCAACATTCCAGAAAAGATTCGACGACATCGATAGTGCAATTATTAACAACCACATGGAGGCTCTTCAAAATTTGAGCTCTACAATGGAATTGGAGATTAGTCATGTGTGGCGGCAAATCGAAATCATGCACAGTGAAATCACCTACAGCAAAGAAGCCCTTAATAAACTCCAAGGGCAAACAGAAGCCTACGTCAATGGGACCTTTACAACAATGGACAGCATGGAGGGAAAAGTTTCCCAAATTACTGGACGAATGGCTGAAGTTGACTCGAACCTGAATTATTTGCTTGGAAGACTGTCGCTTGTTACACAAGAGTTCAATCAAATTAAATCGGGGCTTGGTAAGGCGCTGGATCAAATAAGAAGCAGTTTCCAGACCGTGCAGGACAAAATTCAAAATGTAGGACCTGGACCTCATGCGATTCCAACAGAAGAGTACGAAAGGGATAATAACTTGCCTCAGAGGGACGCGCCCACGCACTAAAGGCTTGAGGGGTTTCTTTTAAATTATCCTATCATTCGTGTATCAGTTCAGCATTATTTTTTTGTAAGAATTCCTCTAAATTATCGCTCATGACTCATTCTACGTCCCAAGTTTGCGCAGTCGTTTTGGCTTCTAAGAGATTAGATGTAAAAATTGCTTAGGTTTACCGACTGCTCTAGATGGCTTCTATTTTTAAGTCGAATTTTTGTTTGTTTCTTTTGTCGGTACTCGATTTCACCGATTTTTTGCAAATAAAAATTATAAAAAAACATTTTTATTTATGGTATTTTAAGAATGCCCCGATTGGTTGTAGTTTAGTTGCAAATATGTTTAATCGACTAACGATTAAGGTAAAATTATTACTTAATTACCCAATTATTTTAGTTTAAATTAGAAGTTATGGCAACAATTTACCTTTGCGCATTATAGGATATAAGTTAACTCAATTTTCTGTAAGTTAGAACGTTATGTGCAACATACAAATCATAAAAAATATGAAAGAAATTCTACTTAATTGAAAGCACAATTTCAAAATAAAATAAGTGCAGTGAAGTTAGAATAACCGCAACAGTTTATTTTGAGTGTATTGCAGTTTAAAGTTCAAACATCGATTTAATTCTCAGACGCTCCCAAATATAATTAATCCCGTTTACAACTTTCGATAAAGTCTACAATTACAGAAATAGATTTGTTATCTATGGTTTAAACAGTATGTTTTCATGATTCATTTTACATCATGGCTTTTTAATCATGAAAATTATAAGGCTAGAAAACAATATTTATAAATCAGTTTGAAACCATAAAATTCGGTGCATATATTTCTCGTTCTCTTTGAAGCATAAAAGCAAAATTAACAAATACTAGTTAAATGAATGAAATGAGTGGTTTTTCCTCCGCTTACCTGGTTAGTGGCAGTTTTTTATCGGGTCTCTTATTTTGCACAGAAATTTGAAATAATATGATGTGAAAAATATAAAAGTTACGTTTAACTTAAATAAGAAAAAAAAATCTTAAATTTATTCATGGTCAATTGTTTTTCGTTTTTAGAAAAATTATTAAATTTAACGCAATTTAGAATTGTATGATGAAATTTTGTTATTGATAGTGCAAGTTAATTTTTTATGTTCAAAAGGTCCGCAGTTTCTTTGTTCTTTAATCCATTTTTCGAAATCAAAATCGGTAAGTTTATATACCTTGAAATTTAGGACAAAATGTAAAAAATACTTAAAGAGTAATGTTTTCATTTTTGAGAATGTATAAAGCATGTGCAGAGTAGAGTCTTACATCTTTGGTGAGCAGGCTTGCCTTAATTTCTTTGCTATGGACAAAATTATTAAATTTTTAGGTGAATTGCCAGAACAATGTATCTAGAAGGCAATTCGAAATTTCCTGTACTTTAGATGTGATTTCAGTTGCTGATTCATTTCGTATTTCTCGTTTGAGGAATTAGTTGAGTAGAGTAGAAAGAAGTTAGTAGGATTATAATTACCTGAATGATGATGCCTCTCAAGTAGATTTTCTTCATTTCTTTAGTTTACACATTTGGTAGTAATTAGTAGGTAAAAATGAAAAAGATTTCTTTCGAAAATTGGATTTTATTTTCCATAACGCCGTTCGCACTTTGAAAATTTGTAGAGAATCTTCCCAAACATGCGACCGTTGAAAAACCTCGTCGGTTCGACGAGATGAAACTCAGCAAACCCAGTGTGCCACGGGAGCATCCCAAAGCTGCATAAACTTTTTGAGAAAACAATTGCGAGCTCAACATTCGGTAGATTACTCAATTTCCCTTTTACCGTCTCATCGATTAGCTTGATGAGCTCGTTTGTCTCTTTTAAGGCATCACGTGTCTTGGCCTGATGCCGGTTCGTGTAGAGCTCCTTGATCACCTCGACCATGAGGGGCATACCTTGCCTGTAAGAAACGTTCACCACCTGCACACGAGGGGTGGCTGTAAGTCGAGTTGTATAATGTTTTGCAGCATTACCTCTATAGATTTTTCCATTCCATTCTTATATCTAAGGAATCCAGACTTTTTCTTGTCGGAGGGCATGGACCAAATAAACCTCCCGTTGTGCATCTTGTGGCTGGATACGTAGCGAGGTATCTGGACATCGTCCAAGGAAAACTCTCCTTTGGTATCGTAGAAGCTGATGTACTCGATGTCGGCGACTAGCGCGTAGACGGCGATCCTCGACAGTACCTGGGGGCACATTTTGTCCTCCCCGATGATCACGCTCAGGTGCCGTGGAATGCTCTTTAGGTCCCCCTTGCACCCCTCGATGTACTGGATCTCCCTGGCGCTGCTGTAACCGTCCAGCGGGTGCCAGTAGTATGTGCAGAAGAAGCAGATGCTCGTAATGAATCGCCGGATTGCATCATACATCAATATCGCGGAGAAGATGCACATCCAAATCGATTTGTAGAAAATCCTGCTGCAAATTGTTTTTATTGTTCCCATCATTTTCGCGGCTGGAGGAGTATTCATTTACGTGTATAACCTGAAAATTAGAGCGGTTTGGAGAACAATCACCTGAATTGAAGAGGTCAACTAACCTTTTGTAGAGCCCTGTTTAATCTGGTTCCAGCTGCGTCGAATTGTTCTTGCCGGGCGCCGAGCGGACCTTTTCTTTCAATCGGCAAAACTTAAAACTGTGCCATTTCTCGGTAACGGTGGTGCAACAGTCAAAAGAAATGTCACAACTTAACGAATCACCTGACTGCTCGCCTCGCTCGCTTCGCAGTTGTCATAACCAAACAAGTCAACGAAAATCAAAGTGGTTCGCGTCTTCGGTATATTGTGGTGGCATACTTAGTTTTTTTTGGAGTTATGGGAATGTTTCTCAAACTTTATGCGAATTGATAACACCGGTCTACAAAAAAAAAATTTTTTCTTGAGTCTCGGTTTATTTTATAATATTTTTATTTATTATATATCAAAATAATTAAAAAATACCCACAACCTCCTTAAAGTTTGCTTTTGTAGTGTTGGTAGTAATAATACAGATTTTGAAGACCGTATTTTGACCAGTTTTAAATCATCATTAAAAAATAAAGGATCATCATAGAACTTTTTAACTTGGCTTAAATGAAAGCCTAAATCCTAATCTAAGAAAATCAAATACCATCTATCTCAATAGCCCTTTTTAAACATATTATCGAACAAGTTTTTCATGAGTGTGCACTTGTCATGTTCTTTATTCGGCATTTATTATATGAAGTAATTGGTTATTGGAAAAAAATCAAATTTATGGATCATTTCGAAATGTTTTAAGGCCTTCTGTATTTTTATATAATAGCTTAAGATTTCAACTATTATTTGAACAACATTTAAGTTCCTGGCTCAATCCGTTATTTTTTAATAATTTTTCATAAATGGTCAAAATATGGTGTTTTGTACTTTTTAACCTTATTTTTCTCGAAAATGGTAGCTGTTTGAACATTTTCATTTACGAATTCGTAATCTACGGAAAAAATCCTATAGATATCATTTGCAAATACTTTGAGAAAAAAATTGGTGTTGACCCGTGCAATTTTTCTTTTAGCTTCATTTAACGTCTAAATAAACAATTCCGCAATCTCGAGAATACAATTCAAATTTAAAAAAAATTCAAAATTTCTAATCTTGATGATGTCTCTGGCATTCCATGTTACATTGATAGGGCATTAATTTTTAGAAGTTTAAAATTCATAATAAGGAGAAAAATAGTCAACTTTTCTTCTTTAAATTGCGTGCTAAAAATATTTCGTCGGCGACAAGCACGCATGTCTTGGGAAATAACAAATTGAAGTAAAACTAAACTCTGCTTATTTTAAGCACTTTCGTAGAATTATTTGCAGAAGTAACACAAATTATGCCAAATTATGGAAATACGGCAAAATAATGGGGAAAAACTATGAATTTTAAAAATGTTAAAGTTTAATATCCGGGTATATTCGTCACTTTTGACTTCAAATGAACGTTTCTGCAAGGTTTCATTAAAATCATAGTAATGATAGAACGTTAAACTTGAATGGTAAGACATTTTAGCGGTTTTTGTTTACCATAATAACAAACTATGTATTCCCGACATCGGAATTAATGCTTTTCCTACAAAAAATAAATAAACGATAGTAAAATACTCACGTTTTTGTTGATTGCAGCACACGAGTAACAAAGCTTTATTAACAGGTTTTACTACTTTTACTCGACAATAAAATAAATTGCCAAATTTTCTACAATTTTAGTTGTCTTGTGACGAAAACGTTCAAACGTGTTTTATTGAGATAGCTACAAAATTCATGATAGTAAACAAATATTATTGATTTGTTTTTTCAATTAATGCAATTATCTTTTGTTGTTTGAATGTTTTTTGAGAGAATCGATGAAATTCAAGAGATGATATACAAAACTATGGTGCTAAATTCGCTAATGGAAAATTTATACCTCATTTGAATTTTAAAATTCTTTGATTCCGAATGATCACTGAAAATGATATCAGTTTTCATGTAATCGGGTGTAATTTGTGTCACCTGTTGTCAGAGACAAGTTATGTAATAAATATGTACATAATGAGAAGCTATAAATAGTTCAAAAGAAGGGTATCAGCGATAGTGGGCAAAACCTTTATCGGAATTTCACCCAAAATTCCTACGGAAATTCGGAATTCAAAATACTAAAAATGTATAAAGCAGGTTTCAAGGCAGTTTTAGTGTCCAATTGGCGGTTAAGATAAAAAAATCAATTCCGATTTAAAATTTCATAAAAGTGTTAAATGTAAATATGAATAATGCGCTTTTTTTCTAAGAATTTAAAACGACTGGCTTAGTAAGCTAAAATTTGCGCAAGTGATGCAACCATAGATGTAAATTAATATAAAAAAAACCTTTCGGCGGCAGCCAGAAGAAGGGGTAGATTTAAATGTGGTAAAAATGATTTTTGCATAAAGGAATGTAATGCTGAATTCCCCACCCCCTTCACCGATTCACCCCATTTGCGAACATAGCTTAGGTATTGCCACGAAGAATGTGTTAGCCAAGTTTAATCAAAATCGCTTAACAAATATACGGTCTACATGGAAATAAATTAAAATATACATATAGCGAGGGGAAAAGTCTATGAAATCTATCTAAAAATGTAGCTATATATATATTTCTTAATTATTAAGATATACGCCAATTTTAATGTTTACACCTTCCACCCGTCTGGTCTGACAACTACGCATAAATAAAAATTCGTAATACTTATATTATTCGTAAAAGGATTTATTTGCAACAAAAAAATTTAAAATATGCGGTTGACATGGAATATTTTGCTTGCTTCGGGGGTATTTCAGAAATCTTAGATTGAGTAAGAGAACCAGTTATGAAATTAATTTTTTTTGAATATAGATAATTTGGATACATAATTTTATGACATTTCTTATTTTAATCGATACTCTATTGATTAATTCCAGATATTTTTAGAACCTTTTTGCAGAGAGAAATCAGGATTTGAATATTATAAATAGAAAAACAGAGAACTATCACAAATGAATGGAGATTGAATTGATTATTTTTATATTTAATTCTTAGCTATTTTAGACATTTTGCACCATATGAAAAAATGTTATTGATATTTTTTGGAATATCAAATAAAAAATAAAATAATCAGGAAAATCACAAGCGGGAGTTTTGTTTATTCTTTTATTTTCAGGTTTTAAGAGTTTTATACCAAAAAGGTAAATGTCGCAGTCATTAATTTCCAGCAAGTCTCAATCGATAATATTTAATCGTTTACCCAACGATTTTTAAAATAGCCAAATATCTGCGCCACCTTTGTGCTAAAATCTCTTTTGGTGCGAAAACCAATATCGTTCTTATAATTCGATTTTAATATCAACATCGAGATCAGTTGCGTTCAAAATATCGGTCTAAAATATCGATAAATCGAAGGAAAATATCAATCCCTGTTAAAAAAATGTAAAAAGTGTTTTTCGGCTTTATCAGAATTTCGAAATTAAAAGTAAATTATCCAATTGCAATATTGCAAGGTATTGATTTATACGGGTTATAAAGTAATTTAAAGTTTAATTTTCTTGAAAATAGGTGTATAATATTTTTAAATAGAACTTTAAGTACTTAGAAATAATTTAATAAAATAATAAATAAATCTGAGCACCAGATACGAAGATCTAGGACTATGCCCATACACTTTGTGTCTCAATTAACGTCTAAACCTCTAATAGGTGAAACAATTTTAACCCTTTGCGGTCCACTGTCCAGTGTCGGGAGCCGACTACAAGCAGTCTAATAAAATCAATGGACCGCCAAGGCTTAAAGCTAAGCAAAAAAGTAAATACCTGCTCAAATTCTGGGTGGGGCAAAAAAATACATACTCAAAGTTTCGCAACCGAAATGTTAAACACTTAAGGTCACCTTAGAATTATAATTATGTTTGTTTTCATACAATATTTTCGGTTTATTGCTCCTTGCTTAATTGGTTCTGATGACCTTAAACGCTTAACATTTTGGCCGAAAATTTAAAGTTCGAAAGTCGTGTTCAAGTATAATAACAATAACACAAAACGAGTAACTCCTAGAATACTTAGAAAGTGACTCCAAAAAACACAACAGGTTTAAGCACATATAACTAAAACTTAAGTGGCTACGAATTATGAATGATTTAGAGTTTTATTTAATCAACGCTATTTTAGCAATTTCAAGAAAATTATGAGGAGTTACAAGTTGGAAAAAGGGGAAAAAATCTTTTATTTTGATATTCCGAAAATACACACATATTGAAATCGAGTTTGGTTCACCTAGAGCGAAATTTTTTTTTTAGCTCCCCCATTTAGCGCACGTGACTTAAAGCACGAGCAGAGAAAAAACCTGAAAAGATCATCGACCAACGATAGTAGAGAATTTATTTGCCAAAGTTTTGTTGGCACTTTGCATATTTGTACAAAACGTCGGTGAAAGCTCTCACGTTGCAGAGCTCGATTGCCTCGACGCGGACAAATTCCGCGAAGACCGTGTGCCACGGCAGAAGTCCGAACGTGCAAAGGCACTTAGCACAAATGATAGCAAGATCGACGTCGGGCAGGTTGCTCAGCTTCTCCTTCATCGTGTCGTCGATCAGTTTGATGAGCCTCTTTCTGTCTTTGAGTGCCTCCTTCGTGGCCTCGGTGTCCTTCTTAAGAAAGATCTCCTTGCAGACCTCAGCTACGAGTGGCTTGCTATCGCTGTAAGACAGGTTAATCACCTGAAATAAGAAAAAAACGTAAATTCCTTGAATAATTGAAGATCTATAAACTTTTCCTTGTTACCTCTATTGACTTTTCTGTATCCTGGCTCTTGTATTTTAGCCACCCAGGCTTTGCTTTATCGTGGGGCAACTTCCAGGTGAATTTTCCATCTTCCGTTTTGTAGTTTGATATATATTTAGGAAATGGGATCTCCTCTAGCTCAAACTCCGCCGTTGTATCGTAGAAGCTGATGTACTCTATTCCGACTGTTAGGGCGTATATTGTAAGGTTTGCAATGACCTGTGGGTCTGGTTTTTTTTTGCCAAATATCACACTAAAGTGCTTCGGGATTTTTTGCAATTCCGCCTTACATCCTTTTAAATACGTGATATCTTCAGAAAGATTGTAACCTCTCAAAATCTGCCAGTACTTCATAAAGAAGAAGTAAATTCTAGCAAATAATTCATCTAATGTGGCTCGTATTGTTGCGATCATCACAAAAAACATGTATATATGCTTGTAGACCTTCATTTTGAACTTTGGCTTTATATAATAAAAATACTTTAACTAAAGAAGCACTTGCACTTAATCTAAGTTGATCTTACAACTTGCAATATTTAAATAAAATAAATTAACAGACAGCAATCAGTTGCTATTACTTCAAGATCTCGCTTAAGAATGATCTTAAATTCTGGTGGTCCAGCCAATTGATCTTGAGTTAGACCTCTAGCCGAAGATGTTAAAAAATTTTCGGCAGGTTCTTTACTCCGAAGCGTATGAGAACTATACATAATATAAAAAAGAAGTAACTAAATAACAGCTTAGACTTGGCTTTCCCTTGATTCAAACGATTCTACTGATTATTCCGTGCGTCATTGCGGTTGTGTATGTGCGTGCCTAAAACAAGAAATGAAAATACGACGCGAATAAAAATTAACGAATACTATGCTTTTTCCTTTCCTTTTTCACATTAAAAATTGTATCATTTGATCAAACGGACGGGCTGCTAAATATTTCGATCAGTTGCAGTTAAAAATGGTTAATTGTGCAACTTAACTGACTGGTTATGTGCGTACCATTTTTTTTTAAAATGGCGCTATGAAAATATCCCCGCAGAGGTGTCAACATGGTTTTTGTTCGCAATTTGGAGTCAACCTCGTCACGCCTGATTCTTGACGTGCAAATTCTTCCTAGACAGGTCTAACTGGCTTAAATCTCTGACGTCAATGTCGGAAGGTTCTTTCGGAAAAAAAAATGAAAGTTACGATAAAGGCCATGGTCTTGGGTTACATCTTGTGCACGTGCTTTGAATTTAAGTTTCTCGCGATTGGCTTCAGACCTAAAATTCATTTTAAGTCCAATATAAGTTCGATTTGAAACTAAATTTTTGTCCCAAGTCAGTAACAAACCTAATTTCAAATTTCGAAGTTTACTTTTGTAGCTGAATTGTGATAACACTTTGTTCTTAAATTTTATTATTATTTTTTAATAGCATTGCTTTAAAAGTTGAGTAAGACTGACGTGAATAAAAAGGCAATTAAAATTTAAACAGGCATTTTCTAACGTGCAATTGGATACAGCAGAGGATTTGAGTAGTTTTTCTTTTAGTTGACCGGTATTAACTTCAGTGATACAACTGAAATCGAGTGGTTGTGTAAATAAATACATCAACAAGAATATTGGATAAATAATAATAAAACATATAGGCAGAGTTCAAAATTTAAAATATAATTTACCTGAATTTCAACCAAGGTCATTTCTTTTAGGCGGCATCACACGGTTTTCTTGAGCGCGCTGTAATATGTACTACAACTACACTATTTATTATTTTATTTAGGAATATTTCAATTCCATTACTTTACTTAATTTACATTTTAACCCAATTTATCTAAAAAAAAAAAAACCTACGTGATAATTATTTCGTTTTCTAATTCTCTAAGAAACTCCTAAAACTATTTTTCCTTAGTCAAGTTTTGTAAAGCTGTAATAACTTTTTTAATAAAAATTAAAAGAGATCACATTAATTTGATCATTTACTGATTTTGTTTTTCAAATCAGTTTTTAAATTAGTTTTGGGGTAGGTAGGTAATTAAAGGATTTTCAAATTAGTAACAATTTCTCTTATATTCACACAAAATCTAAAAAAGATTAATTACATTGAAAATGTTAAAAGTTACGCAGTTGTTATAAATGCGATTATTTTTTTCTGCAATACTAAATATGATATGTCCGGGAAGTGGATTTGAAAGGTAAAAATTGATTGGTTGAAGATGAAAACTTCGAGAAAAATAAAGTTAAAAAACAAAAAGGGGGGATTTTGACTACTTTTGAAAAATTACTAGAAAATAAAATTTCTTAATATGGAAATGACTATATCACTTTTTAAACATCTTGAGAAACAAGTCTTTCAAGGCTGTCTGCCTGCTGTCGTCTTTATTGACCATATAGTTTATGAAATAATTGGTTTGTGATAATAATTCAATTTCACGGAATATTTCGAGAAGTATTAAAGTGTTTTGTATTTTTATAAAGTAGCTTAAGGTTCAAGTTTTCATTTACACTATTTTACCAGCAGCTGGGATAATCCGTGATGGTTTTATAATTATCCATAAATAAAATTTTTTATTACAAATTCACTGTTGGAATGTGTACGAATATAACTACTATAACTGAAATTAACCGATGAGTAAAAATACACTATTTAAATTAAAGAAAGAGTAGTTTTTTATTAATTTTCTTACGTTTTTTCATCCTACGCCAATGCGATTTCTTTATAAAGAATATAGTGTGGACGCAAACCTTATTTACGACTCAAAAAAGTTGAACAAGCGCAGCTCACAACCTAAACGTTATATGAAGAAACGTTACCAAGTAATCACAATGAGAGGAAAAAATTTGATTCACAATTGAAGACCTAATAAATTTCAGTTGAGTCGGTTGAAACTGGACAAATACTATAAATTTTAAGATAACTATTTTTTCCCATATTAGCGCAATCGCCTTTTTAACAATTTCATTTTGGAGGATGGTTGCCTTATCGTTGCTTGTGGATATTTATTTTCATATAGATCAGCTTTTAAAAAAAGTGCCAATCGATTCTCATAGTAATTTTTCCTTTATAAAATACATGCCGTTTTTTGAATATACCTATAATAAAAAAAAAATAACACTATTTTTGCGTTAAAATATGTACTTATATCCAACAAATTAGCTTTACAATTCCTTATCATTATCATTATGATTCTTTTTTAAAGTTTAATATAAAAGAAAATATTTTGAATTAAGGTTTTACAGTATACAGTCTAACACTGTGCAATCTTTTTGTTTAAGTATTTCTCTTAAAATCGTATCCCAGTAAGATTTTTTTTTAAATTATAATTGGTTTTGTTTGCCCTTCGTACCTGAAAACATCTGAAATCTTCGCTTCGAAGGAAAAGGAAGTGAATGCAGTGAAAGACGAGGTTTTAAATTTATAATTTTATTTTTATACTTTCATCTACTTTACATATTTATATATATAAATTTTATAAATTAAATAAACAATTTTAAAATGAAATAAAAAATAAAAACAAGAACTTACAACTGAGTAAAAATCAGTTGATACAACTTAAAACGCGAACTAAGGACAAACAATAGTCGAAAAGTAGCTGGGGTATCTTATCAGTAATTTGTCTTAGATGTAAACGTTCTCCTCATTATATAATATAATTCATTTGTTTCCTCTCGGCATTTGTATATAAACGATTGATTTCACATTTCGCTAAAATCCAATAACGACAAAATCCTATTTCGACGCGAAAAATGAATTTTGTTTAACAAAACGACAGGACAAATTACGGAGATAGAATGGCAATCGAAACAATCAAATTGTCCGCGCAACCAGTCAAAATAACGCTTGTGTCTTTGTTTAAGATGTACTTCTTTAGTAATATATATTTATATATAAATTTTTTGTTTTTCCTAAACCAGAAAAACTACATCACTTTTATTTTTTTTTTCTTGTTTAATCAAAGTTCGTTCGAGCTTTATACGTTAAAATTTTTTAAACTTTATGCACTTGAACTGTATGGGTAATTTGTTTCTTACGTTATCTTCATATAGTTATAATTATTATAATAATAATAAAAGCCGTCACTTTGTGACATATATCTAAAAAAATTACCATTTACTTTAAACGTTACTTTCGTTTTAATTGTATGTGTGTGTGTGTTGGTGTATGTGTGTTTGCTTCACGCAATTGTGTCTTGCTTCACGCGGCAAACTATTGTATTTTTTATTTTTTATTTTTTATTTTTTTTATTTAAGACGACTACAAGTTCCTTTGAAAGTATTTAAATTTGTTTGTTTTGTGTTCACGTTCCCTCACACTCCTTACACTGCTCCCTTCCTACGCCTTAAGTATTTCTTTATTCTTTATGTACTTGTGTATGAGTAATTAATATAATTAATGTGATTTCCTTCGATAATTAAAATATAGACTTTCATTGGGTTCTCTAAAAGAAAATGTACAAATTTTGGTGGGTTGTATTCAAAGCAAATTTGAACGTTCTCAAAAAAACTAAGGAAAGTAACGAGGGCGGCTTGTCCTCTGGCAGTTTCAGTCTAATGGGCTCTAAATCACTTTACAACGAGTTGACACCATTAAGTGGGAGTTTTTGAAAAACAAAAATTTTAAATGAGGGAATATTTGATTAAATTTTGGAATGGGGAAGGATGTGAAAAGGATTTAAGGAATTTCCTTTTGTTAAATTCCCTGTTATGTTACTTTTTATGTTTCAATATTCACGTATATTGTATTGAAGAATTTATTTTCAATAAAGCGTTGCATAATTCAGCAACTGATCTACTTAAGCTGAATTGAATTGGTAGCCAACGCTGTTTAGAAAGTATGTAATTGGTATTCAAACAATTGAATTAGTACTTCTAAGTAATGATGTTTAATGCGAAATAAAGATCTATGATTTTGTGCAATTCAAAGTAATGAATATTTACTTGCAATGGTTTTGTAATAATAACGAAATAATTTTGAAAATTAGTCATGTCGTACTTTTTAAAGAGGCCGTTTTTACAATACAATGACAATTTTAGTAAAGTAGCTCCACTACCAAATCTCTTTACTTGAAATGCAATAGACCCTACTCTTGGGCAACATCAGATCAACTGATTTTATTAACTGGGAATATAATCCGAAAAAAGATGACTTATGCTCTAAATTTATGTTTCAAGCTAATTTTTATTGAGTTTTATAAAATGTAAAAACGGGAAGCCCAACATATTCAGGTACATTTGTGACATTGTTGTAGGAAATAAAAATATTTAATGGAAAGCACAATAATATTAGCTAGTTAAAGAGATGCACAAAATAAGCGATTTTAAATGCACCTAAATGTCGGCATTTTTCTTGATACGATTCGTATATTCGGCACATTTCGGACTAACTACTTTTACTTCATATTGGAAAAAATTATTTAAAATAAAATTGATCTTGAAACAATTTTTTAATCCCAGCAAAACAATAGTCCAATGCACATTTAGTGCAAATGTGGACACACTTACTCAAAATTGTTTCCAAAATCCCTTGGCTAAAATCTCATCGAATATTTGTAATATATTCAGCAACAAATTCGAAAATATCATTTTACCAGCAAAGTGCAATTAAGAGAAGTGATTACTAATGAATGGGGAAGTACTAATGAGTGGGGAAAAATTGAATCGGAAATTAATCACAAATTGGTATCGTTATCGTTAATGTACAACAGATTGAAAGGAAGAGTTTGCTCATATAACGTAAATTTCAATTATACTATTTGACTAAAATTCCATTTCTATAATTGTTTTAATTAAATTTTAGCAATTTAAATAAAGGAGTATAAGAAATGAATTTTTTCACAGATACGTTTTCTTCTGTTTCTACATATTTTTGATCTGTGTACACAGTCAAATAAATATTGACATCAATTTAAAATGTTTGTGCTGTTAATAAAATAATAAAAAAATGTCTGATACAAGCTTGTTTATATTTACTTTGAGAAATAGTTGCTTTTTAAATTGTACCTATATTTTTGGAAGTACATACATATGTATATTTTGTTGGGTTCGGGTATGAAATAAATTAAATAAAAGCGACGATCCTTGAATACTTTACTTCATTGTAAAAAGGTCGCCAACCCTGTTTCTTATACGAGGCCAACAAATTTTGCTCAAAGGAAGTGTTATTTTCCAAAGTAATTCAATCATTTTGTAGTGCACTTGTTAATTGTTGACATATTTTGACTGTATGTAAGTAGTCTACGATGCTTCTCAGTGAGTAGACAAAATTTTACGCCTTTTGCGAAATGTTTTTTGCTAAATTTTAAAGAACACACGCAAAAAAAAACGTCTTATCGATTTTGCAAATTCGCACATAGTCTTCACGCCAATCTTGAGAAAATAAATCGCATCCATATGTTTGCTAACGAATTTCTAGTGTTAATTGATGCGAATTAATCAAATTTTGCAAAATGTTTCGCACTTTGAACGAAACTGCGGATGCGAGTTAAAACGTGTAGATATTTAGTACCTCAGACTTAAAAGTAATATTTGGGAAGGCAACAACGACACCGCGTGACTGACAAAATATTATTAAAACTTAGGCAGTTATGCTGATCTTCAATTTATGAATAAAAAATTCAATTTAAATAACGATTCAGACTATAATAAATTCTTCTAGAGTCGCAAAAAAAATTAACTACTTTACTTTTTTCTTTTCTTCTTCATTATTCAATAGAATACAAATGAAAAGGAATATTTTCCTTTCGAAATTTCCATTTATAACTAAAAAGTATAGAAATTTAACTCCAAATAATGAAATTAACATCGCTTTCTAGAATTGTTCCGTTAAAGAATTAAAAGTATTGGAACTGGTCAACACTAATTAATTGATTTAAAAAAAATTAACGGCATTTCATTTGTTTAGTTATTCCCTATAGACGGAATAAAAATAAAGGCATATTTTAAAATTATTATTTCAATTATTTTTCTCTCACAACCCTACAGAATTTCGAAGAAAAGCTTCCATAAAATTTTCATATTTTTAAATTCATACAGACGAAAAAGATCGAACATTGCATATTCAAAGCAATAATAGGTTTCTGATCGAAACCTATTAAGGGTTTTTATTTTCTCTTAGGTCTAGAAATAATTGCACAACTCTTTCGATGGTGAAACCTCAAGATTTTTTTTTTTAAAGTTTAAAAAGGCTTGCATTTAAGGTATATTAAATATTGCTTATAAGAAATGTTTATTTTCTTTCGTCATTTGATATTTCTAACTACGGCAAGATTTTAATTTGATAACACATTTCGTTCGGGCTTATTTCGTCTGTATGTTCGCATGCGTTGTTACTTTAATTGATTAACTGAATAACATTGGGCAGTACGAGGATAAAAACTAATGTCAGCGAGAAAATCGACTCCACGACCTTTGAAATAGTGGTTCAGCGCAATTTCTACTAACTACTGGAATAAATTTAGTTTTATACATGCCAAGCAATATAAGAATTTGCAAAATTCAAATTTCAAGGAAGGATTTGGAAAGGAGATGAATATTTTCAAAAACGATGTTTTCCTAGAAAATCAACTAAAGTGAAGCCAGTCGCAGTTAAAATGCGATGTGTATTATCTATTTTTTTTCCAAGTGGGTTATTTGCCAGAAAGCAAGCCGCACGCAGTGGATATACCTAAAAACGAAAATTGAAAATAAAAAGAAATCTACAATTGCCCGACGTTGCGTCCATTGCATAAATTAAACGAGAAGACCATTGTTGATTGGTATAAAATAATTTAGGGGATAAACGCTATGTACAAATGAACAGCCCTAAACTAAGATGGCTTTTAAAGCATTTGTCTTAAAAATTAGATTCTCACAGTTGTTTTAGCTTCTTCCATTCATTCACACTTGATGGCGGCAGCGTCACGCTGCTTCATCTCATACTCCGCAGAATCGGGCGACGTCGATGTCGTCGTTGCTGCCAGGGTTGTTGTTGAATTCGTTGTATTTGAAGTTGGCGACGGCGCCGATTTCGTCCCGCTCGGCGGCGATGTGCACGACGACGCGCTCGTCTCGATGCTTTTAATCTCAGTTATAACTTCGTCCCGATGGTGGTTTTGATTGAGTACTACGACTGTGTCTTCGGGGCTTCTTCTCGATGATTTCTTAAGCGGCACTTTAATTTTTTCCGATTCCGGCTTTTGGTGGTAGGTCGTTGTCGTTGTCGTCGTTAACGATCCATCCGGTCGGGAGGAGAGGCAACTTTCAGCCTTTGCTATGACGCCACCGTTTCCCGCCAATTTCTGTTTAACGCTGTTCGACGATGGGGATGTTGAGGAGGTACTGATTGAAGATTGTGGCGATAGTAGAGGGCACTGCCGCTGGTGGTGCTGCATGTCCTGCTGGAGCTCGGCGATCTGCTCCTTGTATCTCCTCATCTCCTGGAGCAGCTTCGCATTTTCAACGCTGTACTGCCGCAACTGCGAGTTCTCGTGGATCAAGACCTTGATCACCTGAAGGACCTTGTCCCTATCACTCGGCTGGGCGTCTTTGAGCGCCTCGGCGGCTATTTCCCAGGGCGCCGCCATGTTGCTGCTGTCCGCTTCACCAATCAGACTGTCGTCGTCGGTGTCCGTCGACAGTTCAAATTCGGAGTTCGTGCTCAGCGAGACCCCGTTGGTGAGGTTCTTTATAACGACACTGCCGAGAGCGCCACCTGTCAGCCCAACAGCACTGGAAGACAATGATGAAGATGATTGCGGGGGCGATTGCAGCTGCACGGCGCGCGTTTTTGCGTTGTTGCTTATTGAATATTGCTCTCGGATCGACGTCGGCGGCGTCGGTGAACGCATCGTGTCCGAGTTGGTGCTGGTGCTGTTTAAATGTATGCGACTGGGCACACACACGATCGTATTATTATTTTCGGCAGTTTTTTGATTGATCGTTGACACAATGGCGGTCGTCTGCTGGGGCGTTGTTGGCGATGGCGTTGTTGCGCTTGCGCAACCGTTACTTGCACCGTTCGTCGGTACCGGGGACGTTGATGACGTGATCTCGTTCGATCCAGAAAACTCCTCGGGACTCACCGGCGCCGACGAGTTGTGATGGGCTGTGATGTTTGATGAGACCGTGGTACTCGTTGTACACTGGTTGTTCGCTGGGTGGTCGTGGGGCGGGTGATGTCGATTGTGGTTTTGATGGTGATTGCTTGTGTTCGACGGCGATGATATTCGCATCGCGTCTGGTGATTGTGCAACGACATCTGGCGACGTCGGTCTTTCCTGCTTAATGTGTATCTCGGCCTCATTCAGCGTTGTAATTGCTGAATGTGTCTGACTTTTGTCCCGTTCCCTTTCTCTTTCTCGCTCCCGTTCGCGCTCCTTTTCCCTTTCTCGCTCTTTTGACAGAATGCTCTTGCGCGGCGCGAGGGCTACATTCGGCTGAAACGACCGCTCGAATCGCTCGCTTTCGGTGTGCCGGACGACCCTCTCGGGATTCTGCAATACTGGAGGTTCTTGACTGAAATATGGCAAACTGGCAGCCGCCGCAGCTGCACTAGCCGCTGCCGCCGCTACTGGTGAATATGGCAAATGAAGAATTGGCTTCGGAGCCCACGGTCTAAACGCTGACAATTGTTCCCTTTGCGCGCAGTGCGCGTAATAAAGCGCCTGTTGGTATCTCTGGTACTCCAAGAGGTACGACGATTCATCGATGAGTTTGGCCTTCTTCGACGGAATGTCCAGTGGCTCTCGTTTGCATGGGGGCGGCACGATTATCGCTTCCTCCATCATTTCAGCCTAAAAAGTAAAATGGAACTTGTTAGACCGAAGAATAGAATCATGAATAATTTCTTACAACTAAATATGTTCTAAGAATACTCTAAGTCTTATAAAACTCTATGTAGCTTTTTTATTTCAACACATCCTTACCAAACAATTATTCGAAAGATCAAGTTTTCCTAATATTTTTATTGATTTTCTTACTTTTTAACAACTTAGACTTTAGTGGTGGCATTAAATGGTTAAATCCATATTAAAACCTTGAATAAAACGTCGTCTTTTTACTATAGGGCAACTCAATTTAACCTTTACGTTTTAAACGTTTGTCGGCATTTTTGTAGCCTTGTTGATGCAGAGAAATACTAATGAAATCCACAAAAAAAAACGATAGGTGACATCTTCAACTTAATTGGTTTAATTGGTGACATTTCACCACCTAAACCCGCATACTTTCACGTGATAGGAAAATCGTTTTGTTGTACCTTATCTGTTTTGCTAGATCGAATAATGAGCAGGTTCGACGACGTTGTCTGCGTGTCCGACACCAGACCCGTCGCAGCGCCCCAGAGTCAGGGCTAGAGCAGAGTAATAAAGAATGCAAGTCGGTGTCGAGTCGGTGCAAAGTGCAACGACTACGAAATAAATAACAACAATTTGCATGAGTAATGCTATCGGGCTGGGCATATGAATGAAGTCGGGGGCGCGCGATTCGTGAAATACAACGCCAACGACCTATACCCAGAGCTGCATGCGGTGCAGCAAAGTGCACTAAGTTTGCTGCCGCCGGTGCTGAACCCTCGCAACGGAGGTAAAGGCAAAAATGATGATGTAGTGGATATGGGCGCGATGCACTCGCTCCCAAAGCTGGGACCTTTCGGTGCAACAAGTGTAAATTAAGAAGTCGCAGCAAGTGATGATTTAGACGGTGCGCGGTGCGACCGCGATGCATCTCCGCAGAAAGACGGGGATGGAGCGGAGGACGGTGCGGTGGGCCTTAGTATTTCAATGGCGCACCGGCTACAAATGGATGGAAATTAACTGATGAGAACGGTCGCTGTAGGAAATTGAGATAATTGCAAATTGGATGGCTTTGTACGCGTAGGCTGGACTAAATCTCTTCCACTTTAATTTGACGGCACAGCCTTGAGTGCTAATTTGATTGCATATTCATGATTTCATTAAGAATTTTATGAGTTATGTCAACAGTCGGCGGCGAATAATGGCGACAAATTGGCCTCTGGCTCCAAGCATTAACTATTTTGCCCAGGAAAAACGCCCATAGTTTTCAAACTATGGGTTTTCGTTTTTACACTATAGAGCAATTGATTTTTGCGCAAATCGCATTACTGAAATAGCTGAAATTTGTAAAATATGTGGTAAATAGAATTAATCCACATGCGATGGAGTTGATTCGTTTACCAAAAATGAATACGCTTAGTTTTAACCCTATTACCTTGATCCGGCGAAACAATTTTATGCTATTAATCACTTATAAAAATAGATTAATGTATCAATGTGTAATTTTTTTACGTATCACAATCCTTTAAGAGATTGCAGCATCACGTGGCAATCCCACTGCTGTCATCAATTTTGTATTAACATGGCGACTAAGTACTTAACAAACAAATTGATTTTATTAACGTTACTTGAAGCGGAGGAGAGTAGTCGATAATTGGCAGCTGTTTATTAGCCAGAAAGTCGCTGAAATTCAATAATTCTTTAATTAATTATTACTACTCAGCTTGTGATATAGTGGCGCTGTAATCTGCTAGAGGGTCGTAATATTCAAAAATGTTATTATTATTATTGAAAATAATTTTGGTAAACTATAATTTCTTAGCGATAATTAAATATGTCCAACAGTTTATGAGAAAGATTGAATTAAAAATGACCACCATAGAAAATTATAAGCTTCTGTACACCACCCGGAGGAGGTTAATTAGAGAAGCATTAATCAAACGATATTCAATTAGAGAGTTGGGCGGCAGTCAACGAGGTGCCTCGAATCTATTTCTTCCGCATTTTTACGCTGTTGGCTTCATTAACTTATCAATTTTGCCCACCGCCAGCGCGACGAAATGAAGATCCAATGTATGTTCCTCCATGCTAGAATCAATTTCGAATTCCTGAAAACCAATCAGACAAATTCGCCATGCATTTAAACTAGTACGAGGGCCAGTCATAAAACCATATGATCGGTAATGATGATCGTCATCGCGATAGTCGTTACCAGAGACCGCGTCTGTTTATCATCGAGCGGGTCCCGCTCGAGTCTGGGGCAAGGTTCCGGACACGACCACCGCAATAAAAATGACTCAAACCAGAGGTCTCTGACTGGCTGCGGCTCCACTTAGATGGTATCGCGCGATCGCCACTGATCTAATGGGAAATAGAAGACAGGCTAGACGAGCGTCCAGCCCGCGGAATTGGTGCGAGCACCTCGAAGCGCGGTCGGTCTCAAGCGAAAGACCTTGCCAGGTTTTGCCAGCGAACACCATGTGATTTGTCACACTCGAGTGGCTCTGGTTGAGGCTCGTAACGGGCAACTGATGGGGATCGGTATTTACGGGTCTCTTTCCATTTTATAGTTATGGAGCTTAATGGGGTTGTTTTGCCTTAGCCCGCGGACCCAAAACGAAGGAGACCTGCAATTTATGGGTTTTGAATTGCCACACATGAGCCCGGAGAGTGATTGGGATCTGGCGCAGAGATGTGTGCAAATACGGATGGATAACGATCGGTCGTTGATGCTCGTATATAAGAGCCGCCACTCTTATACGTTTCAGAATTGTCAAGGTCTTTTATTGCCACGAGTTATGCTCCTCAGAAAAACTGTGACGGAAAGAAAGTAGATCTATCTCGATGCGACACGGCAGTTTAATTTGCACTTGTTCATTATAAAATGTGCTCGGCGACATAAATTTCCCTCGGTCGTGATTTATTGAGCGCATATCGTAAAATATAGACGGCATATATCTGGGGCTTTCGAAACAAATTCAAAATTACTCACCGACTGTTATAGATGAAGAGATTGCACGAGTTTTTATAAATCAACTGTAGAATTCTAACCTAGTCCACCTCATTGCATAATTATAGGCTTATGAATTGAATACATACTATGTATATCGATCGATTTTATGGAGAAGACAAGACCTCTATTAAAACGAATCTTGTTTGCAAGAAACATACAGTTTTATGTCCTTTTTTTATTAAGTAACTTCTCTAACAAATACTGCATGAAGCTCATCTACAATACATAGATTTGATTTGATTAATTTGATTACGAATTTTTTAACCATTTTAATGAAGATTTTATTATTATTTATCCTCTCTCCTATCAGTCTAAAACAACTATTTTTCAGAAGAAAACAAATCAAATGGCTCTGCAAAAAAATCCACTAATTATAACAAAGAAACAACAAAACTGTCTTTGTGTTTTGTCAGTATCTACAGCAAATTAGATTTTCGCCTTTTTGAAATAATTTTTTGGTTTTTAAAAGTATTGTCAGCGAAATTTTGAAGGTAAAATTAACCCGGACTCCTAACATATGAATATGCGCCCTGTCCGACGTTAAAGAGTCGTTTTTTTTTTAAAGTCACGACGATTCACCTTATAACACGAATTATAAAAAAAGCATAGTTCGCAAGATATAACAATTGTTCTGGGGTCAGCTTGAACTCCCAAGTTATGTACTGTAGGACTGTAATTTAATCCGGGATTAAAAATTATGATTACGTTAGATTCGAAGTTGGTGAACTTTAAAATAGTACATATCAACTTTCGATCATATATTTTTTAAAGGATGTATGAAGCACTGAAATTGTACAATAATGTTGAATGAAAATTGAGAATAAAAATGAAATAATCGGAAACTATAACGACTTATGTGTTTATATTTTACATATAAACTTAATTTTAAAAACGCAACCCTCCTGTGCACATGTATTTGGATGCATTCGAGGAATTTTCGCATTTGTTTGCTCACCTTTTGCGTTCTTAATGAAATAAGAAAAACTCCATCGAATTCCAGATGCAGTTTTTCTCTGCAATCAGTTTATTCAGTGCAGTCAATAGCGCAGTGAATTTTCAATATTACCTATATTAAATGAACTCTAATGAATCTGTTTGTACAACTCTATTATTTTAACTCGATATTGAAGTTGTACTGCGTAAACTTTGGGGTTTCATCTAATAGTAGAAAAGAGGAAATTTCAATAGGAAGGTCCAATTATATGTACTTTTGTGAGGCAAAGAATAATGGGTCCTATTTTAACTTGGTTTCGTAAAAGCTCCAATTTCAATTGTGAGGTACAAAAGCATACTCCTCTCCCTACGACATGTCCATGTTAAAATCAGGCTAAAATGAGACCTCGTCGATTCTCTTTTTTCCTTCTGGGTTGCGGCGGACTACTGTCCAATTAGAAAAACTGGTCTAGTATGAAATGGCGGTATGTTCTAGATAAATTGAGACTAATATAAAACAGGTATACTATAGAAGGAACAGTCCCTCCGTCAAAAGAATCAGTTACAATATTATCTCATGTATCATTATCTTTGCAAACACTTGCACCTAGCAGATAATAAACAGCAATAATGAAGCGCTGATTTATCGAATTGGCCAAAAATTCCTAGATGTACTTTCATCAATCAAGCAGAAAAAGCCCTTTCAGTGCAATTTTATCAGTAAATTTGCATAGTCCCATTCGGTAGACTTTCCAAATAAATTGTGAAAAGCGAAAAATTCATTTCAACTCTTTTGCTGCAGCGCTGAAAACGGTCAAATTAATTACCCTAGAGGTCGCGCGCTTTTATCGTCCGCGCGATGCCTCCCGGTTTGATACCTGGGTCAATTATGCCGCCCACGACGCGACTCCCGGCCGCCCCTCCTCTTCACGCAGTCCGTCTGGCGCTGAGCCATCGCATCGCAAGGTAACGCGGCTATCGTCGTCTGTTCAACGGCCCGGCCGCGGCCGCTGGAATCCACCTCACTAAATTCGGCTTTATTTGGCCGACGTGGGTGTGTCAAACTCCACTCAATCACTTTGTCTCGTCGAGCGCTCGTTCGCGGGGCTCGTAAAGGCCAACGAATGGAGAAAAAAATTACAACAACGGCGCATAAAAATTTGAATATTCCGTCGTAAATAACTGCAACGGCGCGGCGTGGCGTCTTCCTCGCCTTCCTCGGTGAAAAGTTGATTGAACTTGAGTTAAGTTGGGAGCGCTCCGGCGCGGCGGCGACGGCGGCGTCTGGTTGCGCGGAGGAGATGCGATGCGATGCGAGCCCACCTTCGCGGCAATGAAACCGCGCACAGGGGCAGATATGAATTTAATGAGATTTCTGAAATTTAATTAACCCGTGATTTGCGTAAAGTGCGCCTGCATTGCGGCATGTCTGGAGCCGCTCCTCGCCGTCTGATCGGCGCGCTACTCGTTAGAGCGGCGGTGGGAGGCGGGTGGCCTCGGGAGGTGATGATCGAAATCGCTTTTCAACGGAAGGCCTAATGGTCCTCGGGCAATAAAATTTTATCTGCGGGGGTCTTATCTCGCGGCCCGTTCGGTCGGCTCTAATTGAAAGCAATAAACTCGGGGAGATACCGAAAAGTGTTGGTGAACGAAAATTGGAAAAATATTGCTTTCGTCGAAGAAGGTTAATTGTCGACCTGCCACTGTTGCTTTACGCACATAACCTTTTATTATCCCATTCGATCCCATAAAATCACCCAGTTCCACAATAAAAAATACATTAGATGACTCAAAGATCCGTCTTTTTCCCCGAAAGTTGCTCTGCAGAGTTCCGAAAATATATTTCATTTTAAGAGTGGTCATCACTGCATTGCTCTTGTTATTTTCCACATTATAAAAATTAATATTCCTCACGAAATAATTCTTTCAAAGTATTTTTCGTACCTTAAACTCTCAAAAGGGGGCTTTTAAATATACAGTAGTTCGCTTTCCACCATCTTAATAACTTCGCAAAATCTATAACACGTTCTGTGCCGGAATTTTCAACAAAGCTTTAATGAGAGACTTATGTATATGTAAAAATGCATTTGACGAGAGAGAGCTTTCATTTGTGAGCCGTTTTCGGTACACGCTGCATAGAACGTGTTTCAAGGGGGCAGACCATTGTAACAGGCCTAAAAAGTGGAGGTTGTCTTTAATAATTTACCTTTTAAACAATTGATATGATACAGAACCAAATTTTATTCTTAAATAAGAATATTATTAGATACATAAATTAACGTTATTCAATTAATGCTTTAAAACGCTTTTCAAACTGGTGGCATTGGTCTGAAATTTGAATTTTATTTAATTGAGATTTAAGGTTATCCGTCAAACCAAAGGTTATTGTTTTGAAATTAAAATTTCTATGTCGAACAGGTCATACTTAATTACAAAGTTTTTAGCCTTTTTTAAAATGATTACAATATATTAAAAAAAAAAAATCAGGACTCCCATAAGACTCCCAAAATTCCCACCACTCCAGGATGCACGAATCTTAACGTTATTTTCTAGGTTGCGTTCAAAGAAAAAACATTGATTCATAGTGGAAGATGTTTTTAATGATACTCTTACTTAGCAATAAAAATTTGATTAATATCATATCAATATCAATCATAACTAATGAATTAACTGATGAAATTTAAAAACGTTAATGGCAAATGAAAGTTACCCTATATTATTATATATAACTATTAATTACAAAAATTTCCAAAGAAATACATACAAACATCCCTTAATTAGTTTACTACGAACTTAAATGTAGTTTTGGTTGTTCGGAATGCAAATACTTTTGGAGGATTTCTTCGTTGTAAAAATTAACCAAAGGTTTAGGTTCGTCAGCACTGAGTGTTAGTTGATGCAAATGAATTTTGCAATTACTATTGTTCAGTTTTAGCCGATAACGAAGTGAGGCGACGAAAAGGAGGAGCCGGGTCGAATTCGCAATGTGCATAAATTTTTAGCGATTCGCAGAGGTGGTAAAATATGGAGAGAATTGCGAAAAAAAAATTGAATCGACCTTGACAAATTGCCTTTCAATATTTTGTCCGTCGCGACGGCCTGAATTCCGCGCGGGATGAGACACCATTGTGGTGGACATCGCCAAAGTAAACAGATAAATAAAAAATATATAAAAAGACGCGAGTGGCGTGGCATTGCGTCATCATTGATCTCTGCTCGAAATTTATTTTATTTGCTTAAATTCCTCGCACCGTATGCGGGCAGAAAATGAGCATCCAACGACCGTTCAGATGGGTCCTTAAGGCTGCTTTGCCCAGCCCTGCGACATTCATGTCCTGATAAATAAATAAGGAGCTTCAGGAAATAATTTTTCTGTCTTTCCGCAATTTTTCCCTTTTTGGAATTTTATAGTTTTCCTCGTATTTTTTTTTCCTTTTTACTGGCGGATCAGAGAAATTCGCTGGGTCATGTGATTTTTTTTTTGCCATAACGATAAATCTGGAGATGCTGACAAACACCCGGAGGCGAGCACACCCAGCGCGATGGATCTCATTTTTATGGTGGTGCCCGCCAAATAAATTATGGCGCCAACTCCCCAAAATTCGAGGGATTTTTTAAAATCGATTTGAAGAGGGATATTTTCTGCTGATTTCGTGCAATAAAAGATTCGCACATAGTTGAAAGCCGTCGTAATGGATGTTCGCTTAATGGCTTTCGATTCGCCGGGGATTTGTGATTGTGCCCGACTTTTCGGATTGTTTAAGCATTTAGCATGAGATTTTCGCCAGACAGGTGCGAATAACGCGAGAAGGGGTTTATTTGAAAACTGATTAAATATCGGAGGAGCATTTCTCTATCAAAGTGCATCTCTGTATAATCGGAATCAATAGGAATTAGGAGTAGATTTTTGGTTTAACGTTCTAGCGTCCAAGAGTTGAGTTTAGCGGTGGAAAAAGCACGGTTTTGTTTCGACAACAATCCGTGAGACTAAAAATAGTTGAGAGGGCAATTTGCATCGAAGACAAAACAGAATTCCAAGTGGATCAAAACAAAAACATCCGAAGGTCTGCAGCTGGGTGCGATTCCTCACGGCTCGAGATAAAACATAAGAAGGCCATCGCGAGTAACGCGAGGCTAGGAATCATAATTGTTAGGAAACAGCGCGCGAAAATGCGCTCCAAGCGCGGCTCAGCACTTCGACAGGGGTGCTGCTGTGATTCGCGGCGAATATTATACTCGATTCGCGATCCGCGAAAGTTTATTTATGTTATTTTCACGTTCGTCACGTTTTATTTGCTTCTCATAAAACCTTGTCGCCAGGCGAAACGTCTCATGAGCGGGAAAACCACGTGATGGCTACGATTCTGGAAATTTTTTGGAGTCGATACAAGAAACAGCGGAGCAACTGCGTCCACCTCGCGGAACACATCAATTAAGCCAATTTGCGACTGTATAAAGTGATTGCAGGACAATTTGGGGCCATCCTTGTGTTTACGATGTAAGTATTGAGGTGGTAAAAGTGCTATTAAACCTCTATAATTATCGCGAGAATGCGCAATAATTTAATATAATTATAGACGAGGGACTGCTTAACCAAATGGAACCATGAGATCTTAAGGCACAGGAACATTCGCCACGCGGTGGACAACGACAAGTAGCAAGAACAGGCCAAACGAGATTCACGAGACTCAGTAATCTTTAGCTCCACAAAGATCTCTTTTCGTGAGAGATTCAAAACTATTATGCATGAATTATGAAGCAAAACTACACAAAGAAATTTCTTTACTATATTCTGGGAGAATACGCTTGGTTCGATGGACTATACTCGTATATCAAGACTTAATGAAACTTCGTCAAATATGGAAAAAGGGCTTATGACAATATCTTGACCATTTATATTGATGAATAAATTAGACGGAATCCAGTCGGAAATTATTATTCCAGGAAAGTATAGACTGAAATCAGACGGAAAAGATACTGAAAACAGACGGAAATTTGTAAATTTTTGGACTTAGAATTGTTTGCTAAAGCACACCGAAATTTGTTAAATATTGTACTTAGACATCTTAGAACTCCAGCTACGGTTGAAAAAATAAAAATGAATATAAACTAAATTTACCTTTTTTTTTTTGTTAAAGGGCAGTATTTTGGACTGATTTCCGTCACTCTTCCGTCTATAAATTACCGATCATTAAGATTACAGTGAAATTTTGATATTATGTTCTATTTTTAATATAGATTATTTGGCATTTCGATAATTTAAATTAAGAGTTTTACATATTAACGTCTGTTATTAATTTTTGTTCTTATAAAAATAAATACATTAAAATAAATTGCAAGATCAAATTTACTTTGGCGGTGTTAGGATATTTTGCTCTTATAAAATATGTATATTGGCTTATTTACTTTTTTATTATGTTTTTATATTTAATCCCTGTTAGACATATCTACAGATTCGACTTCGGATTTATTGCTTCATATTAGGTGTTGTTCTTTCTGCTACACACAATATTTGATATCTTACTTTCTATTGTTTGATTTGCATTATTGTGTTTTGTTTTTTTTATATAATTATGCATATCATATTAAACCCATTCCGTGCCGAGTTCACATTTAGGCAAATATTCAACTGTGCCCAACCACGAATATCTAGATATGTACTCGAGATTGGCAGTGAATGAGTTAATTATATTCGTCCCAAAATATTGAAAATTGCCAGCTTCTCGAGTATCTTGTTTTTATGGAACACGAGGATTGTCTGAGATGCCAATTATTTAGTGTTGTAATATACTTACATAAAAACTTGTTATGGTACTGCAATGTGATAATGTCTACTAAAAACTGACTATAAATTTTAAATTGCAAACTTGATTTCGCATTTAATCAAGATTTCAGAATCTTGAATAAACTTTGTGAATTTTCGAACTTTGGACAGTGGGTATGTTGGATTTGGTATTTTGGTATGTAGACAACCGAACACATTTTTACATTATATAAATACATTAATACATACATAAGAGAATGGATGCTATTGTGTTTGGTGTTTTGGTAAAAAATCTTGCAAATATTGCAGTATATTGAGGATTCTTTTTTGGTATGGAATACTGAATGAATAGGTGAACATTTTAAAAATACATAAGTCGGAATTTTTAACCGACGCTGCACAGATGCTGAATGCGTCCGCCCTAGAAAGGCTGACTGATGCATGTCCTGTCCTGTTACAGCAATTAATGCGCATAACTGACAAATGCAATTTCGCAGCAGACGTTCCGAGATAAACATAATTCTAATGATTACGGCCGTGCGGCCATCAGTTCCTGTTTGCTGATACTCGCCAGATAGCGAACCTGACCTCCGCGAGGCGGCGCACAGCCGGTCAGAGGAGCCCTCGGCGGTCCGGGGAACGGAGCGGCGGAGCCTCCGTCCTCCATCATTTGGAGAGGCGCTTCGCCAGCCAGCGATGCTGCGTTAAAACGAAATTAGCTCCTGTTCTAGCCAGCCGGGCAGTCATTCCATCAATCGGATGATGGGGCACCTTTAGCGCTCCGCTGGGCCTGGTGCCGCACCCGGCCGCCGCCGATGATAATGATATCCAGCTGGATGCCCCGCACCGCAACCGGCAATCATTCAAAATCAGATTTGCGCGCACTGGCAACTATAAAGCGGCTGTAGGGAAATGAATATCGCCCGGGCATCACCTTCTTCTGTCCAATTCACCGCGGAAATCTTCTTCAAGTGGCCGCCGCTCAATTCACCTTGAGGTGAGGAAAGAAATCCGAATGGGGCCCCCGACTTGACTTGGCTCGGTGGTCTGCTCGAGAAGAATCCTCTTCTGGCCGGTGCGCTTTGCAGCCGACGGTGCTGCGGCCGGTGGATTTCTAGCAGCAAGAATTTATAATTATAGGAGGTCATTAGAGGAGAAGTAATAATTGCATCACCTGAGCATGCAATTAGCAGCAAACTATCATTAAAATTCCCACTTGGGAAGAGCCCTCCACGCTGAAAGGAAGACGCGAGAGGAAGTGTTTTACGAGTGGTCGTTTTTAGATTGCCCCAAAGCACCCGGATGAATGGTCCAGAACGGGGATACGGGGGGATATTGCAGTCGTCAGGATAGATTTGCTGCTGTAGCTGTTCTTCGAATTCCATAAAATTTCTATATTTTGGAATCTCGGGAGATCTTAATCAGAAGACACCTCGCGAAACGAAGTGGATGTAATGGGGGATTCGCAACTAAGAGAGATCTTATGATTTCTGACTCTGCAAAATTGCGTCTTGAAGGTACGCTGCTTGTAAATTGGGTAATGACTGAACTGAAAGGCGAATACAAGAAATAAGAAAAGTTCGTTAAAACTTTTATTTTTAAGCAAATCCATCTTCTAAATCAGAAAGTTTTATATATCTAATTATAAAACCACGAGTTACATATTTGAACTATTTCGATGATGGCTGTTTTAATTAATCCAAATAAAAACGCTCACAAACTGATTCTGTAAGGATGAGAATATATCCGCCTTCAGTATCCAAAAGTTTCTCTAAAATCAATTGGATTAGGGGAATCTCCGATTTGCTGTATTAGTGATTATACCTTGATTGCGTTTCCTTCTCACTTGCATTGATGCTATCATAAAAAGGGAAACTTAACATTTAGAACATTATGATTTCCACAACAAAAATTAAATAGCTTAACCGGCCAGTCGAGTATTAATATCCTTTTAAACTTTAAATGTATCCAAGAAGTAATAGTAGCTATATCATAAAAAGATACTAAACAGATATTTTTTCTAGGAAGAATCATTTGTTAACCCTAGAAAGCCGCCATAACCTTCGCAAAATCGCCGCTAAAATCGGCGCTTACAATAAAAATTATGTCCAATTTATTAGGGAAACATATCGTATTTAAGCATTATTGTGGCATTAATTCTGATCAATTCCTATAAATGTCCAAATCCGGTCATAACAATTTTTAAATTTCGTATAAATATTTCTCATTAAAAATATGATTATATTTAACTTCAATCTTTTAAGCCATTTACTACTAATGAGTTTTTTTTTTATAATCATAATTATAGGAGGAACGAAAAACGGAGAACGCCAAGTTCCAAATTATTTATTTTCATATGTGCTTTTAGTATCCATTTCAAGTAAGAAAATCATCAGCCAGAAACTTTTACCAGACAAACTACTGAGCTCTAATAACCAAAATATACCATGGACCAGTGATATAAAGTAATTAGGAGTTTATTGGAAGTACAGCAGAATAAAATATTAAAAATGATCACTAGTCTCCCCTAGAATTGCTCGACAAAACTACTTCAGTATCATACTAACACAAAGCTAGTTGAGGATATCTGCACTATAAACATGAATAGATTAGAAAATGGTAAAACATATAGCACTAAGGCCCTTACAACATAGAGATTTGCCCTGATAGTTAAGTACTTTTTTGTAAAGTTTTTTCTTTCCTTGACAATTTTGCGACGTTTTTTTTCTATTCTGTTCTTGAGTAAAGGTATGTATATAACCCAGATTTTAGATTTTTATATCCTGCTAGAGCTTAAATTGAGTGATTTTCAAATCAATGATTCTAAACAAATGCCACAATTCTAATCGTACAGAGTGCATTTGAATTCGGTGGAAGTTCCACATGGTGAACCGACGCCATTCGCGATCAAGGCTACCATCGATAGAGTCATTAGCCTCAGCCTCAGCGTCTAACACGCGCAGCAGCCCTACGTGCCAGAACCCAGAACCCTTTTTTGCACTCGGCACACACATGCATCCATCGCCTTAGAAAATCCCAAGATAATAAAATTCCTCCCTTTTTCGGTCTATTCACCTCATTCCCCTTGATTGACCAGGTTCTCTTTTTTTGTCCCTCTAACAACCAAATAATGCATTCCGCTCGGGGCTCAGCCTCTAATCCAGAAGAACTAGATCTTTTCTTTAGGTCTGCCTCCGCGATCAAAGCTCACTAGCTGCGGCTGTTCCGCCGCTAGAATTTCGAGAAGCTCGGACCACTTGTCTGTTTATTTTACCTTTTTTTGCGGTCTCAACTCTGGCGACATGGGAGTGCACGAGAAATTTCTGGAGGATCACACACAGCAGTATCACATCACGTCATCGGGCTGCGACCATGCAATATTGCAAATTAAATGGGAACAAGCACGAATAAAAAAGAATTTTGAAAAGTGGACAAATAAAATTTCATTGCCCTCTGTGCCTGTTGCCGGGTCGCGCTTTATATTTTATTTTATGTGGGTATGCAGCGACAATGGCGTTGTGCATCGCCTGATGTATGAACCTTTTTGGGGACGGCGGTCATTGTGAAGAGGCTCGCAACATAAAGGCGCAGTTCCTTGTTGCTGGGAACAAGATTCGGGTTAAGAGCCAATTCCATGATTCGTTGGGCTCAACGGGTATTTTTTTACTCCTTTGATCAAATCTTCCACATTGCATGCGCTGGTGGATGGTGGTACAAATGCCAGCGTTGGAAAAAAGAAAAAACCCTTGCGATGAAGCCAAGAAAAGTAATAAGAAAGGATCCTATTTCGTGCTGCGCGTGCAGAAAACCATAAAACTGCTCACCCACTATGGTGCCAGTAATCTTAAACTGCAGACCCAAAGGGGTTATTACCCTATTATTATGATCGGGACCTTGAATTTACGTAATTTAGATTTTAAATTTCAAACCCTTCCTAAAACATTATGTTACCTTCTTAGAATTATTATTTTTTTTTTTCCAAAATTTTGGGTCTTGACCCCAAATTCTGGGAAGTTACCTATTTTTATCCATATGGCGTGCAATAATATCGTAAAACCGATCCCACCCGCTTTTTTTCTTTTTGATAGACTTAATGAAGAACTTTTTAGCCGCATATATTATTTTTTGTTTTGGGTTTCTCTCAGAGGTTTAGAATCAGGTATATTTTGCGTTCTTGATTTTAGTGTCAATCAATGTCCCTGAGTTTTAAGTTATGGCGTTTCAAACGGAAATTTGTTCGCTATTTCTAAAGACAATTTTTTGGTATAACTTTTGAATGATTCATTTTGTGGGCAGGTAAATAGGTAACATCTATAGTCTTCTGCAAAATTGACGGTTGGTTGATTGGTTGGTACCTATCAACTACTATTGAATAGTATTTTGTTATATAGTTGTAAGTTGTAACGTAGAGATTATAAACAGATAACTTTGGCATCGAATTTCGACCTTTCTTTTGCGAAATAGCGCTAAAATCTACCAAAGTTAGTATATCTTCTGATTTATTGACGGTCATTTGAATTCCTACGATGTTTATTCCAAACTCCTTTTAGGCACTCTTAATAATTTGATTCAGAAGAAAGATTAATTTATGATAGTTCAATGTGGTTTGGCCGCCATATTTAATTTGACATCAAATTTTGAAAGAGCATTCTTGAAAATACCTGGATATGTACTGTTCACATAAATTTTAATCTTATTTTTGGAGTTTAACACCTCAAAGTTGTTGTTAAGATTCCAATTTGATGAATAGTCCTCAATATGGCGGACTGTCAAATTTGAAAATTTCGGTTCTTCCAATCTTTGATTTCAAATTTGTTGTCAACAGTTATGAATTCAAAATGGCCGACTATCAAAATCTAAACTTCATACGATTTTCGTAGGTATACATGGGTCGTTTTTCATTTAGTTTATTTTATTATGGATAATGTATATCAAATATGGTTTTTCGTACCACTTGTTTCATTATTTTGTTCATTTATATCCGTTGAGTTTTACTAACGTTTCGCAGTGGGCGTTGAAATTACGCCAAGTAATGTTTTAATAAAAGCTATGCCTCTGGATAAAGCATCTCAAATGCGCTTTAATTCAATCCATTTCACAGCCAAAGTCTGCAGTGGTTTTGTAGCATTTTTCAGAGCCAATCAAAGAAAAAGCCCAAACTCAGCACTTTTGGCAACCATCTCCTTCCGTGCCTTTTCAGAAAAACAGAAAAAATTGCGAAAAAAGGAACAAAGTTTGCAGCACGAGTCCGTACAGAGCACAGCTTAAAGCATCAGGGCTCCATCACGAGTCGGGGGATCTTTAAGTCCTTGTGCCGAAACGTGCCCTTAGAGGCCTCCATGGCAGCGACGAGAGCCCCAGCGCAAGGTGAATGGGGCCGGGGGTCTCCCCATTTTGTGTTTTTATCCGGGCGAAACTACACCCAGCAACTGACAAAAATCATATTCAGAGTTCATTAACATCTCGAGTGTATCCGTGCGGACTGGGGACAGGGGGCGCCGCAAGGAGCAGGCTTTTGATTTTGCCTTCTGCACTAGTTCAATGACACGATGGAATTAATCACGTCAAATTAAACACGAAAGCCAGAGGGCTGGTGTAAAAAGGGGGAAAAGAAAAAAAAAAGGAGAAATTCTCCAGAGCAAGTACACCTTCAGAGGAACATTTCAAAACATCGACCAAAGGGAAAAGGGCAGGGCAAAAGGGAAAAAGAGCGAAAAATAAGCGAAAAAAGGTCAGCCATTTGAATGAGCAGCCGGAGAAATGGCGCTTTGAGTTGCCCTCATGAATAAGTGGACTTTTCAAGAGCCGAATTTCTGCAATTTAATGACTGGAACGGGGCCCCAGAAACTTTCCGTAATTATTCGGCTGGGCGAGTGTTTGCAAACATTCGGGCATTGCTGCAGGACGACCAACACTGCAGGGGCCCCGCTTTGAATGGGAGCCCGCCCGAGTCCGGGTCAAGCCCATATAAAAACCGAAAAATCTTGCCAGCCTCTGGTTGCAGCAGCCCCTTTTCTGCTCCGTTTCAAAAGCGCCCTCTGTACTAAATAACATGGGCCGATGTTCATCCAACCTTCGAAGCCCCGGCAGTCTTTACCCCGCAAAATAAAAATAAAATAAAGAAATAAAAAACCCGCGCGGCCTTAATGGACCCGCGGAGTTTTAAATCAGAACAAGTTTTGCACGGCACTTTCAGCCCTCTCCTGCGCCGCATGGCATTGCGCTATTGAATTTTGACACGTCCGTCCGTCCGTGCATTCATCAAGAAATTGTCCGCGCAGTGTCCGCTCCCTCCCCTGGGGTCCCATGTCCCGGTCCCGGTCCCATTCATTATTATCGTCCGCGGTGGCAATAGGCCTGGGAACAAACAAAATATAAAAAAAAATAAAAATCGTGAAAAACGAGCAAATGCGGCCCCGGCCTGCGCGGGGGGCTCCGCTTCTGCGCAGAAAACTAGTTTTGCGCAGCGCGTCCCTTCGATCGGGCTCGCGATGGCTGCTAGCGTCGCGTCGTCCGGGTCAGAGCTCTTTAAGTGTTTCAAGGCCTCTGTTCGGTCCAATCCCGCCGAATTTCATCTTCTTTTTGCCCGTGAGCTCACCACTCACTCCCCTGCAGCCATTGTTCCCAGCGGCGCGAGAATTTCTTCTTCCTCGAACCTCGCCTTCTTCGCCGACTTCGCTGTCTTTTGAGCCTGCACTCGCGATGGTGCGGATCTTTGCTCCAAAGTTCATTTGCGGCGGCGCAGCGACAAAACGATTTCAACCCCTTGAGTAAAATAACCCCCGAATTTAGGTCACAGTCCGCGCTGCTGTGCGCGAACCGGCTAGGATCATTGTCGGCCGTTTTCAAGGGGTATTTTCTCAATTGAGGCCTTGTTGTCCAATAAATCACAGCTCTGGGCCTCAACATTCACGCCTTGGAAAGTAGAAAGCGTCAAACGGGGCAACTCCTCAAGTGGCTGATTGCTGCAGATTATCAGTGCTTAAGAGATGCATAAATCTTTTATTAATTTTGACAATAGAGGTCTCTTCTGCGCCGCAATTAGCGTTTGAAGATCGTAAAGCATCAAAAGTACACTTAATTCTTCTTTTGCACGATTTTGAAATAACATGGTTCACAAAGAAGCATCAAATTATTGTATTTGTTCTAAGACGAATTACAAAATAATTTTATATATAATACGGCACAGCAACTGATGAGATCGATCCTTGCAAGATATATACAATATATTGAAAAAGTAGAATATAGATCTTTATTTACTTATTTCAGTTATCATAAATTAATGATTTCATTTATAGACTTGTAAAACTCGAAGTAGCGTAATTATTTTAGTTATGAAATTGATCTACGTAATTTCCCTATATTATAAATAATTTTAATTTAAACAGAAACCAACGTGGTTTTGTAAAATCACACACTATTGTTTTTTTCAGTAAAATTATACTAAATAGATTTGCCATGGCGCTTCTACACCTCTAGGTTACACCAAATGGCTAACAATCAATCATTTTGTATTTTCAAAAATAAATTCATTCACACACAAATTCTTCTTATACTGTTCCTCATCTAATTTAATCTTTAGTTAATTAGTTATTATATCTATTATAATCCTATTAACCGGAGATTTTCTAGCTCTCACGACTAATTTTTACAATACATTCATAAATTCGGATTTATTTTTAGTTATCAAATCTTGAATTCATTCACTTTTTACCTTTATTTCCGAAAGTAATTAACAATTCCAATATTACTGCAGTTATAAAGGGTCAACGAATCTAACCTTTGAATAATCTTATATAAATTTGTAAAAAATATCGTTCGTAGGATGCAGAACAAATTATTTGCGCTTATTATTAAGTATCGTGATGATTGCTTAATAAGCTTTTTATTTCTAATTCGAATTTCAATTTTTTATACTTGTGGACTAACATTTTCGTGTTAAAATATCAGATGCGCTGTCGATGGTTTTCTAAAACATGGATTTTATATCATCCAATTTCGTGCTGATATAATTTGTGGAATCGCTGAGCAAAATTTTAATGAACGTTTTATAATTTCAACTCTTATGCCAACTCTACAAAATTATTAATTATGAATTAATTTTATCGCAAAACACAAAGGACGCAATCAAATAATATAAGAATATTTTATTGAAAATAATTTTTCATTTGTTATTTCGATAGCACTAGCCCCACAAGTGAGCATTAATAATTGAAATTATATAGCGCTAAATATCTATTACTAAAATTACAAAATATTTTGTTGAAGTGAGCAGCTCATTCGAAATTTTGCAGAACCACAGAGTAGCCAAATGCGTATTGTAGGAATTACAAAATGTTTTATTGAATTCAGTATAATTTTAAAGTATTTCACAAACATTTCTTTTGCAAGCTTTTATTTAATTTCGTCTGTCCGGAGTGTCGTGAAATATTGCAAGTTGAGTTTTACTCACTTCTCGATGTTTAACTGAGTTAAAATGCATGTTATGCAAAGTGCTTGGTTAGGATGCCGTACATTGAAAAAAAAAAACCTTATAGAATCATTTTGTTGTCAAGAACGGCTATAGGTGTCAAGTTGAAATGAATAAATCGGTTGGTTGAGTTCTAATTTCGATCAGATCAGATCCGAGTAGATCAGCTTAAATCGGGCAGTTAAGCTCATGAAGTGTCAGTTGTCAGAAGTGGAGTTGGGAAAAAAAAACAATTTCAAATTACTGAGGTAAATTATTGTAAAAATAAGGAAATTATATTGGAATATAATGCGTGGAGAACATTTCACGGTCACTTACTCGTAATTATATTCATTAGGTGAAACTAATTGGACCTTTTCCATCTAGAAGAAAAGGTAAAATTTGTTCTGCATAAAGTATTATAATTAATTTGTACATTGCTATTGAAGATCTAACTTCTTAAAAAAGAAAATCTTGTAACGATTAACTATCACAAAATGACAAATTGTCGAAAGCTTTGATGTAACTTGATCTACAAAAATGTATGGATCAGAAAAGATTAATAATTTATCTATATTAGGCTCAACGAACACGAAGCGTATCAGTTTATCTCTTCATCTTTTCTGGTCTACACCTAATATGATATACTAAGATCTACAGCTTCATAGTCTTGTAAAAAAATCACAGCATATTTTGATACTGACAGACTTGACCAGTTTTTATTCTTCAAAAGTTATAATAGCAAAATATTGAGATGCATGGTAAATACACAACAATTACTAAATTTTACGTCTTGTGATTATTTCCTAAAATTACGAATCAATTTTATTAATTACATAGTAACACCAAGGTTACCTTTTTTTCCGTTTTCAAATAATTGAAAATAACAACTTATTCAGAGTATGTAATTTATATTTGCTCATTTAATACTTAACTGAATAATACTTCTATTGTTACTTAAAGCCAATTTTAGATCAACCTATTATATGTTTTAGAATTAGTAGCAAATGTGCAGACCGTAATATCAAGCTGCAATACGAGTAGGAGTCATAGCATCCTTTCTATTTGGAATTTCATTGGTTTCATTTTACTAGAAAAGCTTGTTAACTAGCTTCAAGTGACTTTAAATGTTGAGTTAATTGAAGTGCACACTCCCACGAGGTCCCACGGCAGGGTTAAGTGCCACGAAGGCTGCTCTGCTCGAGCCCCCGCACAGAGGAAGGGATGAATGACTCCGTTTTGTTCGTTTTATACGAGGGCATTTGCCCTTTGCGTTGCGTATGCAACGGCAGCCCCAAAAGCGTGACCGCCAAAAGTTGGCGAAACCTTCGGCGGTACGCTCCGCTCCGCGCCGGACTGAGTTCATTCACACGGAGCGCCTTGTTTTTAACGCGGGCGCTCCGCACCCCATAAAATTTCCTAGAGCTGCACATGAACGAGCCACACAAAAAGCGCCGGGAGAGGCCCCCCGCGACCGCGGCGACGTCCATCGAACCCATGATGAGGCCAATGTCAATGACCTTTCGCCTCTTTAGAAGTTTCTGTTGCATGAATTTTGTCACTCGAAAAAAAAAGAAGAAAAGGATAGAAGCGCCCGCGGGAGCCCGGCGACAGGCAGCGTTGCGGCGACGGATGGAAGAAAGGTCCTCGACTTGCGTCGCATCTCCTTCGACTCATCACGTCGCATCAACGCCTTTTCTCCCGATGGTGCGGTGCGGTGCGCTGCCACAGTCGATAGTGCGGCGTGTGGTTGTGCGTTGCCCTGATGATGCTTAGGGCTCCTCTGCGAGGGAAGTGTTCGATGGGGCCCCGGATGGGGGTGGTTTGTGGTGCCTGACAAGGACGTCCTGGCCCCGCTCGAGTGCCAGGATGTGACCTTTGTTTCACTTTCTATTGGACCCCTGGGATGGCGGCGGGAGCGTTTTAGGGGCGATGCCACAATGCTTTTAGTTTAATGTAGCCATCAAGAGGGCCCATAAAATTCAGATATCGACTGGATATCGTAAAAGTGATAATAAAATTTCAAAGATTTTTGAATTGATGCCAGTCGGTCTGGTATGGGGAAAAAACTGGGAATATAACGTCTTCATCGCCTTCACCGCGGTGGAGAGAGGTTTGAATGGTCCCGACCGAGCCCTTTACGAGGGCAATTTAATTTATTAAGGAGACAACCACCGAAGAACTAAATTCGGCGCTCATTTTTCGTTTTTTCTGTTCTTTGTCTACTTCTTTTTTGTGTGATACATGCTTGGCTTAATCGTTTTATTGATCGTAAAATTTACGAGATTTCATCTATTGTGTTGCGAATTAAGGAATTTTGAAAGCTAGTTTCTGAGAAGAATTTTGACAAACAGTTAAGTTCTTCCCATTTTCCAATGAAGTTCGTAGCTTTATAGTAAAGTAAAAAATAAACCATTGCTTCACTATTCTCTTTTAGTATGAGCAGCACTATAAAATTTTTAACAGACAAAGGGGCGACATTTGAATAAGACATGTCAAGAATCCTTATCAGCTAAAAATCATGACGCTCTTCCAAACAATTTTACTTATCGAGGTTTTCATTAGGAAAAGTTATTTACTGGGTCGTTTAAGTAATTGTTTTAATCGTAAAATTCAAAATATCTTGGTTTTTTACACAGCTTAGGAAGATAAAAAACCACATTATACTATACTTCCGTAGATTGCGAATTCGAAAACAAAGTATTCCATTCCATCTCGTTTCCGAGAAAAATAGGATTTTAATTAAAGGGATGTTTCTTATCAAAAATTTTTAAAAAAATTAATTTTTTTCCTTGATTTTCTGAAAGTACAGGTAAACCTCCTATAACGTGATATACGTTACTTGAAAATACTCCGTTTTGGGAAATTGCGTTATAAGAGACACTAACTTAATACAAAAACTGGGATTCGCTTATGGTGTAAAATTTTGATCTTCATATAAAAATTAAAAATATCATGATTTCAAGTTTAATAACCAAAATGAAAAATAAAAATAAAAGAAGAGAAACATAATGTTATGCTACCAATTTTATTCCTCATTGTCACTTATAGTTGGTCGAGAACATTTAACTGACCTTATTTCAAAATCTCAGCTTGTTTCATCGACAATTTTGACTGCACTTCCATTAGTTTTAGGTTTTAAAAAATCTGCACACTATAGTATTGTGATATTGTGGGAAAATTTTCACATTTTCTAAATTCGTTGTAAAAGTACCGCGTTGTTGGAAAATTTCCGCTTTTTCCAACCGCGATGTACCGAAATCACGTTGTAGAAGGTTTACTTGTATATGCTTCCAAGAATTCCAACTATTTCGCTAGTTATGGTAATTTTCATGTAGAGCACTGGCGGCAGCTTTAAAACATTTCTGAGAATTTAAATACATTTTTCTCGAAATTATATTTTTACAGCTGGCAGGTTGGATAAACAAAAAGTTACCAGCCAATCAATCTGAAACTTTAACGCATATTTTTATTTTGTCACTGTCTATTACGTAAATCAAATTTTATTTTTTAAATACTGAAAAATTATTAGAACAAATTTAATTTTCAAAATGTAGATTTTATATGCACACTATTTCCACAATTTTTGCAATGTTTGAAAAATAGAATCTCGATTAAGTAGTAAAAGTTTCCGGACTTAAATTAAAACCATTTAATTTTAACTCAAATTTGGGTCAAAACTAGTTTAATTTGAGTCAATCCTGATTCAAGCTTAATTAAAGCCTAGCCCAAACCTATTTCTTTTAAATTCCATAAAATCGCTAAAGATTTTCGAGAACGCGAGCACATACATACGTACATAGAAAATATGCTCGTTTAATAGTGTAGGATAAATTTTGTATTCTTAATTTTACAAAAGCCAGTGACTTACGAGTATGACTATACAAAATAAAATCAACTTCGCCCTCAAGCATTGCGATACAATAGAATTGACAAGAAAAGCGCTCTCAGATTAGCTAAAAATATACGTAAAAAGTTCAACGAATTTGCCTAGCGACGACTAAAATGAGACTCCAGTGCTAATTCCAAGCAAAAGTTGTTTCTTGCGGAAAAACTCAAATTCTAAAGTTGTTGAAAATCCAAGAAAACAAAAATTTCTAGAGGAGGAGACATTCAAATGTCCGTGTAATTTACAAATTTATATTTTCTTCTTTTGCAATGAAATCCCCTCCGCCTCTGCAGCACCATACCCTTCGGAAGCACATCGTAATATTATATAAAGTATGCTGCATCCTTGTAGATTGCTCCGATGCTCATTAAATTGCACTTGCTGGGGGCTACTTATCCAAATTACCTAGAAAAACGTACAGAAGCGAATTTATTCAGAAGCTGGAAAACTGGTGGAACAAAAGCTTTTGTTCCTTAATTTTTCACGTTAAAATGAACCTGAAAATGAAGGAAATTCCTGGAAATTCGAGGAGGAAAAAATAGAATAAAACAGGATAAAAAAAAAAAGAACTTAATTTGGCTGCACCGCCTCAGTGGATAGGTAGGCCCAGACCGGACCAAGGCAATGCAGCAAAATCCAGGCAAACGAAACCTTAACGAAATCTTTTGTGAACGACTCCAGCACCCTACGAAAACAAAACAGCGCAGCGCTCTAAGGTTTCTTGTAGGTTTTTTGGGTTTCCTAGATTTCAATGGCGCAACAAATAGGCACTGCCCAAAACGAGCCAAATTTAAATTTTGGAAGACAACACAAAAACAAGGAATTGCGTTAAAACAATCGGGAATTTCAGGGACAAATGTTCTTTTTTTATTTAAGCCCCATATCCACCGATGCCCACTTTGTACAATTGGGAACTGTTTTTTGCTGGAAGAAACAAGAATTCGTATAAATGCCCCTTCAGATATGTCGGCGCGTTTTATTCAAGAAATAAATCTTTGATGAGTCTAGAGTGCCTTTGTGGGCTTTTTACAGACGTAAGACCCTTGAGCTAGCCGCGGGCCGGTAGTGGTCATATCAAATGGCACAAAGGGGCTCCGGGTGCAGTTCGGCTGAGGGGGCGAACTGAGGCATTCCATTTCTTGGAGTTTTGTTTATGCGGCAATTACGCCGCCTTCCGAAATGCTTCCTGGGGCTCATTTTGAGTACTTCGTACTCCGCGGCCCGTCCGGCCTTTTATTAGTCCATGAAATATGCCTACTCGCAGCCGTCCACCGTTCGCAACAGATAAAATTTTGATTAATCTTCTGTTTACGAAATACTTGCGTCAGCCGATCTTACGACGCGGCATATGTTTGCTTTTCTTAGCTTTTTTTTGATACTAAGGGCTCAGAATGGTGATTGATTCGTTACTGGGGCGCAAACAATCGGAGGATGCTCCAAGGGATTCTGAAGGAACTCTCGTGTTTATTTGCCTTCACAAAAGCAATTAAGCCGCTTAGCAGCTCATGCTACCGCTTTGGAAACGTTTCGAAATGAGGTTAAAATCCGCGAGAAAAGCCTTTATGTAAGAGAAAAAAAAAAAAAATTAAAAGTATAAAAAAGATTTACGTATGGTAACCTCTTATTTGTAGTAAAGTAACTCTACACTACATAAAAAGGTTGGTCTCATCTACTTAAGCTAAAATAAATATTTTCAAATAATAAGCGTTGCCGCGCGACGCGACTCTATGCTAATTTTAAAGATATTTCAACATTCTAGCGAAGGCGTCTATTCTTCTAATTAACTTGATAAAAAAATCACTAACTAAATAAGATAAAGCTTCAAGATATTTGCCTTCAATGACGAACGTTTTTTAACTACTAATGGTAAATTAGTACTATTAAGTCAAACTATTCTGTAGCTCTACGATGTAAGCATTGATTATTGGGTTTAATTGCAAAATTTAAGTCGTTAATTATCCCATCTTTAAAAATGTTTGATCTTAGAATGACCTCCATATGCACTTAAAGTGTTAACATACATATATATTTATTGTAAAATATTCAAATTATATGTATATACATACATATATGGCTTTTATTTGATAATCAAATCGAAAGGTCTGATCTTTTATTTCCAGCTTTTTCTACCTTGCAGTTGTTAATTTAAATTAAATACAAAATATATTTTATAGCCTAAACTAAACATATACTTTTTTTCCACTAGAATATAGTAAAACGCTACTAGAGTTGAGCTAGTGGCTAGTTAAATGAAAATTCCTAGAAACCTAGGTGAGAAATCTCTTGATCTTTCATGAAATTAAATTAAATTAATTTTTCCTTTTAAAAATTTACAATTCATAGTGAGATATTTCTTGATATTTCTATTAAACTAAACTGATTTCTACTTTTCAAAACGTGGAAATCTGGGTAAATTCCAGAAATCTTTGTTATTCCATTAAAACTTAACCGATTTTTCGTTAGCTTGATATGCAAATAAAATGTTTCCTGTTAATCTATTAAATTCAACAGTTTTTTCATTTTAATAAGTAGGAATTTTAGTGAATATATTGGACCATAGGCTATTAAAGAGTTGCTTGCGTTGTTTTGAACTAGATACGGTCACTTCACAAAATAGATTATGTACAGAAGAAATTGGACTATTCGAAATTACAGAAGAAAAAGATTGACCAACTAGACATTAGATAGTAACGATAAAATGAATTATATTTAAATATTAATACATACTAAAACAAAAATTTTTAAAAGGGTTAAGTTAAATTACAAGACAAGCGAATGCCCGATTCACACTGCCTCTTTTTCAATGTGATTTGAGCACATAACCCCAAAAGAAAAAGACGACATTACCTTCACAAATTTTTTGTAAGTATTTCAGTTCTGCTTATATTTTATTTAGTTTTTCTTATTTTTAAGTGAAATACTAAACTAATTCTGGTTGTGTATAAAAAAAAAAGATTATTAAGAGCTTATGTTTTGTTTTATTTTCAGTTAAAGATGCTAGAATTATTGCATTTCATTTCCGTTTTCCTTTAGAAAACTAGTCAAATTGCTTCGACCTTTTCACAATCGGATCTGGACCAAATTTAGCAGGACACTGCATTGAATTGAAATATCAAACAATTTTTATTTCGTGAAAATAAAATCGAATTGTTTTGTATTTTTTTGCCAAAAACTTAATCTACAAATTTGTTCGGTTCAATATTTGAATTTTGGATAGGTAAAAATCATGGCAATTTTGTAAATTTTCAAATTTTTTATATTATGTGATGGTTTATAAAATTCAATTAATTAAACGAAAGATTTCCTAAATAATCTGATCCGGATTTGATTGCGAAAAAAAACGCCTGGTCTTGCGAAGAAACGAAAATTATATTTATAAACATATCTTTGCTAAATGCGAATTCCTCTCGGTTACGGCGTAGTCTGGTAATCAAACTGTTTTAGCAGGTCTGCCACCGTTTCGGAAGCATTTAGAAACGAGGTCAAAACCTGCGAGAAAAGCCCTTACCGAAAAAAATGAGATTGCTTAAACCTCGCACCAAATTCCTCGGTCATTTCCTCGAAATATTGAACACTTTTATTGGTATCGCGCGCGAAAAAATATAAAACGCAGCGGTCAGCTGATATGCGTTTTTGCAACAGCGGCGCGACGGCAGCTCTTTTTGGCGCCTTTCGAGCCGTTCAGGGTCCGACCTCAGGGTCTGTCGCGCTGCGCGCCTTTCGGCCGCGATGGCATTTGCACAGAAATCGTTCTGCTCAGAGTGGCTCCTTTGGTGCACAGGTAAACAAAAACACATTTCAGCTTATGCAAATGCGCGCCGATATGAATATTTAATGAGCCCCCAGCGAAATTGGAGTTCGTCGGGGGGTAAATCACCGCTGGCTTGTTGCCGTCGCCGAAGCATTGACCTGCGCAACGCCGGATCGGAGTGCGGGCGCCCGCCGCGGAATCATTAATCATCGAGCAACGATGTGCACGTTGTCGCAGGCTAGTTACCGTGCCTCCTCACCTGGAATCGAACTTCGGGGACGGAGCCCCAAAACCAGTAACAACAGCCGCAGCCCGACGTACCCCCCGAATGGCCCCGGTAAATAGACTCGAGGTGAGCAGACAGAAATTTTTCGCCCGGGGAGGAGTGTGGGAGTTATTGATGAAGCCCACTGCGAGGCCTGTCAGTCGCGGGCCCGTGGCTTATTCGTGGAAACGTCGATTAAAGAAGTTTTCATTTCAATATCGGAAACTTCGGCAGCATCGCACCGCTCGATTTTTTATTAGAAACCGTGGGACGGATGCCTGGGCCTGAACGGCCTGTCGCACGCATCGGTATTTCCTTAAAAGCACTTTAACGCTTTTGTCAATACCTCTTGACCCACTTCACCTTTCCGAACGGGCGGATTTTCGGAAAGTTGGGAAATAAAAATAAATTACCAAAATTGAGAAACTGGGCTAGAAAAGTATAATGTCGCTCAAGTCAGTGACGCAAATCGGACCGCCAACAAAGTCAGCCTACGTGAAGTTAACGTTTGCACCTGGCCATCAGCGTACAATTCAAGACTACTTTTAGCACCTCCTTCCTCTTAAACCTTAAATTTTAATTCATTCTAGAAATAGACAATTTTATCTAATTAAGATCAATTACAAACGTTTCCGAGGTAAAAAAGTAATGCACCATGACCGCACTTATGTAAAACCGATACATCGCAACACCACGGCTGTACTTTTATAAAAATAATATATGCGGGGTTGTCTGCTTATACGTTGCAAATATTTTATCTTAAAAATATGATTTAGTTAGTCTACAGAGGTCCAGAAAATTTAAGTCAGAGTATATGGTTTATCTAGCACGTAGGAATAACACAGGAGAAGAGTCGAACAAATTCCAAAAACAAGAAAATCGCAGTATCTATAGAATGCTACTTTTTACAAAAACTGTACTTGATGGAATTTTTTGAATATTCTTTTCCTACCGGATTCACCATTAAATAAAATATCTATATCTAAGTATAGTTTTAAGAGCTATACTTTACATGATATAGCGTAACCAAAAAGATGAAGCTAAGAACTTTATTTTTAAAAAATGGGACGTTGGGACGCTACATCAAAGATGGATGTTGTTGATAACATTTGTGTAAAATTAAGATGAAATCTATTGAATAGTTTTCGAGATATTTACTCCATCGATGAGGAAGAAGTATTTTCCAGAAAATCACAAAAGTTAAAGGATTAGTAAAATAAGGTAAAAAAAAAATTTATAAAGTCAAACAATAAGAGTTAAAAACAAATCCTATTAGACAAAAGAAATCGTATACTTACCTATCGAAAATCTAAAAAACCTAGTAGGTATTTTATATATTTTACGATTTAGATGCAGGTAAAATTCTTTTATCCGCAGGTTTGAATTAATATTTCTTTAGAAGAAGTCAAAGACTTTGTATTTTAAAGAACTGGTCCCATTTTGCTTTAATGACTTTTTTTTGCGCGTTTGATCACAGCAAGACTCTCTAAATCGCAAAAGGCATTAGTGGTACCAATTTGGAGACATCCTCCAATGTTCGGCTATTTTTGAAAAAATGAGAATAAATAACAAAATCTCAAAATTCCCAGAGAATGTTTATTTTTTCTATCCACTCGTTGAGCACTTCATGTTCCAAACAACCCGAAAATTTACAGCATCCGGCGTAGCAGTCCGAGCAGCATAGCTTTTCTCAATGAAAAATATTTCGCACACATGTGACACACATAATCGTATCAATAAAAAAAATTGTTAAATTACCCCTCGGGGCAGAAGCTGTCGAGAAAAACAAAAAAAGCTAAGGCGATCCAAAGGCCTGGGAAGAAAAAGTGAAAACAGAAAAAATTTTGGTGCACATATGTAACGATTTGGGCTAAAAATATCGCCGAATTTTGGCAAGTGTCGCGCACTGTTCCGTCGGCTGCCATCGCACATTAGAGGAGCTTTCCGCGGGCGCAGATAATGCCTACATAAAGCGGCGACATTAATTTTGGCAGTGAATCTGCCGCAGTTCTCGGAATCGAAAGAGACAGTGAGCGGGACAGATAAAATTGAGTTGCCGTGACCTGGGCCCGAATTTTCATCGCTGTAACATTTTCTCGGGGAAATTATTTAATTTTATGCGCGGATTCTGGGGAAGCCCAAGGTGTCATACCACCACCGCGCCGAGCATCGCCAGAATCCCAGAAATTCTTCTTATAAGGAGTTGAGCAATTTCTACAACGTATTTCATGCTTACAATGTAACTAATTTGTTCACTTACGAGAATATGAATTTCTAGCCGACATACCTGAAAGAAAAAAAAACACTATGATTAGAGAATTGCTTTCAATTTGTGATTGCATATATACATACAACACAAAAAACAAATAAGTGAAAAATCTATGTCATGAGGTAGTTCAATATACATAGTAGATGTTATGGGAATAATTTAATTATTAGATTAAAGGTAACAAATCAACTTGTTCTGAATGTTGCATATACGTAATGAAGTTAAGATTTCGCATCGATATGGAAATATTTCATTTTATAATGTATTTAAACACAATCCCCAAACATAGAATGCTAGACCAACATATTTTTCTTCATTTATTATTTGACTTCAATTCAATGTTATGCTAATAAATGGAAAGTACCTAGATTAGCAGAAGCCCGATATTTTGGAAGAAACATATTTTAAACTATACATTAAATTGCAAATCTTCTTAAGTAATTCATTGTTCAGCGAAAAAGCATGTGTCGGGGCAAGTTGATTACAATTTACTTTCTTTAATTAGATCTATAAAATTACATTATTTATGTAGACATTTTTTTGTTCTATAACTACACAGGGGACTGTTTGCTGATTGCATTGCCTTTATTTGTGTTGCATTTAAAATAATTACAAAATATGTAAAATTGTGTTGTGTTTATTAATAGAAGTCCTTTGCATGCTACGACTGGATTTATCACAAAAACGTCTATAACTCCTCTATCTTTTAGTAAAGAAGTATCTACATTACCATAATTTTTGATATAACATTTCAAAATAATTTTGATTTGATTAATGTTAATAATATACATGAGGAAATTCTTAAAAATAACAGCATAGACTTAGGCGGGGATCGAATTCGTGACCTTCGAATTTACGCTTCAATGCTATCATGGCCACTGAAAACTTCAAATTACAAATTTGTTTTAAACCATTTTTAAGATTTCTATTCATTATGTTCTATATTCAGCACGATCTCAATATGCCGAGCATAACTTGCATCAATTGCACGCAAGTTTGAAAACATCAGTTTCGAGAAAAATCCATTTAAACGGCGTCATTTTGTTTAAGAAAAAAAACCTGATGTTAATTTTATGTTCGTACTTGAACATATGTTTAATAAAAGCCCCTTCTTTAAATTACTTTGGTGTTTATCATTTTCTTTAAAGAAATTCCTAAAAACGACTTATGTTACCTCGTAGCTTTAAGAGTCGCACCATTTTTCAGTTGGTTTTACTTTAGGAATTTTTTTCAGTATGTTAAAATTAATAAATTTGTTTGAAATGTGTAAAACTACCTTTAAAAGTTTCAATATGTAGGTACATATATATAGATTTTCAGAATCGTTAATCAAATCCATTCCTAAATGATATAGATTTTTTGTTAATTTCCAAGCGTTTAAAATGTATGTAACCTTTTAAGATGGAGAGCTTTTATTATTTTGCATTTTCCTGTTTAATTTCTTGAATTATACGAGTAGTAAGAGTTTGTAACGTTTTGTACTTTTATGATTGAATAATAATAATTATTATTATTATTACGGTACCTTCTGGTTGCTTCTACAATTGCAATTCTCTTTCGACTCTACAATTTTATTTCACTCTGACGTCGAGCTGCTTTTTGCACGTTCGCAGGTACCGAAGAATCAGAAAATTATCTGGCGATGGAACGATAACTTATCTGCGCAAAGTATTTCCCATAATTTACAACATCTCGACAAAAAAAGCGAAATGCACATGCACCGCGGTTTGCTAAGCGTGAAAAAAGGTCAGCGATTTTCCATCATCGCGAATCGCGACTCTTCTCCTCTACCTTGGTCTAGAATCTTGCGGCGGCCCCCCAGTGGCCATAAGTGGAACCGTGACGCCGGGGGGGAGCAGAGCATATCGAAACTTTCCGTGATAAGAGCCGCCGCGCCGCGCCGCAGCGCAGCCAGCCACCGCGCGAGCGGATAATGCACAAAAATTTCGAAACGATCCGCCGTGGTAATGACGAACGGCCTTGAATTATTGCGCGTGCGCATGCACCTTTACATAATGTTTCGTGCAGCGACCGCGGGCTCTGTGCCCCTGCCGTCGCGACGCCACCGCCGCCGCTGACAACGGTAGGCTGCGGAGGAGGGCACTAACCCGCAAATGTTTCATGACCTGTTCAAGTCGCGATCGAACCGCGACTTTTCGATTGGCTGCGGTCGCCGGGCACTTAGCATACGTCGGCGTCTGTCGTCCTCCTCCCCGGGGAAGAAAACAAAAAAAAAAACGGCGCCCGTTTAATGTTGCTGGTAGTGCTGCGCTATGTTTCGAAACGCTCAGACGATTACCACCGATCACCTGGCGAACGGCTTTTATCTCCGTCTGATTTAATTGTAATAAATCGCAATGAAAACTGCGTGCACCTTTTATTTTTATGATTAATTGCAGAGGTGTTATGCAATTCGCGGCGATCGACGGCATCGCTGCTGCTTCTGGAACCCCGCTGGTTGGGGCTCAGCTGTGCCGCAGCGGAGCGCCTCTCCGGTTCCATTCGAGCCCGTCCGGTCCAGCGACACCAGCAGCGGTGCGCGGCAGATTTCAGGTTTCTTTTTGCCGCGCAAACCGTGCAATTCGATCCGCGGGCAAACCGAGAACTTGATACGGAGCGCGCATATCGGGCGATAAGATATGCTCGGTTGATTGCTTGATAGATAGAGTGAACACTTAAGGAGGTATCGGCGTTCTTACGTTTCTGGCATCTGCAGGTCTCCGCGCTCGGCCGGTCGATTATTTCCCAATCAGACACTGCGGCTGGGTTGCTCTATGCGGGAAAAAAACAAGTGAAGTTCTGAAGATATCACGTACATATGTTGAATTCCTCATATTTTTCTCATATTAAAACACTGGGATGCTTCTTACTAGCAATGATGCTAACGTCATTACCATTAGTTTACCATTACAAATAATGCAAGGAAAATGAATTTTCGCTACTATTATAAGAAATGGTAAAGAACTTTCATTGTACATAATTAAAGGTTACTAATAAATTCACTATTCATGCTGACATAATTATTAAGCGTTACATTAGCCATTACTAAGCATTACATTGCTAAATTTAATTACTATAAGTAATTCTAATGCTTATTTGCATATCACTTATTGTGGTTGTAATTCTGTTTATAGATAACCCGCTTCAAAAATAAGGTAAAAGGGTTTATTTAATGTTAGAATTGGAACTATTTCGTATTCAAAATCCTTATTATTTTAACTCTCAAGAGAGGTACACGGTTATGGACAACCTTACCCTGAATGTGGGACTCGTTACAATACTAAACTATAATAAGTATACCGGGGGTGGTGGAAAAAAAAAAGTAACATCCCTCCACTAAACAATTCCCACCATAGTGACGTTGATCGATGAATTCTGAATGAGATAGAGTCAAGTTCAACGTCGGGGCGTCCTACACCTACGGCTTCTGAGCTATTACAATTTTTCATCTTAGGCCAAATATTGATATCTATTGAAAGCATCGAGGTTAATGTAATATATAATACATATTATGAATTTTTCATTTTTTAACGATTTATTTATTTGCTTGTCTAGAATAATTAGAATAATTTCAATTTTTTTCCTTTAACATACAATAGTGTGGAAAAAATTTTGTGCGTTTTTTTTAGGAATTATGCCTTCCTTTCAATTAAAATTGATTGTAGGTAGATTTACATTACAGTTTTGCACCTATAAAAAGATGTGTTGAATTTAACTATCGTTCAATTTGTTCTTGAAAACACAATGTGAATCTTGTTTTTATAAAAATACCCCGCGGAAAAAGGAATCAGCTTGGCCACAGAAAACAACGAGAGTTGAAGATCATTTTTTGAGAATTCAAAATCTAAGGAATTGCTTCAAGACGTTTATGGACTTCAGAAATTAACGCTTTACGACCCGCGGGTTGAATACTTCTTTAAGGCTAAGTAAATTTAATTAGTCGTAGCACCATTTATTTTACTGGCGCAAGAATACATGGAAGAACAAAAAATTACTGTGATGAAGCGGAAGATGTCAAGCTGTAATTGCGGCAAGAGGATCAACAAAGTATTAATTATATAATACTTGTCTTATGTTTATAAGTATCTCTTATAATATAATTATGTGAAATAAAATAAGCAATTATAAGTCCTTTTTTTGCTGATTTCTCATCATTTTAGTTTTCAATTATTTTGCATAAATACTTTATAATCTTTATCAAATCGATGGCTTCTCCAAATTATGATAGAAAAGCCAAATTCCTGTCAATTAAATTGTTTTATCTCTTTTTTATTCGAAATAGTGATTTGTTTAAGATTCCCTGTCCTACATCTCGCAAATTTCCGACGCTTCAATTTTTTGATTGGCAAATTCTATTTCTATGACTGTGGTATATTAGATGGATAAATCTATATATCTAAATAGATGATTTTGTGTTCAAATCTTACGAGTGCGCCGATCTGTCCAAAGCCCTCAAATGCTCGAAATATAATTTTAATAATGCAAAAAGGCTCTTTTGTATGCTAAGTGATATTTTGGCACGATACTCAGGACTGTGCCGGAGTATCAATCAACAACCACACTTTAATTTAGCTGCTGCAAATTTGCATAAATCCATCTTTAAAGATTAAAATGAGGAACTGCCATCGAGTGAACATGATGAGTCAGGCCTCTCCCCCAGGCAATCAATCCGTCTGGCCACTTATCACATCAGTGCCTCCTCCTCGCATTAACACCCCCGACGATTCGTCCACCCACACGGGGCCCTGCCCGGGCTTCGGCTCCGGCGACCACCCGACCCGGTGATTGACGGCCCTGGCAGCAAGGGGGTATCACTCGACATCTTCCCATGCCCTGGACGCATCAGCGCTAATCAGTCACAAGGGGCGAAGCGCCCGTCAAACGTCGTCGCCGTCACAGCGGCAGCCGCAGCCGCAGCCGCGCTCTGGAAAAAGAAGAGCAGGAGGAGCATCTCACATTTTGGATAATCACATCAGCGGCGTATTTACAAAAAACCAAAAGTCGCGCGGGTGACCCCAATACGTCACCGGCAGAACTCCTCCAGTTGCGGGATGTGGCATCAATTTATTCCTCCTTGCGCCATTAGAGACAGGCATGCCAGTGACATCTTCTTTTTCGGGACAGAGTCCCGGTCCCTTTTTCCCCGAGAATCCTAATCATTCCGGCTCCCCTGACCCGCAACCGCTAGACAGCCCTTGACAGATATATCAGCAGCAGCGTGGGCAGGCATGGAGCAGGTCTCCTCCAGGCTTGCCCGACTGAAGACGGAGCACATCCACTATAAATAAAAGACAGACTGGCTGTCATTTTGCAGGCAAGCTGTTTAAATAAAACCGAAACGTGTTTAGAATTTCTAGAAGGGCTGACGTGCCCCCTGTCGCCCCCCAAAAGCCCGGAACCCGAAGCCCCAAACCCTGCCACCTGCCACTCATTCCGCCCACACCCACTATCCAGGGCCAGTAACAAATTCCACAGCCAGTTGCACTGATTACCGCAATTGAGCCTCAAAACAAAAGGGAGCGAATGGATCTAATTTTGTGGAAACCTGCCGACAGCAGTGTCGACTTACCGGGTGGCCTGGGATGATGGGTCCTGGACCTGGGATCCGGGATCCGGGACAGGGACCAGCAGAGTCTCTGCTTATTAATTCTGAACGGGTCCCGGTCCCTGAAATCCATCCATCCCAGAATTGGTTCAATCCAATCCGAGCGAGAGTACGGCACAGATGCTGACTATCGAGAATTATACCAACGTTGGGAATCGGGAGAGAAAACGGAAAACAATTTTACCCGGGAAAGGAGGTTTTCCCTCCGGTCGGACGGACGGTCGACTTGGGGGGCTCACCGGGCACCGGAGCCCCGTGTCGGTTGTTTGTGCGCTCTCATGGCAACGGCCTTTCACTTTCTTGGGTCTCCCTGGAGTATGAACCCAGTCTGACAGGTTTTAATGGGACGGAGAAGCAATTACGGCATCTAACCTCTTCTGACCCCGAAAAGCTCACTTGATTTAGTGCCTGAGGAGCCCCCTCTGGCGGAGTGCCGGACGGCAATCGTCGGGCTCTAGGTGCACTGGCCGCTTTTTCCAGTTTTCCACTTGGTCGAAATATTAAGGGATCCAGGAAGGGCCGTTAATGTGCTAAACGACCTGCTTCGACTGAGCTGTGCCTTTTTACGACTTCTCCGGATTGCCCTTTACCACCCGTCACCCTGTGGACGTCGCCGCCCCAAAAAATAAACCTCCGACAAAAAAGAAAAGAATTCTTCCCGTTTCTCGGGTGATGAATTCTCCGCCCTTCCGCCCCCGTAAACACCCTATTTCTAGCCAAGAGACATACAAAGCCATCTAAAGATTATAGAAACAAAGACTCGCACGAGATGGAAACTGATGGCCGAAATTGAAAGACTTTGGGCCAGTCAGTCGCTGAGGGGGTGGATATGGCAACAGCTCCAACTCCGCCAGCCGCCGAAAAATAAGAAGGCAACAAAACAAATCTTCTAATGTCAGACGTTTTCTCAAGATTTATTTGAGATGTGGGAACTCCCACGCTTCTACCCGATTGCCTTGGGAAATATGTGGAGGATGGTTTTTGCCTCCCATGGCGCTCAATGGTGGTTAACTTTTCTTCAAGTCATCGGAGCCGTTGCCCAGGAGCCGTCACTGTCGTCTTTCCTTCTTTTCTCACCCTACCCCCCACTCCAAACCCCCTCCCCGACAAGTATAGTCGTGGTATTTTTGGATGATGACACCGATCGTTAAAAGGGAACTATGTACGACAATCCTGAAGAAATTCCCGTGAAGTAATGAGTCTCCTTTGACATCATTAGGCAACTGGGAGGTACTGTGGCTATGCTGTTTTTATTCTTTATCTTTTTTTGTGGGCTAACCTCTTGGATACTGGAAACCTTGGAAGCGTAGGACTGTGTCACGTGTACCTATAAAGCCCTATAAGTCTTCTTTGTTGACAATGAAACTTGAAGAGATGAGGACACGTGGATTGCAGTTCGATGGGCAGCCATACCTGCGTTGGAACGCCACATGTGGTTGTCACTATCTAACATAAAATAGATTTGTTTAATACTTGTTCAAATGATAAGTATATAAAACCTGTTGTCAATCATCTAGGTTTATTATTGTACGACAAAAATAGTTCGACGTTCATTTCCCTTTGCCATTTTGAATTTCCGTATACATATAACAAAAATCTAACAAAAGGCGGTTAACTACTATGAACAAAAATAGTAGCGGAATTCACTCTCCAATGTATTTTTATTCAAGTAGCAAATTTCTAGTATTTGCTTACAGTGAAGAGTGAGCACCATGTAGCAAATTATTGCTATACCCTTGTAAATTTTAAATAAGCTGGTTAAATGACAAAGCAGTCAGTTTATTACTTGATAGATTTTGAGTTTGAACGATAAATACGTATGAGTACCTAATAAAAATTGCAGTAGCCGAAAGCAGAAAATTTTACAAGGGTGTAATATTCAAAAGCTAAATACATGCCCTATTATTAACTTTTACATCTAATACAATATGTGCCACGTGCATTTTGTTATTACACGTTGTATTTAAGTAAAATGTAGAAAAAATTTGCTATGATACAAGACCAAATACACCAAAGAGGGAATACCCCTAGTAATTTAAAGTAAATAACTTGTTTAAATTTTTCATTAGTTAATATCTTATTACCATAAATTTAAATTGGGGCGATCAAAAGTTCTTTTAGTCGCAACAATTTCGTTTGATTTTTAAGGCTTCGAAATACGAAAAAAAAACAGAAACATGCAATATTTTAGCTGCTTTTGAAAATACATATGTATATAAAAAAAAACTAATGACATTTTATATTATATAGGATCCGCCGGATTTTATGCTATTAAATGAAAAATGTGGAAAAATTGCGAGTTTCAAGAATCTTGGTAAACAATCAAGTTTTCTTTCGGAGGCTAATTCTACTCTTGGCTTTATCAAGCGATTGTTAAAAGAATTCAATAATTACAAGAACTCTTACAAGGATTTACGAGACTAATTTTTGAATATGCAAGCGTGATTTGAGCGCCGCAATGAGGGAAGATCAATTCCCCAGAGCTCATTGCTTTATTTAATATTTCAGCACCTGCCAATGTTGCTTCCAGGTACCTTCTCACCGCACCAATTATGGTTTTAATTTTTAATGAAAACAGTTTCAGAGTCAGCTTCGTTGAGATTAGCGCTGTTTAGTTTATATTGTTTGTCAAATTATTTGATCTTGGAAAAATCATTTTTAATTTGGTTAATGGTTAGTTTGCAAATAATAATTTCAAAGCGTTATGATAGTATAAGGCTATAATTAAAATATATTACAGTTTCATTCAGGATAAAAACACAAATTGTATGCTCAATAATATATTGGGCGATAAAATATGGAAATGAGAAGTAAAATATCTTGAAATGAGTAGCTCAATAAGTATACTTGAATGCGTGAAAATCAAATTAAGCGTAAAATAAATAATTGGGTAGTAGCTAAATCAGAATAGATTCGCTAGAAATATTGGTTGAAGTAGGTTGTACATATAATTTTTTTAAAATATAATTTCACTCTGTGTCCCAAAATTCGGGATCGGAATTTCTTTTAATCGATTGATAGATAATATGAAAATCGATATGCGAACCATTGTTCATATAGCTGAGCCAATCGATCAAAGTTCATCTGACTTTGAGTAGCCTTGCACGACTGCTGCTGACCCAGTTGTTACTGATTTTTTTTTTTTTTTTGTTCTTTCTTTCCTACCCAAGAAATGTGGCTCCATTTAAAAACAATGCTGCAGCATAAACTTCAGCTGCCAGGAGCCTTTTCAAGAGCCGAATGGTGGCAATTATTCAAACTCCCACGAATTGGCGCGGAATAAAATACACGTTTCCCCTTTTTACCGCATAAATCTCTCACTTTCACGGACTGATTTCAGTGATGATAGATCGTCGCTAATTTGCATAACCACGCAAGCGACGACGGAGTCGCTGTTCTAGAAGAACTTCTTTGGGCCGAAGTTCTCCTCTAGCCCACATAAGTCACGTCCAGAGTTCTGAAGCGGCTCACGGTTGGGCGCAAAAGGAAAAAATTTAGTTTTCCAGCGAGCCCAACTTAAAAACAGTAATTAAACCCGCGATAGACACCGAAAGCCCGTGTAATGTTCACGCTACTGCCGCTGATGTTGGCCGCCGACTTCAAAGGCGGCTTTTTGCATAAGCCGGCGGAGCCCGACTTCAATGCTAAGCCGCTACCGTCGTCGTCATCAACATTGCAGCAAAACAGCGGCGCAACTGCCACCAGCGGAGCCCCAAATCTTTTTCGCCAATTTGCCAGTTCGGCCAATTTAAGGAGATCAGAATTGGACCGGCTCGGCTGTTTGTGACAAAACAAATTTTACGAGGCCGTAAAAGTCGCTTTTTATGAGCCGCGCACCGTGAACGCGGCCGCCTCAGCAACGAACGGAGCCCCCGGGGAGATTTGGCCGGTGTATCTACAGCGAACGCACTTGAAATCGAATCTTGCCGCTTCAATTGAGAGGGCAATTTTTTTTTCTTCCGATTTTCAGGTAAAGTGGCGGACAGGTGAGTGCCCGGGGGATCTACAAGACTTCCTGAAAAGTCCTTTGGAAGTCAATCGTCATGGAGAGTGGAATCCAAATTCCCCCCGCCTCGCAGGCGATAGCCACTCCCGGGCATTGTACTCGGACCAAGTATTTTGTGGCCTGGAACTAAAATGCATTGATTTCAAAGACTTTCAGGGAAGAAGGAACGCATCAAGTGCGGCTACATCACTTGCAAATTAGAGCTACACACAACTTTTGTTGTCCTGCTTTGCTACTGACACCACCGACTTGGAAAACAAGAGCAGATTGGGGGTGGTGGCTGCGGAGTGCGGACATGTTAAACTTTGATTGAAATCTAGACCGGAAGGGCCCTTCCGCAGGAAGCCTCTGTTTGCTAGGAAAGTTCATTTGGCTTCCTTCCATCCACGTCACGTGACTCAAAGATTCCATCAATTCCAGATATTGATGTTCAACGTTTTCGAAATTCAGTCCGCTAAGCAGAACAATTGTATGTTGATAAATCACAATTGGCCCATAGATGGCGACACAAGCAATTTTACATACTAATAAAGGTGGATGATAAGTTTGTGACCTTGAAAAATATGTCGATAAAATTTGAAATTATTTCGATTCACTCCAAAAAATATGTGTAATATTCCACAGTTACGAATGTATGTATATATTTGTTTTTCAGTGTATTTTGGTAAAAATTTAAAAATTTCTGACCCGACCTCACATTACTCTCTATTAAAATATAAAAAGAGTTCGTTCTTATTTATTGTAGGTGTTATTTGAATTCTTTTTACTATTAAACCTCAATTTTACCACCTCTAGAGAAAAAAATGCTTAGATAAACAGACGTTAAAGAGTTATGATGCTACGAAATATGATATTAAACTTAATTTTAACCATAACAGAACTAGGAAGTAAAATTTATTATTATTCTCTCTAAAATATGTAGCAGAATCAAGGCAATAAAGTCACTTCTAAATCTGCAAACTCTTGTTTTTGAATTTGATCGGAAATTTCGAAATTGCTTATCGACCATCCCAATAAACCGAGCTGACTTGTAAACATCAAGTAAATTCAGGAATTTTGACTGAAGGTCTCTTTGAAATTAATTTTTACAGCTTTATAATCAACAAGCTATTGACAACAGTCAAGTAAAATTTTTGATGACTCTAAATTAGAAAATCTTGTTCGTTTTTCGAAGATAAAACGGTCAATAAACAATTACTGCGAGTAAATAAGACATGTATTTTCATATCTACGTTATATAGCACAAAATTCTCAGGGTCTATAAATTTCCTCTTTCGTGAGGCGTCTGCCATCGATGTTCATTTTTCGTTTTTGCGTTGTAACTTAAATCTCTACTGTGACAAATTGGCGCCAACAAGCACTTCAGAGTGGTTTCGATCATTCGAACATCGCAATTTACCGCGATATCCTAACGTATTGATGATTCATAAATTTTACCTGCCGCAGTTCCTGGCGAGTGCCAAAAATTCAGTTGGCTCGCGGTATGGTGATTGTCCTCATTAATTACTGGCCCCGGCGAATCGCCCGGGTAGCTAGAGAAGATCCAGCGGAGCACCTTTCGCAATTGCATCCACTCAAGGATGATAAATGATTAAAAATTCTTGTTAACTTAAATATAGGTCCGTGTTGCATCACTAGTCTGCGTTTTGTGTTTCTGTTGATACAGAACAACGACAGAACTGCCCCTGTTGGGGGCCCCCGGGGGGGATGAAATCACGGTCCGGCGACGACGGCGGCGAATAAAGTGATAAGCTAAAGCGCGCCGCTGTAAAAGCATCTTCGAAAACATCGTAAATATTTCAATTTTATGTTCCAATCTATATAAATTCCACTCTTGAGCGCGAAATACTTTCCTCGGGTTCAGGGGGCTCCGGCAGGCAGCGGTCCCGAGCACTATGCTCCTTCGGTGCAGCATATTACCGCATTGGACCAGTGCCAGCAATCAATTTTAGCCTCCCGGTTGCTGCGAATACCGCCAGCTTGTACAGAGAATTGTTCACGCTTACGTACTTTATTAATTGCTCATTTGACAGTTTTTACAGTGCTTATTAACTTAAAAATAGATTGAGTTCGCCGGTGCCGCGGTACACCGATCACGGAAGCCCCACCGAAATAGACCCGGTCAGCCAATTGACCGTAGTAAGAATCGTTTTGGTCACTTTCTTATACAAAATTCTGCGATTGTAAACATTTCAGGGCATTGAAGACTATAGCGACTATTGTACGACATTCAGACCACGATGACCGCAAAATTATCGCTATAGATTGACCTTATTATGTCACCGGGAGGGAGTTATCTTTTTGCAAAACAATAAATTTCGGCTTTAACAGATAAACGGGAAGAAATTCGCGCCATCAACTTTTTCGCAAATATAATTAAGATACGAAGCAAATGATTGAATGGGATCGCTTTTTTAAGATACTCGCACAGCTGAAATTGCGCAGTTAATGATTTTGTTCACGAATTAACATTAAAAGTGGTTACCAAGCGATCTATCTTATTTTTTTTTCGTATCATTGGCTCTTTTACAAATGTTTGGTAAATATGTAATCCGAAAATGTAAAGGCAAATCACTTATAAAAGAATAATTTATTTGATCCCTTTGTAACCCTTTAAATACTTATCGCTAGCTAGCCGGTGGTTCCTGAATAGAGGAAAAAAGTTTACCCTATTGTAAAACTATAGGACGTACTATGCCACGATCTTTAAAGAAATTTCATAGTGGGATAGTAGGATTAGGTTTATTTCAAGGGTTACCTACTCAAAGGGAAAACGCAGGCCTATTGTTCTCACAGTTTTCCGTCTGTCTGCCGTCACCCTATCCTCTAGCTCTCAACATAGCGATTAACATATGATTTGCATTGATTATGTGGATGTGCAATGATAGCCCTAAGCCGGAGTCGAAGTATGTATTATATTTAAAAGAAAAACCACTTTTGACTTCCATACATATGTATATTACATTATTATTTTTTCATTTCATACTTTTATATAATTGCTGACATTCTTTAAAAGTACTAGATTTTTATGTAAGAAGTTAAGGCTACGGAACCTTTTAAGTAGAAATAAACTTGTTTTTTTGTAATTTAATTTACAAATAGGTACATACATTTAGCCCCCCAAATTTTGACTTAAGACTCATACTTTCGTAATTTTAAACACATAATTTTATCGTTTAGATAATCCTCAAGTGAATTTTCCAAAATGTTGACTTATACTACTTTAAATAACGACTCAGATTTTAAACTCTAAAATACCTATACAACGAAATTGGATTTATTTTAATTGGACTTATAGTTTCTGAAATACTAAGTCTATTCACTTTTAATTGAACTTTTGTACGGGTAATAGATTCCAGCGGATTTGGCTGAAATTTTAATATATGACGAAAGTTGTATCATTCCGATAAAAGTCAATATGGGTTCGAGACAGTTAAATGAAAAGTTTTCAATTATATGCATTTTGTTCGACCCACCCATTTTTCTCATAAAGCAAGGAATTCATTGCAGTTAAAAGTTTTAGGGCTTGTAAGCGGATACTTATAGTGATGACCTTAATTAAATACTCAAATACTCCCTTTTCTCAAGTACTCACGTAACTCTAAACTCTTACACTCAATCCAAAATAAGAAGAGTGCTTAAGGACTCCAATATTCAATTATTTGAGTCATTTTAAAGCTAACATTCTACACTAGGGTGCAAACACGGTCGATGACTTTTCAATACCTAAGCAAATTATAGTCACAGAAATAATAAAAATCAAAACAACGACCTGAAACACACTTCAAGATTGGTGAAAGATTGGGTTTAAGAAAAAGGACTTCATGCAATGGACTGGCCCGCAAAGTCACTAGATTTAAATCCGATTAATTAATTAATTAAACGGTTCCAGAGCAAAGTGTTTGTTTGAATCCATCAAAACCTCTTCCATTCGGTATTAATTCACACTATTATTAATAAATTAGTAGATTCTATGCCACATGGATGTTCTGAAGTGATAAAAAAAAGGACAAAGGACACCACACGAATTATTAAACTATAATAGCCTGCCCGCCCTCGGCGTTGCCCGGGCTATCTATTATTATTAAACTTAAATATGATAGTTCTCAAGTATCCCAACTAATATTATAAATGCTTTAATTCATTTAAAAAACCAACTACTTATAGATATTTAAATTGCTTCTATGACTTTCCTAAGTATCTGAAGAACATTTCTGCAAATTTTTTAAAAACAATAGCTTAAATCATGCCCGATGAAATACATTAATTCCAGTGAAAGCCCCATTGAAATCGGTTCAGTTGTTCTCAAGATTACCATGGACAAACAGACAGAAAAGTACACAAACATTTTAATAGCTTAAATTATGCTTGAAAACAAATTAATGGTTATTAGGTATCTACATATAATCTGTGTTCAGCAGTTTTTGAGTTAAATGCGTTCGTACAGACAGACAGACAGGAAAACATTTGTTTGATGTTAGATTCGTTTTAGTAAACGAATAAGAAAATGGGAAAGAAATGTTAGAAGCTAAAAACTCGAAAATCACAGGTAGACAATTCAATTTTATTTATCTGTATTAATATATTGATTTCAATACGGTGCTATTGTTTTGCACGATTGTTTTACGGGCTTCTAGAACAATTTTACTTATAACTTGCAGACGAATGAATGAAATGTTCTGATTTTTTGTCAACTAGAGGAGAGTAAGGATGGATTAATAAAGTCGCGTATTTATGCAAATTTGCAATTCCTTTCTATGGGTCATTTAAAAATCTTGCTAGGTCCGAGATGGTAAAATGCGGACAACACCTATTATTTTTTTCCCCGTGACCCATGAGTGCTGCATACCTCTGCACTTGGCGCATACAAATGATAGCCATGCAAAACCCTGCCAAGTCCAACGAGAGCAGCAAAAACTGCGGTGTTGTAGGCTTTCCAATTTTCTAGATAGAGCGCAAAAAACAAAAAGACCAAATAAATCAGTGCAAATTCTTCGCAGCGAGGAATCTAAGACAGGAAACTGTAACGTCTTTAATATGCATGGCCGGTCACAATCTGGGCGATTAAATGAAATGCATTCGCGGAAAAACTTGTTTGCAAACAAATGTTGCATACGAAAGGAGCACCTCTTAATAGTCAGGCATCGTTGGTAGACACTAAGGCGGCCCCGGGCCCAGGCCCCAGGCCCCAGGAATGCTGCCGCACGGCGCACACATTTCATTTATACATCAAAGAAGTTGTCGCGCTATTTGTTTACCTCAGCGGGTGCATATGCAGTTGAAAAAGATAAAGAGGTGCACACGCGGGCCGAGCCCATGTGTCACAACAATGCACCATGAGAGTGCAGCCCCGGCCGCCTGCAGTCTTCCAGCCGCACCAGCGCACCAGGGCCCCACTGGAACAAAGAGCGCTCGCCAGTGACCAAGCCAACAGTTGCGGCCGGGCCTTGTGCAATCCCATTCCCATGAATCAATAATAAAAACGTATGTGGGGAATGGCGCGGCTCTGGTAGCAAAAATCTGTCCGCTCGCGCCCCGGTTGCCCAATCCCTGCCCGGCCGGAGCCACCGAATGTAATCGCTAATTGAAATTTAGCAAAAGGCATGCTTTGTGCAAGACGAACGTTTCTATCAGGTCGCGTCACGTCACCGGCCACTGGGGCAGGATGTTGCTGCTGGGGCACCCGGAGCCCCACGGCCCCACAGCCCGAGCTGTCCGATTATAATTTAAGTGCAATGTCACCTGAATGGCAGCGGATATCCATTCGAGATCGATTAGCCCGGCTCAGTGGAGATAGTCCCAGACGGGGGCTGCATCGGCGGCGGCTCGAGTTGAGCCCCAGAGCTCCTCAGTTTGGACGGCGACGGGTGGATCGGTCCGCGGCGCGGAAGGAGGACTTTTGCCGCTGATGCGACCTTGGCTATGGTCTGCTGGTTTCTTGCTCGATGACGGCGGCGGTGAGGCAAATTTCTGGCTTTCGAGCATCAAAGGCGATACATTTTTCAATTTAATTAGGTCACCTCGGTCGGATGGCAGCGTTTCAGATGAGTACAGCCGCGTTGCCGCTGCAGCGACCCTGGACTGCTCGACTATGTTCCAAACGAAAGCGGTTCTTTTGGGATAAAATGGGGTGCCGACACGGTTCTTTACCGACCGCTTACAATATCACAAAATGATGCACTTGCGACATCGTTTTTTCGGCCAAAACCATATTTATTTTAGCTCCCCAGAATTGTGGGTCTCTAGGCGAATGATTTCCAGTTTTAGAACGAAAATTAAACCTGAGGTGTCATTCTGTAAGGTTATAAGTGATAATCACCTCTGTGATAAACTCTAGCGATCACTTTCGAGCTCGTGATTTGAATAAACAAGTTCAGATTAGACGGTTTATGAAATCTATACTATTAATAAGTTGGAGAAAAATTCTTTTATGAAAATTTAAAAGAAAATCGATAATCACTTAGCTTATCACCGCAAATTTATCACTTTCTGGTCACATTTGAGGTGATTGTCACCTTTTACAAAGTCGTTTTTCGATATGGGTTTAATTGGAAGTGCCCTAGACTGAACCAAAAGCAATAATTTAACGATCCTTGTTAAAGATTAGCTAACCTATACTTAATTACTGGGCTTTATTTATTATTTCTTTCTAATTATAATATTTTTCAGTCTCATAATTTCCAAAATTTCTTTCATCCATTCAATCTCTTTTTTATTCCCCCGATTTAAAAAGCCAGGAATGATCAAAGACAAACCTACGAAACATGAATTAATGCATCTGGAAATCTCATAACTTCTGCTTATCAGAAGCTAACGACAACAAAATTATCTGGTTAATAAATAGCGTCAGACCGCCGCGGTCTGAATGTATCGAAGGTATCATGATTACATTATTAGGAATGGATTACTGTTTTATAGTCTTTTAATTTCTTCAGTATTGTTACTTTATTAACGTTCAAAGTATAGACGATTTTGGGCTCTTACTAGAAGTTGGGTCTTATGAGTGTGAAGCGAAAAGAATGTTTAAAGAAATCAACCGAGAACTGGTTATTGTGTGTTTAATCAGTTTATATATGTATGTACTATATGTACATATATTATATTATATAATATTTTCTTTATTTTTCCTAATTGCAGATTAAAAAGTCTTAAAAAGTAAAAGTAGTAGAATCGAGCCTACAACTCCTACTGGTCAATCACATGATTCTATGATTTTATAAATATTATTTGTATACCTTTCAGTTAAAGGTATGCAAACCACATCCCTAGGGATGAAGTTGTAGAGATATTTGAACTACTAATAGTACTTCGATTTCCGTTCCGTTAAGGGTTCCTTATATAGGATCACTTTGTTGTCCGACTGTTTGTCTTTCCGTTAAGACCCTTTTTCTCAGGAACGACTAGAGGTATCGAGTTGAAATTAATACCAAACACAAAATCTACAGCCTCAAAGCCATAACTCAATACAAAGTGTATTTTCATATTGACGTACTTACTAACTGATCATCAAAATCTGTAGAGTACATCCTGTTGACCTGGAATCTTGAAATTTGGTACGAAGGAAGGTCTCGTAGTACAAGGAAGAAAAATTAAACCATCACAATGTGAGTCCTACTCGCACTTGTTCGTCTTTTTTCACCCCTTGGACCCCTTCAACGCGTCCTAACCTTTTGCGGTATGGTAGAGTCATCTATAATCAAACCGCCAAACAGATAAATTGATAAGTAAATAAACAAAATGTTCTATTTATAAATATTTCATTAGAAGCGGGAAACACCAGTGATATTTAATACGTACACTAAATCTAGATAGCCCATAAAATCCGCCCCAGGCGTCATATCTGTGCCAATGAATTTACGCAAAAATAGTAACTCTTTTCCCGGCAAACAAGCCCGCAGCTGTCTTCCGCTCCTTCCTCTTCCCGGGCGAAAGGAGCGCACCGAGCGACGACTTAATTAACAACAAATCCCTGGTCCATAATTCCCGAGCCGTCCGTGGGGCCGGTGGGGCGCACAATGAAGCGTAACGCCGTCGTCGTCGCCGGGGACCGATTACCCCAGCAGCCTCCGCGGGTAACGATGGACGACAAGAAAAGATACGACGGTGACTTTAATCAGAAGCGCCGCCACAGCAATTATCGTTTTCTGCGCTGGTGCCGTCGTCATCGTCGTCGTCGTCGTCGTCGTCGCCGCCGCGCTGCGCTGCGAGCTGCACTCTGCTGCAATCGTAACTTCCGTTAATACGTCCAAGGAGGCGACATTGTTGCGCCGCGCTGCATTCTGTCTAACAGCCGCCATCACTTAACCGAAATAAATGATTCAAATTATCTTGTCTTCCATTTTTCACGAATAATTGCAGAACGGTGCAACTGCTGCAATAATTTTTCGACCCGCTCCGCTCCCCCCGGTTTCACCTTCGGCCCGGTGCAACGCTCGACCGAACGAGCCTATGTTGTACCAATGCTAGAAAATGCCACCATCGGGCCGGGGCTCCGGATGCTGCGCTGGCCTGATTCACCTGGCAAAGCAAATAAATCGGTCCACTTGCTTTTGCCGATTAAGCGTTTGTCACGAAAATTGAGGGGGAATTATTAGTTGGTGTGTCGCCGGAGCAATTTTCTCAGGGCTCTTTGGCGGCAAGCGGCTGGGTGCAGGACTGGCTGGAAATTGGTTCGAAAGTAGAGCAATAAAGGGGTTGAATGGAATTAGTAACGGGCGACGTCCCTTCTGTCAGGGATGAAATATGGGATCGTAAAGTTAGGCGCCTTCCGAGCAATTTTCCGGAACCATAAAGATATCAAGAGTGCAATCCACGCGGCACTTTGTGATTATAGTTCTACACTTTGCTCCTTTCGTTCCAGCAAATAACGTTTGTATGTATGAAGGATTTTAATTCCTAATATATTTAATTTAATTTGTCGAAAATCGATACAGAAATAATGGTTATTCGATTAACATAAAACGTTCACCGTCGTATTGCACATATACTATAGATGTCGCTGATTTCGAATCTGCTATATTACAATACAATTAGAAAATTCAAGCTTTTTTTTTTTTTTTTGTATTTTAAGAAGAGAAACTCAGTTACAACTTCCAAAAATGTCTATATGTTAGTTAAACATGTGTAGAATATCGTCCTAAAGTTTTAGACTGAAATTCGCAGTCGTTTCGAAGTTATAGCCTATAAACGCTACGCTCTCTAGCTCAGTTCGAGAACGCGAAAATTTTGGTATTAGGTACATTCGACTAAAGAAGTTCGAAAGTCACGTTAGGCCAAAAACGAACTCTACGAGGAAACTAAGAGACTTTATGGCTTCGGAGTTGCATTTAGTTACACAATTTTCGAGTCTTGAAACTTTAAACGTGTTTTTCTCAAAACCATTTTTTCGTGAACCACGTACAAGATAAATCAAAAACTATTTGATCGATTATTTTGAAATTTGACACATTTTTAGATAACACGATTACCTTCTATTTGAACCTAAAATCTTTGAAAATTTTTTTTTAATTAACAAATATAGCAAGCAGATATAATTTTTCGAATTTTCACTTTTCTTTGGATTTTTTAAGTTTACTTAGTATCTGGCTGAGGAAATTTAAAAAATTTGTTGCTTTAAGTTAAAACATGTTCAAATATTTACACAAAATTTCAATTAGGAATGCACCTTAAACATTTTCAATGAAAGTTAGTAATTATATGCAAAAGGAGTTTTAGGATCAACATTCCCAATTTCAAAATGGCGGATACAAAATGGCTGTCAAAATTGTACAAGATTTTAAGAGATTTTAGTCCTAATTCAACTGTAGTGACTCTATCTCTTTTTCGTTATGTTATCTAAAAATTTATAGCTATTTAATGAGAATCGGAACATGGGAACAAAAGCCGATATATAGGGTGTCCCATAAGTCAATGTCCAAACAAAAGCAATAAATCAAATTTAATCCAAGTAAAAGCTCCTGGTTTCGAATTTCATTGATATTCGTAAAAATCGCTAACTCAAGTTAATGTTTTCGATGTGATGACTAAAAATGTTGACATTTTTTTTTATTCTCTTCAATTGGGCAATTCCCCAAAAGTTGGCGCATTTAGTTTGATTTTGGAACGGTTAGAAATAAATGTAAACTCTTTCTTATAGGGAAAGGTGAACAAGAAAAAGGTATGTAGATGTAGAAACTCAATATATGTATATTTTTCTTCATGTTGCTAATCTTATGTACCTACTGTTGTTCGCTTGTAATTATAATGTTAAGTTCCTGACTCCTAATTTTACTAAACAAACCTATTCCCATGAAAGAAAAAAAAAATACATACATATAAGGTATAAGAAGAAAATTCGGCAAGTCCTTGAAAACTTTCTCCTTCTATTTTTGGCACTACCCGAAGTGTTTCCTGACGCTTACCCATTCAATCCGCTTATATCACCTTATTTCCCCCGGCACGTCGATGGTCCCCAGAATCAACAGAGAGAAAATTTCTTGGGCGTCTTAGTCTTACGTGCTCTGCTAATTACGTTCCCAATCAAATGGAAATCGCCAGGCCAACAAGGCCGAACTCCTTCAAAGATTGACTCACCGCCGTCCGTCCGTTGGAGCGCCAACTTCTTTTTTCCCTGTAAGTTTCTCCAGTTCATTTCCTCTGGCTCTGGAATGGAGGGACATTTGCTGTGAGGCACAAAAAGTGGGTCTTCCAAACCAAAGGAGAAAAAAAAGAACAACAATGAAGAAATACTTTTCCTTTAGCCTAGTGCTTCTTGGTCTGGAGCGAGAAACAACAAAACAACGCAAAAGGCCCAGTTCCAGGAGGCGCTCTCCAAATTAAATCCTCAGTCCAGGACGGACGTCGTCGTCGGCCACGCACCACTTTTATATCCTTCCATTACCGCAAAATACTGCGAGGGCTAGACTGTGTCAGCGCTGAGTGTGCTCAGACGCCAGGCGGGGGTCTCCTGTGTATCCCGGCCCCGTTATCTGTATCAACGACGGGTAATTTTAGCGTCAGCCATTCAAGTCAACTCAGTGATGCGATGATACACTTGGCCCCATCCCCTCAGCCCCCAGGAGACCCATTACCCGGGAAGAAGAGTTAAGGAACAAATGCGCCCCAGAAGCGGCGCGCCTCCCTTCGCTCGTCCTGGCGCTGCGGATGAGGATGCGATGGTGGCGCCCTCAAACCCCTCTCTCACTTAGCCGCTTCTTGCGCCCTGAAGCCGTTACGCCTCGAATAAGTTGGATTCTTTGCTCGCAAGTTATTATCTCGGCAAAAATGAGGGCATGCAGACAAAGCGAAACGACAACGGCCGCCTGGGGGCGCGCTGGGGTTGGTTTTTGGTGCGGCGACGACGACGACAACGACAAAAAATTACACCCATCTACCGCCGCCGGTTGCCCGATGGAAAACGAATAAATTGGACATGCCGGGGATAATTGAAAATATCCCCGGGCAACTTTTGCCAATTTCTTTTTTTTTTTTTTTTTGGGTGGCTTTTAAGGGAAGAAGCTTCCGAAGCGCATTTGGCGTTCGTAAAGCGGATTCAGTACTCAGCCCCTAGTCCTCCCTCCTAACGATTCAAACCCCAAGTCCCTGGGATCCAAAATCTCCCGGCCCCGACTGAAAGCGAGAGTGACGGAGAAAGGGAGTGTCTTAGCGTCTACCCCAAAATCTAAATTCCAAGGACGAACGAACCCAAATCCTGTGGAACGAAAGTTCCATTATGGCAACCCGGGTCCCGGCCCCGGCACGACACCGAACATAAAAGCAAAAACGTAACGACGTCGGTCGTCGCTATAAAACGGGGGAGTGGGGGGAATTGTTTGGGTGGTTCGTACGCTCGGCAAAATCGTGCTAGTCACGCTGACGTAAGTGTGCGTTGTATCGAAATTTATAGATGCCTGAATCGGAGGGGATGATGGGGAGGGGGGGGGGGGGGGGGGGGATGACAGCGGTCTGGAATAAAACCGTATATCACCGGGTCGGGCCCGGGGAGCATACGACGACCCACACACATCTGCGGACCACACAGTTGTTGGGACCATGGAGCCCACCATCCATTAAGCCGACCGTCATTTACTTGCCATCGAACCCACCAGTGGCAACGAGATAAATCCAACCCGGCCTCCCTTCGTCCCCCATACCACCACGGCCAGCCCCCGTCCACCCCCGGCGGGTAGGACACCCGTATTATCCGCCACCATTAAGAGCCGCAATCATTCAGAATGGGTTCGTCCTTGTTGTTGTTTTCCAGCCCACGAACTCCCAGAATAGCTCCAGCAGAGCCGCAACATTGCTCTCTTTTATGGAGTAGGGGGCATGGGAGGGAATAGGGGGGGGAGGGATGTTGGAAGTTTTCTGCTGTGCTGTGGGCGAGAAAGTTTCGTGCTTCTCGTGATCCGGAGCCCCCTCCCGGCCCCAACCGAGCCCGAAGCACACGAGAAAACCTTTTGGGGGCTATTTACCAGCCCGCCTTATGTACGCCCTTTCCTCCCCAGGGGGAGCCCAAAATGACGACGTCGGGACGCTATCTACCGCATTTACCCGACAGTAAAGCGCCCCGTCTATGCACATAGAAACATAGACGGAGGCTAAGACCCGGTTTTATGAAAAAGCTTCTTGAGAGCACCCTCTTATACCCTCCCCTCCACTCCATTTACCGGGAAGGGCTCCATATACTTTAGCAGCTTTTTATGGTGGAGCTTTACACAAATGGCAGAGAGCTATCTTGCGTACAGACGTGTGTGGGATCCTTGGATCCTTCAGACAATCGCCCGGTGCCCGAGGAGCAGAGGAGCCACCCGGAGTTATATGCATCATGTAAAAAAATCGATTCTCGACGACTTGATAATTTATGGCGTGCATGGGACTCTTCTCGCTTTTATGGATTTTTCCCTTTGCCTGAAAACAAGCCTCCCGGCAGTTGATTATAAATGCCAAGAGCCTAGGCACCCACCTCCTGCTGGCGGTGCTGAGCGGTGCAGAGGGCGAGAAATTCCTTGACAGATTTTCGTCTCATCAGAAGACATCCCACATATTCTGGTTTCGTTGCCTATACCATCCCGTCAGGGTAAAAGACGTATAATGGCTATGTCATGCCGAAACTGAGCAACTGTAAAGGGGCCCTATACCCTGCCACAGCAGCAGCAGCACCACCAGCTCCAGACAAAATAGCGAAATCTCATCCGGGCCGGAAGGATCCGCTTGTCTGCGTCATCATTGTTTTCGCCATTTATAATGTCCTTTTGATAGTAGTCTCGGTGGCAGGCAAAGTTTTCTATTTCTTTTTTTTCTTTTGCGATTGGCTGAATATTGCGAAAAATAAATAAATAAGTAAATAAATCGAGAAGAAAAAAAAAGTGATGATTGCGCGAGGACCCTGCCAGTCTGGGGGTAGCCAAACTTGAAGTTCATCATCGCAAATTACTTTTCGCTTTCTCAGTAATTTTGCCTTTTAGCCAGTCGCTCTAGATAGAAACTCTGGGTATTGACGAATATTTTTATATTGTCGAGATATACGAGAAAATGTGTTCGCAGCGTTAGGGTCAATAACTATCTTGACTAAGTCGTTAGAATTGTTATTTTTAGCCACCGTAAGAATAAGTTTCAGTTGATTGGGAAACATGAATAAGTTGAATATTTAAAATAAATCTGCTTTTGTATTTCATTACTTCCGCATTCGGGAATTTTAGAAAGTTATTGTAATAATGGTAATGGAAAATATTTATGAAATCACCAAAATTTGCGCACATACTTCAAATCCAAGTGTGTTATTTCAGCTCACTAAAAAGTATAGTTTTATGTGTTAAAATTTAGACATACATATATATTTTCTAAAAAGTGTGTTAAAATCACTCAGGTTGGGAAAAATTACACAATTACAGCTTAACACATTACATAATTTCCTCATGCCGTAATGTAATGCATCATAAATGTGTTTCAGCTCCAAAAAAACAAATTTTCCGAAAATGTAATTCACCCTTAAAAAGACCGAATTAATACCCGTGAGTATGAGTCAATTTCATGAGCATTTTCTATCATAAAAATAACACGGTTATGAGCGATATTTTGAAGCTCGACCCAAATGCGTTTCTGAACCTTCACACAATATTCCCTTTTGGGCATGCATCAAACAGCCTCAGCCTATTGTACTATATGTGAATAATTAAAAATTATGAGCATTGTGGACCCACCCATGTCAAACATAACCTTCAAAAATATTGATTATGAATGAATTTCAATTTGTATCATTACAAAAATGCATAGGAGTAACAAACTGAATTTAGGTTGAATGACAACCTAGCTTTGTGGTAGTAAGACTAAGATATGTTAGCCTCATACAATTCAATTTCTTCCTATTTATTAATCTTCATTGTTTCGTCCTACTCAGCCACTATGCTTCAAAACGAGCAACACCTTCTAATCCACGTAATTACACCTTAGGGCAACACACTCCGTTTTGTAGTCTGACAACATTGCCGAAGTCGTAAATTCCCGACAATCTGCAATGGAGCAAATCCTAGGAGATTAAGGAGATTTTAGTGCGCTTAGCTGTCTCCGGTAGGCCATTTCGGTGAGTGTTTTAGTGCCGTAAATCAGAGCAATAAGCGCTCCCACATTCGGCCACATGTTAATTTACAATTGTGCGATTGAGGGAGCCCCGGGAATCTGCCCTGCAAGGGCTCCTACCACAAGTGTTGAAAGTTTCGCTACATTGTGGCTTTGCTCTACGTCATCCCTCCCCTAAAGGTATTGATGACGTTATTTAGCTTCTCGATTACATTATAGGGCTTTTGTGTCATGTTCTGAAGGAATTGTTGGAGACAAAATTGCCTTTTTGTTCGGGACTCTAGTCGTTTGTGTCGTTTACTTTTATTTCCATTTTTTGTTTTGCGCATATGTGACCGACCCTTTTGCAGGAGGGGTCGCGACTATTGTCAGTGTCAGGGGTGACCGACTTAACACGCAAATTGTTACCTCGCTGAAAGGAATCGTTTAATCGAACAAATGCGTCTTAAGCAAGTGACACCACAGAGGAATACCAATTCATATTCATATTTTATTCGAAACTCCTCCCCCTTCCCTCCTGTGGGTGCCCGCACCGTACACAGCTGACGTTGCCAATCCGAGCACGCCTCACCTCGGAATGCCCCAAAAAGCCTTCCATTTGCCAAGTGTAAACGCAGCGCAATATGTCTTACTCGCCGGCCCTAGCAGGGTCTGTTCTCTAGGTGAGAAATGTTGATGTAGGTAGATATACACCCTGTACAATGGGAATTCACGTGCCCTTTCACCTCTCCCGGGCGCCCCCAACCGTCGGTCACCCCTCGAAGAACCCCGGCAACCCTTAGGGCGACATACCGTCACCATACAACAACTACAACAACACCCAAACCAGCCCTAAACCTCAGACTACCACCGGCTACCGGGTAATGGGTTCCTTTTGTACATAGGCGTGCTCGGAGGTGGCTCGGCTCAGGCGGTGGGATCCGGTACTTCGTCTTCCACTTATTCTTCTTCTTCCCCTTTGGCCGGGCCACCATAAAACTTTTTCGTACTGTTCGCCAAGTGGATGGATGGGTTTCACGCCCTCCGCCCCCCTGTCGGCTGTCCGAAGTCCGCGTCCCTATGCGTACCCTAGAGGCTATTATTATAAATGGGCTGCACGTGTTCATGTAACTTTAAAAATGTCATAAGTTGCCACTTGCTAATCTTGAAATATGGGTCCCTCTAGAACCTCCTGGTCCTGGCCGATTTCATTCTATGACTCCTCTGGCACAGTGCGACAACAACTGCCGCCTTTATTTGCGCATCATTCGGCTGGCGCGCGTTCAGTCGTTCCCTTTCGTCAAAATATGTAAAATGTGTTTCGTTTCTTCCAGACGGATGGTTTTCTTGTATTGATTTACAGTCGATTCAGAGGTATTTGGAGCGCCACCAATGCCACAATAGGTGAGTATTGCTATTGTTATCTCCACACGTATTGTTCTAATATGTAGGGATTACTCGTATGATTGCTAGGCAGATTTCGAATAAAAAAAATTCATATTTTGTGGTATTATTCTAGAAGGGTATGACATTAACAAAGTAAAAAACAAGGGGACGATGGCTTTAGAATTCGTTATTAAGTCCAGAAAAGGTTATAATGTCAATATCTTGAACAAAGATCCTATGTTGACGACAGTATTTACTTGTACGCTTTTCATGATAGCAAAAAAACAAAAGAAGACTTACAAGGATTTATTTTACACAGATAGGCACTAGTTTTTATACACTTTTCACGTTTTGTAAATTCAAAGTTCAATTATTATTTATTTATTTATTTATTAATGTGTTAAATTGAGTTTAGCAATAATAGCTTAAACCTACTAAACGTACAGTTGAGAGGACCAAATTGAAGTCTGTTGTGATTTTTTGATTCAATTTTGTATATTTCTATATCTTTGTAATATCGCTAAAGTAAGCATCAAATGTCAACTTATTAACGAAAGTTATACCGAGATCTTTGAACTGCACAATCTCCGTCAAAACTACTGAATTAATTCGATGCTCAGGACATTTTTGAATTTTGAAAAAATATTGTATTTTAAGTAAATTACACAAAATTTAAAAACAAATGTGTTTGATTTACAATAAAAATAACTTTTAATTTCTACAGTAAAGTAGTAAAAGCGACAAACTATCGCATATTCAGTTTATTTTAAATAACGACAAAATCTGGATTCGAATGATAAAACTGTATACATAGGCTTATTTCATTCATAAAACTTTTTCTATGACCTTTCATACACGTAATACATGAATGCATAATATTTGTTTCTAAACATTACATTGAATTAATCCTTTAAAGCTAATAGACTTTTTCCGAAAAAGCTTTTATAATCACTATACTTTACTGCACTGAATGCATTCATTTCAACAAATCTAATAAGTCCTTATATCACTATTTCTGAAATTTTACTTGATTCGAGGATATATTTAATGAAAAAGATAAAAAAACAAAAACTGAAAAACGTTATATCTTTTGAAAAAAAACTCATTTGCCTTGTTTTTCTTTTCATTAGCGACCGCATTCACCGAGCCAAAAGAATAAAACTCAAAGAGAAAAATTCACAAATTCATAATTCTCCATAAATTTTCGGAAGATGAAACTCGGCAGTGTAAGCCCGGCAAGTTCGCTTTATAAACCGGAGCAACATAAAATTGAATTGCTCCATGTTGCCATCCCCCGGGCTGGTGGAACGGGAAGCATCAGCTGCAGCAGCAGCAGAAGCTAGCAGAGCACCGGCAGCAGTAGCGGCGACCCAACCCCCAAAAACCCAGCCCCAACCCACCCGAACGCAGGCCAACTGAGCGAAAGCATTGGGGACTCACACCACAACCCTCCCGGCAAAATTTGACCTGATTTTTTGAAGGTCGTTAGAACGTTCCCAACGTTACGGAGCACCCGCCCACCCACCGTCTGCTAGGCAGCCATCCGGCCACCCATTCATGCTCCCTCCCACAGCCGACCCCACTGTCATTTGACCCGCCAGCAGCAGAATCAGTAGCACAGCAGCAGCTCGTCGGCGCGCGGGGGTGAGACGGGTTTCCTGCCCGACCGAGCCCGAACACCAGCGGGCCACCGCCCCTCCCCCTAACCTTCTTCATTATGATGCTGCCGCTCGCTTCTGCTGCCACTGCCGTGCCGTGCCCGTGTGTCTATTTACATGGGCCGCCTCTGCCTCCGGTGCGCCTGTGTTGGGGATGTCTGCAGGATGGCGTGTCCACCGCCTCAATGTTATGTCTGGCAGGAGTCGAAAAAATAATTGTCTGTGTCTGTTGTAATGTCTGCAGTGGCTGTGGGCGGCGCACATAACTGTCTACAGACTACAGACTCTACAGCACGGGAACGGGACTCCGGGGCTTTCTGTCCCGATTTCGGGTCGAAGAAGCTGGAGCGCGCGCGGGTAGTGGGGGGAGGATGGAATGCGGGACTGTATGGCCGTTACATTATTTACTGCTTATGTATTCAGGACACGAGCACATATCCCTCGAGGATTTGGAGCTGGGCCGCGCCGTTTCACTCTGCTGAGGCGATGATGTTTGGGGGATGGGAACGCAGGCGTCATTATTTAGCGTCGTCACAACGCTCGCTGTATGGTGGCGCTGCCTGCTCCGATCCCGTTTCACTCCATAATATGGCGACTGACGACGGCGAACGTCGACGTCGTCGTGGCTGTTTGTTCCGTATGCACATGGCTTGCGGGTCGGGTGCCGGCGGGTATTTATTTATAATCCTTATTCCACACCGCTTACTACTTCCCGAGGACGCTTCCTTTGTGGAATGGAAACAGTGGCGGAAAGGTGCGGAGAAGAGAAACTTCCCACCGCTTCATTGTCGGGAATTTTTCTTCTTCTTCTTTCTCCTCAGACTTTCTGGAAACGCCGCAAGCATCAAGCTTTCCGCGTCTTCCTCCTTTCATCGCTAGAAAACAGGAGCAACCATCGCGAGATGGAAGACTAAACACCCTTCCTCCTCCGAGTGTTTTAGTTACGTGTGTGTTTCTCACAAAGTGTGACCCGCACGCCCCTTCTCGTCTGCCATATTTATGTTTTGAATGGCGTCTGTCTCGCCCATTATTTCAGTTATTTTTCTCTCTGATGGGCTTGTGCGACTTTCTACCGCACGAGTGCTGCTTTCCTAACCAACCAGCAGCACACTCGCCTGCCAGTTTCACATTAACGGGATTTTGGTGGGTTTCCCCAGATATTTCTCATTCAGATTATTATGGCAATGATGACGCCCTGATGCCATGAAAGCCTACAAATAAACGCTGCCCTTTTCACAGTTTCCTAGATACCGCAATGCCACAGCATGTCGCCGCGCGGCAAAAGAGACTCCTCTGCCAATTTAACTTGTCAGCAGACGACGGAAAACCACCCCGGGGCGGCTTCCCGCACATGTGCTCACGCGGAAATTTATTTTTGATATTCCATCTCCCCCCTCCACTCCACTCCACCCCTCTCAGGTTTGGTTCCTATTCGAGGCCGTCGCCATGCTGACATCAAGCCCGGATGAGCGGAAAACCAAACGAACCAAATATAACGGTTTGACTTCAAGTTCGGTATTGTCCTTATCGCATAGATAATGCCACTCACTCGGCCGTTTCCCCCACCATAAGACCACAGTCCAGCCGATTTCCGCTAGTACCCTTTTGTTGAGCAAACAGACAGGCAGACAAACAAACGAGAAAGCGGAGTATCCTTGGAGTCCACGTTTTATGAACGCTCCGTAAATAATTGAGATATTCCTTTCGTACACCTCTCCCGATTCACCCGACATCCCGCTACCCTACCCGAGTTGAGTATGGAGGGGGGAGGAGCCACCTATTCCAACTTTAACTCCACCGTCCCGTTAGCTTTTACTTTTATTGCGAGGAGTCCCGTTGTTGTTTTACGCTATTTCGTCCAATTTAATATAGTTTTCTGCTCATTGACATAGCAATGGTGTCCCAGACGAACTAAATTATCTACTGGTAGACTGGTGGCTGGCTGGAGGGGGAGAAGGCGCACCGGCGGGGGAGGAGGTGGGGAATCGGCTGTTGTACTTTTGGTGGTATAGCTCCGATGAATGCCGGCGAACTTGTCAGTTTGATTTAATGTACGAGGGGGTTTCGCTACAAATCGATCGAAACGGGACTCGAGGAGACGCACACGTATAGTCAGTCTTCGGAGACCTCCTTCCGAACTTGGAGACGACTACTGACTATGTGGGCGAACGGCTGGTGAGGCATGTGTCACCACTGTGCCGCGCGCTTTAGAAGTTCTCCTTTGTTAGTTCTGTGTCAATTTGATTGAAGAGGATTATGTGCGGCGGTGGTGGCGGCGGCGACGTCAGCGAGCGAACTGGCGATGGTGATGTAATGTCGGTTTGGGGACATTTTTTCAATGGGCGCGGAGGAATCCAGGATTAAATTCACGCCAAGGACTTTACTCTCCTGTCAATTACAGGGATTGATCATGAGAGATAAACAACCTATAAATGGAGTAATTTGGCACCTCCCTTCAGTTTACTTGAGTGGTAAAAGAAGTAGGCGCTAAAAGGCGGTAATTTTTATAGTTCTAGCAAAATGCAGGAACACTACCACAGACTGAAAATATTTTCTCTAAAGATAGAAAGGCTAAAATAAGAGTTTGAACTATTGAGAAATTTAGAAAAATATGAGGCTAGTGTATGTATATTTCAATTCACCATTTTAGAACAACTTTAAAAAAATTCATCTCTATTTCCAGTCTGAAGATATTTAAAAAAAAACACGTAATATACAAGCTATTCCAATTTTTTGATGATTCACAGTGTCATAAAATTCATTAGAAGACCGCAAATTGCACAATAATTGCCTATAATTACCTTACCTCAATAAAAAAGCCACATCATCGCCGACGTGGTTAGAATAAATCGCCGTAGATAATTTCTAATTATTTCTATTAGTAATGTACTAGTTGATACATATTTTATACAATATTCGATCATCATTTTATAATTTTAAATTTTAATACTTCCGCATTTATTTGTACAATTTGCATGGCAAGATACTTAAAGTTAATATGATTTTTTATCAGCTAGAATTGCTATGTAACTCTATGTTATTAGTTGACATTTTAAGAACAATACCTACTTGAGTAATTGCAGATAAAATACAATAATCTCAAGTGTTTGTAAATGAATTGACAAATGCAATTTATTATTAATTATTTTTAAAAATATGACTGAATCTATATTTTTATTTATGTATAAATATAAATGGTGAATTTAATATCTCCCTATAATATGAACATTGAACATATTTTTTACATTTAAGAGCGAGAAATTTGTTCGTTATAACGAGTGTAGCAGCGAAACAAAGGCCTTGCCTTATTCACAAATACGATTCGTTAGGCATTTGATTGGAATACGACTTCGTGGTAAATCGAATTGTTTTCATATTCGAATTGAATACATGAATAAGGCTCCAGGAAGCTCATCCTAGCTCGAAAAGACTTGTTGTTTTCCCGAGGCTGTGAATTAGTCGTATTGACAAGAAATGTGCATGAAGGATGCATAGACGTGCTAATTTGGTTAGATAAATAAATGTTAGACCATAAGAATGTGTGAATGTACCCTTAGCCTTAAGTCCCTAAGTGATCCTCGTCTGGCTAATTTTATCCCTTGTGCAGGATGAAATGTTTGTTTACCTTGCGTTGCTCGGAAGAGTAACAGATGTATCTTTATTGCTACTTTTTGTCCAGGCGAGATCATTTTAAACGAATTTAATCATTTATGATCCTTTGTTCCAAAATATCCCTATTTATGGTGCAGAAAATATAAACAGCTAACACTTGGACTGTTAGGACCAATCTACTGTATGGCCGCGGATTGGCGTGTATATTGAAAAATTAAATTTTGATTGAAATGCGAGTGCTATAGGAGATTTTACTCTATATTCATTTTTAGGGTAATAAATAAATTTGAGCGTTCTATAACCTTTGTCTAGTGCTCTTTTAGCATAATACAAATTTATTACTTTGGTTTTCTACTTTTATTTTTAATTACAACCGCCTTTTACTCAGAAAAAGTAGTGAATGCCTACAACTTCACCATCTACGTCCCGTTTCGCTAGATTTTATCTAAAACTCTCGACTCGAGTAAAAGGTAAAAGAAGCTAAGAAGAAAATTTGCGCCATTTTTCCGTAACGAGTACAGCCAGAGTACACACCCATGTAGAAAGGCTCGCGACCTGCCGCCCGACCGCCGCCAAATAAGAAGAAGAAGAAGAAAGCCCGCCAGCCACCAGCACAACAATGGGTTTGGCACATCGTTCCATCTTTGAATCGTCATCTAATTCAAAGAACGACGATTATATCAATTCGTGAAAGGATGATGCCCCACACGCTACCACTGATTAAAGTTGGAAAAAATACCAAAATGTTGTTTCTTTTCTTTTCTTGTCTTGTCTTTTATTTTTGTTACCGTCATCACCCGCTGCACCTAGGACCGGCCACCGCGCACCAACGGCAGCGACAACGTGACCACTTGAGGAGTGTTCCAGGCACCGCCGCGCGCCGCAGCCAGGCAACGAACCGTCCCGTCGGTCGGCGCAGTCGTCCGACTGCGAACACGGCCGCTCGCTAGCGCTAGCCTACCTTCAAGCACCGGCCGAGGTGAGTTCAAGGTAAGTGGTATTACCTGAAATTGGTTTAACGGTTTCGCAATTTTCAATGGTGAACCGAGAGGCTCATCACCTCCTTCATTAGAGGCAGGTTTAGTGCTTTTCTCCGTGGCGTCGCTGTGTCCAATCCTAAGCTAAGGCCTGGTGCTGGCTGCGCTGCTGCTGGCTGCTTGGTGCAGCAAAAAAAAAAAAAATAAATAAATAAAATCTGCGGCGACCGACGACCGTGCGAATTGTTGTTGTCGATTTTCACTGCTGCCGCGGTTGGTTTGGTTTTTTCAGTTGTTGTTGCCGCTGCTGCTACTTCTGCTGTTATTATGCTCCTTTTATTTTTTTTATTTATTTTTATTATTTTCCTTTTTTTGTTTTTGTTTACCTGCAATCGCACCTCAGCGGCAACGTTATCAGTCGCCTCGATCTTGCGAGTGCGCGGAATCAGGCTCCGGCGGATATAATCGAGGCATAGTCCGGGTTCCGTCCATTGCCGCAGGGGGGCGCGGCGCGACGGTCATGTAAAATTTAATGACCGCGTAATAAGTGGAGTCTTGTGTTGATCTTGTAAGACGACGAAATGATTTTCCGTCTGGCCTGGTGGGTCGCGGATGGGGCTCGTTGTTGTCATCGTCGACGTCTTTTCATTTTGTTGCTCCCTGCAGCGGATGTTGCTGTGAATGCCCTTCCCTAAAGACGGGCACTAACAGAAAATCGCTTGCTCCATAACCTAACCCGGTTGGGAGCAAAGCGGTTTTTACGACTTCATGTCGAACTTTGTTTTGTTTATATTTGGCGCAGAATTTTATGGCCATTGTGCAGATGACGAGTATTTTTAGCGTCTTTGTACGGCGGACCTGGGCTTCGAAGATAAATCAATCTCCGGCGTGAGGTAACCGCTTTTTATCATACACGCACCGCGCCGGCAGAGACTCCTACCAGGATTACGTAAAACCTTTAGCCGGTCCCAAAGGTGCAAAAGCTGGATGGAGTTCCAAATTCGTTTCACGTATGTGCGTCATTTAATAACCATCTGATTGCCTTTATCAACGCCGACAGTGTTTACACGGAAGTTTACATGCAAATGGTAATTTGGAGCCTCAATTTATTTTCAGTTTCCAGTCCCGAAAAGCAGTCGTATCCCCCGGAGGGTTTTATCGACGCGAAGCTCACGGTGGCGGTGCCATCGCTCCTCACCTCTCATTAGTCAAAATGACACTTCACGCAAGGGGGCTACCCCCGAGGGAGGAGCTCCAAGGACGATCTTTGTGCTCGCCTTGGCCCTTGGGTTCACAGTAGCGTTCTTGTTGTTTCCCTTTAATTTTGGAGGGCCCCCGAATGACTGATTCTATAAATGAAAGTGCGGTGTCGACGTGTCTACCCCACTATCGATTTTATGACTTCGAAGCAGTCGGCGGCGCGGCGAGGGGGCTGTAATCAAGGGCTTCTTATTAAGGGAAGTAGTTCGGCTCTTCCTTTCTATTCGATGGCGTTCTTCACATTCAATAAATTCTTTTTGTCGAACTTAAAGGAGCAGCTGAAGACGATATGACTTGCCGTAGGTTTTTATTTGGCCTTCCCCCTTCTCCACCACTGAACTATTCGTGCCAAGCTGAAGGTCTGAATTGGGAGTCAGCCCCACAACGACAAATTAGTGGGAGGATCGAATTTTGGGGCTTGTTAGTGTGAAATTGGATTGTACTTTGTGATGAACTCGTGCAAAAGACGAATAAAAGGTGGTTGCTTCTAAAAGAGAAACCTATTTACGCCCAAATCGGACAGTGCGGTATTCTCTTTATTAAACGATATATTGCCGTTTTGTTTTTCTTCATTGTATATCTTAAAGAGTCTACATCGCTTTTATCATTACGTTTACTATTAAAACCACAACAAGGGCCTTCAAAAGAACAGATTAAAGAAAATTAACAATTTTATAATTTTTATGAATTTTGAATCCGAACTTACCAAATTAGCCAAAGACAAAAATTTGCATCAACACTCACCTGTAAAGAAAAAAATAAGGTTCATTATTTAATTATATCTATCTAGTAAACTCTAAGTTTAATAATTAAACAACTCTCCTAAGCCCGAATGAAATCTGTCAGTGAAAAGAAAAGTGTTCGCATTCCAATTTTTCACATAATAATAATTACATTTGAAATATGGTAGGTATATATTACATCAAGCCTGAAATCGTGTGAAATTTCGAGTCAAAACAGTTTTTAAGCATAGTTTCATGTAATTTCTTATGCTAAATTGTATACAGCACATTTTCTGTGAACAAGTGTAATTGAGCATGAACGATGCAATTTCGCGGTTTTTATCGTTGTTTTTATTTCCATATTTTGTCCAGTTCATACATATTCTATTTATATATTATCATATCAATACCTATTTACAGATGTATTTCTCAAATCTACTTTTCATAATTTTTTAATGTAATAATAAACTTTTTCAGAAAACTACTCACATTACCATAAATTCGCGGCGGTAGTATTAATTTCGAGGTGAAATTCTATTAACTACAATTTGCATGAAACATTTTAAGGCTATTAAATAAAATATTAGAATATTCAAAATGTTAGTATACTCCCCGGCGGAAATTTTAGTTTCGTTTAGAATGAGGAGTGTCTGTTCAAAAGGGACTATTTCCACCATACCTAAGCAAACTTTACAAAAACTGATAAAAACGTTTAGTAGTTAGTCACTATTTATATGTGCAGGTGTTTTTTTTCAATAAGATTATTTATGAAAGCAATATTTTTTTACAGCTAATTTGATTTTCAGTATTATTATTAACAAACAAAATAATAAATAATCAAAAATGGAAATAGCACCTTTTGTTAAGATATTTTGCAATTTCCATGGAATAGCACCCTTTTGGTTAGTATTTACACCAATTACGCTTACGATAAGTAAGTAAATAAAAGATAAATTTAATAGCAGTTGGCATACACTAAAACGTTCAGAAATCAAACTTTCTTCTTCCAAATTAACATTTTCTAAATCTCCCAATTTTAAATGAAAAATTATTCGAAGTCAATTTTGAAATAGTTCGGAAGCACCAAAATAAACTTTGTTAGTAAATTTTTAGTTTTTATTTGAACTTTTAGATCCTCGAAATTTTTCTCAAGGATCAAAATAGAATTAGAAAAAAAAATGAACCTGAAAATATCCTACGTTAGGAGCTCTAGGATCGAATTAGAACTAATTTTTTGTTCTGAAGTCGGGACGTAGAGAACCTTAATCCTATAAATAGTTTATAAACATCGATTAATTCCTGAACTCTTCTAAAGTATGTATGTATATTATTAAATTTTGAATTTATATAATATCTATTTCAAGTAATAGTTGTAAATAAATGCTAGTAGGTACTTAGAATATTTTTTTAACTTTGTTAATCCGCTCAAAGCTTATTGAAGTTGAGGACATATGTATACGGAGCTACAAACAAAAGGATTTATTAAGTACACATGTCTTGCAAAGTCCAATAAAGCATATGTTTTTATAAAACAAAAAACAAGGCAACCACTATACAACGCAACCTTAGACTCTAGAAATCTGTATTTAAAGATAAAAAGGGGGAAAAAGCAACCCTAAAGACCTTCAAGTCCTCTATTCTATTATCATTCTATTTGAAAAGCAGCACGGCAAAATTTACAATTTCCTATAATGCTGCTGTAAGACAATTACGCGGAATTGCAAGAGGCTGTCCAGCATAAAATCTGAGAAGCAGCTATTTATGTGGCGATCCTTCCCAAGGCTGAAATAAAGAAGAAAATAAAAATAAAAAATAATAAACACTCGGCCGTCGTCAAAGCTGCGCGCACTGCACCCAGCTGCATCATACGCGCGTGGAGTTCCCAAGAAAGATCCAAAAGGCAGTGGCGGAGGCCGGTCGCGGGAAGAGATGGGGGCACTTTGTCGCGGTGGTCACATGGACATCATCCTGACATCTCTCAGTGGAATCGCTCGCAGCCCCAGTACCACTGGCTGACATAAATCTTTTCACCGTAAAATTGCAGATAAAAGATCCCGAGAAGAATCACCAGTGCACAGAATTGATTCAGCGAGTCACAATTCGATAGAGCGGAGCCCCTCTTCATTCCAAAGTCCCAGGGTAGTAGAAGTGAACCATGGAAAAAGCCAACAATGAGCGGCCAGGTCGCATTTTTTTCCTTTTTTTGTCTCTGCAGCAGCAGCAGCAGCAGCTGAAAATTGAAATCTCTGCTGCTCCGAATGGCCGGAAAGGTAGAACGGCGCTAATTACCCCGGTGATTATTTTACAGAATTTGTAAAGCTTCTGGAACGGCTCCTCCTCGGCCTCAAATGGAATTCAATCGATCCCCAGCAGGTCCCAGCTGCAGCACCATCGCTCGGGCTGGGGCTCGACCTACCCATTGGAGCCCTACACTGAGAGATGCATGCAACCCGCCCCGGGGAATCCCCGCGCACCACCACCAGAACCACCGATGGGGTTCTACTTCAAATAAAAGCCGGCCGTAGCGAGCAGGCCTGCCCCTGCGTTAATGGAGCACGTTCGAGGATTTTTTTTTTTTCTGGCCAGCGGAGTAGCACAGGAACATCAGCCATGCCCCGTGTAATCATACAAGGAGCCAGCAGTGGGGTTTTCCTCTTTTTTAAATTAAAAAAAAAAAAAAAAGGAAAAAAAATCCCTGGAACTGGGGCAAGCATTGAAAACTCTTCAAGGGAAACAAGTGAAGGAAAAACAAAAGGGGGAAAAAAATTTATGCTAACGACAACGAAACTAGGCTACGAATGGGCTTGTCACCCGCCCGGCAAAATACCCAACTCACATCCGTCGACGTTGTCGCTGTCGTCGTCGTTGTCGTTGGTGCAGGCCCAAGCTCAGGCTCAGGTTCAGGCACAGGCACCAGGAGCCACCAGGAGCCACCAGGAGCCACCAGGAGCAGTATCAGTGGCAGTTTCCACTTTGCATTGAGCCGTCCCGGGCTTGGGTGGATGCCAATCCCTCTTCAGACCAGGGCACCACCACCGACTATTTTCCATCAACGCTATCATCATCATAACCAGCATCCAGCCCGGTATACGCCTCCAGCCCTGCTCTGCTCCACTGCTGTAGCTGCTGTGGTGTCTTCTGCCTGGGCCCCAACCGTATCTCTGCAGCTCTGACTGAAATATGACTTCATTTTATTATTTTTTTGCCTTTCTATAGTGGCAGTTTGCTTTTCCAGGACTACAGCAACACCAGCCAGCAGAAGGAAACCCATTTTCATTTTGGTTTTCATCAACCCGTACACAGCCCACCTCCTGGAGCGAGCCATTTTCACTTATTGAACCTGGTTCATTCCATTCCCGACGATGTCGACGTCGACATCGACGGCTTCCATATCAACGACAAGGAGAAGCATTTTTCGATTCGATTCGATTCGAGTGCAAACTATGAGCGAATGGGTGCGATGAGTTCCTCAACGTCTCAAGACATCACTCTGGGGACGTGAATATTTTCTTCTGAAATTCTTTCAGCTTGACGGGTTACTATAAGGAACCCGTTGTCGCCCGAGTTCTAGTGCCCCTAATACGAGGATTATGCACTTCTGTGGCTGAAAGGAATTTTTCTCAATACATTTTGAATAGAGCAACTTGCTGAATTCTCCTCAAAAGTGTGCATTGTTGCGGAGGAATTTGGAATATTTCTATAATTCAAATAATTCGCGAATACGACTGTGAAATTCATAGCTACATGATTCTTATTGAGAATTTACGTAAAGAAATAAAACAGTTGTCGCACCAATAGTTCAACAGGAAATTATTAGGAATTCCAATTGTATCAACTTTATTATTGTTGACATTTCAATAAAATTTTTCATAAAACACGTGAATATCGTGTAAGGTGGATCCGTATTTACTAATTTTAAAAATTTTGCCCAATCTCTTAAAAATGTTGTTACTTTCATCAAAATCGAAAGGTTAAGCAACACTTTTGCCACATGATAAGCAGGTGTTAATGCAATTCTTTTTCGCTTTTGTTTTATTGTAACGCGTTTTTCAGAGTAAAGTTAATGTACAATTGCATAGTAACAAAACAACTTTGTTCAATATTAGTTCAATGTGATGATGAAATATGAATATGGTACTTCAATAATAAACAAACATTGCTGTTTACTTTACTTTGAAAGCATTATTTGAAGCAATTTCTATGCTGAAGCTTATGACTGTACCGCACTATGTTTTAAATTGCTAAAAAGCTGATCAAAAGTAAACAGGAAATAAAAAAATAAAATTATTGAATAATGCATATTTATGTGCATTGCCAGGAGAATGTGGTGTCCCCCAAGGAACAGTTTTAGACCCAATCTTATTTCTCATACATTAACGATTTGTATCTATAAGAAACACTTTCAATAAAGGGTCATACCCTCACACATGCTGATACCGTCCTGAACTTTCGAAGTACAGTACAAAGATTAACGTGATAACTACTTACGCCAGGTACTCTTAATTTTCTGACAAGGAATTTATCAAGTCTTGCCCTTCACCAGTCAAATCATAGTACCCGCATACAAGTTATTAGACCATTAGTGAAATTTAAATGTAATAAATGTAATGTCGATTACTATCAATTTTTGTAAAATGTCGATCAAATTAAATATTTTTGGTCTGCCATAAAGGAAAAGTCCAAAATACCCGATAGTTTCTTACTATCGGATAATTAAATAACTCGTGTATACATACACTCTATGCTTTTCTTTTATAATCTAAAACTAATTCTTAGCGTCGGAAAAAGTGATTTTAATTCGAGAAAGTAAGTCTTTTTGGAACTAATGTATATTGTATTTCGTTAACCAGATAGATATTCATTTGAGTGAAAAAGCAGTTTTCATGAGAGAAATTTCATATTATGTATTTCTCATTACTTCTATAAATATATTTGTTTATCATATTTGGAAATTCTCAATATCGAATAGTACCTTAAAACTTGTTCAATTATACATTATTAAGTATCTTTATATGTATAGTTAATAACTCTGTTATATAAAATTTATAATAAATAATAATGTTCGATTCATTACGATTTCAATTTGCTATATAATATAATATTTCAATATATTCAAAAGAATTATTTTTTGTACGATTGGACAATACGATTAATTGTGTAATTTCCCCGAGATTTTAGAATATATGTACTGTACATTGTACATATAAACGAAATATTACGTATGTAGATAATTTTCGTTCCAAGTTTAAAATGTATTTTTTATGATTTTCAAAAAGTGCGACATTTGAGTTTCTTCCCCTATTGAATTTATGATTTTTGATAACAGATTTGAAAGGAATTTTGGTTTTAATAAAGGTTATACTTAAACCGGAGGAGAAAATCATCTCTTTTCGCCGCGACAATGCTCTCGGCCACACCGCACAACTTTAGAAGTGAAGTGCAATTAAATTAGTAACCTGCCGAGGCGCAAAAATGTTCACACCTTTCGTCTCTAAGTGAATTTGCAGCTCGGAAGTCTGAGAGGTTTATTATTTCGCATTTAGCATCAGTTTCGCGGCTTTTGAAGATGAAACAATTCGGAGCCAAACGACCACCAGGGGGGGCAACGACGAGGGCGCGGTTGTTGTTTACAGCTAATCGCCGTCTGCATCGAGCGGACTGTTTACAACAATTCAAAGGCATCGTGGCGATAAGCCTGCAAAAAACACGTCTCTATCTGCTGTTTTGACTTCTGGCTGTTTGGAGAACGCGACTTTTTCCATCCCCCCAATGCCGTGGCCGCGCTGAAAGAGTTGTTCGTGCCCCAAATCAATTTCCTTCCATCGCCCCGACGCCACCCGCCCGACAATTGTCGCAGGTCGTCACCGTCTTTGGTCCGTCAAAGCAGGCGACCAGCGGCACAAATTATGCAGATCATAATGGAAAATTGCATTATGACATTTTACACTGGGCGGCTATAACTCGACCCGTTTCTCAGGTGTTAGTAGCTAGCTGTACGTGTGTGAGTGCGTTAAACGACAAGACCTTGAAACGTTATCGCACCTACCAACAAGCGAGCCAGTCTGCAAAAATAAACATCGTCTAGCCAAAACTCGAAAGTGCACGTACACAACAAACAAAGCCGGCGTTTCTTTCTAAGCCGCGCTTTCTGCCTTCCCCCCCGCCACCACTGGTCGAGCGGGGTCCCCCCGTAAGCATTTGTTTTATTCTTTTTGCGCGCTTTTTGCTGTAATTGGCCCGCTTTTAACGACTCTTTTATTTGCGCTCGCTGATGCCTGCCTTCGTGGCGGCGGCGTTGCCTGCCTGCTTTTTGCCCGCGCGCCACTCGCGCCAATGCATGCAATCGGAGGCACCAAGCGGACCCACCAGACCCAGACGACGTCGCTAGCCGCACGCTATGGGGCCATGGGGCTCCAGGGCTCCGAGACCGCGGTGGCTTATGTTTCTGGCTGATTGCAAATGAACCTTTCGAACGTGTGCAGATCGGAGCAATTGAGTTGACTTTTCCTAATGAAGAAGACGACGCCGACGACAATAAAATCGCCGTTCCCATTGGCGGGCGGACGCGGGGGGGCCACACAAAAGGCAACATTTCGAGACCCACTTCAAGGCAAAATCTGTGGGCAATCGCATCGCCCTGACTCTTTCTCGCTATCACCGACCTGCTCGATGGGAACCTGCAAAATTACTCGTTAAATTCCCCTAATTACCGCGAGACCCCTTGAAGATTCACGCCGCTGTATATTTTAGCGGTGATAATGGGCGGCCTCAGCTCGTGTGTGACTGACTTCAGGGCGCACACAATGACGCTGCGAAATGCGAGTTATCGCATGCGAATAATTTGGAGAATAAATATAAAAATTCGCGGCCGATGACGATGAATAAAATCAGCCATGACCTCCACACACTCTGAGTGGGTTTGAATTTGAACTTGAAATGGCCGTGAGGAGACGTTGACGATAAGGCTCGAGTAGTGCAAGTCTCCCGATATAAAATAACAGGAAGATTTACAAACGAAGATAGCTAGAATCGCGGAATGGCTTGTTTGCATTTAAAATTGCAATTTGCTGAAAGTGTCTACAACGTCTAATCACTGCTGGAGTAGACTTACGTAAGTGACGACAAAATATTTCCAAGTCTCTCTGATAAGACGTTATACAATAAGAGGGCTCAAGTACCTTTCTTCGACTCATTTCCTAGAAAATGTTATTGTGCGCAATTGTTGTGTAAAAGTTGAATGGGAATTTTTACTAGCTTTTTTAAGTTCGTCTAGACTAAACCAAATGTGTTACGCAACAATTTATTCTGAGAGGCACTTATTTTATGGTAATTTAATTCTTCTTATGATTCATTCAGCAACGTTTGTGGTTTGTTGTAGATATGAATTTTAATATTTTGGATTATTCTCTTTTGTATCAATTCTATTAATTTTATTCATGGATTACCATCCAAAGACAGAATTTATAAATTTACTCCCAATCCGCGTAACTTGCTATTAATTTGGCAACGATAAAAAAGAATAAATTAGAACAAAATTACTTTCCACCTGATGCACACGAATCTTTTACGAATCTATAAATTAAAAATCATAAATTGAACTAAATGAAATCAGAAAAATACAAGATGAACTAATTGCCCGTTAAACTCAAAATTTCGTTTTTTGGCACTTAATGCCCCTGTTCTCATTTTCATTCGAAACCGAATTCGTATGATAGTGAAATTTTTCTATCCTTTTACATCAATAAAATTCTAAAAGCTATGAGTATGACGTGTCATGATCTAGGCTAAATCTCATACAGAATCGAACATTTATAAATTTAGAAACCAGCGTTCTTCAAAAGAGGTAAAAGCACTTAAATCATTTTCATGCGAAAATCTATTTCGCACGAATACAAAAATTAGAACAGAGCCCTAAAGTTTGCTTTTAACGAACCTAACTTCAAATATACTTGTGATATTCTGACTATTGTTGATACTGCCAGGAGTTTAGTATATATAGCTAAAAATTTTTAGAAACCAAAATGTCTAAATTTCATTGAAATCTTATAAAAATAGGTGATGTGGAGGAAATAATTTCAAAGATACCAAATTTTGAAAACTCAAAATGCGGGATCTTATAATATAATTTTATCCTAAATTATACTAAAACTTCCCCAAAATCAATATACGAGAGTTTAGTTCAGAATTAATTCTGATGGCGCGCCAATATTAAATTTTATGAAATATGTAATATATGTCCGTATGTAAAAAAATCGTTATTCTTTTAATTATAAAATAAATTTTGTATTTTTTACAAAGATGATAAGAAGACAAATTTTACGTAAACTAGGTTTCTTCGCTAAAGGCGAAATACAGAGATAAGTCCACAGTCGGTTCAAGACGTAAGTGCAAAAATTAACACTTAAATGAGCAACAGTCATCAATAAATAACGTGGACACCTGACCTTGACGATGCATGACACTGACACTCCCGTGCCGGCATAATTCTTGTTCTCCTCCCCGTGTCAATGTCGATTCTTAAGATATCTTTCCGTCCTCCAGTCTGGTTCTGGGGCACGTCGGCCTGACGGACTGAATACTAAAAAATGCGGAGAACCGACACATTTCGTTCTCATTTTCACCGCAACTCCACAGAATATTTGCATAAAGAAGAAGTTTGTTCTTTCGACAGAAAAATCTAAAACATGCTGCCCCTCAGAATCCGTCCTCCTCCTATGAATGCATTATCCGACGACCAGAAGAAGCATTCGGCTAGAACGATTCTGCATATATGAAGCCAGGCGGTTGCAAACTAAACATAACTCAAAAAATGTAAAATAATTCAGTCGTGAAGACGGTATACGCTCCTGAATAATGCTAGAATAAAAATATTGTGAGGAGTCAACGAAAACAAAAAAAAAAAAATACAAGAAACTTCAAATCTGGGCTGGAACTGCCCTGACATCATCCCTCAGCTCCTCCAGGCATTCGGGGCCTAGGGCTCCGCTGCTCGAAGAAGTTTATGATTAATTCATAAAGACGCTTCAGTTCTTTCCGCCGTTTTCTCCGATCTTTTTCTATTTTTATTTTAATTTTTTTTTCTGTTTTGCCTCTGCGCACTCTCATTAAACTGTGACTGCGTCCCAGAGATTCAAAAAGATTTACAAACCGACACTTCCCACAAATGCGGGGAAGGCGGCAACAAAGTGAAGTTGCCTGCTGTCGCAGTTTTTTCCACTTTTTTATGTATATTTTCTGCCCGTCCTGGGCTTGATTTTTGCTCCACCATTTTTATCTTTTTCTTCTGCAAATTCACCGATGTCGACCGCATCAAGCGGGCATCGAGCCTGATCTTCAAGTCGAGCCGCATTCAAATTTTTTTCACCATGAAAAAACCCCACACTGTGAGAGACACTTCATTTGCATGTCATATAACATTTTTTTTCCTCCTTTCTGCATACGAAAACCCAGCAAGCTGTGTGCTGAAGTGGTCTCAGCGGCGCGCACTGTGCCGCGTTCTGCGCCTTTTGTGCCAGCGATGAGGTGCTCCTCTGGCCCCCGAGTGCTTAAGATGCGTTTTGATGTAATCAGCACCTTGAGGAGACTCTCGTACCCCGGCCCACGTACGATCATTTCGATCGTTTCCTCCATGACTCCAACTTCCAGCGGTAGTTTTATGTCTCCAGAAGTCTCATCTCAGCTTAAAAAAAAAAAACACAACCGAGCCTCCTCCTCGCAGTGTGGGGCTCTCGTGTACGCGGTCGAGTGCCGCTGGCGAAATCACCTCCAGTTCATGTCGCCGCGTTATTGTTATTAAGTCTAGACCCACCGCCGAAGTGGAATTCCTGAGTCACGCTCTGTGTCCACCACCCCCTGACCCCGTTCGCCCAGCGGAGCACCACTCATTGGTGCTTTGCTGCCGTCATAGGTATGAAAATTTCATTTGCCGCAGTCCAGCGGTCGTGTCGCCCCGTTTTTATATTATTATTTTTTTTTTTACGACACGCGCCTGTCCGCAATCATCAAATTTCATCAAGGTGGGACCACGTGTGACGCGTCTATTGTGACACCACACAAAATCGTGGTCCGTGTTTTGCGCGCACCTGCCCAAAATCACCACCATCGCCAACATAATTGCCACTAATACCGACAGGTAACAAAACCCGGGGGGTTCCATTCTTATTACAATTCTTAAGAAAAACCCCACTTCTGAAATGAGTAGCACACGCTCACCGCGCACCAAATCTGCAGACGATTTTAATGTCGGTGTTCTGTGCGGGGCTGGGTCGTCTCAAGGCCGAAGAAAGTGTGGGGCTGATAAATCGAATTCAGCATGTTTTTCGTCGAAAATTTCGTTAATTAAAGTTTGTTTACCCCACAGCCCACTCCCACACGATGGATATTTAAAAATTAATTGCACCCATCCTGTGGTGCAGATGGCGCCCTCTATCCTCCGTAATCTCTTCCTTATATTTTTCTCCCCCTACCCTTCGAAAAATCTTAAGACGAAGATTGCAGACGAACAAGGGAATTTCTTAAGTTCGCCTTGAACACAACGAACGAATATTTCGGGCTTCGAATTCCATTCCATGGAAACTTGCCGCGGTATTTTCGAACAGCATTTCTGCCGCGGCCGTGTTTATTTTATCATAATTAAGCAATTACGGGGCAGGTAAATCGCGTCGTGCTTCGTTATGAGCGCATAGATATTGGCGCATATTGCGGCCGTTTTACGTAAGTGAAAATCAATTAAGAGCTCTCTGTGAGATTTAAACATAGACGTAAATACTACACATAAAGGTTTGAGGGTATTTCGTTCGTTTAAAGAATTTTAACACTTCATGGAAATGCATTTTATTTTAAGCTGTAAAAGCAATAATTTCATTGCCAACTCTTTATGGATTGCCATTTGAGTAGGGTTTCCTTGAAAATCGTCTTCTATTTAACTTCGACTTTTAGACTTTTTTCAAATGTCGTTTTGCATCTCTTAAAAGACGGAAAAAGATACGATTTTATATAAATAAAAGTAAGTTGAGCTGCTTTAGGATTAAACTCATTAAACAGGTTATAAACTAGAGACACACAGCGTACTGATTAATGCCAATTATAACTAATTTGTTGGACATTAATTCCCATTAATCTCTGTGTGTTACATATCGAAAAGCTTTTTCTTTATTCGTCTCAATATAACCGAATTTATCTATAGTCAGATTGAATTTGTTAAAATAAATTTATACCATTTATCAACTTGGTTGTGATTTAAAAATATTTTTCAAAGCCAAAAGGTATTCATCATCCAATTGATTAATGGAATTATTTTATTCAACAAATAAGCTGACTATCGATAAATTTTTTCTTTTTTTTTGTAATTAAATAGATCATACTGAAAATTTTAAAATACTCAAAATTCAGAACGCCATTCGACATATAATAAAACTTATTAGGTACTGAATTTAAATTTCATCGAATTTTTGAGATTCTTGTGATCTTAACACTATCCAAGGTATATTTTTTTAATTGAAAATGCTAATTACTTAACAGGCATGATGATGATTGTTAAGTAAATAGACATTAGAATGCAAAAACACAAAATTCATGCGTACTATCCTCAGTTGGAAATGCGGACATCCGTTACAATTCTATGATACTTAAAAATATCGTTACCTTGTAATTCAATGTCTACCGAAATTTAAAAAATTATGGAAAGCAAAGAAAAACCCACAATAAGCTAAGACAGCATGGGTCATCTTTGAGGCATTTCTTCAATGCTAAATTATGTTTCAAAGACGTGGGAGTTTTTTTTATTTGAAGGAAAAGGTGATGGAATCTTAAGATACTATTATATAAAAAATAATTGTGGGTAAAATGTACTACCGATTTGTGTAGCTACTAAAAGAAGTTTTAGTTTAAAACAAAAAGAAATCATTATAATAATAACAATTTTGTTATGATTTTAAAATATTAAATATTTGTCTTGATTTCTGCAATACAAATCAATCTTATTCTAATTTAAAGTAACATCCTTTTTCGAACGAATTTAAGTCACATATTAGTATACTGATAATTTTTTAAATAATATAGTTATTTTCCACAAGTTGGCGTATGCGTCTTATTAACCAGTAACATTCTTGATAACGATTATCAGCCCTAATTTAAAAAATCAAAGTAAATAATTTTGGAAGTTGCTGCAGATCAAAGTGAAAAGAACTATTATATATTTTGCAATAATCATTATATATTCTTCTACATTTCATTAATTATATTGTTACTATTTACATATTATTAATCTTTGTGACTCTCAATTTACAATGGGCTATAAGTTTAGTGTATTTGTGATAACTATTAATTTTTCTTTACTTTTTAGTTTTATATGTCAGAGGCCTAAAATATGGATACAAAATCATATAAAAATAATAATATAATAGTTTAAAAAACTAAAAAACACGCTTTTAGCACGCACTAAAAATTACAAAAGGGCCTTCCTTCAGCATTATGATTTTGAAGTCGAATATCGTCAGGGAAATAAGACAGCTTTCTCCATGCTTACTTCACTGAAAAATGTAGTTTCTCATCTCATATCTTGGGGAGGCCGCCATATTGGATTTGTAATGATGTTTCTTAGCTAGTCATGTATTGTCATCAGAACTCAGAGCGTGTGCAAAATTTCATCCTAATCGAAGACCGGGAAGTGGGTCAAATTAACATTCCAAGATTTTCTTACATACATAGTTAGTTACAAGTGAAGCTAATATAAAGCGTGTAAAAAAGGAATAAGAATGAGGAGCATTTGCGATAATAGATCTAATAATAATAGTGCAATAGGTATATTTTGTTTTCAGAAGCGATATTTTAGCAGTGTATATACTCAAACTGTTTAAAGTAAGTAGGATCTTAAATTTAAAGTAATGCTTAACTAAATTAAGAATAAACCTTGTCAACGTCCCACAGACTGTCGGATACTTCGCACTGGGAGCTCCCAGATAAAATAATTGCTACCATCGACTGGTCCGCCCGGAGTAAAAATACTCGGAAGACACGGGCATAAATCTCACGGCGGTAATGGCACTAATTAATGTGTCAATGGAAGACATTACTTTGTCCGCGGCAGGCGGTGGCATAACTCTTGCTGGCGGAACCACCTTAAAATGCCACAAAACAAACAGAGCCCCCGAGTGGCCGGCTCGGATCATTTGGGCACCACCGTTCAATTTAACCAGCTCTGGCCTGTTTTATCTCGCAAAAATTGCTGTCCTCGCTGACTTTGGCACTTGACTAGCGCTAAATCACGATCCGAATCGCGCGCCCGATCTCTCCGCTGCCGCTGCCGCTGCCGCGCGCGGCTGATCCGGAGTGCGGCCGTGGTGCGGTGCAGCAATTGCGGGCCAAGCCTTAACGATTTAACGCAAGAAGACACGGATACGCGGTAAAGCCTTCTTAATTTATTGCGCGCCAAGAAAACTGCCGTTGAAATTTTTATCCGTCATTTGCAATTTAGCTTAGTCTACGTCGCCCAGGGAAGAGGCATGAGATTAAGAAAATATAAAAAAAAAAAAGTAAAAAGCGATGAAGACGACGTCGGCGGCGACACGACGCGACGGCAGAGACCGCGATGCTGATGGTCATGATGATGACGGTGACGAAGACCGCGAAGCCGTCGAGAACGGGGCTAGGAACGTTATGAAATCTTCACGATCCGGCGATAAATTAGTGGATTTTGAGATAAGCCCGTCTCCGCTGTGAGTATTACGCGACTCGAACACCGCAGCTGACGTATTCGTGGTTCGCCGGACAGGGGAGTCAAGAACCGCATTATTACGCACCTCGGGCCCAGGGCAGTCGGATGGTGACTTGGTCACTTCTTTCCGCCTCGATTCGGCCGTTGCTAATTGTGGAACGTCTCGCGCCGCCCGGTCGCCCCACAAACATTTATGTAAAATCATTCGATTGTCATAGGTCACTGCTGCTACGTGATCGAAAGTTGATTGAGCAGATCAATCTAAAGGAAGTTGATTCAGACAGGGAGGTCACCGGCGTCGGACGTGAGCTTTTCTGCTTTTTGGCGCGCCTTTTTTGTCTTGCATCAAGATTAGCGAAAATGTTTAGGGAGTTATCCTACTGTGACACTCTAGACCAATGAAAGTTTCATTGTTTTCCTGAAAAACATTTAGTTCTTATAGTATTGCCACTTACTTATTATTTCCAGGCACATCAACAATTTTACAATTTTCATGTGGTTATTTCAAATAGCTTTTGACTTGAACTTGAATGGCTCCTAAATTATTTGGTCAGAACAATTTAAATATCTTGGCATCATTTTTGACAAAAAACTTATTTTTAAGCCACAAGCCACATATAGAAAAATTACAAGTTTTCCAAATTAAAATACTTAAAATGATAGTATACATTAGAATAGTATTTAATCTCCGTTATAGGGTTTTATTAACTGAAAGATTCTTTTTGTTAGGCCTATTTCACAATGTTAAAATTGAATGAATTTTATATTTCTAGCACTACATAGAATTTATTAAATAGTATTTATATACTGAATAAATAAATAAATAATAATATTTTAAATAGGGCGGCAAAATTTTACATTTTAGAACAAAGCTCAACCGGCAAGCAGCTTATTAAAAAAGAATTATTTGGAATTCCAAAATTGGAATTTACATTATTATAATGGGACGTAAAATTAAGCCAAGGTATTATGACATCTATAAATTTTATGTGGTAGCACATTAAGTCAATAGTTTGGTCCTGTTAATGTTCGTCGATCATTCGATGTGTACAAAGTTTATTTACGAATTAATTTCATTTGGGGAAAGATAGCGTACCTAACTACTTAAGGTATTATAATTAATAAAACTTAACTCTATATACTAAGAAAACCCTTTGATTGTATTGTTATTAATTGCTGTAATAGAATTTCATTTCACTTGGAATACAGAACATGGGTCTAAACATATATTGTTTTCTTGCGGAATCTTGCTTTGGCGATGTTTGTTCTATGATAGTACTAAATAAATAAGACCAAAAACTATGTCCGTAAGTATTTTTCAATATAATCCGTAAATCATCGTGGTTGAAAATCTAAATGTGGCGAAATATTTGTAAAAGTTCAATCGTCGTACGACGTACGCATTAAAAAAAATACGGCTGGACGTTTTTGGTATATAATATAGTTATCTATTATGGATTTGGTGACATATACTAAAAACCCATCAAAGGTTTAGTTTTAAAATTGGTCTTAAAAATTTATGTAAAGAAATATCGAAAAACAATAAAGGAGGGAAGTGCGTAGTCGATTTCGATCGATTTGAGGAATTAAGGTCATCCATCTTTGCGCCAAATCGTGCCGCATTCGAAAAGTGCAGAAACATATATGTACATATATTTAAAAACATCTAGACTATGACCCGGATTCTTCCAGATCTCCCCCCCCCAACTGCAGTGAAATTGTTCCCGTCCCACTTTGCGTGCCAGTCCCACCGAGTCATTAGCAGATCTTGAAATCCTGAAATGATTGCAACTGAGCAAAAAGTAATGAAACGCTGAGAGCTGGAAATGTGAAACTGCCGCGTGAATGAATGCGCTCACATTTTTTGAGTGTGCACTATTTAAGCCCGGGGAGTGTAGTTGGCCACCGCTACCGCCGCCACTGCAGCCCAAGGGTACTGGGGGGCGCGCCGGGAGATTGGGGGAGGGGCACAAAATATAAGGCACCCGGGGGATGTGTGTGGTTTTAAATCGGCAGCAGTAGGGCAGCTTGAATGCACCTAGGGGAAGCGCAGAACAAACCACTTGCCCTAGAATCCACAAAAGCGCAGAAAATGAAACATGAAAATGTGTCGGAAGAGTTTCCTCGGCACGCCACTACCACTACCACCACCACCATCAGCCCCCTCACCTGCCACCATAAGCCTCCTCCGCCCCTGCCGGCATGCTGCTATGTGACCCAATTTTCAATTTTCTTCTGCTTTCCCTCGCCGTGATGAGCGAGAAATTTTTCATTCTGTTCGCTGTGTCGTGAATCAGGTCTTGGGGCGCATTAATAATGCCAGCGCCGGTGTTGGTCGCGATTATTTTCGGGACTTCCCCGGGGCAAGGATGGCATAATTGCGCTCTGGATATGTCCTCCCCTTTTATGGATCGTGATTGGAGCGGAAAAGGCACTCGTTTCGTTTGTTCTTGGACGAAGAAATGCACGATTTGTCCCATTCCGAAAAGACTAAAAATTCTAGATGTTGTTGTTGCTGGTGCTCATCCCGGCGGCTGCCAGAACCAGAGAAAACCCAGTGCCAGCCAGCCAAAAAACAAAAGAACTTTTACGCACGACAGTGCCATAATCGGAAGACGTCATCCATTGTTCCACGGTGTCGGGGCTTCTTCGACTTCTCTACAGCCAGTGGGGCCCCGACTGAAGCGGCGCGGCGGTGGCGGCACATCGTCCGCCGTCCGTGGAAGTGGTGACCTTCTTCTTACGAAATATCCGGTCACAGCTAGATTTTGGCCAGATATGCGTAAACTAATTCGCATGGCAGCGCTTATTCGGGGAGGCACGCAATCACGATAAGACGCCGCGCTACGCCGACAATTTCCATTTCTTCTAGCTTGAGACGCCGCCGCCAAGCCGTACGTAGTAGACCCAATCTTTCTTTCTATTTATTTATTTATTTTTTTTTTTTTTTCGCTTTTATCGGAGAGGTAATGGGGCGCTCGTCCGTTCCCTTATCTCTAGATAATTCCTCATTCTAGCTGGAGGATCCTCTGGGCCGTGACCATATCGCATGCTAATGATAATCGCGCTAGGTAGATTAGGCCGCGGGAGCCGGTGCTGTCGTCACGGGCAAACGCTAGGCCATTTAGCCTCAGTGGCAACTGGCAAGCAAGAAGCACATTATTTTGGTAGATGGTAATTTCTGCAACGATCCTAACATTTACATTTTTACGATGTATAGGGCGATTTCAGTCAGGAGCAAGTTTTAAACGAAAAATATTTAATTTTTAATTTTCTTGTACATTACTTAAAATAATGGTTAAAATTTAATTCTTTCCCAACTCACAAACCTACTTTTGAACCAGGAAAACTAATCATATAAAGATATAATATACATATGTACACCTGCGGTCATAAAAACCGCACCACCCAGGTAGTTTCAATAATGCACATAATTGAAGGAGGTAGGGTAGGGGGAGGGATGCAATTATTTGACCTGCTCTAAGGGGGTATAAAAGCAACCCTTTCGGTGAAAGGATATTCAGTTTAAGCTAAGTGGTGATAAGATAAAGTGATAAAAGTGAAATGGCCGGAAAATACAGGCAGTTGTCCCGAGAGGAAAAAGTGAAAATTTTTACATTGGGAGACCAAGGTCTGTCGTATCGTCAGATAGCGGTTACAATAGGGTGCAGCCATTCAACTATCGTTCGCCTAATGAAGAAAAAGGAGTATTTGGACCCTCTGGAGAGGACGAAAGGATCTGGAAGAAAACGGAAGACAAATTCAAGGACGGACCAGGCCTTACGACGGATGTCTTTGCAGGATCGCTTTAAAACCGCTGTCCGTATGAGGGCAGAGCTGAGGGACTATCATCAAGTCGACCTTAGCGCCGAAACAATCCGTAGAAGGTTACGAGAGGTAGGGCTTTATGGAAGACGACCAGCGAAAAAACCCATGTTGACAAAGAAAATGAAGGCGGCGCGTCTAGCATGGGCGAAGAAGTACGAAAATTGGACGAAGGAAGATTGGCGACGTGTGATTTGGCCCGATGAAAGCAGATTCAACTTGTTGTGCGCAGACAATTTACCATACGTGCGACGTTCAGCAGGAGAAAGATTTAATAGTACAGTCTATTTGGAAGTTGCCCTCCGAAAAATGACCTACCGGAATTTGACTTGATAAATCGATAGGGGGGCATAAAATAAAGTTAATGCTAGATTTCCGAATGGATCCCCCCCCCTGTTTTTGAGAAAATCCCCCCTTGGTTTCGAGACTTTGAAATGCGATTTTCTCAGAATCTATGGGTTTTTTTGTAATTATGTAAATGGGAAAGTTGTTCGTCACCAAATTGTCTACATTTTTTATTTAAACAATTTTTTTGTAAAACTTACCGTTCTCGAGCTGGAGCTTGCCAAAGTGTGTGTATGGTCGCGCTGATGCGCGTATTCCCGGCGAAAGTAAAAAAGAACCGTTAACTACGCTGCGTTGCATCTCGCCTATCTTTTGTAATTTCAGTCGGACGACTTGACTTCAATGACATAAAATGTAGTTAACAATGTCCTCTACATTTTTTGTTCAATAAACTTTTCTCTAAAACCAATAGATTCTGAGAAAAACGCATTTCAAAGTCTCAAAACCAAGGGGGGATTTTCTCAAAAACAGGGGGGGGGGATCCATTCGGAAATCTGGCATTAACTTTATTTTATGCCCCCCTATCGATTTATTAAGTCAAATTCCGGTAGGTCATTTTTCGGAGCAAACCTATTTTTTCGTGCTAAATAGACTGTACTATAAGGAAGAATGCACAATTAAAACAATGAAGTTTCCTCAAAGTCAAATGGTCTGGGGATGCTTTTCTTTCTACCCTCTAGGTCCTTTGCACTTCGTTGATGGAACAATGAATGCTCAGAAGTATGAGCAAGTCATAAACGAGTTTTTGGTACCAGCCATTGAAGAGCACCTTTCGTTTACTGACGAAGTAATTTTCCAAGATTTTTCGGCGCCTTGCCATCGCGCCAAATCGGTAAGGATAGTATGGCACATGAACTGCCAAATGTCTATTTCATAAACAATTAATAAAAAACTAATTTATCCTCTTATGTTTTTTTCAGCTCCAGAAAACATTTTCTGATCTTGGAATTCAGAGACTAGACTGGCCAGCGAATTCGCCCGATTTGAATCCAATTGAGCATCTGTGGCACGTGATGAAACGGAAAGTAGCAGATCATAAACCGGAGAGCAAAAGAAAGCTGAATGAAGTACTGGATCTTGTGTGGAAGAACGAAATAACAGATGACATCATTGGAATATTGGTGGACTCAATGCCTTCTAGGATCGAAGCGGTTATTGCAGCAAAAGGAGGGGCAACGCGGTACTGAACACTGTACATACAATGTAAATTATGTGTAAGCTATGTTTAAATAAAAATATTCCAAATTATCCCCAAATTTCATAATTAATGTAATAAACAAGTAAATAATAATAAATCATGAAAATCAACAATCTAACTTTTTTTATTTATTTCTTCCAAAAAAAAGGCAGTAGGCAAATGAAATTCTACCAAACTGTTTATGAGTTACTATTGATTATTATAGCAAAGAATCATTCCATTCGGAAAAGTAGGTATCCTTTTATTAAATTTTTTCATATGAATTTCAAGTGGTGCGGTTTTTATGACCGCAGGTGTATGTATATACCAAATTTATCCATTTCTACATCCTCAAATCCATTATTACAATTAAACTCACAATGAAACTATAACGACTTATGACCCGCTAAATAAAATCTCCACGGAAAGTTACATTTAATCCGATTCTTTAGATTCTAGGGACATCATAGTTTTAAAAACTTAAACTTGAGGTACTTTTAATCCATATCAGCCAGCCATACTTTTTAAGTGATTTAGTTCTCGTGTTTTCTGTTGAGTTGCATCAGTTTCTAAAAATGAATTTGTTACCGCGATAACTGCCGCATTTCTATATGGATTTTGATCGAACTTTGCGTATGCATTTATTGGCTCGATATCTAAGTCATATTAGAAAATTGTGGAGTTTGGGGAAGGGAGAGGGAAACTTTTACCTGACTAAATATTATATTTTAATTTATTTCTTAATCGATTTTGATTAAACTTGGCTAACTTAGTTTCCATGCCAATATCTCAGCTAAGTTCGCAAATGGCGTGGGGAATTCATCACTACATTCCCTTATTTTAAAATCATTTTTACCACATTGAAATCTACCTCTTCCTTCTAGCTGCCGCCGAAAGATCTTGTTTTTCGACTTAGACATATTATTCTAGTGCATATAAAATAAATTACATATTATCAAAATAAATCGCAGATTTTTGGTAATAAACTGGTGCCCCAGATAAGACTCAATTAACACTTCTTGTCTCAGAGTATAACACATGTGGCGCGACTAACTACCCTAATTACTAAACACTCTAAAGCTACTAATGTAATCAAGTCTTCTTAAAAATTATGTTCATCAAGTCTTCTTAAAGATTATGTCAGTCAGTCTAGCATTTGTTTTCTTAAAGTGAACCTGAATAAAAATTAAATCAAATCAAAATATAAAAAATTAATTTAATTTAAAAACAAAATATAGAATATAAATTTGAGATATTTAAACTATGGAAACTTACTTCCATAATTGGTGACCCCGACGTGATTTGAAATATGTTTATTTCATTCATCCTGAAGACTGCGGCAACAGTATAATTTTCAACAACTCTCGCAACCCTACAGCCACATAAATTCAACAACTCTCGACGACCTTACAACCGCATCAATTCAATATTTTAAAGAATTTCCAGCAACTCTATAGCTTTATCATCCCTTCGATCAAGAGGACTCACTTCAACCCATTTCAGTCAGCAATTGCTTCAATAAGCAACATCTCACCAACAATTTGCATTTTATTTTCAATGTAGACCCGTGCACATTCCATGGATGAAGTTACTTTATGCAGTAGCACTCCGGACGAATTAATTTGCGAAACTCGGCGCTCAACATCACCGTCGGATATCTATCTCTGCAACTAACCAGATCAAGCCAAGATATTTCCTTTTAAAAAATGAAGAAATATAACATGACCATTACCCAGTTTTTGGAAGCATCAAATGATTACAGGGGAGTACCAATATTAAAGGGACAACACGTTCCGTCTCCTTCCACCTGCTGCGCCACAGGATTTCACAAAACTAAATCTTCTAAATCATCATCTAACAACTACCAAATAATCCATACTACATCAACAATATAACAATCAACAGCAAACGACGACCTCACTGTCGAATACGGCGACCTCACTGCCGAAATGCTTCATTTATCAATAAATCAATATCAACTTACCGTCACTCAAAATTTCTTCATTCCAGGATATCGTTCTCGTTTCACGATCACTGGAAGGGGAATAATGTGGCGCGACTAACTACCCTAATTACTAAACACTCTAAAGCTACTAATGTAATCAAGTCTTCTTAAAAATTATGTTCATCAAGTCTTCTTAAAGATTATGTCAGTCAGTCTAGCATTTGTTTTCTTAAAGTGAACCTGAATAAAAATTAAATCAAATCAAAATATAAAAAATTAATTTAATTTAAAAACAAAATATAGAATATAAATTTGAGATATTTAAACTATGGAAACTTACTTCCATACACACATGTAAGAAATTTGTCCCCATAATGACGCAAACGTAATTATTATTACCATCTTAAGTTAGAAATGCCTTGTTAATGAGTGCCTGATGAAGGGGCTTACTATCTTTAGATAGGGAAAAATTCGAATATACCTCTACCCTACATCCACTTTGAAGCAAAGCAGTGTTCGGTAGAAAAAATGTTTCTGAAACAATTTTAAACGCTACATCAGAGCGAAGCCACTACACCCGCAAAAACTGAAATTCTTTAAATAGATAAACCCACAGCTACCAGAAATTCTCCAACTCCAATCACCTGGACCAATGGGTAAAATAAAATAAAATAAGTAAAGTTCTTTTATCAAGTACCACCACCATTAAATAATATTAATATTTCAAACATTCCATGTGAAAAAAACAACTCCGCAAAATCCCCACAATTTTCACGGTCAGTAAAATTTAATTGCATATCTTCAAGTTCTCGATAAAAATACCACCAAAATCCTCCGGGTGGTGCAGTAACATTCTCAACTGAAAAAATTCCTCAGAAAATTGTTCGACAATTTTCACGAGAGATCATTTCAGATTTTCAGGAGACAAGATGTCAGTGAATCATTTTCTGATGATTTGCATTGTCGGATAGTTGAACCGCGAAGAATTTATGGGAACATGTGATGTACGAGCACATTTATGACCATTTAAAATGTAGTTTTATGTCACGGCACACGTTCACGAACCCTGACATGAAGGAGACCGCGATGATGGATGAACAGCTGTGATTCGCGCTTTGAGTGGGATGTGCGCGATTTTAATCAAATTTTATACAAAATACTTAAAGCAAATGTTTTTCTTGCGAATTTTTATGAACAGAAAATATAATGTAACTTACATAATTTAGATGTTACACAACTTTGTCCTTACCTAGAAAAGAAAAAAAATAAAATTAAATGAATTATTTATTAACGTATAACATTTTTGATACATATTGATTGATTTGTTGAAGGGATACATTTACTGAGAAGATGAGTGTACTTGAAATAAATTCTGATATATTCACTCAAAATCAAAGTGGATTACCGAATTCAACGATATAATATATCCCAAATTCTTTTAGTTTAATGTGGTAGGAGTAAAACTCGTTTCAGAGCATGGTTAGGTATAAGATTTCCATCACATTGTTCTATTATTAACTTAAGTACTAACTGATTATATTTAGGCTCTATATTCGACTCATTGGACTTAGATTAAATCTATTTTCAACAGGATGGCGCCATGTGCCGCACAAGCTGTAAAATAATGTGTCAGAAGTACTCTGGACGTGCAATTTCTTGTTTCGGAGAGAATTAGTCATTTGTCAATATCAACTCATCGATCAATTCAAATAGTGACTCGGCTCAATTATTGAGTTCGCTCGCTTTGTTGAGCGTCTTGAGCGAACTCATCAAACAATATTGGCAGCAGAAAGAAATGTTGAAAATGAATTTAATTTAGTTTTTAAATACATATGTATATAACAATTAACGTTTTTATGATTGTTTAGTATCTAAATGCTTCAGTCCAATTACATCAGATTCCACTTAGTTAAAACCTCATTTGAGTCCGCTCAAGCGGTGGACCCACTCAAAACTTGAGTCCGCTCAAGTAATGGCCTAATATTCTTAAAAAAAAGTGAGAAAAAGATCATAGTCGATTTTTAAAGTGAGAAAAAGATCATAGTCGATTTTTATATCGCAAAATTAGTTCGATGTGATTTGTAACGAACAAGTGAAGTGATTAGTTTTTATTTGAACGGGTATATTGGCTAATCTTCATTTATTCCTCACCAATCGCTAAAATTTCAAAGAAAATTACTATATATAATATTCTGAGATACACATGAGTATTGATTTCTTGTTCATTCCTTTTGAGATCTAGTGTCGATTATGACGACGGAAAGAAACTAGATATTGTGATCTATAGTCAAGCCTAGTTTACTAAAACTTTTACGAAAAATTCGATCAATTTCGACATATTATTGAATTGGATGGCATTTAAAGATGTTAATGATCGATTGCTCTTTTATAAGATCTTTTATACAAAATGATGATCTTGGAACACCTGAAGATTGCAGATCTTCCAAGTGGTGTGTCTACCTTCCTTTTCATCCAATATTAATTGATCGAGGGGATAATACGTCGTCGACACCAAAGATAGGTTCCCATTAATTGCCTCCCAGGTAGTATTACTGCTTTTTATGCTTTTTAACATCGGTATTCAACAAAAACCGAGGGTATGCCTTTTGGGGACAAAAACCTGCAGGTTGCGTTCACGTAGGTGCCCTAGAAAGCCCCTCAGCGGATGCCACACCGACAATGGAGCCCCCGCCAGCTAGCCTCATATGATGCGATCCGGAAAAAAAGCAAAGCGACTCGCTAGCGCAGTGCTATTCCAGACACATCCGACAAAGATTTCAATAATTAACAATATCTGAGCAGCCGCCGTTCATTAATCATTTTGCACAGTCTTAATTCACCATTTAAGAAGTGCCGGCGCGAGTCTTAGCGGCCGCGCAGCGGGCGGGGGGCCTGCCTGCATCCATCTCAAATGGGAACGTAACGCTTTTGACCGCGTGCACGCCCACCCGCTCGTTTGCTCGCTTAGTCAATCGCTTGCCCGCCAGAGGGACAATAAAACAGCGACAGCCCCCCCGGGCTCCGCGCAAATGATGGAATTGGAAGCGAAAAAAGAGCAACATCGCGCGGCATAGTTTTACAGTTGAAAGAAAATTGTTGCGGAAATCTCAAGGAAAATTCTATTGAAGGCCTCGTTGTTTGAATTTAGAAGTGCGGCATTTTTCGTTTGACATGCAAATTGACATTGGCACGGCACGCACAGTTAGGCACGTCAAGCGGATGGACAGGGATAGATCGGAGCCCGCTAGCCCAGGCCAGGCCAAGCCGAGCTGAGCCACTAGCCGCCACCAGCCAGGTCGGGCCTGATTCGCGCCGCTCTGGATGGAGCACGGCTCGACTTTGGCGCTCGGCTTGACTCGCGTTCGACAGAGCCGAGTTGGGGCCCGCCAGCCCGACTCTGAGGTGAACCCAATTTTTCCTCGTCGCGACCGTTTTTGCTCGACATGATTTTGTCGCTGTTTCCTCCTCGCTCCTCCTCCTCCTTGCGGCCCCGCGCATCGCTCATCCACCCGTCGAGAGTGGTGCGCTCTGGCGTGCAGCTGGGGAAGCCTCTCTATCGCGGGCAAAAAATGGAAATTGCACGACGATATAATGATTCAAAGCACGCGCACTGCACAGAATTTATTCTGCACGATTTAGCTCGAGTTTTATCTGATTGATCGCTGCGCTTTTTATTGGCAGTGACAGCATCGACGACGACGGCGGCGGTGGCGGCCTTCCACAACGACTCTATTCCTAAGAAATTGCTCGGATTAGCCTCAGCAAGCTGCGCGCGGTTTTTGCCGTCTTCGATTTTCACTGTCGACACTCTGCCTCGGTCGGATTTGAGCTCCCCAACTGTCCCCAGCGATAACAAGATAAGATTTTTTAAAAGAACAAATGGATGGTACCACACTCGAGCTCAACTTGGGATCGTACAGACTACAGCGTATTGGCCTGAGTTGCCAGGTTTGGTTATTTCAAGCATATTGCAAATTTGCTAAAGACAGTTAAAAGGTAGATTTATTTCATGTTTTTTTCACAGGGTAGGTATACACTGCAAATCCAAGTGGGTTATTTCAATTCACTTATGTATGTTATTTTAATGCAGTCACTTTTTACTCGTTTTCGTCCGTGTGTGTTCATGTGTGTTATTTGTAAATGTTTTTAGTGTATTGAAATTTTCATAACCGATATAGTTTAAGCATATTGTGCTTGTTGTTCTTTCTGTAATTTCAATTCATTCGTGTTAGAGCTATGAAATGGAAAAAAATTTAACGAGGGTAGTTTGAAATGTTTTGAACCTCAACATGAACATGGCGTTACTCGTCAAAACCATTCTGGTACTACAATGGTACGAATAGTATGCTTTGAAAAATTCATGTGAAAATTTCAGCCATATCGAACGCTCAGTTGGTTGTTTAAGTCATATCATATCATATCAGTCAGAATAAGATGCTTTAAATAAAAAAAAAATCACGATGTGCAAAGGTGGAAAATAATGTAATAGTTGAAACGAAACCTATTAGCTATACTATGTTAAACTAAATTATAAATCAATTCGGCAGGGTGATATTGGCTAACAACTACACATTTAAAAGATTTACAACTTTCTCGCTACGAATGAACTTCACATTGAGTAAAAATTAATGACTATATGAATAATTCCTATCGGTTAGCTTTTTGCTTTTTTATCTATTCCTAAAATATCAATTTTATTATATTTGAAAATAGCCAGCGTCGTTCTGTATATCACTGGCAACCCAGACGTTGGACCAAGCGAGTCTTATCCGCCAACAGTCGACAGTTGACGACTCTTGGTGGTGTCCCCTCCCGTTGAATATTGTGTCTCGCGGTGCGCAGCAAATTACCTTACAAGTCATGCAGAAGGAGCAGCGGATGAGAAGCTTATCCAGGGGCTCGGGCTTGGGTGGATGGGGTATCGGATTGCATCAGGCCTGTCTAATAAATATTAATGGGGGGCTTCTAGTGTTATTCAGTGAATTTTTCATGGATGTGAACGAGTTGCGCGAAAAACGAGTGCAGACGCTGCTGGTTTTTGCAATCTATATACACTATATTATAATAGATGTATGCGCGCCTTTTTCCTCTGAGTTTATTTCCGCTTTTGTTTGACCTCCATGTTGAGGATTCTGGATGGATCTGGGAAGGTAACGTGCAGTTGGATTTTTTGAATAAGTTATCAACGCCGTATTCTGGAGCTTTTATACATTTTCAGCTTTCGTTTCACCCTCTTCCTCCTCATTCTCCAATATTTCAATTAACCTCATTTTTACTGGATGTTTAATTCGCCCATAATTGCCCTACATCCTGTCCCAAATTGTGCAATTGTGCATGCTCCCTGTGCATTCCCTGGAAACTAGCTGCTGGCTCCCACAATTCCCACGTTGCATCAAAAATCCCTCCAGAGTAAAAAAAAAAAGGAAATTCTGATGGAATACGAAAAAGACGCTCAAGTGTCCAATTCCTCTACCACGACCAGAGGGGCACCCACCAGGACACCTGAAGTCCTCTCTGTTCTCCTTCCATCGCGGCAACTGCAAATTTGCACCAACGAATTGACTTTCCGTCGTTTCTCCCTTTTGGTCCCGTCCTCCGGAGCGCCGCAGCGCCCCCACACAGCACTACAGCCACACCCCCGTCCTCGCAGCTGCTGCACCCCCTCACATCCAGAGGCCAGCCTGCCGCAGCGACAGAATTTCATAATTTAAATCACGTCTCCTCCGACTGGCATTGCGAAGAGCACGATTTCAAAAGGGGCACATCACTGAATCAGCGGAGTCCCTCAGAGCGCCTCCCGCGCGGCCGTGGGTTGCTATGCAAATGCTAAGTTCCATATTCCATCTCTAGGGCTAGCACGCGGCGGGGGGGAAGGCTCTTAGCTGCTAGTAGCTGGGGGATGCCTGGTGCCAGGTCTGTCGGGTGGTTCCAGGGGGTGGCTGCTGGTTTTGAGCTCTTCTGTAAACCTCCTCTGGTGCAACTGCCACAGCGCGGGAACAAAACGAACCCACGGAAGGTGGGACGCGAACTTGTGGGGTTTAAAACCAGGACGACTATACGTGGGGGCCCCCCCGAGTCCTTGCACACGTACCACGACGGGTGCATGAAGTGCACCACGGCTGTGCGCGTATAGACACAGCTAACGGTATACACAGCACGTGCAGCGCATATTTCTGGGCATGCACTTTCTTTTAATCGCGGGAATGAATGCTGATGCTTGTGCCACGAGGGTGATCCCCCTTTTCATTCGTTTCGGGGGCGGGGAGGACGCCGACGCCGACAACGACGTCGACGACGGACGGGTTGGTGGGGCCGCGCACGTCAGCGATATAGGGAACGACCCCATTTCGCTATTTTTTATGCGCCAACAAGAGAAATGGCAGGATTTTCTTTGTTTTCAAACTTTATTTTTTTTTTTTTCGCTTTTTTTTCCTCCCAGAGACCGAGAAGTAGCACAAGAGATGTGATGAACAGCAGCACCAGAAGCGCCCCAGCGCCACCTAGGGGATGGAGGGGCAACAAAACGGGGGGCTATTATTATTGTACTTCCACTTCTTTTTTTCTTTTTTTTTTCTGGCTGAGTTTCTCGCTTCGCGCTGGTGATGATGATGAAAGATGAGCACAATAACGAAGCTACAAAAAACCCGACGAAAATTTTAATTTTTTTTTATTTTTTATTTTCGTTGCACTCGTTTTAATATTCTGCAGATTTGAGCGCATCAGGGAAAAAAAGCGAAAAACGAAAAACAAAAAATTCCCCCTTTCGCTTTTTCCCTGTTTTGTGCACTCCAGAATGAGTGTGAAGTGGAAAACATAGGCAACGATAAAAAAAAAAAAAAAAAAATTCACCGAAATGAATATTTATGCAGCCAAACGGTGGCGACTGATGCTGCCGTTGTCGGTGCGACGCGATGCGGTGCAGTGCGGCTTCTGGTGCCACTGGTAATCATTAAAAAATATGCCGAGCCGACAAAACGCGCGCTCATCACCCACCCCCTCGTCAGCACCGATCGATTCCCGCCCCTACATATATTTGAGCTGGTCGAGTGCGTAAGTCATCCGTCAGATTGCAAATGCGGGGGTGCATATTTGATTTTGATTACCCCGAGTGCATGCGCTGCACCAGACCAGATGCAGTGTGCAGCGATGAGTTTTTGAATGGAGTGCCAAGTAGCTTACCTCAAGCTCTTAGAGAGGAACAGAGAACAGACAGATTATTTTGAGTGCACTTGCTTTACTTTAGGCGTCACGACGTCTACTGGCTAATTACCCCAATACAAGAAGTAATTACATATAGGTAAATTGCAGAATCTGCTTACTTGTCTTTATGGAATATTATTCTAAAAAGGGACTTGTCCAAAATTTCAAAGTTTAAAATAAGTAGGGAAGGTTTTAGATATTCAGCCTCATCCAAAACATGTAAGAGCATCAATTGTCACGAAAGAAGCACCGCACTAATACCACCGATTATAACTTCGATCACCAATTATTTCTATACTCTTTCTGCTGAAATCTTTGAAATGAAAGGACAAAATCCATCGGTTTCTTTTTATCGTTAAAGCCTGCAACATAAAAATTGTTTCAAAACTCATCTTTCGCATGCAAAAATGTTTTTTAGTATCTAGAACTTAATCTTCAAGTTAATATTTCTACTATCAGAAAAAGGCTCACTGAAGCAAATTTATTCGGTAGAAGTCTGAGAAAGGTTTATTATACTGAATAAAAAGCAACATAGACGCTAGAACCCACGAGGAAATTATGCAAAATGTAATCGAATGGAATATGCCTAACTTATTGGTATTTCAACAGGATACCAAAAAGTTGGTTTGAAAGCAATGTGATTGAGGTTATATCTCTAGATTTTAATCCGATCGAAAACTTATGGTGCGAGATCAAAAAAGGAATTTGAAAACGAAAACCTAAAACTGTTTAAAAACTGGGACTAGAGAATACAATCTGCATTAGCAGATATGTACCAACAGTTGGTAGATTCTATGTAATTTTGATTAATTTTTTTGTATACGAAATCAATTTTCACTTCAATTAGCTAGATACATGTATATTTTTAATTGGTATAAAATATAAATTTGAACAAGTACAGAAATACCTTTTCATTTCGCTAAGAAAGGTCGACGGCTTAGCACTGCTATTATTTTGCGAATTAATAATAATACTAATTTATTAAAAAACCGATAACTATTAAAATAATTTGTTGCATAACTTTAAAGTCGCTGTTAATAGATTTTCTCACTTTTAACAAACTATCGCAAAGCTAAGAAAAGTTTTTAATTATTCTGAAAGCAAGCGATGCGGTGAAGAGTGAGGCTCGAAACGCCCTTTGTTGGTAGGGTGCATTGAACCCGGAGCCCCTAAAAGGGTTTGCAGAACGATTTCTTTGTTTAAATCCACTCGCCCGATCCAAGGAAATCTCAAGTGCGGCATTGGAATGCATTGGGGCTGACTTGAAATGTATCTCATTAGTTCCTTTGCAAACGCGTTTTTTTCTTTCCCCTCTCGACAGTGACTCAGTGCGCTCCTCTACATCTCTACTTTGTGAATATAGATAACCCGCTCCCTAGATACCATAAAATATGTAAAGCATTTTAGGGGAGCGCTATGACAACAGTGATTCTTTATCGCAGATACAAAAGTCCCCATCTCTCATCTAGGGGGCAGAGCCTATTTGAGCAACCCCACGAAACTCCTCTTCAGCACCGAAGAACCTTATCCCCGCTCTAGAGCAATCAGAGCTGTTGCTGAGATGCTCTATAAAAGGAGGATTGTCTTTACGCATTCCGCATGAGGAGGAACTGCACCCGTCTCCGTATCCTGCCCTGCGGTTATAAATTAACCAAGCAGTGGGGCGGCCTGAGTAGTTTTCCAGCTCCCGGAAAATAGCTACATAACTAGAAACCCCCTCAGTGCGGTCCTACAGCATGGAATACAATATATATATAATATATATTTATACAGAATTATATTCTATTGAGATGGACGACAACTGCGTCACGTTGACCTGGTCTACCACCGATCCGGTTCACTCAGCTGTTATCACTTACCTGAACATCTCCAGCTTCCGCCACAATTATCCAACAATAACTGGCCCCACTTTGGTCATTCTGATTGCAATCTTGCACTAGATAGATGGCGCAACTGTCGGGCATCCTAGAACCTCCCGAGCGCCCCCGTCCGGGGTCGAAGAGGAGTTAATGCCCGGCTCACGCATAAATTTCTGGCGAACATAAAATAGGCACGAAAATTAATGTGCTGCCACGAAAAAGGTATTTTGTACATTTTGTGCACTTCCTTCGGGATCATCTCTCTCAGTCTCACTCCTCTCTTCACCGCATGGACCAGGGCATGCGGATTCTTTTGCGGGGAGATCGAAATAGAAGTGCAAGACGCGCTATTTTGGCGCGCTTAACTGTAATTTGCGAGACATTGATAAAGTGCAGCGATTTTGCGCGGTCACATGACGACGACGACGACGATGGCGGAGAGATGTTTTCGGGCGACAACAGGCTGTTGCACTATGCCAGGAAAGTAGTAGTTTGCCTCCCGGCACACCCCCGGCTCCTGGATCTCGGCTAAAAAGTCGGTACAATAAACAGACCTAAATGCGAAGTGGTGGAGGCATTGTACGTCGCGTCGGTCGTGCAGCGCCGCACGTAACAGATCGACGCTGTCGTTCCCTCGGGAACATCAAAATGTTTCTCTGTCGTCATTGGAATTTCTCGTGTTGTTGCTGCGTTGGAATCGCACCGAAGAAAGCTGACAGCGAAATTAATAATAACGAGCGCGGTCGGTAATTTCTCCCTCCGGGCGACCCGCCCCCGCCTCCATCATATCGTCGCAAAATTCGCTGCTTGCAATCCGAGCGGGAGTTATTTGTGTCGTTGGTGGGATTTGATTCTGCTGCTCCTGCTGCTGCTGTTTGGGGGTGGATGCAGTGCATTTAGACGGATATTTTTTCTTGTTATCTCGAAAATTTATTAGCAATATTTTATGAAACCACAGCAGACTGCGAGGATCTGATAATCTTATGGACCGACACTTTGCGGGGGCTTTTCACGTTTCTCTTCATATTTTTTTTTGTTTTATTGTATAATGAAAACCGAACAGAATCACACGGCGTGTGTGGAGAATTTAGAATTATTACGAATTTCAAGGTACATGACTTTGACAAGGCGAGTTAAGCCTGAAAAATTAGCAAAATTTTTCTGCCATCACTAAGAATTCAAAAATATACAAATCTTGCTGGCAGGTGTGCTTCAGTAGATTAATTTCATAAGATTATCTTTAATTAGGCATAAACTATTTGCGTATAATATTCCCCTAATTAGAAGTATAAAATGTGAAAGATTCATTAACATGGAAGGAAATGCTGTGCCAAAACATATAAATTTGCATATCACGTTTTTGAGTTGTTACAATTTTAATTATTTAACTCTCGTATATCTACATAATGAGCGATATTTTATAGTAATTAAATTTTGATCACCATTAAAGACTTCTTTTACAAAAATGATGATGTCTAAATCAAGGAATCCTTTAATTATTAGCACTAACCAATAAACTTCTATTTATAATGAAAATCGCACTCCAAAACTCAGTTCATAACAAATTATGAAAAGTTATTCCGAGATTTAAAATTTCTCTGCATTATCACCCGCCATGTGGGATTTTGCCCATTTACAACTTTATAAATACTTCGAATCCAACAAAATTTTCGCCTGATTACAGAACAACGTAATTTAAGCTTTATGCATTCTACGAAAGAGGGCATTGCAACTTATTTGCACTATTTCTTTTTATTATGAAATAGTATAGCACTTAAAGCTTAACGAACAGTTGCAAATAAAAAATTAATCCAAACTTGCATTCTTGGAATGAATAATTCTTTTTTTAAAATCATTTAATAAGAGGAATACTAAGATTAACTATTAAATGTCCTCTAAAGCTAAATTAGAGATAGAACCATAGATAAAAAATGGAATGGTAATTAATTAACTTTTCATTCCAAAGAACAAAAGAATAAAAATTATCCCAGAAAAAACCAAGCATTTCAAATGTGAACGTTGCAACGATATGCTTTAACATGTTTAACCTGTTGGAAAAACAAAGCTTAGAAAATTAGGAATGTGTTGTGCTGTTAATAGTTCTTCAGTTACGGCTCCATTTCGATCGGTCAAATTAAACAAAATTATGTGAAAATTTACTTATATACGGTACTGGAATGTGAAGACAAAAATTGGTATTGCAGTTGTCACAGAAACAGATGTTGATAATTTTTAGAATAATTTTGAAAAAAAATTAATGAAATCAAGAAAAATGGGAGGTTACACCATCCTATACAAAGTGGTATAAGAGGTTTTCGGGGTAGCTGAATTAAAATATATATTAGGTATTACAACTTTTAAATTCAAGCTCAATTATTTAAAACAAATTCAATATTCAATTCATCTTGGCCTGTCGTTCTAAAAACAAATACATAGATTTCCAGGATGATGAAATTCTTTCGATTTCTCGACTAGAAAAGTTTACCTGCTTGGCTGCAATACTAAATGTGAATTATAAGGGAAGGAAAATTTGTAAGAGAATTTTTGATTGACTGGATGTCTTACTTTGGTCCTCACGTGGTCCTAATCAAGAAAGCCTTATGCTACTTAGTAATTTTAAGAGTCCTATATTGGTCCGTACTCGGACCTAAGTAGAAAACTTAAACAGTGGCATGTGTTACAAACGCATTAACAAGTCCTGATATACATTCTAAGTCTTTGCTGAGGTTACTTCGAATCGGGTTGCAAATAATGTATAAGGCCAAGCGAAAACTATAGTCAAAACGGCCTTGAAACAGTCGAATCTCTCTATAATACCAAGAGAAAGACTATACTTAGTTAGTGCGTCTGTTTTAAAGCTGTTTTGAGTAGGTATAGTGTACGTCTGGCTCCAGAGTAAGAAGGCGGTCTGGTCTCAGGATTTTAAGGCACATTATTCTGGAGAAATTTCGCTGCTTGAACAACTAAACTAAACCGTAATCTAAAATCGGAAGTTATGGCATAATTGGATCTATCAGACCAAGTAGGCTTAGGCAACATTGTTGTTTCCCCTGGATGCCATTAACCAGTGCTTCGCCTCGAGGAATTTTTTAATGGCGGCACTGTGTAACAGCGCATGGTAGGCATTCTGCTCTCGGACATCTCAATTGCCGCGAAACAGATTCAAAAAAGACGGGAAAAAAAATGCCTGAGAGCTATCTTCAAGTTCATTAACATCCTCCTTTACAGCACAAACTTCCGGAACGGTCGTGTAGAAGAAAGTGAGAGATAATTCCGAGGAGATACGCTAGCCAGCTAGCCATCTAGCCATCTAGCGACCAGGCCAGCCTAGTTTCCCTTGGACGACATGAACCGCGTGCAACTTCCCATGACCTTCCCTCCTTTTGACGCACGACGACCGCTCCAAGTCGATGCGATACAATGGAAAATCAGTCGTACAAAATAGAAAAATGCAACATGAAGCCGAAAAGAATTGCAGAAGTGGAAAATAAAAAAACTAAAAATAAAACAAGAAAATTATTGAACTCTGCCGTACTCTCTGCTGTACAATGGAAGTATGGAGCCCCTTTCCGTCTGGGACGCCGCACGTCTACCGGAGCCCCATTCGTGGCGTTGTGCAATCACGCAATCAGCCCGAGGAGCGCTCGGTCACGGCATAGAGTGGCTGCGACAGCGACGAGACATTACGGCTTCGATTTATTTCTTACCTTGCACTTGTTCGCTTTTTCACTTTTTTTTTTCTTTTTTTTTTTTTTGGTTAGTTCCAGCGTCTTATTTGCAGTTTTCTTTATCAGTGCATTTTCCGAACAAATTCCATCTGCGGTGGTGCTCCGCCCCGCCCACTGCGCGCCGGTACAGCCGTGTGGCATGGCATTCAATTCAGCTGCCACCAGGCAATCCGGCGGGCGCGGGCATTCTTCCTGTTGCAGCAATCCATTGCACTGGCAGCGGTGTTCTGGTGCAACTGCAACTGCAACTGCGGTGTTGCACCCAGAGTTCATGGAGGCTATATTCTTTCTTCAATGGACGTGTACGTGTGGTTCATAAATAAATCCATTGGCGCCCATTATTGTCATGTCGACGGAGTCTCAGACCTTGTCGTCTTCTTTTTCCGCCTGCATGTAAAACGCTACCGGCGCGGGTCCCACCAACGAACGGTGGCCGGATTCGGACGCCCCGCGTTGAGCCTCAAAATCTTTTTATGTGCCAATTCGCTCCTCGACAGTTCAATTATGCGAAGCCTCTAAAGTGGTCAGTGATCCAGGTCTGGGTGCTTGTGTGGGGCGACAAATGCGGCTTCAGAATTGAATCTTTTTTTTCTTTTCTCCTTCTCTTTTATATGCGCTTCAGCCGAGCCGAGGGGGCTGTTTAAGGCAAATTGTGTCCAACGATTCGCTGAAAACAATTAGCATGACTTGCCCTCCTTCCTGGCCGCAAAACAATTTGAATTTCTATACTTGCGACGAAATTACCCTCGGGGGGGGGGTGTTTAAATGGATCATCTGCTCGATACCGCTGGGGAGATTCTCTTCCACCTTATTAGCTTGCATCATCAGCTTAGAAATCACTCCCAGCGCTCTCATTACCCATGGCATCATCCCTGAACGCGGCCAAAGACTCTTCATAGATTCCGGGCAGAGCCCGACACTATCCAAGTCAGTGGGACTGGGAATCCCCAGTCCCATCATCGTACCCATGGTCGACGACTACAACCACCGTCTTGCATTAAGTAGCTCCTCCTGCGTGTCCCTTCTGGTGAATAATAATGAAGCCCGGGGGGGACAGCTCCATCACGGGCACAAATAATATTTGATTTTCTCGAGTCAGGGAACTTTGAATGGCTTTCCCGCCTTCCCGCCCTCCCGCAGCTCCATAAGTGTGATCAGTAAACAACAACCCAGCGGCCACCGAGATTAATCCGCTTCAAAATCGAGGTTAATGCGTTTTTTCGTATTTTCCCTGGTACATATCTCGACGAGAAATTCAGCGATAACAAGAATCCTTTTTTTTTCTTCCCATTTTGCACAAAATGTCGTTGTCGCCTCGCAGTTTTCTTCCAATCCCATTAGACATGCGATTTTTGTGTCTTTATCATCGACTCAAGCACATCAAGGGCGTTTCATCGTTTTATCTGGCGGAGTCTAGCTGGAAAAAATCGTAGAAATGCTTACGGCCAAAGTCGACAACTATATTTAGTATTTTTTTTTTTTTGAATTATTTGCTAGCTGTTTTTGCGGCGACAGCGCGATAAATATACGAGTGCTAACTAAGCGGAGATTTGTGGTATTATACGTCGAAAACGCTACTGTCGCCGCTTTTTCGCGATAACAACAGCAACGTGAGGAGCGCATGAATTCGCTTTGATTGCTGGCTCCATACAGGTTCAATGGCCAGACTTTCTAGAAAGTTCAGGAGTGTTATCAGTACTGACAACAATATCGTTATAATGAAATATCTGTTTTCCTAGAAAATATTAATAATTGCAGTCATAATACTAAGTGCGAAAAGGGATTACATCTAAATATAGAAAAATTTCTACCATTTTAAAATATATCAGTTTATTACGCGTTAAAAATTTTAATTATGATACGATGCCTGATATCAGCCAAAGAAGCAGACTATTTACGGAACACTCTCCAATCAAAATCAAAAATCCCAGACACGTTTCTTATGTTATAAAACTATAATTTGTTTTTCCTAGATTATGAATTCCTAAATAAAAATTCTCAATCAGCTTCCGTTGTCGAGAAAAATAGGGTTAAAAAAGTATAGATGACCGCATTTTGGCCATTTATGAAAAATTAATTAAATAATAAAAGTTTATCATAGAAGTTTGTAACGTGGCTTAAATCTTAATCTTTAGACCCAGAGAAATGCGATTGATGTTCAGTTGTTGCGATCTTTTACGAGTTGAAGTTCTTGGGTTTTGTTATCAATAAGCATTCCAATTTCACGAACTTTGTTTAAAAATATCGTTTCATTTAAATTTTCGCACAATTTCTGCAACGCAGCGCTTACTTTTTAAATACTTTTTTAATAGTTCCCAGAATTACTCAAGCGTAAATCGATTCATTTCGTGCGGAATTCAAAATTTTATAATTATTTTCATAACTTTAAGCTTTTTTTCATTTTCTAAAATCCCCGATAGCGGCTATGATCCTCAGCTATGTATGTATATAATCAACATTGCATTCCCGGAATAAAATGAAATTTTAAAAGTTTAAAAACAATATTTATTTAACAAACATAAAGTTCTCGTCCAATATTACTATGAACCTGACAAATGGCCAATGAAACCAATGTAAGGAAAAAAAGATAGACTATCGAGTTAATTTCAGTTTCATCCAATTTTGCACCAATGAGTTTGGGTAAAGGTTTATTTTTCAAATTCCGTAAAAATATGGAATACTGAAAAGGTGTATTAAAAACAACCCTCATCTAGTATAAAGCTGGGGTTTGCATAAAGCAAATAGGGTGGACTGAATTAATGACATGTCGAAAACTTATCTTCCTGGACGTTTTTTTTTTAAAAGGTATTCGACCACTTCGATCTCAGTCTACCATAAATACTTAAAAGTTTTCATGAATCCCTTTAAATTCCTGTTGAAGGAAAGCCTCAATAAATTACGAGAAGAAAAACCAGAAAAGATGCCAATGTGCGACTAATTTCTCACCGGTCGCTAATAAAAATTCGCAATTTGCTCATTTCCCTTCGCCCGATGGAAATAAATCCTCCTGGAAGTCGCACACCAGCGGTAAAAAATGATCTTGAGGAACTCCGAAAAGAAATCTTAATTGCGAAACTTCCACGGAGAGGAAGGAAAAGTTTCACAGCTTCTAGCCCAATGTTCTTCCGTTCGCTGGGAAGCTGATAGATTACGCGGAATTGAGCTGTGTCGGGAGGATGAATGTCATTGCCCTCAGAAGGAGATAGGTTGGATTGGATTGGATTGGATTGGATGGTGGGTGGAAGGCAGCGTGGGCGGGGTATAAGGTTGCACGCACGGACCGGATCAAGTCGGGTCGACCCAAAGGACGGGGCGGGAGAGTTGACGAGCTTCAGGCCTTATGGTTTCGTGGTATGGGGCAAATCTCAGATCCCGCGAGGAGTACGCAATGCGGTCTAGAAGTTCTCCACACCCCGCCCGTTCCGTCGTTTCACGACAAGTGCAAATCCAGAGTTAATGCGGAAGGCAACAGCTAAATACTGAAGGGAAACTTTCCAGCTTTGTAGGGCCGGATAAGCCCGCGGAAGGGTGATGTATCGGTTATCTGCATACACTCGCCCTTGTGTCCCCCAGGGGGCGAAATGGAAGGGTTTCTGCTGTGTGGCTCCACATTTCCACCTGGTCCAACCTCATCGCAGGCTCCAGCTGCTCCTCATGGTTGATGCAGCAATTCTTCTCGTTTTTTTTTTTTATTTTACTTTTTACTTTTTCTTTTCACATCCCAGCCCCACACGGTGCGGTGCTCCACAGGGCTCATGCACACGGGAGCATTTCCCTGCAACGTTACAGCAGGATCTCGTCGATGGTATCTGAAGAGAGGAGCCTTTTTTAACCCCATCGATTCGAGCAGAAAGGACTCTATGCGCAGTCTGTAATTAACTCCCATTTGGAGCCCCCGTTGCGATATCTGGAACAAAGTCGTTGAAAATTACTGGAACTGATGCCTGGGTATAATTTACCCTGTGCGTTTTTCTCCTCCCTATCGTCGTCGTCGATGTTGCTGTGTTTTCCCTCTTCCCAGGGCAATTTTTATTTTTCCGTTCGAGCTGCAGAGCATATCCTGGACGGGAGTTAAATTTAATAGATATGTAGGCCCTGTGTGTGCCACCGCTTCCCAACCACCCTGCGGCTGTGGTAGGTTTAGCAATTTTATTGTCGGGGATCCAATTTCTACGTGCTTTTCCCTTTTTTTCACCTTTTTGGTTTATTCTACTATTGCGCGCCACAACGACGGAGCCTCAATTTCAATGGGGCACTTCTCTCCACGGGACGAACAGGGGAGGAGGAGGGGATCTACGTTACGTGCGATGTGTGAACAGCTTCTGGGCTCACCTTCATCGGCGAGGGATGAACAAATTGCGAAAATTAAATTGATCTTTTTTTTTTTCGTACCTACGAAATGATAAGGTCGCAAAAGTGGCTGAAGGCTTCCCCGTTGGAGTTAATTAAATTTCAAAGTGAAGGTTTTTCTCCAGAGTCTGGAAGAAACGTCGGGACGGTTTACTCAGAAAACTGACCTTTTGTGTTTTACTTCATTTTTATTTTCAGAAAAATAAACGGGGGATAATCAAAATGTATGCTGGACAATATTATTAAAATTTCCTAAGGTAGGTACTTTGGGTTTTGTCCTAACTTATACCCTTTTTTATGTTATAATTAAACAAAGATTAGCTCAAAAATGAATCTTGATAAAAACTCAGTTAAGCTTTGCAAGCTTTGAAAACTGACATTTTACATTTTGCCCTATGGGGCAGAAAATAAATCTCTCAAAATGTAAGTATACCTACATATTTAGAACTGAGCGAAAAAAATCAAATCTTAATTCAATTATTCTTCTAATTCACTATTGGCGCAAACATTTTCATCAAACATCAAATATTTTTTCACCACTGCTGTAAATCAGCTGAATTTCATGTGGTAGTCCTAAAAGCTTAACTAAAACAAATAAAACGACAATATTTTAAATCTGGATACGGTATGAAGTACTTCGGCTGGTTGATTCATGGCGAAGTTAGGTATTATTTTCTTATATTAAAAAAAAATATCTACATAGATTTAGAATTATTACTAAATCCGTTGAATTTCATGTGGCAGTTCTAATGGTTGCCAAAAAAAACATGAGCGAGAATAAAAGGTTCTTTACAGGGGCCTAGAAATGGAAAAAGGTAATCAATATAAATTAGGATCGATTTAAGATATTATATTTTGTATGTTGACAACTCAAATAAGTGCTGTTAAAAAGCAAGCTCACCAAAAATTCAAAGATTCCAATATACAAATCTAAATTTAAAATTGCTTCCTTGATAAGCACCAAAAACCTAACCAATCTTTTCAAACTTCAACCACCGTTCAAAATTCCTGAAAATCATACAAAAAGCCACCTTCAGTTTGCAAGTATAAGATCCCAAAAAGAACCTGCCTATCCTCGGCGAAATTCTGGCGAAAAACATTCCAAAAATAACCACCGCTACGACAACTCCAAGTGTAAAGACGGGGCGAAAAATAATTTCTGAAAAAAACTGACCTAAGCAAATACAAAGAAAGCGAGGAGCGCAAAAAATCGCGTCTCGTCGCCGGGTGCGAGTGTATTAGAGTCGACTGATTATGCTGCTGCTGCATAAACAGACAAATGAAAAAAGACGAGAGTAAAAAAAAAACAACAACCAAAAAGAAAACGTGAGCCAAGTCTAAGATCATGGAGTGCGTCCCATGCGTGAGACTGCGTGCGGCGATGAGTCTGTCTGTTGCGCGCCGCGCCGCCTTCGTCTTCGTCTTCGTCTTCGGCCGGCTGTCCACATTTGCGGGTTTCGTCTGGCCGTCTGGGTCCGGGGTCTCTCTACGATTTAATAATGGTCGTTTCGCCGAATGGATTTTATTTCTGGAGTTCTTTCAGCTACGCGCCGGCTCAGCTGTGACTGTGCGGAGCCCCACATCTTGCCCCCGGAAAGTCGCTCGGTGTGCGTCCGGCATTAATCTCTGCCCCATACGAAATACCTGTCTTTCCCGGTGAGATTTTCTTCTTAAGGTCCCCCCGAGCGCGGTTCGACTACAAACCACAAAAAACCAGTCGACGCCTCCGCCGCGGAGGTATATTTTTCGGGCGCAACTAGTTTTTTTTATTTTATTTTTTTTACTATTTCTTTTTTGTAATTTTTCTTCTCTTCGCGGTTGAACGGCTGTACGAAGAAAGATCCATTGAAGTCTAGTCTAGTCTAACGCTGTGGCGCGCAGTTCAACTCTCTCTAGGCTCGGTGAACCCTGCAAAGCCGGGTTGGCCTCCTATTTTTAGCAAGGCCGCTCAAAAGAGTGTGCCGTCACTGCGTGCCTCTCAGTTTTTACCTCATTTTCACACATACCCGCCGTGTCGGGTGGATTAGTCACTTGCGAGTTGAGTGCGGAGCCTCCAAAAAGCTCCAAATAGTCCAAAAAAGCTATTATGTTAATTGTCTCGACAAAAAAAAATCAGACGACGCATTGGTGGCCCCCAGACCTCCCCAGCTACTGCCCTAATTCAGTCTGAGTGCGCATAAACGTTTTAGTGGGCTTTATGCGAAAAGGGTGCAAAATAAAGTGACGATAGATAGAGCTGTTTTTCTAAAATTTTGTATGAAAACAACGTGATTTTCGATTTAGTGGCAAGAATAAATGCGAAAAAATCAAAGTAGAGCGGTTGTGACTTGAAATATTTATAATATGCAGATGTATGCAGACATTATTCGCTTTTCTAAGCAGTTTTTTTTATTAGGTTAATTCGTCCAGATGTTTGAGTGTTTCATTCACTCTTGAATTAATTCTGTTTACCTCGTACAGATCCTGTCTGATAGTTACTTTGTACAGTGGTCTTAATACGAATTTAGTCGCAAGCACTCTATGGTAGAGGTCACAGGAAATAGTTAACGAGTAAAAAATGCAGATAAATAATGCGCTATAGTCGCAGATTCTTTGGAACGTAGAAAAAGGTATGCCACGCCATTATACTCATTCCAGGATTGTGATTGACATTGATAAATATTGACTTCATTGTTAAACCATTTTAGTTTTATATATTGGGGTAGCATTCACTTAACCGTTTTTAACCTGTTAACTGATTCGTATATGTGCCTCAATTTCAAAAATTCATTTTTTGCATAAAACAGTTTGTAATTATAAAACTTTTAATGTTGAGTCAAACCCAATTTAAAAATGTTACAATTTTTCAACTTTTATAACGCATAGTAACACTTACTTTTCTTATGTCGTAAATAAGTACGAGTCTTTGCTTGAAGTTAATTCCGGACATTACATCGGGCTTTCTAAGAAAAACTAATCAGTTAACAGGTTAATATAAAATTCGTTAAGGTATAAGATAAAGAACATGCAGATCAATATTTGATAATCAGCCCAAATATATTTTATTTATAATAAAATATAATGGTCGTACTAGGTGCCCATATCAGCTTACGTTTCCCTAAAATAAAAGATGACTACATTTTTTCGCCTACAAAATCCCTTTCTTAGGCCTTCTTGGGCGAAATATACTGTTTTGCATATAATTTTATTTATAATTAATTCAGCTGTTTTGATAAAATAAATCAATTTTATTCTATGTAACTCTCATTCTAAAGCGATAAATATTATCTAAATATATTTTTTAATTAGTTCTATCGATTAACTTATTTTTGCATATGTTATTTTAAATGATTTATAATATCTAATAAATAACGATAACCTCAAAGCAAAATGTGTGATTCACTCATTTTCCTGGGGTATTTTTAGTAGAAGAAATTACCATATTTTGTGTATGTTATGACTGGTTTAGTAAAACACTATTAGAATAATACACATTATTACATTCCTTAAATTATTAGGAATAAAGATGAATAGCGATATACGAGTACTAATATTATGGTTTTTACGACTGTTACGTTTTTTTTGAATTTGTATTTCCAATCCATTAAATTCTCAAAACAACTTGAAGTGTCCAGAACGCATACAGTATACCCCACCATAAAATTAGGAACACCGCGCATTTTCATGCATATTTTTCTTGAGATCATATTTCGAAAGATTAAAATCAAGCATAGCAGAATTTTTTTTTTCTGAAAATTGTACTGTATTTCTTTTAAAGAATAGTTTATACTAAATACAAGTATGTGCATATAAATATAACATAAAGTCCATTAAAATACATTAAAACAATGACCTTTCCATCACGATTTTCAAAAACTAAAAAGAAATATTTTTTTATTATTTTTTAGTTTACGAAATGTTCCACCAAATATTGTCCCATTGACACATTATTGAATATTTATATCAATCTGTCTATATATCGATCTAGAAATTGTCCTTGACAAATCAAAAAATAAAAAGGACGAGAAACAGCGCCCAATATTGGGGTATAAAAAAAAGTTATATTTCAGTATCCAGCTTTTCAGAATAATATGAAATTTATAAATGCAATATATCTACGAGTATTTCAACTCTTTCAAAATATCCTTAATAAGAAAATATTTGTAGTTGTACATAGTGTCTAGGCATTGCAGGAATATTTTTTTAAATATTCCTAATATCTAAATATATCTTAGGCCATAGTACACTTTCTTGAGTGATAAATTTTAAGTTATAAGACTTGGAAAGAAATAATACATTTATCCCACGCAGCCGTCCATTAAATGCCATCACAAGGGCGTAACACCATTCTGTCAACATATTTATTGTAGGCACGAAACGAGGAAAAGAAAAAGAATTGACTGATTCCAAGGTGACGTTCTATTTGCAAAAATTTTCCTCAGAAATCTATCCGTGTGCTTATGACCTTCTGGGCCGGAAAAGGAGCAAATAAAAATATTCTTAAGCAGCCTCAACTGTGGAAGGCGCTTGTTTTCGTGTCACCCTCAATTCAAACTCTGTTTCTTGGTGCGCGAAAATTTATTATCACCGTTCAAGCGTGAAATTCCTTTGAACATTTGAAAGTTGTGAGCACGCTTTATGTTTGGCGCGCATTTGTGTCATTGTCTCGTTCTCCTTACGCGAGAGGAGGAACGAGGAGGCAAAAGAGGTGACGGCCAAACAGTTCTCCTCCATCAGTCAGATAGTGAAAGAAAAAAATATATCTTATGCCACATTCTGACTGTTAATCTGCTGAAATTTGGCTTTTGTGTCTTTTATGCCGAACTAAGTTCATTTTATAAACGAGCGAATTCTGCACATTGTCCATGAGGAGCCAAGCCCTCGGCATGAATGGACATTCCCTCCCCCATGTCAGAATTGAATTGACTGTCATTCCGGAGGAGTAGGGACGCGGAAAACTACGGACGGTACCCAGAACGGGAATACGCTTTGACGCATAAAGAGAACTTGAGAACTTCTCAAGAGGCAGTCGACGTACGGCCATTTTCCCGGGGCATCTTAGAAATTCACGAGCGTTTCGTGATTCCTTGACTCTTGCGTGTCAGCTGCATATCAGGCCTAGTTGCTGTCAGTCAAGAAATTGATTCGACCGGAGACAGCGAAGGCGACATAGACAGCGGCTGCGGTGGTGTCGGCGGCGGCGACATTGGCAGCATGAAATTTTCTGTGGTCGCCGGGAGTCCTACAAGAAATATTCTGCGCCTCGGCCAGCGGCGCGGCGGCGATAAACGCGATCTGCGGCTGCCTGTCTGTCAGCAGACCAGCCGCGCCGCGCCGCGCCGCACCGTCAGCCATTATTCCGTTCGCCGCGTAGCCGATGATTGCGAAAGTTTTCATCTGTGAACTGCGCGGCAAATTGCAAAACAGGAGGAGCTGCGCTACCCAAAAACACCCAACTGCTGTCCGTCGTCCGATGCGCGGACGGCAAAAATTTTAATTGAAAATGTGCCCATTTCGGGCCGCTGCGGATTTACGAATTATTTTTGTGCGGCCCCTCCCCCTCCCTGTCCAGACCATCGTGCCAGCCCCTCCCCCCGCCCCAACGTAAATTTTGCGAACGCGGCAAGAAGGTGGCACTTCAGATGAAATTGTCCTCGGCCGCTTGCTTCTTTTTTGTATATCAATTACGAGGCTATTGCCCTCAGATTTTTTTTTTTTTGGGTATGGAGAAGAAAGATTCTGAGATTTTTTGGGAAAATGATTTTGTTGCGTAAGCTTGTTTTTGCCTATAGGTTATCACATGAAAGCTTAATATACATAAAAGAATAAACGAGAAATTCTGGGAAGAATCATATAAGGTATGGCACGCTATAGCAAAAGATATGCTGAGTTATATAAAATGACAAATGATTTCCACTTTGGGCTTTTATATAATTTCGTCAAAATCTATTGCCATATAAACGAAATATAACAAATCGAGCCTTCATTTATTTCTAATTTACTTTCCACACAAAAACAAATTGATTTCTGTAACAAATTAAAGTCCAGAAATTTGTATGGCCATTTAGAACCCGCCATCTTGAATTACAAAATGTTGATAGCACATTTAAATGGCAGCTGAACCTAGGGTTGCCAGGTATACCAGATTTCAGTTCATAGAACATGAAAACACCCCTTTTAAGAAAATTCCAAGGGGTATACACTTAAATACCTCTTTTAGGACTATTTTCTTTTTCATAATAAAAAATATTTAATTTTAATTTTTAAATATATACAATATTTCTCAACCCAGCTATGAATCAAACTAACTACACTCTGCACTCAAACTAAAATCCCTTCCATTGTTCGATGATTTTATTAAAATAGTAAATGAGTTTTCAATTAAGGTTTTGTATATTCTGAAATCCCATTCACGTGAAAAGAGGTTCACATTTCGTAAGTTCTATATTCTGACATTCGACCTGTTTTGTTTCTCATGTGGAACTCTCGGTAAAACCTATTCTAACCTGAGGTGAGTATTTTAAGTAATGCTATGAATAATCCGTTCACCCCACTTTTTCATGTGTAAGCTCATTTTGTGAGTTATGTATGAAGAAGTAAAACGGAAAATTAGGATTATTTTCAGTTTTAATTTCATCTGTTCCAAGTAAAACATTTCCTTTCGATTCACGTGAATCTCGTAATAAGTACATTCACATAAAGTGGAAGTTACGTAAAAATATTTTTTTCATGTGAATCGGATCTCGGAATAGACCCAACAATCTTTTTATTGAATATATAATACTTGAAATCAGCTGCTTTAAAAATATTTCAAAATTGCTTCTGATTAGAGGTTAACGATAGTGGTTTTTTTAGTGTACCTATAAAGGAACAAAACTTTAACATTTTAAAAATAAATAAATATCCTTCTTATTTTTTTCACTCCTTCGCTTTATTATACACCAACAAACTAAAATAATTTGACTTACGTAATTAAATTTGCGATATTTGAATTTAAAAAAAAATTAATTTTGGGTACTCACGCTTTAGTGTAAATAGACCTTGCACTCTTGCATTTGCTATTGCATCGAACAAATCGGTTGCCATAGAAACAACTATGAAAATTTAATATTTTGCACTCAGTGTAACGATGCAATAGGTTATACATACAACAAAGCAAGATTACACTTAGTTATAGTTTTTTAGAGCGTAGATGGTCACTGAAGAAGGAAGATGACATATAGTCTTATATCAAGAAACTCGTTCAGTTGCTCAACTTTTAGTTTAGTAACTTTGAGTGACGCAAACAAAAAATTAATCAAACCTATCCCGGATGCAAAATTTAGCTGCATTTCAAATTGAATGCAGATATTTTACATAAAGACAGAGTTAAAACTTGCAAAAATCCTCCTCCCGAATTCCGGCAGCAAACAAATTATGAATGCGCAAAATATAACAACACAATTAAAAAAAAAGATGCAAAAATCCCCCAAAGCGAGAAGCTTCCTAAATTAAAACGACAGCCATTATTCATCGGCCATCTTCCTTTTACAATAAAAGAAATAAAGTATTAAAAAGTGATAAACGATCGGCCGATAACCCAGCGGCAAACACGGGGCTTAAATTTCGGCAATTATGTTTCTGCCGTGTGGTTGGCAAATTTTAGTCAGTGTCACAGACGCAGGCAGGGCCACCTACGCCCGCGGATATCGCCGCCGATTATGTAAACATCCTTTCGTTAATGTGGCCCCAGCGATTCTTCCTTTTGGGCCGGGGCCGGGGCGAAACAAAAATTCCGCTAAATTTTCGCCAGAGGCAAGAGCTCTCTGCTGGGCAAGCATTAATATGCGGGATTCGCTGTCAGCTTGCCAAAAAATTCAGCTAGGAAACTGCAACAATCAATTTCCTTCGGTTAATGAACTAACTATTCACAAAACATGCAAGAGGTCGTCGCCGAGGTGCTCCGCGGCGGCGCTCGAAGTCGGAGGAGGCCCAACCGGGCACAAATTTGCAAACTTATTAATATTCCGCTCAAGGCCCATCCCTGGGGCTCCACGGCGAGTGATAAACAAGGAATACGAAAAAAAGTAAACAAGGGAATCATTGGGAGCATAATGGGTTCGATGACGGGAAGCTCTCCGTGATGAACCCGGGCCCCACTGCGGGGCGACCGAACAGAGCACCCGCGAGAGCCCGGGATGAATACACAGGAGGAGTACATCAACCCGAAGGGTATCGTCACCGTCGTCATCACCGCCACTCCGTCGACGAGGAGCCCTGCTGGAAGGGTTATAAATATAAAAGATATCATTTGGGGCCCTCGCCGGCTGTGTATGGATGTCACAAAGGCGGTGGGGACTGACGGGGAGGAGGACGGGGCTCGCTGTGTACTATCCGCCCCCGCAGGGGCCCCATAACCCCCGCTCAGGACGGGAAGAGCCCGTAAAGTCTGCAGTGAAAGTGTCATTGAACGGACTAGCACCGGAGTGGAGCTCCCTTGGTTTTGACGTTCCCAGGACACCCTGGAGGAGGGCGATGCTGCTTCCAAGTCCCGAGTCCCGAACAACCACCTCCAGTCAGATGTTGATGCTATGGCGCCAGTTCAATATATTCGCAAGGGTGCTGCGGGGGCGTGCCACCCACCAGCAGATACATAAAACAGGGCCCCACTTCCCGCTCAAGGAGAATTATGTCCACTGCAATGCAATCCAAGTTAGGACATGTTCGATTCCCAATGCCTTCTTTTTTTTTCTAATTTCGATTGCTTTTTTGGTAAATCTGCAAAAAATACTTTTAGGAGATTACAGAAAACACAAAATAAAAAGGAAAAATACCCTGTAGGCTATGGAAGGTTGATGAGGAGCCTTTTGCCTCTTTGAGGGCCGGACAAGGATGTTAACGAGTTCCTGATTACTGCAAACTTTTTTAAGAGGTAAAAGCTGACAGAGTGCGACTGTGGAACAGACGTGGCCACTTTACAACACAAATGAAGGACTTTTCAAAAGAAAGGTCCTTTCTAGACGAGAATGAGGGTAAATTAGAGGCCTAGAAATTATTTTCTTGGGATTTTATATTTTTATATGACGTAGTTTTGGGTCTGTTTACGTAAAACTTTTGATAAATTTTACCTTAGCTATTTTGGATGACTGATTAAAGGTCGAAGCGCATTTAAGTCTTGTGCCAAATGGTTACGATATATAGATTTTGTTGAAAAGTTCCAACTTCACATTTGATACACCTTCAAGTTATTATTCTCACCGAACTGGTTTTAAAAAAATTGCGTTTAACATTGATAGACAAAACGCATTGTAATTTGATTCCTCATTAACAGTTGACAAATTCAATTTAAAAACAACATTCTTAAAGGTTCAAAGTATCAAAAATTGTATATATGAACGACAAAAAGGAAGAAATCTGTTGACAAGCTTGTATGACTTTGAATAATTTTACTATTTAAATTGTACAAGGTGAACCAAATAATTCTTAACACATTACGTCCCATGAATGCATGTTTGTGCTTTTCCTTGAACTTCCCGAAAACTCGTATGAAAGTTTTTTGTGTGCCACGGTTAATTAACCGGATTTATAGTCATTTTTAAAGTTTGATTCTCTCGTCTCATCTCAAAATTTTCAAGATTGCATTTTGCAGTTCTTGTTTTGTTAGGAATTTTCGTTCCTTGTCTATAGTCTCTCGCATCATCACTAGCAGGTTAGCACATATTTCAATTTTTGATTTCATAATTATTATTGAATTTTATTATAATTTCTAACTAGTTTTAATTTAAATACTTAATAAAAAGTTGTGTTAATCTGATTTCTCAAGCTAAAAGAAGTTTTAAATATATTTGGTTGCTTTTAATTTCACCCAGTATCCAGTGGAAGTTTTCTTAGAAACAATAGCGAGAGGTCTGCCCGTTAAAACCCTTTTTCTCAGAAATAGCAAGAACCATCGAGTTGAAATTAATCCTATAAAATATTTAAGTTTCTAACTCAATGGAATGAAAAAATAGTGTATTTCCATATTTTTTTTAAAATTCCTGTCCATCATACAATAAATATCCATTTAGTGTTAGTTAATACAAAAAACACAAACTTTGAAACGCAATCTTATCAAACAGTAATTTCAAAATTTAATTATTTATCCAAAGAAAAGAAGCTTTAGCAAGCTCAAAAATTTACTAAATGAAAAAGTAATAGATTTAAGTATTTGGATTTATCCTATTTTGCACACGCCCTTAGTTCTTTAAGATACTTAAATCAAATTAAAGTCAAAATTTTTCAATTGGTCCTGAGGTCCGGAAATATAACTCAACACTCCACTGCACACAATTCGAGTCCCCTTGATCCCAGACCATTATTACTTAATTGTCAAATATTTCTAAAAGTATTATACCTTCTAAAAGATGTATACTGCAAAAACCAAGACTTATTAAGGACTTTATTCACTTATTTCTCTGTTTGTGTTTTATGAAATTATACTTCTGGCAGTTTGGATGTTGATTTATTTCGGTACGAATTCCGCCGCAACAAGGCAGAGCAAGTTTTTCTCTGTAGGAGATATGTAAGTGTGTTATTTAAGATAAACAGAAAATGGGAACGAAATATGTTTGCTTAAGGAATGTGGAGTAGCTGAAGCCTCTATTACCTACTGAAGTCTAAATTGAATTTAAAAATGAGTTGCAAATTCATTCATGTAGCTTTGTTCAATCTTCACTATCCAATAAGATTAATAATTCTTAAAGATGAAAAGATTATTAAAGCCTATGTTTTTTAGGTGTAAAAAAAAAAAAAGATAATTTAAACCAAAAGTATATACAAAGATAAGGCACCTTGAATTTGAAGAATGCCCAAGTGGAAGACTTCAAAGAGAAGATTTTGTTGATAAGTACCTACCCAAATTAGTCTAAAATCTCGCCGACAAAGCCGACAATGCCGCAGCCCGCAGGTGATACCTACGAGCGTCTGGCGCACGACTGATCACCACCCGCTGACTTTGACTTTGCATAGCTTACACCCGCGCACTCACCGAGCGTCTCTCGATGAGCCACATAAATTACATAAAAAAATTGCAATCCTCGTCAGGGAAAATAATGCGGTCTACCTGTGCACTCAGCCCATAATAAAACGCTTAATTGCCTCCTGTCCACCCACAACAACCGCGGCGCGGTTTTCTCAGGTGAACAAAGGACGCATGGAGGTAGCAGCTCACCTGCCCACCTTCGACAATCTGTGCTTTATGATTTGCCACTTTTGGAAACGAGCAGTTCATCAAGTGTAATTTTCCCACCGGATTACTTCGCCGAATGAGAGCCCCGATAATGGCCCCAGACACAATGCCAGCCCCATTCGACAATGGCCAGGTAGATAAGACGTCGTTATCAAAGACGGCGCGGTTATCAGACTCCTGCTGGCAGCGATTCAGGTGAAGATAGCGAGCGTTTTTCGCTTGCTTATTGGAATTCTTGGCCACACGACACGTCCAAGATGTAAAGAGGGTCCATCCCATTCAGAAGAAGCTCATTTTAATTTGCCAAATTTCTCTTGTTCTGGATTTTGAAATGTGACAACATAAATATAAACCGAAAAGTGGTATCATTGCTGCAAAAATAAGCACACCGTCCAAACTATTGTAAATTACGAAAATACCATTTAAATTTCTGTTCCAGAAACAGCAACGTAAAATTCTCTTGTGCAAATCAAATAAGCAAGTAATAAAATGCTTATCTCTTTTGCGCAATTAAAGATTAAACACCTTCTGTACGAGTGGATATAACTTTTTCTGCATTAGGTCAGTAGCCAGAATATATTTCCTTTGTTTTAATATTAATAATATGCATGCAAAAGCCAAAATCTTTATTTTTACAATATCCTTCGAAAATTAATATTTTCAAGGGTCAATTCACTTATGAATCGTTGAAAAATCGGTTTTATTATTCTGAAGTAATTGCTCATTTCCACAAAAATTAAAAGATAATGATATTTGTAATAAATTAATAAAAATTCTTCAAAACAATAAACTTTTATAACTGAATACTGAATAGCCCCCCTCGAAATGTTGACTTTTTAATTTAAACATTATTTCCATACAAATTTGTTCAGAGGTCTAAATAAAAACCTTATTGCTCTGGATTAGAAACCCAAACTTTTATAGATCAAAATCTATTGTAAAAATGACGTTAAAAATTTAAGAAATCAACACTGTTGATTGTATGAATAAACATCAAAGCCCACATATGTATTTAAAAAGTTATCAAACAAGATAAGATAGAGATATAAAAAGAATTTATATAACGAGTTCTTCTTTGAATAATTAGATAATATTTTAATTTGAACATCTCCTAGAAACGTATTATATACAATCCGATATCTTTTTACATTTATTATTTTTAGATTAACTATCTTTCATCTCGAATTAGCTTTCAAGATTATTCGCAAATCTTTATTTTGCTATTTCAGAAGCTTGTCTAAATAGTAATTTATAATTATATAACTACTGCTGATAATTTTCGTTCAATACACAATTCAGATTCTTAGTTTTTTCTTATTATATCTAGATGAATTTCTATTTATTCAGCTTTTATTTGACAGGTACCCCAAAGGATGGGAACAAACAGACGGACGGACGGATAGACGCCAATTCCATTAGTCTTTTCGAAGTAGGTACTAAAATTAAAAAAAGAAGAAATCTTTGCAAATAACTATGCCAATTCCAGAAAAAAACAACATACTTAAGACTGCTTTTTTCACTTAATGAGTCAATGTCAATGCTCCGAAGCGATGGAAGCGGAATAGAGCCACAAAATTAATTTCAATAAAAGGCCCTATAAAAATGAATAACTACTCATATAGGAGCATTTGCAATTTTCTACTTGTTTATGTAATATTACTACCAAAAGTTACGAGCACTTTGTGTTTTATTTTATGACTACTAAGAACACAGATCAGCTGCAAGTTCCAGAAAATGATCGATCTTATGTTCCTCAGTCACTTCAATTTTTAACACTTAAAAAGATGCAGATAAAGAAGTTTGTTAAGGAATTCGGTTATCAGAACATATTTCTAGTGCTTGTCATCCAAAATAAAAAGCTATCTCTCACGCAGACATCGAAAGATGAAGAAAAATAGCTTCGGAAATTTCAAAAATTAAATAAAAATAAAGTTTTGATAAATTCTAATAGGTAAATGTTGTATATCATATATGTATGAGTATGAGTAGATACATATATGTATGTAAATTTAGTTTACAATACTTTGCCGATCTTGTCCAGACTATGGTAATTTGTAACAAGTACAATTATAACAAACACCAATTTGTTGTAGAGAAATTTCTTTATCCGTAGCGTAAAATCACCTAATGCGACAAAAATAGCGTATCGAAAATGTGTACCTAACGCTGTTCCAGGTACATATATCTAAAGGAAAACTTTCACGAAAATTCACATTTAGCAGTATCTGATAGTCACAATTTTTAACAAAGTTAAGATTTGAACATTTAAACCATATAGGAACCAAATTTATTTAGAAGAACGTCGGAAGAGAACGATGTCAACCGAGGTCACTAATTTGAAGACAAGTTTAATCTATTAATTGATACTACCTAACGTGTGGTGTAGTTTTTCGGTCAAGGACGTAAATCAAAAGCAAATCGGTGACTTGATGTTAGAAAACTTTTTACTTTTGTGAATATTTTCTCTGGAGCAACTCTAATTACAGTTGTGAGGCCGTTTAATTGCTCAAATCCTCACTTGAGTGGATCATGAGTGGGCAACATAAAACATCAGCGAAATGGTAGTTGCATTCAAATTCTTTAAACCGAGAAGAGTCACCACGAGCCAAGGACGTGGGATCCGACAGCACGTCAAAAATGAAAAGGGGTAGACCGTGGAGTCAATGCGCGCCAGTGGCACGATCGACCGATGCCAGAGCTCGAGTCATACATAAGAAATTTACGTCAGCATAAGTTATGCACTGTGAGCAGGAGCGCAGCGGCTAAGTGGCGAAAAGAAACGCGCCCAGCAACAAACAAACTCCCATCGAGACAAAGACTTCAAAGTAGGAGCTGCTGAGTTGAGTACCAAGCATAAGAAGGCACGCACACCCAACTTCAGGTCGTGGCGAGGGGGCCTAGAGGACGGAACTTTGAGAAAACTGCAAGAATGGTGCTGTGGCACAATTTTGACACTAAAAAATTCATTAGGAAAAAAATTCAACGCAACCTGCAGTGCCTAAGTAAGGTAATTAGCACCTGGGCAGTGTTCTGGCAGGTATATCTGAAAAGTCCGTTCGTCGAACTTAAGAATTTCATTAACTTCTCGAAACGGGTCCGCGCCGCCGGTATCATAGGCAACTGTCGTCGTCGTCGTCGTCGTCGTCGTCGTCGTCGTCGTCGCCGCAGCCGCAGCCGCAGCCAGCGGTCTTCGAATAGAGCGAGGAATGGCGGCAGGAAAAATCAGCAACACCGACGACGTCGACGTCGACGACGACAGCAGCAGCAAGGAAAATAGCTGGACGTCGCGAATGAATCAAATTTCACATGACGAATGGCGGCATGCACATAATCTAATAAGCAGCAACGCCAGCTATTCAACAAAACAATGTGAGTGACGGCAAAAAAGAATGAGGCGAAGACGTTCGACGACGACGGAGGAGCGGGGGAGTAACACAGCCGCCCCGAGCTCGCTAATTAAATGCAAAATTATGCGATAATAAACGGACCGAAGGTGAAACAATGCGCTGTGGCACAGACGTCTGGCCACCGCTCAGTTGCTGGTGGTGTTGTTGACCAGTTGACCTTAGGCTAGTTTCTCGATGAATAGCGCCGCCTGACTAGCAGTTAGGGGGTGGTGGTGGTGGATCGGAATAGGTACTAAAATATGCCTCCGTGCAAGAAAGTCCTCTTTTAACTCTTCTTTTATATAGTGAATTTTCGGTCCAGTCCAACTACTATATCAAATTCAACCGGCTGTCCTTCACGCCCACTCATGGCTCGGATATGGTGAACAACCTCTTTTTCGAGGGAATATTTTGCTGAAATGCTTTGTTTTTTATATGTTTCTCTGACCGCTGATGAATTTTTTTACCTTTCGCAAATCTGCCCGCGGCTAAAATCTACCTACTGACACACCTCCAACGATACTCCGATACGTGACTGCAGACTTGGCCAGGCTGTCGGTCAGGGTGCGTCTTGACAATATCGATTGATGATGAGCTCTTATGAGTTGAAATTGTAAACCTTTTTGCGAAATATTCGTCGGAACGACCCCACACCTTGGTAGCTATAAATATTGCATTGGCACTCAAAGACTATTAATACGCCTGTGTGTTGCACTTGTATTGAACCAAAATAAAAAATAACTAAACACTTCTAATATTTACTTTTCAAGACTATAGTAAAATTTCTCTCAGAATCTACTTATATATTCTAAACAAACAGCACTCTAAATTAATAATAATTGCTAAATTATCACAAACCAATTCTTAATGCTTAGGAATAAATCATTATTTTTTACACTCGGAAACTAAGCCTATACTTATATGGTGCTTGTCTTTTTTTTTATCACCTTTTTTTTTTAATCTACATATGTATGTGGAAACCGAACTCACAACCTCGGAATGATGTGCATTCATAACAAAATATTAAAAAAATATTTAATTGTCTACTTACGAACTTTGCTTCCTGTAGTTATATATTTTCTATATTTTTCTATAACTTTTAGACAATATTCATTTCGAAAATTTGAAATGGTAACGAAATTATTTTTCCGGTTTCATTGTTTGAGCTTAAGCTTAAATATTTAGATGAGTTACCCGATGTCAATGTTCGTTTATTTTCTAATCAACGTTATTTTGGTCTCTATGATATTTTTAATTTATGCTCCAAGCTGAGACCTATCAATCAACTTTAAACGCAATGTCATTTTCGTTATCAATCTGACTAAATATTTAGCAGCTAAATTTCCATATAAAATTTAGCCGCTAAATGAACACAACACCTGGCTTTAGACGTCAACAAATTAGCCATAACAAAAGCCTATTGCATTTTCTGCACTTTACTAACATTATTTTGTATTACATTTCATAGTTCCAATTGAAACTATCTACACACATCCATCAAACTCATAATTTGTCGTAAAAAGTCCCCTTCATAAAAAACAATCTATATACAACATACGATCTTATTTTCGCCATGTGGCTAATTAATTACATAACTAGATACATATGCACAAATGTTTTACTGACATTTGGATGGATACACCATAAAACTAAAGCAATTCCATTATTTATGGCAAATCAATTAAGTATGTAGATATATACTATTTTATTCAAATGAATCCATAATACGTCAGTTTTATGTTTAAACGTGCGTCGTAGGGCCAGACACACGCCGACCTTATCAATTCCCAAGACAACTTCGCAGATCAAGATATCTTAATAGATTAAAACGCACTTACGTTCTCTTTAGATTCAAAACGTAAAAAGAATGTTTTTCTTTCTAGACAATAAGACTGCCCGGCGTTAGACAAACACCCCATTTGTGTCAACAATTTGCCTGCAACGATAATTTTTTGGCGTGATTAGGAATTATCAATTTCTTCGTTAACAGGAGCACAGAGGCAGGTAGTTAAATTATTTCACTTAACGCTTTCTTTTCTCTTCGGCCAGTCTAGCTTATTTGTTATTTATGCAACATTAGAAAAGAAAAATTCCTTCAGTTTATGTATGTGTGATCATTCATTAATAAGATTATTTACACAGAACTTTAGTCTGGTTATCACCTGACTAATGTCTAATGTGGCAAACTTCAATTACAATTTCATCTCGTTTTATAATTAATATTCATATTCTTGTTGGATTATGAGATAACGAATAATGTGTCGTAAAGATTATTTTACTGCATTGCAGCTGAGCACTCGAAGGCGGTAAATTAACCTTGCTCGTTTTAAATGTACATAGATACCCATTAAATATTAATTTATTTAAACGATATTCTGTCTTCATCCTATGAAAAAGGTTGATAGAATCGCTGTTTCTCGATAGTCTAGTGGTAATCTTTTAAAATTAGGAATCTATATTAAAATTTTCAACGATTTTGATTTCAAATATGCCATGTATACGTAGATTGGATTCAAATTGGATCGAGTAGATGCAGTCGCGGATAGCTGGTTGAATTGAATCGAAATAATTTATTTAAACAAAACAATGTCGAAGAGAAATGTTTGAGAACACGAAGAGACATTGGAAATGCTCAACATAGTGCAAGATCCAAGTGTCACTTCAATCGGTATTGGATTCACTCTCGATTCTATCCCTTAATCCCAATACGCTGATCGAAAATTCAATCCAATCTCAATTTGATTTTTAAATCCGTCATGGTATACGTTTCTCCAAATTTTTTGTGTTCGCCACCACTTACCTTTTAAACATTAAAGGCAAAAAATACAATGTACAATTAAGAATCTGGACTTACCTTTCTTTTCAAACAAGACATATCCCTTTGAGCGCTGAGGATTTCCTGTTGCTCGATGTCCCTAAGGTCGTCAAGCATTTTGCTGCACTTGTCGCGATTCTCGACATCGAGGGCGACGTGCAGGTAATCTCTCCAATTCCTCGAATCGAACCCCCAGTGGCACGTGCGGTTCTCCTTTTGCCGGTGTACGTGTCCGGCAAATTTTTGCGGGGAAAACATCCCCTTGCACTCGAGGCACATTATGCACGCCGGCTTATCAAACGAGTAAAGATCAGGGGTGCAAATGCCCTCGCATTTTCCAAAACATCGATGGTACACCTTGAACGAGATAGCACCTTTTGGAATGTCGATATTACAGCGATCGGAACGGTGCAGCAGGGCGCTGCAGAGCCGTTCCGCGTCCGTTCGCGTTATGAGGCCGCTCGTCTTTACGTCGTCGGGAAGGATCTTGGCCGCCTTGAATTCCATCAGCTGTTCAGGTGTGCACTGTGAGCAGAAGATCCGGAGATCATCGAAAATTCTATTGATTTGGTCGAGGGTGAAATCGGTGAGGACATTGTTGAGGAATTGGGGCAAGCAAAGCCGCATCTCGCCGCCGAGCAGGAAGCATCCTATCGGCTTCCCTTCGAGAATCGTCTCGTAGAGCTCACCCCGTCCACTGTCCGGGGCTGTAAGAATTGGCTGTGGGATTTCGGGCGGGGGTGGCACTACGGATATCGTCGTTTCGCTGACATCGACTGGCTCCGGTGAGCTCAGCTCCTTCTTAACGATACTCCCCGGACTTAGGGAGTTGTTGTTGTGATGTGACAGTGATTGTCCGGGTCCCTGGAGGCTCTTCGTTGCGCTGTTTTGGTACGTCTTCAGCACCGTGCGCAACTGGGGCGTCACAAATTCTGTCATTGTGGTCTCGAAAAAATAAAGAAGCAAATTGGGCTTTCTTTTATTCTTATATCGATAGTCCTGGTGCTTCCTCGTTGTGTCGTGTCCTGTCCGCGTACGAGGAAAAATGTTTAGTTACACTTCGTCCAACCCCTACGACAAAATCTACGTTGTTTTCGGGCAAAATATTTTTTTTGTGTAAATAATCGAGAAACCAGCCAACGGGTTGTGGGGGGCTTTATTTTTAGCTCAAAACACGTTCCGACACTAGATCACCGCGAATTTAGCACATCGGCGTACAGGAACAGTGCCAAACCGGTGGAGACTTTATTTTATTTTATTTAATTTTATTTTTTTCACAAAAGCGCAGAGTGGATAGGCAGCAATTTCTCACCTAAAACCATTTTCACTAGAATTTTATGTTGTTATTTTTCTCTCTGCTCGATTTTTGTGCAAATTCCTACCGCAAATCACTCGTCACTTGCGCGGCCACACTTTCCGGAAGGGGGCAGGAGCCTTTTTTCGCGCGAAAATTAAACAAAAAATAAATAAATAAAAACAATCAGCAGCACCTCTCCGAAACGGATCACTGGCGGAAACTGGCCTCCTTTTAGTCGAATATTATTTCCGCGACTTTTATTTTGAACTTATTTATTTTATTTTTATCCCCCAAATATAAATATAAGAAAAATAACAAAAAACCACTCGGAACACACCTGCTGCCTCTAGTCAAAGCACTGAGTAGAAGCCAGCCAGGGGCTATTCACTGCGGACGCGAGCGGCTATTCCACGCGGACTGGTCATCGCCTGTTTGGCTGAGGTATCGCCGGACTGGCGGACTGACGACTGCTGCTGCTGCTGGAGGGATCCTGTCCAAGTCGACCGTGTTCGGGGCGATGACGGGCATTCTGGCGCTGCCAAGGCCGTTGGCATCATACCGCCGCCGCCACCTCCAAGTCCTTGATTTTCGCGGGGGCCACACAAAACAAAACTGTTCGCGGCCGCGGCACTCAGACCGCACTGTCACTTTCGTTTCTCAGATTCTGCAACAAATCGATTGATAAAATTTCGCCGGGCACCACCGCTTTTCTTGAATATTAGCTAAATTCACTTATTTGACGTAATTCACGTCTAGTTTACGGCACTCAATCGAAAGCACAACAAAAAAAATAAAAATAAAAACGTGCTGTTCGGGATCAATTCACAGCATTTAGCACAAGTCCAGGGATTAATTCCCGGTTAAAAACAGGGCACTGCAGGCCGCGTGCAAATTGCAATTTAGCCCCACAATCACCGGCTGAACAGACGACGGTGTCTTCGCGACAGAACAAATTTATCGTTGGGGGGCCTCGCGGTGCGCGCGATTCCTTCCTTTTGGGGTTACGCAAAAATGTGTTCAAACACTCAAAAAACCGAGGCGATTCCGATACGAAATTCGCGAAAAATATATACTTATTATAGAAAAATAATAAAATCACACCTATTTTATTTAACTAAATGGGGCCCGAGAAAAGGTCAAGTTTAAGAAGGCAGAGCGCTGCGCCTTCTTCCTGTCGCGTGAAATTTGCGTGCTCGGGGCGCACGGAGGCTCGTTTTTTTTCGTTTGGGGGGCTACGACAAATTTTGCTGGTGCATTCCTCCAGCTCTCGTTTGGCGCACTCCACTCACTGTCCTCTTCTGAAAGATTCGCACTTTTTTGCCAGCATTTCGCACACTTAATCAACGGCGTCCACGCGATTCTATTATTATTATTATTATTGTGATTTTAACTTTTTGAGGAAACCCTCACTCTAGACAATTTTGTGAGTTATATTTTCCTTTCCCGTGCTGAAACCGCTTCTTCTGCTCGCGCTCCGATACGACGAAACAGCTCTACACCGACACTGCGCCTCTCCGACATTACCAAAACATTTCTAGCCGAGCTGCACGGCAGGCCCCGTCGTCGTCTAGAGTTTTTTCCGCCGCCGTCGTCGTCGTCGTCGGTGTTGCCGTCTTCCCTCAGTTGACTACTTCTCGTTCTCGTTCTCGTTCGCTTGCCGTCACCTCCGCCCCTACCTCTCGCTCCGCCCCGCCGTTCATAAACTCGCACACCACAAAGCAAATCTTTTCGCCCGACAATCGGTCGGCTCTCTTCCTCCCGCCGGCTGTCGCAGCAGTCGTCTCACTCACTCTCTGCCCACGGCCTCACGGACGGCACACCACAGAACGCAGTGTGTCCGCCAGATCGCGTATTTCGGTTCTAGCAGCGCATGTCAGGTCCGGCGGAGCGGCGGCGACGACGCGCCTCTTGGTGTGCGTACGGTGCTGCCGTCCCGATTATGTTCTTACGCGACTGTGGCCTGTGGCGCGGCGCTTTTTGTTCTTTTTTCGGCGTGTTTCGCGCTCGGTGCCTTGCCTGCCCTGGCTGCCACCAAGAAGAAACTCGTTGAGAAGCGGATGGCCAGCAAAAAGTGCGACGTTGCCGCGGTGCGAATGTCTCGCCGGGTGATTTGTGCAAAAAATTCCCACTTGCCCGGTAAGTGGCGTGATTTTAGCTAATTTTAATCATTTAAGCCTGCTAACAGCTCTCCTTGGGTATTTGTTGCAATTTATTTCATTTCATTCACATCAAATCGTTTATCGTTTTATTCCGCAGCTTACTGCATCATATTTGTCATACCTCCCACATGCAACTGTAAAAAAAAGGTTAAAAACTTTATTTTACAGTGACATTATGAGGTCCCGCAGGGTACGATTTTTGGGCCACCCTTATTTAGTTATTATCACTTACAACACAAAGTATGCCTACTAAATTTTGACACCTGTGACGCAATGATTGCAAGATTTGTTTGGATAGTCAGGAAAAGTATTTTTTTTTTAATTTTTTAGTAATAATGATCATGTTACACTTGGAGGAAGCTAGTTAAATGGAAAAAGACGAAAAACCTCAAATTATTTTTGCGGACACATTTCACCGTCTTTCGTTTTATTTTTCGTTGTAACTAATTTCACTGCAAGTGTAACAATATTCATTCAAAGGTCTTTCGCCAGACTCGGCATATACATATATGTATGTAGTATTGTATATGGAGTTTTGCAGACTAAATAGTTGCTCCCATATGCAATTTGTTTTTTTTTTTTATCCTTTCTGATGTGATGAGATTGGCTTGGTTGTCCCGATCGAAACACTTCGAGCATTTATTTATTTGCAGCTTGCTTATTTTAAGCGAGGTCCAAATATTTTAAAATATGACTTAAAAGTGTTATTATTTGCTTAAACTTAAAAAAACTAGTAATTAACTACCGATAGCCTAAGTTCGTTATCCCCTACTCGAAAGCATAAATCTCTAACCAACTGCGACTTAAAATTTACTATGACTAAACTTCTAAGGGCTTGTGATTGTGTTTCAAAGTTTTTCAATCATTATATCCCGTTTAAAACAACTCATTTCCTGATTAGATTTTACAATTAATAACACAACACTTCGCCATGTTTAAAAAAAATTTTACTTTAATTTATAATAACACAGTGACGTAATTTAGCATTTCTTAAATACAAAATCGCGAATAGAGATTTTCTCGTATGCATAACTTGTATTTTCTGTACCGTCTAATAATGGACCACTCCGATGGTCGGACTTTTTAATAATTTTCACCTATGGAGAGTTCAAATATAGGGTTTATAGCTCTGTCTATTTCTTTCGCATTAGACGAGGTGGTTAAGCGCCTTCAAAAGAGCCATTTTAAAAATTGTATTTATTTTAAATTGTATTCTGCATGCTTAAATATATTCTCCTATATAAACGCCGCATCAGAAAAATCCGAATTTTCACCTCATTATGCACCCCTGGTTCTTTTACTTTTCATGTCATTTTTATTACTGTCGTAAACTTAAGAAATAGTGTTAAATTCAAATGTATCTCTAAGTGGTGTAATTTACACGAAAGACTAAAAACAAAAATGTAACGATATGTAATTATTATACTGAATATTCTATTCTATAAGATAAAAGTTTACGTAGTGCAGTATTCTAGTGAAAAATAAGAAGTGTATTGTTTAAAAAGTAATTTGTACTGCTAATGAATGAAGCTTTTATACCATATTTTACAATTTTTGTTTGCTTCATTTAATGTTCGGTTTAGGAAACTAGACTATAAGGCGGAGAATTTTTACCACGAATTGTATTCAATTGAAAGATATCTGGTTAACCTGGGCTTGAATTACAGCACTTCATTAAGAATTGTATTGAAAAATTCCAATTTTTGTTTTTGTAAACAATGCAAGCGCCATAATACACCCTCTGCAATGGCAACACGGAAAAATACTTCTCGTGCGACAAACGCTTAAAAAGGACACACACATGAGCAATTCGGCTAAATTTAGTCGAGAGAAAAGTTTAATTGCAGGCGAGCAGGGTCAAAAAACTGAATAAATTTGGAATTTGCGAAAATAAAAAAAAAAGCGGTCAAAGAAAGAACGGCAAGAACATGGGCAACATCAAATTGCGTCGGGATAAAATTACCATGAGGAGAACAACGAGCTCCGCTGCATAATTCATCAACGAAATGTTGCATCGAACTCGATTTTATTTAACGGCCTTCGTTCGGGCGAACGCACATTCGAAAAAGTCGGTGTGAGACGCTGGGAAGAGTTGTGACCATTGCTTTTGGTCAGAATTCAAACAAGAAGTTTTTTGGCAACTCGACTAGGCCTGGACTGGACCTTACGTGAGCATGGACCGAGGCGATGCGGTCCGTCCAACAGCGGCGAAAGAGGCGACGGAGTGAACTTGGCTTCACGCCAGTGCCCGGCTTTGAGATCCGAGAGGATGAATAGCGCCAACGGAAAGTGCAGACCTGGCTTTTTGCTTTCCGTTCTGTGAAACTCCGTCGATGAATCGCAACAATGGGGCTAGATTCCGTCCGCCTGCCCCGCTTGCCTTGTCTTCGCAGTTTGCACTTTGCAGGCGCTCATTTCCCTGTTCTGGTGGATGTGGATGTGGGGATGGCGAGCGCGAGTGGGAGCCCCTCAGTTTGCTAAGCAGCGAATGCCAAAATGTTGGATGAACTCTGTAGGTTTTGGAAGTAGCATACTTTAAGGACTAATTTTAATAGGACACGCAGAATTCCTCTAAAATTGCGGTTATAGCGAACGACTGTTTGGCGACAACAAAAGAAATTATCTAACCAATTATATCTATATTGCAAAAAGTTAGATAAAGGAAATTTAATTTATACGGGAATAGCTATCAAACAGTATTTCCTTTTCTGATTAAAAAACTAATTCCAACAGTAGTTTTCAAATGAGTAAATTTTCTTTTAAAATTTCATGAGTCAACTTTTTAAAACATAAATATAAATTTTCGTTTGGCGTGAAATTTTTGGCAATACAAAAGATTGCGGGTAGCCCCAGACATACATACCTATTCCGGAATATTTTTCGATGTTGTTAATTTTTAGTTCCTGTATCTTTCTGTTTCTTCTCTTAATTTTATTGTCGCTCTGTTTTTCGAGCCCACATTACTACTCGTATTTTAGAAGCGTCAGGAAGCGGTGCTGAAATAAAACTAGTGAAGAGTTTGAAACGATAAACAAGAAGATAATATATTTGTTTATTCTAAGTAATAATCTAACGAAGTGTAACTTACTTAGTTCTAATGTCGCAACCGGACAGCATTTTTTTTAACTCTACAGGACATCAGAAACAACGTTTTACTTTACGCAACGTGCTTGCTTGCTCAGTTATTAAAATGTCTGGGTATATCCAACTTTCCCTATATGAACAGCTTTTTATTTTTATCTATCTCGAAAAAGTGAATATGCTTAGCTTTTCGTGTTCATTTTATCGCATCTACCGAATATTGGTTTTTAATTTGTGCTAAGATTTGGAGGCTTACTAGTTCGAAATCCGATCAATTTAATTTTAGTTCGATTTGAGAAAAAAGGGCAATCTACAATTAATAAAATATTTCAGCTGGGAAACGGGTAGACGTAAAGTTTCTGTATTATGTACTTAGTTTTCTTGTTTTAACCGTGACAAAATATTTTTGAAGATCATCGCATGGTTTGATTTTAATTTCAAGGCTCTAGGCAGCTTTTCCCGCCTACCCTACCTTTCCCGCCTTTCTTTTCTGGGGGCCTCCTTACGAGTCCGCAACGCTTTCTAATTGAGTCTGAGTTGGCAATGGGCAGCCCAAATGAGCTAAGAAATCATTTGCTTTGGAGACTTCTTCATAAAAATTGGGGTAAAATAGGGCTCCAAAAAAAAATATATTTTTTTTTTGATTCTAAAAAAATTCCTACCTGGAACCGCACTTTGGACGCCATTGCTGTCGAAAATTTTTGGGCTTTTTTCCCATTTTTCTGCAGTTATGCAAAAGATCTTGAACTTTTAATGCCCCGTTAATCGTTTTCACTTCATTTTGTCACAAACTAATGTATTTATAAGCCTTAAAACTAAATTTTAATAGTTAAAAGATCACAAACTTGCGGGGCGCACTTTTTCAACCGATTTCTGTGAAACTTCCGCTAAAACTGGCGGGTATTAACGGGAAGTGCGCAGTCCTCAAAACTAAACTAGCGCCACTTTGCAAATTGTGGACTGTCTGCACATTATAAGAAATGTCAAAGCAATTTTGCTGGACCGACAGCTGATTGAAAGTTTTTGGGCGAGGAGTTAGGTAAAGTGGATTGAATTTTCCTTTAACGGAGTAATTTACGGAATAAATTTTATGAATTCGTGCAGATAAAGTCTTCGGCAACATGCCAGACCCAAAGGGAAGAAATCCATTGGAGCGATTTGCGGACAGCGTTGCGGATGTATTTGTCGGCCCGGTAACTTGGTTTAGAGGTAATTTTGGATTTTTATAAATTCCCGCACTTCCTGTGATTTTCTCCCTTAACATAATTAAAGCCTTTTGCTTTGAACTACCAGCAAATTAAGTCCTAGCGGCGTTACATAACCCCATAACCTCAAAACCAAAACATCTTTTCAGAGACCGTCGTCGAGCCGAACCACAAAAAGTATCCGTGGTACCACCAAAAATTCCGCCGTGTTCCCACCATCGATGAGTGCTACACCGACGACTTGGTCTGCCAGTTTGAGGCGAACCAGCAGTTCCGCCGGGACCGGATGGTGGACAATGAGGTCGTGAATATTTTGCGGCAGCGCTTCGAGGACTGCGTCATGTACGAGTCGCCCTACCACCGAGAGAAGTGCAAGGAAATCCAGCTGCAGTACGAGAAGGCCGCTGAGAATTGGTTCATTAAGTGTAAGTGGCTTTTACTTATTCTGGATTGATGAAAACTTTAGCTGATTTCTTATTCCTGTTTTTTTAGACGGTGATTTAGGTGCTTACGGCGATGCGAGGATTGCTTACATGAAGCAGAAGCACCGGATGATCTGGGAGAGGCGTCACGGCCCTGTGGGCAGTGGAATGAGAACTGAAACGGGGGCTAAGTCTGAGGATTGAGCCCATTCATGTTAGTTTGTTGTAGAATATTTCAATGGGTTTTCACTTTGACCGGAAATAAATATGAGAAATGCGACATAATCTCTTGTTGGTTGCTAACTAGTTCCTTTTTCGTCACAATTACCTAGAATAGTGCAACAAACAATTCTTTTTTTTTGGGGATCGCGTGAATTACAGAAAAAGGGCTCAGCTTTTTAATTTCATTTAATTTAGTATTGAAGAAATTGCGAGGACTCCATTTACGGAACAAACATTGCTATAGATTGGGCTTTAATTGGTGATAAAAATTAATAAAGTATATAAACTAAATAAACAACTAATTCGAAAAATTGTATTCAAAACTACAATTAAAAAAAGTTTTCCTTTCTCCTTATTCAAGTTGATTTTGTTAGACTGAGCTAGCGACGAGAAATTCACAAGATATTTTGGAAGTTTCTTTGGGCGTCTTTGGTTATATATGAGGACCACCGGTTCTAAAAATTTTTCGCAAATATACCGTTAGATCAGAAGCTCAGTTAGGACTTCAGAATATCATCAAATGAAAATCATATCAAAATCGACTTAAAAGTTTTTAAGCACTCAAATACAAAGACAAACGACAACAAATACTAACCTTAATTCGTGGAATATTATTAGCATATAGTTCGAAATTAAAATTTTGTTGACTCGAAAAATGTCGAGTAAATCCTCACCTTACTTTCATATCAATGATATTTTTATTTTTGTTACGGTTTGTAAAAGAATAATAATTTTTAGCCCATTCAAATTCTCATTGCTAAATTGCATTGACTATGCTGGAAAAAAATTGTACCAGGCCTGATTGACACCATGGCTTAAAAATTATAAAAGTAGCTCATTTTGAAACCATCTCATTTAATAAATATTTGAATTGCAATGTGGTTCCACCCAAAATACCTTGACTTTGCTTCTGTACACCTAACTCTTGTCTTCTTTTTAGCAATGAACTAAAATTCTTAAAATTAAAAACAATGTTTGCGTTTAGATGTTCTTTTATTATTATAATTTAAAAAAGGAAAATATATATACAAATTTCTTAAAAACGAAGCCAATTTAAAGCCAATTCCACTTTATGCAAAAATTCTTCAAGGGTCGAACAGTCTAGAAGCCTTTGTCAATGTTTCTATAAAATAATAAAAAGTAGTAAATACCAAATTTCTTTATAAACTTAAAAATCGTTATTCTTACTTTTGAACGTCGTCAATGAGGAGTTTGTAAGTCATGCCGTTCACGTCCATCAAAGCCAGGAAGTCGGACTTTTTGGCGGGTGAGACCATGATGTCGGCGTAGTGGCCAGCGTGGGACAGTTGCCAGAACATGATGTCCTTTAAAAAGCAGTTTAAAACCCAAAATTATACTTGCTAAAAATAGTTGTTACCTTGTTCGATTTCATGTCCATTTGGTAGAGGAAGTTGAACTGCTCCTCGGTTTGGAAGGAAACGCGGTAGACGCGGTAGCCGTCGTACCTTGTGCCTTGGCACACTGAAGCGATGGCGATCGCACAGAAGAGAGCAAGCAACAATTTTGCCATTTTTAGTTTTTGTTGAAGCTTGAACTTACTTAGACTTGTGTAATTTTCAGACTATTCCTCTACGAAAAGTGCCTTCCAATTTATAGTCGTTGGAATTATTTACATGAGTCGCTATTATCGGTTTGTTATTATTCGACTTCAGAGCGCCAGAAAGTTCTTAAGCCAGAAATTATGAAACTTCGATTAGCCTGGGAGATAGTTCAAGTGCCCCACAAAAGTTGAGTGGATTTGCGATTTGATTGCAACATTAAAGTAAAATTTGCACAGATTGCGGCGATAGGAATTGATTGACCAAGCGAAGACTTTGCTACTTTTTTGTTTTCAAAAAATAACAAGTGTGTACTTATCTAGATTTCCTAAAATCTGGTTATTTTTTAAATGATCGTTGTAACTAGCTCATTTGACTTTGTTTTTAATTGACGATAAATTTTTGGATTTCCTAGTTACTAGAGGGCCTGATAATGCATAGCGTGAGCGAAAACCAGAAATGTTTTGAAAAATATTTTCAAATTGAAATATCGGTATTAATCTTTTAATTAATTTCCATTATTTTGAATAAACGAACAGAAAAGATTGCTTTTAATTAATAACTAGTAGACATTTTGTAAAGTCCCGAGGATAATTTGTGCTCAGGTTTTAATTGACAACAGTTACAAAATCTCTCTATTAGTTTTTGATTTTAATATTTTCTATCACAAACTTAAAGTAGTAAACCATAAAACTAATTTTAAAAAAATGCAAAATCCTTTTAAAAAAATCGGTTTTAAGTTTTAAATTCATTTCTAAAATTATTTAGGTTAGCAATGATATTTTATTCATATTGATGAAATTATTTGAAATTAATTCTAATTTCTAAAGTTTTCGAATAATTGTCAATTAAACAAGTAACTGACCAATTAAAATTCCTTCCGATAACAGGTTGGTTTTTAATTTGTGAGAACTCTTTATTCACTTCAAACAAACTCTATAAACAAGTTATACAACTTTCCACAAAGAGGCTTTATAAAACGATATTTAAAACAGGAATCGAAGGAACTATGTTAGATGAATCCAAATCTGGTGTATAAAGAAATATTTTGCTTTTTCTAAATTGAGTTAACGAATGGAGAAGAACAGAAAATGCTTTAGTAAAAGCCCCAAACTAAACAAAAAAATATTAGTTTTTCTGTTAAAAATCATAAATTTTATTTTTAGTTCTAATACATTTTAAATAAGATCTTAAAATTAACCAGTTGTATGTAACGACATCTGAGTATTTGGTTGCAATCTCGAAGTCCAAAACATTTTAGTGAATGGTTCTAAAGAAAAGAGAATTTATTAATTCAATTCGATTGGATCCCATTTTAAGTGGACGTACTGCTGAACGTCCTCAATGGAAATGGTGTAAGAAAATTTGTAAGCATTTAAGAAACCCTCGAAAGACTTGAACTGCTCCGGTGCAACCATGATGTCAGCGTATTGATCTCCGTGGGACAGCTGCCAGAACATGATTCCCTGTGAGTTAAATAAAAATCAATAGATAGTATAAAATTTTTAGGATTTTCATAATTTTCGCAAAATACCTCTCCTCCATTCATGTCCAACTGGTACAAGAGGTTGAACTGTTCGTCGTTGGTGAAGGTAACGTGGTAAACGCGGTAACCGTCGTACCTCGTGACTTCGGAGGCGGATACCAGAGCAACAATGCAAAGTAGACTCAACAGGGCGAATTTTGCCATTTTTATTATAAATTTGTTCTAATAATTAGAAAAAAAATTGCAACTACTCAAATGAAGTCTGCGCTGAAAGTGATTTGAATTCTAAATTCGGGTGGAATTTATATCAAATTTTTTTTGCAAGTTGTTTATACTATTGACCATGTTATCGCAGACGAAGTATGTTCTAGACCTTGTTCATAATTCGCACAATGCGGCCCCAAATTTATCAAGATTTGACCGATTTCATAAGAAATATCAAAGTTTAATCTGTTCAATTTTTTCTGATAAGAAAGAATATTGAGCTAAGTAACTGCACGGATGATTTTGATTATGCATCTACGTAAATATAATTTGGCAGAGATTTTTATTGGAGCTACGTGAATTTATTTTATTTTGTTTTTTAGTAAGATTTTCAAGGTCAAGGATGGGCAACGCTCTTGGGGCTGCGAAATAAATTTAAAAGATTTAAGAAAATTAATACAAGGACAAGTACATGCTACTTGACTGGCGAGACAAAACTAGATAGGAAATATTTTTCATGGAAAGGATAAATAATAGTGTTGCTAGAAAAATGTTACTGCTTACTAATTTTACTAGAACTAGTTTTCTAAAAATGAGAATTTACTTAACAAATCAGAAGTCTGTGAAATGAATGTTTACAATTTTCAATCACTATATAATTGCGAAAATCAGAATTGCAGACTATTCCTCAGATTGAGTAATAGTTTTATCAAATCTACTAATGCCATGCAGTAAGTAATCCCTTGAGACGATTACTCCAATCTTCTTTATAGCGCTAAAAATTCATAAGTGTTTGATAAGTTGCACTGGAAAATTACTATAAATAGTCGACAATTTTCAGTTGTAGTTTAGGTTCAGTTTCCCTGAGGTGAAACATTAGTTAATTAGCAAAAGTACAGCAAAAGATGGCAAAATTCGTAATCGCTCTCTTCTGTCTTATTGCTTTGACTTCGGTCAGCCAGGCCAACAAGGTCAGGTACGACCTGTACAGCGTCTACCGTGTCCGATTCACCACGGAAGAACAATTCAACATCCTGTACCGCATGGACCTCAACTCCAGCAAGGTTGGAACAAATACCAAGTATTCATTTTACGTGCTTTTAATTAATAAATTTAACTCTTTTTCAGGGCGTTAAATTCTGGCAACTCTCACACGTTGACCACTTTGCCGACGTCATGGTTGCACCATACGCAAGTGAAGATTTCCTCGCATTCCTCGATTACTACTACTTCACTTATGAACTCCTCGTTGACGATGTTCAAAAGTAAATTCTACGACATTTTAGAGGTGGCAGAAAATACTTATATTGTTTTTTTTTTAAAGGGTGATCGAAAAAGGATATTGAAATCATCAACATTTTTGCAAGACGGCTACAATTGTCTCTGAAATGAAAATTTTCAATTTACTCCAGAACGTCGAAAAATTGTGCTAACACCATCTGTTTGAAAATGGAGTGCAATTGGCATACCAATTGTAACAGCAGAAAATAAAAAAAAAATATTTGAATTGAATACAATAATTTTATTTTTTGGCCCCGCATAAAAATAATTCATAAGTTTTCAAAAACTCAAATTTTTTATCTAGCATCTTCAATTCTAGATGAAACGTACAATAAGTCTTAGTTTAGTTAAACTCATAAGCAACTTTAAACCAAGTGCTTAATAGCGAAACTTCAACCATCGTTTAACTAAGCTAAGTTTTAACGCTTCCTGCCTGTTTTTTTTAACGACTGTAAACATTAAATTCATGTGTTTGAATTTAGTTACTATTCACTAATGTTATTTTTGTTGTTGATGATAGTTTCTTATTCAAGTCAAACCAACTTAACCCTTAGCTGGCACCTTGGGGTCAGATCGACCACAGCTTCGTAAATCCAAATTTTAGTACCTTAAGTTTTTCAGCAATCTTCAATTATTTTTCCTATCTTTATATTGATTATTTCCTAAATTTTCTTTTTTATCTATCAATTGGGCGTTACAAAAATATCGTAATTTTGTTTTTTAAATCAAAAGAGGCGAAAATTTTCGTGGTGTGGGTCACGCGGATCCCATAGTACCAGCTAATTTTGCTAATTAGGGGTTAAAGAAGTTTTAATTAAATTCAATTGTGATTTAATATAAAATGAGTATGAAGAAATAAATTTAATATACATATTTAAAAAAATAACAAAATAATAACTGAAACTGAAATATGAAAATATAAACATCGTTTAACGGGGACCATTTCAGTTGAACTTTTTTTAAATCTTTTGAGCAATCAAAAATATCATCACATCTGTTTTAGCTTGATAATTCTATTTTAAATTTAATTAGGCATACAACTTTAATTTTCTCTTTTAGTCCCTCTTTTTCATTGTATGCACAAGCATAGATGATGTCTTAAAATATGTATCGTCTTGGCTTATATTATTGCTAAATTAGACCTCAGTCTATAGAGTTTAGCAAACGAAATCATTGGAAACAGGTAAAAACCTTGCAATCGTAACGCCAACCAATAAAAAGACAAGTTAAAAATTAATATGAAATTCATTTATTCAAAAAGTAACCATATCTTGAATAGACAAAGTTATTTATAATATGTATTTACAAGAAATGTTTAATCAGTCTTCAGAGAAAAGGAAATATGTTTGAAGTTTCGTTGGAAAATATTTACATACGTTCAGAGTCAATCGTCCTGTAATTTATAATTAGTACATAATTTTGATACTGTATGAAATTCAAACTTACTTTTGAACATTTTCAATTAGAACTTCGTATTTCAGTCCATGTGCAGTAATATCAGCGAGGAATGCCTCCGCCAGCTCAGGTGCAACCATGACGTCAGCGGAGTGACGAGAATGCGATAATTGCCAAAAATCGATCTAAACATAAAAAATGCATAGTTTAAATTATATTATTTTATTATATATATTATATTTTGATTAGTACCTTTGTTGTGGCCAAATCCATTTGGTAAAGGTAGTTGTACTGCTCCTCAGTCGAAAAGTGCACCCTGTAGACGTGATAATTATCATACCGTACCTTTGCTTGGCTCATCGAAACCAAAGCAATGACGCCGATTAATGATGCAAGGAATTTCATTTTGCAGGTGATTTTTTGTTTTCTCTCGGAGTTCGAACACTTATTTTGTTGCTTGTTGCGAATTTGCTGAAGTTATATATTTGAAAAGAAAAATAATCGGAAATCAATGTATGCATAATCTTATCAGGGTGAAGTGTCTTCGCTGAAAAACATGTTGTGACGAATCTTAATTTGAATTTCTCACGGCTGGTCATTGCTTCACCTGTCTGATCAGTGATCAGTGGTCTCTAGGTTTGATCGCGTAAAGATACGTGTTCGGTAGTTTTTGAGTTGCTATGGTGACAGACTTGAGGCTGAGGTATGAAAAACAAAACAATTGTACTTGGATCTCTGGTTTAAAGATTATGTTTGTTTTTAATTTTTATAAATTAATTGGAAGATAATTTCTTAAAATTTTAAGGAAGTCTTTGTTCAAGCATAATTTTGAAAGTCATGATTAAATTTTTAATTCTTTTAGGGTTCCGTACCAAAATGGCAAAAAGGAACCCTTATGGTGCGCTTTCTCCGTCTGTTTGTCTGTCCGTCTATCACAGCTGCTTATTTCAGCAACTAGTAATGCTATCAGCTTGAAATTTTTAATAGTTTTAAATAATTCGTGCTCACCTTTATTGCAAATAACAGAATTTAAAACATATTTCTGTTTTCATTTCAAAAGGAGCCGAAATGGGGCGTCGAAATTTTAAAGTGGGGTATCATATAAAAGGGCTTCATTTGTGCACTCTAAAATATCATTTCTTTTTATGCCACATAGTTTTCAACTTATGATGAAAAATGTCTACAAAAAATACCATTCATCCCCGAAAAATCGGAAATATGTAATTAGAGTTGATATAGGTTTATGTAAATATTAAAAGAAAAACATTTAACTAGCACAGTTTTTTATAAACCAGCAAAAATCCTTTACAAACAAGGTTAGTTATGCGATCCCAAAAATGAACTTTATTGCATGCTAATAATACTTATAAAATATTCATAGAGTATAATTTAGTGAATCACTAAAATTGTGAAAAAAGATTTCTAGAGGCTTACTGAAAGTTTATAGCAAAACTATAGCGTTAATTCTAACTCTTATTGTTTTTGAGACGGTCGATGAATTTAAGTAAATAATTTTTTATACGTTTCCTTCCAACATATACGGAATTCTCGGTGCGCGAGTCCGACTCGCACTTGGCCGAACTAATGTTATTTTAAACAAAATTTCTTAACTTCAAGATATTTCTCTGAATGTGGCTTGAAAAGGCCCAGCTCTACTAGTAATAATCAGTTAGTAATTGTTAGAAGTTAGTATGCAATGTAAAGAATTGAGTTATTTATTTATAACATTGGCCGAAATATAGATGTAACATAGAAAATACATTAATTTGGGGTCGACTGGGAGTTAAAGGGATCTCTAAAAATGTTTTTTATTTTTAACTCCATCCTGTGGGTTACTAAATGAATATATTAAAAACCATTTTAAAAAAAATTTAAACTCGGGGGATTTCGTATGTTTTAAAATTAACTTAAACATAAAATTAGTACTGTAGGAGACAGGCACTCACAAAATTGTCATTTTCGAATTTATTTTAGAACTCTTTAAGGGCATGACCTAGAGGCAACCACTTGTATTTTGATATCAGAAGAGTCGATAAAAAACCATTGTCACTGGAAAATAAAGTGTCGTGGATATCACTGGAAAATAGAGTGCCGTGGATTGCTTATTTTTTTTGCTTTTGCTTTTGCGCCGCGGTTGTTTCCCCCTACAGTACCTACAAGTCGAAAAGTTCATTCTACAGTAGTTAAAATCTAGAATCATGTTTTTAAATCACAAACGCTTTTCATTAAATTTAATCTTATAATTACAATTAATTAAGATATTTTATCCGCACTTCAAAATAAAAAATCTTATGTATGTAGGTATGCTTGTATATGATTTGTTTCGATAAATTTCACTTGGCAACTTATAGAAAAAACATAACATATCGATTTTTTGTTTACGCGATCAGATTATTTGACGTTGCATTGAGTCGCTAAAATACAGGTCAACATTTTTTAGATAAGATTATTTTGCGGAATATAAAATTCACTGCGAATTCAATTTTGATCACAGTCTTCGAGTTGCTTTGAAGCAAACAAAATCTCTAAATTTTCTCCAAAAGCTTAAAGCTAATAAATTACAAAATGAAATTTTTAGTTTCTCTTTTGTGTGTCGCTGCTATGGCAACAGTCAGTCAATCTGAAAGAGTGCGGTACGATCACCACCAGGTCTATCGAGTCTATTTCACCAACGATGACCAGTTCAACTATCTTTACGAAATGTCGCTCAACTCTACTAAAGTAAGTGTTTTTTAAAATAAATTTTTAAAGTAATTATCTAACTAAATTCAACTCATTTTCATAAGGTCGATTTTTGGGAGCTCGTTCGCGTTCGCCACTATGCTGATATTATGGTATCATCTTTGTATCTTGAAGAGTTCCTTGCTGATTTGAAAGCCCATGGTTTAAGATATGAACTTACCATAAAAGATGTTCAGAGGTAATTTAAAATTAAATTCTTTTAAATGATTAAATGTACCTATTCTTATGCACTTTATTTTAACATTTTCAGGTTAATTGACTCTGAACGGCAGTAGGATATTTGTGTGATGGAATATGTATAGTTAAGTGTAATCTCTCTCTAATTACTTATACAAACGTAAAAATTAAATAAAGAATATTTTAATTATGTTTTAAATTGAGTCTTACTTTATACCGACCGAATTCAGTATTAGTGCACTTGCATATTTTACAAAAATTTTAAGAGTAAAATTAATTTTCTTGATAAATTCTATATTTGTAACTTCTGTATCTGTTTCCCCCGGACGGAAGAGAGCTCGGGTTCTATTAAAAATGCCATAACTATTCAAAATTGTGCTATAAAGTTTAACCAGCATATTTCTAAAATATGTAAAAAAAATGAGAAATCCAGAAATATTCACGATACCTAGATAAAATAATAAAAGCAATACCTACTTTTTATTTTTCAATTTCAATTTTTTTATTAATACTCTGATAATTGCATCAATTTTGTTGGAATAATATTTTTATTGTAGCAGAAGAATCATTTTTGCTTTAAATAATTCAATTTTCTTGCTTGTTCCACCATTGACAAGAGTCCATCCATTGCTTCTTCGGCATTTGGTTTGATTTGGTCCGGTGGCAAAACGAAACCATGAGCTCCTTTATCTCTGAATTCAAAAGTGAAACCAAGTGGAGCATTTTGGGTATTATAAGCCCAATCAGGACTGGTACCACTTGCAGTATCTAAAAAAAAAATAATAAAATGCAAAAATATGGTTATCGTTTGGGAAAATACTATAAAATTTATGAAGGTCTTACACAGAGTTGAAGCTGTTGAACCATATCTGTAACTAGTTCCATATCTCTTCGCAATAGAATTTGTAGTTGCAGAAGCAATAGTTTGCATATCTTCATAGTTTTTGGGGAATTCAGTGGCGGTGTGTCCATAAGGAGAAAGAAGCAACTGGCCGTATGTATGGAAGGCTATATAAATTGAGATCTTTTCCTTAATACTTTTGAAGTAGTTTGCTAAGGCAGTTGTTTCAGGCTCTGAGAATGGTTTTGGACCAGCATACGTTTCATCGCAAGGGTTCGAACTTGCACCACCGTTGGCCGACCAATATGAGTCAAAATTTCTGTTGGGGTCTACTCCAACACAATCTGAGGTAGGGTTGGGTTGTCTTGTTTTACGCCATAATCTGTCCTGGAATGAAATTTTATTTAAAAATTTTTTTTAATCTATAAATGATTTTGGAGTACCCACTACTTCATGGGTGTAAGAAAATCCGTCAACGTTTAAAACTGGAATGATGTACCAATCAGTATTTTCAGCAATATCTCGAACTTTGGGATCTTGTGAATTTAAGAGTTGATCAATCACATAAGTAGCTGTAGCCGAAGCAATCCATTCTCGGGCATGAATATTCGCTTCGATAAAAATTCCAGGATTTCCAGATTTGAATGAGATTTTTATTCCTCGAATTGTACGCCCCTCGTAACTCTTTCCAATCGCGAATGGAGTCACTTGGTTTGGATATTTGTTTTGTAGATCATCCAACCAGCTGTAGATGTCTGAAAGTTTGTAGTATCGGCTCCATCCAAATGGATTATCGGCCAGCAAAGGGTCAATGTTCTGTTCTTCGTCAATCAACCTATATTTTGGTGAAGAGAACAAACTTGAATTTAACTTTTATCTCGTTTTATGTTTTTGCGGTTTTTTTTACACTATCTGAAGTGTTTATTTAGGCGACCGTAAAAATTGTTATTGATTTACTATTGATATGATCTTTATGGACCTCAAGTGCCGATTAAACATGTAGTTATTTGCCGATTTATGAATTTTATCGGAATTAAATTGTTAATTTTCGTAAATAAAAATATCATGGAGGTCTATTACTGATTTGAGTAAAATAAAAGAACAAAACTTGTTAGAAAAGAGAAAATATTATTTGCATGAATTTCTAACTTACACTTTGAATTGATACGACTTTTTTTTTAGACGATGTCCCAAACAAAACATGTTTTATAACATTTTACCAAAAATATTTCGATAACAACCGAAACCGGACTTCTTCAAATTGTTTATCGATAGCGTTTATCGTAAGATTTTTTTACTACTCATATTTCACATTTGAGTGGAAAACCAATGATTTGGGCTTCAAAAACTAGTTTCTGTTGAAAATTATCCTGATTTTAATGGACTATCGATGATACTTACTTTTGAACATCTTCAATCATAACTTCGCTTTTTAGTGAATATTTCTTTAACGTATTCTCGAACTCTTCAAACTTGTCTGGATGAACCATTATATCAGCATTACCTCCAGAGTTCTTAGCCTGTTTCCAGAATTGATACTAAAAATACCAAAAAATTACAACGATTTTCTGCACAAATTCTTAAATTATTACACTCTCTGGAAAATGTTTCAAATTATTCAAAAATTTCATCTGTTCGACATTTTCAACACGAATTCGATACACCCTGAAGTTATCGTACCGAACTTTACTAGAACCACTGATTGCAACTAAACAAGCTGCAAAAGCAGCTACTAACAGTAGCAAGTTTCGGGTCATTGTCTTGCACAATTCATAAACCACTGAGCAACTGGCGCAGTAAGCAATAATTGCCTTTATATATGTACTTAGGATTTTGAAATATTATCAGGAAGATATCAAGAGAATTGAAGCGAAAGGGCCGGCTTATCAAATACTTTATGGACGTTATTTTCAATAAAAACAATTAAAATCATTTAGAGGTATATACCTTAAGCCTTTAATCTAATCTTGTCGTACAACTTGAAACAGTTATTAATTACTTGCTACAAGAAAAGTGCTTACTTTAGTAGTACAAAAAGAAAACATTATAAATAGTGACATGTGTTGTACTAATCGGCAGTTATGGGCAAACAAAAAATGCAGTAGCTTCTGTAACACTAAACAATAAATTAAAGAACTTGAAGAAGTTTATAAAGTAAAATAGAAAAAATTATATACTACAGCCTCGACTCGTATGTGTAGAATCCCACTGGACAGGACAGCAATTTATTAGGAACTGCCTTTTTATTCCGACTCTGCTGCTCAAAATATACCAACATTTTACTAACATTCTTTCCCCCTGCACTTTCTTCTGGTTTTATTGAATCATCTAAGAATTTAAATACGTCGTCTACAATTTTGTTGCTATCCTCAATGATGTGATTTGTTGGCTCTTTTGGTTTTGTAAGTAATTTGGTAGGACTTTTCACATTTTGTACATTTTGCACATTTTGCACATTTTGCACATTTTGCACCTTTTGTACACTTTTTACATTTTGAATATTTTGTAAATTTTTCACTTCGCCAGCAGAAGCCAAGTAGCTCTGTGGACGTTGTTTAAATTGTTGTTCTTTCAAAATTCGTTTTCGTTCATTTTTGGTTGCTTCAAATTTTCGCCGCGCTACAAATCCTCTACAATGAGCTTGTAGTATTAAAATTCGTTTTTTAAGACATCGATATTGGTTGACATTTTCTCTAGATTTTATGCATGCTTGTAACCGGAGAACTCCCATTTTCACAATTTTAAACTTCTTTCGTTTTTCATATCCACGCCAGAATTTTTGTATTACAATTGCGGCCATTTTTCGTTTTACAAACCATTTTTTGAATAGAATTCGACGAAAACCTCTTTGTATGGTAATAATGTGCTTTAAGTAAATGCGTTGTCTCTCCTTGTCTAGAAAAATTGCATCTTCATTTTTCAAAAATACTTTAACATATCCAAATTGATAGTCTGCATGAGGAGGTAGAACATTTGAGCAAACTATCTTGCAAATCTTTTGATAATCTCTTGAAATTCCTTCGAATTTTGGTGCCAATAATCGGAAACGGTCGACAAATTCATCATAAGTGTATCGAACTGGGTACCCAGCTTTTCGGATACGAGCAGTTTCAGTTATTCCAAGATATCTTAGTTGTCGCACGCAAAGGTCTCTATCAAAATTCTAAAAAAAATAAAATTTATAATAAAATAATAAATTGATTTAAAATTAACTTACATTTGGTAGTTTAAAGTGGTTCGGTTTTACACAGCGAATAAAAAAGGGATGGCAGCTGGATAACGTCTTTAGCAGAGAATCCAAAGAGTATTTGAATTGAACCGACAGCGTGATCGATTTCTTTGCTGTATCAATTTCATCTGACATAAATAGACTGATGAGAAATTTGTCTTTAGACTTGAACACCATGTCTTTAAAATCCAAACTGAAAGAATCGCGATTTTTTTCTAAAAAGCCTAGAATTATAAGAGTTATTTAACTACTGGTTAATTATATTAAATATTTAAAAGTAGTACCGTTTGTGTTGTAGTAAACCACTCCAGCATAATGCTGGATTCCAAATTCTAAAGTTTGAGAAGATTTGCTTTTCTGGTAAATCGTTTGATGTCCATGTTTAGCATTCAGTTTTTCTAAAAGCGACATATCTGTACCTGGAAACAAAATTTAAATGTTTATAATACTAGTATAATATCGCTAGACGTTTTTATCCTTTAGTATCTTTTGTCTACACTCTACAGATAAACTTAATTAGCAAAGTGCCTAACTCGAGACTTATGTTCATCAACGAGATTGCACCTGAAAAAAGATATTTAATTTTTTTATCATTATTCCTGAGTGCCAGCGATATTAATTTCACCGTACATAACTTTTGCTCTGAAAATAAATCTGAAATAAAAAGTTATAGACGGTTGGGCTCAGGCATCAGAACACAAACTTTCTACGCAGTTCTCTTGTAAATAAAATTTTGTTTTCATAAATGCTGTAACACCATCCATCACCAGGTTTGTTAACCTGTGTGCAAACAACTCGAAAACTTTTCGTTTAATGCATCATTGAAATTTATACTATTCGAGTGAAGTGCATTGCAGCTCCTTTGCTTATGCGAGCGGACGATTGTGCGCGATTTTTATTGAAAGGAGGAACTTTTTTTTAGATGGGCATTAGTAGATGAAATTTTCAGTGAATAAAATTCTCTTCAATGGCTTGAAATATGCACATACATACATATATACATATATAATTTTAATTTATAATTTTAATTAAAACCAAAACCTGATAAAATAACTAGGAAGGAAATTATCAGAAGCAATTAAAAGTGCATTTTGATGATCAAATTAGTGAAGCATTTGTCTTGCTGCAATTAAAAAGTAGAAAAAATGAATCTGAGAAAAACATTTTTGATGAAATATATTCAACATGATATCAAACTTTGAGAAATAAATCTGAAAACTAAACAACAAGTTTTTTTATAGTCGGGTTGTTTTTTAAAGTAAAGGGTATGTTGTGGATTTAAGCCAATAAACGCTTTATAAAATATGCATGCTTTTATGCAAGGTGCAAATTTAAGAATTGATCATTGTTTAGTACCAGACAATTGAAAGTTTTTTATATAAACGGTAAATCTATATTTTGGTTTTGTATCTACCTAAACAATTTTATAATTTCAGAATATGTATACTGTTAAATTACGAGAATTACGAAAAAATTCGTAATATTTTAGTTTTTCTTTCTAAATGCACTACATTATTTAGTGTTTTGGAGGAAGTGGTTAGGTATTGACGAAAAAGCTGTTTCGGTTTATGCCTTATCATGGCTGTGACAATATTCCTATTTCCTTCGAAGATTTAAAATTTACAATAAAAGCATTACTTTGTTTCAAAACTGTGACAAAAATTTAATATTAAAAATTTTGACTTTGTTCTATTATATTGTAATTCTGCTGCTGGAACTTTCAATTTCAGATGAGCAGAACTGTCGGAATCGTGTCAACTACCAACCAGCTTTTTTATATGTGTTTCTACCAAAATCTGTAATATCGACTCCACTGTATATACATAGTTTGACTTCAAAAAATTCCAAATTATTACTAAAGTATATAGTAAAAATTCCAAAATAAATACACTCATATGGCCCGTCAAACAAAATTCTTAAAAAATACGTAAAAATGTAGTCGTCACACGAGACAAACCCCCAAGTTTAAAAGATTAGTTTCAAATTTCCAAAAGGGAAAAATTTATCGTACGTAAATCTGCATCATATTCTTCGGGATATTCCATAGTTTGTAGAATGTTTATTAAAGTATAATTTTTAATATTGTATCTTATTCTTATTGTTAGTTAAAATATGTATAATAAACCCTAATAATAAAAATGTCGAATTTCTCAAAAAGGTGGAGGATCAGACAATGGGATAGCAAACTTTACTAATGATGTTAAACCCTGTTGTACCTTACTTTTTTAATAAGATTCTTACCTTTAGGAAACTTGGACTCTTCATCAATTAAAGACAATATATTCACTGGTTTCATGCCAATCATCCCAAGAATCTCAAAATTGTCGTTAAAGCTGACCTGCTGCCAATGAACCCCTTCTCTAACATAAGCTGCTTGCTCCATCTAAAACTCTATTAATTAGAAAATATTCGTTTCTATTTTTAATTCAAATTTACCTTAAAAATATGTTCCACAAAAAATTGCTGTAAGTTTTCGTTAGCATAATTAATGCAAAGCTGTTCAAAACTATTCGTGTCGAAATTTTCAAAACCGAAAATGTCTAAAATTCCAATAGAGTTTAGAGTTTTTCTACCCTTAATCTCCCTTCCAATCGCCTCGTTAATCTTTTGAATTATTTTTAAAAATATCCTCCCATACAAAGCCTTTACAAAGGCGTCCCTCCCCTCGAGGGCAGCTGCTTTAGACAGGGAGGTCACGACACGTTCACCCTTTATGAAAATTGTCTTTTTGGTTAAAGCATCACGTAGACAGGGCATCTGCACGTTGAGTAAATTTGCGATTCTTCCCAAATACACGGAGTCGTCTACCTCGCATGAGTCCATGTTTTGTACTTCGGCTGCCTTCACGTTGAGATTTCCCAAATGGAGGATGGCAGCCAGCAGCCGGAAAATGTTCCAAACATCGGTAGACGGAAAGGACAAAGTGTTCATGGCTGACCGAATTTTTGAAAATTCCTGAAAGATTATAAACTGCAGTAGTAGGATTGTTTTGTGAAACGAGAACATATGCGACATACCTTCAAATCCTCGTCACCGTCTAGTCGTCCCTGAGAAAGGTAGATGTACGAGGATGCATCGCCCAGGTCTAATTTCTTTTTCTCATCCCGAGACAAACCAGCCAAAAGGGCATAAAAAATGTGATAATTTCTCTCGTCCTTGCTCTGGGAAACAATTCTCGATTTTTCGAGCAAATATGGTTCAATTTTGGCGCCTTTAATATGCCCATCGCTGAAGTAAATGTCCACGTATTTTCCAAAACGTGACGAATTGTCGTTTTTAACCGTTTTTGCATTTCCAAACGCCTCCATGATTGGATTCAGTTCGACAATCTGCTGTTCGATCCAGGATCGCTTTCCACTAATTGCAGCTAGATAGTGCAAAATTAGCTTAGTACTTTCGGTTTTTCCCGCCCCCGATTCCCCGCTGATAATCACGCACTGATTCCGCGAATCGCGGTTCATCTCCTGATAGGCACTGGAACCGATTGCGTAAATATGCGGAGGCAAGTCGTGGATTCTGGAACCTTGATATGCGTCTATCTGGCTGCTAGTGTAAATAGGAAGCGACTGATAGGGATTCACCGCGATCAGCATTGACCCAATATAAGTCTGAAAAAAAAAAAAACGCAAAATGTTTATTTGCTAAGCAAACAGCGAATATTTGCAGAATTATTACATAAATTTTCTTATTGTTGTAGCGAATGTGAAGGTTGCGTAGAATCGAGAACTCCTGCAGGTCGTTCAAGCTGATTATGTCGTCGACTCCGTCTTGGGAGGTTTTGTGCATTTTTTTCAGTATATCACTCGTGCACACCCAGAATTCTTTGCCATAATCATCTCGGACTAGAGCTCTAGTTCTGTCTATCCGAACTATTTTGCATCCAAATGGGATGGAGAACTCATTTGTGGTTTCTGGCTTCACCCAGACGTACTGACTCTAAAAATGCAAAATAAATTAATTTAGTTATTATTATTTTATTAAATCGAGTAGGTTGTTTTTTTAAAATATATTCCGTGTAACCAGGGGTTATAAAATTAATAATTTTTCTATTGAAAGAGTACACAAATATAAGGAATTCGATGTCAAGTGTTGAGATTATAATTTCTTGATAATAGACGAACTTATTCACGTGTCTTGGTCATAATAGATAGAAATATTAATAGTCATATTGACTGACCTGAACCATTAGCTTTAATCAATATTGATGCCCCTGAACGTACACTACGTAAAAGTTTGTTGTATATTCATAATAAAATGTTGAGACTTTAAATCGTTTGCATTCTTTTACTGAAAACAAAAACAACCATTGGCATTTATAACGAAACGAATTTCCTGTTTGAGTCATTAATCTCGACCTTCCCAGCACTCGAAATATTGAATTTGATAATTTCGCTATTAATGACTTTTAGTAAAGATAAATTAAAACAACCAGGTTTAAAAATTAAGCCCTAGTCGATTTAGAAAAGTATATTTATACAAAATTACTTAACCTTATCATAAAAAATGTTTTTATATTTAAAGATCTTGGGATTGTACTAATTTCTTACATAACAAAAGCTAGGTGCTTATTTTATGAATTATTTTATTTTATTTCAATAGGTACAAATAAATGACTTTTTTTAAAAAATTAAAAATAGAGATTCGAACATTTAATGTCCGCTATTTTCTTAGAAATAACAATTTCTTAAAGTTTTTCGTTACTCGATAGTTTAATAGTTAAAAAAAGTTAAGAAAAATCAGCTTAATTCTTTAATTTTAGATGAACCAAACCGTAAAAAATTTTTTTTCAAGAAATAATGCAGAACAATCGTCATAATTTTAGTAACTCCCAATATTTCGGTGTCTAATTTACTGCGCAACTTGTTGAGGCATGATTTTGTTTAAATGCGAATATTTATTATAAATAATATGAGGTCGCACTTCACACTTGCTGAAGGATGGTCTAAAGTTTAAATGCGTTTTTCTAGGATAATTTTATTGATTTAATCTTACAAGCACTTTTTAGTAGGTCTTCATTTTGTACACAGTATGATTTGGAAATTGATGATGAAACACAGTTTGCAAGGTCTTTTGCTTAATTGTTAACATCGTAATTTTATGTTATGTTTATTCCTCTTTATCTTGTTGGCTTGTCGGCAAGATCAATCCTAGCTCAAGTTTGTGCACTAGTTGTGCTGAGATATTAAAAGCAAATATTTTGTATACTTTGAAATCATTCTTGATTTAGTAATTATCCTTTTTCGTATCGAACCGATTGCCCTGCATGTACATTAACAAAATCAATAAATACTACCTATCCCATTAGAAGATCAAACAGTATTATCGTCACATTTCTACTTCTACTCAACATTTATCTTTGATAAAACATTGATAAAACAGAAAATATCGACTCCTAGTAAAGCTAGACTGCACCTACAACTTTTTTGTTAATATAGGTTTTTTTTCCCTCTTCCTAAGAAGTAAAAGTGAGGAGTGAATTGCGTTTATCAGTGCAATAGAAAGTTTGTTGAATATTGATTGTCTTATCACTTTTGATGAAATTACTAATTGAAGTATTGAATGCGCAGCTATAATATTTTATTTATCTATTACTAACAAATTGTAGGATTACACACATAAATTGTTCACTCAACGCAAAAAATTCAGTAATAAAATATTTTTTAATAAATGAATGATAACACTGTTGTAAAAGGATTAAATCCACAGTTCGCTAAGAAAGCCGAACTATGAACATACGACAAAGTCTCGATTTAAATTCTAAAACTTTCTACAATTCTTTTTAACTATTAAAAAGAAAATGTTTGTCTGGCTCCATTGAACTCGAGTAGAAACAATGTTTTTGTCTTGAATATAAATAAAATATCGATTTTAGAGATTGAAAACAGAAGTTAGAAATTTTAAATTTTTCAATGAATTCCATTCATTCACAATGTCTATTTTTTCTCAAATTTTTCAATTCACACATACAACCTGTTCGTATTAAACACATTCCGTTATACATAGTAAGGGTTTAGTATATAAAATACGGGATCACTTAAATATTTACCATTTTATTTCACAAAGTACAAAGAAGAACTACTACTGCATTTTTGGAAATTGTTCATTAATAAACATGGCAGTTAATCTAATTAATGCGATTATGCGCAGTTGTTTAAAAATAGAATGTAAAGCAATCATCATAATCATACATAGAGGTTTACTATGCTTACAAACTGTTGAAAAATTTTAAATTTTGGAAGAAAACATGTTTGTTTTCTGTTCTGATAGTACCGCGCCAACTTTAACTCCACATACGTATAAGGAATTTCCAAAATTAAAACAATCTCAGTTTTTCAGTTGTACTGATCATCAATGAATGGAATGAATCCCCGTGTAAACAAGTGAATTGAACTTTTGTGGTGATCATATCTTTACCATAGATAAGATATGGATTTGAATACGTTCAATTGCTTAGATTAAATGCCTTTAGCTTTGTAAAATAAATTTGGTCATGATTCACCTTAAAAGTATTGCAATAAAACAGATCTTTCCTTTATACAGCACCAGACTATGACAATAATTTGCGTCATATAGAAAGAATGTGGCACATGGATTATTTGATTGAGTCTTAATTGTTGGCATTGTTTCAGAACTAGCTTTTTGTTATCCATAAAGCTGAGATGATAAGAAACGTATTGTTCTGAATAAGAATATTTCTCATTTTCCCCCGAAATTAATTCAGAACTTACATAATCGCTTGTTCCAGGCATTTTATAACAAGTGATCACTTTTTACACTATATATAACCTCACATATCTCAATTTGGTATATTATTTTGAAAAAAACTCTACTTCACTCACAACTAACTACCAATTTTACTCCACTGTCGATCTCGACCGAACCTCATCACTTAGGCAACTGATAGTAAAGGAAAATGTCCTCAGTTTGCTAGCCAATTGCGGTTAACGTTATCAGTGAACTTCACTATCAGGTATTGTTATAATAAAAATGAAATCGATACTTAAATTTTATCCAGAGTTCGACTGCCACTAGGGCGGTGCGGCGGCGTAAAACCATTCAAACGTGACGCTTGATTTGGACGCTCAACCGTGAAAGTGCGTACAACCGAAAGCGATTAATTTCACCTGAGCATTCAAGATTATTTCGATGTTTTCGTTGTCATTTGATTATCAAGCAAATTATAACAGATTTTGATATTAATCGTAGCGTTACTTTCCCAATGTTTCGAAATCTTTTGGTATTAGAAAGAAAACGTTTTATGACTCCTTAATACCTTTAAAGATAAATTAGATTAATTTTTTGGGAGTATATTTTCTTTTATATTTATACATCTTTTTCTCCTAATAATTTAGCCACAAAGAAACAATCCAATTTTCAAATTTTTGGTATGATATTTGCAAAAGCTGTGTATCGATTTTTCGAACTTGGCATTAGGCACTATCATTTTATTGTTTACCGAAATTCCTAAACTAAAATTTAATTATCTATAGATTGACATTTTTATCAAATGTACTAAAGGGAAATGATGAATTTGTTTCTATACCTCTAAATTGTACTCTCTTAATAAATAAATATACAGTCGCTCGGGAATTTACGCTCTATTTTCTTATTTATGATAATTGATTAATTTAAGGCGATAACACAAACAAAAACACCACATTTTCGTTCCACGAAACATTTTATAAATTTACTAGAAAGGTAAATGACCCAAATAAACTCACCTTGTCTTTATGGCTGAACTAATCATGTGTGTCAAACTTTATCGTTCTAATTAACAATATTGGCTTTATATGTTTTAAAAAAGTTTGATGTGTATTTAGTAAAATTAGAAAACATGTACTCAACTTTTACATTTTGTCTCAGTATCTTCTTAATTAATAAACATATAAAGTAACATTGCTTTTATTGTAAAAGTTCAAATTATTTCATATTATTTTAGTTGCTCAACAAACATGTACCAAAAGTTATAACATGTTCAACGAAAGCTAAAAACGAGCAAGTTGGAGTTAAACTTGAGCAAATAACATTTTCATTCCAATCAGGTCTATTTCTTATTTTAATTTTTCTAAATCGTTGTGACATAAATGTAGAGGCCCAAAATAATTAATACATTATTTTTTAGCTATTCTATGAAAGTCGGCTATTTATTAGAAAAGGATAAGGTAACATTGAAACACTGCAGGAAATCATACCATATATATTATGTTTCTTTTTTTCCATCAACCTTTTGTTATAATTTTATTATGAAGCCCTATTTGTTTGGTAAAAAAGTTATATTTTTTTTTTTACATTTCTTCTATGGTTTAGTACTGGAAAGATAACAAAAGCGATTTAAATATTAAATAAAAAGTGTGTTATTGTTTACTTCTTTAATTTAAACCGTAGCAACCAAAGTAAATATATCAGTTTCTATCAAATTGTTTGATCGATACGTATTTTTGTTATTGTCGGATGACAATATCGAAATTTCGGTGAATTTTTCCATGAATTTTTTCAGTGTTTTTAATCGGTTTTTTTACCTATGCTGCGGTATAATATATCTTAATTACTAACAAGTTTAAGCATTTGCAAAAAATATGGAAGAATTAAAGCATGCAAGCATTCACCATACAGCTCAAAAGCTGTCGTCAGATATTAAAACAATGAAGGTTTATGAAAATCTTTACAAAACTGTTCAGGTAAGAAATATAAATGTAAGATAAATGTTATAGAAATATTGGTAAATAAATATTTAAGATAAATTTCTCGAAAGATGTTCCATATAATTCTGTTTTATTTTTATATCTAGAAATTGGTGTGCAAGCCAAATGTTGACCGGTATGATATGCGAAATACTTTAGAAGATGCTATCAAATCAAACGGACTGGAAATTGAAATTCGGAACATAATTTTTCATCTTATACGCAGTTCTCTAAAGACAGAGTTCAAAACAACATTATCCGTAGTATTAATAAAATAAAAAGATATAATTTTTTTAATTTACTATCAAAATTTGCTCTTTAGAGTGATCCGTTGAACTACTTGAAAAGGGCTGGTATACAATGGGACCGACGCGTGCGGAAGTCGTTGAACGCAATGTCGAATGAACTACAAGTTCCAATACACGGACAACCAAGATGCAATGCTGATAAAGAAGAATTTATGAGCAAATGGGAAGAATTGAGCAATTATTCCTTAGGTAAACATAGTTTAATACATAGTTGTAAAAAAAAATGCAAGTAAAGCTGATAATTACTTGTATAATTAATTTTTCATTACCTAGCATTACTAAGCATTACTTAGCATTACTCAGCATTACTAAGCATTATTGAGCGTTATTAAGAACTGCTTTGAATAATTGAATATTAATCAAAATTACTCCGAACACTTAAGGTATTTTAAATAATGTTCATTAATACTGAAGTAATGTTGTTATTTATTAATAATGGGTAATGGGAATGATTATTTTACAAATTTACTCAAAATGCTAATTATTGTTATATTTTTCAGATCTTACTCACTATAGGCCAGTGTATGCTCCAAAGGATCTCCTAGAAGTTCTACTTTCGTTAAAAGGACCCAGCAAAGTTGACCCTGCTGAGAACGAGTAAGTGTATTGCTTTGGGAGTCGGATGATATTTTGCGCTTTAGAAAAAATTCTAGTTCTTACAGGAGTGTACCAAAATGGGAGTTTTCACATATTGCTCTTCCTGTTAAAAACTTATTTGAGTTGGTATAATATTTTCTGATATACTTTTGGAAAGAGTGATGAAATTTTTTAAACTTTCTAGAGAACACATTTTGCAGATCTTCTAAGAAATGAAGGTCCAACCGACTTGAGCGTACACTGCCAGAAAATTTTGGAATACAAGCATTCACCACTTTGTCAGCAGGTACTAAAAAAGGGTAATACACCAGCACCTTACAGGGGAGCACTTTGGTCCTATGTTTTAGGAAGTCATGTGAATAATCACGTGAGTGGACCACTCGCAATAAAATATTGCTGTTTTTTTTATGTTTTAAATTATCTTTAGCATATCCAGCACTGGGAAAAATTGCGAACGACCGTTTTATCCATCGACCACATCGTTGATAAGCTGGTTTTTAAGGATGTCCAACTAACAGCTTCAAATGACGATCAATATTTTGTTTTTGAAGACGTCCTCTACCAAGTTATGCTGTGCTTTTCCAGGGATACTGAAATAGCCGAAATGGTGCAAAGTGAGGTCCCTGCGGTAAAAGGAAAGCAGTATGAAGGACCACCGTCCGGAGTTGTGCCATTCCATGGGATTTGCATGTTTGGTAGAAGTTTATCATTATTTAAAAAAATGTCGTTTTTAATTAAAATTGAAAAACAAAATCAAAAATTCCAGCTGCTCCATTTTGCTACCTTTATGATTCCCCAATTCGGCTCTATTACACTTTTCGGGCTTTTTACATTCGATACTGCCATAGACTAACAACTATAAATACCCACCCCCAAGTAAGATTAACTTTCTTCGTATAGGATAAAATTTATAAAGTAATTTCCTATTTTAAGGGAATCATAAGTCTCTGTCTACTTTTCGAAAAACTCCTGCAGACTCATGAGCCTCAGTTATGGTCTCATTTTCGAGAGTTGCAGATTCAGCCGTAAGAATTTTTTAATTCTCTTTCATTCAACAGGTCTAAAATTGAATTTTTTTTCCAGCATCCGGGTAATTTTCAAGTGGCTAATGCGAGCGTTTAGTGGACATTTGCCCCCTGACCAGTTGCTGATATTATGGGACTTGGTAAAAAATTCTTAAAATATTAAATAATACATTTTATGGATGTAATTGAATTTTTTTTTCCAGATATTAGGATTTGATAGTCTAGAAATTTTATCATTATTTGCTATTATAGTTTTAAGCTTCAGAAAAGAAAGTATTATGCAGGTGACATCACTTGATAGCATTGAAGCAATTTTAGCTGATTTATCTTCCGTAAAAGTCTTGCCACTAATACAATTAGCACTTTCTAGAGACTGAAACGAAATTGTTGATATTGTAATTTATGTTTTAAGATAAATTAAATGTAAAATGTGGAATTCTTGAATAAATTATTTCTCTTTGTTATTATCTATATTTACTACATCTAATAGCATCTAATAGCTTACAAAACTATCGATAGTTTTTAATTTGAAACACAAATTTAATGAAATAAATATCTCCATCAGAATTAGAAACTGCAAAAATCAACTCATTACGAATTTTCATAGTATTCCTTTCAAATTTTAGATCCTCAATCGACTACTGGAGTCCTAGTGTAATAAAATTAAGCCTAAAATTTAACAAAGCCTTCAAGTTATCATTAAGTGAAAATCCCATTAATATCGGTTAAGTAATATTAAAAATTTTTACAAAGTAATTTAAGTTTTTAAAACGGCGGGAGTGAATAAAATATACTTTAACAATCACATTGCAATAGTAAATTAAAAAATTCAACAAATTAGTGCTCATATATTATTTTTGTCGTAAAGTACGTAAAGTAGTAAAGTATTTGCTATCTTTTAAACAAAATCTAAGATTTAAAAAATTTTAAATTTTATTCTCCTACAAATGGCAGTAATTTATGTACCTTAATGTTTTTGTTTTTTAACTCCTTGGTAGTAAAATGTAAAAATACTCTCTTTAATTTTTAAAAATAAAAGTACTCATCAAGCAGTTGTCTCAAAAAATTGTTTTATTATAATTTAATCTTTTTACAAACTTTTTCAACGGTTCCAGCAGAAATTAAAGTTAAAACTTTACCGCCGATCTGTTTACAAAAATTTCCGCCAGGCGTCTCGCAATCTAGTGGCCCAATGAGATAACAAACGAAATTCTGGCCAACTTCGTTTTGATTTATCTGTCAAAAGCAGCCAATGTCCTCCTAAAAATTTCTGTCTTGCCGCAGAACGTCTATTTAGCTTTTGGGATATTTTTATGTTTCGAAAAAAATACCAAAACATTGTTAAACAACGTCTTACAAAATAAAGAGTAATGACTTCTGCCGCCACGAGGGTAAGTAGCGAACGCAAAACGACTTTGTCCCAAGCTGATGTAACCTCTATTTTTCTTCCCAGAGTTTTGGGCTGACTAGACTTAGAAGTCTGCCACATTTCGAGAAGGGATTGGGCGCACAGCTGCCGGAGGAGTATAAGAAATTTTGGAAGGAGTGGAAGGGGACCAAACCCACCGCGGTTCACTACATCCCAAAGGAGGGTCAGTGGATGCGCGATGAAGTTACAGGCGAGGTTCAACCAGTGCAAGAAATCCCCTTGCCCCTGACCTTTCCACCGGAGTCGGACGAAGGCATTTGGGGTGGTGAGGGGATCGTTAGAGGGTTCCGAAAACCAAAGCCCCTGAAGCGACGTGTGCCCCACTTCTGGGTGCCTGTGCTCCGAAGGTCCGTCGTGTACAGTGCAGTTCTAGACCAATTCATGTCTATCACTGTAACGGACAGGACGATAGACCTCATCCACGAAAGTCACGGCTTTGATCATTATCTGCTGAAGGTGCAAATTATTAAAACTATATTTGACTAAAATTAGTAACAATAATTCTTCTTAGACACCGGCATGTGACCTGAGATCAACACTAGCTCTCTCCTTAAAAAGGAAGATTTTAAAGGCACTGCATGAGGGCTGTCCTAGTTTAGCAGATAATTCTCAAAAGCAAAACGACATTCTGAAGGAATACGGCCGATATCTAGCGCAAGTAAGTACAATGTAAAAAAACCAAAACCGTTCTCGACTAAATCACGTATCGCTTCAGTACACCTCCGAGGAAATTGAGTGGTATGGGCTCACATATCTACAGGCAATTAATAAATTAAAAGACAAAATTAACGCGGAAAATCCAGTAGTTCCTCAAAAAGTAGAATTTAGAAGCAAATTGATCGAACAATTGCGAAAGGCAAATATAAAAGAGGCTGGTACTAGCGACGAATCGAAAGTGGACGAATTGCCATCTTCGCATATTAAGTAAGTTCTGAAATAGATATATAAAGAGAAGAGGGTACTAGCTTTTTTCTTTTTTCAGAGATTCGTCTTCCTGGTTCGCCAAGATGAATATATTTGGCAAAAAACAAGAAACGTGAATGATGGTGATCTGGGGTTCTGTAAATTGTGTCATTGTAATAAAATCGTAGAATTTCGTTTAGAAAGTGTTTGTATTAATATCAATTTTAAGTTAATCAGATGAAATATATTGGAGATATCTGAAAATGAATGAAGGTAAAAATTAAAGAAAATATCCTTACATAATTCATACTAACACAAATTTAAAAAATACTTTAGTATCGTACAATAATATGGTACATCAAAATATCTTACCAAAAAATACTAATCAAAGAATTTTAATTCAATTGGATGAAATTTAATTGTAATAGATTTATATCGTACTTCTCATCATGTTGCTGCAAACATTCACCTAATTTCAAGCTGCCATAAGAATTCGAATTTTGAAGACGATAAGGACCCTATAACTTTCAAATCAACATGTTAAGTAATCGTGGAAAATTAGAATTATGAAAAGCTGGTAAGAATTTCTAAAGTTTGCCTTTGTGACCGTCCAAAGTCGAGTTCTGGATTCACGTCTGGGTCCATTTCTAGATATTTGTATTTCAATATTCTGATCCCTCCGTTGTTTTTATTTTTATCTATCATATAGATCGGGACCTACTTTTAAAGTTCAATTCAATATCGTCATTTATTATTTTTGCTAGTAAATTAGCAATTCTATCTCTAGCAGTAGGCAATTGTAGGCTAATGTGCAAAGGAAAGACTAATTTCTGCTTTATTTCTTAAACTACTCTTTATTTTGGTTTACAAAATGTTTCTTAAGCTTATCTAAACCCCTAAATCTATGAGAGATTTTATTCTTCTCCTCCTTCGGGAGCTCAGCGTAGGTTTTATCGTAACCCTTGGGCTGGAAGCAAGGGTCCCACCCAAAGTCCCTGGGTCCCCGAGGGAAAACGATTTCGCCTTCAGTTACCCCCTGAAACAGGAGCACCTCGCTCTCTTCAGCCGCGCAAAAAGCGAAGGTGCAGATTGCCTTGGCCGATTTGTCCTCCCACCCGGCTAGCATCTGATGCAGTCCCTCAGGACCTAGTTTCTCCAGAAACCACTTGATGTAAACACCTGAATGCAGCGCCGGTTTATTCAAATTCTGATATTAAAAAAGGTGAAAAAAAACCTTACCGGGCAAACCTTTCAGGGCATTGAAGCAGAGGCTCGTGTCCTCCACGACAACTGGGCCCTTCACCAATTTCACCGCCTCCTTGCACTTTTTAATGCAGATCTCGTCGACTTCGCCCTGCAGCTCGGGCAGGTCGACTTTTTGTGAAACCACATTCCACGGAAAGTTTGGGCCGAGGATTGCGATTACTTCCTCTAGCTTTTTCGCATTTCCTGTGACGAACGTCAGCGTTTTACTCATTTTAAAAAATCGGCCAAAGAAACCCAAAACACAACTAAAACAAGGTGCGCCACGAAAACAGCTGATTTTGTCATTTTCTTCACGTTGTTTCAGTTCATCGCATTCCTTCTAAAAGACACTCAATTCATTTTGAGTGTCACGAGTCTTAAGTACCCTAAAATACTAATCAAAGAATTTTATTTCAATTAGATGAGATTTAATTATAAAAGATTTATATATTCAAACATTCACCTAATTTCAAGCTGCCATAAGAATTAGAATTTTACCCTATAACTTTCAAATCAACATGAGAAGTAATCGTGGAAAATTAGAATTATGAAAAGCCGTTAAGAATTTCTAGGAAAACTAAAGAGCTTAAGTTAGCTACGGCGTGATCTGTTAGGGAATTTATGTGGATTTCTAGAAGATTTTTTATAAAAATATTTATGTTCAGTTGAGGGAGTAGTCGTTTAGAATAGATAAGTAGATATTGAAATGCGTTAAATACGTTAAGGGAATATCTAAAAACTAAAAATTTTTACTACACATCCATTTGCCTTTGTGACCCCTCAAAATCGAGTTCTGCATCCGCGCCTGGACCCATTTCTAGATATTTTGTATTTCGATATTCTGATCCCTCCGTTGTTTTTATTTTTATCTATCGGTCTATAGTTGCCTAGATCATTTTTATATCTTGTTTCATAGATCGGACCTATTTTTAAAGTTTTCAGACAATCTGGGAAAGTTTCTTGTTTCAAGATCCTCATTTATTATTTTTGCTAGTGAATCAGCAATTCTATCCCTAGCAGTAGGAAATTTAAGGTCAGTATGCAAAAGAAAGACTAATTTCTGCTTTATTTCTTAAACTGCTCTTTATTTTAGTTTTCAAAATGTTTCTTAAGCTTATCTAAACCCCTAAACCTATGAGAGATTTTGTTTTTCACCTCCTTCGGGAGCTCAGCGTAGGTTTTATCGTAACCCTTGGGCTGGAAGCAAGGGTCAAACCCAAAGACCCTGGGTCCCCGAGGGAAAACGATTTCGCCTTCAGTTACCCCCTGAAACAGGAGCACCTTGCTCTCTTCAGCCGCGCAGAAAGCGATGGTGCAGATCGCCTTGGCGGATTTGTCGTCCCACCCGGCCAGCATCTGGTGCAGTCCTTCAGGACCCAACTTGTCCTCAAACCACTTGATGTAAACACCTGAATGCAGCGACGGATTATTCAGTTTCTGATATTAAAGAAGGTGAAAAAAACGCTTACCGGGTAAACCTTTCAGGGCATTGAAGCAGAGGCTCGTGTCCTCCACGACAACTGGGCCCTTCACCAATTTCACCGCCTCCCTGCACTTTTTGATGCAGATCTCGTCGACTTCGCCCTGCAGCTCGGGCAGGTCCATTTTTTGCGAAACCACATTCCACGGAAAGTTTGGCCTGAGGATTGTCATTATTTCCTCCAGCTTCTTCGCATTTCCTGTGACGAACGTCAGCGTTTTACTCATTTTAAGAAATCGCCCAAAGAAAACCAAAACACAACTAAAATAAGATGCACCACGAAAACAGCTGATTTTGTCATTTTCTTCACGTTGTTTCCACAGACATACATAGAAATGGACTGCTCGATCTCCTGTCTCACGTGGCCGCCAATTTGACAACCGAGTGCCACAGCCGGACGAGATGAGATATATAAAAATTTATATAGCGCTGTCTATTTTTATCACATTGCATGGATAGGCCGATTCCGCGGATGTTTTGAGTGCGGAATTGCTGAAAATATTTGAATTTAAATATTTGTTGAACAAAAGTTTTAAAAATATGTACTTTAAATTGAATTAATGGAAATAAAAATCATTATTAATGCCACAAATAAATAAATAAATTTTTTTCCCTGCCAGATTACCAATATTTTCAAAGATTTGTGATTGATAAATTTTAAGTTATAAAAAGGATGTACCATATATTTGTTAATAAACATAAACAATTGAACATATACTGTGTTTTAATTAAAGAATTTGGAAATAAAAGCTCTTTTCAGTCCAGTTCCTTCCAGTGAGTGAAACCTTGTCGTGGTTGGAAGGCTTAAGGGATTCTTAAAATTCTGATCAATTTGGTTAATATGTTTTTTTAGCATAAGACAGCTAAATTTTAAGAATCCCAACGAATATCACTCAGATAAAATAAACTAATACCCATGTTCTGCATTCCGAGTGAAATAAAATCGAAAAAACCTCACAACACTCCTTTTGAATTGAATTTCCTTAATAAAGTTCTTCAAGCTGTAACAAATTCATTTCAGTTACCTCTGATTTCAATTACTTTTTTACAAAAACTACAAAATATTTCGATTGGATTTTTCTATCGAATTATTTTAACTACTTTGAACGAAAAAAGTAATTGAAATCAAAGATAAGTGAAATGAATTTGTTAAAATCATAAGAATTTTATTACACAAAAGGAGTTTTATAAGCTCGTCTTGATTTAATTTCACTCGGAATGAGGACTTGGGCGAAAATTAACTCTGGAATTAATTCCAGTAGTTTCTCTGAAATGCCTGGAATAAAACAAATTGATCTATTAACATATAATCACGCTGTTTCGCTCTGATATTTCAATTAAAGTTCTTGCATTAACCAAATTAGCAGTCATTTGACAGTTCTCCAGAGAATTGTCAGAGAAAATCTTTAACGGCAATTCAGCCCGCTGACAAATATCTGACAGCATAGACCGTTAATTTTACGTCATTTCACGATTTGACAGTGCCACAGCCTGAAAGAGAGGGAACAAAAATCGCACCGTCTGCTTATATAGGAAATCGTGTACGTGAGCGGTCCATTATATTAAACGTCAATGGTTGTTTCAGTTCGTCGCATTCCTTCTAAAAGACACTCAATTCATTTTGAGTGTCACAAGTGAGTGCTATAATCCGTTTAGAAATTTCACTCGTTGGAAAAAACTTGAGTAGGACAAACACCGGTAGAAAGAAGAAATATTTCCCAAAATTCGTTTTTTACCGTCGATTTACAAAATCATTCTAAAAAGTGGTATTAAAAAGTAAATTATTAAAAAAGGTACATAAAACTCGACTGCACAAACAACTGAAAAGAAAAAGCCAATATCAGAATCTCGAATTCTGTTTAAATAAATAATTTTGCTTAATGCACCATGAAGTGTCGTCTTGTTCGATGACTACTTAAAAAACAAATAATAAAATATTTACGATCTGTAGATCCGCAGGATGAATCTGTGGTGTGGGGCCTATCGAGGGATTTTCTTGAAAATTAATCTGCAAAATTCAGAATTTCGAACGCTTTAACTAAAATCCTGAATAAATAGCCACATTTAAAGTTTATTATTAAATTGTAACATTTTTTATTGTACACAGTATTTAGAGTTGGAGAGAGAGAGTTTTTGAGACAATTAAGTCTTATAGTCTAACCTATTATAAATTTTTTGATTTAAGTTTACGTTCTACAACCAAATATTGTTTGAAATGCTCTACGGGTTAATGTTCTATAAAGACGAATATTTTGTTTTATTGTGTACTTTATATTGTAATTGTTTGAACTGATTAACATAAAGCCCTAAAAGCCTATTAAAATTACTACTTTAAAAATAATTTTTTGTAATTCTAAGTAAACTTGTTAGGAAAATGCAAGATTAAAAAGAACGAATGTAGCAAACAAGCAAATTTTAAATGATTGTAAATCAAATACAGCACTTTCCTAAACGATTAGACCTAATTTGAAAGTATCATTTGAATGAAAGTAGCTAATGCGTCTGCAAAATAACTTAAATATTAAATACAGCCCTGTATATGTAACTTAAATGTTAAAAAATATTGGAGGAGTTATATATTTTAACTTTAGTTTGTCTTTGTTTTTCAAAAATGATTTAAGTATGACTTAACTACAAGAAATAAGGTAAGTGCACTATCCTACAGGATTTTAAGAGCTTATTTTAATTTGTTTTAATGCTTAATAGTTTCGGTAAAAGTGAACAAAAATAAAATTAAAATCGATCTTCTCTTATCATGATTTTCTTAACAACACAATTTCAGATATTGGTGAATTATTATTTTATTTTTTAATTTGTTAAATAATTAAAGATCCTTCTGGGGCATCCGGGTAAAAAGGCGATTTTCGTCGGGGTTTTTGCATCTATGTATTTAGTTTAATTAAAACACGTTGTTTAACCATTAATTTCGCATGAAAACTGAAAAATCGTACAAAAAGGCGATTTTCGTCGGGTATGTAGCATTTGTCTATTTAGTTTAATTAAAACACGTTATTTGAAGCCTGAAAAATTTATTGTTTAATAATCTGTTCTAATATTTGGAGGGGGAATAGGAGAGAATAACCATATAATATAATATAAATAAACAAAAGTTGTTTAAATTGCTAAGTAAATTTATTACATTGGTATAGTAACATGCAACACAAAAAGCGCATCCCTGTTTGTTTGAAAATTGTTTCACCTTAATTCAACAAATCCACAGAATTATTTTCTGCTAAAGTTGATAAAGGTGTTCAGTCCCAATAAAAGTTTGGTGCGCATCTCACTTTTAATATAAATAAATCATTGTACTGTTATTATGTATAATGCTGTAGAAGGTCGAGAAAAAAATATCACATTATTTTACAGATGAAAAATTTCGAAACATTAAGTCGTTCCATTTCTCCACTGCCCTTTCATCATCATGTTGTTTCCCTTTTACTCTCTGGGTCTGGTTAAGTCATGAAATCTGTAGTTTCTACACCTTCTGTGCTGATGGATGTCATGTTTGAAGTAACGTAAACAATGCCATTGTGGAATTTTTGATAGGGCGGATGAGTCCTGCAAAAAAGAGAAAATTTCATTTTAATAAATATATATTTTACTTTAATTAATTAAATCGTTAGAAAGGATCTTTAATCTAAATTAGATATATCGAGTATTACCACCACACTATGGCCCTCTAGTTGCCAAGCAATGAACCTTAATGATCAAAATAATAAGAGTTACGATTTATCCAAATTTCTAAGCAATATTGCTCTCGTTTGCAGTGGTCAAGAGTTTAAGTTTATTATTCTAAAAAGACCTGTAAAAAGGAATAATTAAAATAATAACAAACAATTCATACTATCTAAATTTGTTCCTTATTTAAATTCTATGTATTCCGTGTCCCTGTCCTGGACTTGTGGGCGCGATTTACAATTCCCACTAGTCGCAAAATTTTGTAATACAATCAGTAAACAAAAATTTCGGGTCAAAATGTGCAAATCGTGCTAGATTTGGAGTCCATTGGTTGAATTCCTATGCACACGGGTAGTTGGAAATTATTTGTACTCTGAAAATGTTTCCCGAATGAGTGAAAGAATTTTCTCTACCGTGAATTGCTTTAGAATACATAAAAAGGAAAAAAAATATACGAAATTCCATTTAATTTAAATTTCCAGAGGCTATTTAAAGCAGGTGCAGTTTATTCACTTTTCCACACTGAAAATGAAAAATACACTAATAAAACTGCTCAAATAATGTAGTTTGCGTTTATAATTCAAATTGTAAACTCAGACAGACTGCATTGCACGTATACCGATATTTATGCTTATAGCGAAATAAAATTAATTAAATTTTCGCGAATAATTTGCATCCAGGCCACATGGTATGTTATTATTGTTGAAGGTTTTGTTTATGGTTAAAGGACAGTGCAATATTTTTATGTAATTAAAAATGAAAAAGACACAGTCATTAGCTTAGATGAATTTATTAAAGTTATGAAAGTCTTTGTAATTTTTGATTCAATTAAAATAAGTTAACAAGTTGAAGAAACAACAATTTGAATCACTAACAATTACGACTACTTGAAAATTTTAATTAATCAATGAATCAGTGATGTCAATTAACCGCAAATCCGAATTAATCACTATTCAAAGATGCTGATTAATTGACGGTTTAAATTGATCTGATAGTTGATGTCACTGAACTGAAAATTTAAATTAATTGACTTACCGATTAGTGGATATAATTGATTAAGGAATATTTTAAATTACACGCAGTTCTAACGTTGGAAAAACGATATTGGGAAATTTTATAATAGAGTTAAAAAATTTTATATATGTACAAATTAAAAAATATATATGTAGTATTCTCCTCGTACGACAAAAAATTTAAAGTCATTTTCTGTGATTAAGATGACTTTTCAAATAATATTTCTTTGATCCAAAGTAAAACGAGATAAGCCGCATAAAACTCAAGTTGCAGCACAACTTAATTTTCTAAAGCTTCTTTGTGAAAATTTATTTTTTGTAAATTTCCTAAGTACTCCCACAGCCCAAATTTCTTTAAAACTTTCTTTTGACTCGAAAGACGACAAAATTAATTAAAGTAGAAGACAATGCGTAGGTACAAAAAATTTCCACGATCATATCACAAGAGTGAACAGTCAGCATAATCTTGTATTTAATAGTCTTTTTATGTCACATTTTCTAAAATTAGTCCTAAACCTGACCATAAGTGTTGTTGAGTCACTCCGGAATGGCGTTGCATATTGCATTAATTTAAAGTGCCAGAAAAGTGCTTCAACACAAACATCATTGCTGGGATTAATGAACATCGTTATTCAATTTGGGGATTTTCTGCGAATTTAGATTGAATATAAGCGCTCTAGCGTCACGGAATGATACAGAATCGAAAATGCAGCCAACTGGATTCAACCTAGGAAACAATACACGTTACGTTTCCCTCCAGTAAATTGGACTAAAGCCCTTTTGCGCAACAGAATCTAATAAAAGCTCGCCGAGAGTTTCTGAGATATGCTGAGATTTCCCTTCTGGCCTTCGTTGTTATTTCCATACGCTGACAACAATGCCAGCAAATTGGCCGCAATCAAAGTAACTGATGATTCGGGCACTTGGTTCATTAGCATGTAAACATGGACATGAGCTTCGAGTTTATTTCAATTTTGGGAATATAATTGTTGTTGACTCGCTTTCCTGCCGAAATGGCGGGAGACCATATCTATAATTCTGTATGACCTAGATAATTCGTAAGGGAACTATGTCAGCTTATTTAATTGTGGTGTAATAATTTTGACTGTTAATTCGGGTGTCCTTGTTCAATTCTAAGTGTCTCAATTATTCTCTGAAGTCCCTTAAATTGGATACGTTATGTATTGTAAATACGAAAAGCGATGGAAATATCTGAGGTTGAGAACTGACCAACGTATTCTCTTATTGTTATTACAGAAATAAAACTTATTAACTACGTTTCATTTTAGTTTATTTTATTTCTTCTCGCATTCATTTTATTAGTTCTTACTTATATTCAAAAAATTTATTTATGAGTACGTAAAAGTTAAACAATTATTTGAAAATTGTTCTGTTTCTATATTTTAAACTAAAACAAATTTCGACTTATGTACATTCAGTATTATTTCATATTTTTCCACTTTCAGAATGACCCTTAACACAAAAGTTTATTCTAGTAAGTGGCTAGTAAAATGAGTATGAGTATGAGACCATTCGGATTTCGTTATTCGACTTCTCAAAATTTTTTAACTAATTAATAAAACTTGTATTAAAATACATAGATAAATTATCTGTACATAAATGTTAAATATTTTGTTGTTTATGTTAGTAATTTTACCTAATTAGGTGCTTGCCTGAGTTAAGAAATTCTAAATTGCTTTTACATTTTTTCTTAATGAAAAAACTACTCTTAAGTATAATTGTATACATTTTAGTTCTATAATTTAAAAGTCGTCGTTGTATGTAGGTTTATGTAATAGTTTCAGGTCTCCTGTTCTGCCCTTTTTCTCTTTTGAATAAATAAAGCGATTATGATTTTATCTATCCTGCATCAAATAAAATAAAAACCCTAAACACGCAATTCGTTAAAAAAGAAAACAATAATTATAGTCCTTCTGGATCCTAAGGCAACGGAAAAAATAACTTACCCAATAATAATAATAATAAATGGAAGTAATTAGTTTATCGAAAAATGTATTATAGGTTATCAACATAAAGATATATGTATGTTATATGATATTTACTCGTCGGACATGTCCCTTAAGTGATGTACCCTGTAATTTCGTCAAACAGATGAAAATATAATTTAATTCCATATAGAACCAAATACATATTAGAATGTCGTGTTAAGATTTCGTGTGTGAAAATCGATTTATAAATCATCCATCTAAAATTAGATTTTAATCAATAGTAATGCAATATTAAGCACTTATGCGTTATTACATATTGCGTTCCACACGCTTCCTCTAGACAGCATATTTTGGGGCTTTGCATACAGCTCGCAGTAAATTAGACCTGCTACACTTTAATTTAAATGAACTTAAAGAGAATGTTCAATATCTGAGATTTTCACGAAATTGCTGAAAGTAAGGTAGGCAAAAGTAACTTCATGGGGCTGAACAAAAGATAGAGTTATTACAGGCAACATGAATACCTTAAAGCAGTATGAAATGAATAAAGTTTCAAAAAGGACAGTTTTGAGCTTGTGATTTAATATAAAAATTCTGTATATATGTTTTCAAAAAGTTTGGAAAAAAGTTTTCTTTAAACCTGAATGCTGTTTCTCTATGTCCAGCATGGAAGAGAAAATTTTATAAATTTTTGGTTGATTCAAAATGTTATGTTTTTAGAGTTATGCACTCTATTAAAAAATTGAAAAACTATGGAGTAAAAATATTTGTGGAATATGTAAAATGATGAGGGAAAGTTTAAACTTTTGAACGTATGCAACAATGTTAATATCGAGATTTCTTCAGATTATGTCAAGCATTTTTAGTTGAAAAGTTAAATTGAGATTTAGAATTTGTTTTAAAATTTCGATTTTCAAATAAACCAGGCTTTTCTGATATTGAAACGACTATTTCTCAAAAATCGATCCACTATGCTGTTTACATTTTAACTTTATTAAAATAATATTTTTAACGCGCCATATGGGCCCAGCACCCGAGTGCGCTTAATTTTAAGATAGGTCTATAATTGTATTATGGGTCTAACACTAACTATTCTGGTGAAATTAAAAAATAAATAAATATTTTTAAATAAATTTTGTATAGAGGTACGCTATGTTATTTCATTCCTTAAACAGCTTTTATAAAAAGAAATATGAAATATGATAAAAAGATACTTTTTACCTTCTAAAGTTTATGTAATTTTCGAATTAATCGTATTACACTGAACGCTTTGGGGTCCTATCTCTAGGCGAACAGATAATCTGGCCTCATGCTTAAATGTTGCAGTCAATCACTTGACCCCCTGTGTCTTAACTCTTGACTTTGGCCTTGTGGGCTTAGCTTAATTCTTTGAATTGAACTTATGTATCACATATGATCGTCCAGCAAGACCTTAATATGAATTTAGAGGTTTTGTAGTTCTATTTTCGAGTATAAAAATGCTTCTGAAGCAGAACAAAAATAGTCCGCGGGTATTTACTGCTTTTTTGTAGGACTTTGCCACCTAGAGTGAAATGAAATTGAAATTATTTTGATAAGATCATACAGCAACAGCACCCCAGTTCATGGAAATTACGATTACAAAAAAACATGTTGTTTATTTACAAGTATATCATTAAATAAACACTTAATTAGCATATAATTATGAAGGCTGTATTCGATCTGCATAATTTTATGGTTGAAATTAATTTAATAAAACAGTATGCTTTGGGAAAATAAACGTCAATTCTTAATTACATTGAAGAGTTTAGGTAAATGAAATTCAATTCCGACGAGAGGTGGAAATACGCCATACCAGTTTTTCACTTCTTTGTATTTAAGCGTGAATTTCATTTCACCAAGTAAAAGGAAATCACTTAAATTGCGACTGAAAATCAGTTTTTAAAACGACCGAGCATATTCTGAGCAATGGACAACTTAAGAACGCGAAATAGTGCAATAAACGAAAATCCTATTAGTGATAAATTGTGTACAGGATCTGCTCGGTCGTCCTATTTATATTTGGTAAACATCAAAAGATTTATTGTCCTTTTCGCAATTACCAAGAGTAAGCGGATATGCTGCGGACGATGGAAAAGTTTTAGTTAGACGGTTAAATTTTAAGAAAAGAAACAGGCGTAGTCATGTTACTTTCACGAATGTAAAGAGAAATAAGTGGTAAAAGTAAAGAAGACTACACTTTTAATGATTATTAAGTGTAGAACAATTTACCATTTTGGTGTAGAAAATTAATTTACTCGTGATACGACAATTTGAGAATGAAAAATTAAGGAAATGGACTCTTAAGTTTTTAATTACATTTTTAGACATCATTTATCATAGACGTGATGCTTTTCTACAAAGAGTTTCAAAATAAATTAAAATATCGACCAAAATGTAACTATTGTCTTTCAATCAAATAGAAAGTTTTCCTCAACTCAAGAGTAGATATACGAGTCGGATTTTAAAATATAAAAAAATAAAAACGATATTCCAAAAGTTATAAGACGAATAACAATTTAGTATTAATAATAGTTAGTTTCAAACGTACCTATGCACCAACATGAATTCTTAAACTTAATGCTTTTTAAGGATGGGTTATGTGTTAGCAAAGCCATATACCTAATATTATTAAATTTAATCAGATAAGACAATACTTAAATACTAACTAGTTTTAAGAAATAATCTAAACATAGTCATTACTATTTTAAATAAGCCAAGTCTGAAGAGCAAAGATTTATTTGCATTTTTTTGTTAGAAGAAAGCGGAAGACCCGAGAAATTACTTAAATTATGAAAATTGTATACTTACTATTATTCTATAGTTATAGAGTGAATAACCGTTTTTGAAACGTTCAAAAGGACGCTGTAAAGAAGCCAATTGTGTCTCGGTATTAATAATACATTTTAAAAATACAATTAAAGCATTTTGTGCTTGTAATAAACAAATATTCTTTTAATTTTGTCTGCAATTTTGTGTTGACACTATTGCAAGTCAACTGTTTCAAATCAGAAAAAAGACGGGTTACTACCCATACAAAATTACTCCAGTCCTGGTGCAAAAGAGAAGTATCTCAGATTTATGGGTGGTAATGTGTATTGAAATTATAAATAGTTTTTGAAATTATAAATAGTTTTGATATCCGATACCAGTTGCTAACGTGTTAATATTGCTATTTGTTTTTATTCAGGCAAAATATCTTTTATTCATTAAACACATAAGTAGCTTTACATTTATTAAAAAAAATATTTTTATAAGTAAGTTATAAAGAAAATGCTTATTTTTGAGTCTGAAATTTGAAATGTTCATGAAATATTTCAAGAACGCTTTGAATACACATGTACTTAGCTATTATTTAATGAACAATAGTGTTAAATTATGAAATATGGAACTACAAAGTTGTCTAAAACGTAATAATTTAACTTAAGAGTATTTCGATAGGTAGATATCTACTCTCTTCTTTTTACGATAGTTTTTTATTTAAATCTCTCACTATTTAAAATTGGGTTTAGAATATATTTTGAATTTTTATTTTTATTTATTACTGGACTATTAAACAAACATTGAAATTGTAGCTTTAAACTTATACCATAACTGATCCAGTAAATCTGGAATTTTCCTTGCTTCTATTTATATATTAAACTAATTTAAGATACATAAAAATCCAAATATCTCCCATACTCCAAAGATGCCCTACTATTTGAATAAAGTGCTCCACATTTTTTTTTCCTGACCTATCCCCAACTATTTAATTTTTTTATGAATGTCCTCTGGCTCGCTTTTAGAAAAATTGGACTGTCGTGAAGAAACGACGACTGACTGGCAGATTGTGTGCAAGAAATTTGACCACTGAACCAAGACTAGAATTTTATTATTTTGGCAAAGTCGTTGCGACGTTGAGTGATGATACCCGGAAGTTTCGAAACCATTTGGTTTGGCATAATGCATTATAATGCATTGCGGCACTTGTCGAGCGCGGTCACAAATCATTAGTAAAAATTGCGGATAGTATTGATTGGCCTACATTTCCGGATGCGAAATAAAAAATAAAGAAATACAAAGAATCGTATCTTCCGTGAATTAAAATGTATTATGCAAAAAATTGCTTGACAACGCGATGTCCGCAGTAAAAGTTTAATTGAAGCTGAATCTTTCTACTGCAGCCGACGATTTATAACACCGCAGATTTTATACTATTTAGCATAATTTTAACAGGCGCTTACCACTTCGGCTTTGGGAATTGGTCCCGAGTTCGCATGATGGAGAAGGGCCACTAAAATCGCCAACAGGAGGATGAACACCCCACGTGATGTGGCCATCAGAAACTTATGTATCAATATATTCAATTCACACTATTTTTAATTTTATATGTGCCTCGCACGTTACGTGGTCGTTCACTTTTGGGGGGCACGCACAAGTTCACAAGGTGATTTCGATATTTGGTGCCGATAAAAATAAATCCAGTCGAGACTGGTGATTTTTCAATTAAATGCGGGTTGCGAACCCTGTTCACACTTTGGCGGCACTTGGTACTTATCCCTCGTACACTGAATATTCCAATTTCCAATTTGGAGCGCTAGAGCTTGTATACGTTCTAACCCCGGCGAGTTGCGGATTCAATTTGTTCATTAAGTGAGCGTTATGTTCCCTTATATAGTTCTGGCGAGAATCGCACTACTGACTCAGTTCCTTCTCGGCTGCTGCTCCATGGGGCTGCTCCCCGAGCACTCCCTGGCCCTGTGACGCCGTCGAGCTTTGAATTTTGTCTGGTGCTATCTTCTGCGAACTGACTATGCGTTGGAGCACCATAACCATTGCGTGCACCATGTCTCGTTTTCTATGTCTTTTGTAACACGACTGCTTCTCAAGACTCAAGAATAAAATATATACTATACAATATAATCGCATGGTTATAAAATCCAGCAGCCTCTTTGACTCCACAAAAAGACCCTTCCACGAAGTACCTTGGTGTATTTTTCTGAGGTCAAGTGCCTAAGTTTGGGGTATGACTTTGACGATTTCTTTTTGATGTTGGATAAATCTTGAAGACATTTACGTTGTAAATTTCTAGAGACTGTTGCTCATCCAGTTTCCACCCCATATATTCTGTTTCTTTAAAAAGAGCTAAGATAGAACAAGCGAACAGATCCAGTCAAAAGCAGATGTTTCAGCTTTTAATTAAAACAAAATTTTTAAGCCATTAATGAGATCAACTCGACACTCAGCCAGAGTACTGAGTGAAGTGAAAGTGCTGGAGTTAGTCGACCCAATGAAAGGGAACAGATATCGCATATCAGACTCATATCGAATGAATGCGCCGCGCCCTCTGCACCTCCGCAGCATCTTTTTGCACGGATGCAATTAATTAAATCTCGTGAAGTGTTCATCTCGAGTACCTGTTGATGGCATAAATGTAAGACTCCCTCCTGCACTTCGGAGCTCGGAGGAGGAGGATTTTAGTCGACATGTATGAGAACGCACAGTGGCGGTCTATAAAATTGGTGGTAATCAGAAATTTATTCACACTCTAAAATCTGGTCTTGTTTATCTACTATTATCTATTTTCCTTTTTATCTTTAGCCCTACCGAGTGAATTCTAGTATTTTAATTGTACATATGGCAATGCTAAAATCATATTTGATTTTAATAATTTGAATATTCAGTATACTATTTTGTATTCATTTTAGAATTTAATAAACAGTAGGTATTGAATTAATATCTAATAAATTCGGTTTAGAATCCTGATCGCTTTATGCATTAAAGAATTGATTGACTTTAAAAAACTTCGATTTTTACTCCTGTTTATATTTTTGCTTCTACTGTAATTTAATACAGATAAACATTACGTTTTATGTTGACTTTTATAAAATTGCACTAAATCGTATATTTAATTTAAATAAGCCTAATATTAAATTGTAGTAAACCGATTATCAACTGCAAATTAAGTGACTCGATTCTCATAATAAAGACTAAATTTGAAAATAATATAAAATATAAAAATACAAATAAATATTTTGTTTTCAAAAATAAAGTTGGATTCGAATATAAAATGATTGCTCTTCCATATATATGTATATTGGAATCCGTTTTATACGTTAAACAAAATTGGTTACATTTTTTATATCTTTGTTTTTTAAAATCGGTTATTTACATAAACGAGTTGCTGATCATGAATTTAATATTAAAATTAAAATGACAATTAGGTATGGTATATAATATTTATATATGTAGCTTTAATTAATTTCGGATTTACTAAGTATTAAAGTTAAGTTATTTAAAGGAGTTTTAGTTTAAATCAATATGGGCAGGGCAGTTTGTGAGCGTTTGCAAGTAAGGCACGAATATGGATGAAGATCTTTTTAAATAATAAATCGGTTTTTCGGCTGATTAATTTTAATTTTAAATTATTTTCTTACACAGTATGTCTACTTACTTACCTTGTCTTACCAAAGATACAGTGTATATGTGTAAACTGATAATTTTGATGTATCTACTTTTAATCAATTTAACATAATATTTTAGAAGTAAATATATTCCTATATTCTATTTCTATTATACCTTTTCACGGTCTTAGTTTTAAACCAGAAAAGTCTAGAGAGGTCGAAAATTATATTTGAGTCAGTGGGGGCTACTTTACGAACTGGGAAATTTCATTTACAATGATGAAAAGATTTAATAAACTCCACACTATCATCTATTTTATTGGCCTCCACTGACTGTATTACATACGTACGTCCTGGTAAATGAGCCCTTATTTTTCCTTCATCAATATTTGGTGCACGTAGAAACCAAGTGGAATTATTTACCCTTACGTTTCTCAGGTGGCAGACAGAAAGTTTTTTCTTCTTTAAAGGACCACCAAAGGAACTGAACTGAATTAAAGTAGAAACTACTTCGGGTGGAATTAATTTGCGCTGCTGAAAATGCGATACGTAGCGTTAGCATAACCCTTTCTGTACGTCGCGTCGCGGCAGCGGAATGAACTCACGGTACAGTGCATCCTTAAGTAAATGAGGCAACGTCCTGTGGAGGAAAGTGCACTAAAAGCAGTCATGGGATAAGTAATACCTATAATATTTTTTTCATTTTGAGTAAATATTATTTCTGAACCCTTTTAGTGTCGCAATTATTTACTTTAATTACATTTAATATCAAAGAAAGTTGAGATAGTCGGTGGAGCTTGGAAGTCAATTCTTTCTCTCGGTTTTGAATTTCAAAGAAAAATTTCCACAGTTTTAGTTCATTATTTAATACATAGGTACAATTAGTAACATCTTAATCGTTATAGCTATTGGATATAAGTGTTTTCAAAAATTAAAAAAAAATTCTATCAAACAATCACTGTAATATCAAAATATTAAAAATGCATCGTTACTTTAACATGAGCAGGTCTCTGCATGTACAACAAATGTCTTTCTGTTATCTTGAGTTATATTTTTGGATTTTTTTCTTTGCAATCCGGCCTTCAGTTAATCTAAAATCCATAAATTTTTGTTTTTTTTTTGTTTTCCAAATTCACACCCATTTCTAAAAATTTGTTTATAAAGTTTTCATATTTCTTAGATTACAAATTTTATCATAAAAATTTCCTAACGACACTGAATAAGACGGGATTTCTCAGGGAACATCATTATTAATAAAATATTATTAATAGATTATGCAAGAAAAATTAAAAACATAATATTATAAAAGAAACTCTTTTCTGTAGTATAATGAATCACCCTATTTTTGGTCACGTGTTTTCATCTCTAATCTCGCGTTTCCAAGCGTACATTTTTCGACTATCAATTTAGTGGTATCAGTGGAAGCACGCCAATTTAAAATTTATCAGCAGAGTTGTCCAACCTCTATGATTCGGCTGTGAAATTGATTCTTTGTCCACAAGCTAATTTTTCTTTTAAATTATATCTATTAATAATAAACAAATTAATGTGTTTTTAGTAACTAACTTCCTTCAGGGCTAAAGTTTCTTGCTATTTATTTCCCTGCAAATTAAAGAAGTCATGAATGAAAACGAAATGATCATGCAACAGAAGTTAACTTATCAATCTTCATTACTATTTTTATGTCGGAAATTTTGTACCGAATAATTTTGCTATTATGAGGATAATTATAATTGAAAAAAGGAAATAACATTTCAAGGATATAATGTAATTATGAAGATCAATGACCTTCAAAATTCGTTAGTTGTTAAAGTGAATAAACTTTAGACGCAATTGGAACTACGAATTTAACAAGCAAACAATTTAGTGTGAGATTTTCGATCGTTTGTAACATGCGAATTTTTATTTGTATTTAATTGCATATTCGGGAAAGGAAAACGAAACTAATAGAAATATTTTTGGTTAGAATTTTTAAGAGGATCGATGATCGATATTGAAAAGTTACTTGATGTTGATGTCACTAAAAATTGTAATAATTGCTTCTATACTTGTCGTTTTGGGTCTTTAGAAATATCTTGTAAATTCAAATAATTATTATAACCGTTTCTATAAATTCGCAATATGTTTAGCATTTTTGGACTTTGATCTTATTTACATATACATCAGTGATCTAATGATGTTTCACTCTGGGGGAGTAAAAGGAACATATTGAAAATTATTAGGGCATCAATTCATCTATGTACTTTTCCATAGACATGTTATTGTAAACAAATTGCCGATTCCTTAGTATTTTCCAATAAAATTGATAAGCTTATTTACATGCCACTCAAAAATCTCCAAGCTGTTCCATCGCTTGTTGTTTACAACGTATGGTAACCTTTCGTGCCATGGTCATCGAGTTAATTAGGCAATTATTGCTTTCGCTGTAGAATTTTCCGGTAGATCATGATGCGAGCAACAGCATAAGAATCATTTCTTGGGTTTTTTAAAAATTTCTCATCGAGCTGGATTTGAATGATGGTAACAAATGTTCCTCGTCCGGTTCGGGCAGGTTGATACTACATAAAATTGGTTGCGTTTTCCCTTCAATCATCAAATTATTTGTCCGGACAGCACAAACTGCAACTGGTTTTAATCAAATTTAATTGAAGTTGAGTCACATGAAGAATGAGTTCAAAGAATGTTGAAATCTTTCCAGTTTGTTCTATATATAATTGCTTTTATGAGTCTATTTCGCAAGCAACATTGATTTATGATATTTTATAACAGTCATTAATTTATGAAGCGTGATAGAATAAATACAGAGTATAATTGAAATGGCTGAACGTAGAACTTATGGATAAATTTTTAGTTTTAGCTTTAATTTGTATAGGAAGAATACTTACTTCACCTAACACTTTTTTCCACCTGAGATATTCCAAGTTTCTTTTGTTTTGATGTTCGGATAAAGCTCTAAAAATTTTAAAATCAACCATGCAGCAATAAGTGCTATTGTGGTTTTCCCAGAAGAAAATGCATAGTTTAGAAGAGCTCACAATTTCTTGGCTGAATCTCATGAAAGTATATGCCTCAATAATCTTAGAAATTAAGAAGAACTAAAATAAGTTTTGAGGAATATGTAAAAAAATCACATTGCCTGTTAAATAATTCCTTAAATTAAAATTTATTTACAAAATGACTCATGACGAAACTTGCACTCAGCAAGTTAACAATGTAACAAGGTTAATATATAAAACGAAAAAAATTCCCTAGCGGAAGAACATCCTTCGAGGAATTAATCCGGCGTGACTTAGAACTGCATAAATTTCTGAACGAGGTATTTTTTCAGTGTGTCTATCAAAAACCTAAAATAAAATGAGTAATGTATAAAAATAAAGTAATTTAATATTTTGTATTATGTTTTTACTGGTTCTTCTCCTGGTCCAAACCAACTGCTGTAAGCTAGAGCTTCTCGGACCCTTGGTGTTTTATAAAAAGGATTTCGGAATTCACTTGGCAGTGTTCGTTCAAATGCATCATTTTCAATTACGGCTATGTGTTGCAGTTGTGCATTGGTCAAAACAATTGCAGCTAAGAAGAAGTAAATTATCCGCTTAATCCTGCAAAAATAAAATACAATTCTAGTTAGTGGAAATTTTATAATTGAAAAGTATACAAAGTTGGTATGTAAATATATTTTTAAAATAAATTGATAAAGTCTCAGATTGTTTCAAGTTGTGAACATATTTTCACTATTACAGTTTTCGTTAACGCTTGGTATTTTGGTTAATAAAAAATATTAAAATTTATTCAATTTTGTTCAATGTCGTTGCCCATATAGTTTTCAAAGAGTCAAAGGGTAACAGCGATTTACAAAATATCTAAGTTTATTAGAATTATTATTCATTTCGTTATCTTAAAAAAAAACATTAGTAGGTTTGCTCATTTTAAGTATCATATCCACTTTTAATAGCGCGTTATAAAAAGTATGGTTTGGGGTTTACAAGGAAACATATGTACGTCTTAATAAAGCCACTCTTTAATTGGACACAACATATTTAACAAATTAATTTTCTCATCGTCATTTTAAAGTATGTACATTAAAGAATGGTAACGAAATTTTTTTTATAGTACTAAAAAGTACTAATAAAAATATGTATATTATTTTTGGCAAATTTGCCATTATATCATGTATTGAAGCAAAATATAAAATTATTATATGTACTAATTCTTGTATTTTAGACTAAGAAAGAGGAGATTTACATATATTCACTTTTAACAGCCTTAATAAGGTACGAGTAAAAATTGAGTGAGTAAATGTAGACGGAAGCTCTTAATCACCTTAATCACTCAGCTATGAAAATATTAAATTAAATATTAAAAATAATATTTATTAATATGCATCATATAGTCTAACATCAAAGCACAAAATAAAATAAAAATTATATATATTATTTCATAAATGTACTGAAGTATAATGCTTTGTGGCATTACGGAATTCGTTTAACGAGATATTTGTAAGGGTCCAAGCTTTAATTGGGTCAGATATGTACCTTACTTGAAATTGCTTAAAATGGTACAAAATCCAGACAAGTGTGAGCAAAAGTCTAAATATCCCTAAATACCTTTTTTTCGTTAGAGTACCTACTTGAATACAAGTGTATGGTTTTTGGATAGGTATCGAAAATATGTCCTCCAAAATTCATGCAAAATTTCTGTTAATTCTGTATGTTGGAATAAATACGATGTACGAGTTAGGTAAGTAAGTTTTCAGCTTGATATCCTTATTTGTTCCAAAACAATACGATTGTAAAAGACAGAAAAACGAACAAACAAACAAATGCAAATGTATGTATAAATTGGTTGCGTTTTTACGTTTTCAGGTTCGGATTTTAGAATTTTAATGCTATAGTAAAGTTAACCCTTACATCTGTATATAGATGAAGCTTTTATAAAACTATCGATGGAGTACATTTTATCTTTTTATGGTTAAAATCCATTCCACTTAAAATAAAGCGTCTGGTATCGATCCCAATCCCCATATTTTGTAGACTCATGGTCGTAAGCCTGCACCGTCATCCAAGGTGCTCCCTTAAGCCCTTGCAGGTCCCTAAAGTGAATTGGTGGTGTTTCGCTCTTCCATCAGCTTAATTGCATAAAAATGTCGGCAGTCATGCTTGCTCTGTTTGCATATATGTTATGTTGTGGAAAACGAAGCAAAAATCCACTCATGAACTCGTCCCCGGAGCTCAAGAGCAAGTGGTGTAGCTCTCACGTTACATTGCACAGGGTGTATCTAAAATGAAAATAAATACAAAAATACACTTGGAGGAATCCGCACCGTAAAGATCCATGAGTTGCAGCATCATTCCTTTGCCATCGGGGATTCCGGTACCTCGGCGGTATCGCGGCATTACAGTTAAATTCCTCCAGATGAAAGTGAATGCAAGAACAGGTTCGAATTAAACCCGCGGCGGGTATCAATGCGCGCTGCAATTACGGAAGCGATCTCGACGAGGAGAGCTCGTCCGTCTGTCCGGCTAGTTCCTATCGAATTCACGATGTAATCGATATTACGACCGTCGATGTAAATTTTATTTCACTTTCTCCCCTTGCACACTCCGGGGCCTGGGGAGTCGCCGAAAGGTACGTCGGCAGGTAATTGGCCGTGTGCTCAAATGGAGGATGAATACTAATTAAGCCCTCATCAAATGGACGAAAACAAACTTCAGCCACTGCTCGTCAATTAAATTTGAATATTTGGCAATTCGTTTATTGGCATTCGGGACACATCACAACGCCCGGCCTTCGCTAGCTCGCGCTACCACCTAGCGATTACTGACAGACTGTAAGGTGTTCTATTTTTGGTATAGAGTGAAATTAAAATTTTCGTCGAACAATTGAACCATTATAAATATGCATATTTTGGAATGAATTTTAATTGACCAAGAAAGTAAAACTTTGTAATTTCCTTATTCGAAATTTTAAAAGAAAGTTAACAACAAAACAAAATTACGACGTATTCTGCTAAGATGCAATAGTTCAACGCTTTTTTTATAGTTTTATCTATTGTTTTTCAGGTCTGCAGTACTAAAGTTGTAAGTCTGTAGAACTTCTATAATAAAACTTTAGTCATGTCTGGTACATAAAACGGTTTTGAGCGTTTTGAATATTGAGACGTTTTAATATAGTTTTGAAGTGTTTTACTTTAAGACGTTTTAAGCGGTTTAAATGTATTTTATTTATATAATACATATGTTGTGGACATATTGATGATTAAAATTATAATAATTCTAGTAAATTTATAACTTCACAGCATCATTATAACATATTTTCTCTTACAACACTCATACCAAATATATATGTATGGATATGTTATGAGACATGAATACGTAATCACAATCATCTTAAAAAAACTTTTCATTTATTGCAACTTATGGAATAAATACAACACTATGAATGTAAGTACGAGATATAATAAACAATGTATCAAAATAAAGAATATTGTTTTACTGAGTGTCAAGAGGATAATATGCAAATTTTTGGAGAAGTAGATGACATACATATAACTATATTATGGTTAGAAATGTAAGTTTTATACCACTAATTAATCATGACCGGTGTGAATTTATAGGATGAATGAAAAGTTGTATGGGAGTTTTATTGTTTTATGCATTTTTTCCAAACAAATTTATATCTTGATTGAATTTCAAATTTCGTTTTGCGTTAAATGCTTTTATAAACCTTATCATGATCAAATATAGTAATTATGACCTTAGTTAAAAATTTCTAATTTGGATAAATGTATAATTGAACAAAGTTTGTAAAATATGTTGAAAAATATTTTAAATTGAATTCCTATTTATTTTGTAAGAAACAAATTAAATATTATATATTACCCTTATTTTGAATTTCTTACATTAATTTCATTTCAAAAATTAGATTGTTCCCAAAAATTTGTGTCCTCTACATAGTCAATTAGAACTTTTAAAACTTTTGATTTCATTAAGACGTGTACAATATTTTTTCGATAGAAACACTTTAAACGTCTTATAATAAAATATTTTAATGTTTAAAATTAGTGAAAAAACGCTAGTGTGACCACGCACCTTGAAATCGTATGTTGATAAAACAAGCGCCAATATTTATTTCGATATTATCAAAAACATATTTTTTGACTGTAAATAAACTCTTTTCTTAATGCATTTCTCAATGTGGCGTAGAGTAAGGTCAGAGTATGTCTTGATAATGTTATGAAAATAATTATCTTTTCAATAAGGCTTTTGATGTCGATGAAGTGAATATTAATTACCCATTTTAAAACCAAACAGCTCTCACAATTCGTTTCAGTTACTTATGCTATTATTCAAGTTTTATATCATAAAAATTTCATAAATCAGTCCGCATCTCCATTTTTCAATTAAAAGTAAAGTACCTAGTATATGATGATATAATTCCTTCCTCATCAAGTTGTTTAATTCCGAAAATTCCCAAGAATGTAAAAATAGCATAAGTGCTTTCATTTTTATTACAGCGAACGATCTCTTATCTTTCGACTAATTGAGCACATTATGTACACTCATGTAATTCATCTCCACTCCCCCAAGTGTGCATTAGAAATTAATTACACGTTAAAAATTAACTCAAGAAACCAAGGCTTACCTCGACTCATTCAAGAAATGTTTTCATTGTGAAAGCTCAAATGCTCGATTATGAGGAGTCTGTTAATCTACTTTAATTCGATGTTACGAAATCCCATCCGAAATCATGTCACATATCGTTTGACGAAAAATTCACTGGCGATGTATTAAATGTTATTTTTCGTTTATCGCGATCAGGTCAAGAATTATATAATTAATTTGTATTTAATGATCACATGAGGACCGTTCTAGCTCAATGAGGAAGATAATGAAATTTTTATTGAAAGTTTAGTTCCTGGTTGAAGGAAAAAAAGTTATGTTCATTTTTCTATCATAAAAAGATAACTTGTAATGAAAAAAATATTATGTTAAATATGTTGCACGCCCTTTCTGATCACATGGTCATATTGCTTTAAAAAAAAAAATTGTTAATCTATATTTGGAGTGCTTTTCAACATTTGCATTAATACAAATTACTCATTAAGTGCTGGAGAAAAAAAAAATACTCGGCTTTTTCGTTGATCTTTCCGGCGCAAGTATAATTAACCTTCATGGAAGAAACAGTGAAGGGCTACAAGATCAAGGTTATTTTCATGAATTGGTTAATGATAATATTTCTCGAGCAGTTATTTGTCAATTCGAAAGAAAAAAACGCATATGAGGAATTCCGTGCGATCAAGAACATACCGTTTAACATTTCACACGATATGATTTCGATTTCCCAAGGTATGATTATGCAACAGCTATGTAAATGCCATCATATTATCATATAAAACGATTTTTTATGTGTTCCAGGTGTACGAATTGCATTAATACTTTGTGTATGCAGCTCACATTCTCCGCGATTCATAAAAATAATAGATACTCTTAAAAGCTTTAAGTAACATAAATTTCATTGGTAAAAAACAGAAGCAAATGCCAAAATTGATATGTTGCTTAAAAATGGTATATATGCATTTATATGCGTAATTTATTAGTTGACTTGATGAAAATTAAACCTCTTTGTATTATTAAATTTTAAAAAAATTGGCTCTATAATGAACTCTCACTATACATATATACTATTGAATTCGCCATATTTAACCCGATTTTGACCTTATAAATAGCCTTAAAAAGCAATAGTTGTTAACGAAGCTGTTGTTTCAATTTGTTCAATTAATATGACTTTCAATGTAAAATGTACACATCTGATGACAAAGATTGTATTAATATAAATGAATCATTATTTTTGGAAGTGGTATATGTAAATTTACTATTTAAAGCATATTATTTTAATAACTTCTTGGGTTAATTCTTAAGATCTATACATTGTCCACAGCAAAACCTTAAAGAACCCTACAACTTTTGGCATCTTTACCACCGTAAAATTATATAAATTTATGTCAATACGAGTACAAATCATCAATACTCTTTTTTATAAAATAAAACAGTTAAACTTTAAATAGAACCATTTCAACGATATTCGCAACGAAATCAAATTCAACGGCAACCAAATAAAAGTCGGGATCAACCAAATCAGAATCAAGCTTAACGAAGTCGAAATCAAGCCCAACTTTTTAAAATAACTAATACCTTTGTCAAATTCAAATGCAACATATAAATTTTAATAACAACTATTTCAACGTCAAAAACAACTATATCTAAATAAATCCATCCCAAATACAATTAATTCTAACTAAATAAGAATCAAACGAATTTGTTAATATAGTAAATACATTAGTTTAGGTATTCTTAGCAATATGCGAAAGGTTTTGTTATTGAATTTGAAAATGATTATTATAGTTTTGGTTAATACTGGTTTTATTTAAATTCTACGCTTGATTTGATATATCTATTTAGATTAGGAATTAGACGGTTATTTTTTAACTTGAAATAGTTATTTTTTATTTTATAGTTGTATTTGGGATGGATATATGTAGTTATTTTTTATGTTGACTTAGTAGTTGATATTGAAGTTTATACGGTTGGATTTGAATTTGAAAAAGTTGTTAGTTATTTTAAAAAGTTGGCCTTGATTTGGATTCGGTCGAGCTTGATTTTAATTTGGTTGGTCATGATTTTTATTTGATTGTCGTTGAATTGAATTGAACGCTATATAGTTGAATAATTTCGCAACATTTCGGTTAAAGCGAACTGCTTATATACATATGTAGTTTTTGCTGGAATTAGAAACACTTGCTCTAATTAAGAACTATTGCGAAGTGCATAATGCAAAGTATTCAGTAAATAAAATCTGCTTTAAACCAGTAATCTAAATAAAAAAAAGTTTGTTTTCTTAAGTTGTTTACAAATTGGTTCTTTAAGTTCCAGAAGAAACTCATTTCTGCTTGGAGATTCCGTGCATTATGTAAACCGATGTTTGTTATTACTTCATCTCTATTAAAACTTTCCCAGTAACTTACTTGCATTTATGTATTATCAGTTATTACAAATTAATTTAAAATTAAATTTGTTGTCCGCGAAACATGCCAATTTGCCTGGACCCAAACAGCGCTTTTGTTTATTCAATTTCGGACGACCCTTTCGGCAAAGTTCACCTCCAGCTCCGCAGCGCAATTACACGGATAACAACGCACTGTGCCGCAGTGCCTCCTTCGTGGCGGGCGTGAATTGCCCCCGCGGGACATGGGTTTTGCAATTAATCAAAATATTTACATTCAATTTTCCGGAGAAATTGCCATGCGTCGATTATTCAAGTGCTAATTCGCCGGCAGTAAAAGTGCTCTCGGACATTTGATTAGGGGCCACCACCAAATCGGTCCCCCGGACCCCGCGGTGATCTTTTCGCAGCATCCGAGTTTATCTCGCAAGCCTTTGGGCCCCGGGCGCAATCAGTCGGTTTTCTTGGCTGCCGCGCCCGCCGGAGTCTAAAGGCTAAGTCTAAGTCTAAGACGGTCGTAACGCTCGAGTGCAATTAGCCCGGTGGAAGTTCATTAACTACGCTGTTCGCGGTAATTGCTCCCATGCGGTCGCGAGATGCTTCAGCTTTCCCGGAGTCGTGGGTAAGACTGGAAAGCCAAAACAAAGCTCCTCTGGAGGAACCACCCACATGCAGAATTTAGAGAAGTTATTACCTGTAACCTTTTTGCTCATTAACCTCCGGGTCGACTAAGCAACTTTTAAGGTATATTCCTTCTTAGACGGGGTTTTGCAGGGTAAAATATGCTCTTTTAGGATTAAGAATATGTTTTTTTTTAAAAGGTTATCTACGTATTCTGGGTTACTTCCATGGCTCTTAGGGACGCCCTCTAAGCTCTATCGTCTATTTTCGGTTGTAAAAAGATATTTTGTTCTTAATAATTCAAAATCTTGTATGTGTTTGCATATTTTATTGTTTTTTTCAAATTTTAAAGAACAATTTTAAATCAAAAAAGATTCAAATTCCAATCGTTTTCACTATGATAATTTAATTAAAAACTAAAATTTTAAAATTAAAAATGCAACAATCCGAAAATATAATATGTTTCGATTTATTCAGCTTCGAAATGATTATAGCCAATTTTCTTATATTGTTTGAATAATTTTCAAAGGTACTTCTAATATATGCGAAAATAATTAGATACAAAATGTATAGTTTTAATTTAAACGCTACACTTTTTTTGGTATGATTAACAAAGTCTAGATCTAGTTAGAATGATATGAAGAGTGAAATCTATTTTAATTTAAAATCAATTGTATTAAACAGCTTTGAATTGCTTACATCTCGAGTACTAATTTAATTTTTAATTAGCAACGATTTGAATCCGAATATGAAATTTACTGAATATTTCTGCAAGTTTTTGTCTGTATCGTCGTTCGAGCCTTTTCAACAAAATCAAGCTACTAAAATCTTAATAATTAGAATAGGTAGTAATAATATACATAGATTTTGTATTTGTAGACGGTTTAAGCCCATTTTTGAAAAATCTTAAAAAAAAGATTCTTCATACTTCATAGAAAAAGGGATTTCAAATGCAACTTATCTCTATAACCCTTTTTACGCATCTTGGCGAACAAGTTTTTCTTGAATGTGGAAAACAAATTCAAATTCAATTTCAATTTCGAAATGTCTTGAAGCTGTTTGTATTCTTACATAGGTATACATATATTAGCTTAAGAGTCAAGGGTTTATTTAAGTTATGTTACTACATTAGCTTATTAAACAATTCGTTATTTTTGAACTATTTTTGTACGACGTTTTGCACTTTTGAACCCTAATTTTTACTGAAAACGGAAGAAAATTGAGTATATTTATTTTCGAATTCGTAATCTACGGCAATAATCCTATAGAAATGATCTACAATTTGATGTTCACCTATGCAGTCATAACTTTGTAGTTTCCTCCAAAATAAATTTTTATAAGGGTTTTCCAAATTTTTCATTGTTTAGTACAGATATATCTAATAAAACAGATTAATATGATAGAAAACGTTTAAGATTTCAACTGGTAACCTTAAAAATAGTAATAGTAAAAGTATGAACTCATCGATGATGAATTACGTAAATTCGCATATTTATTACTAGCACTATGAAAAATGTAAACAAAGCATTCCACCTATAAAAAGACAGTAAAATTTCATTTTGTTCACTTTTGCTCATCAAAATCATATTGAAAAATCCAAATGGACAATAAAGATTCAATTTTATTAAATCCTTTCATTTTTGTGCTGCTAAGTGAAAGCCAGTGGGTAGTACAACTCAGGAACTCGATTCGAACATTTTATTTTGGCTTTGACGCCATCACGATTTATAAATGCAAAGAGAATGAATGTCAATGCGTTTTATTTATTTTAGCCCAACCAGGCAGAATGCATTGTCTGGGAAATTGTCGAATTGTGAAATTTTCGAAACATAAAGCAGCATATTTAAGTGCTGTGCTTACGAGCGTGATGTTGCATTTTCTATTAGATTTAATGCCATTGTGAAGGATTCTGGGGTAAGGTATTCTCTGCTAGGGCCATTACTGCCGACGTAGAGTAATGATTCGGAAGTCCGGTGCTTTCGCTCTCTGTCCTGAGGACCTCGAATGGAGATGATAAATAAACAGATATACTATAGGAAATACATCTACATACATAGTACAATAAATTAAATAATGCATGATTTAGAAGACAGAACTTAATAAATTCAGATACATTTAAGAGGTAAAAAATTGGCCATGTTATCTCTCATATTTATTAGATACAAACGAAAATTTTAGAGGAAAATATTAATTATATTATCCGAACTAATTGTTACAGAGAAATCAATTGGTTGAAAGTGGGTAGTAACTTATAATTTTAAATTCGATAGAAAAAATTGTATGCGATAATCCGATTATTCAAGCAATTTTTATAATCGTAAAAACTTGTAATCCGTGAAAGGTAAGATTGATTTTCAATTGAATAAAAATACGTAGGGTATTACATGGATTTATTATTTGGTGATCGTATTTGGATACCAATTTAGAGAAGTGTTCCAAAGTAGAATTATTTTGACTTTTTTCCATAGATTACCAATCCGGAATTCAAATTTTGCAGAACGTCATGTTTAAAAATTGTAAAATCATTAATTATTATTAGTAATTTAATGAAACTTAACAGAATACTTTAAATCTTCAAAAATTCTCAAATTACGTCCTTTTAAATTTTTACCTTATATTTCCGGATTCATAATCTATGGAAAATGTCCTATCAATTTTATCTATCACTGGTTTTGTGGCATTAAAATGCATTAAAAATTTTGATCAGTTGTTTGAAGAAAATACATAGTATAAAGACTATTAAGCAAAAAATCGATTTTCCGATACGAAAAAGTAGAATTTTCTTAAATAATACCTATTTTTTAGTATTATGTTTTTATATAAAAGTGTATTTTAACAAAAGTTGATATAGAATATGTGCCAACGTTGCTTGCTAGTAAATAATTACCATGCAATTTAATGACCCTGACTAAACAGGAAGTGATGCAGATTTGTGATATTATTAAATCTTTTTAATAATTTATCATATTCATCTATTAATAAAATAGCGAATCAACAAACTGCTTTATCAAACTACTTAGTTACTTTAGATAAATCGCCGAAATAACTTCCTGAATTGATTATCAAATGTTTTGATAACTTTTTTTGGGTATTTGCATCAAGTAACCGCGACTGATCGTTTAACTTGAAAATAAAATACTAAACAATGTTTTACGCAATAGGACCTCATTTTCTAGGCATTGTTTAATTTAACGCATAGTGCGGGTATTTGCTGATAGTGTGAATTGCCCATTCTTCTGGTAAATTATAAATTCAAACCATTCATGCGACAGAGCATGCATGCGATTCGCGCCGTTGAGGATGCCATCAGTTCCGGGAGCGTGTGGTTTTTCTCCCAAACATAAATTAAAATAGCACTAAACAATTGCACCACCAAACAAATTGAAAACATTCCTGGAGCTGGTGGATTTTGTTTGTTCTATTAACTGCCAGCAGCGACTATGCATTTAATCAATTTCACAAAACAAAACACTCGGGGCCCCGGAGGCCACCCTGCGGAGGCACCTTCTTTATTTAAACTGCACAAAAAGATTGTTCACAAGGTGCACGATTTATTCTTTAACTTACATTTTTGTGTTTCACAGACAGACAGAAAATTAGAAAAATACTCGGAAATGGAGCTTTAGGTGCTAGCGTTCGACAATTAGCCGTGACGTGATGATGAGCGCGGTGCGTTGCGCTGCGACTGAAGGAGCTGAAACAGCGGCGGACAGGTGGGCTTCGACTGGCCGTACACCTGGCGTTGTGCCGCGATAAACACGGCCAGGTCCAAGTGGCCAGTTCAAGGTGTTGGACGTGCGGGCAGGAGGTTCGGCTGGTTACCCAAGACCAAAGCGAAAATCTAGAAACTGGAAACTGGGGGGCTGCAACGAAAGTAATCGATGCAGGTCTTGATATCGTCGTGAATCGTGATTATGATGTCGGTGGTGAAGGCTGGACGGGTGATTTTCCGGTTGAGTCTGAGTCTGAGTCTGAATCCGCCAGATCGCAGGGGCTTTTCACTTTCTTCTTTTCTCGGCCAGCATCGTTCCGTACGGCCGGATCGTGAAGTAATAAATGATCTCGACGAAGCTGAGCAGACTCGCGCCGACGAAGAGGCCTGTGGTTCCACCCATGGACACTGCGGAAGTAAGAAAATGAAACGTCTCCGATTAGCTTGACTTTGGCGGGCCACGAAGATTTTATTTTATTACCGACAAGATCCAATTTTCCACGGACGACATTCCTCTTGTATCGCTCGGTGGGAAGCGCTGCGAGCCCGATTTCGACCCTCGAAATCGAGTCCTGATGTTGGAACTGGCTGGATAGTATTAATATGATTATTTCGGCTCTATAAAGTTGGAATCCGACTTAACCAATCTAGTAATTTTCTACTGACTTCAAACTAAAAACAATATTAGTAAAATTAAATAGTCAATATCCTAAAAGGCTTCCTTACAACAAAATGTATTTCAGAAACTTGAGGGTTTCTCTTTTTATTGCATTAGAAATTAATTACAATTACATTACTATTAATTAGGAATTAAAATTTTACTTTACAACTACCATTTCTTGTTATTTGTTATTCAAAATTTTATTTACTATCGCTTAGTACCAAATACTACATCATACTACTACTAAAATTGTATTATTTGACCTTTATTTATTTGTATCTGTTTCCCACTTAAAAAATTTTTGAAGTTAGAATTGGATAAGTCCACTAATCAGCCGCTGTTTGAGATAGGAAGTTAGGGGTTATATCCCTCCAAAATTATCCATACAGATTCAAAAAATCTACTAAAAGTTGATGGTGTTCGAATATTTTAAATAAATTATTTGTTTATGTATGACATGAAAAACATTCATAATAACCGAATTCTATGTATGCAATTCAAAAATGTTGGAAAATCTGAGAAATATGGCGCCAAACATATTTTCGGAGGACTGTTTAAATTTCACTGCTAGCTGCTAGACAGCATAACGACTGATTCAAAAGACCGCCTTTCTGCAGGAACCTTGAACCTTTTTGGTTTAGGTATTTTTATGCCAAAATTCGAGTACATGGAAGAGGTCCTCCTTAATGTGAAAGAAGACAGCACAACTGGGGGTTTCTGCTCTGGGTTTTGAAGCGGAGGCGAGAGCTCACAGAATATATTTCAAAAGTGCCTAGTTGTGTAACTTCTTCTACAATCAAAATTTGTGACTTACTTAAAATATTGGCAACTTTCCCCATAACCGCAGCGACTTTAGAAAGGTAATTTTCCACTTTGGCTAAAAGCAGGTATTTCAGAAGAGAGATTGACTGGTCTATCCCTTCTAAATATCCATACATTCCGAGATAGCCCCTAACATCTCGAAATTAGTCAGCTGATTTTCTAAAATGAATTGAAGTATATTCCTTTTAGTTTGTTATTGAGGTTTCTGTTAACATTTTCCATTTTATTAAAAAAAAATATTCCTGTATGATGATGTACGTAGATGACCACAGTAATCCTAAAATTATTTCGAATATCTTATATATTTGACGAGTTATCTTAAAATTTTCAAAATAGTTAATGTCTAATAAGCTCTTAATATTTTGGAACTCAAAATGGTGATTTTAAGTAGAATTAAATTGTTGAACTATATATAATAGTAGGTTAACATAAACAAAAAAATATCATGTTTACGTCAGGTGTTTAGTTTTATAAAAATCCCATTAAATGAAAATATTGAATTATAAAACTTTTACCACCATTGTGTTAATCAGCAACCTCTAAACTTTAAAGCTTTTACAAGTAGAAGAGTATGTTTTTACCAAAGCACTAGATATCTAGAAGCATAAAATATATTATGTAGAATATTCGATACTATTACTAAAATTTGCAAAGTGTAACAAATTTCACAATGCTTTTATGACATTTTGTATCCTACTATATTATAAGGAAGTTGTCTACATTAATTAATATCGTATTTAATGTGAAATTAGTAAAACTGTGTTTTTTGTTTTACTTAAGTCGTATTCCAACTTTATGGAGCAGATAACTTGAAATTTTTACATAATTGGAATTGAGATCATACTTATCGATGCTGTCGTGTACGATGGAAATGTCGACTTCGGTGCAGGATGGCAAACAGTCGCATATCAATCCTTTGCGGTTGTGTGACCATTTCGGGATGATCACGGAAAGATCGTCGTAGTGCATATTGAGGCAGATCAGTCCGGTCATGTTGCAAAACAATTCCTCCGGAGTGTTGGGCGTCAGGTGACTGGTGCAATTGCACATCGCGAGCTGTTTGTCTTTGCGACACTGCACCGTGCATGCACTGTAGCTGTAATGACTGTAGACATTGAGGAAATTTTCGTCATTGAAGCGACAGTTCCGCTGGTTTACGTCCACCTCTCGAGTGCCCTCGGCATTTTCGATATTTTTTATAGTAATTAGACGACTGAAAAATTATAGTTTTTTTAGATACGAGCGAAATGGATATTTTGAAACGCTTTAATTACGTGTGAGAGACGTATAGCCTAATTTCGAGCATGTCAGTGTTCGAAGTTATTAACGTTGGTACATCTTCTTCACCAAGAGTATATATCTGGAATGGAAATTCTGTGAAATCGTATGCCTATATCATACATGTGTATATCTTGCTAATTTTCCATTAAAATTTCTTCTCAATTTAAATAACTGGTTGACCAAAAGGTTTTGTTTAAAAAATATATAAGTAAACTCTCTCACATATCGTCTACATTTGTCTTCAATTAACCTGAAGGATGAACTTGTTGGTTCTTCCGAATTCAATGCCATGTCGGGCATTTATAAAATTTTTATTCGGTGTGGTATAAAATTTCAGTATTGTTAGACGACGACGTGTTCACAATTCTGGAACTAATTGCGACAATTTTTTTGAAATTTTGTCTCCGGCACCAAATTAAACGAATGACCTTGACACATATTTATGGCGGCAAATCTTAGTTCATTAGCGTTTCACCTTTTTGAACAAAGATGAAACTCTTGAGTTATGTCTCAATTGTTTTTAGTGTTTATGATTATTAAACTACAAAAATTGAATGATCTAACAATAAGACAGATTTTTTCAGTAATGTAAACATTACAGATAAATTAGATGAAAATAAAAAAACAAAGTCTGGCGAATTTAATTTCATATTAATTTTCGTTACTCACATTTACTTCGGTTAAAACATCCATCTTCAGATTTCCAAGGCTGGTGTACTTATTTGAGATCATATTAAGTTTTGGAGCTTTCTTATTGCTGTAAATCGAAATTTTTATGTATCATCTTAAGAAATATTAAATTATTTTTTAATACTTACTCAACCTGCAGAGAATTTAAAGCATAGCAAATCCCAATTTCCGTTTCCATCGGCTGAAAGTACTCGCAGCAGTTAAAAGGCTCATCATTCCAAAAGCATGAGTCAATAGTTTTGCTGCATGGACTTCTAGCAAGAGTTGCGTAGTATGAGAAATTTGAGGTAAAGCAACCATTAATTTGATCTTCATTTTGGCCACTGCATTCGTTGATGGTGTGAAAAGATTCCCCTCTGAAGTAGGTGAGCTCACCCAAAACTTCTTCCAAAGCGAAATCATGATCAGTTCCCCATATACTGTTAATTTTTAATTTTGTTTTTTAATGCATATTAAGTTTAAATGTCTTACTTATCTGCAATATCTTGCATTCGATCTAAATTTTTAGTTTCACATATTACGATAGCTGGAAAATTTGTATTCCAATCTCTATAAGATGTTTCCACAACAAAGCTGATGGCATTATTTTGAAAAGCATCTGGAAAAATATATGTATTATAAATAAATAAATGTTACAAGTAAAAAGCTAGAGGTTTATTTAGAAACGACATATCTCTACTTATGTTGGATCAGTTAAATTACGAATTTAAAATAATTATGGGAACGAAAATGTTACCAAGGAATTTTCAAAAGTTTGATTATTCAGCTGCTCAAAAAATTATGAGCTGCATACGCAAGTCTGTTGTTAAGATCAATAAACTGTGAAGAAGTTTCGTTTGTACAATTTGCAAATTAACGTCAATATTCGGGATAAGATAATGTATTTTCTTTTTATACAATGAATTAAGCAAATAAATAACTACTACTATTCGGGATAAGAAACGAATTTTTTCAGGTTTTTCGTTTTTTGTTTCGTATTCAAATGAAGTCGAATAAACTCAGTATAAATAATCTGATTTGAAAGAAACCAAATTTTATTTTGCGTATACTTTCAGTTTAAGACGAAGTAATATGAAGTCCGTTCTATTTTCTTTAATAATTAGTAAGTATAATATTACTTTAAATATAGGCAATTTTATTCCAAGATTTTACTTTCTCAACAAAATTAAATTTTTTCTGAAAAATTGATCTCAGAATGTTTATTTGTCTGAATTGTGAGATTCTTCTTCAGAATTTAAAAAAAAATTATTTATTTAAAATTATTTTGTTTAGTGGCGGCCTTGTTTGGAGTTTTTATAACTGCTATGCCTGAAAATGATAGTGGTGTAAAAGAAGATAATAAAACATTGTGGCAGAAAATTATAGACTTTTTCTCAAATCCTGATTTAGCTTTTGATCCTATGGTCACACCATAAGTAGGTATTTATAAAAGAAATTATAAATATAATAAAATAACAATTATGTTCGTATTTTGATGAATTTGTTTTTATTGTTGGATTTCAACTTACTTTTTTTAGTATTTACTTTTAAGGGCTGAATTATAAATTTCCTAAACAATTTTTTATAAACCTTGTTTAATATATGCGGTGATTTTTTATAAATCTTCGTTAAAGTTTTGGGGTTCTACCTTCGATTTAAGAGGAAAATAAAAATGTCAAGGGTTTTACTTTAAATTTTAATTTATTTTATTTAATATTCTATGAGTATGTTAAAGTATGTATGTAAAAGAACTTATAAGATTTTTAATAAACTACATCAATACTCAATTAAAATCAAAACTAACCAGATACCAAAATAACACTTCATTAAAATGTAGAAAATGTAAAGGCAAATTAAAATGAAAACGTTCATACGAGAAAGTTGGAAACTAAACTTTGAAAAGACGCACCCAATGAGGCGGATATAAGCATCCCTGAAGCAAACCAGGACACCGCAATGCAAATGATCCAGAAAAGTTTTTCAAACCATTTACTGTCCTCGTCGACCAGGAACTTGGCGCCATGTAGAGTTGAATTTTCCAAATATTCCTTGAGGATACGCTTCAGGATCATTTCGGACGATTACTCTGGAATCTGGACTCTGGACAAAACGGACGAAACTACCAAACTGTTTAAGTTGCTCGGGAGCATTTAATTTCTCTTCCCCGGGGCTATTTATTGAACGCAACATTTTGGTGTTTCCGAGAGATACGCATCGAGATAAATTGTTCGATTAGGATAATAAATGTATGGAGCTGCCGTGGGCAATTTTACCAGGTGCTGACTTTCTCACACCTTAGTAATTGATGGGCTCTGGCCTAAAATGAAGGTGTCCACCAGTTCGACGAGCATGTCGGTCATCCGCTCCTGATATATTGGATCGCTTTGGAACGCCTTCAGGCAAAATTCTGTCCTATGTTTCGTAAGGAGTTCATCAAAATTATCCGAATTTCTTAGGAGATCCGCGAAAAATTGACGAGGTAAGATGACTAAATGTGATAACAAGCAGCTCTCTATTAAGCCCGCTAATTTGTAGTGTCTGGCACTTTCTTCGAAATCGAATTTCGTTATCATTTCGTTTATATTAACGTCGTGCTTTGACAAATTCCGCTCCAAAGAAGTGTAGTAGGTGTCTAAAAATGTGTTAAGATGTTCATCTCTAAAAGATCTGCTGGTAGAAATAGTGAGAATAGTCATCACATCCAAAGTTGGTGGGGCATATCTTGCTAGTTGGAAGTCGACCATTCGACATTCTATCGGTTTTTGTTGTCCACCAATTATTTCTTTGCTATATTTGAAAAGAAGATTGTTCGCCCACAAATCTCCATGTAGAAAAGTATTTTTCCATCTTGTAGACGGTTTGCAGAGTTCAAATATCCTTCCAAGAACATTTGGCAAACTTACTAAAATTCTACACAATTCAGGAGAATCTTTGTACTTTGGTATATTTTTTATCATTTCACCAAGTGCCTCAACAGCCTTTTTGAACACCAATGACCTTACGTGGAGTGGGTTTATTGGGTAAGAGTTTTCTTCAACTGCAGTCTTGTAAATTTCACTTATTAATTTATGTGTTTTTACCTCCAACACAATCGATGCTGCATGCATTGTAGCCAGAGATTTTAAAATACAAGCAAGATGGTCAAAATCCAAAAGTCCATCTTGTCTTGGAACTACACGAAATCCTTGCTGAGAAAGATTTTCGAATACCAGAACATCGTTTTTAGCCAAATAGCACTTTGGCGCGAAATATTCACTTCCTAGATTAATTGCTTGTAATCGAGGTATGACGTAATTGTAGACGAATGTTTCTTTTTTAAACACTCCAAACTCGTCCAGATATTCTTTCTGCGAGGTCCTTCCTTGGCGTGAACTCTTCATAAAAAATCGGGCCTTATCCTCACTAATCCCTGACTCAGTCCGTCTTTCAACTAACGCATTCAGATATTGGTGTTTTCCCAGATAGCCTCTTAAATTGTCTTCAGTGCTAGTGACCTCGTACCGAATAACCCTAAGATTTTCGTCAAATGTCTCCTTGAAATATCGAAGACAGAATTGCCTCACTTCTTCGTTAGTTATCGGAAGCGCTGTTCTTGGGATGCCCATTTTTGCTGCACTGTTTGACGGTACTAACAATTACTTCGCTTGAGTCTCTTCTTAAATTTCTTGATAAAGATTTCGCGGGAAGAAAATTGTTTACATCTTAGGTCTAAGCCCCATGAGCGCGTGAGTGTGTTTGTTCATTAGTGGCGTAACGGCTTTAAGTAAAAATAACTAACTAAATATGACTATACGAAGATAAGATTGCTTTGCTAGCACAAGGACTTTATATCATTGTAAAATTCTTCCATAGCTGAATCACGTGCTGGCATGGCATCTTTGAGTTTAAGATTTACTTTCATTTTATTGCGGAAAATTGTGATAAGAATTGTCTGACAAGTGCAAATATGCAAGTCGAGGAAAATAAAAATACCATTTCTGTGGTCAATTTAAGAAATTTTATTCAATAGATTTTTATTTGCGCTCTTATTGTAGAAATTTTTGCAGCCTTCGCCTCCTTAGTTCACTTAATTCATTATGGTCGAAATTGTCAAAAATTTCATCGTCTTTGCTTGTACCGGGCATCTGTTCTGAACTGTAAGTTTCCGATAAACCGACGAGCTCCTCACTGCCTGAATCCTCAATTTTTACATCGTCTTCGAGCCGTTGATTGGCCTCGACATCCTTAGACATTTCAAATGTTTTCGCTTGGTCATCCTCGACCTGCTGTGTCTTATTGCTAGCAGTTTCCTCTTGTGATGATGATGAAACTGCTGTCGCTTGTGACGTTGATGACAAAGATGTTGACGGTTGAACCTGTTGCTGTATTTGCTTTGACTGGGGCTGTACAGTTTCAGGGATTGGCGGCAAGCGTGCTGTTACAGCTGAATATTGATTCATAAGTGAAACAGTTGCATCCAGGAGGAGTTGGATATTTCTCAGAAGCTTTATTCTTTCTTCAACATGTCGCCTTTCATTGCCTTCTAAAGCTCGTAGTTCTTCATCAGTTAACGTATCCAGAGATGGTGGCATTGGAGGGGGTGGAACTGCATAAGGTGTAACAAATGGGAACGGCGGCAATACCAATGGTGCTGTTGGTGCAAGTGGTATGGCTGTGGTTGTTGGGAAATTCGGAGAAGTTCCACCAGCATTTTGAGTAAATAAGCTTGGAAACGAATTTTCATTGGGAACATTGTTGTTGTTGTTATTGTTATTATTATTTGCAGTTAAGTTGAATCCAGGCAATGGTGTCTGATTTCCAGGATTATTCTGATTGGGATTAGCGCCGTTAGCTCCATCCGCTCGCGGTATTGATTGAGAATTTGTACGTGTCCTTAAAATGTTTGATCTGCAAGTCGGACACGTTTGCTGTCGTTGGAACCAGGCACGTAGACAAGCTGTGTGGAATATGTGTCCACATGGCAATTTCTTTGAGTTGCTCACCATATCTTCCCGGCAAATGATGCAGATATTGTCCGACATTGCGAGTTCCTCTGGAGTAGCATCAGGACACAAAGTGTTCAGGTTTCGTATTGCCCGCCGTGACATTATAACATCATTTAGAGCTTTTTTGAAATTCCTCATTGTATAGAACATCGGTCGGAAAACGAATATTGGTAATGCATACATTTTGACCATGATAACAACAAACAGTGCATAAAGTATCACCTTGATCAGACCAATTACAAGCTCTGTGTACATTAGAAACACTGTTTTATTCTCCCACGAAGTGTCAGCTCGCATTTCGGCCGCGTGGAGAACATATTTGATTGTCGTGTTCGCCACCATCGTGATAAGAATAGCGTACTCAAAGCCAAAAACCAGCTGGACAGTGGGTCCTTTGGTGATAGTCTGATTATATGCATGCACAATCATTAGGTGATCGAGAACACCTAGAACTGCTAACAGAATTGTTACCCTTATGTGGAACAGCCAGCCAATTACAGGACTTTGTTGCATATAATGAACTCGTACCTCAGCTAGCCAATGCAATGATTTGAGAAATAGCAGCATTGCAAATAGTGCCACAAATCGAGGATTAAATTCTTCACGAAAGACCGCGAATGCTAAACGCGTTTCGCTTAGGGCGTACCAAAACCGTCCCATTAAATGCTCAAATTCTGCAGGCCGTAATGCCCCAAAGAATATCTTCTTAAGTAACTTCCCCAAAAGTAACACTACGACAAAAAACTGAAAATATATAACAGCCATCGAAGGACGCGATTTGGTGATGTAGACGACCGAGGGGTAGAACTGCTTCTTCTGATAGTACGCATTTCCGATGACAACGGCCGTGAACAGGAGGCTCAGCGCTGATAACCCAAGTAATCTCATTTTGACAAAATTCCCAGCCAAATAGCTGATTGTCTCGAAAAATATGTTAATTTTGATTCGTTTTATCGATAATATTGCCGTGATTATACAGTATAATTTATAGATCCCAATTTTGTTGTGGATTTTTTTCCAGAATACCGAACTTCTTTCGATGTTTTTAACACTTCAACTCAAAAAAAACATTTGACGGCGAGGTACACGTATGTGATTTTGTTGGGAACTGTCAAAATTGTGATTGCGAAGTAAATATTTTTTTCACTTGAGCGAAAAAGGGTTTGGATCGGTATGGATAAAACTTTTTGAAATGCCAAAAGTCAGCGAAATTTTTATTTTATCTTTGGCTATCCGCCGATAAATTAAAAGATACTCTCGTTTACTTAAGATTTGTCGTTGGAAATTTTTAACCTGGCTGTTATAATTGTTTGAAAAATTGAGAAGTTCTTTGTATTCTAGTACCTATATATTTTTAAAAAAGGTAAATTTACCCACAATTCTTGACTTTAGTTAATTTTGTAAAACATTATTTTTGTAAATTTAAATGTTCATTTACTTAGAAGTACATATTCCATTTATAATAAATGATTTTTTCCTCTAGCATGAATTTTTAATTTTGATTTATTATTATTGCTTTTGTTTTAAGCCAAAAAGCTTTTTTTTTTAAATATTGGGATTGTTAAACGAGAAATTGATTAAATTCTTTAGAAGCATTATATCTTGTAACTAAAATTTTATTTGGTTCCAAAGTTTCACAAATTTAAAAATATTAGTTTAATATATGCACTTACTACACAGAAAAATGTTTTTTCCAATATCAATTCTAGTATAACATCTTACTAGTTTTCTAATGAAAGAAAAAATTGTAGGAATTCTATGTATATTACATACATAGTATCTCCAGCTGGATATAAAATATATAAGCTTTGAATATCCAGGTGTTTTGCTTGTTTTCTGATAATTTTAAAATAAAACTAGATCTAGTGTGGCATTTCCTTATAGAAAATAAAGACATTGAGATGAAATAAGCAGATATAAAATTCAGAAATTCTTGTGAAGGTAATTTCGTATTTTTCTTCTCTGCATTAGTGGAAAAGATGCATATTTAAAAACTCTTCTTTAAAAAATTTTATGTTTAAATTTCTTTTAACACTGAAAAATGATGGCAGGAGGACGATTTAATTTGCCTGATTCTATTGCGTGATTTGCTTGGAAAAATCAGGCATAAAATAATATAAATTTACAATATTTGATTTTAACAGTGTATGAAGATTTTATTTACTGATAGTATAAATGATAATTTCATTAGTATATTTAAAAATTTGATTATATATTTCATAGTTATCATATTTTTATTGATTGCAAATGTTTTCTTCCCAAGTATTTTTTTCCCATAGTTGTTGAGAAGTACTAAATAAGATAAAAAATAGTTGTAGCAGATCTGGATTATTTGGTGAATGATTTATTAATTTGTTTTAGAAATTGAGCAGAATTAAAGTGAACTGTAAGTTTCAGTTAACTAAAATTGCTTTAATGAATCATACATTTATGAAATGTAATAATTACCTACGTAAAATTAAGTTTATGTATACAATTAAAAGCGGGCGCTCAATTATCGACATGCAATACGAACATAAAAAATTAATAAGTGTAACTTATGACCGTGAAATTTTAAATTGCCTTTCATTAATTAATATTAATATTTCGAATGTTCTAAAGACGAAAACCTATAAAAATAATAATAGCGAAATAAAAAATGCTCAAAACCGTTTGAGAGGAACTTTTCACTACTTTCCAAGGCTTATTGTGTTCAGTTTAAAATCTTTCAACTTTTTAAAAATCGTACGCAGTATGAAAACCTACTGTGTGCGGAATGTTAGGATAAAACGTGAAATGAACAACGTTAAATTACCAACTTGAACATCACGCATTATTTACAATTCTGAAATATTTGCTTCCAAAATGCCAGCGCAAACATTACCAATATCTTGACAGCCGTAACAGCCGCCAAAAAAGTTTAAAAGAAATTAATTTATACTGCTAATAATATCCGCAAGGTGTTCTTACTGGAACGAATAAAATCCCTAACGTTAGTTCTGTTGTGATTACGACTGGAGATGGAGGTGGCTGATCTCAACATTTCGAGTGAAGAAGTGAAAAATGTCTGTTTGCGCTATTTCCATGAGAATATCGCGGGAAATCTCGAGGTTGTGCGGTGCGAGTACAACAGTGCCGGATACCGGAGCTCGGAAGTCGTTTGGAGGCGTTACATTTTGAAGATTTTTGTGATTCGAAGATCGGGTGAAGACAAGGCGTCGTTTTACGTAAAAGCCGCTTTGAGAGATCAACAATCTTCCAGCCACGATCATTTTGACCTTCCCAAAGAAGCAAATGTTTATTGGCAGGTGCTTGCGCGTCTTCAAAATGTAAACATAGGCTGCGAAAACTTCTCCTCAATTTGCTACTTGGCGAAACCGAGTGTACTTGTTTTTGAAGATCTGGCAGAACAAGGGTTTCAGCGGGCAACGAAACGCGATGGAATTTTGGATTTCGATCATTTACTTTGCGCTCTAAAAACATTGGCTAATATGCACGCTGCTTCTATTGTTTTGGAAAGTAGAACAAGAAAGACTATACCAGAATTGTTTAAAGAGTGTGTGAAAGAATTTGCGTACCCAGAAGATTCTGACTGTCCTAAAAAGCAGTATATTATAAATACAATAACTGCCTTTACTGATATAATCAAAGAAATTTCAAAATATGCAGAGTCTACCGATTTTATAAAAATTATAAATAAGTTTCCAGAAGACTTTTTAACTATATTTGAATACTGCAAACCTTCAAAACAGTGGACAAACACTTTTAGCCATGGAAGCCTCTGTGGCAACAGCCTTATGTTTCAATACGATGCTTGTTGCTCTCTTGGAGATGGACGTCCTATCGATTGCCGAATGACTAGCTTCCATTTAGCACGCTATACTCCGCCAATTTTCGACGTAATAACGTTAATCACAGCGACAACAACGAGTGAATTTCGAAAAATTCATTTAAAGAACCTTTTGGATAACTACCATTACTTTCTTGGACAATTTCTTCAACGGCACAGCATTGATGTAGAAGAGGTTTTACCAAAACTACAATATAAAGATTGTGCAGATCATTTTAAATTGGCAGGACTCTTACAAAGTTGCATCCTCTTTCACAGCAATTGGTTGGCAGAAACAATTTCTTTAAATTGTTTAGGATCTTTTGAAAGTGTTGGTAGGAGTTTGGCAGAAAATACGTACGATTTTGCAATAAAATATTTTCAAAATGATCAAGTCTATCGAGAAAGGATTACTGATTTGTTAACTGAGATTGTGGATTCATACATATTACAGGAGGAAATTTTAATAACAAGATTGTAAACAAAACCGATCCATTTTCTCGTTTTAATTTTGTCTTTAATATTGTAGTTTTGTAACAAGTTTTTAATAAATGTATAATAAAACAATTGGAAAGAAAATTTAAATCTGTATTTTTCTAAATTGGTTTTGTCAATATTTTGCAAAATAATAATGATATTGAAAAAATTCTAAAATTCCCAAATTTAATGTTTGATTTTAATAAATAAATTTAATGTCCAGGTATGTATGTACATAGCGAATTTTTAATTCTTTTGGTCTTTATTTTACAAATTTTGAGTATATGAGAATAGTAAATATGAATAACTTCTAAACTATATACAGGTAAATCTCTTGCGAGGTTGAGGAAATGCGGAAAGTTTCTTACAACACGGTTTAGGAAATGTGGAAATATTCCTAAAATGTCGAAATTCTGTAGCGCATCTATAACTTATTCATAAATATGTTTTTCGAAGATTTTTCCAATGTAGAAATCAAAAACTTCACTCAGCAAGGTATAGAAAAATGTTTGGAGATGGCGAAACAAATAAAATCTTACTTTTTATCCTCTGCCGGAAAGAGTCGAAATATTTAGGAAACCTTCAAATTTGCTTATTCGCCTATCAAGAATTTTATAAAGATTTGCAAAGTAAGAGCAAACATTCAGATTTTTTAAAACCTAAAACTACCGGAAGTGTAGTCGAATTTGTCGATGAATCAGGTTCTGATTTTAAAATAAGGCCAGTTAAATGTTCTCAACCAACTATAATAAGTTACGATGTTAGCATAATATGTATTATGTTTCTTTTTGATTTTTAATTTTAATTTTGGTTCATAAACTTGAAATCATGATTTTTTTAGTTTTTATATGATGTCGAATTTTATTTAAATTTTTTATGAATTATTTTTATGTACTTATAGTTATAAGATACAAAAAATTATCAAAATATTACACCATAAAAGGCTTCTTTACTTCCAGAACCAGCCCAAAAATTGATAACTACTTACTTTATGGCTGCAACATTGCTTATCATTTGAAATGTGTTTAGAGTGCTCCATTATCGCCTTCTAATTAATTAAATATTGATAATTGATTTTCTGGAAGTGTGAAAATAACACACATTTAGATTACAGTCCAGAAAATTTTCTTATCGTTCGCAAATTATGCGCGTATGCAAAAAGAATATATTTATGTATGTAGTTTATCATTTATGCCACCTAAGTAATCATCGGCTGCTTTATAAACATGAGGCATCTGCTTTAAACATTGGAAGCTAATTTTATCAGAACAGAAGATATCGACGTCACTTCCACTGAGTAGATGACTTACGTTTAGTAAGAAGTGGTCGGCTATAAGATCTAGTTGACTTGAATTAAGTTTTCGAACATTTGAGTGCGCATACGGGGAGTATAGTCGCAAATTAGAGGCAAATGGCGAAAACTAAATGTGAAGAAGTCGATCTTCTCTCACAAGAAGAGTGTAAAATAATTGTGGAACGAGCTATTGGATCGAGAGATTTTCATCTGGCCTCCTATCAAATTGAAAATACTTCCGGTGAAAATATTGGCTTTTTGGGGGACTACTTCCGATTGAATACCGTGATTGAAATTGTGAGTGATGCAATCCCATATGGATTTAATTATGATAAAGGTTTCATAATTTCCTCGCATTTCTTGAATTTCTGGAGGGTCTGGTTAAGTGCGTTCAGATAATAGACGTGTTGCAACTTTTTGCAGATCTAATTTTAGACTGAGAACAGCTGTACGAGTAGTATTGTCAACTTTCTAAGCTGTTCCTCTGTTTCTTTTTAAAATTATTTAGTAGTAGAGCTGGTAATATCTTTTTGACTTAATTATGGAGCGATTGATATGCCTTTTAACAAGAAAGTCAAATGCTTGCATACTTTAACTTCAAGCATGAGAAAATGTTACATTTTGTTCATTATTGCGAAATTTTTGGCAATGGGAATTACAGACTTATCTCGTTAATAACGAAGAGTGAACGATGAAAAGATAATTTATAATCTTTTCACCAGGAACTAGTTGAGACGATGAAGATCATAACAAGATTAGATAAGAATTAGATCCGTCTGTGAAAATGTGTACCTACACACAACATCACGAATATTATCGACTTAAAAATCTAAAAACGTTGGTAGTTTAATTTTTTTCACAACGTGAAATTGAAACTTAAACCTCATTTACGTAAGTTGAAGAATGACCATTTGTAGAAATGATATTTCTTTTAGAATTCAAGTTATTTAATTTAGTCTATCAAAAAACGACAGTCATTTTGCATTTCAATTCTGATCATGAAATACATTAAAGTTAAAATAATGCACAATTTATGAATGTCATTTTTAAATTATTATAGGGACCAAATACAATAAAACAGCAATATTTCATAAAATCTTTACCAGTCGATGAAGAACAGCGGAATTTTTTGAGAGAATCTGGAATATTTCAAAAAGAAGTCACTTTGTATGAAACTTTATTAACAGACTTCAGCATTTATAGTAAGTATTTAATTTTTTAATAAAATGCATTTTTAGATAACCAATTCAAAAGTTCAAAAAGTTTGTGGTTCTAGGAAACTTTATTTAATGTCTAATAAATCAAATCTAACGTTTGTTGAAATTCTAAAACAATCATTATTTGATAGTGATTTATCAAAATTCCATAGATATTTCAAATTTATTTTTAAGCCTTAAATGTATATTACAAATTTAACTTTCTAAAAATTTATTTTGGTTTTTAAACATCAGGCAAAACTAGATGGCTTCCAAAATGCTTCTACAGCAGGTCCGATATAATAGTTTTGGAGGATTTGTTTGTACAAGACTACTACCACATTCCAAAGAATAACGAATTTACAAAAAATAACATAAAAACGGCCTTATCGTCATTGGCTGCTTTACATGCTTCCAGCATAGCTTACGAGCTGCATACTAATGTTAAAATTGGAGAGAAGTACAAAGAGTTGCTATTCGAAACTTCTATTGATAGTAGCATTAGCTGGTTTATTACTGGAATAAAGGTATTTTTGTAAGGTATGCAAAACTAAATATAATCTAAAAATGCATCACACAGGCACTCAGAGACGCAGCAGCACTACATCCAAAGTTTCAATCAGAGGCCCACCAAAAGTTCCTGGCAAACGAATTTCTGCGCAAAATTGAGCCAATTTACGACACCGTGAATCCTTCGACAGAATTTCGAAATGTCCTTTGCCACAGAGACTGCTGGGGGCGGAATATCATGTTTAAGAAGGACGAAGATTCCAGCATTTTAGTAGACTATCAGATTTGTCGTTACTGCCCACCTGCCATCGATGTATTATTTTGTATTTATATGAACACCACCAGAAAGGTGCGAGACGTAATTTTAAATGACTGCCTCGGGTGCTATTACGAGAGCCTAAAAAGGGAACTGAAGGCCCTCGAAATTAATGTCGATGATCACATTACCTGGAGCGAATTCTTAAGAAGTTGCGACGCTTTGAAACTGATGCCACTCGTTTACTACGGCATTATTAACACAATTGTTTACCTGCCGAACGATATCCTTACGCGGATTAAGAACGAAGATCCCGAAAAGTTTCGCTACTACGCCTACGTCAATCGAAGCGCCATCGTCTTGGATCAAATTGAAAAGCACCCCGAGTACAAGAAAGCGATATTTGAAGCCGTCGAAGAATTAGTGGAATTCCTCTTTTAAGTTAAGGCTACTCATTATACTAAAAATTGTTTATTACCTCTGTTAAATTTGCTGTGGATATAAATAACTCAAAATTATTATATTTTGGATTTTTCATTCTTAATGAATTTCAGCTTTTTATATAGTAAATGTAGATTTGTACATACATTAAAAAATACTCATAAGCTGCTCCCTTTTAAAATTAGCAAATTGGAGGTAAAAACTGAAACATAAAATGTAATATTTAAGTATTATTTATATGTATGATACTCGTACATAAAAATATTTTACAACCAGCTTTTTAGAATTTTATGTTTTATAATAATTTAAAAACTTATTAAGCTATCGGAATAATCTTAATTTCTAACTAATAAACCTTATCGGTTGATTTCAGTCGGTTTTTTATTTCTAGTTTTGTATGCTTTTAAATAATAGTTTTATTATTTAAGACAAAATTCTTTAGTACAACGAACAAATGTGATTTTCTTGGAGCCTATATGATTTCTAAATTTAATTCTTTAGGATTCGTTATGAAGTCAAAACTATTGAATCAAATTAAAATTGACGAAGTTGTACGAATTTAAGGAAGTTCTGGATAGAAAAATAAATCATTTAAGAGTTTTATAATATTTTAAAATGTATATCTAAATCTTTTAATAAATGATTTTTTTTTAACGAAAACAGGACAACTGTTTGGAATTAAATCATTAAGAATTAATCTTTTATTTCGATGGCTCTAATATGCGCAATACCAAATAGGAAAGCTTACCTTATACACACATATATAAAATAAATATTTTGTTGCAAATTTTGTCAATTTTGCCAAATAAAATTAAGTAGCTCATCAGTTAAAACGCGGAGCAAAATCATTGTTCACATTCTATTGAAAAGTGTTCTCGTAATTTGACATGAATGCATTTTAAAAATATAGTGATTAATTTTTATTATTTTTCTTATTTACATACCTAATTTTTACCTAACTTATTCGTAAAATATTGTATTTTAATGATAGTAAACATAGTTGCGTACTATACCAAATATTAGTAAATATATTTTTAAGAATGTAATCCAAAATCGTGATATGTTTACTTCCTTCATACTTTTACAAAATGGAACTTCCTAAATTGCCTCCATTGACAAATTCAAAGTGCTAATTGAGATATCATTGAAAACTCGTTAGATTGCACCGATGCAAGTGAGCAAACCTCGAGGCGCAAATCGCTTTATTAAATATGCATGCTGCGACATGTGCTTTGAGGTGGCATTGCTCATTGGCGAAATTTGCGTAAGTCGCCAACGACGTGCCGATTGTCACAGCAATCTTGACTCATTCAATGACCGAAGAAAATTTATCGCATTGAGCAAAAATATTTAACGTAAAAGACAATTGGAAGTGGCGTTGAATTCAACCGGAACATATCTCCTCTGACGAAAGCTATTTATAGCGTCGATATTTTTATGCTGTTTTGAGCGTCGAAGTGAATAATAATGTTTGCGTCAACATTATGTTTTAATAATTGTAATTTTTATTAACACGTCTAGACTGAATCGACCAGAAATTTGTACTGTCTAAGGTCGGGGATGCCATGTTGTTCGAATTAGGTAATACAAATTTAATTGCAGGGACCAGTTGAATTAATGATATTGTTAAAATGGAAGGAAAGCTTCAATTTGCCAACTATTAAAAAAATATACTATAAAATATTAAAAAATTTAGTCTAACAATAGTCTGGAAACTTCTACTCTGTAAATGACTTGAATCTTTCTGTAGTCTAATAGTTTTGAAAAACACTCCCATAGCTGTTCATTTCAAAAACTTTAACGTAAGTAATAATCCCAGAAATAAATTTAAATGCTTACCTTGAAATTTTGAGTTCGGTTATCTCCAAAATCGTCTTAGCCAACACTAGTTCTTTATTCCAGGTTAACTCGATATTTAAAACAATAAATTATATAAGAATTTCAAACCCCTACTGCGTCCGCCATATATAGTATTTATTTTAAGACTTGAAATTTGCGACTTTCAATTTAATAGATGATTTCGATCAGTGGAACCGGGAATCGAATTTTTCCAAATAATTTATTTCACTAGCACTTGCTGTTGATATATACAATTTATCTTATAACTTATGATGGATGTAATTCTAGAGAAAACAACATTTTCTTACTCACGATCATCTTGATAAAATGATATCACAATAAACAAAATAATCCCTTTATTATAGTATATCAGTCCCTAGTACCGGATTGGGAAGAAGCGAACAAAATCGTCTTTATAAAGTAGGTCAAAGTTACATAACAATAGAAAGATTGAAACCAAATAGCACCCAAAATTCAATTCAACGACATTTCACAATGGTCATGGTAGCACGTTACGAGTAATTTAAGATAATAAAAATATTCTGCCGGATTGCTCAGACTTTGAGAATTAGACGAATACATGCAGCCACCTGCATATTCTTATCGCGTGAGATATGATTAAATTAATGATGCTGATATTCGTGGCAAGTAAACGAGTAAACTTTCTGATGATCTATTTTATTTTCATTTAAAGTCTACTTGCAAGTGAAGAAGTCGCTAACTAAATATGTCTCAAGAAATTTTGTCAAAATCTGAGTGTATCGAAGTTATTTTTAATGCACTGAATATCCATAAATCGAACAATCTTTATGTTCATGATTTCAAACTGGAGCCGCTCCGAGAAGCTTTGGGATTTATGGGAGAGTATTATAAATTGGAAATTGTTTTCACTATTGTGAGTACTTAAAAGTGATTATGTGTTTAATAGAGTTTGTTTACTAATGGCAAAGAAATGGAAAACACAAATTTTCCTATATTTATAAAACTTCAATAGAGACACTGAGTATAATATTATAATACATTTGACGGGGTTAAAATAAAATAAAGAATAAAAGGGTTTTATTTATGTATGTAGTTCCAAATTTTACTGGTTTAATCATACTTTTTAAAAATTTTAAATAGCCATGTAGATATTAATAAATTCCAGAGAGGTTAAGTTAGAAGCTTTTAAATTAATTTATGTTAACTCATCCTTAGTGTGACTATAAAAAAACAATTTTAATCTACGAAAGTGGGCGAAAATCTAATTATTTCTATATTTCTATTATTATAGATTATCCATGTATTTAAGTTCAAAATAATTAAATCACATTAGTTAGTTACAAGTTTTAATGTAATAAGTTTTAAAAAATTACAACCTTTTAAATTTTTATTTAAAGTACAATCATATAAAAAAAACATTTATTTTATAGGCAGATTCTAAGCCCGAAACTCTACCATTTTTTGTAAAAACCGTCCCTACAAAAAATGAATTACAAAGAAAAGAAGTGTTAGAAAGAAATGTTTTTAAAAAAGAAGTAATTCTATACCGTCAAATTTCAAAAGAGCTAAAACCTTATTGTAAGTATTTTTTTTTTTAACATTTAAACATACTTAAATTAAATATTTTAATATGTCTATGTCTTTTATAGGTACCTCAAAATGGCATGCTGACTGCTTCTATTCAAGACCAGACTTATTAGTTTTAGAAAATCTTGAAAGCCTTGGTTACAGCCATATTGAAGGAAGCTTTTTACTACCAGAGCTAAAATCAGGCCTGCGGTGCTTAGCATTAATGCATGCCACTAGTATCGTTTATGAGATTAAAAGTGGCTGCGATATTTCCAAGTTACTTAAAGATTTGCATGAGACACAAGTTCGAAAGGAGAACACCTGGTTCCAAGCCGGGCTTTATGTTTGTACACTTTATTGTTTATGTTTATTTGGTTTGATTTCTGAAGTTTATGAGAATTTCAAATATCTTAATTATGTCGCCTATATCCCGAAATAATTTAACCTTGTCTAAGGGAAACATATGAGCGAGATTTATAGTTAGATTAGAGTTCCCTCCTACGAATTTGCGTCACTGATTCGTATAAAATTTTGGTTTCAGGCTATAAAGGCAGTAGCTCTAGCCCACCCAAAGTACCAGTCCGAAATCTACCAAAAATTCATCTCCGAGGAATTGCTTAAATCTTTGGATCCGATGTACGACCTGGCGAAGGCATCCACCCACTTCCGAAACGTCTTGTGCCACCGCGACGCCTGGGGTAAAAATGTCTTCTTCAAAGAAGTACCAGGCGAGCAGCCCGAGTGTATTCTGGTCGACTTCCAACTAGCGTGCCGCCAGCCCCCCGCCATAGACCTCCTCTTCTTCGTCCACGTGAACACCACAAGAAGTCAAAGAGACGAAATATTCGACTGGTGCCTGAGGACTTATTACAAAACGTTGCAAGAATCTCTCGAGGAGCAGCATCTTTCGGCCGAGAACATTTTGCGGTGGACCGAATTCCAAAATAGTTGCGATACTTTCAAACTACTGGCGTTGGTGTTGTGCGGGGTCTGCGTCCCGCTCATCCACCTTCCAGAGGGCTTTGCAATTGACTTGAAATTTCGAAATCCTGCCAAGTACCAATTTTATATGACTGAAAACCGGGATGACCTAATTTTGGGAATGATGGCAAACAACTGCAAGTACAGAGAACGTGTTGCGGAAACAGTCGAGGAACTTGTAGACGTCGTTCTCAATAGGAACCTACGCAATCACTGAGACTAAAGAGCTCGTTTAAATGATAATTTCTTAATTGCTGCAATTAATAGAGTAAATTGTCCCTTGCTCTGATTTGGTTTATTTTGTTTGCTTTAACCAGATCGCAGCAATTGGAGCATCCTTTCAATTCCAAATGATTAGCATACACCTCCACTTCATGTTCCTCAAAAGCCAAAAAACTTGTTCAGTCCATCTTGTCTGAATTGTTCGTATCCACTGAAGTTTTTTGTGATGATTTTCCATAACTACCAAAAATATAACAATTCTCAAACCTCAACTTTACGTCAATTACCAAAAATTATTATAATCTCTGAAGAAACTTGCTTTCTATACAGAATGATGATAAAAATAAAATTATTCATCATCGTTAAAAATTAGTCATAAAAATACAATCTTTAAAATAACTAAAATAAAATTGTTTGCTTTGGCAACTAATTTACATACATATTATAATTTTTTTTTTTTTTACATTCTAAGACTCTGTTGATCAAGAATTTGAAATTATAAACTGCAATTGAGAATTTTATGAAGAAATTTTAAAAAGAGTTGCAAAAATATTATTCTAAAAAGTAAATTCTAAGTGCATTTTCTATGAAATTTTCGTACCGGTTGGTTAACTATAATATACACAACCGCACACGATTTCATTATAAAATCCGAAAATCTCGTTTTCTCGTTTTTCATAGTAATCGAAAGTGGGAATTGGAGGGGAAGAACTTGTAGTTATATTGCTACGAGATTATTTTTAGAGTTTTTTAGTTATTTCTTCATGGGACTTGAACTAATCTCATTGTTCCTTGAGAGAAAATCGAGTGCACATTTGCTTTGAAACTGATAATAATTAAAATATGATCGAGCTTTTGATAAGATTCTCTTATTCAGTGAGTGAAGGTGAAAATCTGTGTGGAAATATTTAAATTAAAAACATGAAGCAAACGAAGCTGTTCTATTTCGAAAATGGCATTTTTTTGTTGTTAATTATCGTTGGTTTGGCATCAGGTAGTCCTCCTGAAAATCCATGCCCTCAAGTATTCCAGTATAAATTCGACGGAATTGATTGGATCGGCTTAATCCAGTTGGACAACGTTACAAAGGATGAAAGTGTTAACATAATTGTGAAATTATCTGTACCAATATCACTTCCGACGGTAAAAGTTCAATATTTGCGCGTTTGCCAAACTCGAAATTAAGTTTTTCCCTTTGTAATTTTAGGCCTATAAAGGAGGTCTCACTGTTCTTGAAGAAAACTCTATTTTCCAAGGCAAACCACTTTTGTACAAGATCACGTTTCCAGTACAAAATCCCATTGCAAGAGTTACAAATATAATTGTAAATAATGCTGCGCTTTGCAGTGGACCACCAGGTAATTATTTATTTATTAGAATAATTACAAGTATGACTCAGACTTTAGTATTAAAATTCAGAAAATCTACTCTTATTCTATGAACTCTTTATGCATTAATTTTAATGTAAAAACTGGATTTCGATACAAAAACAAGTATTTGTGCGGGCGTTTAAGTATAATAATTAATTCTTTCCTATTAAAAAACTTGATTGATTCAACACTTAAGGGGAAATACCACTGTGATAGCAACATAAAAGTCTGAATTTACTTTGAGATTATTATATCAAAAATATTAAATTAATTTTCAATTACGAACTATAGGGATGCACTCGGTTATGTGTAAAAAACTAAGACGCGATATATTTCGTATTTCTTAATTGCTGCTAATTAAATTTTGACTATACATTTACCGGACTAATTACTTAGTCATGAATGATAATCGTAAGAATTGGTAAATGGGGTTAGGGACGTTAACACCCATATTTCTTAATCAATTTTAATCAAATTTGACGTATGCACTTTTTTTTATAATTGAAAATTTTTAGATTGAATTTGCTTATTCGATTTTGTTGGCATGATAACCCTCGTGTTATCTTAATACCACTGTCAATCAAATTCGAGCCCAATGTAATTCTTTAAAATTTCAATTTTTCTATCTTTACAGATCAAAATCCAGAGATGACCAGTTTTGATCTGTACCACGTTTTATATCCAATGGTTTCCAGGTAAGTTTTCTTTAATTATTTTGTTTGTACATACATAATTTTATAATATTTTATTTTATTTTTGTTTTATTCGCAGTACTGCACCATCTGCAACACAATCACTTAAAAACTTTTTGAATAATTTGCTGAATGAGTCGAAAAAAATAGCAGAAGAAACGCCCGGTTGATGATATGAGAAAGAAAAGATTATTAACAATATCCATTTATAAATTTAATTCACAAGAGCAGTTTTATAGCAAATTGTTAAACTAAAGAGCTAATTCTAACATGCCGCCTTTCATTCATTACTGCCTCCAACCAACCTTTTGAAAGGATGAACTCAACTCTTGCGACCAACTAACCGCAAAACTCAAAAACTGAACAAATACACCAAAGAAAGAATCATCAAATTTTATTGTTTATATAAATGATTACTTTTTTAGAAGAAACTTTAAGATTTTTTCACAGAACAAGTATTTGTGCGAACGTGTCAACATAAATTATTACCTTGTTTGTTACTTGGCGGATTCAACACTTAAGTAGAAATACAATGGTGGAAAAAAAGTGTATTTTTTTTGAGATATTTCGGATAGAATTTTAAAATTAGGAGCTTGGTTAAGAGCATCAAGTGTTTTTGATTAAAATCACTTTTAACTTTTTTCCCAATTTCCAGTCGTTTTGAGCTAATGGGCCTGAAACATTAATATTTCTTAAACCCAATGAAAATTAGTTAAATATTTTATTATTTTTAGAAATGAGTCCTATATTGTATAAGAGATGAATTGAATTTTTGCAAAAGTGTTATTTCTGGCTTTAGGAATTTATAGTTTCTTTTAAAATTACCATAAAATTTTCATAATAACTTTAAATAAATCAGTATTTTTAAAACTTTGATTAAGGCCTCCTGAAAGTCCCGAACAAAAATATATTATTAAAATTTGTTAGAAATGTTCAGAAAAGTAATTATCCATAATACTTATATTTTATTATTCAAAAAACTTCAAACATCTCTTAGGTTTGTTTGCTATTCATAAAGTTATATTTAAATTTAAAGAATTCAAATTCCAGCCAGTGCGATTCAAAACTTGAACTAGAAAATTGATATTAAGGTCCCAACCCTCGGCGCGCTCAGTTCGTTTCGTTTTTCAATTCTGCTTATTTAATTTTTTTAATGAACATTTTGATATATGCCGTCATTATGTGCACAAATATTGAGTTTTTTATGATTGGGTATTTTAGGACATATTATTATAGGTGGAAAATCCATCTGATGTAAAAAGGTTGCTCAGCCCTGGTTGTAACTGCTATAGAAGTCATGGCATATATTCAGGCTGGTTTATGTTATCGTTATACGAATAGATAAACAGATGCCACACTTGCGACGTTCTTTCGTCATATTTTTTATATTTTCTCCCCAAAATTACAGTATTATGTCCTGCTCCTATAGAGTTTGAATATTTAACTTTGTCATATACGTATAATGTTATAATATATTTTAATCACATCTGCAGGCACTAAAAGTATATTTAAACCATATCTTTCGGATTTCCGGCTGACAGAAAGGTAAGCAAAAAAGCATACGTATGTTTGCAATCATGAACCATGATTTTATGTTTTCAGAACGTGGTCTTTTTCTATGTATCAAAACAGGAGGTTTTTGGTTTACTAGGTTAATACAGTGATACGATGAATAATAAATTATTATCTTATAATGAAATTTTAATTATATTGTAAATTTAGAAATGTGCACGCTTTATTAAACGAAAAATAAAATTTTTTCGTCTATGATAATCTGGTAACTGAATTAAGTTTTAAAATGTGAAAGATGTTAATTCTTTAAATCGTTTTTCAATTTTTGAATAAAGTGAAGAATTACGAAGTTTTCATACTGAATTTTCATATTCATCTCGCCAGATATTTTCAAAATCGGCAATGGTCAACTGGCAGGTATTTTTTGTAGTGTAAATTTAAAACTTACAAATTTTTTAAAAAACACTGGCTTATTATTAGTTAATTGTAAATAAACAAACCTTCAATACATAGATTTAATCTGCTTCAGCTTCAAATCCACTACTAAATTTTGTAGTGATGTCTAAAAATGAAAATGTCAATAAAAGCTAAATTGCAGTGCATAGTTGCATAAAAACAAAGCGAGTCATTACTGAACTGAATGAACACTATTTTATCTCATTCATCAGGAAGCTGTAGATATTTTAATTGCTCAATAAATCGTGTATATTTTCTCTCGCAATCGCCTTGATTAATCACAAGATGTCCACCTAGGCAACTTATTGGGAATTCTAGTTGTTATCTTAAAAGCAAGATAAGCCAATAACTTCGCGAGAGAAAGAGCAATGTAATTCTAGTTGAACGCTTTGCCTTAATCGTCAGTTAGTTTTAATTTAGTTGATCAGAGGTGTTGGTCTAAGTCTGGTCTATCGCAATGGATAGTGAAAAAAATAATTTTAATTTCCTTTCACAAAGTGAGTGCGAGGAAGTCCTTCGTAATGCAACAAATAGGCTATCTAAAAAGAAAATAGTAAATTTTGAAATAGTTCCCGTCGCGGACGAGATTTTCGGTTTTCTTGGGGATTATTTTCACTTAAAAATTACAGCAAAAGATGTAAGTTATCTCATCTCAACAACAAGTTAAGTACTTAATTTAAAGCGCAGCTAATTGACGTGACAAAATAAAAGCTCTTTACATAGCTGCATTGCAAGTATTTGTTAAGCTATTTCAAAATTTATTTAGTAGGTATATGTTTCTTTAAAAATAAATTTGTTAAAATTAATTGACTTTGTGTGATGTTTTATTTGATAGGAAGTTAGCCCTTATGTGGAGTTGCTCGACTTCTTTGTTAAAAAGGCTCCTGTGTTTAAAGAAAATGAGGACAATTATGTCGAACGAATGCAAGTTTTTCCTAAGGAATATACTATTTACTCAGAAATCTTAAAAGAAATGGAAAAATACCGTAAGTTGGAAAATATAATCTAAGTTTGCTATAGGAAAATAAAATTGAGATAAATTTGTTTTTATAGAACCTAGCACATGGCACCCACAGTGTTACTACGCACGCAAAGATCTTCTTGTCATGGAAGATTTATCGAAGCTCAACTACAAACATCTAGCCATAGACGATCTTTTCTCACTAGATCATATGGAGTTGGCTTTAAAAAGTTTAGCTTCATTACACGCTGGCAGTATTATAATCGAAGAAAAAACTGGTATTAATTTAGGAAAAAAATATAGTGAAATGCTCCAAGACATGATTACCGAACCAAACAATGATTGGCTTGATATCGGCTATAAAGTAAGTTTACATTTAATAAATTCTAACTGAAAACTTTTATATAGATAGTATGAATTTTTCTTAATAGACAATAATAGCAGTTGCATCCACACTACCAAAATTCCAGAATAAGGCAGCACAAAAATTCATTTCAGACGATTATATTAAAAGCCGGGAGAAACTAGTTAACATCTTAAAAGAATCGCGCGGATATCGACAAGTGCTCGGACACCGTGATTTATGGGTTAAAAATATCCTCTTTAAGTATGAGGGAGAAAATGCTAATCAGCCAGTAAACTGCGCTCTAATAGATTTCCAAATTTGCTGTTACTGCCTGCCTGCCCATGATGTTCTGCAATTAATTTATTTAAACAGCAACAAAAGTTTTCGTGATGCTCACTTAAGTTATTTACTCGATTTTTACTACGCTTGTCTCAGCGAACAATTGCAATCCGCGAAGATAACCGCTGACGCGATTATGACCAAGGATGAGTTTATCAAGAGCTGTGACTACTCGAAATTGTTTGGGATAACAATTGCTGCTGTTTACACACAAATGATACATCTTCCAGATGGTTGCATTCAGAATTTGAAGAAGAATGATCCTGAGAAATTTGTTCACTATGTCCTGGTTGACCGCACAGATTTCGTTTTTAGCAACATGAAAACTAACGAATTTTACAAGAATCGAATGGTCGAATATATTGAAGAAGCTGTTGAATACGCGATGGAGATTTGTTAATTTATTTATTAGATTTTTCTTTTGTAATTATTTTTATTATTTTTTATAACATTAAAATATGTATAAATTAAAATATTATATTTTAGTATAAAATAATGTAAATATATGCATCTTTTACAAAATTACCACTAGGTACTTACAATGTTTAATTTTGCATCTGGTTTTTACTATATTTGTTTTCAGAGTACAATTTGTACTATTTTCCATTAAACATTCCATAATTTATTCAATACACTTTTCGAATTTCAAAACTGACCTTTTTCGAATCAGACTGGTCGAATCGAAAATATGGACTTGATTGATCTTAAAATATTAGAGTGCAAATTTTAGACTAGGAGAAAAATAGTGCAATAGTCCTTGCATAGTTTTTTAGAAAATTTTAGATAAGACTATCGCTAGTATTCTGCAATCTTTAAAAACTACTTTTTTATCTCTATATTATTGTCTAACAGTTCCTCGTCTTCTTTATTATATAAAACTTACAAATTCGTTTGCAACGTACTTAGATAAATCGAACTCAAAGAAGTATTTTTAACTAGTCGACTGGAAAAACTTTGTATGTAAATGCATCCTTATAAATAATTGCATGTAAAGGGGCATAACGAAAAAATATTTATTAATAATATTTACACAATTAAATGTGAAGGCATAGTCATTAAATAATCCATGATTTCTTCACAACACTCCAAAAGTCTGTTTCGATATTTCGCATGTTCTTTCATCTGATCAAAAATAATTTCATCACGATTAACAGTCACAAAATGCATATAACCCTCAGGATCCTTCAATTTGAAATCACTTAAAAATCCTTGAGGAAGATGAGCCAGTTGAGTGAAAATCGAACTTAAATTTAGAGGTAAAATTCGAACATAATCGCAGCTTTTAAGAAAGTCTTCCCAAGTTATATGATGATTAATTTCAATTTTCGCCATTTCCAATTCTCGACTAAGGCAGTTGTAATAGAATTTTAGCAGATCGTTGATGTGAGTCTCTCGAAAAGTACGTCCTGTATTTAAATAAATAAACATCATCACATCAGCCGCTGGTGGACAATACCTCGCGATTTGAAAATCTACAAGCATACAATCAACTGGAAACAGATTTGCTTCATCGTACTTGTAGAGGATATTTTTAAGCCACAAATCTCGGTGGCAGACAACATTTCGATAAACGTTCGATGTGTCTCCAACTTTAATCATTTGATTTTTGCATTTCATAAATTCTTCTAATATAAATTTCTGTGCAGAAGAATTTTGATACTTGGGCATTGAAGCTGCAATCGCTTTTGTAGTCTGTAAAAAAAACTTGTTTACTGATCATCATAAATTTTGTTACGAAAAATATTTTACCTGGAGTCCAGCATGGAGCCATTCAGATTGAGTTGTTACAGTAGACTCTTCAAGGAGATTCCCGAATTTTTCACCTATATTAACTCCCGTGTTCACTTCAAAAATAATGCTATTTGCATGCATTGCTGCTACACGTTCTAGTGTAATTTTTAAGTGTTTAAGAGAAAAACATTCGTCCAATTTTGGATGTCTATAATTGAGTTTTGTTAAGTCTTCCATGATTAAAAGATCTGGTCGAGCATAATAACATTTAGGATACCATTTAAGAGAAACGTCTGAAATAAAAAATAATAATTAAATAGGATTATTCAAATCAATTAGTTTTTAAACATACGAAACTTATCCATTTCTTTAAAAAGTGTTGTATACAAGCCAACTTCTTTTGGAAAAACTTTTAGATTTTCGACAAATTTTAAGTTTTCTTCGTCACCAAATACTGGAAGAGTTTTCAAGAAATATTCGTATTTTCCGATATGCTGGTTTTGTGTCTAAAATGGAATTAATTAGATGCCGAAGTTCGAAGTTGTAATAAATTAGTACAGCCTAGAGAGAAGTTTGTTTTCATTTTTCTAAATTACCATTTCAGCATGGATAGTAAGATGAAAGTACTCCCCGAGCATTCCAGACATTTCCGTTGAAACAGGATCTAATTTAAAACTAATTATGCTAATAGCACTGTTTACATCACAAGTATTTCGTACAATTTCAATACATTCATTTAAACTTATAATTTTTAAACTATTATTATGACCTTCCATTTTTGTTAAGCGATTAATAGTTGGTAGATATATCTGGAGAAGATGTGAAGATACTGCGAAAAGCTACTGAATCTAATTTCTACGAACAGGTTGATCTTCTTACAAAAATAGCTATCAAGTCGATTATCTTGGCTGCAAAATAGACACAACATAATTTTTAAAGCAAATATTTAGGTGAGAGCTGAAAGAGATTGACAACTTTTTCTCTTTACTGCCGTCTACATACATGAAGCGCAATAAACATTTTTAAGAAGTCTAAAGACGCAAGACTAAGCAATCGTCATAATTTTAGTTATATAGCAGAGATCAGCAAATCTGTCTACATGATAAAATTGGTATCATATTTGAACTGTTGTTTTTGCTTGTTGTCAACGATGACTTTTTAAAATATTATGCACGCTTTTATACAAGGCTTCTTTGGCAAACAGAAGTAATAAAATATGTAGTAGCGCTCTTACTGTAGGATCAACACTTGTTTGTATTTCTCAATCCCATTATATATTAATTGCATTTTATAATACTATTCGAAGAAAAACAGAAAAGTTGGCTATTGTGGTTTTATAAAAACAATTACTTCTTATAGTCTAAAGAATAAAATGAAAACGAAGATTTCTTTCGTTAAATTGAATTTCAAGTTGTTTATCGACGTAATTTTTTTAAAATATATTTTTAAAATATTTTTTTTTTCTATATTAGGCTCTTATAATCTTGGCTATATTAGATAGATAACCTATGTATTTATCAATCTTCAAATATTGGCATATTCATAAAATACAATTGAATTGTTTATAAAACATTTGTATGTGTATAGTAACCTCTATTATTATTTTGGTATTTTTCAATAGCTCGTTTATCGCGAAATAGAATGATCCCTTGATTCGTTTTTAGTTTTAAACTATACACTCTAATTTTTTTCTCACTAGACTATAGTCTCAACTTAGAGTTGCTTTCCTAGATATGTAGTTCAAAATCTAGTGAAAATTAAATTTATAATTATATAAATAAATAAAAAATAAATAAAAGCGAATCACTAAAATTATATTGTAATATTAATTTCCTGTATTTCTAGTTTAGTTAAGTGGTCTTCTAGTAAATATAACTAGAAGGACAGGTATTTTTACTTGCTTTACTCGTAAAGTTCATCTGTAATCTAGGAAAATTTACTAAAGTATCTAGTGTTAAGTTCTGGTTGGTTTTTCTAGAAATTCAGTGAATTTCACCAGAAATACATTATATGTATATGGTACAACTGATATTGGAGTAACTTTTGAGTGGATACTGAGAATTCAATAAAATTAAGTGGACCAACTAAATATAATGGGGCATTTATATTACACTCAGTTAAATTAAATTAAAAGAACATTCAGTAAATATTGCGATCCACAAAACAACTTCCAGATTATGGTGTGAATTTCACTAGAATTGTAGTTAGAAACTACATACTTCAATATTAGTGTTTTTGACAATGTGCGAGAAATTCAGTTTTAATGAAATAACTTTCCAGAATTTTCAGATAAATTTAATGAAAAATAATTAAAATAATTTACTAGAGCCAATCTAGGTAAATTTCAGTAGAAGAAATTTTTTAGTATGTACTTATTTAATTTATAGCTAATCCTTTTGGTTAACAGATTTTCGTAATTAAAGTGAAAAGCACCTTTTTAAGAAAACCAAAAACGGCAACAACGACAGAAAGTCGGAGCCGGTAACTAATTATAAATTATAAGGTGCTAGCCTGTGTGAAGAAAATTAAAGCATATGCGTTTTCACCAGGCAAAAGGCGACAAAAATAACGCGCCTAAAATTTAGGTCCTAAATATGGAACTTTCCGGTAATAAAGGATTTCAGGAGAGTCATAAAAAAAAGGTTCGCTTTGAGCCACAATTAAGGTACTGTGGCCTGCACATAATTTTAAAATTAAATTTTAGTCACTGTTCGGTCAACCTTTGTAGATGAGGTTTTTTATCTTTATGCCACCCTAAGGCTTTTTCCTCAATTTTTATAATAATAAACGAAAGATAATAAAACGCAAATCGTGTGTTTTAATTAAAATATACCCGAAATCACCATTCCTTAGGGACCTGCCTGCCCGTCATCGAATCCAGTGAGGACCAACGGATTTTGAGATAAAAGCGTAACCAGAAGACAGGAACAAAAGTAGGAAGCTTAACTAAAATAAAATAATTAAAAAATCAATCATTTTATTCATCTCTAACTCTTTATTTATCTGAAATTAATTTTTTTAAGGGATGTGGTGTACTAATATAATAAATACATATGTATGCTGTAACCTTAAGAAGATTAGGGTCATTGCACCATAAATTGAGATTACATGTTTACATCTCATCTATCTCATTTATATTATCTATTCCACTTACATTATGTGTTACGTATTACCGATATCTGTTGATTCCAAATCTATTCAATTTTACAAGTTTTAATCTGTAACCCAAAATTTTCAGCGATAGCTAGTTATCTCTATATATTTTTGTTTAAAAAACCTGTTGAAATGAGTCGATTAATTATTTATTGTAATTACATATTTGGCTACCAGGAGTTGATTAACCCCAATAAAGGGATCTGAAACCTGAAAATAAATAGCTTATAACTTCTGTCAGCCGGTATTTTATTATTTTTTTATATGACAACACAAAACAAGATACCATGAGATTCCTGTTAGTAAGACAAACAAATATTAAATTGAATTTGCTAGCATTTGATAAGACTAATGGGATATACTACTTATCATTTCTGCTCATGATAAATTTATTTTCTTCGCGACTGTTAGGCCATTCGTTAGGAAACCTTGATGTTGATTGCAGTTAGTTGTGCAATGTTTTAATGTTAAATATAATATTAATAAAAGAATTTATTTAAAATGATGGAGAACAACAATAATCAACAAGTGATTAGTAAATCTGAGTGCGTTGAAGTCCTAAGGAATGCACTTAATCGGCCAAAAAGTGAAATTGATTTAATCAGTTTTAAATTAGATCCTGTCGAAAAGGAAGTTTTGGGTCTTTTGGGGGAGTATTTTAATTTGGTCATATTCGCGAAAATTGTAAGGTAACAGTGTTTTTGAGTTGAACAAAACGTTAATACATCTCTTTTCTCTCCACAAGGGAATTAATTTGCAATTGGAGAAATTCGAGTATTTTATAAAGACAATTCCTTCACATGGCGCTCATACGAATTTTATAGAAAAATTAAACGTATTTCCTAAAGAAACTGAATTGTACACGACCCTTTTCAAGGAAATTGATAAATACGGTGAGATTGGAAATGGTGCAATAGTGAAAGGATTTTTTAAATATAAAATTTATTTTATATCCAGAAACGTGGAAATGGCATGCAGATTGCTACTACGTGCGCCCAGATATGCTTGTCATGGAAAACTTAAGGAAATCGTACTATCGCCACAAAAATGACGATGAATTTTTTTCGTTAAACCATTTAAAAGCTGCAATACGCCGCCTGGCGGAAATGCATGCAAGCAGTATTATTTTTGAAGAGAAGACTGGAATTAATATTGGAAAAAAATATGCTCATTTACTTGAGGAAAAGTGTATTTGCGAAGACTCCGAATGGTTCGATGTTGGACTTAAGGTACTCAATATTTTCATATGATAATAAAATATAAAAATTTATTTATTTTTCAGGTAATTCAGCAATTTGCAAAAACTTTGCCGAAATTCCAAAATGATGCAGCTCAGAGATTTATTTCGGAAGAATTCATGAAGTACAAAATTAAAATGATAGATGTGGTGCAAACATCCAAAAAATATAAAAATGTTCTGTGTCACCGGGATATGTGGGCAAAAAATCTCCTTTTCAAATATGACGAACAGGACCCAACACTACCAACTGACTGCATGTTGGTTGACTTTCAAATATGTTCTTATAGTCTTCCAGTGCTTGATTTACACCATGTAATTTATGTTAACACATGTAAAAAATTTCGAGATGCTCACATGGATGAGTTGCACAGATACTACTACGATTGCTTCTGTAAAGAATTGAAGCCAGCGATGATTAATGCCGATGATTACATGACTTGGAATGAATTTATTGAAAGTGCTAAATATGTAAAAATATTAACCGTCACACTTTCTGCAATTTACACACAATTTGGTTGCTTACCTGAAGAGCTTTTAACTAATTTTATGAGAAATGACCCAGACGGATTCATTCATTGTGTTACTGTGGAACGCTACGAGTTCGTTCGTAATCACATGAAAGTAGATAAGGCATATGCAAATCGAATGGTCGAGTGCGTTGAAGAAATTATTGAATATATAATGGCAATTCACAACAAACATGTATAATAAAATTCATATGCAGGCATAAAAACGGGTTTGGCATGATTAGTTTTGTAATTTTATAATTGGTTGACAGTATTACTTTGTATCTATAAATAAACAATTATTCTTGTAATTATATTTTTAATTTGATTTTTAATTAAAATATGAACTATTTTGTTTGTTTGGTATAAGTGAGCAAATTAGATCTATATATATCTCTATTATTAAATAATATATAATATATTATTATATATTACATATTGTTTTCGACTAGAGCTTAGTCTGATATAAAATTAAGATACATATAAGTGCATCACAAACAAGTAGATTTTAAAAATCAATTTATAGTTACCGAATCTAAATTGAATGACTATGTATCACATTCTCAGATGAAGTTTATAATCCAAAAGACCTAAGTTCAGTATCCAAACCTAAATGAATATTTCCATAATTATAGGGTAAAATAAATAGATAGAAAGATAATGTTAAAAAAAATCGAATCAAGATTCAAATTTTCTTGCATAAAGATTTTTACTATCTGGTTTCATTTTAAATCTCTGCGTGAATCCAATGGAAATGGTAACTTTTTTAAAGCAGAATTAGTTAATTTAAAAACAAAATATGTAATATTTACTTTTATATTTGTTTTAAAAATGAAATTATTTCTGTTTTTATTCCACGTAATTTTTATTTATGATAAGATCGGGAAAACGTGTTTCGTCTTATTAGATTTATAAATTTGTTCCTAAGCTCTACAGTCGATTTTATATTATCGAATTATCGTCAATTTTATTTAAAGTATTATTTAAAAAATTATTCAGTTGTCTTTGGGTTTCCATGCACCTATACCCAAGTAAAGATATGCTCTAGATAAGGTTTTCCAAAGTTAAAAAGATAATTTTCTAAACAAATATTTATTAAATTTATTAAATTTAAGGATTGCGATTTGTCTGATAGTTTGATTTCAATTTCTTCCTTCAGTAACTTTTTGAATTTATTTATTGGGACTGAAGGAAATAGGCTACAAACATTAAAATATACTAGTTTTGCGTTATTATAATAACCATATTTTGCATTATTACTTATTATATTTTTGAATATTTTGGCTTGGAACTGATAATCTCAGGTATCATTTTATTTAATATTTTCTTTTATGCAAGACCATTAAACGATGCCAAGACTGCACAGACTCCACTTTGATGTATGTATTTTAGAAAAGCCATAAACTATAGGTACAATGGCTATATTTTAGGAAGTACATATATCTGTTATATAAATATGTTTTTGCTTATACTGAATTGCTGTAAATTTAAAATAAATATGTAATATGTAATATGTATGTAGGTGTAAGGAAACGAACATTTAACAACTATGAACAGATTATTTGAATAATCATCAACTAATTGTAAAGAAATTAAAAGCAGAGTTCAAGAAATATTTATACCGCATAAAAAAGTTTGTTGTTACCAAGTGCCATTACAACTGACGTTAATTCGCAGTAAAAGGTGTAATTAAGTTAATACCTTAATTACGCCAATAATAATTAAACCAAAATCTAAGGAATGAAATTACGCGTCGCGCAAGATTCCGCTTGAAAGTGGCAGCACTAATTTTCTCACCTTGCGACAACCTGGCCATTAACTACCCCTTTCAGGTGAATTGTTTTCCTCAGCTTCGAATGTAAACATTTTGCCAGGTAAGTTGGCTTACGATGCGACCATGTGCTCCCCGATTTAAAGCGCATGCTGCGGACGAAAGCTTTGGGAGCACTTTGGGGGAGCTCATTTTCAACCCTGCTGTTTTGCAGCTTTTACGGGAGCTGAACGAATTAGTCTCAGAGGAATTGCCGATCAAAACGCGTATAAAAAATTCGCAGTCGTGAGATAAATTTTGAGATATTTACCCTGTTTGTTTGCCAGAAAAACGAACAGCGCCGAATGCTACGTGCGAATTAACTAGGTCACGAAAAGTGCAAACTGGCAATTGAGCCACCGACTAATTCGCGGCAGCATTGAGTTCAAGTGGTGATGTAAAACCGTGAAAAGTAAAACCCTTCGTACCTCTATCAAAAAATGTAGGTATACAGGGTTAATACTGCCCTTAGTCACTTAACTCTAGCCCTTCCTTCCCCACTGTCGCGCCAGTCCGGGACTTGGATTAGCCCCGTGGAGTGCATTTCATAATATAAAAAAATCGATAGATTTAGTTTAAGTGAACAGAGGTAGAAGCTAGAAGCTAGAGCTTTCCTTTTGTTCGCAGCCGCAATCACTAATTTCCATTACACCAGTTAGACCCCCATTTACACGCCCTCGACTCCCTTCTGCCCAAAAGATCCGTACCGCCCCATAAATCAGTTCAAATCACGCGACTACCGCGCCCCCAAAATGCGCGGCCTCGTTTAATTTGTGCGCCTCATTAAAAACGCGATTTCCTCAAATAGCCCTCAATCTTTAGTATACAAAAAAAAGGGAAATCACTTTGCATTTTACAGGGCTGCGGACGCAATTCCCCAGGGATGTGGCGGCAGGTGGTCCTTTGGGGTTGTTATCCTCGTTTACGTGATGGCCTACAATGAGACCAGTGGCCCGACAGTCGTTTTCTCAACCTTCCTGGCGGCTATCTATGGACTTATTTCTGGTGAGTATTGTCAATTTCGATTTTGATAGTCTGGTCGAATGATGAATGAACATGACATCGACTCCAACTCCTCGGAACGGGGGTGTATGTATACTTAGCACGTCTCTGTTTGCTTGCAATGTCATTCAGGACGTTCTGAAGGGAGGGAACAGAAGAAAAAAAATACAGGCCTAAGACGAGACAGTCGCCGCCTACCCTCCTCACCACACTACCCTTAATGGACTTTCTTCAGTTCATAAAGTTGGGTTCCATGAGTAGCTTTTAAGGCGTCTAACAACTAATCGTCGTGACTTTTTACACGGAACAGCTCACTCTTGTCCCTCTAGCTACTTGGCATTTTTAGCTGGTGATAATTTTTCCATGAGACAACAAACACTAAAAGACGATCTCTTTATAATTGTTCTTTAATTTTCTCATTATCACTGTTGTGTAAGAATGATACTTTAATTAGTTTTCACAACAAGTAATTATTTGAAATGGACAACAGTCTGTCCCTGTATCTTTCGAAATTTATATCAATTATTTCGTAATCCTCTTTTTGTAATATTGGAAAGAAAAAGTAATCTAAAGATCAGAAACATGTCACTCAAGATCGTTATCATATCAACACAGATTATTGTGTAATATAATAAGCTCCCTTTTCAATCGAATTTTTATTTATCCACACATACATATGTATGTAGGTATAAAGGATATATGTATGTACGTCCAATTATTATGAATTTTTTGGCCATTTTGTGTTAAAAAATATGGTACTCGAAGAAAATGTACCATAATGATATAAAATTTTAAATACCCAGAAAATAATATTAATTGTAAGCACAAGTTTATTTAAAGATAATTCGGTATTACCTAATTAGTTATTGCTGGAAAGTCTGTGTTTTAACTACTTTATTTATACGAAAATTACTATAAATAAATATATATGTACATATGTATGTATTTAGTTCAAAAGAGCTATTTTTTCGGCTTTCATAAACTATTCAACCATAAACACTCTAAAAAACATCTCACATATCTATTTTATTTATGATTTTAAAACATATTTCGTCGCACTAGAACTTTCTTTCAAAACATAATTATAATATTATTGAATTAATTTTTTTTTTAAACCGACCATAAAAAATTGTTTTATTTATAGAAATCGGTTGGATTCTTAAAAACGCGTTTAAGATTTCGATTCAGGTTCAACTAAAACCCATATTATTTTCTTATATATATAGATTTATAAAAATTTTCATTCTTATTTTTATAAATGTAGACTGTCGAGCGTGGTACAGTTTTATGTGACCTCAGTTCGATAGATTCTGCATTGAAAATCTCAAAATAAGTATGAAGTATTAATTTACTTTATGGAAGTTTAGTTATTTTAGTTTTAGTAAATAAAGGGGGTATTCCTATAATGTTGCATCTAAAATAGGGGTATTTTTAGAAGGTTTTTAATATATTATTAATCAGTGCAGATGTCGCTATCGTCCCTAGTTTAAATGTTTCTATTGAAAAAAAAAAAATTAAAATGGCATGGTTTTGAATTCGGAGCAACGAAATGTGAGCTCTTTCTTAGTAGTTTTTTATTTAATCGCTACGGGCGATAGACCTACATATGGAGGTTTATAGAATAACATATTAAGATCTGAGTCCAATCGGTTCAATAGTTTTTTCTAATCGCCTACGTAAGTTCGGAAAATATTGTTTTAAAGAAAACGCATTTTAAGTTGGTATGAGCAAGCGGGCCCGACCACTCGTTGACTTTAATTCGCTATAAAAGCCAAACTTATAGGAATATTGCAATGACATTTTCCTGGTATAGTATTATTAGATATTATATTATGGTATTTTTAAAAGTACGAATTGAAATATGTAAAGAAAATCGATTTTTTCAGTATTTATTTTGAGAGCACATCCTTGAATTTAAATAATATCACTAACGTATAAGAAGTACAACTTTTTTTTCTAATTTAATAGACTTCAATTTGAATGGGGACTAATTTAAAACAAAAACGTTTAAATGAGCTATTTGCGTTTTTAATTTTTACGCTTCCTTAACTCGGAATGAAATGCGGTCCCATAGACCTGTAAAAAATTCTAATTCAATGTACATATTAAAAAAATACGGCCTTTGAAGGCTCATTGACTATAATTAAAACCTATAGATTACTTCCCTTTGAATTAGAATCTTGAAATATGGCATGATAGAAGTAATTCTACACCCTATATAAGGGTACGTGACCCTCGCAGGTACCAAAAATAATTCGATTTTTCTTATACATACATATATACTGAATTTTAAAATTGTTTTCATTTTTTACACTCGATAGGTACAACGATACGATAGAAATCTACATAAGCAATTAATATCTAAGGGTTTTTCCCCTCTAAAGCCTATTTGGTTTAACTATATGTACAAAAAAAATAAAAAAATCGAAACCTTATTAGCTAAAAGCATCCCAACTCAAGGTAAAGTGTCCTCTATGAAGCAAACAAACAAAAACATCTGCCACCCCCGCAGTAAGCTACGAGTAAAGCGCAACGCTTTTGATACCTTCCGGATGTTATCTGTATTTTATCGACTTTTGATGTTTTTATCAAACGCCTATTTTTAGCCGTGTGCAAAAGTGGCGTCAGACACCTCCAAATCCCCTACATTCGCGCTAGCAACAAATTTGACTTCATGTGCCTCTTCCTGGCCACGTGGATGGATGCCCTGGCGATTTTGGCGGCGTGTGGGGCGATCGCAAGGACCCTGAGCACCTGCCTGGACACGATGACCGGGGGTCTTGCCAGGATCTTAATTTTAGGTAAGTGTCGACCTTGAAAAATTTGATTGCCTATTAAGGAGGCGTTCCGAAGGTAGGAACTCTCCACCTAACGAACCTTGGCCGGATGTCCTGGGAGTCACTGTCGTGTTCCTCGTTACGGGCATGTTTATGTTGGGATTAGAGGTAATTAAGACCTAACATATATTGCGAGGAGTCTGATAGTTTCGCAAATTTAATTAGAACACACGAGCGTTCAGCGTTTTGATGACTTTCGGAACAGTCGGACTGGGAATTATCCTCAGCACAGTTTCGTTCATTAATGGAACTAGCCTCGAATGGGACAAGGACTATTTCCTTCCAAATGGATTCAGCAGTGTGGGTGGACGTCTGCAAATATTTGGTAGACGACTAATTAATTTTTAATGCAGTTCCTGACAGCAGCTGCTTTGGGTGTCTTTGCTTATCCCGACGAAATGCCTAACAAACAGGGATGGAAGAAATTAATGGGGGTCCTTCTGTTGCTCCTGGTGTCCTTGTCCATGATCCTTGCAGCTGGATGCCTGTCCACAATTGTCCACCTTCAGTAAGTTAAAATCGTTTCTCTTATATCATCATGAACAGATGAAATTTATTTCTATATTTTATTGTATGCAGAGAAGGCAGGGACTACACAGCTGTCCCCATATTCCTGGTTTTAGAAACGGCAGGCTTTCAGAAATTGATTCCAGCCGCAGCGTGCCTTTTACTTTTGTCCTCGTCGGGGGCATTTTTAGAGCTTTTTCCCGAGCTATACAACATAATAGTTCGGCTAGCAACATCCGAGTGGAAAATTTTAGCAAGGCAAATCAGCTATGAAAGCCCGGACAGTGGGAATCCTGTTTTAGCTATTTTTATTGGAGGTAAGATACCACTTTTTTTATGCATTATATAAATATACTTTAAAATTAATTTTACATTTTACAGGTAGTTTATGCGCTATGTTAGCATTTGCATGCCCAATGCAAAATCTGACTCACATGCTGGCAGCTAGCCACATTTGTGCTGGAATTTTAAGAGCCTTCTATTGGCTTTATTCGCCGTTTAGGCCGAAATATATTCAACAAACTTGTAAGTAAAAGGCATTTCTCATTCTACTTCTTTTATTATATAAATCTATTCAATATTTAAAACGACCTCGTCCAAATCCATTTTCAAATTAAATTCTGCGATTTTTATGTACCTAATTTAGCATAAAGGCAAATTAAAAGTGTTACAATCCTTATAAACCTATTTATTTTCGTTTGTAAATTGCAGGTGATTCAAATTTATCGTACAGTCGACTTTCAACAGCTCCCCCACCTCAAAGTACAAGCTCACGAAAGAGGAGCATATGGAAATTTAATGTACCTGTCCAAAATACAATCAGAAAATCATTATCGAATAAAAAATTGACGACAAAAAAAGAAGTAGAAAAAGAATGGCTTCTCTTAGGTGAGCCATCTTCACCGTGTCCAGTTCCACGTGATAAAGATGTTGAATCTTGCATATTATCTGATACAGAACCCCAAGTGAGTGTTGTTATTATTTTTTATTGTATCATGTTAAATTATAAATCGTATTATCAGGCATCAGATTTTGAGTATGCTGAAAAGGCTGAAAATTCGGAATCAGACACTTCAACGGATATTGACGCTGTGGTGGATGAGTATAGGCAGAAAATTAAGGTAAGATTAACAGGAGTTTAAAAAGTTCAAAATACTTCAAAATTACTCTATAAAATACAGTCGGTATGTACATACCATTAAAATTTCTTCATGTCTGTCTGTATCTCAAAAAGGGTCTTAGCTCTGAAAATTTATAAATTTATTACTACGATACAAAAGCAAATAAAGCAAATCGTGTTAAAACATAATTTAGACTCCAAATAACTAGTAAGAAGTTATGAGCATACAAAGTTATTTGCATGGGTATCCTCTTCTAAATTTCAACTGTTTTCAAATTGTTCGAATATAATTATTTAAAAAAAAGCGTGAACCTACATAAGGAAATTTTTGCAGTCACTAAATAAATAAAGTTTGATAATAACGACGTTTCGAATTAAAAGGTATACTTCTTTAAAGACAACCAGTCCATAAGAATATATAGAGGAGATACTTTTTCCTTAATGTTAGACCACAACCCGATGTGCATTTTGATGCTTTTAATGATTTTCGAGAAACCACCCTCATTATTTTCACTTTTTTAAGCCCTAAGTAAAAGCTAAGTCTAGAATCAAATTTATTGTCCCTGAAAGAATATGGAGTATTTTTCTTAAGAGTACTTTCTTTTTATGAAACATTAGATTGATAGATTTTTCAATGCTTGATTAAGGTCACAACAGCCGGACCTATGGAGAAAGCAATTCGTGTGCCTTCAGTAGCTTCGTGGAGAGTCACAATATTAGCCATAGTAGTGATTATTTTTGGAATATTCCTAACAGTGCTCGGATGTGCACTACACCTTATACCAGCATATGCAATAGGACTTACAGGTGACCTAAATCAAATTAAATAAAATTCGTAGCTTTAAATAACCAAAGACCTATTTCAGGCCTCGTCATTGTAAGCATAATGATGTCATTCATACCAAAATACGTTGGAAACATAACCAACATATCCCCCATAATTTGCACTATCGCAATGACCTTGGGGTCACTGCTTTTATCTTCATGTCTAGCGCAATCCTGGCCCGCGATAATTTTTTGGCTAACTTCTGGCGTCATCATAGCGATCCGATGCGATGCTTGGTGCTGCCTGTGCCTGGAACGCCCGACGCCGCACCAAATCATCCCAAGTGTGTCCGGGAAGACGGCAATCCGCATCCCGCGGCCTCCAAAGGGCTTCGTTATCCCGGGAAGGATCCAAGGGCATAGATGACACATGGACTCGTCCGAGAGCGACATTTTTAACGATGACACCGCGGAGGAATGGACAGACTGATCCCAGTATTAAGAACACCCATAAAATCGGAAATATTTTTGTGATCTCTACTTGTCGCTGATGTCGAAAACGTTACGTGACCGTGATACGTTTCGTGTAAATTTGTGCTTTGTACCAGAGGTAGGTAAAACATGTCTTGTTAATTATATTGAGAGATTTATTCTAAACGTTTTAAATCAAAAAGAAAAAAAAATGTAATATCTTTGCGCAATAAAGAGGTAATATACTGCTCAATGCTTTTGTTATATTTCTACTTTTCTATTTTAAACTCGATTTGTGCTCGCCAAACAATGAGTAAAAACAATTATGAGGTCAGTTGTTGGGTTGCTCGTTTTGCTTAAGCTTGCATACCCAAAAACCTTAAATTGATGTTCATACGAAAACCAGACTGCAATTTCGCCTGGTTTGGTTGCATGATCGCTTTTTATTTTACATTTGTGTTCTTGTCTTTTTAATGCCAGAACACAAAGGTCCATAAAACGGAAATCGACTATTGTGTACCTTCCGGAGGGTTTTTATTTTTATATTTACGGCGATGGGTTTTCAAAATTCGAAACTTGCTGGAACAATAAGTCGAGTCGGTCTATAAATAACTCTCGAAATCCAGAAATTCCAGAATAGGCTAATAAAAGCGGAAGAAAGCGAAATTACTCCAATTTTTGTGGATAAGCTACTTTCTAGTTAAGAAATCCAAAAAGTAAGACTTAGGTTTAAACCAGAATTTGTGTTTTTGGGTAATTAAGTCAGCTCTGAAGTTCTCACAAGTTTTACCTACATTCTGATCAATACAAATAAAATTAGATATGTGGTTATTTTGTTGTATCGCTTATTTCAAAATTGTCAGTCTTGGACTCGAATAGGTTTAGTAGTAGGTCTAGTAAATTTATTTCCGAAAAACACCATCATTTTATTTTTATATAAAATTGTTCTATTTACAAAAAGTTCTCTCTGCCGAATTTTGGTGACTGATAACAGATGGATTTTTCTATACATTTTCAGTAATGATATTTATTCCAAAAAAAATCCCCTTTGTTGTTGATAATTAATTTATTTTAATTGTACATTTTGTCGGCATAAACCTTTTAAATTTTTTCTTCAACTCGACGTCCAACAGAAAACTGCAAAATTTTAAGAATTCTTTAGATGCTTTTTATTAAAAGTTCTATTACGAGTCCTTGGTCCATTTTTCTAATTTCGTGATAAAGAAAATATTTAATTTTATATTTTTTAAGTTCTTCTTGTTTTGTTTTATTGTAGTTTTAAACTATGATTGAAACAAATACATTAAAACGATGACAATTTTTATTTATTAAAATAAATAATACATTTTTATTTAGATAATAAATACTTAATACTAATTATAATTAATTTTATAAGTAAAATATTGACTATTTTACACTTTAAAGAGTTCACGCGTTGCATCTTCGCGGCAAAGTGCACATGGCGGACTTTGCGCAGAACATAAGTCCTGAAGAGCAAGTCATCTTATGGCCCTTCATGACTCCTTCTTTGGTTTTATAGCAGACGTAATAATTTAAGACCGAGGTCTGGTCAGGGATTTTGTCGCCCTCCTTACAGTAATACTTCCGTCTTTTCTGTCCATACAAAACAAAAGGACGGGACGTAGGTGTGGAAATCGGAAGATCAGACATTGTGGGCTGAACTTCGTTTATGTAGTTCGCAACCAGAATTGAAGGTTCCTGAAGACCTTGGTTGGAGGTTTCTTTAATCGTGCTGTTAATGACCTTTTGAGTCTCTAGTCGGATGAGATTCGCAAGATTCTGGGCCTGGATCGCCTCATTTCTAATGCGCTTCGCCTCCTCAAGTGCCTTGAGAGCCTCCATTTGAATCTTTCGATTGTCGGCGACTGTGAGTCTGTTGAAAAGCGCCTGCGGATTGCAAAGAGCGTAGGATTTCGCATCGCAAATTCTCGTCTGGCCGTTGAAGGCGGTGTACGGTGGGCAGGAGTACGACAAAACCTTGCCGTCTTTCTTGCTGCAGACGAAGTACTTGGTGCAGTCGGAGGTGTTCGCCTGGCGCACCGCAGCACCGCACGAGATCACCTCCAAGTTGCCTATCTCCTTCAAGTTGCCACTTAGCGTCGGAAGAATCTGATTTTTGTAGGTATCAAAACTTACGAAGCTCCCGCCCAAGTTCACGAGCTGATTTCCTCCAAGTGAGGAGATCGAGTGGATGGCTTGATCCACATTAGGCGCTAAAAGATCACTCACGATCTTTTTGTTGACACTGTTTTGAGTGGCATCTTCACTCGATTCTATTTGCTCAGCACTTTCCGGTGACGAGTAGCTGTTTGGGCGGATTTTCACTGAAGATGGTTCCATCTCCGGTAAGACGAAGGGCGATGGAAGGGAGTGAGAGTTTTGATCGTACTGCTGTCTTCCGGGAAGATCAAAGAAATTTGGCGAATTTTTAACCGGAAGTGTTGGATACCTTTCTATCGTGACCAAGTTATTCGCATTTGAATTGTCCAAATGAGGGCTTGGAGTGTAGAAAGAAGGTCCATTTTGAATAGGGTTTTCAGTGACCCCTTTATTTTGATTTTGGTAAGAATTACTAATAAACCGGTTTCCAGGATATGGAGGATAGTCGACATAGTCACTTACTTGATTTCCATAACTGTCGAAATTTTGTTGATTCCACTGACTCTGTGGTTGTTTTTGAAAATTCCCACCATTCCCAACGTGTGCTGGAATAACGCTGTTCTGAATGAGGGCAGTTGGTTTAATCCTTGAAGGATAATTTGCAACAAAAGTCGCTGACGATATTTTTTCGTATTTTCTATCGTCATCATCTTGATATTTTTGATACGTTGGAACTGGGACCGGATAGTAAAAGGGTTGGACTGACTGATAAAATCCATTATTAGGTATTACCTGACGAATATTTTGGTTTGCCACCATTTGCTTAGATAGCTCCAAGACTGTTTTAAGAGTATCCTCGGAAAAGTGGGGCTCAGCTTTGTTCCTTTCTGGATTACTGACCTCACTTGGAAGACTAAATAACACCGATCCTTCTGGACGATTTACTACAATTTGTGCATTTGAATATCCATTTGGATTTAAATTGTATTTAGAAGGACTTATGTTATGCAAAAAAACTTTATCTTTAGGACTCACTTTAACAACAGAACCACCACTCCCTGGTTGTACGTTACTAATCTTAATATTAGCCGAATTTGTTGAGTTCCTGCGGATCTTATTTAGTCGTTCTTGTTTTCGTATGATCTCTTTTATAACTTCTGGTCTAATTTTACCATCTTCGGGTATTGATTCTTTATCGTAGTCCGGCGCAATGGAATCGAATTCAGATTTCAAGTTATAATGAGCTAAAAATGCATTTAACTGATCAGGACGAAGTTCTACACTTGGTGACTCTTTACTTTGATAAGTTTGCTTTAGACCGTCGATGAGTTGAGATAGTATTTGAAGTTGGGAAGAGAATTTCGGATCTACTTTTGACTGTATTGGAAGATCTATTCCTTCTGATTCCCTAACTTCAACTTCAAACATTTCATCGGAATCATCGCCACTTGACTCGAAATCCTCCTCACTATCCAACGTCTCACTAGAGATTAGCACGTTTGAATCGGATCCACTTTTCACTTCGAAGTACTCTTTTTTTAGATCACTATTTCGCCAGTGTTCCATTTTAATGGGATCTCTCCTCTTAGGGGTTGGATACAACTCAAAACCATTGTCCTTTCTTCTGATATCATCTTCATTGTCCAAATTGCACTCCCAGTCATCTCCTGGCAAGACACACAGGCGGAGTCCAGGTTCATAAATAAGTCCTCGTTCGCACTGAGTTGGAACCCAAACATGACTCCCGGAATCCAAGACCCTACATTTATAAAAGATATCACACCGACTCTGGTGCGCCTTTGTGTCTTCGGGACATGGTTTTCCTGCAAACCATTTTTTAAAATGTTAGAAATGAGCAGAGCTTCTTAACACCTTTCTTCTTACCTTCTGAGAAGTGAAACAAAACCAAAAAGAACAAAAACAAAATATGATGAAAAGCACTCATTTTTTCTCCTCAGTGGTGGCACACGACAAATCCGAGCATGCTAAACACAAGAACTTCTTTCTTTTGGGGCAGTCTTTAAAACGATTTAAACTCGTCAACGTATGAAGGCGAAGTGCTCGGATTTTCTTAAGTTACCTCAAGGTAAATGTGCGTCTTCTGGAACTACCTGTCCGAAGAGGTGGGAATGGAAGTTGCAGTTCAAAGTTAATTAGAGTTGAACTCAGAAACGTCTGTGCATGAAAACTCTTCTCTGGGACATCTGGGGCGCTTTGTGCGTTATGAATTGAGCAAACTCCGGAGGAGAACTCTTCGGATTAATTGCGCAAATATAGAAAAATTTCACTTTTTTCTGTTTTCCATTTTTTTACGGCAATTGAGGTTTTATTTAGGGGAAATTTAGCTGCTTTTAATAGAAATGTGGAAGGTCACAAGACTTTTTTTCTAAGTTTTAGTCATCCTAATGAAATGGAAATTATTTTTGCTAATTAGCTACGTTATTATGCCATTAATTTTTATTTTATGTATGTATAGTAATTAGCAGTTTATATAATCTGCTTTTAAACGATTTAAACGCCTTTATCTACTACAAAAAACTCATTCGAAAGTTTAATGTTTAGAAATTTTAAGATATTTTTTTAAATGTCGCAATTAAAATCCTTTCTCTATTAAATAATTTTAGGAATAAAATATGCAATGCTTACATCAAAAAGAAGAATCAAAAACAGTGGTAACCTTTTAAATTAGAATCCCAAATGTTTTTTTCTTAATGTTTCAGATAATTTGCCAAAACATTTTGAAATAAATAAACATATTTTGGAGATTAGTTTTTGGGCGCTAGGTGAAGAGACGAGCCGTAATTTTAGCTGAAGATCAATTCCAAAGCAATAATATTAAGGTAAAAATATCCAAACTGAGCTTTGAAAGGCAAGCGATCCGGAAAAATAAAGCACCTGAACTTAAACAGTTCAATTTATTTGTATAAGTAAATAAGAGCGAATTTTCATATTGATAATGATGATGAAGATAAGTTTAAGTACATATAAACAATTTTTGAATTAACGTGGATTACTATTTTCATATTTCTTTTATAGGAAAACAAAAATGCTTTTCATTGCAAAATGTTATCACATTTATTAAATAAACTCCTCAGTTGCTCAAAGAAAAATATAACACATTTGCAGACTATAAAATTTAAATTATAAATCTTCTTTTTAAAATGACGATTTGCGATTTTACAAAAAAATTCTCATTTTCATTTTTACTGTATATACTATCTTAGTAGTTGTTCAATCCTCCTATAATGCTTTCCAGAAAAAAGGGGTTAAATGAAAAATTTCTTATTTTAATCATTTATGAAAATTATATTAATTGAACCGCGATTTTTTAATTTGTTTAAGACATAATTGCTAAAAGAACAAACAAAAAATTGGAATGGAATGTTAAACCACGCCTATTGGTAATCTTGTCATAAATACAAACTTTCTTTTTTAATATATGAGAAGAGAACAGAGTACATGAAAACTGTTATTGTGAAGGGACTTCCTTGGGGTACACAGAAAAACATCAAATATAAAACAAACAAGAAACCAGTTTTAAACTTTCAATGCATTGGTACATTAAATTTAAACAATAAGAAAAAAATGCATACAATTATAACTAAACTGTTGTTGAATTTATCTAATTCCTCAGGTAACCGTCGTCCACTTTATTTTGAAAGTAAACTGAATTCGAGTTGCTGCCAGGTGAAATGTTCGCAAGGAGCTCAGATTCGACATTCTTGAGAGCGTTGTGATACTCTGTAATTTCTAGAGCCTCCCACTCGGCTTTGAAGGCAGCTTTGGGATCCTGTGGCATTGCCACAGCGGCGCCAGACATCTGATCCTGCATTGCCTGGGTTTGGTCTGCTGCGTTATTTTCGCCCAAGACAAGTGTATAAATGCTGCGCAGACCGAAAACGTTGAGGAAATACCAAGAGGCTGATGATACCCAGGAAGCGTCTAAAGAGGCCAGCTCAATGCCACGCTGCAGCATCGGCTTAAATCTTAAAGTAAGTGGGAATGGGACTTTGGTCGTGACGAATCCGGAGAGCATCCAGTTGATCCAGCCTCCGATAATTACCATGGGGAGGACGTTGATAAAGTTCCCTTTTACGACGTCCGACAGCATTGCTGTGGAATTGGGGCTGGCTGGGGCCCGCTTCTGTGTTTTGAAGTAACCGGACTCCTCGTTATTGAAGTAGTGCCTCCTCATTGCAAAGGAATGTGCTGTTAGGTATTTTCCATTTTCCCGCAGGAGCCTCGCTCTTATCATCGCTTGACTGGAGAGAAAAGAATTTTTTATGAAGTCCACGGGACTAGAGGGAACCATTACCTGTCTTGAATTTGTGTGAGCTCCGCTTTCTTCTGTGAACTGATCAAAATTGACACGTAGTGCCGGATAATTCCTACGAGAAAAGTTATAACTACGATGGGGAGAAATACCCATACACGAATTTTTGGATCAATAAGAAGCTCCGTCATTTTTAAGCGATTTTAAATTTTTAACAAATTACCACGGGCTCCAGCAGCCGAAGTTGTCAATTACTCAATGACAGTTTCCGTAATGCTTGTTCTTGCTCATCTTTATGTATAAGCACGCGACAGGTAAACAATTATTCGAATTGATTTAACTATTTTGAAAGCAATTAAATTAAAGGAAATTGCTTTCGTACACTTTGTATTTACGCTTAAAATTTCTTTATAAGCACTTAAAGCCTTAGTATTTATTAATTGACCTAATAATTAAGCAAAGAGCACACAGCTGATAAAACTGTTGAGTCACCCTGTCTGGAAAAAGTCATTTGAAGCGAAAGAAGAAGTCTTTTGACATACGGGCGGTCTTCCTTCAGCGAACATAAACACCGAAAAGTGGACGGCATTGTCTAGCTTCTTGTTTTCTGGAAAAGGTATGTAATTGTGCGGTTTTCAAAGAATTTACATTGACCAGTTCAAGGTTTAGTTGCAAACAATGGAAAAAACGGAGCAGCAGCAGCCGCAACAGCCACCAAAGAAGCCTCGGTCCGATTTGAATTCGCTTCCGACGCGCCAGTACTTGGACCAGACCGTGGCTCCGATCCTCCTGCAGGGCCTCCAGACCCTGGCTCGGGAGCGGCCACCAGATCCAGTCGGTTTCCTGGCAGCGTACCTACTCAAGAACAAAAGCAGATGCGAGGAAGGATCTCAGGACGCAACGTAATTAAATGTCGCCAAAGCCTTACATTAATAAGTCGTCAGATATTTGTTTCCTTTTTTTTAATTTTGCTAATGCAGAGGGACACTTTTGTTCGTATTTCACACACAAAAAAAAGGTTTCCGTCGCGTCACCGTTGACTAAGCCAAGTTCTCAAGTGAAATGGCGCTTAATTGTTAAGCTAATCAGCTAAACCTGCCACCCTCTCTCATGTTTAATAAAAATTAAAATTAAGGTCACTGTAGCTATCATTTCTAAGTCCCTTCTTCAGTTTATTTTCAGCCGGACGAGCTTAGCTCAGCGTTAGGAATTCCCTGAAAAACAGGTTTGTGAAAATTAGCAAACAAATTAATTTTTATGAATTTTTTTAAAGAATGTCTTGCCCTTTCCCACAGCACTTTACAGAAAACTCTGAAAACTATAAGATTTTATCTATACCCTGAATGGTATTTGATTTTATCTATATTTTTCAATTTAAAAAAGGAAATGCTAATTTTGTTAATATTTAGATACAATTTTTATTTTTTATTTCATTCATTTTAGATGTGAGATAAGAATATGAAACGGAGCGCTCATTTTGAATTCTAAAAATTTGATATCAAATTTAAAACCTGCAATACCAAAATCTTTCGTGTACTCAAGAATTAAATGATAATTATAAATCAAGAGAAATTCTACTCCTCGTCAACCAAAATCCTGCTCTTGCTTTTTTAAATAAATTAAATTTTTCAAAGCACCGCCTTACCGAAATCTCGCTATCTGCAAAATTGAAACATCCCTTGTTTACTTTCGTTTTTATTAATAAACTGAAAATTTGCTATATAATTTACAAGTCATAAGTGCATAATATATCATAAATAATGAATTTAGTTCCTATATTTTTTAAGTAACTAATTGCCAAAAAATCATTTCTATATTGAACTAATATTTTCGAGTTTTTACGGTTTATTTTTAGCTTATTTATTTTTGAAAATAAACCCTGGCTCCTAACCCGTTTTAAACTTATTTTCTTCATTATAAATTCAAAAGCAAAATGGTTAATCAGGCAATAAAGACCCACGTGGCCCTCGTTGATTACAAAGTTTCCATGCTGTGTGATGACTAAGTTTTAGTAGATTAGTTGAAACAGGGTCAAAAATCATCGTCTTATTCGACAATATTTCTTTTAAAAGCGAGATATTAAAAACTTACAAAACTAAATAAAACCCCATTTTAAAAAAATACATAAAATATACATTTATTGTATAAATATACTAATAAATAAATGCCAGTACCATCCAATTTACGTTGCTCCTCACTTCACGTCACCGACTGCTTTATTCTGAGGAACCTCCGCACACGGAGCCTTGCAGACTTTTTCGGGTGTAGGTGGGCGGGCTGCAGGAGCATTTTCCTTCCTTCCGCAGGGCTTAGGGGGTGCCCCCGAGGTCATGATTTTATACTCGTTGGGCACCTCATCCTCAGTGTAGAGCCGATCGGTGAAGTAGATTCTTCGGATTCTCACATTTGCATGAATCTGGATGCGGACAGTCTCCAGATAATTCGTCCCGTACGCCCGCCGAGTGAAGTCAGCCAAATTAAATTGGATCTGATTCCAACCGGGCGACAAACCCAGCGGCATCAAGGTCACAAAAGTTTTCACTCGTGTCGTGCTCTGATAGTTGGATACCCGAAATCGTCGCATGAATTTTTGGTCATCAATGATCTACATATGTACGAATTTCAGGTGTGAACTATATGATGAAAATTACACTTGGCACTTACCTGAACTTCGAATGAGAAAAATTTTCGCATATTTTTAACCAGCATAACGAGAAATGGTAGTTTAATACCCAGAGATTCCTTGGGATGGGGCGGGGAGGTAATGTAAGTGGTGGCAACATTTGTTCCAAGCAATTCAAGCGACAAGGATTTGATGTCTTCGTCTAGAACTCGTTTTATATGCCCATTTTCTACCTATTTTTTGGGAAAGTTTATATGGTACATTTTTCATTCGGTAAGTGGGTCTTACGCGATTACTCCATATTGCTAATGGACGACTCCCAAGGCTGTAGAACACCGATAAAAATCCCTTTTGATATTTATTTCTGAACATTTTCGAAAGGGACTTACTGACAGTATTTTCAGGGATTACTTTATCAATCTTTACGATTTCAAGTGAAGGAACGTTTCAAAAGCGTACATAAATTTTCTTTTTTCGGATCGCTCAAGTAGCAAAATCTATTTTTAAATGCTCTATGTATAAAATCGGAATTATTATTATAATTTGTTCGCAAAATCATAGATGGTTAGTTAATTCGCAATTCCAAACTAATTAAGAATGCAACCTGTTGACTAGTTTAAGCATTGTTTAATAGCAGACTCTAGTATTTCACTTGAAAATTCAATCAAAATTTACGTTCTTCTGTCGTAATGTTATAATTATAACACGTTAAAACTAACTCTTTAAATACCCACATAAAAATCAATATCAGAAATACATACCAAAATTGAATAAAGTGCTAAAATGATTTTCCTGAAAAATTGTAAAGTAAGATGTATTTTTAAGACATCTATTAACAAGGAATGACGAAAATAAATAGATTAACAACATTATTATTTAAATGAGTTTTATTCCTTTCCTATTTTTACCTGAAATTGGATAAAAATCGAATTGATTCAATCCCAAAAATACACAATATGCTTCAATGATATGCTCGCTAATGCAAAATAAATCTGAATTCTTAAAATTGCTTCATCGGTATGAAAAAGATAAAAGCGTTAATTATATATATATATGTATATATTTATATTGAGGCTTCACATTATTCTTTCGATGAATTGTAATTACACAAATATACCTCTAGTATTTTTCATTATATACAAAGGTTTTTTTTTCTCACTAAAAATTTATGTTTTCCTTATGTTTAAAGTACCGAAATTTGTTGGCCGCATGCACACTATATTTAAGATTGCTTATACTTATTCAAAATGAACGCAATGAGACTCGTAAAAATTATAAACAATAATTGAGTTGAGTGAATTTAATCTTGTGAGAATTTTCTTTGCATTTTCTTTGTTTTGCAAATATTTTATTTAAATAGATTTATTAGTTTTTCAATTATTGAAATCCAAGAAATAGCTCGCAGTTTAAAACGTTTTATATAGCTAGCGATTTACTGGTATTTTCAGAAAAGGATTTTTTTTTGTAAGTTGAAGAGCTAATTTTAAGTTTTTTTTTGGGTCAATGCTAGGAAGGGGTTTCCCTGAAGAATTGTGGAAGTAAAAAACTTCTGGACTAATAATTTTTTATATTTTATTTCTTTAATCAGTTTTGACCCTAAACAGTTCGAAGCGATAGACCACCACGTGGACGACACTCGATTTTGAAATGAGTTAATGCTGGAGCAAATTTACGTAAAGTATTTCATAAAATTTTACGTATTATATGTCGCCAGCTAAAATAATACAAAAAAATGTATTCTCAACGTTTTAAAACACCTTCTGAATTTTGGCCGCTAAAGAAGCATCTTAAAATGTAAAAAGAGCAATCGCACCACCTCTGTCTGATTTGTTTTCTTTTTTTCTTTATAAACTTTTCTTTTAAATTTGTGCACAGAGTTTGCTTAACATTTAGGCGCATTAAAGACTACTTTAGCTAACTTATAATCGCTAACAGCCTGCCATTTCATAAATACAATGGTATCGCTATGATATTTTTAATAATTACTTGTTTTCTCCTTTTGGTTTTTTGGTTTTAGTACAAAAAGTGAGTTAGTGGCTCAGCACTCAGATGACGTTATTTATTTTATAAAAATTACAAACCTTCCTTCTACGTAATTAAATAAATAGTAAAATCGTTAAAAATCTCAAAACGTGAGCAGAAATTATTTGTTTATTTTTAATTTTTCAAATATGTTTTCCATGTATTTCTAGTTTAATTTTGTTGTGGTTTACCCATTTGTTTTTTTATTTTTGACTTTTTTTTATTATTTTTACAAATAAATGAGCAATTTGAATCGATGAATTTTTCGCATCTCTCACATTAGGCAGTGGGCCTCCCTAGGCCTTCATGTGTCACACAAGACGTACACTTGTAAGTTTCAATATAAAACTAACATTCTTTGGATGGAGTTAGTGTTTTATCATTTCTGCTGCGTTGTTTACTTAATTCACTTTTGTTGTAAGCCAACTGACTTCTTGTTCAGTTTATTACGTTTTTTCCATTTTTTTGTTTATTTTTTTTTACTTTTATTGTGATAAGTTTTGCACTTTAAGATCATCCCAACAAAATAAAAAAACTTGTTGGCCATGTTAATCTAAATTACATAAAAAATTAAACAGTACAAAAAATTTAATTTAAAAAAAAAATATTGTATATATATTCTTAAAATGAGCAGTATCTACAGTGTCTTTGCTCTGTCCAGGAGATCACTGATGAATTTCTGGAAGGAATAACAGATATTGAATTTTAATGAATTTATAGTTTTATAATATTAGCACTATTTACCGATATGTCTTGTTGAGGTCTTTTACAGTCTGACAGTAAACTCTGGAAAGCATTTGAAGAAAATAATTTTTATTTACGAAGTTACAAATTATGTACCTATGCATCTAATTGAATCTAATTTATAATAGCAAAATTAAAAACTGTAGGAAATTAGAAAATATAGTATTAAGATACCTCGAAAAATGTATATTATATGATCTGTATGTGTAGAACGGATTTCCAGAAAACAAAAACATCAAAGTGAGCAGGAGCCACTTTCGTGCAACTTTATCTCATTTAGGAATTACTACGATTAATTTTATTTGATCTTTATTTCCATTCAATGTCAATATATTATTCTATTTATTTAAACGCGTTACATTATTGAGCATTAGCTGTCTGACCAAAAAACAATGTCAACAAATTTGTACCTGTGCTGCAAATCAATATCTTTAGAAATAGATTAATCATCTAGTAAATTAGCCGATAGAATTATTAAGACTCGATGAGTCAAATGAACGATTCATCGATTATTAAAATGATTTTGCTATCTCTAATCTCAATTATATACCTACATACATATGTAGGTGATGTATGCTGATTTACATATAAACAAATTTTTATCAAAAAAAAATCTCTAATTTTTAATATGGAATATTATTGCTATATTACTCTTTAATAGTCGCTAATAATAATAATAAAAAGAATTAGGCCGCTTGGTTCAATGAATAAATAAAACTTGTTTATTTATTTTGGCTGATTACGTCCCCGCGAAGCAGTTTAACTTATGGTCAAGAAATCTTAAATTGAAAACAAGATATTTTATTTTTGAAAGTGATGAATGGCTTTTCAACTGCTGCTCCCAACAGTCCCAATGCCATAATACGTCTACATATACATTAATTGAAATAAATAAATTACTAAAACTTAAATAGATGCTACTTCCAAGTGCAGGCAATAAAAAAGGAAATTTTCAGGCCGTATTTTTCATTTATTAAGTGTTATAAATAGCTCCTAAAATACCACACACACTTTATCAACATAATATCAACGGAGTGTTCATTTCAAAACAATTAATTTTCAAGAGCTCAATCATCGCATTTACTTGTCAGAGCCGAAATTAAAATGGGACATGAAAGAGAAAAAGATAAATATTTTTATGACGATCCAAATTCGGGTCCTTTGGGTTCTTTTTTAACTCGTTGTTTACATTTTTATCCCTAAAGGCTAAATATTTATTTCAAAATTCCACCCGAAATTGTTCTCTTTCTTCAGCTACAACGAGCACTTAAATTCAAAGTTATTAAAATTAATTAAGACAGTACGAAAAATTGCAAGGCAAATTGCAAACGACGTAGACATTGATTAAAGCGATTAAGAAGTCGTGGAGCTTTTATTTTGCCAGTAAATTGGCTGCATTAGTCTGACGAGGAGAGCTGCATTTTCTGCAAATAATTAAGTTTTCCGAGAAATAAGATCTTCAGAAGTATTATATTTATGTTTTAAATTACTCGGGGAGAAGGAAATAGTACTCCAGAAATAGAAAAAAGGTGATTATGCTTTAAAAAAATAAGCAGGGTATACTTGAATTTCATACACCTACTTGTTATTTAAGGCGTTATTTTATTGCAGTGTATAAAAAAAATTCGCTTCTTTCAAAATTTGAAAACTCTCTACTATGATCAATAAAGAGTAGGTATAGGTACGAACTTCATAAACCGAATAGTTTGAGGAAAGTTAAAAAGTAAGTATAATATAAAAAAAAAACCAAAAATACTTACAACCAGGTGAGATCTTCGAATATCGTCGGTGTCCATGTCTAAAATTTCATCGATATCGACATCAATTGCTTCACTCTGAAATAAATCAAGGTTTGTCATAAACACGCGATTACCATAATAATAAAGGAACTCACAGGTGGATCAAAAAGTTTCTGGAGTTCATCGTACAGCCACATCTCGACGGCCAGCCTCTTTCTTATGAGGCTCATTTGGTGTGAGCCGTATTTTGCCGTAAGAAATTTTTCCCGCCTCTCCTTGACTTCGCCCTTATCACTGAAATTGACTCTTAAGCCGGCTCTGTTCGGTGATCTTTCGCAGTCGTTCATTGATTCGACGCCGCACTGCATTTTTCCTAAGAATTATTATCTGAGGCTTCTTTTGTCTCCCGCCACTGAAGTCGTCGGGTGATCGAGGTCACCGATCGGTTAATCACTTAACGTGGAGTTTCGTTGACTCCAAAGACTTGTACTCCGGGTCTCTGGGAAAATTGCGGTCAAGATATCTGAAAAAATAGAGGAAAATTTATTTAAGTTTATTGTTTTCTTTACTACCAATCATCAGGGGCAATTTGAGTGTCGAATGTCGATCTCAGTCATATCGAAGAAGGTTGAAATCAAGTCGAAGGAGGCGTCGGTCGATTCAGACTGCAGTAAATTTATTTTCTAATTTATATCGACATGCCGGTTGGCGTTGAATTTAAAGTATTTTGGCACAAATCGACTTTGCAGTTAATTGAAACATTTATCCTCGATTTATTCACACTTCGTTGAGAGCTTGTGGGATAGGCGGTAGACTGTTTAGCCTTTAAATGTCCTGGATGAATATATCTTGGAGACAAATTGCCAATTACCCGGCCTTTTTTCTGTACGTAGATAATGCGAACGATTTTATGAGACATCAGTAATTTGTTTGCTTCATTGACTTAAGTATAAGACTTGAGAGGGATTTTAGTGATTTAGTTAAAATTCCGAAAAATCTTTTAATAAGAAATTGATTTTTGGCTTAAATACAACATAAAATTACTGTTTAATTTGAAGATCAGCGTCTTACCTTCAGCCTACCAACTTAAAAAGTGGTGTGATTGCGATTGCGAAGGTCTAGAGACTTGTAAAAATGTAGTAGTAAAGATCAGAGTCTCTAAATAGCTTCTCATGGTTTCCTCTAACCTTTAGACTCTAACTAGATGACATATCATAGCAAAATAAACGAATATTTTAAAATATGTAGTATGTAGTTAACCTTTGAATTGGACATAAATATTTCAAAACTACAAACATTTGATTCTGGAACTTCTGACGTAGCAGTAATTAGAATAATTTTATCTGTACAAATTAAAGTATGCAAATTATTGAATTTCAACGCATCAATCATTTTCTGTACATGAAACGGATGTGGTAAAGAACAATTTGTATGGCTAAAGGTAAAAGTTGATAAATATCACAAAATAGTTTTAGAACCATTAAGACGAGTTATTAGTTATTATTAGAAAAATAATACTTTCTAGCAGCGATGCAGGTTTACACACCTCAAAGCGACTTATTTTATATGGTGAGAATATTTACATACGGATATAACAAGAACGAGAATTGATCAATTATCAATAGTCATAAATATAAACTTAAGTGGGTCTATTCGTTTCTATAAATTATCTTTATTTTAAATGCTTTCATTTAAACAGAACTTTTAATTAAGTGAAAATAAACATTACTTTATTAAATAAGTAATCCATCGAGTTGTGAGCGATTTTCAAAACGCAATAAAATCTTTAAATGAATTGTTTTCATATTGACTGGTGAAGTGGTTTAAAAAATCTAGAAGTTATCTTTGGCAAAATGTTACAATATAAAAAGGAAATATTCCGATAACAGCATTCCTCTAACAAAATGCATTAATAGTTTTAAGATTTGGGTTTCTGCCACTCTTAACTACATATTTCGATCATTATAGTGATTTAAACCACTAGAACTACGATTCTAACCACCAAAATCATTGTTTACAAAAATTGTAAGAAGGTATAAGAATTGTTCGTCGCTTTCGTTTTTAATTTTTATTTGAAAAAAATCGGGAATAACAGATAATATTAGATTTTGTTTTCTCCAATTTCACCCTACAAATTTTTGTTACAGTTTGTTAATATGTACTTTTCAGTGGATTTGTCAATCGATGGTGTCAAAAATATGAAAAGTGCACCAAAAAGGGCACATCTGGTTACCCTATTTTCAAAACGAATAAGTTTTTTTTAGGCCTACATGATTTTTATTTTGAATCTTCTTATTTTATAATAAACAAATTGAACTTTTGTCGCATTCGACCTTATGTTTAAAATCAATTTAAATGAACTGAACCCAATAATTTTTTGCTAAACATAAATATGTATAAATAAAATACAATTTGTGTGCAAGGATCATTGACTTTGAACTTTGCAGCAGTGAAGACCTCACACAGCATCAAACTGACGCTCCCTGTTGCTTGTTTCAAATTCAAAATTCTTTTATTTATCATCTTAATTTTTTTACGGGCAATAAATGTTTATTAAGCGAAGTCGTTTTTATTTTAAGAAAATTTATAGCGGTCATCGACAAACTTTCGAGTTATTAAAATAAAAACACATACACTGATGATATTTTTCAGTGACCACATCACCGCATTCACTTCCTGCTTACGTATTCAAAAAATCAGCGAGGGAATTTGCCGGCTAATTGCGAATTTTGTTTGCTTTCGAATTTCACCTTCGAAACAGACTAAACACAAGAACGACAAAGAAATGCTAAACAAAGGAAAAAACATGAAACAAGAAGACCCGGCATAATTTTTTAATCACATGTCATTTGCGCTCCATAAACTTGGCAAAATATTTTACCGACTTTGGTGCTTAGCCGCCGCCAAGCAAATCTAGCTGAATATTCGCGGATTTAGTTGCACAGTCCCACGGTTTCGCCTCCTGCTTTTATTTCTCGCGATTATTTTCAGACAATCGGGGAAAAGCTCGCGCGCGGAATTAATTGCGGGGGAGAGGGGCAAGGTAGGCAGGGAATGGAACGCCCGACGAGATAGTTTTTAATTTCATAATCGGTCACCGGAGACAGGGCGTGGGAGGCGGGCGCTGGACCATTTGCGACTTTCCGCCGCCGAAATCTGGTTATCTCGCACGGAGATCGACGGAGGTTGGCTAAAGACTTCTTTACCAAACAATTTGCGAACCATTGTAGCGGTCGCCAGAAAATTTCAGCCCGAACTGTCTTTCATGTCCCCCTATCGGCAATTCTAAATCTCTGTAACAATCCGTCGCCATCTAGGCGGGAATCGCTGTCAGCCGTGTGACAGGCGATCCGAGTTCGGCCATTTTTGCATCTGGCCAGCACCGAACAAGGACCGTCCGGCAAGAGGAAAAAATTTTAATAAGAAGAAATATTTTTGTGCGGCGCAGGCATTAAGTGCAAGTGCACAAGGTGAAGGATCCTCAATTACAATTATTGAAAAAAAAAAAAAAACTACTGCGCAGCGACGCCGGTTAACGGGACATTTCACCGTAACCCCGACGTCGGCGATTTTAAGCTCCACGCAAATAACGGGGACACCAGCAAATTCCCCAGCGTCGCTGCGTTTTCCTTTTTTGGGGCCCTCGCGAGGCAACGCGCCATCTCAGCAGATTCCCCAGCGCCGCTACTTTCCTGTAAAAGGACCGGAGTACCCTCTCCCACACCGGCGTCCTGGGCGTTTTTTTTTGTGTGGTCGCCGCTGGACGAACACCCGCAAACAACATAATCTTGGCGAGACTAGCTGCGTGCAGACACTCTCGGTGGGAGCCCCACAACCTGTCGACGGTGTGCGGAGGAGAACCCGTTCTGGAAGACAGCACACCCTGCTCCTGGAGACTCCCCAAAAAGCAGCCTCCAGGCGACGTGAACTTCAGCAGCATCCGTGACGTCACCCGTCCCAGTCGCACCCTACTACCAGGACTGTTGTGTGAAATTTCCACCTACCTGTTGCTTTCGACTCCCTTAGAAGTAGGATAGATAATAGGATAAAGCTAAACCCGTAAGCTCAAAAAGTGTAAGGAGGTAAGGGGGACTGCTCCGCCCCGGTAAGCGCATATACACGGTGCCCCAGGCCCTCTAGCGAGTAGGCCTACTGTTCCATTTTTCTTCGGACTTAGGAAATTTTCAGTTCACCATTGGGAAGTGCCGAGTCGACTCCAGCATTCTCCGGTGAGTACCTTTATTGTTTGTATTCCTACAATTGAATTTTTTTTATCGATATTTTGCTGGGTAGAAAGAAGAAAAATTAAATACTTATATAAAAAGAAAAAAAAAGAAAAAGGGGAGAAATAAAAAGAAAAAAAAACCAAAGAAAAAAAAAAAACGAAAACAAAACGAAGAAGGGGGAAGCCCGGTATAAGGAGCCCCTGCTACCAGCTCAGCAGCTCGCCCTCCCCTCCAGCGATTTGCTCGCGGTCAGCGATAGCCATTCGGGACCAGGCTAGTTAGCTTTTTGCCATCCTTAGAGCATATTTTTTTGTAATTTAAGTTATTCGGTATTTAATCGTGTTGCCGCCCCGTGGATTTTAATGATGAGAATTTCGGTGGTGCGATCAGGGAATGTTTTTTGTCAGGGCCCATCCAGTTCGGGATGGAAGCAGGCGTAACGCATTTCTCGGAACCGTATATATATATATTTGTTTTTTCTTTCAGTAGGGAGTAGGAATTTTTTTTGTTTTTGTTAGAATAAGTATCTAGTTCTTCCCCCCCGCTGGGAATTCTAGAGTAAGGATTGTATTTTTTTTTATGAATTATACGGGTGAAGACCGGATCAATATGAAGTTTTAAAGCAACCCTCAGGCCCCCTTAGATCCATGTGACGCAGGCCCCCACACCGTTCGTTCCCTTCCGGAACTGTATTGTTTGGAGGGGGCTCCAACTAGTAGAGGGGGTTGGAGCCCGTAGAGGCGGGTGAGACATCAGAGGCGCGGCACTTTAGGTTCGGAGGTAGTGCTGTGCCTCCCACCCCTACATTCGGGACAGGCGGGTCCCTAAATTTTTTTTTTCTTTTTACCTTTTTGCACCTTTTTCCCTTCATTTCACAGTGGGGCACACAAAAAAAAGAAACCTTGTGGAAAATAGGAAGGACCCTCTCACCCTTCCTTATAGGGAGCGCATCTAAATTCCCCGTGGTGTTTCCCCTTGGGAGGTTCACGAACCCCACCCCATCCGGCGAGCTAAGCTGTGCAGTCAACCAGGCGCTCTCAGGATCCTTCCAAGCAACACCCCGCATCCGGCTGAACGCCAACACCCTTGTGTGAGGTCAGTGTGAACTGACCATCATGTTACATAACAAAAAATGGCGCCCAACGTGGGGCCCAGGTGAGCTAAGCAAACTGGCTCATTTGGGCTACCACCCTTAGCCTTCACGGCTCAAATACCCTTCTGCTGTTTAGTGCAGCCATACCTCTTCCTTCCACGGTAGTAGATGGAAGAGAATTCTCAACTTTCCCTTTGACTGCCATCCCCCTAGCAGGTTCGGGACATTCCTTCTCGTCTGGAGATAGTCCTTCGAGTCAGGACGAGACAAAGGCTCGCGAGCCCAGTCTTAGCGAAACGAGGATGTGTCTTTGGGGGAGTAGGGGTTACATGTCCTGAGTCGGCGGGGTGGTGCCGCCCGTCAGATCGAGGTTAACGTACTGTCGAGACGTTTCCTTAGCGACGTTCTGCTTTTGCCTCGCCAACTCGGAGCATAATGTTCCGGACACAGTTCTGCGGTTCTGATGGCTGACTGAGGACGCTTTGAGAGATCGGTTTTGGAGGGTACACCCTCCACTTCCCGCCTTGAACCTTCTCTGTCAGTCCCTCGGGCTAGGTTGGTCTGTCTGGCCATGTAGGAGGTTCGAGAGACCAGTGTGATTGGGCACAGCCTGACCCCCTTGCCTCGAACAGTCGGCATGGTTCGGTGGGGCTACAACGGAGCTGTGCTAGGATTCCTTTCCTTACCGCATTCCATTTCCTTTCCCAGTCAATATAAGGTCATATTAATGAATTATATTGAAGTCTAATTAAAATAAAGCCTCCATTCGATTTCTTTGTAAGTAAAAATTTCTCGTAAATAGTATTTCCCAGATTTAACATGAAATTTTTTTTTGATAAATAATTTTCCGTATGTTTATAAATACTGATTTTTGTCCATACTGGATCGTCAACAGTTTCCTTTTAACTACGAATTTTTGTCTAATTTTGCAGTGGGGACTGCGTCCATGGATAGGGGTACCCGAGTTGAGTGATTAATTCTAAAGAGATTTTTTTTTGCATACTATTTTTGGTTAAGGTTTCGAACTAGTGAGTTGGAGTTGAGTTTAGTATTAAGGTACACTTAGGAGATATTCCGGATTTTTTTTTTTGCTCGATACCTCTCTCGTGAGAGTACCTAGACATTCTGACTCTTTCACCAAAAGACCTGGTAGACAGTACCTTTACATTCAGCTATAGTTAGGTGGAAAATCGAGCAACACAATTAGATCACCACATCGAGAATTTTCGCAGCGAAAAATTTTTTTGTTAGTCCTCTGCTGATTGGCATACAACAGTAGCGAAAATTTTTTTTGCCGCGTGCAACATGACTGGTAAACCTGGTACTTCGAAAGAGAGCAGTCTCGATGACACGGTAGTGGAAAGAACCGAGTCCTCCGCGCGCAGCGATTTCGGAGTTCGGCTGCTCTCGCATCCAACTAATGATAATACGTCAGCGCTGGATACGCTACGTACCGAATTACATAGCCTACGCGACGCCCTAAATGACATCAGGAGTGGATATGGGCTGATCCCAATAGGAGACGATCCCAGTGGCTCGCAAGCACGAGGTCAGGTCTCCTCACACAGGCATAATAATGGCAACGGTAACCGAGGAAGAGGAAGAGGCCGCCCACCGAGACCCGGCACCCGATCTGGGCTTAGGAGCCAAGCCGATAGGACAGACAACGCCCTGAGCACTCCACAACCAAATTTTAACCATCCAATGTTCCAAGAGGAGCGTCACCCAGGCAACCGGGATGCAGACGTTCAGGGGGGATTGTCAGAGCCCAGCCCTCCTTCCCAGCGTAGTGGTCTGGCTTCTGGGGGTCACTCCCTTATGGCTTCACCCGGCCTTGGATTGGACTACGTACCCACGAGAAAGTCAGTCATCCTATCCTGGAACTTCTCCTTCAACGGTGACTCTAGGGGAGTGACTGCTGAAGATTTTATCTACCGAACAGAGTGCGTGGCACGATCGAGTGGAGTCAGCGACCAGGAGCTTTGCTCAAATATTCACTTTTTATTAAAGGAAAAGGCCGAGACCTGGTTTTGGACGGTGTTCCGCAGACAATATAGGAGTTTTACCTGGCTTATTTTTAAGGCGCAACTGCAAGAAAGGTTTCAACCACCGCGGTCTAATCACCGTTTACTTCAAGCCCTTATGACAGCTAGGCAGCTACCTTCCGAAACGTACGCGGATTTCGAACAGCGCATCTTAGCCCTGCAGTACAAGTTAGACCGGCCGCTGCCCGAAGCTGAGTTGGTAAAGATAATAAAGGACGGACTTGTTCCTCGCCTAGCCCAGCTAGTGTACGTGCAACCGGCATATTCCCTGCACGAATTAAGACACACCTGCCGGCAGGCTGAGAGGCTACAAACCAATACGTCACGGTTGAATGTGCCAACTAGACTCGGGTTCGGACGTGTACAAGAGTTGAAAGGCGAGGAAGATGATACTCTTGAGTGGGAAAAGGAAACAGCAACAGTTGATGCTCTAAACAGCGGGTCGAAGGAGATACAGTGTTGGAACTGCCTTCGTACCGGTCACTATTTTCAACTGTGCCCGGAGGAACAAAGGAATCTGTTCTGCTATAGGTGCGGAAATACGGGCACCACGACACCCCGATGTGATCGTTGTTCGGGAAACCGGAATTCAGGCAGCTCGATCGCTGGCGTGCCACGCCTGCTTCAATCCAAACCGGCGAACAATTCAGTCCGATCCCCTCAACCAATCCAGAACAACAAAACCTAACTCGTTCACCTAACCCGCCAAGTCATACAACGAAAACGACTGTCGAACGACCTGACTTGCCTTTTGGACACCCTACCGGACGTAGAAAAATCCCTGCCATGCCCAATACCTTGCCGAAACCACCAAAATCTCTGACAGATCAATGCACTGCCGGCGAAAAAAATGTGCCGCCATCACTACACGAGCGTTGGAAAAATTACCAGATGGTAAGACATCGTATCTTTAATTCCAGCCTACAGACGGAACCAGGCAGCAGTGGAATTCGAACTTCACGGCATAAGTACTTAGCCTTGTTGAGAGTGCGCAGGCTGGCCTTGGAACGCCGACATATTAAAAAGGGGATAGCATCTAGCATAGTCGAAATCTCGGGGGACGAGCGCCCTTACGCTAAGGTGCAGATTAATGGACACCCCATTGTTGGTCTCTTGGACAGTGGGGCTAGCGTCACCTGTTTAGGCAGTGGATCAGCCACATTTTTAGAGGAAGCGCAGCTAATACCCATAAGGCTAAGGAAATCTGTGGCCACGGCTGATGGTAAAGGACAAGTAGTAACGGGCTTCGTAAAAGCTCATGTTACCTATCGCGGGATGACTAAGCCTATGACAATCTACATAGTTCCGAGCTTAGAACAGGAACTTTATGTAGGTATCGACTTCTGGCGATCTTTCAACCTCGCCCCTGGACTGATTTCGGAGCTAACCACCTTACCTAGCCAAGACGATTCGCAGCACCACCTGACGCCCTCCCAATCGGCACAACTGGAATGGACTATAGCCCAGTTTCCCAACTTCGCTGTTCACGGCCTGGGTAAGACGCATTTGATGGAGCACTTGATAGACACCGGTAACGCCCCTCCAATAAAGCAACGCCATTATCCGGTATCACCGGCGATTCAAAGCCTCATGTTTGAGGAACTTGACCGCATGTTAACCATGGGAGTAATAGAGGAATCGAACAGCCCGTGGAATTCCCCAGTTATCTTGGTGAGAAAGCCGGGGAAAAACAGGCTGTGCCTTGATTCCCGGGCAGTTAATAAGGTCACTATTAAAGATGCGTATCCCTTGCCCCACATAGACGGCCTTCTCGGTAGACTGCAGGACACCAGATATATAAGCGGTATAGACCTCAAAGATGCGTTTTGGCAGATACCTTTAGAACAGAAAAGCAGAGAGAAAACTGCCTTCACTGTACCAGGTCGACCGCTCTATCAGTTTACCGTGATGCCGTTCGGACTTTGTAATGCGCCCCAACGAATGTGTAGACTAATGGATCAAGTAATACCCGGCTACCTCCGAGAGAACGTGTTCGTATATCTGGACGATCTCCTAGTAGTAACTCCTACATTTGAAAGACACATCCAGATATTACAACAAGTGGCAGAGCGTTTACGTCAGGCTGGACTTACCATCAATGTCCAAAAAAGTAAATTCTGCGTGCGAGAGGTCAAGTACCTCGGATTCATAGTTGGAGATGGTACACTTAAAACCGATCCCGACAAAATATCGGCGATACAGGACTTTCCGGAGCCGAAGACGCCAAAACAACTAAGGCGATTCCTTGGAATGACGGGTTGGTACCAACGGTTCGTTTCCAACTATGCATCCGTGGCCGCGCCCCTCACAAATTGTCTAAAGAAGGCCAGCTCGTTTCAGTTGACGGAAGAAGGTAAGAAGTCGTTCGAACAATTAAAGGCAGCATTGGTAACAGCCACCAATCTTTATACTCCCGACTACTCCCAGAGGTTCTATATTCAGTGTGATGCTAGCACTACCGGGGTGGGAAGCGTCCTATTTCAAAAAGACCAGGAAGGCAACGAGCAACCCATCGCGTTTATGTCAAAGAAACTTAATCCCACCCAGGCTAAATACAGCATCACGGAACTGGAGTGTTACGCCGCAGTGCTGAGTGTAAAGAAATTCAGGGCATATGTCGAGGGTCAGGCATTTACTATTATTACAGACCATGCCAGTCTGCGCTGGCTCATGCGGCAAAACGACCTCAGCGGACGGCTCGCCAGGTGGAGTCTAAAATTACAGAGTTTTGACTTTGACATAGAGCACCGCAAGGGCAGCCAGAATGTGGTCCCCGACACTCTGTCTCGAGCCTATATGGAGGAGTTGAATGCTGAAAAAATTTTGCCAATGGAAATTGATTTATCCTCTCCATGTTTCTCATCGCCGGACTATAAGAACCTGAAGTCTACCATCCAAAACAACGCCGATCGCCTGCCTGACCTCTGTGTCTCTGACGGTTATATTTACGCCAGACGAGAACCCCGCCTTGGAACCCCGTACGATGAAGAAAGGTGTTGGAAATTGTGGGTCCCCGAGCTATTGACTCACGATCTGATCGTAGCATCACATGACCCGCCTCAGACGGGACACGGAGGAATTCACAAAACCCTGCAGCGGTTGAGACAAAAATACTACTGGCCTGGTATGGTCAAACAGGTCAGAGAATATGTAACACAGTGCGAGACTTGCAAGGAGACAAAGTCCAGTTCACAGATACAGCGCCCACCCATGGGTAAGCAAATGCGATTGCATAGGCCATTTCAAATGCTATACCTGGACTTCATGGGACCGTACCCTCGAACTAAGCGAGGCAACGCCTGCATCTTTATCCTGCTAGATGGCTTTAGTAAATTTGTCTTTCTAAAAGCCATGAGGGCTGAGTCTTCGGAATTAGTTGTACGCTACTTAGAAGACGAAATCTTCAACACCTTCGGAGTACCAGAAACCATTTTTTCCGACAATGGACGACAATTCGTGTCCAATGTTTTCCAGAAACTCCTCACAGATTATGGCATACAACATGTTAGAACTGCAAAATATTCACCCCACCCGAACGCTTCTGAAAGAGTGAATAGGTCGGTATTGGCTGCGATTCGAGCCTATATAAAAGGAGATCAACAGCATTGGGACCTACACCTTCCCAAGATCGCTTGTGCCCTAAGAAGTGCCAAACACCAATCAATAGAGATGGAGCCGTACTATGCGCTGTTTGGGCAGCACATGGTGCTGCACGGCTCCGCCTATCCACTGTTGAAAAGGCTACAGAGCTTAGAGGAGGGTGAAGCGGAGTGTTTACCGAGTTCTGACCGATTGACATTAATCAGGGGACGTCTGAAGGAACAACTAGAAGCTGCGCACACTCGTCATGAGAAAGTTTATAACACTCGGTGCCGTGAAGTGACCTACTCCCCTGGTCAGGAGATCTTCAGGAAACTCTTCCACCAAAGCAACATGGCTCAAGGGAAAAATGCCAAACTGGCACGCAAGTACGCTAAAGCCAGGATAGTCAAAGCAGTGGGTACTGCGCTTTACGAACTGGAAGATCTGAACGGAAATCCAGTGGGCGTCTACCACGCCAAGGACCTCAGACAGTAAAGGGAAGGAACTAGAACACTAAACATAGATCCTGGCTACCGTTTCTCTGTCCCCTTCCTTCCGGTGAGACCGGGCATAAGCGGACAGCCTTGTAGCGGTCGCCAGAAAATTTCAGCCCGAACTGTCTTTCATGTCCCCCTATCGGCAATTCTAAATCTCTGTAACAATCCGTCGCCATCTAGGCGGGAATCGCTGTCAGCCGTGTGACAGGCGATCCGAGTTCGGCCATTTTTGCATCTGGCCAGCACCGAACAAGGACCGTCCGGCAAGAGGAAAAAATTTTAATAAGAAGAAATATTTTTGTGCGGCGCAGGCATTAAGTGCAAGTGCACAAGGTGAAGGATCCTCAATTACAATTATTGAAAAAAAAAAAAAAACTACTGCGCAGCGACGCCGGTTAACGGGACATTTCACCGTAACCCCGACGTCGGCGATTTTAAGCTCCACGCAAATAACGGGGACACCAGCAAATTCCCCAGCGTCGCTGCGTTTTCCTTTTTTGGGGCCCTCGCGAGGCAACGCGCCATCTCAGCAGATTCCCCAGCGCCGCTACTTTCCTGTAAAAGGACCGGAGTACCCTCTCCCACACCGGCGTCCTGGGCGTTTTTTTTTGTGTGGTCGCCGCTGGACGAACACCCGCAAACAACATAATCTTGGCGAGACTAGCTGCGTGCAGACACTCTCGGTGGGAGCCCCACAACCTGTCGACGGTGTACGGAGGAGAACCCGTTCTGGAAGACAGCACACCCTGCTCCTGGAGACTCCCCAAAAAGCAGCCTCCAGGCGACGTGAACTTCAGCAGCATCCGTGACGTCACCCGTCCCAGTCGCACCCTACTACCAGGACTGTTGTGTGAAATTTCCACCTACCTGTTGCTTTCGACTCCCTTAGAAGTAGGATAGATAATAGGATAAAGCTAAACCCGTAAGCTCAAAAAGTGTAAGGAGGTAAGGGGGACTGCTCCGCCCCGGTAAGCGCATATACACGGTGCCCCAGGCCCTCTAGCGAGTAGGCCTACTGTTCCATTTTTCTTCGGACTTAGGAAATTTTCAGTTCACCATTGGGAAGTGCCGAGTCGACTCCAGCATTCTCCGGTGAGTACCTTTATTGTTTGTATTCCTACAATTGAATTTTTTTTATCGATATTTTGCTGGGTAGAAAGAAGAAAAATTAAATACTTATATAAAAAGAAAAAAAAAGAAAAAGGGGAGAAATAAAAAGAAAAAAAAACCAAAGAAAAAAAAAAAACGAAAACAAAACGAAGAAGGGGGAAGCCCGGTATAAGGAGCCCCTGCTACCAGCTCAGCAGCTCGCCCTCCCCTCCAGCGATTTGCTCGCGGTCAGCGATAGCCATTCGGGACCAGGCTAGTTAGCTTTTTGCCATCCTTAGAGCATATTTTTTTGTAATTTAAGTTATTCGGTATTTAATCGTGTTGCCGCCCCGTGGATTTTAATGATGAGAATTTCGGTGGTGCGATCAGGGAATGTTTTTTGTCAGGGCCCATCCAGTTCGGGATGGAAGCAGGCGTAACGCATTTCTCGGAACCGTATATATATATATTTGTTTTTTCTTTCAGTAGGGAGTAGGAATTTTTTTTGTTTTTGTTAGAATAAGTATCTAGTTCTTCCCCCCCGCTGGGAATTCTAGAGTAAGGATTGTATTTTTTTTTATGAATTATACGGGTGAAGACCGGATCAATATGAAGTTTTAAAGCAACCCTCAGGCCCCCTTAGATCCATGTGACGCAGGCCCCCACACCGTTCGTTCCCTTCCGGAACTGTATTGTTTGGAGGGGGCTCCAACTAGTAGAGGGGGTTGGAGCCCGTAGAGGCGGGTGAGACATCAGAGGCGCGGCACTTTAGGTTCGGAGGTAGTGCTGTGCCTCCCACCCCTACATTCGGGACAGGCGGGTCCCTAAATTTTTTTTTTCTTTTTACCTTTTTGCACCTTTTTCCCTTCATTTCACAGTGGGGCACACAAAAAAAAGAAACCTTGTGGAAAATAGGAAGGACCCTCTCACCCTTCCTTATAGGGAGCGCATCTAAATTCCCCGTGGTGTTTCCCCTTGGGAGGTTCACGAACCCCACCCCATCCGGCGAGCTAAGCTGTGCAGTCAACCAGGCGCTCTCAGGATCCTTCCAAGCAACACCCCGCATCCGGCTGAACGCCAACACCCTTGTGTGAGGTCAGTGTGAACTGACCATCATGTTACATAACACCATTTTGCCTTTTTCTGCTGGCCAGAATTTGAACAAGATCCAATTTGCGTATCTTTTGAAATCACCTCACGTTCTAAAAATATTTTCCTCCCCGGTAACAAGTTTCGGCTTAATTTGCAATTTAACCGATTATTTGGCAAGATTGCCGTGTCATGAGGAATTCAAGGTTTAATTCTTAAATGCATTTTATTTGGTTCGAAATACTTATTTTTATGAGAGCGTACAATTCTGGTTATCTTTAGTTTGTTTTCTGTAAATAGTAGTAAAATTTTATCATTGCTTTTTTGTGTTGTTGCTGATAAATGTATAGATAAATAGTTACGAATGTAGACTATTAGATAGATTACTAGATAGATGATTAATAAATGATAAGCAATAGTATTTTACTACTAACGAAAAGTTCTCATAACAGACGTAGGTATATATAATTATGTTTAAAGTTCTAATATTAAACCTACAGAATAAAAAATGCTGGGTATTTAAATTAAAAATATCTAAAACAAAATGAAAAAGTATACAAAATTATACAAATTCTCATTCTCTGGTACGAAATTTTCACGTTAAAACGAATCCATTGCATATGAAACTCAAAAAGTCAAAAACCGATTTTTAGGGAATCGGGTATAAAGGAGAACAAACTTTAATTTTTGAATTGATTAACGAAAATTCGGGTGATACTGCATACGTTAATTTTGTATTCATTTGTACCGGAAATGTTTTTAAAACTGTATGTAAGCAAATTTTTTATTTTACAATTTTACATACGATTCAAAAATATCAGCTTTAGTGATTACTTTTACTTTCGAAAGTTGAGCTAATAAGGTTTTGTGTGGTAAACATTTGTATAATATGTATACATATCTAAATGTTTATTATTTAGTATTTAACACGGAATATGTACGATATTAGTGGAATTTAACTGGGTGAATTTTAAAATATTCAGTGGTATTCTACCTCAAAGAGCCCAATAAAACATTTGCCGCCAATCTACGCAATTTTAAATAAAAATTTTTATTTTATTTTCATGGCTGTAACTTGAATCGTGTTTTAAATAGGTTTCTTGAAAATAAATAATAAGTAGGATTCTAAATAAGTAATAGTTATTGAAAAACAAAAGACAAATTTGGGTTTAATTCTTATTGAGTAGAACATCCTCATAGGATACACATACATACTTTTAAAGCATTTTCATTCTAAATCTAGATCCTGATGCACTAGCTGGCTCTTCAAATTTAAATAAAATTATATTCTACTAAAATAACTTGGCTTTTATCCCGCAGAATTTAATCTGCTTGAGTTAATACGACTGTGCGTTAATTAACTCTTAGTCCATTATTTTTTCGTTTTATTAAAATAAGATAAAAATATCTCACCAGAATTACAAAACTGTGGTGCCAAAGTGTTTAAATCAGGTTTTATAAATAAACAAACAATGAATGGTGAAAATTTACTAAAAGGCCGACTTTTGATGCGCTTATGCGATACTTATGTTATATGCAGACCTCTTCGCTAATTGAATTTTTCTCATAAATAATTCTTGAATGTCCTCATACTAAAATTTATGCGAGTGCGTCACCTTTTTGAAGTCGTTAATTCGTCGTGTTGACTTATTACCTGGCTGAGAGGGTGGAATTGTTGGAGCAATTTATGATTATCCAGGAAACACTCACCGCAGCTGTTATTTAATTAAAATTTATAGTTTTGCCGCGGGCACATAAGTAAAATCAGAAAATTTGCGAACGACAAATGAAAATTGCCACCGCGAAAGGTCGCTCACATCAAAGCGTGAATCAGTCGTCGTCGCCGGGTCCGTCGAATTGCATTTGCCTGAAGTCACCACCTCCGAAGAATAAGAACCGGAGGCACGAGTGGCCGCGGTCAGAAAATGGGGCTCCGCAAGACCGCGGAATCGCCGAACGCGCGGTTCCCGCATGAGTCACTTTGCGGCTGCCGCATTGTCTTTTAGATGCATCCTCCCACGGTCCAGTCTCAAGCTCACGGAGGAAAAATATCTAAAAAATGTTTATCAAATCACTTGGCCGCGGGCTAGACGTGGTTCATTCTGAGTCAGCGGTTTACCGCACCGCCTGGAGATTAAAAAAGCAAACGTCGTCTTTGTCTGGGGCTCCTGGGGCCCAAGGTGAGCAGGAGCCCGAAGCATGAGTTCATAGATCTGTGATTAACGCACCTCAACCACCTTCAGAATTTCTCTCGTTTTTTCATTTAAAAAGTTTCATTGAGGGCACCAAAGCACGTGCTCTGCTAAAAACCGTCTGAATCGGGATTTGAGGAAGCTGGAGTCCGGGAAGGTTTTCTATTTCTAGGTCACGACTGCTGGCACTCGAATTAAAGAGGCATAAAGCCTTTTTGTTCCACTAAATCCTGGAGCTAGATTGCTAAAAATACGCCCGAGCGATGGGAGCGCCTGAAAGGGGTCCTATGACCTTGTTACCCCCAACTAATTTTGAAAGGACCGAAGTGCCTCATGCCGCATGTTATCAGCATATTTCCGGCCAAAGCAGGCGTAATTGGCGAAAAAGCATATAAAATTAAATTCTGGTGCTCTTCATGACTAAGTGGAGTGGATTTGCGGCATAAATGTGTGGAAACGCGTGAGTAACTATGTTTATCTGTTAAACAGTTTTAGCAAACACTATACACACGGCAACTCATAATTATGCTGGCATCTTATGCGATGAGCAATAAATACATTCATCTTTAAAACATGAGAGAGCTAAATGCAAATCTCAAAAATAAGTGAAGTGATTAAAACTATGTATATTTAAAATATTATGAAACGAAATTCAAAATATCAAAAATTGGAGGTTCTTCGCTCTGTCGATGATACAAAAAAAAAGAAACAACTGTGAAAATATGTACATTATGTACGTATGTATATTAAAATACCACTGAACAAAAATAAAGAAATATCTACATACATTACATATATGTTTTAAAAAAAACTGTTTTAACTTTTAACCAGAATAGGCAAATTTTTCCTCAGATCATTAGTAACCCTAAACACCCCTACGTATTAATTTTAACGAAAATCGCATAAAATTTGAGATATTTGAATAAACACAATTTTAGATACCAATAATGTTACTATGTAGGTATATTACTTGTTATTTAGCAAACAAAACGTCGTTATATTAAAGTAAATTAAGCGAATGAATCGAACTGCAAAATAATCTTCAACATGAATTCTTTTAAGTTCCAATATCTCAATTGTAAATAAGTGTATTAAAATTGTAATGATTTCACACCTTAAAAGGGTTTATCGATAGAGATTAAAATACTAAAATCCCTTCTTTGTGAGTGATTTTTAAATTGAACTTTGTACTACACAATCGTTAATCTTACATATGAGAATCCCCAGAATGAAAATTTTTAATAATAAAATGAGAATATCTCCACTTTGTAAATAAAATAGGTAGTAAACACGCGTTTGAATGTATTTTTTTTTTCCACTAGAATGCACGGAATCTCAACTAGAGTTGGTTTCCTAATATGCAATTTAACTTTTATTATGCCAATAACCGGATACTCGTGTACTCAACATTTGATTTGTAACCAACGATTCGAAAAAATGTCTTAGAATTTAAGTTAATAAAAGCAATTGAAATTAAATTTGCAAAATATTGTCGATGCAAGAAATTGGATACAAGAAAACATCCCGGTCAGGTATGACCTTTACAAGAGATCGAACTAAAGTAGCAAACTTCGACTACGAAATAAGTTAATTATGTACCGAAAAAGTTATGCAATTTCCTAGAATCCTAGAATTGCAGCGTTATACAACTAGAATATAAAATTTCAGTAAATATTACGACCTTCCAGAATATCCAGTGAGTTTCATTATAAATTGCAGCTACTGAAATATCAGGACTATTGTATTGACAATATGCTAGAAGTTCAATTTCAACTGAATAATTTTTTCCGGTATTTTCAGATCATAATACTGAAATTATAACTAAAATAATTTACTTAGAACCCCGTATAGTTAAATTTCATTTTGGCTTCATATTTACATAATTCGATAAGTAATTTGTGTAATGCCTAGTGTAGTTTTAAGAAATTTTAGTTAAAATTGAAAACAATTAGTTAACGCATAATATATTATGTATATATTTACCTTAAACCTTTAATGTTTAAATGTTTTAAAAAATTCGTAAGAAAGCCTTTTTTTTTTTAATAGGTAGGTATGTATATGTATCACGCTGATGCTCCTCCTTATTTTATTTATTTTAAAGGTATACACACAATTAAAGGTAAAGGTCTATTCTAATATTATAAATGCAAAATTATGAATTTTAAGAGGAGGTACTCTCAATATACATTAAAATCTGTTAGCATGTCGAACCCTTGCTACTGTACCTAGATATCGCTATCCCCTGAATGTCGTTATACTGGATTATCTTGGAGTTTGAGTCCATTGTGACCATTAATTTTGTTGCTTTTTAGTAAATAATGTTTTAGTCGTTGAACTTTAATTAAACGTAATAATATTTAAGTTACGACTAATCCCTTATGCTTATGCAAAACCGGCAGAATCCCTAATCCAAAGGGATTAACCAAAGCTGTCCCCCACAGTGCCGTTGAGGTGCTTATGCATATTTACCCAATTAGACAGGCCACACCTGTAATTACAAAAGTTGCGCTGAGTCCAGACAGAGTCATAACGCAATCTAAACACATAATGACTGCATATCTCTTTTCCTCGGCACACACTTGAACTACTTTTGCAGCACAGAAAACTACTTGGAGGGATGAGCGCGTAAGGCGGCACGGCACGTCGTCGTCAGCTCCTCGCTTTAAGTTACGTTGAATTTTCTGCTCTTGGGGTCTGTCGAGTGTCATGGGAGCCCCACTTTCATCCACTCCAGCTGGCAGTTGGAATGATAAAAAAATTAGAAGCATATAATTTTCATGGAAATGAACCTTTTAAGATTCTCGAGGAAAGGACTTATAAGATAAAGACCTTTTCGCAAATTTGAAGGCATTTACGACCTACTTTGGCCGCTGCTGACAACTAGAAGATGCAAATATTGACACTGTGCCAACACATAATCCTATAAGTTCAACCTTTGTAAACTGAGCAAAGAGACAATGCGGGATTACGATGGCTTATTTTCCTTTAATTACACACCCACCGCTTTAAGTGCCATCTTCAGAACCGTTTAAAGCTTTATAAATTTGCGATGAATTTAATTTCGTTGACTCGAGCATTAATTACATAAGGTACATTAGATCTAGGGAACGTCTATCAGCTGGAATATGAACCATTTCGGTGGGACCAAACTGCCATCTAGCAATTTAGAGTGCTTAAAATTGGATGATGCTGATGATGAGGGACATACATATTTAAGTACACCTCGCAGCCTCTACGGATCCTTCACTCTGCCTTCTTTAAATAAGCGAATACTTTAATGAGATCTCTAAGGAGATGAATCTGTTTAGAGGTAGGGCTGTAAGAAGTAAATTAACATATTGCTGACAGCATTCAAAATCTGGGATAGACGATTTTCTTTCTACCTCAGACGAACGTTATAAAACTTTAAGGAGTTTCAACTGATAAAACTCTTGAAAATGTGCCATAAATTTGGAAATTTCTTTTACAACTCAATGTATTTTATTTTCCATCCTTCATGCATATTTATAAAGTAAAATTGTTGTCTAAGAAGTTCTGTATATTGTCCGGAAACATCTTGATAACGATTGAATTAATTTAATTAATTAAAAAAAACAAAAATTTAATTGGACGATACCTCTTGAGTAAAAAGTGCGCACATACGCGCCCAAATGAGGCACGGATCCAAAGCCAGAAACGCGAACATACCTAGCCCGTAAAGCGAACAAATACGACCGCAACAGGCATGAAAATATGCTCCCTCTGCAGACTCGAATGTACTTCCCCTTCCCAATTAAAAAAAAATTTTAAGTAATTAATTTATTTTATAAAAATATTTAATGATATATTTTATAGATACATAAGTTACAATATAAATTTAATTAAAAGAAGTAGATGGGGGATATTCTGAAGTTGGTGTCGGTGATAAAGATTCAACTGCAAAGAAACAATGAATAAAAGAAATATGTTGAATTATTTTTAAGTTTAACGTAAAACTGAGAAAACTTTAATGAAGAACTTTTGATAAATTTATATAATTTTTAAAGGTCTTTTTTAAAAATTAAATAAACAAAATCATTTGCTTTTGATTGAAATCCTTTTTCTTGATTTCAATAACTATCTAGTTAGTAATGTGAATATTATTTTTTTATAGAATTCATAGAAACAATAAAAGTTCATTAAATGTTCTTGATGAATTAGTTTCGTCGGTTTAACGAAATAAAAGTTAATCATAAAGTGATATATGTATATGCATAATTAAATTAAATTATAATACATTTTTTGTAACACGATAAACATATTTTTAGTAATTACCTTTAATTTTTTTAAAGCTGCCCTGTTCATCATCTTCATAATTCGGTTCTGTTTTAATTGTATTTTCTTCCCATATTTTGTTTAATTCTTGTTCTACTGGAAATTTAATTTTCGACCTCCAGTCTCCTAATTTGTGATTCATAACATTGTTAAATATCTTTTTCGTTATGTGCACATCGTGGTTTGATTTCAAGTATTCTGAAATAATTTATATTAGAAAATTATCTTCAACGCCAATAGTTAAGATAGGCAATGCACAATTAAAGTAATCATGTACAAACCACGTATAGCAATGAAAACCTCAGGTCGACTTTTGTATAGACTTTGAGCTGTTCCGAATGCTAATAGTTGTTCTTTAGTCAAAATTTTAGTTAACAGATTCCTTATAAGTCCTCGTTGGTTATTGCCCGCTTTGGCAGTTGCCATCAAAATATCTTTTTTTAGTAAATAAATATTTGTTCCCGGATAAAGTTCAACCTACAGAAAGAGCAATTATTTATTAAAGTCACGCTCCGAATTGTAAATAAGTTTTTTTCGTTTATGTACATATACATATGTAGATAATATATGTATGCTATACCTTTGTATCTAAACTTGTCATTGGTGTATTCTTCATCACAGTATTTCTCATAGAATATAATATGTCATCAAATAAAGATACAAATTGTGGTGTTACTGAAAATAATTTATAGTTATTTAAGATTTCTTTTAATTCATCGTTTATTTTCTATGGAAAATTAAGACGGAGAGACAAAACACTAATACTACTAACAATGAAATATGTAATTATTAATTTGTTCCTGCATCCACTTGTATTTTAAACAATTCGTGTTTTTCAATACTTTAATATACTGAATTTTTAAGAACATTTTGGTACAAGTCCCATGCTAAAGTTCGCAAAATTTGCATTTTTTAATGGACAAAGGTCATACCTGAGCACACCGGAAACAAAATTTTTAAATTCGCAAAATTTGCATTTTTTAATGGACAAAGGTCATACCTGAGCACACCGGAAACAAAATTTTTAAACACAGTTTTTTATAAACTACTTTTATGAAGATGGTTGATGGGCACGATAGTTAATTAAAAAAAAATTAAAATGATTTTAAAGATTACTATGCAATTTGAAATTTACGAAAAATGTATGTATATCAAATATGTTTTCTACCTTCCTTTAGCCATTCTATATATAAAGCCGATAGCTTAAAACCAAAACCAACCAACCGAAAAGATACAGAAGTATAAAGTTAACTGATTGAGTACCTATAATAAATATAGTTTCATAATATAATATTATATTTTTTTTGAGAAGCGCTAAATAATAACGCTAAATCAAATTAAAAACTATTATAAATAAAAAATTTGTCACAAGCATGTTCAAGCAAGTTCTTTTAAAGTATAGAAGAATAAAAATATTCTATCATACATTTCAAACTGTATACTTTAATTAATATTAAATATTTTTGTTGGAAGTGTTAAATTATAAAAGTTCTGATCTCTGCAAAATTTCTGAAAAATTTAAAATATATCCTATACAAGTTTTGAGAGTTTTCAAATTTTTTTTTTCTCAAAACATTGTTTTGTTCACATGCTGCCTTCTTATTTCAAAAGGCCTATTTAATGTCAGTAATTACATTGGTATTTGTGCTTGTTCTCTCAAAAATAATATATTATATTACTTACATTGTCCTCTCCAATTTTTACAAATGCATTTTTTACAATTTTCGCAAGTGTTGGGTGAACTATTTAAAATTGGTGATGAAGTTGTCGGCATTTCGTTTATTGATGATAAATTCATGGTTGATTTATTACGTTTTCTTGTGATTCTTTTGCTTAAATTCTCTTCCTTTTTTTCTGTTTTTATTATAATTTCTTCGGCCATATTATTTTCAGAATATGATATTTTTAGAATTTTCTCGAATACGCTGGCAGAGAGCAATTTCAGTTGATCTTTTTATTTTCCTGTAAAATGGAATTAATTACTAAACACATTAAACGCAGGATTATTTCATAATAAAAGCTATCACAAATACATTTACGTTGAAAACAAAATTCACGGTACAGAAAATACAAGGTATAGTTAAGAATTTTTTAATATTTAGCTGTGACGTCACTAAGCACGGCTTTGTATGAGCACACAAGAAAATTAAATGGTTATGAGGCTATTACTACCTAAAAGAAGAAAAGTAAAAATGTAAGTTATCCTAAAGTAATCTTTAAAACAACTGATCCTATTAATACGTAATCTGTTTAGATAAAATAAATCATAAACATCAACCTACATATAATAGGAAAATATCATAAATAAAACACAATAGTTTCTATTTCATTCAAAGGCTTTTATTTTACATTATTTTTAAAGCATATTTACTATTCTTCTAGCCATTTAGCTAGCATTTTCAAATCAAGGAACCTATGAAATTTCTAATTTCTAATTTCTAATTTATTTATTGATTTTTCCCCCTCATTGTTTCTACACTCGCAGATTGCCCATTTACCTATTTTTTCAATATTAAGTACCACTAAGAACACCTTTAATTTAAATTCAAAAAATCCAAAAAATATTCACTCTATGAAAAATCTAACCAGAACTGTTACAAAAGTCGTGCGCAGTGACGCGCAAAGCGAAGAAGGCGGCGTCCCGAAGAATTGTCTTACTATTTATGAACGAACGGATGAATAGAGTAAAATTAAAATATAATACTTACTTGAAATTTTGCTTCGTATATTGTCGTGATATTATTTTCGTTTCCTTTTTAAGTTTCGTCACTTTCACTATATCACATAAACTTCCAACAGAAATTCCAGATGTTTTCGGCCACACGCTAAGGTCGACTGACACACAAGAACTGCTGATTCCGCACCGCACAAAAACTCACTTCAAAGCTGATACGAAATTCCCGAGTAACCAAGCCCGAGCCCAGACGTCGCCCGAAGCAAGCACGGCACGCCCATTCTATACCCAAATGAGGCACGGTGCGCCGGAGCAAAAATTTAAATGTGTTAAATTTTATGTAGCTGCCACAGGCACGTATAAGCTCTAACACACCCAAAACAGCCCAAATGAGGCACGGCGTACATTGCCTCCCGAACAAACAGGTTTATTGCCATCGTTAAAAACAGACATGGGCATGAGAGGTACACCGACCCGAAATGGGTCGTAAAAATCCATTAGACCAGTGGTTCACAACCTGGTAGGCGCGGACTATTGCCAAAGGAGGAGGCGGCAACATTTTTTAATAAAAAATTAATTTTCATATCATAATAAATAAATTAAACTTAATATCGTAACGAAACAATAATAGTGTGGTGAATGAATGTTTATTTTTATATTTTTTACATTTGTACACATACATTTAATTCCAATTAAAAAAATTATCCGGAGCGATTATAAGGTATTATATTAAAATTATAAACTAGAGTCCTTTGAAAGATGGGCTGTTTGCGAAGTTGTGTGTAGATATGGAAGCTAATTATGCCTCACTTCCTGTATTATTGTGAATTTCTCTGCGTATTTCGTGCAAAAGTGATTCAAAGAGTGAACTTAAAGGTGAAATACCAATAAAAGGTAGGCAGGCACAGAAAAAAATTTGTATATCCAGGAGGCATTGTAGCAAAAAGGTTTGAAACCTTTGCATTAGACAGTTAAAAAATATTCTGCGAAACAATTTATCCCGAGTAAAAATTTAAATGACTTAAATGTTATGCCTCGTCGAATAACATCTAAGAAAATTTCATAAAATTCAAATGTGATAGTTAGCATAATTCAAAACGGCGTCCTTAAAAACCCTCAAATTAATGTTTATTTTTTAAATTCTGAAAGTCGCTGAGTATTCCATATATGTATGTATATTTTTTTGAAAATAATAAGCAAATATTTTTTTTTAATATTGGCTGTATTAATTACGCGGTCTAGTGCATGCAATAATATAAATAAAAACACCTGAACACACAACTGGAAAATTCATAATAATCACCTGAAATTACATTTAACTCCCTCTTAAATCAGTGCAGCCGCTAATTGTTTAATAAATCTACGCTGGCTGTAAAATAGCACGTTAAACAAAAGCTGATTCATTAAATCGGGAGCGGAATTACGATGAATGAATATATGCTGAATTAGGTCATCGGTAGGTTCAGGATTTATTTTAAAAAAAATTATTCAGAATAATTGAACGAGTGAAAAAAGGGGATTTCCATTTATTTCTGTAAATTTATTCTAAAGTAAACGCGACAGGACACAATGACAAGAGTTTCCAATTTAACAATGGAAAAGTCCTGCAACGCCAGGAGAAGGATGGCATGTGAAAATCGAGCATAAAAAGGTCGGTTGACATTTTAATAAATTACGGAGATGCTCCAACTACAAGGAAAATTCGTTAACTGAAATGTATTGTATAATACATTTGGCTTGACGTGGTAGGGTAATTTGATACTCATCAGGTCCAACACCGGAGGCATTTGCTGGTTGTTTTCAAACCATGTTAAAAAGTTAAGACGGGATATTTTTAATTATTCTATCGCATACCTTTTAAGTCAATAATTTTATGTATTGAGATAATTTTAAACTTTCGACCTAAACTTCAATTAAAAAAGTTTCTTACATTAAGGGAAACAACATCTAAACAAATGTATATTTAAAATTTGAGAACAATTTCAAAAACTATATTACTAGGGGTCTACACATGTATGTATGTAACTTCGTTTTTTAAGTTTTATTTTGTATCATTTTTTAAAGAGCTATATTGTCTCCAGATGGTCTAATCTTAGGTCAGTTTATAAAAAGAATGAATATTTTTTAATACAAATTAGTAAGCATTCTTTTTTCTTCCAATTAATATTGTTTTATCTCTATTTTGATGGTATGTATAAAATATACAAAGGCTTAAAACGATCCGGTGACAGTGCGCACCCCATTTTGAAATATTTAAGAAATGTTGTTTTGACATACATATATATATATTTTGTTCAAAATTAAGGGTCGTAACTTGTTTCCTTCCAAATTCGTATAAATTATCAATTTACACAAATTCTTATTTGAAATTTTTACATTGTAATGTTAAGATCTATATGTCTATTGAGATTTAAGAAGAAACTTAAGTAGGTTCAACATTTAATAAGTATTATAGTGTAAAACATTAATTAAATAAGAACAAAAACAGTCATTTTATGACAAATAACACTAGAGGCAATATTCCAGCAGGATAATGCCCAATTACGCGTTGTTTGAAATTCACAGGCTTGCTTGGTTTAACAAATAATAACTGAGTTTGAGATATTCTCATGGATTTTGATGGAACTTTGTAGTAATGCTCAGTTTTAAACATTTCAATAGAAACTAAGCTATTGAATTGTAACTAAAGAGAATTATTTTAGAGAGTCGCTGTGAAAATTAACTGGTATTAAATTTTTACGCAGCTCAATTTCATTATTTTCTAATTGAATTTATAATATAATTTCTTGCCAAATCGTGTCTTTTGTTTTAAATTGTTATGAATGTTAGAACAAATTCCTCTGATAAAAATTTGCGATATTATAAAATCGAAGTTTCAAATTTGTACGGTAGGTAGTATGAAGTATCGAGTCGTAAAAATTAGAATTTTCTAAATTTAGGTATCAAGCATAATTTGAAGCTTTCGTGTTTTAAAATTTAAATTTGACCTGAGTCTATGAGTATAGCTTGACCTAAAGGATTTCTTTTGATTATCGTGAAGTTACTAAATCTTCATTGTAATTAGGTACTGCATTTCTCTGTTCCCAATTTTGAGTTATAGACGTATTTTAGTCGAAAAATAAAGATAGGTAGTTAAGGTAATCAAGGTGAGGACATCTGGCGATAGGTGGGCGGGTGTGGCTTTCATGCCCCATACCTCCACTCCAGAGGAATTTGCTGATTGCTTTTATTTGAAACCATGACACTGCCGGATGTAAATTCCTGTAGGCCTCCATATCTTATTTCGCCGCATTATCCCGAGGAACGTAATCCCCGCGTTTATTAGGTCAGCACGCAGCTAGAACGCGTCTGATGGAAAACGTAGGCCCATGAGTTAGTTATTGCACCTCCTTCCTATCTTAAGAAAACTATCGACTCGGCGCGGCGTCTTATCGAGCAAATATCGCCCCGCAAAACGGCCGGCAGTGAAACTTTGAGCTATTGCGTCTTTCCCGGCCACTTTGGTCGCAATGCCAACTGTCGACGAAGCAATTTGCCGCTTTGCATTTGCATCATTTGCAAAATAGTGCAGTAGCAGGCGACGGTTTTTTGCATTTTCTGCGTCTTACTGCGATAACATTGACAGAGTGCCGTCGCTTTGATCGGACGTTTTCGAATTAAAAAGCGATTGAGAATATTGCAAAAAAATTAGTATCATTTAAGTCCTGTGACTCGGTGGAAGCAATTTTGTGGCTGTGATGTGTGAAAAGGAGCAGTTGATTGCGGCCGTTTTCAGAAAGCGACCAATTTGGGACCCCCGTCATTGGAAGCACCGCGACAGAAACACCGTGCAGAGGCTCTGGTATGAAATTGAACTGGAACTGGGCGTTGATAAAGGCAAGTTCTGTAATTACTCTCTTGCTTTTAATTTATGTGAATACTTAGGTAAAGTTTTCATGTTACGTGTGGTGTAATTCCATGAAATTTTCAAAGGTTAAAACTTTGATTGCAAAATCCCTTTTGCCTTTGCATACCTTACGCACACTTCACACTCAGAGGATCTTGTGATTCGGAAATATTTAACTGAATCCTCATTTAGACATTCTCCAAATAGTTTACTTTTTAACGTAAAAAAAGTAATTTTTAAAGGTAGTCCAAATATCATATCATAGATAATATATTCCTTTTCAGCCTACTTATTTTGTTTCAATTGTTATTTTATTAAAATACGGATGGAACCGTAGTCATAAAAACTTATGAAAAGATGAATATCTTTTACTAGAGATGTTCTAATTCCAGCACTATACTTATAAATTAGATATCCCATAATGTTTTAATTTTGATGTTCATTAAAATTGAAAAATATTTTTTGTTATATTCTTAAACTAACTACCAATTCTACATCGTTTAGTTTCGTTTAGTTGAAAAAGGGGGACGAAAGGCTACTAGTTAGCCTCACAATCACCGCGACCACATACAAATGTAGATTTATTGTGACTTCCCGACTATCTAATTAGAGCTTCCTAGGTAGAGGAGTTCTTTAATGAGGCCGATTAGCACCTTTAGATTTGTATACCAAATAAATTCTGGTTTCGGAAATGTTTCGCCTAGCTATAGCCTACAGTGTATGGCATTGACATAGTATTATAAGTGTTGAGGGTCTCGGATGTCTCGGAGCAGAAGCGACATGCGGCTGTGTTTACTTAGCCAATTTTGTTAATGTGAAACCTTAGGGGAGTAGTGCCCAGTGAGGAGCCCTGTAATTATTCGGAGCTGTGCTCTGCTGAGTGCTAGAAGATTGTCGACCTTATTTTGGGTTCCAGAGATGAATAACTTTAGCTGTCTTAGGTCTGTGAAGGCATCCCACTAACGTTTCGCTCCTTCGTTTTCCCATTTTGCGAGAACTTTGACCAATTCTACATAACTATCGAAATAATATTCTTTACTGAATTATTTGCCTTTTTTTTAAATCATCCCACTGTTCACTTCGATTCTAACCCCTAATTAATTTTTTAGTAGTTAGTCAGCTTGTTTAGCTTAATTAGCTTAGTTCCCGCAAAGCCTTCCAAAATTCTATTACAAAAGTAAAAAAATAAATAATATTTCCGTAAAATTAGCCTTAATATACTTGCTTTAATTACTAAAGTTTATATAATTTTATCTTCTTGTAGTTAGTTAGCCCGGCTTCCTTTCAATACAAAAATAAAAAATTACAATAATATTCTCTTCATTAGAATTGAAAAGGAAATTAGAATTAAAATTAAATTTAATTTAATACAATGATTTTGGGTATACATATATCATTCCATAAACTCTCATGTTATTTTATTTTTTTCAGATAGATTAAAATCCAGATGGAGGGGGCTACGAGATTATTTCGGAAAAGAACTACGAAAAATGTATTCATCATCGCAAAATAATTTTTCTGATACAACAAAATCGACTTGGCCATATTTTGAAATGATGTTTTTCTTAAAGGACATTTGGAACAGGAGAGGTAGTCGAAACCAGAAAAAGGCTGATCAAAGTACTTCAGAAAGTTCACACTCTGAAGAATCTCACGCTGACTTAATCCAAAGCAATGGAATAGTTGATTTGAAAACAGAGCCCGAGGATCTTGCAAACCAACGACCAGAACCCGTTGGTGAATGTGAGCAAAGTAGCAAAGAAAAAAATACCAATGTTCAATTCAAAGAAGAAATGGAACAAATGACGACAGATTTGATTAAAATTGACACCCATCAACGTTCTCATCTTGGAAAAAGGGTTTCCTTAAAGAGATTAAAGAAGGTCCCAAAGAGCAATGTTGAGTCCGATGAAGATCTATTGTTCTTCAAAAGTCTCATTCCGGATCTAAAAACATTTCCGCGATCGAGAAAAATATTCTTCAAATTGCGCATCCAAGAAATGCTTTACCACGAAATCAACGCGATGCAACGGACAGAGCTGCAGTCGCACGATATGCGCGCATGTCCGTCTTCTGGAGAAGATTAAAGTAATTACTACGGACCATGTTTCATTATGTTGCCATAAAATAAACAAAAATAACATAATAAGAGGCTTCATGTTTTGTAATAAATTTTATGAAAAAGAAAAGAAACATTCGAAGCAAATCGAAATGCTGGAAATGAAAAAGGTTGCACTCACGATAACACCTGGTCATTATCAATTATAATTGTAGTTATTTGAAGAAGTTATTATTGCACAGAAGTTCATGTTATTCGAGATTAATAAATTTTCTAATAACGTGATCTGCAGCAGTTTAATTTCTTACCTTACTCAACAGCAGGGGGTCCTGGTGAACGTTTTGTGTTTTCTGGAAAAAAATAAAAATTTATTTTTGAATTAATTTATTATATGTATATTTTTCTTCAGACATTTTTATAATGTAAGACCGTCAAATTAATGTTGAATAATTACAAAAGGGAATTTTAAATATTCAACAGGTTATATCTCATCCAATTATATTTTAACTTTAGGCATGTAATGATTACACTGGTTTACAATAATTTTGCTCCTAAATAAGTGATATATCATTACTATAGGATTTTTTGCGTAAATTAGGAATTCATACGAGAATGTCCCATCACGTCATTCTTCTCAAAAGAAAAATAGAAAAATAGGTTTGAAGAGTACAAAATATCGTATTTTGAACATTTTAAAAAATTCATTATAAAATAACGAATTATTGTAGGAGCTTGCAATGCAACTCAAATAAAAGTTTGAAACTTTAGCTATTATATTAAAATACTAAAGTTCTTAAGACTTTCCGAAATACTCTATGAATTTAACTTTTTTTTTTTCAGTTTACATTTTATTTTTCTCAAAAATGTGACGTGATGGAAACAAACGAATTTCACGTTAGTAATTAGTTATCATTAAACAAATCAAAAAATACATCTCATACAATGAAGAAACAAAAAAGGTGAATTTTGTAAACCAGTGTTATAATATAGAGAGTAGGAGTAATTTAGTCTAGCTTCTAATTTTAATTTAAATGTTTTAAGAGATAAAGCTATTATTTATTTTATTATTTATAGAAAAAACAAAAAAGTAAAAAAGAACATTAATTAACAAAGATAACCTTAAGTGATACATAATTATTACTTTTTTGACATTAAATCCAGTCATCTGTCATACTTAGATAAGAATTTAGATGCTTTGACCTTTAACTCGACTTGAAGGATTACTTATTAATCCACAATTAATTGAAAAGTTTTATTATGTCCCAAATATGTATTATAAAAAAAACATTACGTAACTTCTGCAGTAATTATTGCAGTCATTTAAAATTAAGTTCAATAGTACCCATATGAATAATTTGAGAAGAATTGAAACTTTTAAAAAATTTATAAAATTCAACAATTTTAAAAGATACACCTACCGGTTATATGATACTTTATTAAATATGTACATATGTATATAAAATATTTTGGGTGAGAAAAATGTTATTAGTATATTATAAAGCGATTTTTTCCAATTCTCTCTAAATTTACTTAATATAGACATCAAACATACTACATATGCAACCATATCTTCGGCAATCTTCGTCTATGTTTGTTTACTCCTATTCATATTACAATAGACATTTTGTTCACACGTCTGGAACTAGAAGCAAACCCAACCAATTCGCAATTTCATTAAACAAATGAATGTAAGCTAGGCTTAGAGAAACAATTTCGTTGATTGCTCGACAGAAACAGTCGTTAAAGCGTTTCAATTGGTAATATTCGAGCTGTTGGAAACTCATGCACAGCACATTCGTCGTCCTCATCCTCATCCTCGACGTCTTGGTGGGAAATCCATCGTCTGCGCCCCACAGCACTAAAGCCTGGGTCTCATGCAGACAAGTCTGCAGTTTGGAAATTTATGATGACGCCAGTTGTCAATGGTGTTTACAGCGAAACGTATGTGATATATGCTCAGAAACGCTGTGTGTAGCTTAAAAGGGCCTCGAGCAAAAAAGGATGAGGACACGTACAATGGAATGCTATTTGGCTCCAGTTCCATGAGCGCTACAAAGGAGGGTTTTATGATGTCGTAACATATGCGTGATATAATTAGATGGGAGAGACTATGGTTTGCGTGGGATCAAAGTGGTGAAAGGATGCCAAAAAGGTTAAATGGATTCCAGACCATTTTAATATCAACAAGTTGTATAAGTATAAAACGTTGTCTTCATTTTCTAGACTAAATTAGTATTTGCTTTTACTATATTGCATCATACTCCAATATTAGGATTCTAAACTAGATGTGTAAACATTCCTTAAAAATGGGCTTCTTTAAGTCCTTATAATAAAATAGCATGCTATGCATTATTGCTAAAACAGTATTATGACAAGGTCGGACTGAGTGGCTTTTAGTTTTCAAGTTTTAGGAAAAAAAGTTTCTAGTAATGATGTGTAAATTACGTCTATATTTTTTTATTGCAATATTCTTATTTAAAAGAAAATGCCTTACATTCGAAAATGAGTCTTTTGTTTAACTTAAAATATTAATAAAATAATAATAATAAGGAAATAGGGTTGAATCACATTCACTGAGAAAAAACGTGCTGGTAAATTTAACAAACCTGGCTGTTTCAACATTTATACCAAAAAGGTAGTTTAATACAACCAAAATTAGGTTGGGGCAACAATAGGGACAAGTTACTTCAACAAAGCCCTAAAAACGAATTGTTTGCTATAAGAAAATGATTTGGTTAATTTTAATTTGGTTTTTTAAGCTGATTATAAAAATGCTACTGGTTGTTTTGGTAGTATGTATGAGCGCATTTTCTAAAAAGATTTTCAATCTGAAGCGCTCCTCCGCTGAAATCTACACTATCTGCTGCGGTAGAAGAAATAAGCCGATTTTCGGGTATTATCAGAATTGATAGAAATTAGTTAGAAAGCTCTGTTGAACATAGTTAAGAATTATCGTACTGTTGTGAATTTAAGAAATTCAAAGATATATACATATGTTTAAAATTGAGTATGCACAAAATTGAAAATTTCTTTAAGATTATAATCTGTCTAGAATCTAATTTAAACAAAACCTTGTTGATTTGTCCACTGAACTTGGTTGAGTTTAAACTAACAAAATTATCTTGTTTATTGTAACCAAACAAATGGCAGGCTCAAAACCTACCAAATATTTGGTAAAAGTGTTTTTTTTTTCAGTCTTCTGTTGGATTATAAAATATTTGTAATTCATCATCCAATTTTTGAGAAGTTTTACAAAATTGTCTGCAATGGTGCTCAAAGTTTTAAATAAATGGTTTTATGCTTTCTCTCATCAACTCATAAGGTTTCTAATTTGCAGCTTTATAAATTGCGGATTTTATCAGGTTCAAAAAATTTCTAGGTAATGTTGTATTATTAATTTATTAACAAGAAAACAGCTGTTTGTTACGAATTCAATTAACCATGGAGTATCAAAACGTATCAAGAAAATTTAATATTGTGTTTCCATTGAAGGATTTGAGAAAACGATTAGTTATAACGAGGTTTTACTGTATTCATAAACAGACTGATTTTAATTACTACTAACTAGAAGATCAAAGTCTTAAGGAAATACCTCAAATGTTTTGATAGTAAAAGACTTGATTGCGTTGTAGCGAAAATGGATATTGATTTTTAGAAATAAAAATGTGATTTTCTGTTTTTCTTTTAGGAAATCAGAACTGTGTAAACAAAAGGCATGCTGAAAATTGCTCGTAAATTGGCTGAACGCAACACGGTATGACATAGTAAAGTTGAAAACAATGGAACCAGAATAACCAGAAATATCGAACACGCCCGGGCTCCTTCAGAATTCCACAAAGAAGTGGTTGTCGCGAATGTCGAAGCCCACAAAGCAGCACGCTTTCTTGCCAATAACAAAGGCTTACATAACTTCGGCCGATGCTTCCCAATTAGGAAGTGAATTTCCATGCCAGTTGCCGACGACAATGGAATGAGGACAAAAGAGCGGAAGCGCCGCAAGTTGTGCTGCTTACCGCCGAACGCGGCCGGTGCAGTCCCTGTCGACTGTTTACCTGTTTTTGAACGGATTTAGCGGCTCACCTGACTTGCGCTGATGTGATTAGAGCCGCCGATCACCTGCCTTCTGGCATTCCGCCACCAGCCATCGATAGTAAAACCGAAAAGTGTTGAACTTGAAAATTTTTTTCTCCAAACCGACAGGTGTTTTGTCGATTCGAATCTTTTTCACCGCAACCACCGCAGAGGGCGCATTGACCTGTGAAATGGTCCGATTGCTGGTCGTTGTCCGGTTTATTAAATATTTTTCGGTATTTTCCTCACCCGCGGCTAAAAGCATACCTAAGAAAATGAAACACTGAAAAATTGGGCAACGACCGAAGACGATTATCAAATTGGCTCCAGTGGGCCACAATCTCTCGTTTTCTGGAGGCTTTTATTTATGTTCGAAGAGACCGAAAAAAATTTCGTCGAACAAGATGCATTTCGGTGTCGTCGACTTGCGACTGGGGGCCATAAATCTCGGACGATATCGAACTTGTCTGTGTTTATCTTGGCCCCTGGAGGCGCATGTGGTCGAACTTTTCTGGGCACATCGCTGGCTTGTTAGTGGCAAATGAATGTAATTCGATAAGGAAATGGAACCTGGCTTCCGGGCAGTGATTGATTGGGGGAATTTATCGAAAGGTGGGACTGTCGTCTCCTGTGGATTTATCATTTAGGGGAATGACTACATTTTATTTTGTTATTGACCTGGAAGCACGAATCTTTGAGTCGCTACAATGCAATTTGTACACTTGCACTAGTTGACCTCGAGTACTGGCTTTGTTTTATTTAACCACTCTTCATTTTGACTAATGGAGTACGATAAATTTAAATGAAATTGATTTTGATTAAAATTTTCAATTTCAGCATATAATTATCTACGAGGACAGTGGACACATACTCGTATAACTAGCTTTCGTATTCGTTTTTCAATAAGTATTGCAATTAGAAATAGCTCTCTATTCCATGCTCAAATAACTTATTTAACAACAGACCGAGGGCTGGCTATTGAACCTAAAAATTCGTAAAATATCCCGACATTTTTATTACCAGGTTTTACTCAAAACTAGTTTGTACTATGTAAGGTTTCATAAACATTTTAAGGACTTTGTTAAGAAATTATCTAAACAATTTCAAAAATGATGATGAAACCTTAGCCTTCATATTTTCTTCAAAAAGTTTTATCAGGATGTAATATTTAAAGGGCTTTAAGAATAGTAATCTGATTTTATTTTTATTTACATATATGGATCAGTATATACCCTGAATTATTTTATTTAAGATAATTAAGATGACAAAATTCAGCGTGCCCAGAAAACGTATCGGAGGAAAATTAAATCAAATCGAATCAAATACCAAAACTAATACTCTAAGATTGAGAGGAGACTTGGAAATTGGGAAAATTTTTACCATTCTACCATGTTCGATGGGAAAAATTTCGGAATCACTAGTTTTAAATATAGTGAAAGCAAAGGTGCAAAAGAGCAGGTGTGAATAAGTTAATTTCAATTGTAGAGTGTGTTATCTCAATTATAAACCGCAATCAGTTAAAAACTCATTTTTAAATTATAATTAATTGTAAGTAAGACCGTCAAATGAAGGTACCCACGGGCTACAGATTACGTAAGACCTTTCTTTTATATTTCATGCGTAATAATTATTCAATTAATGTACAAAACGAAACATCTCACATTACTTGGATGATTACAAAAAAAAACAAAGAAATGAGAAATTACGAATTCAAGCTTAAAAAGTGTTCCTTTCACTTTTTACCCAAATCGCACTTGCTGAAGATAAGTTTAATTGTTTTTCAACAATCTCATAAGCCCGAATATTCCATAATTTTGCGATTTCTATTTCCTACTATTTTGCTGGTCTTTATGAAAAGGCCATCGAAATAAAGTACGAAAACGACTATTAAAGTCCTCGAAAACTTTTGCAGATTTTGTTCATAATTGCATCGTAACTGGCAAATTACATCTAGCGAAGTAATGAGCAATCAAAATTTAATCTCCAAGGCAACAGCATTCCAGCTGAACACTCCCAGCAACATCAACACCATTTTTAATGAAATCATATTTGGTGACGATGCTATTTTCGTCGCCAAATTGTAGCCCAACTACCCATGGCCTGGAATGTGTGTTCCTGTTCAGGAATACTGTCCCCGGGGCGATAGTAACAAATTGCCTACGAAATTATCCGCAAATGTCGGAAAACCGAATATATCAATACAATCCATGGGGATGTCCCAGAAGAGTTATAGCAACTATTTATCTTTGGCATTTTGCTGAATTTATTTATTTATAGATTACTTCGCATCACTGAAGGTACCGTGGGAAGACTGGCAAAAAAAAATTGGCCTGGAGGTATATCAGGCTTTATAAAATTTTATCTAAGAAAATGCTACTCAAATACAAATATAACCTTTGAAAAGTTAGAACCCTTCACAAGTTTATGAAGTTTTGATGGAAACTATTATAGTAATAGGAAGTTTTTGGGTTTTCAACATTTATAAATTCAAGATAAAATAAAAAAAAGTTTTCCTTTCTTTCTTTTAACGATTATTTAAAGTTAATTGATTGAGTCATCGAAATGTGGCTTTTAAGAAATTTTGATTAATTTTGATAGTTAGTGGATTATAAACTTAAATTAAAAATTAAAACAATATATTATACATATGTATAAATATCTTTGAGTGTGTTTTTTTTTTCAAAAGCTATCACCAAAGTTAAGGTTGAGGAAAACTCTACATTTTACCCTCTTTATGTCAGATTTCCATTTTTAAATTAAGGGTGCGCTCACACTTAAAAGCTCTTAAATTCACTGTTAGGAATTGTGAATTTTGACATAGTTACGAAATTGTATAGTGGAAAAATCTTAATTTGCAATTAACAAAAAGAGCTTTCGGCGGCAGCCAAGAAGGAAGTGGTAGATTTCAATATGGTAGAAATTATTTTTACATAAGGGAATGTAATTCTGAATTCCCCACCCCCTTGTCCGATTCACCCCATTGGCGAACATAGCTGAGATATTGCCATGGAGGATATGTTAGCCAAGTTTAATCAAAATCGATTAAGAAATATATGGTCTACATGCAAATAAATTAAAATATATACCGAGATGATAATCGGTGGCTGGATGAACATATAAGCGAAGTTTGGTCAAAAATCAAAATCGATTAAGAAATACGGCCTATATCGTGTCCAGAAGTTTCGTTATATCCCATATATGTACATATATATATGTATATATATATACAAATAAACGTTATTTTTGGAGTTTACGACCTCTAAAACAAATAAAAGCTTAAGAGAGATGGATATCTTTCCACTCACATATCTATCAATTCTATGAGATATGTTCTAAGGTCTTAATTGAACAACAATTATTAGTAATATAATTCATACTACAACAAATAAGTTTTTCATAAGTAAAAGTGAACGTTCTCTAATTAAGTTAAAGTATACTCGTAGTACCATCTGATGCGCGACTTGTTTCCAAATATCTATCAATCTATATAAAATTAAGTTTTTAACAAAACGAGTCTATGATTGTGAAAGAGTATTTAGGAAGCAATTTCTTAAGAAACATTATAAAAAATTTTTTTAGCTTCTCGCCAATTTGATTCTAGTGTCGTGGGAATTTGCCCGGTGCTTGCTGTGAGGCCATGTAAGATTCAGCGAAACATTTTGGTTATTTTCTTGAGATAATCGCACATTGGCCAACTGGTCGCGCTCTGCACCGGGAAAGATGCATTACCCACGCGAGTCAATTACCGTCTTATATAACGTTTCGTTTGCTCAAGATATTAAATTAAGCTCACACGCATGCCGTAGTATCGCGCTGGGAAAATTATGCGCTCTGCGCACAGGATGTCTGCGTTACGACACATTTTCATTGCAATTATGGCAGAAAAATCGCATAAAAATGCGTTGCCTGAATGCTCCCCCTCGATACGATGAATGAAATGTGCACCGGTTGCAAAATTCACGCTTTGCCTGCATTTAGCCACGGCAATTGAGGCCTAACCACTTTTAATTAGCACTCAAGGAGCCGCCAACATCCTCAAGCATCAAATCTCTGCTAATTAAACGTTGCCCGGCTCTCAATTCGGCGAGGGACATTTTATGTGTATATTTTAAAAGATGAGCAGTGGGCGTTTGCCCAGCCTCTTCAGGAACATCAAACCCCACGTCTGGACCAGGCCTAATTAACTAATTAAGGAATTGAGGCAGCGAGAAAGTTGTTTTGTGTTTCTTCAAAAAACTTTTAAGTATTCAAAAGAAAGACCTCTGGGCGGAGGAAGGAAAACAGGCCGCGGTGGGTCGTTGTCGTGATGATGAAATTAACGACAAGCTTGGCTGGTGCAATTTAATTCCCTGTGTAATGGGCGGGCGGGTGGCGCCGTCGTCGTGTGACGACGTCCGCGTCTTCTAAAAATTACGAGGATCTTTTTAAAATGGGTTCACCTAAAGACAATAGGCCAATTTGCAAGAGTACGACATCTGTTTAGTCCCAAATTGTGGGCAAGTTCCCTTGTAATTTAGCGGTATATAGCGGCAATTATTTGCAAAATAAGCCTCACGGTTCTTTGCGAACTTCTTTAACTTTTTCAACTTCTTCAACTTCTTCATCGTCACGCACGCAACTGTTACCGCTTTTCTTAAAGAAAAAATAAATAAATTGTGTCGTTCGAGCGAACGCAAGCATACAAGCGGTGTGGTGCCGTCATCTCCGCTTCCTCGAACGAATCGTTTATGAAAATAATTGGGTAACAATGCGGCCATTCACCCAGACCGATTTCAGCGTGCGCTTCTGATGGATAGTCACAATAACCCGGAAACGTAGAAGAAGAGCCTCCGCCCCGCAAATGGGGCTCCACTACCATATTTACCAAAAAAAAAAAAAAAATTCACTAGTAGTAAATTTGACGCACCCATTTCCACTGAAAGCATTTAGAAAAGGTGCAAACTTTACATCGGATCAGATCGCGTTGCTGAACCCACCCTTGGAAAATTAGCATGTAGCCAACATGTGTAACTAATTATGCTTTTTTCTACCTTTTCCATAGTAATTAGAGCTTTGTTTACAGTCCGCCAATTTCAGTATGAGTAGACTCGGCAAATTATGCTGGCGAGTGCACTCGTTGTGTGCCGCACGAAACGCGGAGCAGACCGGACCCCTTCCCAGCGGCCTACGAAAATAGCGAGTGATTAATCACGGGACCGCTCTGCCGCGGCATTCCGCTGATAGACGCTCTATGATCGGATCCGGCATTACTCATTTTGGGGCTTCCTTTCTTTCATCTTAAAATATTGGAATTCATTGCTTTTGAGATAGGTCAACCATTACATGAACAAAATTGAAAATTACCTCGCGTTGTTCCACGAATTTTACAATTAACGAAGCATGTGGACTTCGTCCTTGAACCTCTTAAGGTTAGACAATTCTTAATGGACTGTTAAGCAAATACATATTAATTGTACCTACATTTTATGTACCTATAAATATGCATTATCAAAATACCGACATATGTAGATATATCATAATTCATTAAAAAGTATTATCTAATTGAAAAACTTTTTATTTTGGAAATTTGCCAATAAAATAGTTCTCTAGTTATAGTTCTATTATATGTTAATCGGACTATAAAATTTTTAGCCTTTAGTCAATTAATATATTAATACTACCAACGATCAATAATAATTTTGAACTATCGCTTAATAAATCCGTAAGCGTTATCTGTTCTGTTTGCAAATTATATCCAAAAATTTGTTTGAATCCAGAGTTACCTATGATCCAAAAACTTATCAGGGCGTGGTTATAACAATTTTTTGGTTTCAGATGAGCCTAAAATTTCGAGTTTGACGTGAAAACTTATTTTTCCAAGAGACCTTTCTTAACTTCTAAATATGCATATGTACATATATGTATATCAATAATTGAATTCTACGAATGTTGGCAGCCTTAATTAAAAATTAATTTAAAAAATATATATAACACTTATGCATATGTACACATTTATGTATGTACTAATAAATTGTAAGTAGTATATTTTATAACTTTAGGATTAATCAACCGAAAAGTTATTTTAAAAGTCCTTAATGCTACGAAAATGTAACTCAATAAAAAAATTCCAATATTTTTAACTATTACATTATTTTACGTAAAGTGTCCTTTGTACTACTTCGGAAACAATTTTTTAGATTTTTCCGACTGTTGCACAGATATCCATGATGACAACAACATGTCGTTTTCTATAAAAGAATGATATCATGTAAAAATATCACTTACGATATTTTTCCATTTAGAGGCAGACGAATAATCGTTGAAGCCAAAACGTCCGATTTAATTGAAATAAACTTCACTAAAGTGAAATCTCATGCAAAAGGGTTAGATGACGGACGGACGAAGGGGGTAATTCTTTTTAGTGGACTATCGTACACGTCAAAAGCACTGATCTCTTCAGAGCTCTCTAATGCAATTTCATCCTGGGTAAAAGCCAGGAAAATTCGAAAGGCCGTCCTTTTTCCTAGTTTGCATTTGACATGAGTGAATGTTCGGATTATATGAGGTATTATGAACGGATAGAGTACATTATTTATATTTTCGCTCGAATATCACAGAGAAGGGCCAATTAAGGAATGTATAATTTCAAAAGCTGCCTGCACCGCGGTTTTGTCAGTTATAGTTGAGTTTGCATACACTTAATTTCAGAGCTTATACAGTGCAGAAAGTGCAGTATTTATTTATTATGTACTATTGTCGAGCAATAAACTCCGATAAATGTTTATTACGAAGATGAAGATAAATTACGACAGAAATAAATTATACTATTATCAAATGTACCTAGGCATGATAGATTAAGGTAGACAACAATAATTTTGTGAGCCCAAAAACCCTTCTTAGACTTCTTTTCAAGGAAACAAGTTCGATTTTCAAGTTAATTACAAAAACTTTATATTGTTCATTTTTATGAAAAGAGAAAGTGTCATCTACATAATTACAATTACTCACTGCTGACATTGGACGGTTAAACTCAAGTAAATTAATAATAAAAACTTTGTACACAAACCTTCAGATGAATTTTCCCTGGGTTTTTTGTTGCGTGCTAACTTCCAGATGTTGTCGTAATATTTCTCGGACAACATTGGCTTAATTGTAGTCATTAATACAATTACTAAACCTTAAAAGTTACAACGTTGAATAGTGTGAATTGTAAAAATAATAAATTGTGAAATAAAAATTACGACCAACTTAAAATCCTTCACCTCTGTTTTAGATAAAATAGTTCCACCATGTGAATTTTGTCCACATGTAACAATGCGTATATTGTCTGCATTATTAAGTGAACGAAATTGCGTTTGCCTATTCAAATGACTTGGTGTATATCTTGTTACAAATGATAGAAATTCTCCATAATGAAGTCTTTCAAAGCATTGTTTTTCATTTCACTTCATTGTAATTTCTCTTAGTAGGATTTTTCCATGAATTGAAATACCTTCATAAAAAAAAAAAAACTACATACATACAGTTTTTTTAAATTAAATTCCGCTGACGCATTTTACATAAAATTAATTTTATGCTAATGATTTCGACGAATGAAGGTGATAGAAATGATAGTAATTGCATGGTTTCAATGAACATTGTAAATTTTTGGAATTTCTATAAAAAGAAAATGTATGACTTGGGAATTATACGTACATAAGTCGTGACTGTAAGCAATCAAGGTTATTTAATCAACGGATTTCCATTTGATAGATTCAACTCTGTGGGAGGTTTAATTAAGACTTAATAATGTTATTATAAGCAAATTGTAGAAATGCTGTTTTAGGCATAAATTACAAGATTATATGTAGTTATCTATGTATGTACATATTAGGAAATTATATTTGTTTTAGTTAAAATTACACCGGTCTACAAAAAAAATGCGTTTCTTGTGCCTGGGTTTATTTTATAATTTTTTTTATGTGTCATCATTATATCAAAATAACCAAAAAATTGTTTTAGCCTCCTTAAAGTTTCCTTTGTATAGTATTAGTAGTAATAAATATAGATTTTGTAGACGTTATTTTGCCCATTTTTGAAAAATTATTAAGAAATATAGGTTCTTCATAGAAGTGTGTAGCGTGCTTAAATGAAAACCTGAGTCCTAATCAAGGAATATTAAATGCAACTTATCTCTATAACCCTTTTTACATATCTTGGATTATTTCGAAATGTTTTGGAGGCTTTTTATATATTATAATAGCTTAAGATTCAAGTTTTTGTTTAGCCTATGCTACTAGCTCCTATAACAATTGGTTACCCTTTAATGATTTTTTATAAGTGGTAAAAATACGCGACACTTTTTGACCCTATTTTTACTGCAAACGGAAGAAAATTTAATATTTTTATATTTCCGAATTTGTAATCTACAGAAAAATCCTATAGAAATAATCTGCAATTTATTCAGGCGCAAATTTGGTATTGATCTGCGTTATTAATCGCTAGTAATTTTTATAACTACAAAATTTAGTTTCTCGATCTAAACTTTTTCAACCTTTTTTTTTCCATTATAATAACATAACTTGATATTTCAAGCTATTTGTTTTTAAATTTTGTTTTTATTTATTTCAGCTCAAATTGCGAGAATTACAAATATCATGATGTTGATTTTAGAATTCATATTTTATTACGTCTGCTGCAATTCGATAGTAAGCATTTTATTTAAAAGAATAAAAAACAGATTAAATAATGACTTCTGCAGGTATTTTCCCAGTGATATCGAATTTGTTTGTGGTACATTAAATTTCGTGTAACGTTTCATCTGCACTAAATATTGAAAATTGTTTTGAATGGTTATAAAGTTATAAGGAAAACATTTATCAAGATAAAAGAGCCATTAAAATTCATATATCAACTTAAATTCATAACAACCTCAACATGTGTATACAATTTAATTTTACCTATATTTAGGTACATATTGTATGTATATAATGTATGTATGTACTTACCAAAATGGCATTCAAGATCAAAGAGCATAAAATCACAAAAATATCACGAAACCTCCCCGGAAATAGGAGTTCACGTTGTGTGTCTGGCACCCTTTGAAAGTAGTCGACGTCATTTGAACCACCCGCTGCTATCTTCTACTTTTATGTAAGTCTGAGTTTCCATCAGCGGTAAAAAGGAGGAAGCAATCGTTTTCTATTTATTAGCCGCGATAACTGATAATAATTGCGTGGGTGACGTTACATTTCTTGAGAAATGTCCCCATTCCGCCCACACACTCGCGTGGGTGAGGAACGTCTACAGAAACTGAGGGAATTGCTTTATCCCAGAAAATTCCACTTAAAATGTGTGCTTAAGGCAAGTAACTCCAGAAGGTCAATGTTGACCCCCAGTTGTCTTTTGGTTGCCGAAATGTGCTCAATTTTCAATTTACACAATTTACACAATTTGATCGAATTACAGTCTGAGTTTGAGCGGCCTTTGGGGTTTGCGATAAACTCCCCGGAATAACTCGTGTTAATCAGCTGGGGCCGAGTTTACCTTGCAATCGAAACGAGGTCTTCTTATTAAAAATTCAATTATCAGCCTTAGTGTGCGGCGCACGGCTGTACTCGAACTCGACCAATTGCAGCGCTTCCGGGAATAATTCAGACCATCTCCGTTTACTTTGGCAAAGTTTATGTGACGACATTTCCCGTCAAAGTGCGGCTCTTTGTGGACAAATCTGCCTAAACTCAAACGAGGCAGGGTCTCCAGGTCTCAACGCTTCGTCGGCGACGACGACTTTTCCAAAATACGAGATTCTCTGGAGCGGCAAATCCCACCACCCTCTTGTTCAATGACGAATTGTTCCTGGGATTGCTCGTCGTTTCCCGGAATTTTATTTTCGTGTTGTTGAGTGAATGCACCCAAACGACGCTTTGTTGTTAAACTTTTCACCACTTTAAGCACTTAAGTTCTGTAAACAAAGGAGCTCTTCTCAACTAGCACAATGGACGGAAGGAAGCGATTTTCTGTTTATTTTTCCAAGAAGTTTGCCATAATATACTATAAGCCATAAATGCGAAGTAAACAAATTCCGGCGGTTTTAATAGGATTAAGGGAAAATAGCTAAATCGAAATCTTATAATAGGGACTGAAATAGGAAAAAAAATAAGAGCTACTTAAGCAAATAAAGGGAAGTGCAGATATTCGATTGAAAAAGCACGTTATTCCGATTATGAAATTGCATTGCACTACCAGACTAAAGAAATCTAAAATATTTACATAATCTTATTAATTTATAACCATCATACTTTGTGGTGAATGGCAATAAAATGACCGCATTTTGTTAATTCAAGCCAAATAAACGCAACGGAATAAGTTCATTTCTGAGATCATCGTTATAAGGTCATTCAAAATGGCATAAAAAATTGTTCATTGATTCGTCGATGAGTTTTATTGTAATGTTGTCCATACAATATATTGAGCTTAAATTCCCAGATTTTGAGAGTTCAATTTATTCCCAGTTTATAATAGGGCCAAACCCAAACATTCAGTTTTTAAAAGATTAATGTATCTAATATTTATTTTAAAATGTCTCTCTATCTTTTTGCTTTTTTCAAGAACCGGCGCACACCGCGCGACTTTCATGGAGTTTTCTTTTTCTCGTAGCTATTCTATCAGTATATATTATAGACTATGTTTCACCGAATATCATCAGCAGTCTTCGTATATTTAACATCAGGATCATTTAATTCATTAAAATTTTCTGGATTTTAGGTGACGAGATTTCATGTCTAAAAAAAGTAGAATACCCCCTTAATTTATACCCTATTATCTAGAAGCAAAGAGCAGATACAGAATTGGATTTCATAAAACGAATTTCGTCGATAAGATGTTATGAGTTAATGTTTTGTTCTTCAATATAAATCGCCCAATAGTATGATGCTTGGCAAATCGTAGATATTTCAATAGTTTATCTTATACAAAACGAGTTCGAAAATAAAAAGTTCACTAGACCGCATATTTTCATTACTCCCTCTCAAAAATAAATCGAATAAATATGTCGTCTTTGGTTAATAGGTAAATAACACGTTGTATCATTGAACCAAAATTTTGAAAAACCGAATATTAAGTAAGAGGAATAATACATAAATAAATAAATCTGAAAAAAATAGTAATATTAATATCGCATAACAAACAATGTCATAAAATCTATGTATTAGTGTTCTTTTAAAAGTTCAAGGTTATGCTCATGTTTAATGACGCACTACTTATTATCGAGATGTGCTATTAACATAATACTAAATAAAATTTTATCTCCTCATTACTTTTTCCTCTGTAAACTGTACTAATCCTTTATAAATATTCTATTAGCCTGGATTACACAATTTTCTTGAGTTTTACTAATTGTAATTAGTGAAATTTAATATCATATGGAATTTAGAGCTCTATAATTAATATAAAAGGTTCGTAAATATCTAACAATAAAACCACTTAAGGCAGCTTCCATTAAATCTAAATTCGACTAAACTTTGCTTTGAAATTTCTCAAATGTGCCTTAAAACTTTGCTGTCTGTGTCCAACTATAGTAAACCACAAACTCTTAAGATATTAGAAAACTTTAAAATCCTTCCAAAGTGCACGTCCATCAGGGTAAAATAAACAATGAAAATTCATTTTAATTCCATTAAATACTGAACCCATTCTCGGGAGGATCACCATCAAATGATTCAATGCCCACTCACAACGAGGTAAAGAGAGCAAAACAAAGATTACATTTGCAGCAGAAAGCGGTGTAATCATAGCGCACTCCCCGGCATCTATGGACTTATGTATGTAGCACAACGAGAGCATCTTTTGAAACCTTTGTTCTAGATGCTTTTCCTCGGCGCTAGCACGTCTGCGGCTCGATGAAAAATGAAATAAAAATGAAATAATAAAGCAAAACATAAAAAGCATAAAGCTTCTCAACGAAACATACATCTCCTCTACCTGGCGGGAAAGTTTTGCTTGGAAACAACAACGAGAAAAAAATACATATAAATTTTTTTTTTCTTTCCACTTATGCTTCACCTCCACTTAAACAATGTACGCGAAGCGGAGCCAGCGAATTCTTCGCGCGCCGCCGTTAATTTCTTACAGCAGCTCATCCTCGGGTTCACCTGAGGTGGAAAGGTGCACTTTTCCAGGCGGTCGCCACCGCCACGCAAAAACCTATTTCTTTTACTATTTTCTTTTGAATCGAGCGGCAATCGGGAAATAAGTGAATGAAACATAGCGAAACATGGAAGCATGATACATAAATCCGTCTAATTGGGAAAAAAAAACTGCGATAGTCTTCTCAGCATCTTAAGAAGAAGATAAATGGAGCAATCCTCCTTGCGGCTTACCTTGGCCTCCGCTCCGCTTTCTCTGTCCCAGACACGAACGTACGATTTGATCAAGTGGTTCGACGAGCCAAAGAGCCCGAATCCAGGTCCAGACCCAGACCTAGATCGATTCGAAGGAGAGCAGCAGCAGCAAGTTGTCAAGGCGACGAGGAGCACTTCTTATCTTCAGCACTTAACCCACGGTTCACAACTTCTTGAGAAACTATTGCAACTTTTCTTGGGGAACCACTGATATCTTATCACTTATCACACTCGACAGCAAGCCAGAGAACGGGCACAGGGTACCTATCAAGCTAAATAACCACTTCTGATGCTATGGTAGCTCAAAACTCCCAAAAAACTATAAACTTCAAAAATTCAAACTTCAATTTTACTTGTAGTAATGACCCCGAAATTCGACGGTTATGAACAGATTTCAAACAAATCGGGCGAACGTCCAAAAACCACTCGCAACTCGTACGCAACCAAAGCGAACGTCGAACAACTCTGTGGAATTCACTTGAGCCCGAGGGGGTACCAGAACTTGAGCAGCGCAAAACCACCTTTCCGGAGCACCACTGAGAAGAAACTGATGGGGCTCAGAGCCTCCGCTTGTAATCAAACTAAAAGCACAGCGCTGAATGCGGCTCCCGGGCGCTCCCCGAGAGTGTGGGAGACTTTTTTGACCGCCAGCCAGCGGTGTTGCCGTTAGAGATGGAAAAATATAGACTTTTGAACCCAAATTTATCTGGTTTTAAACGATATTTTTAGAATTTTTCATGATACCTTTTTACTACGATTCACCGACGATTTTTAAGTAAGAAAACAGTATTTTTATAATGATTCGGCGTCGATTTATCATAATATTGTAATACGATATACTATACTTAGTACTATACTAAAAATAAAACAATACCAAAAAATAGGTTTGGTCCTTAAGGTATTACATTTTTTAATCGACTTCAACAAATACACTTCGAAAGTTTACACAGAATTTAACTTAAATTATCTAGGATGAAGGTTCAAACTAACATTTTATATTTTCATATCTAAGTATTATTTTTCAGTATTGTATGTAGAATTAACAAAAACATGGTTTTCGTTAAATTAGTTGGAAATTTTTTAAGTACACTGTTTTAAAATATTTTTTAAAATTAAAACTATAAGTTGGAATATCAAAAATTGCGATTTAAAGCGATTTTCATGAAAGTGAAAAGCCAGTTTTAAAAAAATTGAAATTGCCTTTCTTTTTTTCGGTTTCAAATGGATTAACTAATATATTCCAGTGAAAGTGAAAGTGGAATGCGTTTCGAGATTCCGCAAAATGTTATTGCTTTCAATTTAATAGCTCTAAACTTAAGGTAGTTGCTGATTTAATACTTCGCTTTTAAATATAATTAAGTTAAATTTAATTGAAGTAAATATGTTAGTAATTCTAAAATTACCTTTGTTCCTTGTAAATTTATCACTTTACAATTTAAGTGGTGATAAATTCTAATGCATAAACATTTTAGTATAATTAAATTGAAATACAATGCAAAATGTACCATAAAAATTTATTCGCTATTGATCGCTTCCGAGATTTCTCACTTTTTACATCTACAGACTTCCCACTAATGTGAATCATATTTTCAAATCTCACACACAGCGATTTCGATTCTATTTTGCACGATTTCTAGAACATGCCCAAAAATTTTAAGAGAACAATATTTTCATTTTCGAAAATTTTGAATTTCACACTTCCAACTTGGAATCCAATAAAAATGGAATTAAAAACATGGATGCAAATAAGAAATTTAAATATATGGAAGGACAAATGGAATAGAATCAAAACCATCGACACCATAAAAAGTAAGAAGAAATTTTAATTCATATTTTCTTTGTACACATATTATACTTATTTAAAATTTATATGTGAATGTAAAAAAATGAACATCAGTTATGCCTCCATTCTCATAATTATGTAATTTATATTAACTGATTAGTAGTAGGTTCAGTGCTCAAATTAATGAATTGCATAAAAAGTGCATAATTATGGATTTTTCAAAATGCATCTACTCTGTAAAATCAAATTTTCATCGTATTTAAGTGGCAACACCAAATTGAAGTAGACGGCGGCTGTGGATTTATTGGATAAAGCACCTCTTGCAGGATATTCGAGCATATTAAGTAAGCAGAAAAACTGAATGCCGGCTTAATGCGACTACCCCCGCCTGCAGCCATGCATAAGCTGAAAGGTTCCAAGGGCCTTCGCAGGACGGGTGCTCCGCCCCGTCTGCCCGCCTTACAGCATCCGATCCCAGGACCGGCCATACATCACGGGGATATGACTCCAACTCCGCCGACTTAGTTTTATTATCATGTCATTTTGCAATTTAATAACGTTTATGTCGGGGCTTCGTAGTCTGGAGCCATATGTTCGAAAATTGGAGCTTTACTGCAACTGAAATGGTGGACGTGAACAAATATTCTCACTCTAGTCGGTTTTGCCGGGATGAATGGGAGATGCTATCAATTAATGGATGCAAAATTGAATTTTTCCAATAAAGGAATGAGAACTTGCAACTTTAGATAGAGAACGGTAGTCCAGAACTAATACAATTTGGTTCGATAGAATCGTCGGGAGTTGGGAATGAAGTTGCATCTATGCATGCGTATGTTTGTTTTGTATGTTCCTATTTCGGATAAGGCTCAATAGGATTATCTTGAAATGCACACTGAAGTGTAACGCTTGCCTATTTGAAAGATTAATTAACACTTAGGGTTTTGAACGAATATGCATTGCTTAAAACGCATTCCTTCCATTCGAAATTATTGGGAAAAAATGTTAAGAGATATGTAAAGCACTTTAAAAGGGTTCAATAAAAGTAGCGTTGCAAATCGCTGCCCTAAATATCGATTACCTCTAAGAAAATAACACCACCATCCCATCTATGTAAATAATAAATATCGAAGTTTACAACTTTATATTATTAAATTTTAGAAAGTTAAATACTCGTATATACTTTAAAATATCGGACCAAAATATTCGGAACCATTCAGAAAATGTGTTTTAACTTTCACTTTCTCAAGAAAAAAAATTAACGACACAACATAAAGTTTTTCGTCTGAGGAAGTAAAACATAAGAATCGTTTCTATGGAAACTGTTGAAAAGAAATACAATCAAATGTAATTAGAAATCAAAGGGAAGAAAATAATTACAGGAAGTAAAGAAGCTTTTGCAAGTTCTGTTTTCCAATAATTTTGCGCTTTTAATATTATTATGAGTTTTATCCTTTGAAGTTTTGGTAACACTTAATTATTGCCTGGAGCTAATTGCACTTGTAATTATTTTCTTTTTCTGAGTTATATGTAATTTTGGATTTACCGACCAATAGCAGTGAGTCGTATCCCATCGGCTATTATTATTGGAGTTCAATTTCCAAATTCCAAAGTACGGTAGAGTTTGAAATTTTGGTGATTATTATATTAATTAAAATTTGTTCTACTCGATTGATATTACATACTTCTTTATAAGACGTCTAACAAACAGATATTTTTGTATAGATTTATTTTAAATATATTATTAGGCGGTATAATGAAATTTAAAATTTCGGACATATTAATTGCAAAAGTGAATTTGATATGAAAATCATCGTTTAAGGGAATAAGAAATTCAATAATAAAATATTTTTTTTTTTAAATTGAATAAATATAAAATATATAATTTATTTTATAGTCTGTGCAAAGTATATGTATAGATTTACTATAGCTTCTCCGACTTATCCTAATGCCCGTGAACATTTTCATCCTCGTCAACGATTTAAAGAGCACAAAGTAGACAAGGAACGGATGCTGTAAGCCTGGGAGCAGATCGCATTTGCTCGTTCGCCTGGAGTGCACTTGCCTTGCCATTGAAACAAGCTTTCCTCGAGCGAAAAGGAGCGGCTCCGTCTCTTCCCAGAATCCAGATTTTTCCCTAACTTCTGTGGAGGTGGTTCCCATTACCGCCAGACAGCTTCCACCCGCCTCCCGGTAATCCATAGCTGCACTTTGTGATTCTGGCGGACGTTTAATTTGGCCGTCCAAGTCGAACAATTGTTGTTTTGGACGTGCCACCAGTCGCCGGTTGCATTGCTTCTTCGGGTCTATTTTCTTTTATCATCAGCGCCAATGAAATGAGACGAGGCGCTCCGAAGACGCCTTGGCCAGATGGTTGTTGACTCTTGGTCTGATTGAATTTGCTTAGGTAGAGGCTCCCGGTGGGATGGTTTTTGCGCTCCAGAGCCAACAAACCTGTGGACTTTTTGCTAGCCATCAAGAAATATCATATAATAATTTCTGACCACTGGGCAGATCATTCCACAGTGGATCTTGATAATTATATTTATTGAATTACGAAAAACCTCAAGCATGCTCCCGCTAATGCTGGAAAATTATGAATTAAGTTTTCCTCGTAACGTGATACTAAGCAGATTTCTCTCTCCCTGGCCAGGTATTAATATCGGATGAATGCGAGGGGGACGATATGTGAAACAGAAGCTACTCAGTTTGAACGGGCAGAAGTCTAGAATTATTCAGGTAAGACGTTATGCTACAGTGGCTCCGTGCAGTTTGGAGGTATCATCATGAAATTTGCATAGTGCTTCAAATGTGGAATATGATTATACCCCAGGAGAGCTGTGAATTTGAGATGATTTCAGTATTAAAATGTTTAGAGTGTTAGTTAGTTTATGGGAGGATTTACGAATTTGCTTTTAGAATATAATTTTTGAATACTGCAAATCTTTCACATAAATAACTATTAAAGCATATGAATAAGTCTCTTTACGTGATTGCTGCTGATCGTAATATATCGTTGCCATAGTATAACATAGTTTTGTATAGTTATCTTCCTAAAAATAGGATACAAATACGTTAAATGAAAACTTGAGTACTGTACTCTAGCTATAAAATGTCATTCCCAAAATCTTCAGAAAAAAGTTTTGTCGCAAATTTTAAAATCAACAAAGTCGCTTATTAAGTCGATTATTTATTATTTTACGTAAAATCATTAATATTACATACTATTTTTTTTATAAATTTTCAAACAATCCCAGAATAGGGCTTATGTTATATTTAATAGTAGTTTTCTTGAAAATGGTTAAAATTTTCCAAGACTCGTTAAAATCTTCCATCATAATTTTTGGTTATACATATGTATTACTTAATTTCAATTAAAATACTGACGAAACTCTTGTCGATTAAAAATCACAAATGTATCACTAATATTATTATTTTTTTTCACTTGATTCCTTCAGAATTAAAAACAAGAAAATTTCCCTTCCTCTGCACTTCGTTCTTTTTGCAACACTGAATCGAGGCAAAGAGAAAAATTCTTAGAAACACTCCTGAAAATCGACTGCCTTTAGAATCGTTTCACGTTTCCCCCTGTTCATCTAAATTCTAAATAAACTGAGCCTCTTTAGAAGCTCACGAACAGAAATTTTCCTTTAGCGCGAATCTTTTTCAATGGTCCATTCTAGGGGAATTTTTCTCGCCTCAGCGAATAACATTTTCCAACCTAAAAAGGCGTAATTATAACGAAATGCTGCTCACCAAGTGTTTCTAGTTATGCAAAAGGGAAGTTAAGTCCCTTGATAGTAATCGATTCTTTTCAGATACCTACGGAGCACGTTCTCACAGAAATTTTAAGCGCATCCAGGACTTGAAAGATTTTCCAGGCTTGTAAATAGCGGCCAGTCATAGTCCTCCTTTTCTCCATCATATTTTGCACATCCATTCAAATTGAAATCTTTTTATACTCCGACTGAATCTCATGAGCCGGGCGATTACAGGAAAAATTGTTAACCGGCTTTATTTCAGGTTTACTTGACGAATGACGACCCAGTTGTCTGGGAAACGGATGGTGCGAGTACAATACAAAAATATGCCCAGCGAACCAGGTGGATGGCTGCGAAGGAACCAGGAGGAAGGTACTAAGAATACTATAATGGGTTTCCTGATACGCACGGAGCGCAGGGACTTCACAGTGATCTGGAGCTTCAGCCTGGAGTCTGGAGTAAACTCCTCTCGGGCTTTAACTTCCAATGGAAGGAGGAACTTTGCCTTATTACCGCCAAAGGAGCCTAAGGATAACTACAATAAATTTGCGTACAATTTACGCACGTACTTGAATTTTTCAAGCAATGAAGTAATGGGACAATATTTTATCATCAGCACACGAAAATTTTACAAAGTCTAGAATGTTAGCATAAAGTTACTAAGCTAACACATTATGCATTTGTAGATATTCAAAAAAAAATTTGTCAACTTAAGCTGACTCCGTGTATTTCACCTTAAAATATGCACCCCAACAATTAAGGCTCTTTTCAACTTGAGACATGCTTAAAGACTTTTTGAATTGGAATGGGCGACAACACCCCCGTCCTGTCTGCGAAACCAAAAAAGCGAAACAACTCAATCTCCCCCATTTGTGCCGCTTTAAGCATTTTTGTCGTATGAAATACCCAAGAAAAAAATGAGGCAATTTTTAAAATGTTCCAAGTACACTTGCCATTTCAGGTCATATCTAGATAATTGGTACTGTAGCAATTACACTCGTCTAGGCTAGGTCTTATATACTTCGTATCGCAACTGTCGAAGACGGTGAAAGAACTCTTGTTATGGGTCGGAATATAAAAAGAAAATAGTAGCTTAAGCAGAATTTGTGGGATTAGGCGGATTTTAGGGGATATTGGACCCAATCAGAACTCTACTGAGAACATCTTTCCAAATAAATAGGAATAATAAATATCCTCTCTGTTCCCTGCACCCTCTTGAAAAAAGGTTGTCATAAAAACGATAGAGTATTTGGAATGAAAACGTTATCCCATAAGGTTTTAACTGAAGGAAAAATTGAATCTTTACAGAATTACTCGCACATTCGTCTGCTCGTAATTCTGTCTGGCTGTTACTTTCAAAGACTGTTTAACGGCCGGTCAATTATTTCACTTAATTTTATCCTATTCTAACTATTCTGAGCATATAATGTATGTCTCTGAACTTCCAGAGTAAATTTAACAACAGTCTAGATTTCAAGTTTTATATTTGGCTTTGGTAAAACTAATTCTGTATAAATCTTAATTTATATCTTAAAAACATGTCTTAGATTATTGTTCTTAATAGTTTTCTTTTATTAATTGAGTATAGACATTTAGTACAATCAGGGCAGTGCTATTGGCTTTAATAAATACATATTTGGAATTTAAGCACTTTATATCAAAAAACTTTGAAGGGGCAAATTGTGAAAAAAGAAACAATTTTCGATCATGTGAAATATCATTTTACAGGGTTATAAGAATTCCAAAACTATTTAGGAATTCTAGATATAATCACTTTAAATGCGCATCAAATACATATTCCTCTTCTATTTCCGAAATTATGTAAGCTAAAACTATGGAAAAACAGCATTATTAGAAGTTTATCTACAATTTAAGAATCTTCATCCTTCAAAGCTCCTCCATTTTTAATGAACGCTAGCCAGTGGTATATTATTACATACAAAAGGCAATTATATTTGAAAGTTTTGAAAATTATTTATAATATATAGGTATGTACATATTTAGACATCTTTTCCAATTAACTGCTAATTTGTAAAGTGTTGAAATCTTGAAAAAGTTTGAATTATAGACGGGAGTAATTTCAACATCCTCCGTCGTATCGCCGCGCCATCGCCGAACTGAAAGTCATGTTTTTTTCGGGTTCCGACAAAGTTAAACTTTTCTTCAAGATTTACGTAATTAAGATAATGATTTTCTGAAAAAAAATAAGTTTTTCAGCATGAAGCTAAAAATTAATTTGCTTTTTTTATCACAATGATTCTCGGCATATTTTTATATCTAACGTCTTTTATGTATTATGTGATAATGTATAGTAGATGAAAAGTAAATAATGACGTACCTATATCTGATATATCGCATGAAAAACTCGATTTATTATTATTTAAAAACTTAAAAACACATGAGTGAACGAATTTTATAAAAAACCAAAGAATTTTAGTTGAGCGTATACCTGGCTACCTCTTGAAGCGTCAGAAAATTTAAACAGGATTTTTTCAAAAACTTTTATTAATATGCTAACATTTTATTCAATTTATTTCCAAAAATATTTGATTTTTCAGCTTTTCAATTGGAATATTAATAAACTTTCATAACCATTAAAATTTTCCCAAGCTCATTTACTTATTTTGCATCAGGATTTGCAGCAAAATGACAATTTATTAAAAAGATTAATTTTATAGCAAAAATAATGTCGCAATAATCCGTTAAATTGTGGGGCTTGTTTTTGTGTATGCGATCGCGCGGACATTTCATCCACTGGGAAAATAGCAATTTTTAGCCACGAGGTAAGCTAATAGGATTTCGAAAAAGCCAATCTGTCTATTTCAAAATGAATGAAAAAGAAAACGGTGATAGAAATGAAGGCGAATAAAGTTTTAAAGAGAAAATAGTGGTTAACAGTTTCAAAATCCCTCCCGGCTACATTTTAAGCTGTGTAACTTATTTTCGGTCACCGCACAGCTTAAAATGACTCCCACAATCTGCAAACTCCACAAGATAAATTTTGTGTACATATCCCCCAAAATCAATAGGACTGTACCCACAAGTAAATAAAAATGGTTTAAGGTCAGCGATTATGTAGGTAAATGTTTGGTTGCATGAAAAACACGGTCTGTGCTATAAACCATAAAAACCCCAAAATAAAATCGGCCGGTCAAATCAACCAGAATTATGGTCGGCTTGTGGAGCGAGAAGATACACCGGCAAAAAGATAGACAGACTATAGCTAAATTGGTGTAACCCATCCCGGAAGTTGGAACAAGTGGGGGAGGGAAAGCTAAAACGAAAAACCAAACATAAATAATAAATTCCCAGAAACTTCCGTCCTGCGCTGGATGACAACGAAATCGCTTTCGTATAAAATTATTAAAAATGAATTACTTCTCACTCTAAGGACCGCCAAGGGCTAACATTGAGTTTGAGGAAGATGTCGGTCTGATGCCCGCGCTTGGCTTCTACCTCATCACATGGTGGAAAGAGCGGTCTTCATTAAAAATGCATTTCAAATTAGATTACTCCCGCCATGGGACGTGCTTTGATATAGCATGCGACAAGAATTTTTTTTTTATATAACCGCGGGGAGAACAAGCAGCAGAATTTTCGAATAATTAAATGGTAACTTGTTATCAATCCGGACCACGGGACGCTAGACAACGGCTAGATGGAGTAGGCACTGCGGTGTCCCTCTAGGTGCCCGCGTGTATCCAGCGCTTGTTTAATAGCCCCCATTAATAATTAATTGCAAGATTATTTTTGCATCGACACTAATGTTCTCCCATTCAGGGCTTAAATAATTAAGCCTCGTTTCGAATGCCGAGCTAGAACCAGCTCAACTTCAAAGGGCTTAAGTGCGCTCACAAGCGTCGAGAAAAGAAGCCGCCCGCCGCCAGTCTCCTCCAGCGAGCTCCTCATGCATTTTAAGATACAAAGATACAAAAGAGGCGGGTGTCCGTCCTCGTCGTTGTCGGGCGTTCCGCCACAGAGGTGAGTGATAAATGCAAAATAGGTAGAAATGAGTTCGTTTGTACTTACAGCAGCCTCAGGCAGGAAAATGTAAAATCAATAACTCCGTGCCAATTTTCCAATGGAATTAGATTGGAAAAGCTTCCCGCAATCAACACACTATGCCCATGCAAGAACGTTACACCGAAATTACCCGGATCTAGGTTTAAGGTTAAGCCGCCTTTATAATAACAAAAAGGGGTGTAGAAAAATTATGCACTAACCGCTAAGGGATCGGCACCTATGCTCAGTCACCCGCGCCCAACCGACAATCGGACACGACAAAACACGTGACAAATGCTCTTTCGACATCAACGAACCGAAAGCGACAGCGGCTACAACCGTCTCGACGATGGGAGGAAAAGCTCCTCCGAACGATGAAATCAATTTGGGGCCCTGCGCAATCCGCGCTTTGGAGCCTTGGCAACCGGCAGGTATTTTTTTATAGTGAGGTTCCCGCTTTTACCATTCCCCCGAAAGCTACAAACAGTGGCGTAGACAGGGAGTGGGTTCAAAGGGTCCGCCGAGAGGAGGAGAGGGGAGGACAGTTAGGGCAGAAACCCCAAACCCTCAACTACTATAAATTCTCGAAAGTTACAAAAAAATATATAAGTAATATAAAAAACTTAAAAAACTCATAAATAGAAAGTAGTCATATGTTTTCCAGAGTTTATTTTGTATTTTTTTCCAAATTAATATTTAAATTCTTCTTGAGCTTTTATTTCATATCTTATAAATCCACATTTGATTCCTCAAAAAAATACAACTCTATTAAAAACCAGCAAAATAATGATAACTACACCCAATTTTAACACTACAGGTAAGTTCCAAAAAATAACATCGTGTATGTATACATACAAAAATAGCTAAAATGATACCCACCACACAAGTACCAACTAGGGCTCTAAGAATGACTCGGATAATTGAGTATTTGAGTACTTAAAATTGGGATACTCAAGTATTCTTAGTGGTTTGGACCGAATTTGAGGAAAGGAGTTTTGAGTAGTCTAGTACGAAGGAGGAAGTATTCGAGTACTCAATTAAGAAGTACTTGAGTATTTTCAAAAATGTTCTACGCAAACTCGTATCTTTAAATTCGATACTTAAATACTACAAGTAATTGAGTTCTGAAGTACTTGAGCAGTAATAGCTCTAGTACCAGCACACAAAATTCCCAATTGAATTTTTTGCATAGCTACTTATTTACGTTTTTAATATAATATCTACATATGTATGTGCTTTTTGAGATAGGCGAACAGGCAGACATTCAGTTGAATCCTTAAGATTTTCATTTTCAAAATTTTAGTATCTGTAATTGAACTTAAATTTAAGATAATTCTCAATTTATGTATCCTTAAATCAAATATTTGTTGCATCATTAGCAACTCTAAAATAACGAATTTATAAACTACAGAAAAGATGCTATGCAATAGTGTAATAAATAATTTAAGCTCATATGCTAAAATAGATGCAATTTTTAATTATCCTCCCCTCCAAGGGCGCATGTAACTCTGTAATTGAGTGAACTCCTCTATGAAATATTTCTTGGTGCGCCACTGTACGAAAGAAACTTTATCGACCCAGCCACCCCCAAGCCCAGTCCATTTCACCAGAATGGTGAAAATCGTCGTATCCAACAAAACACGAGGTCGGGATGGTCTTCACGCTCCTTCGGGATTTTTGTTTTGGTTTGGCACCTACTTGGCCCTAGGCATCCCCGCCGTGCGCAACAGTGCAACACCGCCCGCGATTGCAATTTTCCTTTGTGCCTGAGCTCTTCCAAGCGACCAGGCATTTTCCAAGTGTGAAACGATAGTCGCAAAATCCAGACCAAGAGTTCGTCCATCGATTTTTCCTTGTTTCGCGGATTTTCCAACTCTGTGAGGAGTGCTGGTCCTGTTGTTGGTGTGCAGAAAGGGAGAATAAAAATATAAATAAAAATATAAATCCGAATTCATCTTGTAATAATGTGGACTGTGTGCCCCAGGGCACTGCCCGTGCCCGGCTGCCTGGACAGGCTCTGCTTAATTGCATTTTTAATTCTGCTGAAGAACATCACGACCATTGGGTATCACGTTGACACGCACCGCCTAGCGAAACGGATGGACCTGGAGTCGTGCCTAGGTAAGTACGTGTTCCCCGTTGAATTACACGGTTCTACCGCTACTCCGCGGGCCCAGGTAAACATAATCTGGTTGCTACCTGGCAATAATTCTTTTCAGCGACTTTCCATCTCCTTCCGAATCTTATAAATGGATTTATCAGCGGGATGCTGTCCAGGTCCAGAACGGCCTCAACGTCTCAGCGGCGAATGCCGTTGACAAGGGTTTAAGCGATGAATCCAATTATTCACAAAAGTACCTTTGATGTTTCCATTAATTTAAGTTATTATATTCCTTATTATTTAGAGGCCCTTAATTTAGTAGACGAGAGTTCAAGTTCAAAAGGTGATATGTTAAATAAAGACTTTAATTAACATTTGCTAACATAATTCTCAGATTTGAAACAATAAGACAAAACTCTTAATATCAAAATTATTGATGAGCTATTAAATAAATTGCTTTAGAATAATTGTAAATGAAAATTGTACTTCTAATTGACGCCTTGCTATTTTATAAACATTTTATAAATATCAGTAAACGAATTCAAAAGGTTAAACAGAATGAATACATAAAATTTTGTAAAATGAGTAAACGCAAATAAATAAATAATAAATAAATAAAAAAATAAAAAAAAAATATAAATAAGATAAAGGAAAAGAATTTATGATTGCTCTGGACATTTTGTAAATAATAGTTTATTGATATAGGTTCATTAGGATTTTTCCTATTAGGTACTTAAGGAAATTTCAGTATTTTCCAGATAAGATAGAAGTTTCGCGTTTCACAAACAAAATTGGTTTTTTTAATTTCCAAAGTTCCATAATATTCTACATATAACTACTTTATTCACTAATAGGTTGCAGGACAAGTACAAATTGTCTTCTGAGAAAGTATTTTTTTATGTTCTTTTCTAGAAGACAAATTCGTTAAGTTGGAAATAAAAGTTTTAATTGCGTAAAAGAAAATCTTATAAAAACCTGATCATTTAGCTTAGAGAACTCTATTCCATAAATATGTGCATATTAATAAAAAAAACTTGTTTCCTTCTTAGGGCAATTTGATATTCATCGTGATACAATTATTAGAACCGAAGAATCCCAAGCAATTGGAGGTAAATTTCTCCAAGGACTTGCCTTAGAAACATTAGAAGAATGCCAGAGGCTATGCTGTGAAACGGAGAGCTGCGACGTTTACATCTTTGAAGACAAAGTAAATATCTAATTTAATATTTAATTAATCTGCAATTACCTAATTAACAGGCTGAGGGTTATTGCTACTTATTTGAATGTGGCCCACCAGAAAACTTCCGCTGTAAGTTCACACGACATTCAAATTACACGAGTGCAGTTTTAACACCTATAAGACGTCTAACACCCCCACCACCCCCAACACTGAAAACCATTCTTCCTTTCCATCCGAAATTATTGTCACCGGGACTTTCGCAACATGAGCGTGAGTTGACCAACCTTAAGCAAAAATCAGACTCTAATCTTCAGCAGAGTAAGGTTACGACAACAACTATTTCTTCCAATGCTTTTCGATCAGAGTTCCAAGTGACAACGACAAGAAGTTGGTTCATTCGCGCAATTTTTATAAACGAAATCTTATAAAATTGTATTTAAAGGTCCACTATCAAACAATTCAAGTTGCCGAAGGTTTCAATTTAAATGCCATTCTGGAGAATGCATAGCCGTTTACAACGCTTGTGACGGAATCCCTCAATGCGAAGACGGAAGTGATGAGGGGCCAGAGGTAATATATTTTCTTAGTATATATGTTACCATTTTTTCAATTTTTTAAATAGTGTCCAACATCTGCTGCTAATGTGAATAAAGCATTGAATTCAAAGTCAGTTGATGGACTAGGATTAACCAGTCATATATCTTCGGAAAATATAGCAGCAATCCCAAAGGTATAAGATTTGCATTTGTAAACAAAAATTCATTGTGAAGAAAAAACGAAATTAATTTTCAATATTACTTCGATTTCAAATTAAAGCAATCGTCAATTCCTACAATGCCCAGGCAATATCAACAGCAAAGTATGCCTGTTTCTATTCTTAACAATCGCGAAGATCCATTGTCAGCACCACAACTTTGGCCCAGTCGAAAAATTCAAGATTTGCAACCAGACATGGGTAAGTTAATTTATAACAAACAAAATTTCATTATACCCTACGAAAGTTAATAAACTACCTTAGAGAGGGAACTCTTTACCTGTTTCAATAATGAAAATTTCACGATTCAGTAAACTTTTTAATAATCGTCATAAATCTAAAGATTCCTTATATGTATTTCTTAACTTTTAGAAAAACTCTGCTAAAACAAAAAATTTTGTTACAAGCCAAATTAAATTGTAGGTAAAATATTTCCAAAATCTTAATTTTACAATTTAATCGCCACTCCACGGTCAATAATGAAAAATTACTAGCTAAATCATCCTTGAGTACAATCATTAATATTAATTAAGAACATTAAAAAAAATCCAAATCATTATCATGATCGGAATCACTCTGTCATCAAAATATATGTATCTCCGGGCGCAATTTAAAAGTGACATACATCCATTAGTAGATAATTTATGAGCAAGATTTAAGCCCCAATTAATACCATCATCGAAATTGTGGTGAATCAGCGTTAAACTGATAAATCCGTCTTCTAAGGGGAGAACACAAAATTTCTTGTCGTCTATCTTTAGGCTTCTTTGATTGTTCTTAATTTCGATGTGGGCATTTTAAACATGCTATCGCGAATAAGCGGAAATATGTTAAGGGATCATAATTCGTGTGTCGCTGTTTGGGAGTGGATTAGAATTAGATAATATAACCCAGCCCAGTGGATATCAATTGGAATCGTATTAGGAAAAATGTTACGTAAAAATCTTAGCTACTTAATTTGAGTTATTCATTACAAAATTATAATATTACTACAGCAAATGCGATGCAAACAAGATCTTGCGATATGAAAGAAAGAAGTTTTTATTCAGGACCAACTTATTATTATTATTTCAATGTGAACATTTTTGGAGGTCGTTCAGCCTAAGACAACACTTATACCTTTAAGGAAAGTACAAAATTAGGGAACATACAGATAAAATATTTTAAGTTCCTAACAACTGGATTTCCGAAAATGAACATTTTCAATTGTGCATAATTTTTTACAAAATTTTCTTCAGCAACACATAAATTCTGCATAGTAATTAAACTACTTCCTATTATGTATTATTAAAAAGTATTTTTTTCCACTATTTAATAATAATAATTTTGTAGAACGTAACAGCCACATATTTAGCCACAAAGGCGGAATTCAGTTGGCAGCAAATAATCTTGGAGGACAGTACGTCAGCCCCAGCGCTGGCATTTACAATCCAATGCAAAGGGACATGTACATGCAACCGGATATGCAAAACGCTTACAGAAACGTGCTGCTACAGCCCCAAGGTAAATTTGATCTCTATCTTTTTAGTCTAAATACTAAAAACAAATTCAAATATTGACTTTTAGACCTTTTAATACCCCCACCAGGACAAAACTGGCAACCTCAAGGACCACAACAGCCGCAACCAATTATTCCAGCAAGCTCATATGTGATTAGTGTGAATGGGGAGACTGTTCCTCAGGTTCCACAGGTGCCCCAAATACCTGTGCCCCAACAGGGAAATAACCCGAATAATTATGAGGAGTTACATGCTGCTCCCACAAAACCGCAGAATGTTGTGGTTGGACAGAAATCTCCAATTTCGAGCCCTGGTCCAAAAACTGCGAAAAACGAAAAGGGGGCTGAAAAAATGAACCACAAGACAAGCAGTGAAGAATCTGAAGAGTACACTGATTATACTGAAAAATCAACAGAACCACCAAAAAAGGTAAATTCTCAAAATATCAAATTGCCTGTAGACTAATATTTCAGAGGCTGAGGATTCGATTCCGCCTACCTGGATTTTATTCAGCCACGTATTCAGCTAATGCGCGTCATCCATATTTATTTAATTTTTTTGAATTGCAGAAGCAACGTAAGCACAAAAAAACATCAAAAGATGAGAAAACAAAATCAAAACATGAAAAAACTGAAGCTGAGAAGGATCATGAAAATCCCGTCCACGAGCAATACAAAATGATCAAAGAGGACCTCGAAATGGAATTTGTAGACCACGACGGACAGTCAGAGCGACCAGGAGGAGCCGTTCTGTCCCTCACCTTAGGTACTTATTCCCTGTTCAATAAAATTACTATAATGAAGAATTTTTTTAATGTTCCAGGAATCATAGTAACTGCTGCGTTAGCGATTTTGGTAGGATGTCGGATGCGCACAGTTGGGAGGAGAGTCCGGAGGATGGGCAAGGCGCCTTACGCCCACGACGCTGATTTCCTAGTAAATGGAATGTATTTATAAGCGAGCTGTGGACTAGATCCATCTGTTTTTTAAGAGAACTCATATCTACTAAGTTGTGGCGTGGATTTGATGGTAGACACCAAGCGGTGTCCTGATTCATAATTATGCTGTCTTGCAGCTACTCATCGGGGGGAAAGTACGGAAGATTTTGTTGTTAACTATAAATGGCTAACTTTATGTTTAGTTGTTGGGTTAAATTACATTAATACTAATAAAACAATATTCTTATTTGTACTCTCTTTTAACTCAATAATTGTCCAGTCCTTTATACGATTCGATTTAAATTATACAAATTTTGCAAATAGATATTCATCAAGCAAAGAAAAAATGTATAAGCCCCTGGTAGTAGACACGTTTGGAGGTCAAGTTTCTCAATTTAAAGTTTTAAAATTACATCAGGATGGCCATTTTTCTCAAGAACAAATTTGACTGACTTTTCCCGGTTTTTCAGGTAATATTTTAGTTCTTTCTCTGACTACTTTTTGTATCATGAAACGTTTAATAATTAAATTACTTTGTATCGAAAATGCATAAGATTCGTCATCGTTTCTTTCTAACATGAGATTCATAAGAAAATAATTTGATTATCCGTAACAAAATTCCTTGATTTCAGTGAAAATTCCGTAACATTCTGGGAACGTAGGAACTTAATTTTTAATTGATAAAATCTTCACTTACCTTTTTAATTCAATATTTAGTACGCTTCTCTTTTTAAAGATAAACAACTATTTCATGGACCTCTTTTTATTAGTAAAAACTAGCTAAACTTACATACAACGAGCTATAACTTCATTAACTTTTTCTTTTCTGTTCCCGTACTCCCCGCCCCTCTTGTAACTCACACTCACTTTATTCTTCCAGCCGTCTTTAGGTGCTTGCAGCTGAAAAATCAAAAACGTTAAATAAAATTTCATATAAAATTGTAATGAAAACTTACAGTGAACGGGCAAAGGAACTTAGAAGCGATGTCGAAATTTGGTCCAACTGTGAACAACTCGTGTACGATGTCCTCGATGCAAATGATGCCGTGCTCCCCAAGCTGCGCCTCGACCATTGTGTTGGACTGGATGGCAGTCTTTTTCCCATCGACGATGGCGAAAGCTTTCTTGAAAATCAAATCCCTGACGGTCGTAATCGTGGGGTAGCCCCAAATTACGAACGGCTCAACAACCTTCAGAAGAACATTGTTTTCCTTGGTGTTTTTTAATAGGACTACTTGGTGCTTCTTGGTGAGTCTCAGAGCACTCAAAACTTTATTTGTCGTTACGTCCGCGATGTGAAGTCTATTGGAATGAATTGTTAAAGTTTAAAATGCAGAATTATAAAAATTTCCTTTACCCCGCATGTCTCAAAACAACAAGAAGTTTCTCATTACTTTGTTCGACTTTTAGAAGACTTCCGCTATTTATAACACCTTTAATTCTTTTCTGCGTCTTTTCCGCTTTGATGTGCTCCATAATAAATGACTCGGCTCTGCGGAAATCCCTTTTTTTCTTGGCAAATTTCGCAATTCTCGTTTTCCTCTTCTGGTGGATAACATTTTCGCGGCTGAGGAGTCGCCTTTTGCGCTGGGCGAGGATATTCACTTGCTTCGCTGGGAGCTTGTTTGAAATTGCATATCTAGGAAATGTCGCGTATTAGAGAATATAAATAAATGGAATTAGGAAGGGTCTTACTTGTCAGACATCTTGACAATAAATTTGAGTACAATACAAGCTTTAGATACTCAGAAACCAACGTTTTTTTGAGGTAGCTCCAAAGCAAAACACACGTGCCGCTGGTTTGGCAAGTTGAAAGAAATGTCAAGAAACAAATGTGAAGGTGGTAACGTTTGATTTTTAAAATTAAGTGATTTTTCGGAGTAGTGACTACGTTCGTTGAAATTGTTCCTTGGGTAAATAATTTTTAAAACTGTTTAATTATTTATCTTTTAATTTAATATACTTGTAATAAAAGTATTATAAAAAAAATCAAACAATTATTAAAGGATTATATCTCAATTAACAAATGTTTAGTGAATTCAAATAAGAAAAGCTACGAATACTTTTTTCGGAGTATTTTTCAGAAAGAAGAAGACAATTTACAGTTCCCTGTGACGTTTCGCAACCGAGAAGAAATTTTGGCGATACGGTCGGAAAAGAGAATCATTTTCCTAATTCGATTCAATTGCGGATAATCAATTATTCTAATAGACATGTAAATATTCAATTTTGTGAATCGAGTGTACCGTCGATCATGTACGTTGTGTGTGGCTAGGCAGCGAGACGCAGAAAAATTGCAAATTGGACACTTTAGCGAGGCTGTCGTCGTCGCGAGAGGCCACCGAGAAAGATCACAGCTGAGCCCTTTTAATGTCAGAAATTTGTGGCTCGCGCTCCGTAGCTCCCCCGGAAAGGCGAAAAAGGCGAAAAAATCGACTAACTCTGGAGCTCATTCGTGCAGTGGTGCGATTTAGCAACACTTTACGTGCATAATTTTTGTGTTTTCTCCTCATTAAAAAAGCCCCCGGATTCGTTGTGGTGTTTTGCATTTTTATCCCGTACTCGCCGTCGCGTGTGCCCCGTCGCAGCCGCCGTCCGAGACCAACTTTATTTGCACTGTCATCGGGCGCTCGGTGCACTTTATTGTTTCATCCGTGCACTTGCTCGCCCCCGAGGCTGCTCCAAATAAAACGCTCTTTGTAGTTAAAAAAAAAAAAAAAAATCCCCCCGGTGAACAGCGATGAAGAAAATTTTCTCAAAATTTGAAAAGAATGAGAAATTGGAAAGCGGAAATGTGGGAAAGGAGTCAAACAGCTACGTCGGGAAGGTGTTCGTCGTTGGCCGCTCCACAGTCACCGTCGAGGACATCCTCGCCGAAGGTAATTCTCCACAGGATCGAAAGTGCCCCAACCGAGGCCCCATTAACCGTCGCAATTTCCGCGTCATCGGGGGAACTACGTGGAATTGAACTTGTTATCACTCCAATTAGCTAGATAGTGGGACGATCGTCCAGTCGACGCTCTTGGGCTAATTAGATAAAATATTTGGACTGGCAATAAGATAGCTGCCGGGGCGTCACAAAATCGCTGCTTGTTGTTCACTGCTCGCTGTCGAGTTTCATTCTTTAACGCAATTCTAGGCCTATCTATTCTAGCGAAAATTAAATCAGTCGCCGTCCGACCTACTTTTACAGCGCTGCGGCCCATCACAAGGCATTGCTCTGAACTTGGCCCTGGGGAATGCAAATTTTCTAAGTTTAGGAAGAAATCCGATAAACACTAACTGCAGTATTAGATGCTAATTTCTTTTGGGGGAGCACACCGTGCAAGAGAGGTTGCAATTGTTACAGCTGATTTGATTCTGCTCGGTCCGGTTGTTGGCCTTTGAAAGTGAACAATCAGTGGCAATCGCCTTAATTCACTGGGAACAAGTTGGGATCCAGCAGAAAACTTTCTTCAATAATTAATGGACAAAGAAGTCGTGCGTTTCGGGCAGTCCAACGTTTTGAAATTGCAGGGAAAGGGAAAGGTAATCAATCATGCGACAGGTCGATAGAACTTTCAATGTGAACAACAGCTTAAATTAAGTGCAAATCAATAGATATGTACATATATCCGGTCACTGTAACGAAGTTTTTTTAGTCAATTTTTAATTATCAACGAAGAAATAAATAAGAAAACATCTATGTAATCTTTATCATTTATTTATTTGTTTGATTTTTTTCAAAATAATATGAGTTAATGTAACTAAGGTGATAAAAATCAAATCATTTTTGAGCGCAAAAATCTACTACAATTACAAGTAACAAAGGCTGTATTCCGTCTTCAAAAATATAAATTAATTTTGATTAATAATAACATTTTGATAGTTATCCTATACTCAGAGAACAAAATTAAATAGATTTACAAGATACGTTTATTTTCAATTAGTATTAACCCAATTTTACTCCTCTTGTATATCTAGAAATTTAATTTTAAAGACACTATACTTTTTTGTAAAAAATGCTGGGTTCCAGCAAAGGTAACGAACGATAGTCTTTTCTGCCATTCATAAACAATGATTTTCATTTATAAAATTGAAGAAGAACCACCTAGCTAGACCAAAGTTGAGGTAAGATTGTTTTTGTATAAATTTTATTATTGCCTTATTTCACACAGTAGGCGTTAATAACGTATGCCTAAATTGACAATTTTATCGTACTTTGAATAAAGTAAATTTCAGAATTACCAATAGATCTTTCTAAAATATTCAAAAAATGCCATGAAGCATATACATATAATCAGTCAAGGATCTTAGTTTGTGAAAATTCATCTTCATTTCTAAAGCTCTGAACTTAGGACCTCCGCATAGAATTTATTAACAGACAAATAGGGCCTAAACGATCGTTTCTGCTATACCTTTTAATCTATTTTACCCACTAATATATTTTAGGCTTCCGCAGAAGATAACTACGTAGATTGTAAAATGATTGATAGAAGGTACCTAAACAATGCGGTACTAATAAAACTCTTATTATAAATTTATTCAAATATCTAATTCTAACAGATTTTAGCATTATTTTCATCATAAAATGTTTCATTCCACATACCTTAATTTTTCTGACCTCCACTTACACCAATTCTTCATATTTCGTACACAAATTTTGTGCTAATTTTAATCATCCAAAGACCACTTTTTCGGCAGTTAAAAATTAAATCATTCTTGGAGGTAATGAACTTAGTTGCCTAGAGTTTATTCTAGGTTATCAGATTTTATCAAAGATTAAAGTCGCGATGCTATCATAAATTAATAAAGTTTTAAGGTTAATGTACTTGCACGTTATTTTCTTAATAAATATGTAGGTTTTTTCAACTATGTTTAAGGTAATTGATATCTATTGAACATGATTAGATAAGCTTTTGTCATTTAACATTGTGTTATAATTATTTTCATCAGAATAGAGCGTTTAAAGTTAACACGCATTTAAAATTTCATATATTCGAAATTAATCTTGTATGTAGTCTGCATTTTTGTGATTTGAATAATCTTTGAAAAACTAGTTTTAATAAGTTATTGTGCCGATTCAGGGCCGTAAAGCTGCGTCAGGTAATGCTCAGCTTTAAGACGCTCATGCATAATGCGAATAGTGAATTAGATCGCAAAATCTCGATAATAAAATGGAGATTCGAAATAGTAAAACCTGCAATAATTCAGCTGGGGCTGGGCACCAAAAATGAAAGCGAAAACTCGGTTGTTAATGCGGCAAGAAGCTGAGCAAATATAGCAGCCTATTTTTATAGTTTGATGTGCGGAACAAAAGTTAATATTCAGGATAATAAATAAATTATAATTTAATTAACATTCTTGGCTAAGAGATAATTACCAATTTGTATGCTGTGCACAACCTTCGTTTGTATTATTGAGCTGTTAGGTACAAAGATATGTATAAAAAATGGGTTTCTTCTATCAGGTTGGCTCGCATCTTGCCACAATAATTGTTAAAGTGGCTCATTTGCTGACTCATCGATCTTTGCATTAATCCAACTGTAATTGAAAGATTAAGAAAAGTCCCCACAAAAAGATAATCCCGCAATTTTCCGCCTCCACTGAATACGAATTGTGGCGATGGGAAAAGATTTTTGGCAGATTTGATTTCTGTTATGATTCCTGCTAAGACGCCAGACGGCATCTTAAGGGTGGTCCATTGGGCCATTGTCTGTTTTCTATTGCTCTCGGAAGTAATCGGCTAATTGCGTGATAAATTATATACTTTTTGGATTCCAGACTTATAACTAATTAACAACAATCTTTCATTCATTTCGCTAGTTGAACTGCTCTGCGTTAAAGTATTGCAATGTAATTTACGACAGCTCTCTTAGATAATGAGCTTTGTCTCGAATTCGACGAAATGACCCACTTAGCAGTTCACATTTATTTAAAGACAAAGCCAAGAAGGCGACTACAGTTGGAAGGGCACGAAGTACGAAAACTATTCACCGACCCTCCTGAACTTTATTCTTACTTCGTAGCTCACTGGGATGAGAATTACCAAATGTTTATTTGATGACTCAAGGACATGTTTGAGGACGCGAACTTAACGAGACCGCAATGTAAATAGACTCTTTGCCACATGTTTGTGACTGTGAGCTTGACCTTCATTCAAACTCAGCCACGTTTTACACATTAAGTTAAATTTTAAACTTACACTTTAATGTCCTACTTATCAAAAGTTTAGTACTCGTTTTAAAATTTTAAACGCAAAAAAATAATACTTTTATTGCTAATGTCGAATAAATACATATGTAGGTATTGCACTTGGTTAAATATAAACAGTTGGCGTCAACAAGACTGTAACTAAAGTAAAATCGATATCTTCCCTCCTACGCGTGTAAACAACAAACATCTTCCATCCGACGACCTTCATTATTGATTAATATAATTCGATATATCGACTCTGCGATGTCGCACTACACGATATATAGGTCGCTTTGCTTTGCAAGATTTAATGGGTGCGATTTACATGCTTGGATAAATAGAAATACGTGCGTAGGATAATCGAACATAATCAGCATTTCATTTGTCTAGAAGTCAAATGAAGAAAATATGTTAGCAGCATTTCAATTTCTCAATTGGCGTCGCTGCCGTTGTGTAAGGTCGTGGGCAACACTTCTTCTGGGCAGAGCAGGTCAGATTTTGCAAGATCATACCATTCATATATATTATCTGTTTATTTACATATTTGAATAGGTTCTATTTAATATGCTTTACTCATCAGGCTTTTGTTTCTCGTATTATGTCTTTTTAAGTTACATGATGCATAAAATACTACATAAAACTAAAATAGTTATACAAACACAGTAATAATAAAATAACAGTAACGTCCTTTTGCCTTTTTCCATTGCGATATTGCTAGAATAAAATTTACAAGCATTTCTGCAGAAAAAAAATTGGTAAAATGTTCGTGCAATAATTATTGATTATAAAGTTTTTGTTTTGAAGGATTAAGATATCATTTGATGTAAAGTGAATCGATCATTTTGAAAAGCCCAAGTTCACGTTTTGCCTATGTTTTGTATGCTCAAAATAAATTTAAAATTATTTTATAACGACTTTAAAACATAAGTTCTCCAGACACACAAATATATTTGAATTTGCTTTCAAAATGAGCCTTTTAAGGCTCGTGTTTTAAGTAGATCTTGTGTGAAATAACGACTATTAAACTTGTTTTAATAGAACTAGCTCTTGCTCGCAACTTCGAACGCATGATCACAATAATAATAATAACAATTGCTATTTTAGTTTCATTTGTCTAAATTAAAGAAAAAAAAAATTATTTTATTCGCAGAAAAAATTTAAAGTAAAAAATGATTCCATGTAGAAACACTTGCATAATTAATTAAATTCCTATGAGGAATATCGCGTTGTTTGGTATTGCAGAATTTTACTAAGGCTTGATACTGTAAAATTTCATCAAAATCTGTCCAGTAGTTTTTGTGTGACACGCGCCAAAGATAAGTAGACACACAGGCAAACAGACAAAAATTCTAAAAACTAGAATTTCGGTTTCGCTATATTTTCTATATGTAGCAATTACTTTTTACAAAAAATATCTCATGTACAATTTTGATTTACCAAATATATGCAATAAATATTATCCGTTAAAAAGTTTAAACTTCCTTTACCCTCTGATTTTTGATAATGAATCTACTTCTCCGAAGAATAAATACCCTAAATGTTTCTTGGTTTAAGTTGAGGTGATAAAGATACAAGTTCTACACCTCGAATATATTTGAGGCACCTTAAATAGAATTCATAAAATCGAAGTTTCCGAAGCTAGTCTACTCGTTGCTTCCATAAAACATAAAAAGAATGAAGGTACGAAATTTGAAACATGCTTTAGTTTAGACAGACCTGCCAACTAAGTTTCAAATTATCTTCTATTAAAAAATACTGAAAGTGGCTATATCTAATCAAAAACAACCCAAAAACATTCGAATGAAGCAATGAATCACACGTAAATAAGCTAGAATAGCTGCTAAGGCAATTAAGGGGGCTCAGGTTGAATATATTAAAATAATAATTCGAGTTTGAGTCATGTCGCGGGTTTTCTCTGACATAATGTGGTCTCTGAGATAAGAGAAATAAATTCAATTTGCTTTGAAAAACGATCTATAAAACTAAATTAATTTGAAATATTTCTTCGAAGAAACATCAAGGCAGACATGCTTCTTTGTTAGAAAAAAATGTGTAATAAAAGTTTCCTCTTGTCCGTTTTTGTACTTAATGAACCACATTGAAAAAGTAGGCCTCAATTAATGTTAGAAATCAATAGCTTTTATGAGTTGTCCTCCACAAGCATAAGCGAGCCTCACTTAGAGACTGAGTAGCGCTCCAGCAAAATGACGCCGATATGCAAGTCAAACAGTTTTTAACACACGAAACAATTGCGAACAGGCCCGCAAATTGCATTTTATTGCCACCAATTAGCAATACACCAAGACGGAAGATTCAAGTTCAGTTTCCAATCAATATCTGCAAGTTCACTATACTTTAAACTAATTAAATTTCTTTGGTGTCTTTGCGAATATTTGCAGGCGGCTTTGCGATGGTTTTCCTGGCAAAGGGAAGTTCAGGAAATGCGCGATATGCACTGAAACGAATGTACGTGAACAATGAACATGACCTAAATGTGGCCAAGAGAGAAATTCAAATTGCTGTAAGTCGCCCGCGAATGAGGCATAATGCGAGCAGCACTAAATTACATGTTTATTTTAGAGTAACCTGAGTGGGCATAAAAACATAATTGGTTACGTCGACTCGAGCATTACCTACACGGGCGATGGGGTCTACGAGGTTCTCCTACTGATGCCCTACTGCAAGAACCACATGCTGGCCATGATGAACGCTAGGTAAAGCGAACAAATCTGGTGAAAAAAATAAAAGTCTTTACAATAAATTTTCTTCCAGGTTATCGACGGGATTTTTGGAGCAGGAGGTCCTAACTATTTTCTGTGATATTGCTGAAGCCGTTTCCCGATTGCACTACTGTCAGACGCCAATTCTCCACCGTGATTTAAAAGTTGAAAATATTCTACAGAACGATGATGGAAATTTTGTTCTATGTGATTTTGGTTCAGCGACTGCTAAAGTATTAAATCCAACAACTCATGGCGTGACCGCTGTCGAGGAAGAAATAAAAAAATATACGACGCTGTCCTACCGCGCACCAGAAATGGTTGATTTCTACAGTGGGAGGAGCATTACAACGAAAGCCGATATTTGGGCCTTAGGATGTTTACTTTACAAACTTTGCTTCTTCACTCTTCCGTTTGGCGAGAGTACGCTTGCAATTCAAAGTGGCAACTTTTCAATTCCAGATAATTCCAAGTATTCGAAGGGAATGCATCAACTGATTAAGTATATGCTGGAACCTGATATGGACAAACGGCCGAACATTTACCAAGTTTGTGAAATAGCTTTTAAGGTAGCTGGCAGAGATAATCCTGTTCAAAATTTGCACGTGAGTTGGTTTTTTCTTAGAATACATGTAGTCCAGTCACTATAATATAATCAAAGTTAATTAATCAATTTTTGAACCTTGCAAAATTTGCTTAAATTGCTACATTGCCCCCAGCCAATGCGAATATTAAAATTTTTAAAAGTTTTCTTTTAACTAATAAATATCAACACACATCGCCAAATTCAATAATCTTCCAGTTATCGTACTAATCACGTCGAAAAATAAAGTTTGAAGAAAAAAGAGTTTAAAATTTAAAGAGCGTATGGTTTATAGTTTATAATTGCAACTAAATGAAATTGTAGTGGAAAGTAGTGACCACAAAAATCTAGATATTCATTTTCAGGAAAATTAGCGGCCAAACGATAAATTTTTCCTTTTACTTTATCTTATATTTGAGTTGTCATTAAATACAGCTTAAAATAATCACTGAACTATTACAAAAAATTAAAAAAAACCGCATGACAATACCTTCCATAGTTTTTCCATAATGCTCGCACAAACACCAAGCGAGTTACGATTTTATTTATATAGATTACTATTATAAAAATTGAAAAAAGTTGGTATATTTTATAACTTCGAAAAGCCAATTTCGAAAGTAGGTTTCAGGAATATTTACTATGTAAAAATGCAACTAAAATTCTTAAATTTAAAATTTTATACCGAAATATAACATAATAGCTTGCTCGCCTTCAGCATTGCTAAGAATATTAATTATTAGATATATTTACGGAAATAAGGCAACTTTAAAGCGAAAATATATAATTATCGCTTTTATTCTCTATTCTAAGGGGCTGATTTTTGGAAAATAATGATTTTAGGAAAATAATTACTTATTTTTGAAGTTATACTTCTTTAGGCGCGTTATGAAAAAATGATGAAAGTGAATTTTAACGATGCGCGCGCAACCGATACCCAAGTTTACCCTATGAAATTTGGCGTTATTTGCTATTAAATATTATTACATTAAATTAATTAATTAATTTACTAAAATAATAATTTTTGATCGAATTTTTGCATTAATAAATGCCATTTTCGTAATCAACGTCCCAAAAAACCTCAATAACGATACCCATATCGATTTTTAAGTTTATTTACCTTATTTCCCCACCTATGGGGTTGATTTTCGAAAAATCGCGAAATACGTATTTGCTTATTTGTTTTTAAGAGTACTCCCTACGAAGTTTCAAGTCGAAATGTCTATTTAATATTGTTTCTCCATACAAATTTTGAACCCTCATTTTACCCCTTTAGGGGTTGAATTTCGAAATATCCTTCCTTATTCCTTGTATACATCATAAAAGGAACCTCTGTGCAAAATTTCAGCTTTCTAGGTGCAAGCGTTTGGGCTGGGCGTTGAGTCAGTGAGTAAGTCAGAACTTTTCTTTATATATATATAGATTATATTGAACTAAAAGTAGCATTCCAATCCAGAGATACTGGGTCCTTTTTAAAGTTTTGCTCACCCTACGAGATCCTCCATTTTTAATTTTGAAATTTCGATAGATGCTTTAATTTCATAGTGACTGGACTAATGGTTTTTGCTTATCTCCAATTAAACAATCACTTACAATATTCCACTTGTATTGCCAGAAATCTATTGCGCCTTCATTAGATCAGCTTCCCGTTCCACCATTCGAGTCGGAAATAAAAAGAGTATTGAGTGCAACGACTGTAAAACCAAAAACTCAAAGCGTCCCAGTAGTTGAATCCGGAACTAGTGTAGCACCACGACAGCGACCGAAAGGTAGTTCGGCACATGCACAACATCCACTATCCTTAGGGCTGCCTCCAAGTCCATCACCCAGGAACACAATATCCTCGCCACAGCCCGTAGTTGAGCAATTCCAAACAAATTTTCCAGCAATACCTCCACAGCCCCCGCAACAGACTACACCTGGTGCTGTAAGTGGAACACCGGTCGGTACAATGCCCGTTGGTCCACAGACCCCAGCTGCAGCCCCAGTGCCACAAACGTTGAACTCAAGCTCATCGAAGGCTAACTTAGACAGTTTGTTTGAATCGAACTATCCGGATCCGTTCAGGGAAACTGCTGTTAGCGGTACAGTTCCCGCAGGATTGTGCCCGTTAGAAACTTCTAAAGAGCCTATTTCTTTGCCACAAGATGTTGTCATGCCTTTAGCTACCCCAGTCGGTCTGGGTACACCAACGAAGACCATGTTGTCTGCACCTAAAGTTGGCCATCGGAGGAATGTTAGTGACACATCGGCCTTTAATAAGTAAGTTTCCTTTTCCGTCTTTTTCACTACTTCTCAAACTAGATAAAAGGTGTAACTCCCTGAAAATTATTTTTACCTTTGTAGAACATTTGCAAATGAGACATCACAATTTCTGGCACCGTACGATCAATCGGTTAAAAGTCGCACTGCAAATGTTGAATCACCTACAACCCCACAATCTGATATAATCGGTACCAACGGCGCTATGTATTCTTCGGATCAAAATATGGCAAACCCTCGATTGTCACAATCACTTTCCGCTTCCATTTCTAACAGCGAATTGTCTACGAATCCTCCAGGCGGATCGAACGAAGGCCGCATCGATATGAGTGCTTGGAATCCTTTTGAAGAACAACCATTCAGTCAAATGACCGAAGATACTATTTTCGATGCTGAATTTGAAAAAATTCGACAAAGAGGAAGTCAAGGAAGTAAGTGATAAAACCCTATTTTATTAATTTTGTATTATGCATCGAATACTTTTTTCAAGTAGCATTATTGAAATAAATTTTAATCCGAGCAGAGTGAATAAATTTCGAAAGGAGGCTATTCAGATCTGCGTTTTTTGCGCTACAATCGAATGTGAAAAGTGGATCAGCTAATTTCTGTAACTACAATCTAATGTATGTAAATCAAATCCTATTCTTAGAAAATGAAAATTAGTAGCCTGAAAAGGATTTTTTGGGGCTTGTAACCAAAAATTGTCGCGTATTTCGTTTTGTGTAAAAATTTTAAAATGCATCGCCATTGAAAAATCAACATCAGCAAAAGGCCACTGGCAAACCACTTTTTGTGTTTGACTTTAGCGACAGAAAGGAATTTGTCTAAAAGGTCCTAATATTTTAAAGTCATTTTTAATTACGTATTTTATTTTTGTTCCACAGGTATAACAAATAAATCTACTTCCACGACATCAACGCTTACTCCAACTGAGAGTAATAATAGTCAACTGCCGCAATCGACAACAATTCCATCACAACCACAAATTCCAGAGGATCCATTTGGGTCAGCACCTTTCAGTTTGCCGCCTGGGCTTCGTGAAAAAGCAGCTGCTTTCAAAAAAACTGGAGGTAAAGCATGAAATTTATCAAACTAAAGTAATCCGCAAGAAGACTATTTAAAAAAAGCGAAATTATGTAGATGCCTAGGAAAAAAGAACGTAATTCGTATAATTTTATTTGGTATAGTTCCCTTAACTTTTGGTCCAGGCAAATATTTTCACAATATTGTTTCTTTTTTCGTTTTACACTATCAGTAATTAATCCATTTTAGTATAAAATATTTTTATTTTGTTTATAATTATCAAGAACATTTATTTTTTTAATTCGTAATTGTTTCTATAAAGATATGATATTAGTCAAAATCAGCCCAATCCATTCGGATACAAATACGAATTTTATCGAAAGTAATTGCTTTTAGCAAATCTAAAATAGGATGTAGTAGGCTATCCGCATTATTTTGTTGGTAATATCGCTAAGTGGTTTTGCAGCAATCATAGTAAACTTAAATGTTTTTCAACATCACTCTTAAGCCTTTTATTTACACGCAACCACGAACAAATTAATATAACAAAAATAGGGCATTAGTCAATTGAATAATTAGAGCTGGCCTATTCGCACTCTGTTGTCTTGTGATTTTGGGGATGTAAGATAAAAAATTGCACAAAATTACTTTTATTTTTTAATGTTAAATACCCAACAAACAAATCTACAATATGTTTATATAGATATTTCTTCATACTCCTGAAGACAATTATGGACCGAAAGAGTTATTTAAATTAGTAATCCTTTTTTGAAGGAAGTGTTGATTTAATACAAAATAGGCAAACAAAATTATTGCAAAGTTAAGGCTTTTCTTATCATTTTAAAATTGTCTGAATATTTGGGAAAATGCAAAAGTTTTGCTCAATGTATTGTAGCAGTAGAATTTCGCAGTTTCTGTTTTAAATAATTTCATTAATTTTTCTATTTGGGCTTAAATCTAAAAATCTCAAGTAAAAGACCGTATAAATTAAATTTAAAATTTGAGCTTTTCTGCGATTTTACAACTATTATAATGTATTACAATGAAACTTACAATCTTGGAAGCCAATTAATTATTGGCGATTTATTAAGCTCGTAATGTAACTTGCTTATTTCACGGTTTTTGTTTATATGTTTTTCGTGCTTTTTTATAGGCCATAACTTTTTTTTATTACAGAAAACCCCAATTTTGAACAAATAATTGTGAAAAGAAATTTCATTCCTATCAATTGGCAATACAATCAAATCCATCACATATTTAAAATGCTTCCCAAAAAGATCTTAAATAATTCTTAGCAAAAGTAATTTTTATCATAAAACATCGAACAACTTATAATAATAATAAAAATTTTGATATAATTCATTTCATATATGTAGAACCATTAAAGGTTCTAATCTTTCATCAAATTTTTAATTTGTTCTTGTAACTTCTATCTACTTTAATTATCTATAACTATAAAAAAAACATCACATGTCTCTCGAACTAAAACACATATTTCTATTTTATTATAAAACTCATTGCCTGAACCAAAATTTAGGGGAAAAATTTTATTATCTACAAGTAATTGTACTTAAATGTTTTGTTTCCGAAATATTCAATATTTTACCTACAAAGCAACAAAACTTTGAACCAGACACAAAAAAAATTATGAAAGGAAACCACGAGAGAGGTTGTTAAAAGTTTGATTAGCTTAAGATTTTTTATAAAAAAGAAAAAAAACAATTTGGCATTAAATAATATAAATGAAACCAGTATATACTTTGGGAGACAGTCGAAATTATGTTAGAACATTTAGGTAGTGAATATAAAAACGACTTATTTGCATTGTTGACAATTATTAAAAATTAGAGAACAGCACACTTATGATTATTTCTAGAATTGTAAATAAATGTACAGGATCTATTTGAGATATTGAAACTTAAACTGGTGAGAATTGTATGCAAGGGAAAGTTCCAGTTTTTAATGACAATTTAACTTGAAGTAAAATTTTCTGAAGATTCGTACGTACTGGTTAGTTCCTGCAGTGAAATTTATAAATATACTGATTAATTATTTTTTAGTGAACTGGGAAGGTTTTGTCAGTAATATTGCTATTAAAGCAAAATTGCTCACAATAAGAAAAAATTAAGCATTTACATGCACAAAGTCATCAATTGGCGTTAAGTTTTGAAAGTTCTAATAAATAAATGAATCCACAAATTAGAAATTTAAACTATACGTCTCAAAGATATTATTATTCAAGGTGTTCCATTACGCACATGATTATATTTTTATGATTCAAAACATCCGGTTTTGGCATTAATATTGACGACAGATTTTTTAAAATTCTCATATATTAAGAATGCTTTAAAAAAGGAAATTTCGTTGCTTATGAATTGCCGTATAATAAATATGATCTAAGCAAAAAGTGAACCAAAATTTTAATCTTTTTTAATAAAAAATGTATTGATTTTTGCATCATGCACAAGAAAACGCGTTTTTTCGAACAATTTTTCGGCTTAATTCGTATTTTGGTGACTTATGTCTTTCCAATTCACTAGCTTTGTTACTTCAATACGTAAATAAGAGCAATAAGATACTATAATTCGATTATAGTGTACAAACTTCTTTAAAATGATTTAAATAAGTAGTTATTTAGAATCAACTAAATTTTCGAAAATTTTACTTCAATATCAAGTTAGAAGATCATCACATTTAAACTTAATTGAAAAAACGCTTGGATAACAAAAAATTTACTTTATTTTAACTTCATCGCACTCTATTATTAACTCTGTTTAAAAATTTTCTTTATAACGTTAATTCTGTATTTTGTTTGAAAACTAATTAAAGTATCTTTCTTCTTATCATTTCTAATCTTTTATTTAGTCGTGAATCTCAATATTTTTATCTATTCAACTGCCATTTCCTTAGAATCACTATCCACTCTCATGCTTTCTTCACAGTTTTGTTTATGTCTGGTTTGATACAATCATTGTGATGTTTAAAGAAAAAAACCATTTCACTTTGTTTCTGTTTCATTTTCTGCTTCCAAAAACAAAACTTCCTCCATTTACCAAATCATATTGCAGAAATAAAAATGTTAAATGACCAAGTTATATGTAACAAAAAACTATCCAATTGCCTTCAGTTCATTTAAAAGCATTGCTAATTGAAGCAATTTGCATTTTTCGTAAAACAAGTTTTATTTTTGCAGTAAAAAGTTAAGAAGTTAACGAATCACAAAAAATATATAAAAAGCAGAAGGAACAAACTATTTTCATAAAATCTACCATAATTTCAGAACTATCTCTAAAAAGTAGATAGAGGAATCAATGCAAATATAACACTATTGTTGATATATATAAATATTGTTCAAGTACGCTATCGAGTAACTAATTAAATTTGATTGAATTGAAAAGTTGTTATATTCCCAGTTAAAAATTCATTGCTGTTTTAAATGTAAAATATTTCAAAAAAAAAAAAAGAAAACTTTCAACTTAGAACTAATGAAAACCAAAAATGATCTCTTGTGTGGGACAAGCTACATAGTATTCAACTAAACGAAAAGTATTTTATTTATAATTGATATTATTCACAGCTGCGAGTGCAAGCCAAGCGATAAATATATTATTTTAATTGCAATAAAGTGATATTTAAATAATACTTTCTGTTTTCCCCCAACTGTTTCAGATTTCGATAAATTTCATTGGATTTAATTGTTGTCATACTCACTCAAATGCTTTTCCTCAAAATAGCTTTCTCACGTTGATACCATGAAGATAAATCAGAAAATCGAAACAGATTTGGTAGTTGAAATGTGTGTTTCATCTGGGAGCCTATAGGACAAACTTCTGTGTTGCAATAACTTAATTTGTGTGTTTTAGATGCTTAAGGGGTAAAACTAATCCTTGTTTTGGGGTTTTTTGTATGTTGGGTTTTCATATTATTACTTGTTTTTAAAAGTATTAAAAGGAGTTCGATTTGTATCAACTTCAAGTGCTGTTTTTTTGTACATTAGAAATTTTGTGTGTTCGTAGTTTTATGGTTTGATGTACTAACATAGAACCACTAAGATTTGGAATACTCTAAATAAGTTTTAAGTGAACCAAAAAGCAGGTAAGGTGTTAAGACGGTATGAGATGTTTACGGACAACGTGCTATTTACAAATACTTTAATTAATGTAATCTGTTATAAGGTATTTTCTTCTAATACTTCTGAGAAAATATATAAAAATGCAGTTTTTGGCGGTTTTCTACATTAGTAATCTTTCTTCCAAACAAAAAAGTTTTATAGCCTTACGCCGATTTCATTCACTGTGATAGGGATTTCAGGCAATAATTTTAAAATTCTCAAATGCATAAAAGAAACTACAAAAATAAAAAATAAAAAATTATATTTATTCATGATAGTGATAAATTATCAGCGAAGAACAGGCCAACTTTGAAATAGACTAATTCTATAATATTTAACCCGATAAAGTGTCCAGTAATTTTTGTCCTAAACTTCATATTTTAATAATTGAAGTAATAGGCCAACTGATTAAATGTGGAGAATAATAGAAAATATAGCACAAATTACTTTTAAAAAAAAAGCAGTTATTTAAAACTAGAGTTCTAAATATGCACTGTATTTGAATATGTTCACTTTAGTTTTTGAAAGCAGACAATTTTTTATAAACTTTGCCTTTTAGTGTGATTTGAGTACCTAACTCTAATTTTTTAAACCCCTTATTTTTTAAGTTCGAGGCTATGGCTTCGATTTGTAAATATTTTCTTTTTCAACAATAGTTATTTAATAAACTTAAATATATTATTGAAAAGTTTCAATACCTTTCTTAAAATCATATCATATCAGTGAGGAGTTAATTTGACTCTAACTAGCAAGAAGCGATTTAGTATCATTTGCGTGGCTTATTTGGGAATTCTAAAAACTGTTGATATTTTTTCATATATTCTTTTTTAAAAGTTTATGACTAGTAGATATAAATTTAAAGTATTGTGTCACTGTATAGTCGGCCTTTATAAATTGTCTTCTTACCTTGACTTCTAATGTATTTAACAGTGTTTCGAAGTAATTTAGTAATTTTAAATAAATTATTTACGAAATAGGAATAGTTAACTATTACGTTGTAACAAGTTCGAAAATGCTATTTTACGATCCGAAAACCGTATGTCTGGGTTCGAACAAATTTAAAGTTTGGCACTTATTCCTATCGGTTTTGATAGTAAATGTTGAAATGCAAATGTCTTATTATGGAATTTTGTTGTTGTTGATTATATGATCTATGTATTTGATCTACGACCGAATTTTTCATAGTTGCCATATTTACATTTAGGTCTCTACTGAAAATTCTAGAAACAAGCCCGTCTGTTTTAATTAAAATTTAAAAACTAAGAAAAAGTTAAATGTTTTTGCATAGAATTCGTAAAGTATTCTGTTGAATTTATGAATTTAGAAATGTATTTCTAAATGTGACAACCTTTTTCTTATATTTATTTTAGAAATAACCCTGTTCATTGTTATCGTACGTTACCTACATTTGGACTTGGACTTTTTAAAAGTGCTAGATCCCTAGATCGGTAGCATTTTTGTTATGTTTATTCTCCAAAATTAATTTAGTTTTTATACAAAGTTTACTAAGCCACTTAGACTTATTAAGTTAACACATCTTCGCAAGGTGCTGGCCGCAAGCGGTTTTTTTTACTAACTTACGGGTCGTTTTTATGGGAATTGTGTTTAAAGTGGTACTATGTGAATTAGCAATTTTTAAATAACCGTGAAATAAAAATAGAATAAATTTCATAGTATATATCATTTCTAATACATAAAGTTGAAAAATTTTGTTTCAGTTTTCCGGATCACATCCTCAACTGGTGGCAATACATCAGCAACAACATCTGCAGCATCATCAACTAAATGGCGTCTTTCACCAACGCTGGAAGTTATCTCAAGCGAGAATGCCGAAGAGAAAACCTCGCTAATTGGAAGCATAAGTCTCAAAAATGATTTTGACTCCGAGAAAGAATGTGGCACAAGTTTTGTAAAAATTCCCATTGAGGATCGAAATAAATATGAGAAATTGCGAAGCAATGATAATCCCACATCCGATGACTCGGATTCGGAATTCTTCAATGAAGATTTTAACAGCAAAAAGGCAATCTTCAAACATATTGTCACTAATAATATCCCAGAAAAGATTCACAAAATTCAAGCAGCTTACCAAAAGGTAGATAAGACACAAATTAAAGTTCCTATCGTTAGGAAGCTTAGGTCGGTTAGGAAGGAACTAAAAAATCCGACTAGTAATAGTAAGTCTGAAGATAAGACGGCAGCAGGCAAGTACCCAGCGGACCAGGACGGAAGTGCACAAAAACGTGACGATGATGAGGACTCTATCGGTTCGGCCAGTGATTTAAGGGCAGAGGCTGAAGACGATTTCTTTGATGAGAAACATATTTGTTCAACGGGTAAAATTCGAAAGCCAATTGATGATGGAATTAGTGAAAGTGTTAAGACTTGTGGCTCGTCAGCTTATCATGCAGAATGTGAAAGTGTTACTACGCACGAGGACGATGTTAGCCGAATTGTACACAAAGTGAGGATTAAGAAACGCGACAGAATGACTGAATCTTCGCATACAATTGTTGATGAAAACCAACTTAGTCCTTCATCAAATGATTTTTTGCATAAGTTTGGTGATAAGCCACTTCTTCTGGATGATGAGCTCGACTACGGCTCTGGAGACAATAGCGACTCAAAAGGGAAATCTGAAGACTCCCCAGAAGTTGGAAATGAGGAAAGTTTCGATGTTTTTGCAATGGCACCATTTAAAATGCCTGCTGCACCTCCTAAACAGAAGAAAGTTAAGCGTAAACCGAATGTTCCTGAGTCACAAGAGTTTGAGAAATCAAACGAAGATATTTGGACTTCTACACCAATTAAAGGCTCAATTGATAAGCCATTCTCAGCTTGCTCTTCAACAAGCGAGGAGAAGGTCTTGGATGAATTTAATGAACCTGTTTTCAATCCTTTTGTTGATAACTTTATAGAAACCGAACTAGAACAACCGGTGCAGAGCATCTCCGACTTTGGCCTTGTAACAGTTGTAAGTACATGTCCTGAGAATGTAAAGGATACTGAGAAGGATTTATTTGGCTTGGAACCTTTTCCTGCAATTCTTTCACAATCTGCTACTCTGGAAGGTAATAATAATATAAAAATATTGAAACCTGAGCTAACCCCTGAATCTGTGCAACTTGTTACCGTAAATCACTCAATTATTATCAACAAGGAACTCGAAAGACCTCAAATATCATCAGCAGCTACTAACTACATTAATTATGCAAATATTAACCTAAAAAATCAACACGATATGCTTCCGATTGCAGACACCCAATACGTTCAAGTCTCTCAAGAAAGATGTTCGGATTTCACACCAGACGATGAAGAGGAACCAGTTGTTATAAATTCTGGTAAAGAAAAGAAAAAAGACAAATCTTCGAGTGTCCGAGCGCTCCCAGCAAAAATATCTCAAAAAGTTATGTCGAATGTTGTCACCTACAAAAAAGTATCATCTGGAAAAACTAAAAATAAGCCACAAACGTCCTCGGAAAATAATGGATACTTCCAGTCGAACACCATTCAGAGCTCAAAAACAGGATTTAGTAACATGAGTTTTGAGGATTTCCCGTCCGATCAAGAAATTGATAGAATGTCTAAAACCATTCCCTTTGAAGTTGTTCGAAACGAAAAGATGCTTGCCGAGGCCGAGAAAAAGTTTGGCTCATTAAAACGGAGAAGTAATTTATTTTCGTAGAATACCGCTCAATTAGTACATGTGTCTTACGATAATATTTACAACGATGTTTTAGGGATTATTTTTTAAGCATGTTCCGATGTTTTTCACGTCCTACGATTGACCCAATGGAATACTTTTGAAATTGAAGTCCTTGCTATTGCTTTTTCTGTTGCATGCTTAAATATCGTATCGTTTTGATTGAATATATTGCGAATATATATTTTTTCAATTTATATTTTAAAAAATACACAACATTAATTCCTACACATTGCATAGTATAGTTACTTCGAAACTGTAGTTGTATTTTTAAAAGAAGAGAAAGGTGTTTGAAAATCAAAATTTACTAAAAATGAAAAATTCAAAATTAATATTTTGGACCTCGAAAAAACGAGATAACTGAGGATTAAAACTAGGTAGCTATAATGTGATATTTGGCGGTTAAATTTATTTATAAGTTAAGTATTTGTCTATATTTAGACTTCACAAAATGTGTTTGTTTGAAAACATGTACAATTGTTATAATTTAGCCAATTTTGTTTTTCATTTGCATTTGAATCACTTTAAAAACTGAAAGATTTTTGGAAGATTCGCGAAGTAGTACTTATACAACTTAGGCAGCTATAAAAATTTATAAATTTTAAATATCATACTTTATACGTTTACATTATATTTCATTAGGATAGTCGGTGAGGTAAACTTTGGTAATTTTCGTTTCAAAGACGACATATACTCAAAATGTTCCTATATTTTCGAAAAAGTACAAAAGTGTAATATATAATAAGCATATTCAAACAGAGCATTTTTCAAAAACGACTAATACATAATTGCTTTTTAATTGTTCACAGAGCAAATGCACCGATATAAAAACGACACATTAGGTACAAACAAAAATACAAAAAGCTTTAGTAGCCAGTGAAACTTTATTTACATACATTACGGATGCACCCAAACAAATCTTCTGCCAATTAGCATTTATCATTTTGTGGATATTTTCTTAATTAATCAAAATGCTATTTAATTTAATTTTTCAAAATTCGCTATACATACCTGCGTACACAACCGAGTTGTTCTGCTTAAAGATAAAATATTAATTTTTTGGTCTTTATCCAGTGGATCTCACTTTCTATCAGTCTGATATCCAGTATTATATAATTACCTTCTTGATCTCGTTGCTTTCCATTCCATTATTATTTAAAATTCATATATTGTAACATCCGATGTACATGTTTTGTTTTTCTATTTAAAAAACAAATGAGAAAAGGAATTAATATCTTTCCCAATCTTTAAAGCTAGACGAAAATAACACGTTAGGAAGAATTTTAATTTTCTTACTTATACTTATTAAAAAAAAATGCACTAACAATTTCAAAAATATTCCTTTTGGTCAATTGAGCAACAACTTGATCTTAGAGTGATATCGGTGGTAGGCTATTTTGTGCCTAAAACAATGAAACACAAAAGTAGACATTGCACATCTAATTATTTTTTTCTTTCTATAAAACATAATTAAGTAGCATATTTTTAGAAAATTTTAGAATGTCCCTCCTGAGAAAATGATTGAGCCCTCAATTTTCTAGTACCAAAGCCAAAATGAATTTATCGATGGAAAACAGAAGGTTAACCGCATTGTTTCTACGAGAGTCAATAAAAAAAAAATTTTTGTATGGACATTTCTACAAAAGGCTATATTTAAAGAAAAAATATAAATGTTTATCAGAATGTAGTGTTCGGTTCTTTTAGCAAGAAAAAAAACACATTCCTAAATTATGTTTTGAGTTTATATCCTTTGATTTATTGATTATCTCCTTTGTTACTTTGTATTTTACTATATTGTTACTAGGTAGAAACGCAAACTTTTTTTTTTTGTATTATATAATATAATATACATATATCCACTCGAAAAATTTTATTGCATTTCATTATTATTGATCGTGTTTATTATTACTTTGATTGTAACGATTACAGTGAATAGTTGTAATCGGGCAAAGTTTATGTGGAAATTGTTGTAATTTTGTATTGGAAAAAAAAAATCACGAGAAAAGGAAACATATTAATAATCAAAGTAATTGTTATCCAAATATTTGTATTTATATTATTGTGAATTATATTTATTTTGAAAATGAATTTTATCTGTTTTTAAATTCGCGACAAATCATGTGATAAAGGCCGTATCGATTTGACTCTCGTTCCCTCAATTATGTGTAAATTTATGCGTGCTTTCGTTTAGACAAATCCAAATTTAGAAGTTGATATATTTCGTTATTCAAGGTATGTAGGTAAGTAGTGCGGTAAGTACGCCATATTTTTTACGTTTGTTTTTATTTTAAACAATTTTAACATGCAAATATCATTTATTAACTAAGTCATTAGTCATACGAGTGTTGAGAATTCTCAGTTGTTACTAGGAAAAATGTTCAAATATTTTTATTTTTCATCAGACTAAAATGTAACAAAGTATGTAGTTATGTAATTCAGGAGTAATTTATTTTTATTAAAATTGCAATGCAAATATACATATGTATATGTATGTAGACTTAGTAAAAGAGGAAAGCCTGTAAATTATTTATGTCACCAGATATTTTTAAAACTCTCAACTGGTCATTATTTCAACATTAAAGTTTAACTCAAATGTTAGTATTCGATTAATTGCCGCATGATTCAACTATCTTATTTTTTATTTTTATAAAAACATCTGATTTAAAATGAAACAAAATAGAGTAAAATAAAAATAACCGCAAATGGAGTAGTTGTAACAAAAATGCATGAGCCCTGATAGACGAACGTACAAAACTATTTGAATATTTACAACACTATTTGTAAAGGAAAGATTTTCCCAAAATTTTGCAAGATTTAAATTTGAAAGTGCAAAAATTGTTCATGGTTTGTATAATATCTACATATTTTAGAATTCGACAGATTCTAAAATTATGAATGACGTTGATTTTGTTGTAATTGTGTATAATTTTTCTTTTTTAAAGATATTAAATTTTGAATTTTTTGTCTTAAATATTTCCATACTTTCAAAGTGCACAAATAAACAAATTGCAAATCAGAAAGTTCATAACAATCTGAATTTTTATTTTTCATGAAAAAAATAAAGATTAGAATTCGTTAATTAACACTTGCTGTATATGCGATTAAATAAAAAAACAAAGAGTATACATTCATACGAGAAGAAAGTTCACACAAGGTTTTTTAATTTTGAAGTTGAATGTTTGAAGTTCAAGATAATCAAAAAAAAAAAACCTTTATTAAAAACCACTATATTTATATGTATTATATACATGTATGTATAAATGAAACACGTAATACCTTAAAATACCCTATTATTTGTAGGATATATTCTATAAGTTTATTTCTAGAAGAAAATATTTATGAAAGTACTAAAAGAGGCCATTCACTTATTCGATTCTATTCAGTGGTAGGGGGCTGTTTTGGATATCGATCCAATATAAAGTGGTAAGAGACTATTTTCAGCTTCAGATTTAAAATAACTTTATTTATTCACTCTCTCATCCTAACTACTCTTGAAGTAAATTCGGGATAAAGAGAATGCTTTAATATTTTAAAATCTGTTCGTATCGTGGTAAGTAAACATATGGCATATTTAAGAATTCTGCTTTAATTTAAACTGGGCTGACCTAATTTAATGCAAATATATACTATTATATATATAGTCGTAATTTACCTTGACCATTCTAGTAACCCAAATACAGAATACTTTTTGCAATACCTCAATAATAAAAGTCGCCTAATTAGTATGGGCATCAAGTGTTATTTTTTCCATTGAACTTAAAACATTTATATCAAATCGAAGCCATCTCAGTCTTTAATTAATTCGAACAAGTATGGGACATCCAGGACCTGGAGAGCAAAATACACCCTTTATCAATAGCATTATAGATAGACTGCTCCACATAAACAACATACATATTTTCCTCATAAATTTTGCTAACGAACTTTGGAATCGGCAAAAGATAGGCGCGGGTGCGCTTCTCTTCACCAAAAACTTTGAGCAGTTGCCAATGATAAGAACTCGCGACGAGACAATACCGATGCTCACTACACCCAGACTAGAGGTCTAGACCGGGTGCAGATTATCCGCGATACTCTCTTAATTCACTAGTTTACACCCGAGAGGTTATTTTTTTACTTATTTATTATTTTATCAGTGCGTATCGCATAGTACTTACTATCTCTTGTCGCCCAGCATAAAAATCCGTGCGTAGCTTCAACGGCGGCTCAGTTGGAGCAAGTCGTCTGTCGTGTTTTAAACTGTCGCGAGTGGAACACTTTCACTTGAATTTAATCAAAACACCAAATTCTCATCGAGGAGCTGTTCTAAAAGGTAAACAAACAATCACACTTTCATGTTGTGATTTCTAAATTTAATCAGAGGAGCACGATGCCCTCTAAATCTCGTGTAGTTAGTGCGTGATAATTTTTTTGCAGTAAAAGGATACACCGGCTTTTTTATCGGTTATTACGTCTTGTGAATTTAAAAATTAATTAATTGTGTTTTCTTATTACCTATGAATAACTTCGACACAGACAGAAGATAATAAAATTGGGTTACATTCACGATTCAGTCCCAACGTGTAATGCATATTAAACATTTTTATTCCACTATACTTTAATAATCAATTAAAAACTAAAATGAGACACTGAAAGCAATTTATATACATAATTGTATTATTAGTATTAAAAGCTTCTCATCCTCGTTTGAACTTTGCAACTTTGCACGAATGTTTAATAAATCGTCGGCGCTTACTATTACCTCACGTTTCGGTAAATATAAACATTTTGGATTTAAAAAGAGACGCAATAGTCGTTTTACTAGAAAATATTTCGTTATCACGCTTGTGGGTGCTTAATTTTGTTTGCAAAAAAAAATTTCAGATCGGCATCTAAAATTAAAACAAACTTGTTAGTTTAGTCATTCTGGAAAAAAGAAAGGTAAATGATACAAGAAAATCACGAAAAGATGCGTGCTGTTGTATATACAAATTTATATTAAAAAACATTTTTGCAATTATTAGTCATCAATGTGGCGCCAAATGGACTTTGTTTAGAATTTATTTTAAGATTAAATTCGTGAACGATTTTGATGCTTCTCTACCGAAAAATTGGTTTATTGTCTAGTCAAATAATTATTTTCATTAAAACTTATTAAAAAACATATAAATATATGTAAACAGTAGCTAAAATTTCAAATACTGTTTAGTCTAAATACAAGCAAAAAATTCAAAATTTTGGGCTAGGAGCAGAACTAAAATAAAAACTACATAGTAAACATTTTCAGCAGTTTTAAAATTATATCATTGCTTACTTCTGAAACCTCTTTTTGCGACAGCAAACATAAAAATTAAAATTAGACGTCAATACTGTACGATACTTCAAATAACAAATGTGGTACCTATATGAGTTAAGAAAAAATGAAAAAATGAGTTGTATGGTAACATCCATAAATGAGTCGATCAATAAAAGCACATGACAAAGAAATTACTCAATTCAATTTAATTTATTAAATAACTTTTTCAAAAAATTTCCAAATATGTACCCGGAAAATAAATATACCAATAAATTAAATGTGGTGGAAGTATTTTATATATTGCAAATGAGCTCATTAGTTAGTTCTAATTAAATTTAGGAAATTATTTCGTAATTTTTATTCTTCCAAAACTAGATTTCAGGTTATTAGAAAGTAGCATTTTTATCTTCCTCGACTTTTCAACGATTTTCACGGACACCACCTTAGCATTTTTCTTTGCAGTTTTCTTTATCGACCTCCCAATATGCTGAAAAAATAGATTGAGTTTTTTTTCCTAATTAAATACTTGAACTTACTTCCGGGTTGGCCGCAGTTCTTTGACGCTAATATGCAATCATTTTGAAACCATTCAAACTTCTTACCATCACTGGTACCACAAACCGGATTATTATAATTTGAATCGCATTTTGGACATGCGCCGTCCGGAATGCCGGCTCTAGTTGCAATAATTGCTGAAATTTAATTTAAATATTACACTATTAAAATAATTATTGGAATATTCACTAAAACGTTATCTATTTTCGAGAACTATTTATTTATATATGTATATTCTATCTCTATTTCAAGATTCGTGTCTCTATAAACTACAATCAATTTTAGATGGAATACGGAAGGACTAGAAAAATAATTCAAAGCAGTTGTCTTACTAAATTTTCTTTTATTGCCTAAATAATGAACAAGTAATATCTTACGATTGTGTAAAATACGAAGTTTTTAAATTCCTTCCTTGCTAATGTGCTGACATTTATCCGCTGATGTTTCTTTAAATTCTGAGGAAACCCAATATCATTAGTTACAAAAATAGTTACTAATATTTCTTTATAATAAAACCTACGTTTCGAGACTGGTATGAGACAATTATAAGTGTCTACGAGGCACTCATTTCGGAACCAACGATAAGTTTTACGATCGGTGGTGCAAACTGGATTATAATTCCCAGTACATCTTGGACATCCCTGACTTTGAACTAAAGCAATTGTAACTGCTAAAAATAGTAGAAATAAAAAATACTAATAAATATTTGTAAAGGCATTACTTTCAATCTGTCTATTTAAGCTCAAATTTTGAAAATCGTTAGATCGTTGTTTTGAAATTTTTATATTTAAAATGAAAAGCATATAAATAAAGCAAAAAAAATAAACATTCAGGGCAGCATAAATTCCTTTTATTATCGAAAAAGCAATAAAGGATTTACAAATTTTTAAAGTCCCACTTTACAAATGTGCTCGCAATTATCAGCTGATGTTTGGTTAAAATCTAAAGAAATCCAATGTTAAAAGTTAGTTAAATACATGACTTTTAATATATTTATATTAAACCTACATTCTGATACTGGTCTGTAACAATTATAAGTTAGTTCGAGACAACCATTTAGGAACCAACGAAAGGTTTTACCATCAGTTGAGCAAATTGGATCGTAATTAGTAGCACATCTTGGGCATTCCCGACATTGAACCAAAGCAACTATAATAAAATTGCTAGAAGTAGTTAAATTAAGAAATATAGGTACCTATAAATATATAAATTTCCTAAATCTCGAAATACAGAAAATTGTTTTATATTTTGTGGTATTTGGATTTGGAAAACATAAAACTTTTCTGATCTTAAAATGTTAATTTAAGAACTTGTTCAAAAAAAAACTGAAAGAAGGGAAAAAAATAAGACCGTTGTTATGATAAAAATAAAGTCCTTTATTGCTTTATTAATTAACTTCGTTACAAGTTAATTTGAAATCAGGTCTCTCTAAGTCCCACTTTACTAATTTTCTCGCATTTATCCTTTGATGTTACCGTAAATTCTAAAAGGAATGAATATAAATAGTAAGTTAGTAAAAGTTTATTTAAATTTTGCTTCTTAAACCTACTCTCTGAATCTTGTTTGTTGCAATTATAAGTTAGTACGAAGCAACTGTTTTGGAACCAACGGAAGCATTTACCATTGGTAGCGCAGACCACATTTTCTTCATTGCTACACCTTGGACAACCTTCACCTTGAACCATACCAACCGCAATTGCTAAAAACGATGATGCATATAATACAAAATTTCTAATAAGTTTATTGTTATACAACGGATAAAAATATAAGGCAATACCCTACTCCTACAAAGGTCCACAAAAAACGACTTGTCTTACTTCAATATTAATAAAGACGTGTGTATCAAATTATAACCAATATTTGCAGTTAATTAGTTTAAAAATTAATCATTTAACTAATACGACTCGAATTGCTAAAAGTAGTTGAGTTAACAATATATGGTTTTTGAAATCTCAAAATGTAATGAAGATGAAAATAACAAAACAGTTATTATAAAAATAAAGTCATTTATTGAGTATATTCATTATAGGTATGTAATCAGTAAGATACCAATGCAAGCGATTATCACGTCTTAAATCAGGTTTCTCTAAGTCCCTCTTTACTAATGTGTTCGCATTTATCCGATGATGTTTCAATAAACTCTAAAGGGAACGAATAAGAATATCAAGTTAATACGATATTATGTATATCAATTTTATATATTAAACCTACTTTCTGATTCTGGTCTGTTGCAATTATAAGTTAGTACAAAGCAACTGTTTCTGAACCAACGGAAGGTCTCACCATTAGCGGCGCAAACTGGCTTTGGTTCACTACTACAAAATGGACAAACTTGACCTTGAACCAAAGCAACTGCAATTGCTAAAAATGATAATTTGGAAAACGCTTAATTAACAATTTTAAATTGCTTATGCTTGATTCGGAAATTTGTTTCTATTGATTTTTTCTCAAAGTGCAGAACAAACATTTTAAGAAGACACACATTGGGGTTTGAGAAGCGTGTACCAATATAACACAATCTTTTATTTATTAAAGATTTTTAATCTGACTGATTCCATAAATCCTAAATCGCTTAATATTTTGTTGTGTTACAGCTTTCTTTTCAATTTGTTTTAAATATATGAACTTTAATTGTATACCGTTTTTAAAAAGCACATTTTCTTAATTTGAATAACCTTTGGTTTTACATATTTTTTCCGATGTAAACTAACATGTTTCGTCTTTTGGGGAATCTTTCTTTTCTTCATTACTTAATTAGTTTCATTGGTTTCATGGAATAATTATGGCCCTTAAATAAAACATAATAAACTTAGTGACACCAATACAGAACACGATTTAAAAAAATTAAAAACTATTAAAAATTGAATAGTTTACATTATTCGAGCTACCACTTTATTATATTTACCCAAACAAATAATCAGAACCACTCCGAACTTCATCGTTGCTTAACCGTAAAACAGAAACTACAATAATATCTTAAAAAACCCCCTTTATATAGTTTCAATAATTCCCGAAGCTTTTATGGTTTTTTATAATATTATCGCCGGTTATTAACCAAAACGTGACAAGAGAACTTTATTTATTATAACTAGCTTTCGAAAACGAAGCTGAGGTTCTCGTTAAAAGTTATTTCTGCATGTACTCCGGTTTGCGTCAATGCGTTAATTTTTTATTGTAAAGCAATTTAAAATTTTTGATTTTTTCGATTTAAATTCTTATTAAGAACTTAAGCTGCATAGCTTTGTAATTTATGTATATAAATCAGTAGTAAAATAGCATCAAAATTAATTTTTAGGTATTTTTAATACACATATTAAATGTATGCGAAAACAAGGGAAGATGTTAACAAAGTTGTACTAGTTAATGACTTTTCACAAACTTCTTTAAACTGATTTGCAGATACTCTACAATTTCTCCTTACAAAAGCTACTGATAAAAATTATAATTTTACGATTCGTTGTCATCGTTCTCCTGAGCTTTCAAAATTTCGAAGTCAATAAATCAATATCAGGTTTTAAGTCAGGTTCACAAAAAACCAAAATATCCATTTTCATACAGACTTACTTACTTACAAACTTATTTACTTTTATATATTGTAAATATATGTAGATAAAGATAAAATAATATGTAGATGATTTTACTTATTATACTTTTAAAATCCAGTTGACAAACGACTCAAGTTTTAATTTTTTTCTTCATTTAGTAATATGGTAAAAAAACAAAAATGATTCTATTTATGACTTTGAAAAAACACCCATTATTTCAGTTTTAAATACTCGCGGGTCTGCTGATCTCTTTCAGATAATATCTTAGCCGCCAACCAGTTTCCTCAGATTTGAAGTAATGATCCAAGTTTTTCTACGTAAACAATAATTTTCGTAACAAAACAAATTGGGTAATTTCCAGATTACTGTTCTACCAACTAGATTAAGTTTAACGATAGGTATTATGATAAAAAATTGTCTATCATTCATAATCTGATAAAAATTGTGTTCCTCTTTAAAGAGACAGAAAGTAAATTGACTAAAACCCAATCCTCAGTTTAGAAATTGAAGTAGACAATGATCAATGTTGCTCTACTTTACATGATTATATGCAGATAAAACAATAAGACAATGACACATAACATTTTTTTCAATTAAATAAGTTTCTTTGATAAAAATGCCTTTTCGCTGTAGCAACATATCAAGCATCAGACGCTTGATAAAATTACAAATTAAAAGCGAATAAACACTTTGTCTATGGTGCTATCTAATGTACATACTCAACATATGTAAGTCTGAAGTAATCGCATAGTATATAAAATTGTTGTGTCTAGCAGCTGTCTTATCACGTCCTGACTATTTATAGCTAAATTATTACCCTTAGAGCTCCATCTGTTCGTTAATTTCTACTAGAAAAATTGATTATACGGCCCCAGATAGCCTTTCACCCTTAATATAGGACGAAACGTTAAAAAAAAAATTTCAAGTTCAAGTGTTTTATTAAAATTTATATTTTTAGCGGACTTTTTTAGAATAACTTTTCTTTCTTTCCGCTTAATATGTACTTCTTTAAAGTTGCATAAATACGAGAAAAATGGATCCAACTTTATAAATTTTTAAAAATCACACCCCGATGTATGAGCTAATTATTACATAATTAAAAGATTGCCTTATCAAAAATGACTTTAAGACTTTTAAAAACATATATGTATTTAAATTAGAAGAAAGCATATATTTCATTAAAAAATGTTAATCAAAATATATTAGGAACTTGTTTACTATGTGCCCCTTCCAATCAGGTCAAGTATGTATGTCAAAGCAAACCTAACTTTGTGATTATAAAAATAAATTCTGGCGATATTTTCCAAAATTGAGGAGATAATCGAACAGCCCAAAACTGGAAAAAGTGCGTTTTGAGAAATTTAACATCTGTTCGATCGGATGACCACAAATTTTCTGTTTTATCACCACACGTACCATTTACATTTTTATATCAGATAAAAAATCATAAACAAGGACGGATAATTTAATAGATAAGCTATGTTTAGACATTATAGGAGGAAATTGCGAGATTATTTTTAAGTAGTTGTTCTTTTTTTATAAAAATTAGTAGTAGGCTCCAACAGTCAAAATATCTGTTTTCATAAAAATTCTAAAAAAAATACTTTAAATTAAATTAATTTATAGGCCTTACACAAATGGTGCTTAACAGAGTTCTGGTAAAAGACGGTGGGTTTGCTACTCAGTTAACGGTCCATGTTGGTGAAAAAATTGATGGTGATCCTCTGTGGAGTGCTAGATATAATGCATCAAATCCTAACGCAATCATCAAAACTCATTTAGATTTTCTGAAAGGTAAGTACTGGTCTTATCTGTATAGTAGCATAAATTGATAGGAGTTACAGACAATAAGAATTGAAAAAAAGTGAATTCAAAAATAAATACAAATATGTACATCAAGCTCAATATTAAATTTAAGAATATTCAGTCAGTCGCTATCGGAGAATTTGATAGGACTAATTGGAATTTATACATTGAGAGAGGATCCCTAATTTCAACAAGACAATACTACTAGTTACGCAATCGCGGTACCGGTCACAAAATTTCCAATTCTCTCAATTTATGAATGAATTGAAATAGAATAATAGTTTAATTAAAATTACAAATGTTTCTCTTTTACAGGGGGTGCTGAAATTATCTTAACAAACACTTATCAAGCTAGTATAGAGGGATACGTTGAATATTTGGATTTAGATGAAGAACAAAGTCTTAAGTTAATCAAGGGAACAGTTCATTTAGCCCATATTGCTAGAGACAAATACCTACAGGAACTCACAGATGTGGAGAGACGTGCAATTTTTCCTGGTAGTAATTTTAAACATTTTTTGATATACCCTTATGAATAATATTTTTGAATAATTTAAGGTTTCCCCATGATTTTTGGCTCAATCGGTCCTTATGGAGCTCATTTGCACGACGGATCGGAGTACAGTGGAAGTTATGCTGATTATGTCTCGCGGGAGACTATTCGAAAGTGGCACCGAGTTCGACTTGATGCTATTTTGGAGGCTGAAGTTGATGGGTTAGCTATCGAAACGATCCCTTGTCAGGTAAATAGATTTAGAAAATCCCAAAATCAATTTTGTAAAAACAATATTTTTGCATTCAGATGGAAGTGGAAGTTCTGGTTGATTTGCTCTGCGATGAGTATCCCGATGTAAAATTTTGGATTTCGTTCCAGTGCAAGGTGGTAAAATTTACTTAAATATCATTATGTTAGTTTCATCCTCGCGTGCATCAAGAAAATTTAACGACGTAAAAGTATAAAGAGACGAGTTTGTATAAGATCAAATTAATATGGTAAAAAAATATTATGAAAAAAAATAACAAGGCATAAGTATGGTAACGACGAATTAATTTGCATTTTGAATTTTAACTGTAGAGTAGATAAATTAATATGGATTAATCCCAATAGATTTTCTTTTTTATGGTGCATGTAACGTCTGGTAGAAATACCAGTAAATTTTGTTTATCCAAATCCTTTTCTTACAAAAATAAAATGAACCCTGTATTGCATGATAGTGCTAAAATTGATAATTATCACAATTAATTTAAACTTTTAAAAGAGAAATAGTAGAAAAGTTGATATCTGGTGAATGTAGAAATGAGTAGAAATAATAATTTAAAAAAAATTTAGAAAATGACATCGTAAATGAATTTATCACTTGCATTAGAAAATATTAAAAGTAATATTTATTCAATACAAAATGTGTTACACATGACAAACTGATTAAATACTTGAATACATATCCACTAATACTTCACTTTCATTCACAAAAATTTCACTATTACAAGTATTATTTATAAAAACGATCTTATTTAATATAATATGTAATTTACGATTAATTTTAAATTTAGGATGGAAGCACTGTTGCCCATGGAGAGCCTTTAGGGGACGCAGCTATATCAATTTGGAATAGACTGAAAAAGCGTAACGCAACAGAAAACTGCCTTGCAATTGGTGTTAACTGCTTGCATCCACAGGTAAATATTTGAATATTTTTAAACCCAACAAATAATCAAAACTTGTTCACTTATTTAGTACGTTACTTCCCTCTTCAAATCAATAAATGGGTCGCTCCCTGAAAATGAAAAACTACCTTTAATCGTCTACCCGAACAGTGGTGAGATATACGATGTTAAAATCGGCTGGAAGGGAAAGGAGGACTGCGTTCCACTTGAATACTACGTCCCCGAATGGATAGAATTAGGTGCAAAAATCATCGGAGGTTGCTGTAGAACCTACGCAAGAGACATAACTAGAATAAAAGAATGCATCGATAAGTTGTCGCAAAATAAACTCTGCTAATAACGCCTACTATAATTGTCATACTGCTTATTTGTGATTACTGTTATATACGAATGTTACTTTAGATTAAGTTAAGGAAAATCAATAAAATACTATCAGAAAATTACTTTTTTGTTTTAATTGCATCATTATAGGCATAGTGATTGAGTATGTAATTTTCATTCAGTAGAATTAAAATAGTGACGACAGCGATTTTTTTTTTTTGGAAACAACTTTACCAATTTTTTATGAACTTTACAGTCGATCTAGATAAGAATAAAAATTTAGATATTTACGTAAGGCTTAAATAACTCGTTTGGGCCAAGTATTCAAACCAGACGCAAAGAGCTCAAAGTAGATCCAAGAAAATGTAAGGAGAAAATTCGATTTCCGTTAAAATTGATTCTATAGCTATATTTTTTTCGTTTTTAGGGCAAGTCTAAAAACAAAAATAAGGAAAAACAACATGGCCCAATTTTTATTACGTTTCATTTTTAGTTTTAATGAAATTATTTATAACAATTTATAAATTTGCTAATTAAAACCTTTAGATTGTTTACATTTCCGAAACTTATTATTGCAACAAGCCCGTAATTTATTTCAATGTGATTTTAAAAGGTATTAAATTAAGGATTTTTTAAAAAATATTTACTATATGTGAGACACATTTTATTTTGGTATACCTATTTAAAATAAATGTTTATTCTACCTACGGCTTTTCGAATATGGGGAGGTTTTTCTGTAATCTGCATTTTTTCAGAGCCGGAAATACTAGACTTAAGTGTTAATGTGAGAGCAAGAAATGTAATATTGAATATAAGACTGTTTTTTATTGAGAAAAATCTTCAGAATTAATAATTCAGTTTGTTTGTTCTCATCGTTCGTTATTCTCGGAAATTGCAACATTTAAATTTGTTATCCACATTTTTATCCCTGGATAAAATTCAAACCGAATTAAAATCGAGACTCGAAAACAAACTGATGACGTCTGTCATAAAAGCCGATTCAGCTGTCAGTTTCTAACCAACAACTGTGCTCTGGTGATTCGCCTTTTAGAAAAGTGCAACAATTAAAAACTACAAAAATAAAAGGGAATTCATCAAACTCTCACTCTAGGCTTTAACTTAAGACTAAATAGGAACAACATGTTGATCAAAGTTAAGGTAAGAAAAGCGAAAAGCATCACCTGAGACGTTTGGCTAATTTTGTACACGACCGATTCCTTTGCTCTTCTAGACCTTGACGGGAAAGGAAATTGAAATCGACATCGAGCCCACAGATAAAGTAGACAGGATCAAGGAAAGAGTGGAAGAGAAGGAGGGCATACCGCCCCAGCAGCAGAGATTAATTTTCTCCGGGAAACAAATGTAATTTGGAGCACTTTGGGACTGTTGGGAAGAGTCTCTCTTTAATTTCTAGTTTCAAACACTGCCTTGCATTTTCCAGGAACGACGACAAGACGGCGCAGGACTACAAAGTCCAGGGCGGATCAGTTCTTCATTTAGTTCTGGCTCTTCGTGGGGGCTACTGAAGAACGTGTTTTCAATAAATTTACTTTGTTGGGAGGGAAGGAGATCGTGTCGGAATGTCCTGGAATGCCGTTTAAAAAAAATTTCTTTTGTAACTTATTTTAATTTTGAATAAACACAAGCACGGTGTAATTTGAGCCTCCTTTCCTTACTGCAAAGGGTATTTTTTCCTTATTGTAAACATTTTTTCTGAAAATTTTCATTTACTGAGTGGGGAGTTGCAGTTTTTGACTATTCATCTTCGCTCCACCTAGATTCTAGATTTTGAAGATAATCGACACCCTGTGTTGCATCTGACAGATATTTTTGAGGTTAAAAGGTTCTGTTTGTAAACAAGTGGTGGACGTAGTCTATAAAAATTTATCGCTAAGGAAATGGAGAATATTACCAAATGCTTTCTTATTTTCGAGGAGATGACATTTTCTAATAAATTTAAAGAAGGTAAGTGTTGTCTTTCAGTTACAACCACTAAATAGGTGACCATTTACTCATATTGCAGATAGTGTAAAACTCGTTCAGTCGAATCTTGAAATTATCGAGAAGTACTTAAAATTAAAGCTTTCTGCTGTTGTAAAGGATGAGGTACTTAAAAGGTTCAGTCTACCTTCTAGCAGCGCCTTTTCACTGTCTTGGGAGTACGCGTGCTATCTGCTTTTTGTTTTGGTTTCGATTGAGGACCAGGTCAACTTCGAAAGCACTGCAAAAGAAGATCTTTTAAGTGTCCGGCACCATAATCTTTTTGCAGAGGCCGTATCTGAATTATCCCGCTATGGAATTCGTGCAAATCTGCCAAAAAATATAAGATCGCATCCTGTTTTTCGTATGGACAGCAAGGTAAGTAAGTTATAAATATATGTACAACTTCAATTCCATTATAATCAAATCAAGATGGCGTTCTAATAACAAAAGAAGCAATTCTATAATTGCTGCGTACTCCTGCTTATTCTATTAAGTCATGTATTTTAAAAATAAATGAACAATTAAACCATCTTCATTCTTAAAACAAAAACAATACCCCATAAACTTACCAAAATTATTTAAAAGGAAGACAACTCACCTATTCCTAAAATTATTCTTTTTTAAATAAACTTACCAGTTCAATTATTTATGTTTGCATTTAATTTATTCGATTTTGCCACCTTTAACTTTAATGCTCTGATCGTTTAGTTACCGCGGTCAGTTGCCAATAGCTTCGAGTAAATCTGAGTTCATATTACTATAGAAGTGCACAATTTAAAAGCTTATCAACAGTAAACAAAAAGAAAACTACTGAGTTGTTTTATCTTACACCATTTGTGGGAACTCTCGGAGAACAACATCCTGGACACAGACAGGAATTGAATTTGTGACCTTTTAATTTGCGCTTCGATAGTGTAATCGCTGAGAATTATTGTTGACAAGTAATTTATTTGTTTAATTGCATTTTTAGTGAATTTTATTTCAGTTCTCAAAATATTGATATCAAAAAGGCTGTAAAAAATGAAAAATCGTAAAAAAAAATGTTTGTTGAACTTAAGTCTAAACCGTAAAACTTTGTATCAATCTGTTAATCTGATCACAAAAAGTCATCGATCATCACTACATACACCAAAAAAATTGTTATTGTTTCAGATTGTTCCAGAAGATCAAGCATTTGAAGTTGAACAACTCAAAGCAACACTAAGATTTATAGCTGAAATTCTTCAAATCAAAACGATTTCGTCTAATAATGCTTTTGACTCAGTAATCTTGGAATCAATGTGCGCTTTATATTTATTAACATCACTGTCACAACCTGATCAAGATGTTTATAAAGAAATGTTGAATAACATAAAGAAGCAGATCTCAAAACAGAAATATTTCAAAAATCTGTTGATATTGAAGAGTATTTCTCAATTTCCTCTGTCAGCTCAACAACAGCTTCATAAACATCTTATGGAAGCACTCAGCGAACCCGGAGGATTCAGAGTCTTCGTACAAAATATGATTGCTCCTATTAAAGGAGATTTACCTGACTGGAAAAGATTTAAAGTTGTTTCAAACATAATTGCGAGAAAAGGGCATAGTTTTGAGTTTTACATAACTATGATCGATCAAATATTTGATTTTTTTAAAGTGTCTATGCAAGATGAAAATCTTGATTCTCTTGTCCCCGCTGGAGTTGTAACACTTCGTGATCTCTATTTTTTAAATGATCGTTTAAAAGTTGGGATAATAAAAATATTTCATAGTTATCTTGAACCTCTTCACCAGCCTGACGATTTATTAACTGGAGCAATAATAATGGAAAGTCAAGAGCTTAAGTTTGTGATAAACTTATTTTTTACCTGCTTTTGTGGTTCAACTTTTGAGGTGCTTCCTAGCGAAATATTAAAATCGTATATTCCTCTACTGGTAAATTTATACAGTCAAATTCCTGAAAAATGTCGTGAGAAAGGGCAGGTAAAATCTCTCATAGTTCAATGTTTAGCAAACCGAGAAAAGGAAGAGCTAAAAATGATAATTTGGAAAATCCTAGATGAATTGAATGAAGAATTTAAAGGAATGCATCATAGAATTGTTATTAATTTTAACGACAAACTAGGATCAATTACTGCTCAAGTAGTACCTGAAGAAAGTGGATATTCTGTAGAAATGCACAATGTTCTACCAAAAATATTAAAAGTTTCTAACAACAACATTCTTATATACAATGTTTTTATATGCGTTTTGGGTCTATTAGACACTCTGGACTTTGATTCACAAGAAGTACCTCACAAGATTGATCTCATTCAAGAGCAGGAAGAATTCGATCAATTTATTTCAAACAAATATATGAAGAGAATGAATATAATATCCTGCCTAACAGATTTAATAGGTTTTAAACCCTTCCACTCCCAATTTCACGAGAATCCAAGTGAGATTTTAAGTTTTATACGAAATTTTCTACAAAAACGCATCGATAAAGGTTCATACAATAACGAATCTGATTATTTGCTATCAGTGGTTTTAGCAATTTTCCAGGAGTTCTTAGAAAACTCAAAGGATACTTCTCAATACAGACATTTTTGTGGAATCTTGAAAGAATTTTTGAAGCAAGTAAATGATGTAGCTACAAAACACCAAGTCGAAAGTTTAATCTCACTTATTGAAGGAGGTCCAACTAATACTGAAATTGGTGAATCGAAATATAATTTTGCAAAATCACTCTTGATGGAGGCTCAACCGCACCTACGAGTTTATGGAATGACACTGTTAATTAAGCTGATTAATGAAAGGGATAAAGAAACTTTGGCGAACAAACACGCCATTTTGGCAATATCTTTGAATGCATTGAGGGACCAAGAGTCTTATGCTTATCTTAATAGTGTACGTCTTTTGGTTTCTTTGGTTAACGTACTCGAAGCTGAAGTTCTTGAAACTTTGTCTGCTGAGTACTTGAATGAGGATGAAAATTTGGACTTCAGGCTTAAAATTGGAGAGGCAATGCTGAAAGTTACAGAGGAACTAGGTAAGAAATTGTTGTAATCAAAAACACTTACAAATCTTAGATCTCAGCTCCACCAAATAAATCTAGTTATTAGAAATTGAAAAGTCGGCTTATTAGAAATGCCCACGTTTAAGAAAAATTCAGAAATTTGAAATTTTTATCACTTGTATAGTTAACATCTTAGTTCCTCTTTTACAATCCAAGCTTAAGCTCTAACATTGACTTAAGTTTTCCTTAAATGTTCAAGACAGGTATATTTTGTTAAAAATTAAATTTTTGGAAACCGCTAAATAGCTACCAGTTTTCAGTATTAAGTTTATATTAGTATTTAATTTTTATCCAATTTTACTTTAGGTGCTCTATCATATAAGTACAAAAACGTCCTAACCAACTGCTTTCTCCACGGATGCAAAAACAAAATCAACGAATTCCGAGCATCCAGCTTTTCAAATTTAGCTACATTATGTAGGCATCTTTCATATCAAGTGCACAATTTCTTCCAGGAGGTAAGAAAGCTCTGCACTTCTCTACACTTTGATAACGAACTGATTGAATTTATTCATTTCATTTAGCTCATGGAAATGATAGGCGATGCCCTGCAAAACGAAACCTATGTTCCAGCTAAACGCGCAGCTGTTCATGTTTTGAGTCAACTTTTATGGGGAATGGAAAATATTGCTGATTTCGAGGACAAGCTTTTACCAATTTATCGGATTTTAAAATTTTCGATAGAAAATGAAAAGGATCAGGTAACCAGGGTGCATGCAACAAATGGGCTGAAGGCCTTAAATGAAAAATGTAAGGCATTGTTATTCCCTGAGCAAAATCTTGAAAAAGAAATTAAAATTTTTGGTATAAAAGATAAAGATGAGAAGAAAAAAAAGTGTAGTATTTTGGAAATAAATTGATTTTTACGTTAAGAAAAATCTTTAAACCTAAAGCTAAAATCAAAAAGTTCCTCTGTCACACAATTTTTTGTTTTTAAAATTTAACGACATAAAAAGTATTATATTAGTCCTAAAAGTAAAACAACAGCAGTTAACTATTTTTACATTTATTTCTAATTGTTAAGTCTACACAGCTTTTTTGATGCATATTGATTAAAAATTATCTACCTAAAGCCTTATAACTAACGTTAACCGAGTGCAGTCTAATGCCGGAGGAGAAGTTTTCGTTATTTTCTATGTTCAGTCATCTTGAGTCGAAATCTGCTAGGCTTTATCTTAAAAGACCGAAACCCTAATTCGGTGTATACGTTTTTTTTTTACGCTTTAAAATTTCGAAAAGACAAGAGAACATAGTTGCAAGTGTCTCAAGCGAATTCTTGGTTAAAATCCATGTACTTATGCATTCGTCATAATTTGTCGCTTGGGCAATCCGCTCGTTTTGAGTCGTCTAATTTCACGTTGGAGTACAAATACCAAAATTCCAACCATGATCAGGGACAGGGAGGCTGCTATCACGACTCCGGTGTAGCTACTATCACTCTTGGCTGTTTTAAAATTGATAATATGTAAAATTTTAAAATAAGGGGACATATGAATTACCATTTGGTTCAGCGATTTCGTCGACTTCGTACGATCCATCGACTAACATGGCATATTTCGCCTGTTTTGAAATATTTGCCGCCTCCTCTTCAACAATTAAATTATCACTTAGAATGCTATTGGTTATGGCCTTCTCTTCGTCTGGAATGACATCTTCCACAGTACTGACCGAATTTGGAGAATCCCTTTGTAAGTCATCCGATGGTTCTTTAAGAACTAAAGCGCTTTTGTCCACCATTCGAAATTGACGCTCTCTTCCGCTGCGTCCTGATTCCACTTCTTCTTCGGTAACGATCGATGCTCCACCTTTTCCAGGGACTGTAAAACTGGCACGTACTGTTTGCATACCCGATTGAAATGTACATACGACGACAAATCTGATATTTAGAACATAATTTAATTTATATTTTTATTATTAAATTAAATTTTCTTACCTTCTTGTACTATGAGTGAAAATACCTAAATTTTCTTGTACAGTGATAAATGTTTCGACTGTATTACTTTCTGGTTTTACGACACTTCCGCATTTTGCGTGGTCGATTCGCATAACATATTTATCATTTGAATCTTTTGGATTTCCTTTAATTCCGCAATTTCCTCCATCAACAACAATCTTGCCACCAAAATATGGGCCAGTTTCAACTTCAATTTCCGAGGCGTGAGGCAGACACTTGGTTGCTTGGGCAGAAACTATTTAAAATAATATTATTTAGGTGTAATATTATGACAAAAAAACGTATTTTGCAAAAGAGTTTAGTTACATAAAGTTTTAGTGATTTTAATAAAATTAGGATATTTTCAGAAAATTCTTAAGAGAAATTTCAAAAGACGTGAAAATAGTTTCTAAATTTTTAAAATTCCGATTTGAATATAAATATGATTCTAATATATTAAAAGCAAAATTCAAAATAAAAAAATAAATAATTAATATAGCTCAAGGTTCAATCGTCATTAGAGAATTGTTTTAAGTTCATTCGACACGATAGGTTTTGAACAAATTATCGGAAACTGAAATTTACACTATAAAAAATCGCGTTTTGTTATTTACATTTGTGTTTAAATATAATTAACCATAAAATTACTTACATCCCTTCGTAGGAATAACAATTGTTTGACCGTTTAGCATTGAATCTGGTTCAACTTCATTATCCCGATTATCCGATCTTCCAGTAATTTTTTGTGATTTCTTCTTTTGAAGCGGCTTTATATGAAAACTGTATTTGGTTGCCATTCTCAAGTTATCAATTGTAGCTGAGTATTGTTTTTCCGAGCTGAACAATAAAAATTAAATATAGATAATTTATATTTCTTTGTTTTTAAGGGCTTATTACCTTTCTTTTGACTCAATCGAATTTTGATCAGTTGTTTTTGAGCGGCATCTATGAGGTCCGAAATTTTGAAGTTCACAATAAAATATTGTAAAAGTTTTGGGGAATTCAATATTATCTTCAGTATTGTTGGATTTAATCGCTTCTACCTCCCAAGTGAGATCCACTGACTTGTAGTTTGGTTCACCAGTTAATGTTCGAATTTCTGAAATTGAAAAACAAACATAAAATAGATGATATACAGTATAACAATTTAAGTATATTAAAGAAGAATTAAAATAAAATATTAATACAGTGTTTAGTGCTGCAATCATAAAATTTGTCATAATTACAACATTACGACTGCAAATTAGCAAATAAATCATTAAATGCCATTATACGTTACAGTAATTTTACTGCGAAACTTCAATTAAAGAAGCATGATGATATGTGCCTCTTCTTTGCCTCAATTTTATCTGAAAAAGGAAAAGTTAAGACCGCGTGTATCATCAAAGGGACCATAATTAAGTTATAACGATGGTTAGAGGCGCACCACCGCATATGCAGGCGTAAAGAATCTTAATTTGCTCAGCAAGAGTTCGTAATAATTTGCATACGTCTAGAGACCATTGGGCCGTATACGCCGTTTCGTAAATTACAATCAACTGGGAATGAGATGAAAACCAATAAAAAGTGCGTTATAAAATTTCAATTGCTTTATCGCAATTTTCACTTCCGGCGAATAAGGTTTACCCCATATGATGCACATGGATTGCAGTTTTCCCTCCACACCTTCCTGCATTTCATACCTTGGCCGTTCGATCGAATGGAACGGTTTAAGTGAAGCTATACAGAAATAGAATAATTAAAGTATATCAATCCAGAATTACATTACTTACGATTAGTGTAACGCTGATAATATCAATTTAATTTAAATGCTTCCTGCTTAATCTGCCTCAGATATTATAGCTCATTTACGGTAATTTTCTCTTAAGTCTAAAGTATATTTTATTTTGAAACATAAATTATGGTTTCGAAAAAATAATCGCTACGCACATCTATATGCATATTTCAAGCTTGATACGTTATCTCCCCCATAATTTAAGTTTTATTTCGAGGTCTTGACATCCTCAGGTCTGATCACGATCTATTTAGATCAGACATTGGCACTAAGAATTTTATTAGTATATCAATTTGTGTCAGAAAAATTACCATGCGCAGGCAATCACCATCAAATGAAAGGACTATTCCAAGTACTTTCTGGGGCATATTATGTCGGTTGAATATCAGCCTCACGGACTTAATTTAGCGATATGTATCTACAGATATTCCACCGTCGAGTATAATTAATGAAATTACATAATTTACCTTTCCGTTTCTCTTCTATACATTCCAGCACGTGCAGACTATCGTGCGTATGCGGAGAATGATCAAAGAAGAAGTAGATCATCTGCCCGAAGACCTACTTCGAAGCCCATAATTCTCCTGTCTCTGTATATTAGAGGTCGCCTCCATCGGTAATACTTTTCAAATAATTTGTGAATTTTCCGATCGTAGATGAAATTGATTCCATCAATTGTGTAATCATTACGCTCGCAACCATACTCATCCCTCTAAATTAATGATAGTCCTAAAGAGCCGCCGATTCAGACAAGTAGGCCACCACTGCAGTGTAGTTGATCATTCGCGATCAACACACGGCGCTATGATTGATGATCGCGCAACTATCAACCAGCTTCGCGAAAAGGTGCGCAGCGCACCTGAGATCTGCGAAACGAACGTTGCCAACTGTCGGCCATCCGCCATCCGATCCTCAGCGATCTGCCTACGCTTTCCAGACCGGCAGTCTTTTATATTTGTAATAAATTAGAGATGGCATTGTGCTGGGCAAATATCATGTAATGATTTCTGTTCTCATATAATCAGCCTCAACGGTTTCTGCGGGTATCATTCGCGGCAAGAAGGCTTTGTCTTCCTCCTGGTAGAATTTGCTAACACAAAAGTTGCATTAGTTTCTTCTAGACACAAATTTATGGGTGAATTAGGAACAAACGGTTGTGCAATGTTACCCGTAGAATGCACAGATTATTTCGGTATATCTAGAATTATTACCTACCGAGCTATTTACATTTGATAGCCCTGTTTTTGAGTGCTACAACAAAAGGCAATTTATAGCCCGTACCGCAAGTAGTTCAATTCACATGAGTATAAAATATTTTATACATGCTCGCGTAAAGCATTTTCACTATAAGAGAAAATGGTTGCGCAGAATATATGAGTTGAAAATGTGAAGAATATAGAAGTTTTCTATAATATTAATCATTAAATACATCTTGCAAAAGTTTCTATTGAAAGATTGTTAATTTGATGTAATAAATTGCTTCATAAAAGTAGGAATCCATAATTACATTAATATTTTAACATGCATCTCAAGCAAATAATTCTATATGTATTCAAGTAGTTTCTACATTCATAACTTTTTTGACTCCTCAGACCACTTTAAACTATAAAGCTGGGAATAAAATTAAAATATAATTCGAGGATTCGAAATTTGAGACGTAACAAAATGTACATATAAAACCAATCTTTTATCAAAATTTGATGGGAGAATCCTCTTTAATATATATTACATACATATATCAACTGCCAAACCTTTGAAAAGCTGTGATATCTTCATGGCAGCATAAGTTTTCTACTGTGAATGTCATAATCATTTATTACTACTACTACAATACAATTTTCAAGATCCTGATTATTGAATTCTTTTGAAGTAGTGGATCAATATTAAATTTGTTCAATTTTAAAAGTTTATGCTTTTCTTATTACTCACTTTCTCAAAAAGTTTTAAAACTCGAATCTCAACAATTTCATAAATGTACCAAAACCGTCTAGAAATTAAAATCTTAACTTATTATTCGGGTTAGTACTAAAATTATCTGAGTTATATTTTTGATTCTGGTACCAGAACCGAAATTCGAAAACGGTTACATTTAAATTAGTATTAATAATTTTATACATGAAATTAAGTCTGTTTCGGTACTTTTAATCACTTATTCTATATTCTAATTGAAAAAGAACTGCGTTAATTGGCTTTACGTTATACATTCTCTTCGATACTTACCAAAGTAGATTACCATTACTTTTATGAAAGATCTTAATAAATAGAATAAAAAATTTTTAGATTATGCTTTAAAAGATAAGGTACTTTTGTACGTCGTGGTTAAAAGTGAGATCTCAATTTTCTCCGTGTTTTATCACTCTAAAAAGCAGACTATCCTGGTTGAAAGGAACATGAACGAACATTATTCAGAATTTATCGACTACCTACATACCAATAGACTGATTCAAGGTATCGTGCGACTAAGACCAAACGCACACTATAGTCAAAACAGTTTTTTAACAGTTGGATCTCTCTCTTGCACCTATAACTATAGAAGGGCTGTTTTACTAAAGTGTGTGCCTAGGCTTAACCGAGGAAATATTGCTGATGGGATCACGTGGTTCCCATGAAGTAGCTAAACCAATGGCTGTAAATTAAGTTACTATAAAAATGTACATTTTATAACTGCCAATTAAAAGAGATTATATATCTATATGGAATGCATATTGCATTTACTACGTTCAATTAATTTCCAATTAAAAAGATTCAAATCTCTTATTCCTCGAGCTGATCAACACCGTCAAGAGCAAAGAAAAAACATCTTGGAAATTTGGTCTCAGCGAAGATCTCATAAGCCTTCAACGCCAACTAACGAGAGCTCAAATTCAATTGAAAGGAGAACAAATCGTTCTAATCACGATCGTCGGGGATCATTAATTCAGCGAATCTTTTTGAGAAGCCGTGTACAATGAAAAGACCTACATGGTAGTAGCAAGATATTAGCTATCGATATCACCTCTAGATAGGTTCGGGGAACCAGAAGCAGAACATGCTTCTGGGATTGCCCCAATAATGGACAAAAAGACAATAATTATCTTCCAATAAAACGATTTCAACCAGGTAATGGAAAGGGGAGCGGTGGAAATCGGTGATTCTACTTTACCATGGAAGATCCAGCTGGGAGGAAAAGACCAAAGTGCTCTGATCATGTGTAGGTTCCCCGAAGCCACTCTGAGCAATCCCACTGATTAAACATGAATTCCCACAGATCCCAGTAACAAAACGAATGTCTGGCGAGGGAAAACCCTTTTATGTCTGGAAGCAACGTGCAGGCAAAACATGCAATTCGGCTGGCAAATAAATTGCATATAAACTAGCTACTTAACGATCACTGGCTAAAATAAAAAATCAAAGGTAGAAACAAAATTTTGTCTAGCAGAAGGTAGTCCATCATCTCGGAAGTGTTTATCGGGTCATCAGCAGGCAAATTAATAATTTACGACTTTGCACGATGCCACACGTTTGATCTTCTTTACGATTTATTGGTTTCCCAAGAGGTTCACAGGCGTTTAAGAGGCAATTTACTGCCAATTATCAAATAATGGATGGAATAATGTAAGCACCTGTAGAACGTCCTGTTCAAGATACAAAAGTCTGGCTTAAATGGGTGAATTAAGCGGCCATTGAGCAGTTCACACAGTCTTTATGCCTTCGATAATTATTAGTTTGTAAGCGCAGTATGGGAGCCGAAGCCAGGCAGAAAATTTCTCCGCGAATGGGCTGAAAGTGAAATGGTATGAATTTGCACATCCAAAGGGATCTACTCCAATCTCAAATGGTTCCGAAGGTGTGGAGCATAAATCGCTAATTGCACCTGTTGTGTTATATCGTTTTATTACTGCTCCGTTTCTCAGGTAGTTTTTACTGTTTAAGGCAATTGAATTCTTCTCTTGGGTAATTGACTTGCTGGAATTTGAAAAAGATGTTTGCAAGAAGTCTTAGGTAACATACATGAAGAAGAAGTTAATTTGCCTTTTAAGCGCATGGGAACGAATTAGTCGACAAAGTTCCAAGTCTATTTCGAGTTCATTACAAAATTTATGATCACTTCTCAGTTCTTAGTTCTCGTGGTAGAAATTATTTTAATGCCTATATATTCTGTTTGCTAGTTTTATGCTTCTTTCACCTTAAGACTATTTTTGTAATGAAAGATATCGTAAATAACTTGGATTTATTTCTAGTTTGCCGTTCGAATTCGACTTTCAAAAATTTTACAATAGTCAATTCGAAAACTATTAAGTTATTACCATATTTTTTTACTTATCGACAAGTAGTAGACTGCGGTATTCGCAAAATTTACTAGCTATAGAATTTACTCTAGGACTTATTTGATTTATGCTGGGCTTCAAGTGAAGCTCGGAGTTGAAGAAATGCCATGGCATCTCGAAAATCGTTTTGAAAATAGTGCACACAATGGTATAGAGGATAAAATTGTTTAGAATATAATTTTATATAAGACAAAGTGTTTTGTCTGACTTATTCTCTTTAACGAAATATTTACATTCCGTTCTTTTTGTTTTCCTATCAATATTTAATTCGAAAAATCACTTTCGCTTGCATATTAAATCGTAATTTTTACTCGGCTGTTACAAATATGTAGATAATTTTTGACAATGTTTAAAAATGGATAAATTTGTGTTGCTTTGCTTCAATGAAAGAAAAAAACGCGGGTTTAGCTTGCTGATTGCAATATACACATCTTATCGAATTACTGAAAAATTTGGGGAATACTTAAAGCTAGCTCGTTACTATTGGTAGCTACTACTAAATACTACAACTAAAATCAAACCGATTTACGTTTAAGAAAAGCTGAAACGTTAATCGTTCATATTTTAAAAACCTGGACACAGATTTAGCTTCAATTTTTATATAGAAAACTGAAAAACCTAGTTTTATGTAATTAAACAAATTGAAACAAGTATTGTTTAATTCGACTCTTAATCGTGCATGTTTTAGCGCTAAAAACGCCTATTTAGGCGGACTCTCATATACTCAAAATTCGTTGGTTCTTTCGTAATTTGCCTAGGTAATTGTACTTTTAATGTTGGATTCAAAAAACAGCTACCGCACGAAAGTAGTTCAATAAAATTTTAACAGCAACAAGCTTCAATCAAAGAGGCCGCTTTTCTTTAATGTCTTTCAAGAGCAAGATTCTGCTGGACCGCGAAATGCACCGACTTTAAAACAAGTTGAAATAAAAAAAAAATTATTTCAGTAAACTCGATTCGTATTTAAATTGCGTTAAACGAGTTAAAATACTCGAGTCGAGTAGTAGCAGCACTTCTTATTACAGATCTGATTTTTAACGACATTTGCATTAGCATTATTAGATGAACTTTTCTTACGTCTTAAGTTAAAAGTAGGGTACAGTACCAAAGAATCTAGTTCACGAAAACGAACTCGTCGACGCACGAAAATTCCAATCTGAAAATGTAAACTACTTCCTTATAAACCGTAAATAATAAATAAAACAGCAATTTCCGTCCATGAAGTCCAAAACAAACATCGAACTGTACCTGGGAGGAACATAGCCCCACGTAATCAAAATTACGACAAAATACGAATATAATGAAATTTTTACCTGAATAGAGTGATTTTGCGGTTTCGTGTGTGCCGTGCCGACATCGAGACTTACAGATTAAACTTGAACGTGACTTGCATTCAAAAACGAGTGTCTAGATCAAATGAAGACGACTTTAGTTCTTGGCGAAGTACGACCAAAGAAGACTTTCTTCATCAGGAAGTAGGCAGTAAAAGATGCTCCTCCGATGAGGCTGCCTTAATTTTGTTCCGTTAAAACGCGACGAAATTCTTTCTTTTATAATAAGCCATCTTAAAACACGAAGAGTTGGAAGCTGGCAGAAAACCTTTCGCACGAAAGGTACTTATTAAGGTTCACTCATCTCTTATGATATTCCAAATAACGTAATAATGAGCTCATCAAAGTTATGCTCTTTTTAAAAGAAAAGAATCGTGAAATTGAGAACAAAGAAGCTACCTTCTTTGGTGGTCTCTAGAGCGGGTTACGTGAGGACTAGCCATACTTATTTTAGATAATGAATAGTTGAAAAAGTGTAAATAACGGGAAGTTGGAAAGTGCATTTATTGATTTTGTGGGAAAATTTTGGGTTTATTCGGTTTCAGTCGTCTGATGACCTTTTAAACCATTCAAACAATAAACCAGATTTAGAAAAGTAGCATTTCGGTTAGTACTTAGTATTATTATTCATACTCATTCATTAGACAACATACACTACCGCTCATAATTATTCGAACGATTCATATCAAGCTCTAAGTACTATAAGTAAAGAAGACCTTTGGTAGAAAACTTCTTCAATATTGGAACGAGATGTATTGAATATGGATATATTGAAGAAAATGTGTAATGACCTTAATTTATATTTATGTAGCTTATTATTCTTTTTTCAATTAAATACATCTTAAGGAATACAAATGTGTGCCACAATTTGATTACACTGTTTTATTTTTAAAAAATATCCATTCATAATTGCAAACATGAATCGTTCGAAAAATTGTGAGCGGTAGTATATGTTTTAAAAAAAACTATGTTCAAAAGTAGCTTAAATTTGCTCTTAATTTTACCAATGTCGGTCAAAAACATAACGCCTTTAAACCATATTTTCAATGGAAAATACTTAAAAATAGACAAAGTTATATGTAATTTACTAACTAACTTTCTAAATCTGTTTTTTTTTACATGAGTTTGAAAAAAACGCAATCCTCAATGAGGTAATCTTCGCGTGTGTTGCGTAAATTAAATAATTGGTATACCGCGAAACCCGGGGACGGCACGTTAGTCTAAAAATAAGTACCATTTATTTTTTCCTGAATTGCATTATAATAATTCCACTTATTAAAAAGATTTAAGTTTAATGAATAACGCTTCGTTTTGCAGTATATGCCCTTCAATATTTAAATTACTCTAGGAGGCTTTGGAAGCTCAAAAATACGCCAGTAACCAGCAGACAGAGGAACATGAAACTTTAGTTAAAAAATTGGAAATATTAAGGAGATGATTTAACTTAGCTTAGCTTAAACTAATACTTAATATGGTCCTCAGCATGCATTTAAAATCGATTAAGTTTCCTAGTGATAGGGAAAAGTTATTTTTTTTATTTGAATAAAGCAAGTTAAGTTACAGAAATAGCTCATTTCTTCTTTATGAATAATATTGAGTATTTGTTTGGATTTGAATTCCTTAGCTCAGAGTAGCTAACTTGGTTAACAGTTCAAGTAATTTTTAGTCGATTGAATATCGAACTATTCAGCCATTACTTTTGCGAGGCTAAAGAATGTCCCCGTTGCTAAAATAACTTTGTTAGTCGACTGCAAGCAAATTGCAGAATTATCGGCGGTGAGATAGGGGATTTTGGTATTCTTGGCATAGTCGACAACCTGTGATCTACCGTTGGCCTCAGTGGCTCTTTATTTTATTGTTCGCGAAGAATTACGGTCGCGGGAAGAATAATGCATTCGGAGCTCGTTGGCTTCACGACTTCGAAGATGCCTTAAGAAACTGGCGGTAAAGGGTTAAGTTTACGTAACAGGTCTTGGACGACTGCTGCATGGAAAGTGAAGGAGGCGAAGGAGTTGGTTGGTGCAACAGGTGAAAGACGTTGAGTGGTCACGACGGCATTTTCAGTCGCCGACTAGTATACTACAAACATTTTAAGAACATCTTCTCCCCAGCTGGAGTCGGAGGACGGTGTCATTAATTACAGATGTGTACATATGTGAGGACACCGGGTCAGGTGAGCCTCACCCCGGGACCTACCATCATTACACATTTTCACGCTAATCAAAAGCTGCTTCGCGGCTGGATTACGACAAATGAACGGCACGACTGGGCGAGCCTCTCGACAACTTAATCACCGTATTGAGAGATGTTCCGCAAAAATTTTTCTTTACTTTAATTGGTCACAGGCAGCCGCGGAGTTTTTCGTTTGTTAGCCCGCGGCGGCTGCGCGGTTACGTTTGACCGCCGCTGCAGCCGCGAGCCGCGAGCCGCCATCATGCAGGGGGCACACACAAAAATTCACCAGATCTAACTGTTCTCGAATTGCCAACAATTACGAAGAGATTTAAGATTAGAACCAGAAAATCGCATGAAATCAGGTCTGCCGCCGGGAACATGCCGAGCCGAGAGTGGCTCGATCCGGTGTCGGAATTAAGTTGTCAACTCGGACACACTATTTTCTGGTGTCCGACTTTAAGATGCTAAATGAGATTAAGTAGAGTGAATCTAGCCAACCAACGCAGGCTAGAAGTTGTTCTGGTCTAGAGTTACCACCTGTACTCCTTTCGATGATATTTTACCCCAATTCTCAGGAGAAAATTACCTACTTTTTAAGCTTTCAAAAATACTCCATTATATCTACATAAATTATCCTATAAATTATAAAACTAAACAACGTAGCTGCAACTGTCCTTCAGAATAACTTATAGTACATCTTAATCTTAATATCAGACTTTTCGTTTCTGAAAAGAGCCGCGTTGCGAAACTTAAACCAAGGCTCTTAATATGAGAGTGTTAGAGGAACAGATTTTAAAACCAAAAATTTATAAAAATGCGACTCAGTCCATTTGCCATGTATAGGTACATATTTATTATTTCAAAATTCAATATGACGGAGCAGACCAAAATTATAGAGAATTTTTGATTAGGAAGAACTCTTATTAGAGTTTGCAACGATTAATCAAATGGATATAATAATCAATTAATTTGATTTGATTAGTCGAATAATCATATATTTTCCCTTTTAATTAATCGTCGAATAATCTAATCGATTAATGTTTGTTTGTAAGGTGGTATATGTGAGATAAATGCAAGCAAATTTGATTTTACTTTTTTTTTTCGCACATTTCAACATTCAAGTGGTGATTCGTTAGAAACAAAATATCAAAATTTGTCCGAAAGATTGCGATTGCGAATGTCCCTCTGATATTTTGAACTACTATAAGATTTTATCTTTGGTTTATTTAGGAAAATTTTGAAAACCTCATAATAGAGTATAGAAATTAAAATTTACCTACCTATATATATATAACAAATAAATATTTAATTAGGGCTAATATTCAGTTTTAGAGTTTAGAGCAAATATCTACATTTAGTCGACATAGTTCTAGTATTGGTTTTGTAGTTATATTGTTGAACAGTACCGGGGAAGGTTCATAATAATTTGATATTAGGAGCTTATTGCTAGTATTTAATGGAGAGTGACCTTTATGAGAGGATATAGGGCTTTTATTAACTTGTATTTTCTATGGTTTTATTGACATGTAGAGCATAAGATATTTTATTTCGTTTGAGCAGGATATGTTTTGTAAGTAAGTAAGTAAGTAAGTAAGTAAGTTATCGATAATTGAGGAAAACAAGAAAGCTAAAATTAAATGTATTAACTACTATTGGTCTATAATTGTCCTATACTAAATGAAAATATGGTAACCCTATTCTGTAGTTTGAATGCCGTTATGTTGCACATATCACCTCCCTGGTTGGGATGGAAATTGTCCCCTAATTGCGGTCATTACCACCGCCATTACCCGCTGGAGCCGCTTTCGAGCAGCATCCAGATTCCAGATCCATCCATCGTCCCAGCAATGTGCCACTAGGTTGCCTGGTCAAGATCAGGACTGGCGGAGTTGCGCCGACCCGCCTTTCGCGCGCGATTACCGCCACCTGGTGTCTAAATCACCTCATAACATAGGCATTGAGCACAGCTTGCGGAATTGGTTTCCGTTAAGTAACTCGAGCACCCTGACTCCTCTGGCTTCCTCTGCGCGGCGGATCTCACTTGAGTGGCATCAGCATTTCGAGTGCATCCCATCCGAGCGACGTGCGTGACACAAAATAATCTGTCCGCACGGTCATAAGACGGCGGCGGCGTCACCTCAACCTCCGCCGAAGATCGCGGTCGAGGAAGCGGTGTCGTCGGCGTCATCATGGGTGGCGGTTATGTAACACCGGCGTCGAACGCAGCCCACAATTCGCGGACGTGCACCGTTTTTATAGGCGATACTTCCTCGCTGAGGTAAGAGCCGCTTCCGTGGCGAGTTGCACCACTTCTTCAATTTCTGATACCTGAGAGGCGAACACCTCCGATGCGCTAATTGTAGGCCACGAATTTTCGTACTTTTCGCAGTTAGGTCGCGGTGTATGACCATGCGGAACCGCCGTTTTGTAAGTTTACCTTTGGCTGCGCACGGAAGAGAACATTCGGCGGCTGTTTGAACTTGGAATCGTCACTGAATACGCAATTAAACCAAGAGGCGTAACAACATGAATTCTGATGAATGCTGAATAAAGACCAGTAATTGAGTTGAGTAATTCATACCCGTTTTGGGATTTCAGCCGAAATATAAAAATTTTATGATTTACTGTAACTCCACGTACGAGTGAGTATATGACGGGTTGAATAACACAATTCTTTTTCGAAACCAAATTAACAGACTTCAAATAAACGAATAATGTTACAGAATATTATTATAATTTTCTATAATAATAATATAATAATATCTTTATATTGTTTCTAATAGCGAAAATTTACTATATGCCTAAAGTAATTACTATTATTAACTGAATAAATTTTCAGTACACTATAATTTATTTTGACATTAGTTCGCATTGCTTTTATCTTCCTTTAATCCTGAAATTTTATTCCACTATCCTTCAGTAATTAAATGTGGCCGAATCATGTATTTAAGTTCTTTTCGTTTTGAGGCAGTACATCGTCTATACAAAAATTTCTAAAGCTCTTTTTTTGAGAATTGTTTGGAGAAAATTTAAAAAAAGTTGGACGGACCTCCAATATATGTCCACATATATTTTAAGTATTGTATTAGAATTGTTCGAATTAAATTAAAAGATAATTCTAAATTAACAGAATTTAAAATGTTTCGCCATTTATTCAAAGGCCAATCCACGGTATTGATGTTATCTTTTTCACTAACTGAACGATTCTTCAATCCATTTCTTCAGTCGTAACACGATTTTTAGGTTTATTTTCCATTTTAAAATTGATACTGTAAACACAAATCATGAACAAGTGATCTTGTTTTATTTCCGCTTTTCGTTTCAAATTATATAAATTCTTCAACAATTTTTGAAATTAACGAATTACATAAAAGTAAATATCTTTTCCGATTTATTGACAGTGACGTACACGCATTTGCCTTATGAAATGATAAATCGAAGTAAAGTAAAATTTTCCTCATTTTTAACAATCGTGTAGATTTTTTTACAGAAATTCGGTGGAAACATTTTTTTAATTTAAGGCTTTTTCCATAATTTTCATCAAAAGATTGTGGGAGCACTTTTAAAAATTTTAAGGTTAAATATCTAAGGAAATATAAGCGACCGACAAATTTTTTTTGCATATTCGTCTTTTTTGGACATACTAAATGCACATTACTATAAAGAAGTGACCTCAAACTCAATTTATGCCCATTTGTATATGTACCCATGATTTATAATAACGAATATTCCCCTGTTTTATAAATGTTCCACTTCTAACCCGAAAGATATACCTAATATATAAGGTGCATTACTCGTAAGATCGTAAAATTGGAATGTTCTTTCTCTTAAAAGTGCAACGCTATTTTTATTATACACATGCTTATTATTTCTTTAAATGGAACCCATTCAGATACTTTTATGCTTATGAAACAGCAGCACTCAACCTAAATCCTAGCCTCATATATCACTTAAGGTAAGGCAATTCTTCAATTGCTAGACGTGTCGAAAGTACAAGTAAACTTGAAAAGTAACTTTTATCTGAAGAATAGAGATCAGCGATCAGCTTCGGGAATCTGAATTGATTTCAAAAGTTTTTTAGTGTAATTGTTATTGCCCCCCGAGGGCAGCAATTCTTCTTTTCATATCAGTTAAAAAAAAGAAAAATGTCAGTCGTGGCGTAACTGTTAACCCAAATCCGAAAGAGCTCTTTCCGTCAGCAAGAGGTCGGCTTTGTTGTCTAAAGTAAACTTTTAAGTTTAAAAAAAAATTGTATAGGAATCAAGGCCGCGATCGTTTGCGCCGTCAATCTTGCCGTGACCTCCTCCTCTTTAGAAGAAGCGTGGCGGCGTTTACTAATTGCCTTCGCGGCTGCTTTTCACCTAGTTATCCGGTGTTTTTGGGAAGCAGGTCCACCGCTGAACGGTTCTCTTCGCAGTTCAGGTTCTTGAGACAAATTTTAATTTGTTCTTGGCCGCATCTTCGTGCATTGCAGGCCACCTTCTTCGCGATGGTACAAAAGACGGTTTGGCGTGCCGAAGATCGCATGATAAGGTCTAATTAAGTGATCTTCAGCGGCAAAATGAATTATGCGAATTGGACAGGTATAATTTGACGTATGTGAGTACGATCGGACGGCGGCAGATAATTGCGCCGTTATTGGGACCCTTAAGTGGCTCCTCAAGATTTTCGCACTCGATACGAAAATCAAGATTTAAGTAATGCGATAAGAAGAGTTAGTTTTCTTGCATTTCAACAAATCACGCGAATTCAGTACGTGCGAAATCCCATTCTTCAGATTCAATTTATTACTTTGCACATTGCTAATTTTGTTCGTCAGGTCAGGAATCGTAGGAAAAGTTGTAACGTGCAAACCTTCCAATTTTATTAGGATTAGTCGAATAATTTTGCATGTAATACCCTGGATTCATTAACTTAAATAAAAGTTGTATTAAACTATAGTCACCATTTTTCTAAATATCTGAAAGTTATAAATTCTTTCGTTTAAATGATACCTAAATCGTTCGAATCCTGAACAAAATTCTTTCTTTTGCTAAAAGAAACCAAATAATGGTTTTAACCCAAAATAAAAAACATTCCCATTTCCTGCACATTCGCACCTATAGCTCTAGAAAAACCAGTAACATAAATTTTCATTAAATTGAAATTTATGATCGGGAAAATTAAATTAAATTTCTCAAATTTTAAAATCCTGATATATGGGCCGGTTTTTAAAATACAATCATCTATCCTGAACCAAATAGGAAAATGAAAATAACACAGCTATTGGACATGATACTCAACCAAAATATTCTTCGTAGAGCAAAGATCGCTGATTATATGCCATAAAGCCCAGCCTTGGATCCAGAGAAGATTGTATAAATGTTGGTTTTTCTCTATCATCGAGTAACAATTAACGAAAAGAAAAATTTGAGAAAATGATGAACACTCAAAAAAATCAATAAATTATCTGTAATTTAAATTATTGCTTAGCAATACTTATTTTATCTAATTTCTTTTCGAATTAAATAATTGACGTTGGGCTTCAAGATTTTACACTCTAAGAGAAAATCGAGATTTAGGTAATGCGATAAGAAAGATTAGTAATTTGTAAAATTATTTGAATTTTGTGAGATCTGCTTCTAATTGGGCTTTGTTTCTGTTCGGGAAGCTCACAGCATCCATCTGAAAGTGATCTGCTGAGAAAATCTCGGTAATTCTCCTTTACTTTACCCAAGGTATGCTTCCTAGTAATGGGCGCTATGCTACATTCCGCAGCCATGTGAGTAATTTTTCACTATGGTGCAAAAAGTCCATAGATATATTATGCGGCGAAGCGATAACGCAAGACTTCCATTCCCGGGCTTGTTCGACATAAGTAGCTCCTGGAGCAGTGCTATTATCGCGGAATTGTCGCACTTCGGATTGTATTCAGATCTTTCTTCATGGGCAATTATCTCGTAAAATAATTTCATACTTTGCTGAATATGGAGCTCTGTTCTGCGGTGGTAGCGTAACCCCCCAAGGTATATCTACATACTGAGAAAGTACACCATCTTACTTCTTGGTGCGGTTTCTTGAGTTGGAAAACCCGCGTCGGGACACCCATTGTTTGTACTGCGGGATTCTTATTCGTATGCCTCAGTACCCCAAGACGATTGGACTTCAGTTCTGGAATGTTATCTGCTACCGAATAGATCATTTCTGCGGTCTTTGTGGTTCCTGGGTATAGTTTTATTTGACTTCCAGAAATTCTTTCAGCTAGATCTCTTCCACTTGTTTTTTCCAGCTGTTTGAAATACTTTTTTCTGTCGCAATCGTCGAAATCTCAACCTTCACTTTTCTAGTTCCTCCCAATTCGACATAGACAAAGACGTTTTAATTAGTGAAAGAAGTGACCTGCATATCCATGCCTTGTGAAATTCAGATCAAAAGATCTGCGGTTTCTTGTCGCTGCTTCTAGTAAAGAAGGAACCGATTATAATTGGGCTAAATGGGTGAGATGAGCTATGATTAAGGTAAAACCTTAGCCCACCGCAGTGAGGCTTTATTTTCTACAGTTGTTGGGAACACTTAGGAGGCCCAAAAATTCTGTGTAAGCCATTACCATCTCAATTAGCTTTGTTAGCAGTTATGGCAACTATAATAAACTGACCGGAAGAATCTGTGTTTTGGGACGAGGAGAATTGAAAAAAAAAATATGTTTTTTCTTCCATAAAGAAAAACTACCTTTTGGCAAATTATTCCGCGAGTGGAATCTTTACCTTACAAAACACTTTTTACTGTAGAAAAATTAGGAAAATTAAGAAACTTTCGACATAACGAGGGTACCGTTTTAATTTCTTATTTCTTTCGCTTCCGTTTGACCTGAAAATCTGTTTTGTATCTTAAAGCAGGTTCCTTAAGTTCTCCTAATTGTCATGTTTTACGGCTTTTCTTTTTTGAATTCATTAGAATCAGGCTATTTTATTTGGCACGGCTTTTACCAAATTGCTTTTTCGCTAATTGATTTTTTTTTTATGTTTTAAGTAGCTCTTTTCTTGCCTTGTGACATTTCATAAAAGAAACGCCAAAAAAAACAATTTAGTATTCTTAAAGGATACGATAAGAAATTCTGCAATATTAAGGTAATTATTATTCAAGTATTCAAAAGCCTCACAACTAATCAAACAGATTCAAGTATAGTCACAATTTTTTTCCAACTTATTTCAAAAAAATTATAAATGCCAATATAATATCATTTCCTACATTTTTCAAGCCTCCCTTCCGTGAATTTTGTTTTCGAAAATGTTTTTATAAGACAAATTTTTATTTTTTAAAAAAAAAATCCTAAATTCTAATTAATTTTCTTAATATTTGTTCCGCTTTTTTACTAGGCATTTAACATAGTTTTCTCTCTAATATTCATAGCAAATTGTTAGTGCCTTTAAATAAATGTTCACTTATTTTAACATTGTCATAACTTGTTCATGCCTATTAAATTTTAAAATATGTACCTAAAAAAACTCGTAGTTCATTACACCGAAAGTCTTCTTAATTTTCACTTTCAAATATTCAATTGCATCATCGCTGTGAAAGAATTTCATAAATTATTACCCAACATATTAGTGAAACGTACGATGTAAGAAAGAGCAGAAAAAAATTAATTCGCACATTCATCTTATTACTGATCTCATGCATTAAATCTAATTACACGCACACACTAAGTACGTAGATCACTTGAGTAAGTGCTTTTTACTTAATTGCACATCTTTGAAATATCTTAGATAACTGTGCTACTTGAGAATTCTTCAGATTATTTTTACTCTGCGAGCAATTGTAAAGAAATGAATTAATTAAAAATTGTTTATAAATTATGATTCCAAATTAACCGTGTGGTGATGAGGTAATGGATTAATTTACAATGATATTACATATATATGTATATCCAAAATAAGAATACCTTAGAAGATATATAAAATCAGATAAATATAAAATAATACACATGTACGTATTTATATTATTATGTCGCTATTAGAGATTTTTCCACATATGTGCATATTTCTATATATAAAATTTAACAAAATCGTATTTAAACAAGTTTTACTAGATTTTTCTCATTATTAATTTTTTTTTATATATTAAACGTAAAAACAGATGAGTCATGTGACAAAATCTTTCTATTACTATCTATTACTTGAAAACAAATTAAAAAAGTTTTTTTAAAATGTAGATAAACAGGTTAGGAATACATTTTATGCTATTTTCAATTAAGTTTCACGTCACAGTTCACAAGCTAACTTAAATCAGTTTTGTATGTAAGAAAGAAAGCAACTTCAAGAGCATATAAATTTCTTCTCAATCACCTTGCGTCGCCTCCGGCCGGATCAATTAATCTGCGACAAAGTGAACGTAATAATTGCTTTCAGTGAAAATTTTGTTCTATTTACGGCTTTCGAGATTTCGTTTAAAGCAGATTTCCTATAATCACTTCACTTAATTAAAAATTTTTCTTAACTGATTTATGGCTAATGAAAGATGACATAACAACGTTTAGATCGTTTTTAATTAGGTAGAAAATGTTCTCTTGATGGGAAAGGCTTTTATATTTTATTACATCTGGTTTGGCTCTTAAGCTGGCTCGTTGTACGTATTAAATTAAATATGCACTTAGATATTAAATTAAAGTTGATTAAGAAGTAAAAGTAATGTGAAATGAGCTGCTGCGCCTGCGGGAAAGATTATGACACCCAAGCTTTTCTAAAGGGTATTAAAAACATGGGCAAAGCAAAAATGTTTAGTATAAATTATTATTTTAAGCCGGATTGAAGATTTCCATTACATGTCCATCCACAGGTTTACAGTCGATTTTTGTGACACGAGCCTATTTTCATACCGCGGTAACTTTTAATCGCTATAATTCAAGTAATTTATCGAATATTTAGATCCGACGACGCAATTTCATCAAAGTCTTAGGCACATAAAAAAAGTTTTGTTTCATCTGTTGTTGTTGAAGACATTGGCATACTAAAAAGAAAATTCTTTGCAATTTCTAAAAATGTTTCAAAGTTACAACCGTTAAATCACATGTCATATAAATGAATTGCAATTGCATACTTCAATAAGATCCATATGCTGGACTGCTTTCTTTCTACCTTCAATGTCTTTCATGAAATGCTTATCATTCATTATTATTTTTTTTATTTTTGTTTTTATGTACTGTACATTGGCCTTTCTCTTCTTTCACCAAATTTGCCTACGTATGCCTCTATCTTTGATCATTAATATTCAATTTCCTGCCAATTTGCGAAGCTTTCTGTTTTGATCCCAAACCATGAAGACCTTTGCCAGCGCTGTTTCTACCGAAATCATTAAGGAATTGAATAGCGGTTCCCCTACTTTTACATACATAACCTTTCAGGGATAGAGTCCAAGATACCTCCGGAGGTGGCCCCTCGTCACAAATCAAAACTCATCGCCCCAGACATTAAAATGAGGCGCTGCCTAATGAACTTGTGGTACTTGGCGTCAAGATTTATATCTCTACCACTTTATACGAACCTTTATGGTGGCAAATTTACGACGATTCATTAAAGTTAGTTGACCTTGCTTGAAGTGAATTGCTTGCTACCGCTCGGATGGTAGAACCAACCTGAGATGAAGTAGTTAGGTACGGTACTCATTGCTTCTCACCTACTTCCAGTCCCACAATGACTGCACCAGTAGCACTAATTACACAACTGAGGGTCTATTCTATTGTCTCAATTATGAGCTGCTATTATGATTTGCCAGTGCATCAAAACAGTGCGCAATCAGGCCGCCGTTCATAGCGTCGTAGATACTCCGGTTTGTTTGTTTATTTGGCCGGCTAAAAGTTCGTTACTAGGTCAGGTCTCTTTTGATAGAAAGAGGTCCGTCTTTTGCATTAGTGATGCTTGATCTTAATGAAAAACATAGTCGTCATCTCCGAGAAACAGACTGGAAATGTGGGCTAATGACATCACTAGCTACCGAGTTTTCTTGGCAGAGATAATTGCTTGGTTCCATACCTGGCGCGATATACCTTCCATAAATTTAATAAGGAATGATAATGCGCAAGCACCGTTTCGTCGCTCGTCTTCAAAACCCACCTTTGGGCCAATATGCAGTTGACCCCCTTTTTGGCGAAATTTGAACGAGTCGCCTTTTATTGCTACGGTGTGCGATCATTAACGATCTGCGTCGGAGTTAGAGCTCCATTTTCGCTCTTACTTTCGATTTCCATTTCTTTACTGCGAACGGTGGTAATTTTCTCCTCTACGGTCGAATTGGGCGCTACGGGTGAATTATAGTAGAAGAGAGTCTGCCTAAATAGTCGATTTAGTTTCCCCGTTAAACTTCATTTAATTTGAATATTAGTAACTATGATTTGCATAATTAGGGCCTAATTTTGAGCTACTAAAAATACCTGTAATCAGTTCGAGTCGTGGAATAACAAAACAGAAGCCTTAGGTCAAGAAAAGATTCGTGGGATCGTAGAGGAAATGAACTTAATGATGCATTAGGCTCTATCCGGTTTTGTTTTTATTATCTTTCTAAACTCTTCAGAAGCCGGTTATATCTGACTGTGTCTCTAATCAATTTGATCCTCTGAACCCAAACTGTTTTATTATTTTATGTTAATTTATAATTCGATTTGCATAAAAAAGAGAAACTACCTTCACTCTCAATCACTAGCTATGCATATCTATGTATACATGGTATGTTGCAAGAAATCAATATATCTTCTAAAATTAGTAAAAACTTCAGATAAAAAATTACGCAAAAAAATTCTTAACGCCATGAATCTTCAGACGTTTTTGAAGACTCTTAAACAAAAGGCAAAAGTGATACACTAGAAAAAAAAGATGCTATTGTGCGTGGCTAAGGCATGACTTCGTTCCCATTTGACACGCTGTTTACTAATGGTGTCAGAGTATCTCATCAGCATCATCAACTACCTCATTTTTGACCATACATCCGTCAAATGGTTCATTACAAGGCGTGCCCTCAAAAAGAAAGAAAAGCGTCTTGTTCTAAAGCCAACATCCAGCAACATTGTATTAAAAGGTCAGAGAAAAGAGATTGCTTTAATTCGGAGTAATTATAGGGTTTATTCAATTCCGCCGTTTCTTTCAAGAAGACGTTTGAATTGTGCGTAATGCAAATATTTTGGTTTCTATTGTTTGGAGGTTTAGCGAGATTGTTTTTAAGCTTGGATCTTTTTGTTCAAGTTGATAAAAGGCGGGAGAGTACGCGATTGTAATTTTTTCAGAGTTAAAGTTCATAAGATGTTTCAGGTTAATCAATTTATCTTGGTCATAGCCATCCAAACTTGAATATCAATAAAAATTATTTCAAAGATGCCGAAATTACTTTAAACAAATTTTTTTTTAGAAAGAATCACTGAACTGAATCGAGAATTAATAGTAGAAACAGATTATGAAAATTTCGTAAATATAAGAAAAATTTAACTTATGCAATATAAAAATGAGAATTATGAGAGAACAAATAATAAAGCGAATCAATTTAAAAGAAATAGCAATTCAGAACTAAAAATAAAGACGTAAAGTTAAAAAAGGCGAGGCAGTAGAAAATTTACATATAAAAGAAACTAATGCTGCAATTTTGTATGGTTTAAAGTAAACATAAAAGAAGAAAAATATAAATTCGTTATTCAATCGATTGATTTTTTAATAGAATGAAAGAAAATTTATACAATATCGTAAGAAGTCTGGCTTTCATATGTTAAATTTTAAATAATCGTTGTACTTCTAAAAACTATTTTCAAGATACAACATAATTTTTTTAACTCTATTGGATTCTAGCAATAAAACTGGATGATTGAATTTACTTGTACAAAATAATAAACAGTCTTGCCCGTCTAAGAAGTAGTGTTTGAGTTGCATAAATGATAATTAATTTAGATAGAAGCTTGTTGCATGTCAAATCAAAAATCAAATTAAAGAGCGTTAAATTAAAAAAAAAATAAAAAACAAAAACAATTCGTCCCGCAACGTACATAAATATACATATATGTCTTTTCCTGTATACATATTATCACTATTCCGTATAAAGCGAAACTAATTTACTCCGAAGAAACTTAATGAAAATCAAAAGAGAATTTTTCGCAATAAGCATATACTATATATGTACATATTGTATATAGGTTTGAGTTGTCTTGTCTACCTAAGAAATGTTCTTCCGCAATGTCCACCTTTAAGGTGTTTATTACATTAATTCAACGTCGACGAGACCACGAGCCAGTTACACAGTCCTTTGCACCATACGGGCAAAATGACAACCATAGAACATTCATCAGAACTAAAAACAAGGAAAGGCTAATTACTGCCATAAATTCGAAGTCAAAGGTTGTCGGTTGCGAAGACCGAGGTTCGTATCTTTTTACCACTGTAGAAAATAGCCAGCCAAGGAATGCGCCTTGCTCGCTTCGCGGACACATCCCAACCGCGTAAGATGTGATTGAGATGGAAAAGTTAGTGACTTCCCTTCGGCCGGTGTACTTTATTTATAGAGTAGTTGATATTAAACGCAACATCACTTACCGTAGTCAGCCGTCCTGTTGGTGGCGACGACTAGACGCAGCGCTAAAAACAAGCAAATCACCAGCCCTAGATGCACTCTAATTAGGATCTTCTGTGAACACATCTTGTCGACGCGAACTGCACTCAACGGCCAAAAGGAAATCCAAACGTAGGTACTCGTCGTGTTTTTTTCAAATAAAAAATACTGCTTTAATTATTGATGTTGCACCAGCCAGTTCTTGTCATTTCCACTCGAACCAGGATCGAGGTACCGGTGCTTCTTAGCTTCTCAGTTCTGCGGATCTGCACGGAAACCGATTCAATCTTACACTATAGCGGGCGGAAGATAACTTGTCCAAGACGGATGCCAGGTACCAGAAGATCGCGTCGTCGTCGCTCACGTTCAGCCACGGATCGCAAGAAGAAGCCAGACACTTCAGGTACCGTTTAAGATCACGACTAGAGTCAGACTGTTCGCTGGATCGTGTCCGCGGTCTCAGCCATCAAACTCCACGGGGCCACAGCAGTCCACCGTATTTCTTCTCACCTGAGTTTTGTGGTTTTGCCATCACATTGCACCGTCGTCGTCACATCTTCCGCGGAAGTTCTCAAAGCTCGTCTTACAGTCGCGATTGGTGATCTTGGTATACCGGTTGGAAGTACTCTCCCAGAAGAGCTTTACCAGGCGCCTTTCTGGATTTTTACTTCTTTGTTTTAGATCTTTTCCCGTTTGTTCTTAAAATTTAATATAAGGAATCATAAAGACGAGCCCAGCTAAATTGAATAAATGGGAATTGGACGCAGAAAATCTCAATTGATCCACATGAAAGCGCTGCAGAAAAAGTGGGTTCAAAGACCGCACTTCGATCCGGTGGTGTATCAAAATTTGGCAATTTAATGAACCTCAGATCATTTCTATGAAATTGATGTTGTTGCCTGCTTTACGCTACTTTAGCGAAATTGAAATTATTGGGTGCAATACCCGCATACTTGGAATTTGATGAGGTTCTTAAGAGATTCTTAGAAAAAACAAAATGAAAATTTATAAAACCGCAAATCATCTTGAAGAGGCACGTCGAAAAAAAGCATTTTGAAAGTAACATAATATATTTTCTATTTCTATGCTTTCCATTTCCCAAATTCAAACAACTTAACCAAGAAAATTTAGTGAAACATGCTTCATTTTAAAGTTATAAAAATTATAGATTAACTCCACACAATATCTCAACAAGAAATGATGGGGTTCGAATACAATTTTTATATATTATAAATGTATTAAACCGATTTTTTATATTTTTTTGTTCAAATAAGGAAAAGTTAATTCTAATTAGCGGACAACTTTATTCTACAAATATTTTTTAGATAGTGGAGATTATTTAGCTTCAATTACAGATTTTCAAAGACACATCTAAACAAATTTTTCCAAAATTTAGGCCGTTAAATAATATTTCAATATTTGGAAAAATGCGTTGAATAATGGCATTTATTTAACGTTGGAATGACCTCAAAAGAATCTGTTTTAAATTTTTTTAGTAACCAAATGATAATATTACAATGGACAAACGGAGATCTGTCCTGCAGCTTAAGCAAAAATGTTTGTTATACAAATAGTCATCTATAAAAATAATAAAAAATACTAATATATTTTTATTTTTAAATGTTTTGCGTAATTGTTTTGTATACTGCGCTTGTTTCTTTCTTTTATTTAACCGAGTTTTAGTTTTTTAACGTTTATTTTATTTTTAGACATTTTTTATACCTATACCTTTTTTCGGACTAATCTATCGTTTTAAATTACTGTTCAATTGGTTTTTACATTTTCAATCATTTCAAGTACATTTCGATTTAGAAAGGATTAAATAAAGTTGAAATGCGGTATAATGAACGATATAAACTTTATTTAAAATAAGCGCAATTATTTCTATCTAAATATTAAAATTTAAATTTTATTTTTTAAAGTATTCTAGAAAAATGTTTGACTCTATTCTAAAATACAATATCGTACCTTAGTTTCTGCAATTTTAGAAAAAAATTGTTACAACAATTTATTGATTGAAAAATGTTCATTGTCACATTTTTACTAATTGGATGTCTTGTCGTTTCAAGACTGAATGAGCTAGGGCTTTGGAATGTTTAACCATAAAAACGATTTTTAGTGCCGAGCAGATTATTCCACAACTTGGCTTTTGTACACTAATGGTTTTTAGAAATAAGTGGAGGGTCAGAAATAACCCCTGTGGAAATATTAGAGTTACATAAATTAAGTTTCACATATACGCATTTTATTGTAGAATACTTTATGCACATTTAATCGTCTTAATACGTTATGTTTATTTTAGTATTCATTCAACAGGTTGCTTGTGGTGTATCTTCTATGTAGATAAATTAGCACTTACAGAAATATGGCAAGCCACACAACATTCCTGGCGATAATTCTATCCCGCCTTCCGGTAGCTAATTACAAGTGCGTACAGACAATATTAAAGGAATCCTGTTAGTCGAATTGATAAATTGATAAGATCTTGTAACGCAGTTTATACTGAATAATTCACATCTTATCTTCTATCAAAAAATTATACAGAGTTCACCTGGGAGTAGAAAATGCACTTCATTTGCCATTGGAACGTGTCTGGGGTAACGAGTTATCGCTGAGGTCGCAGTGGACCCATTGGAGACCCTGCCATGGGGCTCGCCAGTAAGAACGACAAAATGACACTTGTTTAGATGCGGCGAAAAGGTACGCCCGAGCCAACGAGAGGCGATCTCGCGGTGATCAAATCGCAAGTCCTCCCTCGTTTGCTATATTTGGTCTCACCTGAGCCTATCTCCAGGTATCTTCTCTGTGGTGCCGCAAAAGGTACACTGGGTAGTGTGAATAAATTTTACCGCAAGAGCGGAACTCGGCGGCTTCTAAAGCTTCTGTGGGCCTCCACAAGTTGGCCATTGAAAAAGGTTCTTGGGGCCTCGACAGAATTCATGAACCTTCATATGGTCAATACCGCAATACAGCACCAGGAAACCGAACCGCGATGCGGGACGCAAATTGTTTGCGCTGTGTAGAACCCTCGTTCTACTGCTGTTTCTTCTTTTTTTAATTTCATACGCAGAAAGGTTTTAAGTTCCGTTCTCATTAACGCATGCTACTGCTTTTCCAGTAGCTCAACAACTTCTCAGATGGATGATTTCGTAAAAGGAAATTATGCCTACTGCTGGACTTATGTAAATCTGTTTAATAACAATTGAAAAAGTAATGGCCTGACTAATGGATCTGGTCTTTTATGCATTCCGGGTACAATAGAAGAAGCGTGTTTACGCGCTTAGAAAAGAAGTTATGGCTATTTAACTTGTTTTAACCACTCAAAAAGTCACAAGTTACATGAGTTACAGTAAGCCACGTAAAAGTGAAAACAAGGCTCATAATCAACTCCAGGTATGTTGAGTAATGGAGAGTTCATAAATTGAGCGCACTAGAATGTGAGAAGACGAAGCGCAGATACATATGTAGTTATGAACTTTTATGGTAGCTTGTTCTATGATGCAATTCTGTTCTAAGTACTCAAAAGTGAAATACTACTAGAAAATAGACTGGGAAAACTTAAAAAATTGAATATCATCGATTGGCGGAGTGGATCTAGGATCTACTTACTTATTATTTAAATATAGCAACGGAATGGCAAGTCTGCTTTATTTTATTTACATACGTATGTTGATCTCATAGATATTTACCCGACGCATAATTTGTGCAATTTAGATTTTTTTTAGCCGTACAATGTGCAGAATTGTCATTTCGGTGTTACGAATAAAATAAAAAAAAAATATTAAGGAATGTCGTTTTTATAATATACAAATTTTCTTTTCCATTTGAAAAATGAGTCGTTACAAACGTTAGCAAAAAAATTAGTTTTTTATGTAGGTACCTACATATATAATAATAAATAAATTAAAACAAAATTCTAAACAAAAAGAATTCATTCTTTTCTACCAAAAATTTTGCTTGCTTTGCCATTAAATACGCAATTTTTCTAGCTGAGAACATTAATCTAAACCAAAATTTCTGCAGGTTCGTAGTAATTTAATTTAATTGTTAGACAAACATTTTTATTTCACTTTTGTGTAATAACGTTCTACCTGTGAAATTCACAACTAGAAAATGTTGACCCAGTTCTGCTCTATTAAGGTCATAATAATTTTTTTTTTTAGTAATGAAAGAGAAGATATCCTTCTTCGTTAAAAACACTAAGTTCATTGTTTACTGCAAAATTTTACATTGTAATCAAAGCGATCTCCCGAGGCGAAAATACCACATGAAAGTGTACGCTGTTTGCTCACCTTTTAAACACCCTGTGGAGGCTGCTCCAGTTTTCCTTTGAATTTGTATAGGTCTCCTATCTTCTATCCAGGAGATGATCAATCTGCCATTGTTTCAGTCTCAATTAATTCGCAACGCTATTTTCCCATTCCAGTGACCTGTGGTGTCCACTTGCTTCTTCAAACTTTATTCATTCTTTTGTCATACTTTCAAAGTAATTTAAATTGTTTCTGGCGGTTTTGATAAAAGAGATTTAGATAATCTTACAAATCATTTTTTGTGGTCGACTTACCCTCAATCGTTTTGCATCAAAGTAGTTTTTCTTGTCAGACATAATTGATTGTCGCTTCCCGCAATTGCAGCGACGGTGTGTCTTCTTTTCGTCAATGGAAACTGCTGCTTAAAATTACTTTCATGGAAGCACAAAGAATTCTTGATCAACTGTGGTCTTTTTCAATCTCCATTATCAAAGTGAAAAATGGGTCAACATACGACACACTAAAGGCGGAAAACAAAAGTGCCTCTTTTTCATCATCTGAACCAAAACAATCATCGCTTTCTGCCCAATTATCATGATCATTTGCGGTTTTTGTTCAGCCAACTAATGCAATCTTAATTCGCATTGTTTTATATAATTTTGAATTTGCCGTTCCCGTAAATAAACTATCTCAATTTCTTTCCCTTGCCACAATGAGAAATTGGGTTGGTCACTTTATTTCACATTTTCTGAAATCACTTAAAAAAGGTAGGAACATTAGGATAAAAATAGATTTATATCTCTGGGAAGTAAAATTTCTTTTTATTAACAACTGATTGTTACAAAACTTATAAAATAAAAAAAATTAATACATGTTTTTGGTTTTTACTTCCACGCAATTAACCAATTTTCAATTAAGTTGCTTTTCTTTTATTTCATTGATTCCAAAAATACAAAAATATAAATAAAGTTAATTTTGACAAAACATCAAAATAATAATTTAATTTTAAATTAAAAAAAAATAAATCTCAAATACACTTCGTACAAAATTTGTTTCTTCAAATAAAAATAAGTAAACAAAAATATTCTTAAGTGATGTCAATACTTGAACGTCTCAACATATTTTTTTTGTATAAATATAAATAAAATATTTTAATGGTGAGTGTATAGATTTTCTTTTGCTACTATGTCTTCTTAAGTCATTCGGGTATAAATGTAATTTGATTTAGCATACGGAAGGAATTTGGATTTCTGCAGAAACATAAAACTGTCTTATAATTTATGAACGTTGGAGACATCTTAATCATCTCACGTCCGACTATTTTAATTTGATAAGGGGTTGTGTACTTAAAGCTTAAAGACGCTCATGGATCGTGTATTTTTCTCTCGTGATCAAATTCCAGCCTTACTGATTACTAGCCCATAGACATAAAAGTGAGATTTCTATTTAGAAATCATTTGTGACGATGCCCAAGTTTAAATCAAGATATTTTCCAAATTTATCTTATATAAGCGACGATATTGATTATTATAATCATTACTCTTCTCTTATTAAGAAAAGTTTGAATTTTTTATTTATAAAATTTTGAGTTTAATTTTAATTTTTTAAATGAATTTTATACAAATAGAAATTTACATTTTCATATTGATGATACCGACGTAATTTGACCTCGCTATCTTCTGACTAATGAAAGACACAATTTGATTTTTCTTTCCTTTTGTTGCCAAATTGATAGGCAGGACGCAGAAAAGGAAGTGATGATAATAGAAAAAAAAACAGCTACCATCTTGAAAATGCATTCTCCGGCTGTGGTTCTATTTAAAAGAAGAGCAATTTTAATTTCTTAATTTTGATGCGGCGAAGCAATGGAGATGCTGTGTGAGTCTGGCTTACTAAAATTTAACTGCTGCTGATGACAGACAGTTGCCGGGATCAGCAATATAGAAATGTAAATTCCTATTTGTTTAGTCTTCGGCACCGCCACAAATTTAATAGCCAACATCGAATTTCTAAATACAAAAACCACACAATAAGCTCGAGTCTACTATCGTAATACAAGGGACAAATTATATAAAGACTCGAAATAGGTACAATATACTTCAATCGGCATTAAATTGGACATTTTTTTAGAATTGTTATCTGTTTATGGTGTTTGGTCGTGTTGCCCCATAAAAATTGTCATCCCAATCAGGGAAATTTGTTTTGTCGAGACGGTCGATTGTATCGAGATATAAAATAACCATACGCTTTGAAGACAGTAAAAGTAAAAATTCGACTCTTTATGAACGATTTTATAGTTTCAGAAAACGTAGCTGGTAAAAAACATTCTGAGCACTGTATTTGGCAATTCCAAAACGTTACAGTCAATTCAAAGAAAAATAGTTGACTTATATAGTTCTTTAGATACCCGAATTCATTCCGTTGCTTTCAACTTATTCCTCCTATAAGACTTAATGATATAATTGAAATATTCCATGAGAAAATAAATTATTTCAAAAACTAAACATAAAAATGAAATCAGAACATTTATAGGTTTGATGGCAATTTGCTGTTGGAAAATTTTGTTGAGAAAATGGTTTATCTTTATAAGACTAGAAAAAGTGTTACGACAGTTTACGTTTAAAAAAAAATTAAATAAAATAATCATAAAAAAGTATTAAATAATAAGTGTTTCTCGTGGGAAAAAATATGAACTGCGTCTACTTTTGTTCCTGGACAAAAAAAAACACTTAAGGCACTCTCATGTAATGGATTAATTAGAACAATAGAATCGCAGGTCACACTTATCCCCAATTTTACTTGCTAAGCAAAGCCACTTAGATCACTAGAGATATATTTTTTGGGTTCGTTTTAGGTTTTTTAACATCTCTAAAAAACCACTACCACAAGTTTGTTATTATTAATCTTTTTTGGTATTAATAAGCATAAATAACAAAAGACTAATATAAACGAGGCTTTGTTTGCAATATTTTGTTGCCCCAAAAATAACAACTTAATTATTATCCATGTTATCTCAATTGCAAACAGTTCATTTTTTTGTGCCCGAAGGCAATGTTCAACGTAAAATGCAAAATTTGCTTAAGCTGCGTTGAATGTACGTTTTGTTATCTAAAGGTTATAAAAAGTGCAACTTTAACTTGTTTGCATTTTATATGTATAAATGTAAAAATAAAAAAAAAAAACAATAATAATAAGCGAAAAGATGAAACAAAATAAAATTTGATTACCAAGCCGAATCGTAAAAGTACAAAAAACAAAAAAAAAGACAGAATTTCCGATCTCCAATTAATTACAATGTTTTTAATTCTAACTTCACTGAGTGAAGCAATCATTCGATGTCTGGAGATTCTGATTCAGCCAGTGTTTCATCAACCGTGATAACTCGTTTGCCGGATTTCACAATAGCCATGTAACTATCAGCATCGAACCGGTTTTGTTCGTCGTTGAGATCCTGCACAAGGAATAAACTTCAATTAACCGATCCAAAGTAAATTAAATATAAAAAAATGTATACAAAATTTAGATAAATTAATATTTCAAAACTTAAATAAACATACTTACCCCGATTGTTAAAGTTAGGCGGTTAGTGAAAGTATGCACTAATGAGAATGCAAGTTAACAAAATTGTTCGTCTTATGAATTTTATATATATATTTTTGTTTGTTTAAAAAAGGCAGTAAACTTTTAACACTATTATTCGCAGTGTCTCATTTATCCAGCAAATATAAATCGATGGGAACTGTGTGTTCGGGAATTCGGCTTGCTTAATCTTGAGCCATTAATGTGAATGCTATTATACCAGTGCTCATATCCGTCTGAAAATAAGAGGTGAAGCCTTACCCGATTTTTTTCAAATAAACAGTAAAGAAATAAACAAGGTACAAAATATTATAAAATTAAGAAATCAAACTACTATGAAGCTCATATTTAGGAAGGGCGCATTGCAAGTGCTCTAGTATCCAATTAACTATCTAAGAGACTCTCGAGTATTTTCATTAAACGATCTAATTCCATATATGTGTCATTCCGTAGGTAAAGGGCCCATTTGGCCGAAATTGAGTTATGACCAGAGCGCAATGTAGTAGACTATAAGGAATCGAATAGAAGTGGTCCGAGCTCAAAAGATGTAAAATTCGCGAAAACAAATCATTTTGAAGTTAAAAAACTAAAAATTTAAAATTTTCAAAATTGATGAAAAAATTGAAAAAAACTGAAAAAAAAAAAATTTTAGCCGCTCAGAGTGCACCTGAGGCTCTGCAATTTTAACACGTGATAGTGGACTATATACTATGTAAAAAACTGCGAAAAAAAATTTTTTGATAATTTTATGATTTTTCACTTAAAACGCGTTTTTAGAGAAAACTGTGATCGGCCAAATGGGTCCTTTACCTACGGAATGACACATATTGAAACAAAAGTAAAAGACAAAATTTAAGCATGTAACATTTTCGGAAGATAATGTGACGAAAATGTTTTATCAAAGTAATACTTAACAAGATTAATATATCATATATATTTCAAAATATTTATGAGCTTACAAATAATTGAGAAAAAATGAGTTTCAGTCTTTGCATACTCATTAACTAAAGAAACTACTAAAAATCTCTCATTTTTCTGAAAGTCTAGACTTCTTAAATGTCTTAGGAAAACGTGTCGAAAAATTGTACAATGTCGACATAATTGGAGCCTTATAACTTGTTCTCACTTCTATCTTTTGGGTCAATTGGAAAAACATTTGAATCACCAATCAGCAAAATGGTCCTAATTTTTGGAGATACATGAAACTGCATCCATTCCACTTCCTGCCAGATTCAGCAAATTGTAGCACAATTCAACAATTATGATCATGGAAAATGCACACTAGTGGCAATCAAGACATTGAATTTAAGAAATTAATTACTTTAGAATTGGAATGCATTATAATAATGCAATAAATCCTGGGATAGGCTTCTAAGTGCACCAATCAATTAAGAAAAGAAAAGATAAGTGTTCAAGAAAAGTAGAAACAATTAGATTATCTAATTGTTTGAGTGCATAAGTGCTGTGATGTTAGTAAGTTGAAATTACTAAACTCATATCAATTGCTTTCTTTTTATAATTATTCGCTAAAATATTTAAATTGATCTATATCAAAGCTATAACGTGAAATATTTCAGACGTCGCTGACTACTAATTTTATCTACAATTATATAATTTATATCAAGAAAATAAAAGGATTTATAAAGAACAACTTCAATTAAATTATACTGCAATTAAAGCCAGCTTCCACCTATGGCATTTATACTCTTAAACAAAACTTTTGATAAACTCCACAATAAAACAATATTGCAATTAAAATATATAATGGAAGGAAATTGGCCCCAAATGGAGTAAGCAAATTACTAGGATTGCATATTTTATAAATGGTGGATATGAAGCACTGGAAGATTAATAAAATACTTTAAATATTACTGGTGTAAAAAGAGAAACAAAGCGCCAAAATTCATTGTAATAATGCTCATGCAGGCATGCAACAAAAGGATGAGTATGGGAAGAAGCTGCAAAGTAAGTAAAAATGTCAACGGTTCATTTATAAATGTACTTTTATTAATTTTTAATATATCTGAAAGTGGTGATATAAAACAAATGATCGAATAAGCAAACCTCAACCTGGATGTTTGTTACATCGAGAATAAATTATAATATTCCTAACACTGTTAAGAATAGGTACGATATTCTTTTATATATTTAGTTCATCTACCTTAGATCTCTCAAAATAAATACTACAATAATGTGTAAGTGCTAAAAGCTATGAAAATAAATAATCCTCTATAATTTTGTTATTTTTCGTAAACGTAGTTTTAGATAACTTAATTTGCGTCGCTTTTGTTTTAAAATGTTTTTTATGTCTTCTTTTTCACCACCTGTTTTCATTCACAGCCTAAAAAACTTTCGACGTTTTTCATGTCTAATATAGGAAAAGTTAGCAATACTCACGAGAAAATTAAATAATCGAATTCGCGCGTCTTTTTGGTTCGGTTATAAAGGAATGTTGTTCAACCTAATACTGATAATATGGTATATTATTTATTAGCGTGCTTTTGTTAAATTTCACATAACAATAGCGTTTTTTTATTGTTTATTTTTTTAAAAATAAATATCCCTAGCACAAACCGTCAACTTAAGGCGTGTTTTAAGATACTTGAAAGTAATAAATACTCTTTGTAATTAATTACAAGTTTAATGTGTATTAAGTTTTCTTTTAATAAAAAATATTGGAATAACTCTGCGGCTAAAAAACATGCAATAATGCAATGCTTATACGTATTCATTTTGAAATAAAACTTTCCATTTCTAAAGCATCTGTATTAAATATTGTACTTTTAATATTATAATTTTTGTATCTTTGCTGAACTATTTTGGATATTTTGTTTCAAATATTATTCCCAAAGTACAAAAAAGAGGAGAAAGGAGATCAAATTCAATCCAAAATCGTTTAAATTGGATATTTGAGGTGAAATAAGACCTAATTTATCATGTCTGTTTGATGACACTGCCAAGCCAAATGGCGCACCGGGGCGCACTGAAAGCGTTCGATGAGAATTTTGACTGTAAACCTGTTGCGCCAGAGTGCGCCCTGGGTTTTTAGTTCGGTGTTTGATTAATATTTTTGGCAGCAAGCCCAAGGCGCCTTGTGGAGTATCAATTTAACCCGGGTTTTATGTTGGGGTAAAATGGAGCTGCCAAATATTAAATGTAACGGCTAGCGGCATTTGAAAAATAATTATGGAAAAATATGAAGAAACTATCGATATATCATTGGAAAATTTTGAAATAAATTATATTTAGTTTAAACACCCACAAATGCTTTTAATTACTGTAAATGAACTCAATTTACATCACTGACATATAGAAATGGATCACACAATTTGCTGTCTCAAATGGTTCATCCTTTTGACACTTCTCACCTAAGGAGAGTTCAGATATAGGGAGAATATATCTATTACCTTCGCATTAGGCGAGATAGGCGCCTTCAAAAGGCGGAAAATTTAAAATTTGTATTTATTTTTAATTGTATCCTGTACACTTAAATCTAATTCCCCTAAATGTAGCATCTGATTTCAAATTCTCAGCAAAACGTCTAAGTGCTCACTTCTCGAAATGCGGTTTACATCTGTAAACAACTGTTTTAAGAACTCAAAAAACATAATTGGAACACTTTTGTGCTTTTGCTATAATCCTCACTTAATTTTAGTTACAGTAAAGAGAAATACATTTGACAATAATTCAAACCCACAGCTTACTGCTCAAAATCCGTTAATTGTATGAGCAAGAGGGAACGAAAAGTGCACCATTTTGAGATAGGCATTTTGTATGGGACGCGTAGCCCATTTCTATTTCAGTGCTTCGCATCAAATCGCAAACACAACCGACAGCTCCACTTTTCTTCTTTGCTTTTGGAAGCGTTCGTGAGATACCAAAAGCCAGGACGCTACAATGCACCTTGGGCTTTTTTTTGACAATTCTCAGTGCGCCATAGGGCTTCACAGGCTTTTTTTTTAACGAATTTCTCACCGAACAGACTTCATGTTTTTAGTTAGATTGGAAGCTGTATGTATAGCATATAAATCATAAACTGGTAAACGATTTGTGAAATTTCGTGCTTAATGTAAAAAGGGATAAAGTTAAAGAAGTATCGCCGGGTCATTATCCTTTCTTTTTTAACGTAAACATGCACCAATAAAAATTAATTAGAGGGCCTATACATTTACTTGATTTTAGCTACTTCCACCGTATTTAATAATTTTCTCAATCAAATAAAATATTTATCTACTTTCAAATTCTACGAAATAAAAATTTTAAAGAACCTCTGTATTTAGTAAGAAATGAAAGCAAATTCATTGTGAAAACGAACTTTCCAAAAGGATATAAAAATGCCTAGCTAAATAAGTAAATAATTTGATTTATATCAGCCAGTTTGCTTCTATTAAATAAGCTGTAAATATTGCTTATCATATATTATAACATTTTAAAGTTAATAAGAGCAACATTACCTGTCATACGGAAAATATTTCTACATATTTCTATTAACAGAAAATTAATTTTTCACGTCTCGAATTTATTGTTTTCCTAATTCATTAAATTGATCGAATCCTGTTCGCTGCACAAAATTTGGAAAACTGACTTTTAGATACAAAAAAATTTGAATAAAATAGAATCTACTCTATTCTGATAATAGGAATCTTAAAAAAAATGAATGCATACATATTTTGAATAAAATCGATATGCATTTGATTTGTTTGATCACGAACGCCTTAGTTTTTGAGGCCATATTATGCAAGAATACTTGTAATTTTCGTATCATAATTGTATAGCAATAAACAAATGTAAAAATTGCACTTATTTCGTTTTTTTTATCAAATTAACTACGAATATGAAAAGAAAATTGTTCAAATTTCTTTCGTAATAAGGCCTCTATTTTTGATCGTTAATATCAATAAGCCTTTTAAGGCATGTTTAAGATTTGCAAATCACTCAAGGGTTAGAATCCATTTTCTTTCTTAAATTATTGAAAAGAACCTGCACAGACCACAGAATTATTCCAATTCACATTGTCCTTCACAAAAGACATAATTTGAATTTCTCAATAGTAAAAAAGTGTGAAATTATTAATAAATAAATGTTATAGTCCGAAAGTAATAAGATACAAACTAAAAATCGAAAGAGATTCACTCCAAAAGATTCTGCAATTAAGGAAATATATTCCTTTTGCGATACAATCACGAACTAAAAATTTCTTTAATTCCAGATCGAAACAACGATAGCCTTTTAAGCATGTTTACCTTAAAACTAAAAATATTTATCGCGTATTATAAGAAACTAAAAATTAAAGACGAAACCTATGAGATAGAAAGATAAGATGCGATCTAGGTATGATACAAAGATAACAGAAAGTTAATTATTTTGGTCTTTTAAGACCACTTTATTCGATTTATAAATTTTTTAATTTTAATTAGATTCGTACTCAAGTCTTTAATGGAAAATATACTCTCCTGTTTTCTTTGTATCACACCTGACACCTAATAGATTTTAATGCCGCAAACTGCGTTTCATGTTCGATCAAAATAAATTTAACTGAAATAAACGTATTAGTCACATGTTGAATTTGACCTAAAGTCCAAAGTTAGTTTTGGTTTATTAGTAACAGCAGCAGCAGTAGCAACATTTCTACCGGTGTCAATTTGCTTTTTAGTACCATAAAGTGTATCGAGAGCGTTCTCCTTGGAACCCTCATCAATACTAAAAGTTGCACGATTAAAGAAGCCTTTTCTTACTATATTGGCGTTATCACTCAAATGTGGCAAGGTGCTTAATTTATCGTATTGCTGTTTATCATCTTTTACCTTATTTCGTACTAGAGATGGGAATTTTTCAACAATCCTGTTCCAGTCGCGCGGCAATGCCCAAGAATGGGGACTCTTTGAGTAGTAAATTAAGCGTTCATATTCGTGAACGATGCGAACTATTTAAAAAACAACAAATCAGTAAAAAAGTGTTTTTAGTTTCACTCCACAATTTACCAGTTTCGCCCTTATTTGAATCAGTTGACTTCTGAGAGGCTCCTAATCCTTCTGGAACACTGTCTTTACGGGAGAAATGACTGCGTCTAGATCTGGCTAAACCATTTACTTGCGTTGAGGAAGCTTAAAAAACAAAACATCTATATAAATATTATTACAAAATTGAATATTTACTGCCTTACCACTGGGTTCAACAATGAAAACATCATCGTCGCCTTCAACCGGATTTGAAATTTGTCCAGCCATATAATTTAGCCCAACACCGCTGTCTGCGAAAGGCGATGATATGAGTTGATGAGAGGATGGAGTAAATGGCGCTGCCATTGGTGTTGTTGGAGTTGATGTTGAATTCAACATACTTCCATCAAATGCAGCACCCGCTTCAACGGATGCCAAAAACTCATTGCTGCTAAAATAATCATCAAGGACTAATTTTGCCACCTAAAATAAGTTTTCCGGTAAGCTATGTTTTATGTTATGTTTAATTCTTTAAAAAGTTTATTAAATTTGCAATTTTCATCTCAAAGCAAAAAACGAAAAAGATACCCCTCCGTTTTGGAACAAATGCTGTTTCCAGAAAAACGCGTTATAGTTTTCATCTGCGAGGTGAAGTACAATTTTAGAAATATGATAATGGATTTTTGTATTATCCCCAATTTAACGTTTTTATAAAATATTACTCCTTAACTAAATCAGAAACTGTATTTTGATAAGTAGATAGTAATAGTTTCATAAATCTCTAAGGACAATGAGTGCAGGGCCATGAAAATAAAAGGAAACCAGAAAGATTAACTCCAAATTTTTCTTACCCTCACTAATTCGCAACAATCTCCAGTAATTTTCAGTATATGTTGTCCAACATTAACTGTATACTTGTATTCCCCAAGTGATGCATCATTTGTTGAAAATGAGTGCAACAACAATTGATTGTTGCCAGATGTTCGCATTAATTTTGATGATGAGGATCCAGTTGCCATAATTCCACCGCTGCTTCCCACATAATTTGAGTTTGCTACGTTACCTAGACCAGAACCCATCATGGCACCAATACTGTTTCGATTTGAGGTTGCTCTCGGTGCTGTCTCATCCGATGCAGATGAGGCTAGAGAACTGCAAGAACCTCCTCCGCCTCCAGCGCCTCCTTGGCTAACAGAAGGTTCTAGCCGGACGGGTGAAGCGTTCCGACGGATTGTATCTTCAATCAATTGCTTCGCATAGCTGCATATTTAAATATTTTTAAATATTACATATATGACGCAATTTTAATTAAATACATACTTTATTTTATCTTCGTTTGGTCCTGTTATTTGAACAAGACGCTCTTTGGCACCTGGATTTACTGTAAGTATAAGAGCCAAAAAACTTTAATATTTTAAAATAAACAAAAGCGAAAACAGTCAAAGCAAGCTAATGTGATGGACACTGAATGTTATTGTTCGTGAAAAAAGATTATCGAGTTATTTTTATGTACGGAGATTTTAGTATCTTTAAGTCGAATCCACGCTTAAGTACTCGCAACAGTTGAGCACTATTGGCACACACATTTTTCATACGGTTTATTACAGTGATTGTTTGTTTCGTGTTTCAACAAATGCTCAGAAGTTGCAAATAGTTTTGTGTGGATCCCAGTGTACTAATATTAAGAAATATGTTGTACATCTGATTACAGGCTGTGATGTTATTTGTTTTCAGTAAATTACCATGCTTTTATTTATTTGTTTCCTAAATTCCATATGGAACATGATAGCAAAATATACGGATAAATGTTTCTTACATAAGTTAATAGTACAGAATATTAAAATTTAGAAATTCAGGGCATCCAATTTTTCGTTTACAGAATATTTCCTGTTAAACGTAAATAAGTTTAATTTTATGATATGATAAATACTGTGTTATACTTCTACTATTACTACTGTTGGCTACCGAAGTAAGTTTTGAGCTATCAAAATTACAAATTTGTATCGGAATGACAATTATTCTCATTGAAGTTAGAATTAAAGATTTAAATTGGTACACAATAGATTGCCAGAGATTACACTGTAGTCGAAAGTAAGTCTGCAAAAAACACCATCCTGTAAAGCAAACAAAACTGGACAGTGGACAAAACATTTATATCGCACTTAAGCTCCCACAAGCAAAGTTTTGTTAAAGATACACAAAGATTTGGAAAACTCATTATTGCGAAGAAAAAACACTTATCTTAAGATTTTAAGGTAGCAGAATCCATTTATAGGATTACGTTGACCTAGAGATTAAAGGAGTAGGTTTTTGTGATTTATCTCAAACAAGATCCACAAACATATGTACCGAATTTTTTTATTTAGCTAAGCGTAGGAAAGGTCAGCTCCCAGCTAAACAAAAAGTTCAGACAAGAATTCAGCACCCTCAAAATTGCAGAAGAAACGAGTCATTTATTTTGCTTTCTAATAAAATCAGACGTCTATGTCGAACGGTCATTTATTGATTTACACGAACAGACTATTTTACAATAAAATGAATAATTAAACAAGATTAAATTATCTTCCTAAAATTTCGGAATAGTGCAAAGCAAACTTATTGACCAGCTTCAAAGCATCTCTGGAAACTAACGTCAGACGTACTTCGAACATCCGCAAAAGAATTTCTTACAATTCTTCTGAGTTCATTTCACAGCATTAATTAATTTCTCGAGATAAAGTTAGCAACTTTGATTTAATCCTTACGAAATTGAAAAATTCAAAAATAAAAACCTGACCAGATAAATAAATTTAACAAGCTGCGAAAAGCAAAATTAAACCGAATATGATTTTACGCAGTAGCTAATTTGTAGGTTTGCAGCAAATATGAGTTTCTTCGTTAAGTCTACATCTGAAATACCTACTCAATTTACTATCAATTAAAACTATGGAATACATTTTTGTAAATAAAGCACAAGCTGAGTTAATTATAAATGTTATAACGAAGGTTTAGCACATAAAAATCTATTTCCAAATCCTGTAGAGAAATGAGTTATTCATGAGAAACTTAGGAAAACAAGCTGCGTGCACAGTCACATACACAAATATAGTTCAACGGAAAAAAAACAATAAAATTATAATGCGATTAATATGATTTTAAGGCTGATTAAAATGTGCATATCCTTGCGATACTATATATTGCTGCATAAGGTCGTAAATGATACCGTCTAAAGTCGTGTTTACCTCTTTGAAATGATATTATTGTTTCACTCAACTCCTCAATCATGTGGACACGTCTCCCCTTAATTCCCATTACTTAATCGTTGCAATAAAAATTAAAATTTGATTTTTAACAAAATTTAAACAAAAATATTTTTTATTTTTCGAAGTTAAATCTGTTATAGAAATACGAACCTTTTCCAGAGTCGGCATTTCTAATTACAACCTCGTCTTTCGAATAGTTCTTTCCAGGGATCTTTGTTGGTTTTGGGAATTTGCCAGATGTTCGAATCAGCTCTCCTGGTCCAAGAAGATGTGTCGCATTTGCTCCAGCCATTGATGTGGGGGAGGTGCTAATAATTGAAGTTTGATCAACCATTATGATCGCGTTTGCACCACCTTCAGGCTGCAAATTAATACAATTTACTTTTAAATGAATATATATTTTAATTCAGGAAAATTACCTCAACATTAGTGGCCTTATGCTTGTAGTACGTATTTATACCATCATCCTGCCACGATTTCGCCCGTAATTCTATCAGTTCGAGCAAATTAAGTCTTGTCATAATATTCAGTCTCTCGTCCTGGGACGCATTACGAAAAGTAACAAACGCCCTATCTAATGTATCTTTTGAAATTGATTCTAACGTAGGACCGTGAACCCGTAAGTTTTGTACTAGCAGAGCCATTGATTCTGGATTGCTTATTCCTGAGGCCAGGGTCATTGCCACACTTTCGGTCAACTGTATTATATCTTCAACGAGCATGTAATTTTTTATGGGCGATCGTGATTGCGTCTTAAGTGGTCGTGGCGCCTCCAAGTTTTTAACTGTTCGCCCTATCTGGGACATTTTTTATCTATTTTCTGGCGTTTTCTGTATTTAAAGAATTGTATAAAAAGTGCTCTTTAGGAAACACTTGTGTAGAAAATTTCAAATGAAGTCTTGCTTGCACACAAGAAATATGGTCGTTCGCACCTCCCCCTGAAATAAAAAACACTATTTTTACAACAATATTAAAACGTAATATTTAAATTATCCACTATACTTTTTACGAGGCATCAATTTTAAACGTTTAACGACAGTAGCTACCCATTAAAACAACAACCTTTCTTTAGTTTGATACAACACCGTTTCGTTTTTAAATTTTTTGATCTTTTCAAATTCCTTCGTTTCAAAACCACAACGTGCGAGTTGGCTTAAGACATGCAACTAAAGGAGTTCAACGTCAACAGTTGTTACATGAGTTAAGTGCTTTATCAAATGTGCGAAACACAGAGGCAGAATTATCAGAAAATTTATTAAGAGAAAGTAAACAGCGATCATTTACATGGACTTCGAGGCCAAGTAGAGAAAAGTTTTTTTTATCTAAAAGTGTACAGGTGTAAATTGCATATAACGCAGATGGGCTGATACAAATCAACTTGAACGCCGCTTATCTCTGCCAACGTACATATTCACTTTTTAGATAAACTGATAAATAGTCCGCCAGACGAGAAGAGTTAGCCTGCTTTGTCCCATCTATGCAGATAGGATGCCAAAAGTATTCAAAGAGCAATACAAAAAGGCACATTGCGTGAAGCACGTTGTATGCAACGTTATTCGCCGAAACAGAAAGCGATCATGAGCAACTTTAGATTATGGCATTTTATTTGCAAATTCATGTGTACATTAGAATTTGAAGTTCATGTGTAGATTAGAATTTGTAAAACAGCATACCTTTTATTAAGTTCAAATAATATTTAATGCTAGAATTAAAAGTGTTTAATTTTAAAGAAAACAATTCCTAATTCCATGAACGGACTAACCGAGCAAAAATTAAAAGTTTATAAGTTAACTTGTCCAGAAGAAGATGGTCATAGATATAAACAAGGCATAGCAACCTTTCCGCTTTCCATGTACATCAACACTTCCTTTTAACTTCTTCCTTACCGGCTGCGCAAACCAAATAGATTTGCATGGGAATTCAAACTGCAAAGGTCTAAATAATAAACAAAATTTGATAAAAAGTTAAATCCACTTATCCGAAGAAAATTAACAATAAAAGCCCTTTCATAACTTCTTCCTTATTTCTCCGTTTTCTTAAAAATACATATACTATATTTTAATGTTGACAAAAATCAACTGCGAGGTACTTTTAAACACATGAACATTTACAAAAATAATATTTAATAATATCTCATTGCCTATAGGGTTAAATATGCTATCTTTGAATTAAGTTGTTCATGATTTACGAAAACAAATAAACATTAATACGAATTTGATTATAGTGACGAGTAGGTAAGTAAATAAAACCTACTATGTACAACTGAGTGTTAGAAAAAAAGATACTCTTGGATTTGTAGTGGAAGGTGAATAAAATTCGTAGATGACTTTCTATTTATCCACAATTTAAGTGAATTCAAAATGAGCATTTCTTTATTTCAATATCATTTATATATAGAATTTTACTTTCTTTGGAATAAAAACTAAAGCTAGAAAATACAAAAAATGCAGGATTAAAAAAAACGAAATTACTCTTAGTTTCCGAAATGCAAGTTAATTAACGTTGATGAGTCTTAAATTAAATACATTACTTTAATTTATTTCTCATTTATTTTTATGGCACTTCCTTCCTTCGCAATACCATTGAAAAGAAACTCGTGCCAAAATGTGTTTTGAGTCTAAATTTTGTTGGGCTCTTATAGAAATTCACTGTATTTCGGCTTAAAATTACACCAAACAGGTAAAGAAAAAAATAAAGTGAAATATATCCGAATACATTTTTTTTTCTATTGTTGATTTTTTTTCCTAATTTGTTTAACATACTTTTGAAAATTACCGTCGATTGGACTTACCTTGGAAAATTTTTCTATCCTATAGACATACCTACTTAAACATTTTAAGTCTTCTTTTAAAGAATAATTGGCACCAATTCAATTAATATTTAGAGTTTGTAAAATAGCTGTATTTCGTCAGATAAATTTCCAGTTGGATTTTAAGTGTAATAGATCAAATTGAAAAGAATAAAGCGTTCTCAAGACAAAGCACACTCATATTGCTATTTAGAAATAAATAAAAAATGCTACTGCTATAATTATTCGGAAATTTATAAATATGAGACACTTCAAGATTATCTAATTTCAACAACATTTTCCGCTGCTAAAAGCCTGGATGTGTCCGCTAAAAGCCTGGACGTGTTGAAGCACTTAAATAGCTTTTATTACTTGAATTATAGTTAGTGACACTCGCCAGTGCTTAAGCTGATAATTAAAATATCAAATAAAGAATTTGAGAAACCTAAAAATGAGATAAACTAAATCCTGAGACGAGAGGAGCACGAAAAATAACAGGAAACCGCTGACTTCCGATAGAAAATTGTATGTTATATGCATTGGAGAGGGCGCTTAAATTACAACAAAACCGCAGCAGCACTTAATTTCTTGTCTCTCTCCGCGAGAAAAGGAAGTGTTGAAGACGATAAATTAATTTATGAACGAACACAGAAATTCCTCCGTGCCTTCACTGAGATAAACGCCGATTTCCAATTTGCGGCTTGCATAGACAGTAAACTTATTAAACGCACTGGGATGAGCTGGAAGTTGTTTTTTTTTTTTTTTTTTTTATTGTGATATCGGCAAATGAGCACTTGTCTAGCTAACTTAATTAGGGTTCATCTAATTATTCGAGCCGTTTGCTGTTTGCCATCCGAGTCGTCGTCATCGTCTCCTCCGCACTTTGACACGGGCACACCTCTAACTCCCTATTTAGCGGAGTTAGTCAATCGGCAAAAATGCGAAGGCTTTCGCCGGCTTACCGCGGCGCGTTCCGCATTCCAAATAATTCGTGTAAATAGACAAAAAAAAGCGAGGTAAGCACAAAATGCAGCGTCGATGGTCTCGTCCACGCGACGGACTCGAAGTGAATCAGCTGATCGGCGAAGAATCTCAAAACCCAAAACTCCACAGCTGTCACACGACTGCGACGGCAGGTATTTCTGGAGAGTGGGCATTTTGCGCACTTTCTTCTGCACAGCGAGCCATCGATGCGGCCGAACCGCTGCCTGGGTCTCGAATCGGGCCGTAGCCCAAGTGGAGCGTGACAGGGATTTCGCAGCACATAATCACCGATTATTAATAACAATCCATGCAGAAGGTCTCGTGCGAGCTGGGAGCAGGGTTGGAGCGTTAACCTACTCGCTGGTTAGTTTGCAGAAGCGGCTGCTCTGTCCCCAGCACGCGTTTCTTGGTAGCGGCGCACCAGAGTGGGCCCCAAACGCCGAAGAATAATTGTAACTGTAAAATCTAGAGAACAAAAAAGTTGCAACATCCATGTCATGTCATACTCAAGTACTGGAATCCCTCATCCACTGGTGTCGTCCTCGTCTGGTGGATGCAAAATAAAAAGAGACGAGGAGGGTGCGAATCGAGAAAGACGACAAAAAAAATTTCTTTTTCGGATGATTATTCACTGTAAACTATTGAAATTTGCAATTGTCGCACTTTATTTCAATCGGGAAGTAGTTCAGATGCACGCAGCCCTCTCTGGGGCGCACTTTTCGGATGATTTTGGGGGCAATTAACGCTAATATTTGCCAGTAATTACCTTCTAATTCCTTCACAATTGACAATCGCGAGTACAGTTTTTCGACTGGATGAAACATGCAACAAATACATTTGCGGTGATGGTATATTTAGCAACAGGGTGACTCTTTAGTTTGATATTCCATAAAACACTACAAATGTTTCTCTAGTCCTCTCAAATGATTATTTAAGGAGATAATTGAAATACATATTTTTGTATTTTGCAAAAAAAAGAAAAAAGGATCAATGATCAACAAATTTAATTTGAAGATTTGCAGGTAAAGAAAGGAAAAAATAAATAAAAATATTTTTACCCTCTAACTTTTACAAAATCTTCATTTCAAAGAGGAAAACTAATTTTTTTTATTCCAACTCGTAAACTATTGTAGCTAGAACCAAAAAAGAGTTATATCTAAGGTGCATTTAAAATCTATGCCGTGTTAAGTTTGTGAGAAAATAAAACACTTGGCATACAGACAGACAGACACCGAAGTCTTGCCATAAGTTTCGTTATTTTGTTTCCATATTTTATATTATTAAACCCTATAGATTTATTATACCCATATGGTGGACTACTGCGACCCTATAGATAGTTAATTCCTAGTTTCGTCTGTTTAGTTAATAAAAATAAAATAGGTTTATAAATAAAAAAAAAAAAAAAAATCAGTCAAGTGCAAGCTATAAAAGTTAGTGTTCCGTGCAATGAGTCGCTCATTTAAATTAATTATTAAAAGCAGGTAATGCACTCTTTCTCCAGAAAATAAATCACGCTATAATTTTTCAATCCTGATAATTTTGGCTCAATCAATCTGTCTCATCAGTGGGGCTTGCTTATTTCACAGATACTAGTCTGTGATTCAACTAACTTCCTCCATAAGTGTTCCATTTTCCTCATTTTGGCACGGAATACTCAAATCCATGATTTAAAAATTTGACTACATACTTTATACATTTTTTTATATTTCGTACGAATCAACCAGTTTTTGCTCGAATGTATTCAAATTCTCATGTTTTAATAATGTTTCCCTGTTTCAAATACTCCAATATTTTTTATTATGGCTAACGATACGAAACTATTTCGCAATGTTTCTTACGATTGTGATTGCTCTTCGTTTAATTCCAACTTGGATACTTTTTACAAATTATGCTCAAATCATCACCTTTCTTTAAACTTTTCTCACAAAAAGCATTTACTGCTGTTTGATTCTAGGATCAATGAACATTCTCCCATTAAAGTTGACAAAGTGAAAGATTTAGATGCTACAATTACCACCGATATTAACAAGGCCAACGCGACTTTAGACTACAAAAAGATGGTCTAAGTAGTTCAATGACCCTTACATTTCGCGTCTTCTTTAATGCACTTTCGTACGACCTACACTTGAGTAAGCCAATCCAGTCGTTTTCCGATTTGCCCTCGAAGGCCTTCCGCGAGAAAAATTCTTATTTTGCCTGCAGGGCGTTATTAACACTTCTTCATCGCCGGACTAATTATGGACTTGATGACCCAATTTCATTAACGCCACGCTACTTCAATTCTCGTTTCCTAGTTATTAACTTCAATTTAACTAGAAGTCCGCTGAAAAGTTTACTTCGTTGGGTAATTTGTAATATTTTTTAGATTTTTTGTTTTTTCGTTTTATTGTTAACTCATTGCAAGTAATCAGTACTTTCATAAATTCACGATAAATAAACAAGTCTATACTTTATGAAGCAATGGAGCATTGAGTAAATTAAGAACCGGCCTTAATCTTTTCAAGAAACCAACTTCTTTTTTTCCCGCATATGAAGTCTGTGTGTCTATTTTATTTACTCGACCGTAAAATGAAATGACCTCATTACCCTTATTTGGTTTTATAAGTTCTTCGCTAAAGTGATATTATGTTTTTACGGGTAAAAAATAAAGGTTTTTTAAGACATTTTTGGAATCCCCAAAAAATAATACAAAATATAAATTAAATAGTACCATAATTCTATTTTACTCTTAGACATGCTCAATCGAAACTTTATTAGATAGATTTCGTATGAAATACTACCTATTATAGTACTACATATCGTCATTTATACCATCCCAGAGAGCTATCCACCCATCACAACAAAAGTAATTTTTGCTTAGGAAAATTTGAATATACTAATGCCATGAAAAATGAAAAATGTGAATGTATTATGAAACCAATAAAATAAAATCGAATCTTAAAATAATACAAAATTATATACTCTCTTACAAAATCTATCTGGTCTTGAAAATGGAGCAAGCGAAGAAAAATACACCTAAAATAAATGTCAATAAACTACTGCTCTAATCTTATACAATTACAAGGTCTCATAACATAACAGCTATTTACAATAATATTAACTAATTAGATCCTATGGCTGCAGAAGAGGCTCCTGATCACTGTTCTCTTCTCCAGCGCCCCGCCTTGCAACATTTCGACTACGTAAGACAGCATTTTGAGATAAAAATTCATCGCCAACATCGTCCACTGAGTCACTGTTCGCTAAACGTGCTGTAGCCTCTGCAGTTCTATGAAAAACATTTTTTACACGTTAATAACGGATGTTTTAGTATTAAAAAGAAAAACGTTTTGGAAAGTTTGAGTACCTCCCATATTTTGGGTTTTATCAGCTTGATATCTTCAATCTTCAAAACAATTTTTTCATAAGATCTTAAAGTAGATACTTAGGAAGTAAAGTTAGTAATAAAATTTTTTAAATACTTACATTGCAGCTTCACGTTCTGCTCTTTCTTTGGGCGTCATGTTTAAGATTCCTTTTGTCTTCTTATCGTAAATCCACATTACTATGGTGCTGAGCAAGGCAACTGAGTAAAATTTAAAAATTAATATAACTTCTAATAAAATTTCGACAAAAATTTACTTAGTAGCCATCCAAGGAAAAATAATTCCAAGAACAAATAATTTCCTTTACTCTTGTCAACAATCAACCCAGCAACAATAGATATCACAGCCAAACCAAGATTCTGTACCGATTGGCAACTGAATAAACAAATTAATTTAATAAATTTCTAAAACTCCATAATATTAACTCACATGCCATAAGCAGTACCCAATTGATATTCTGGAACAATGAGAGCCACAAGTGGCCACAAACTACTAGCTAACATAGAATAAGCTAGACCCATGATTACCATGCCGACGTAGGGATTCAAGTACGTAAATGCAAGAAGGGAATGAGCGCCTATCGTAGTTAGCGTTGCAATCCACACCCACGCAACGTTGCGTCCTGTTTTATCTATTATAAAGCCAAAAAATGGACTGGCTGCAGCAGATATAATGTAAACAATGGAATCCACTGAATTCGCTTGATCGGGAGGGAGGTCAAACTTATTTTCAAAGAACACCCTAAAAATATAAATAAATTACCAAAAAATGTTAACCTTTAAATATTTAAAACCACATACTTCCCCAGAGCAATGAATGGAAATATAGCGACATAATAAGCAACACAAATCACAGACACCATCCAAAAAGTTACTTTAAAAGTGAGCACATCGCTTAGTCTAGCAGTTTCTCCTCCTGGATTATCGTTTCTTCGGAGAATACGTTGAGCCCTTTTGTCCATCCAACCTGAAATGAGTTTCAACAATTCAATGTATCATTTATACATTCACCATTTTAATTTATAAAAACTCACCTAATACAAGGGCGCAAATGAATGACATAAAACACGTCGTTGAAGCCAGAAGTAAAACCACTCCTGACGCAAGATATCCTTTATAAAAGTTGCTGACGTAATTGTAAAGAGGCTCCATCACAATAAAATTCACAGTACTTCCGACCCTAGCAAAAGACAATTGAAGTCCGAAAACCATGTTCAGTTCTTTACCCTTAAACCAAAGGACAGCATAGCTATTTTGCGCTACGGCAAGAGATTCAGCCCCAATTCTAAATTATTGAAAAAATCAAACAATGATTTAAAAAACAAAAAATAAAAATTTTTCTTACCCGAAAATAAATCTGCCGACAACCATAAGCCAGTATGCATCTAAGATTCCTCCAGCTGCAAAGAATAATTGTCCCACGAGTAAAATAAATAAATAGATGATAGTCCCGAGACGGATCCCGAAAACTCTATCGATTAAAAATCCTCCGATGAAACATAAAATTACATTGGGCCAGGAATAAATGGAATAAAGCATCACAAACTGTGTGGCTGTGATATTAAAATCTCGTCTAAAATCATCTTGCAGTGCTCCTGGGTTGTCGTAGCAGAAATATGAGCCTAAAAAATAATGGACGGTTATATGTATGTAATTCCTTTAAAAATATTGAATTGATCTAGAAATTTGGCGATTTTCATAACAAAAGTTTTATTTGATCCTGTCCGGAATCGATGGTTAAACATATAATTTTTTCTTAAATTTAAATAGCTTTCCAACAGCCTCGACTCTAGTTTACACTAATGCGATATAATTTTTTTGTTTGTAATATTATTTAAAACAATACCATCCATGCTTTCAGTTAAAATTATTATGCCATTTTCTCTATGAAAACGCCACATTGATTTCAATAAGAAATCCATATCCAGTTATTTTATTCAGACGTTTAAATCGATTTTAATTTGATCGATAACCGACATCGATATTAAGGTAACACCTACAAGTGTCGAAAACTTATCGATTATCGATCATTCGATTCGTTAATAAATTGCCTTTCATTCCCACACCTTATTAATCCGAACTATCGATAGTTTCATCGAAGTTATAGACAATGTTTTCGACTTTCAATGTCCCCATTATCTATTTATAATTTCCCTCTTTTAAAAAATTTCAGTTCATTATTCAATTTTTCTTTCGAATGATATCATTAATTTATAGAGATCAACGACCATTCGCGATATAACGGAATTCCTTCTTATTAAATAAAAAAGTAAAAAAAAGATCTGAGCCGTAAGGAACTGAAAGGGTATGTTTTGAGAGATAAGACCTCGTGAACGTTTCGTCTAAATAGGAAACGTCCTCAGTCTGAGTTTTACTCATCCCTGAAGGCCATGTCAGGCGATAAGCGAGCGGCTACAAGAGGGAAAAAGTTGTTCCTTTAGCGCGTAAGACCTCTTTTGAGGCATTCCTCTGTGATAATGGTTCAAAAGTCGATGATTTGTTTCAAACGAAGCGATTAATAATTTTTAAATTGATTCAAAATATGGTTGCTAATGAGGACCGATAGTCACAACTGCGTCTTGTCCTATTTCGGGATTTGCTCCCTTTAGAGCATTTTGCGCAACGATTAGGTTTTCTCGGAACAGATAAATTAGTCTGCGTTTTCTACTGTGTGATAAGCAGCAAAATGGTGAGTAATGAAAAATATTATTACGGCACCATTAAAGGATCACTGCCAGTGCGATGTAGCATAATGAAATACGCATTCAACCCCAAACTTATGGTGATAAGAGAAAAATAAAAAGTAAATTAAGAGAAGCCTTCTTATCGCATTTAAAAAATAAAAAATAAAGAGAAGTAAAAGATGCTACGTATAAGAGATGTAAGATGTAAAAACGCGGGGACTAGCGATAGGTGAGCTATCTTCACAAAATAAGTAACAAAACCTATCCATGCACGAGAAATTATTTTGTCGGATTTTGGCTAGAAGCCTTGATATTGCGAACTTTTAAAGATTGGGTACACGTGCAATGTGAAGATTTAATGTCTTTGGACTTTAATTGAGAACATTTTCAAAGAGATATTAAATCAGTGGGTAGAAAATAATATTGTGATAGTAAAAATGATCAAGCAATTTATATTTGACGATGAAATGATGTCTTGATTTTGAATGGAAGTGATTAATTATTTAGTAAATTTTCAAAAGTGAATAGAAAAAAGTGAAGTTCCTAAAGCAATAATAAAGGGCAAAATACGGCTCCAGATTCAATTCATTGAGTTTATTATGTTATTCCTTTCATCCCACACCGACCAACCTCACTAAACCTAAGGAATGCATTTAAAACACAAATTAATCGAAATCGAAGTGATGCTTATGATGCCAGTAATAAATAATGTTTTTGTTTTGATTCCCCACCCCAATGCATCGATTCTCTTGGAACATATTTGTTTGCATACAAGAGAATACAAAGAAAAAGAGAATTTAACCGATTTTTTTAATAGGCTACAATTACTCTGCTGTTGGATTAATCATACAAATTTGTTTTTAAGAGTAAGAAGCTTTGCTACATCAGACTTCTGCTTAGACGCTCTGATTTGGCCTGATAAGTTTATCAATAAACTATTAATGTAGTTTTCAGCAAACGGGATTTCTCGCAAAAATAATTTCAATAAATGTAAAGTTTCAAATTTAAGTTGCTCGATACCTACTGACCTTGTTTTGCTATTTGATAAGGCGTCGAAACAGTCGTAACGATTTTGATTTGAATTGATTTTCCCATGGGGGTGCTACTGGGTGGTTGAACAATGGAAACAATTTCAATTACCAAAGTATGTAGTTAATAAAAAAATTAATTTAATTCGATGTTGTAAATTCCAGCATCTCGGTAATTCCTAATATTTTTCTTTTAATAGAACCTGACAGAGTTCCAGAAATTGCTGTGAATTAGGCAAAATTATCATCGCCGGATTTTTCCATCATTTGAATTTTCTCTTTGCTTATTGATTCGATCTAAGTCTTGCATTTAAATTCAAATGATTAAAATATCCAAAACAAACTTGGAATCAATCAGTAAACAGTTTATAAGTTCTAATTCTATTTGATTGTCTTATCTACTGGGAGCAGAGTGCTATTTAATTTTTTTTCGATGATTCCTACTAGTTTTTACTCAAAGTAATTTCGTTGCATTCAGTTTTTAAAAATAACAGAATAATTGTAGTAATAAAACCTTTAAATCTCCCAAAAACTAACAATTATTTCTTTTGTAAAAAAACACAATTACCCACCGTAATCAGCGGAAATTGAAAAATCCCCTAAACCATATCATGGAAGAGTGTCGCTTATCCGACACCCTAACAATATTTTGGTGTTGGCCTTGGCGGTGCTATAATTAAGAATAATCGATTTCTTTCCGAATAACAAGCCCACATACGAGTGCACTTGGGAGGATTTCGGGGGCGATGAATAATTCAAGCAACAAAGTCTAGGAAGACGGAAACTCGACACAGTCTACAAAGCGAAACGTGCCGGTTGTTATTATCGCTGAGTAAAAAGACATACGAGCTAAAAAATGCAATCGAAGCAAGCATAATTCTACTATGACTCACCGAATCCCAGAAGACACATGAAGATCAGAGCAATGAACCTGTGGCACGGGCTGGCCGGATTGCAGCAAGGAGTTGCCGAACATCCAGTCAACTCCGGGGCCAGCTCGTTGTCCTCGAGAGCGCCCTGATGGTCCACATCTCGAACAATGGGGCGAGTAAATTCCTCATCACTTTCCGGTGGCATTATGCTGGTCCCTCGCTAGCGCTGTCCAAGTCCACAATCGGGGCGTATTTTGTGCTTTATCCCAGGCGGTACTATCGCTCCGGCACAAATGACAGCATTGGTCCAAATGACGAGATCAAGAGACTCGCCTTAGGGAGATCTGCAAAAAACTGGATTTTAGCTTATAACGAACACCACAGAATTAATTTTTGCTGGTTTTCGAGTAGAACACGATAAATGTAACTGCAGCCCACCAAATCCCTGATAAGTTCCAAGAAGGAGGGAACTGTAAGATAGCCCCATGGTTCCGTGGAATTTCAAAACAGAGGCAACAAGTTGTTTATTTTTACATCGTGCTCTATCGGTTGGAATTAATTAAAACAGTTGCGGGCAACCTTTGCACAGCTGACACACATTTCACTGGATCTGGGAAATTATCACAAAGCACAAAATCTTCGCATTAAACGCACTAATTTCAGCCACCCCTGCGCCACAAGCCGCACTTCAACCGGTTCTGTTGCGTGGACGCTAATCGGGTGACCCGCACCTCGTTTAGCTAGAGCTAATCTGCGGGTCCTTGGAGTTCCCATGGGACTCCAGAAATACTTGCCTTCGTGTCTTAAAAACTCCGGATTTCCTGGTTTCTTTGTTAATTCTTGAAAGGAACCGTCCTCGACTTTACGGCTGAATGATGCGGATGAGTTCACTAATTAGATATTCGATGACTTGCCCAGCGCGATCAGCTCCTCGAGACCTCGACTTTCCTCCACGAAAAGAAGTTAGCAAGTACTTCTCAGCAATTTATTGCACGACACACGGGACAAAGACGTCAGACTGTTGAAAAACGCTCGTGTCGTGGGGGAAAGTCGTCACACACGAAACACAACAAAAATTTGGCGATAAACAAAGAAGAGGGACATTGCCAGCCTAAAGCTTTAAGGTTTTCCGAATATGAAGTACCAAATGCAGTTTATTTTTAAATGATGTTTGGGAGTTGGAAGTGATGTACTAAAAAATACGAAAAAAAAATTACATGATATTATTTTGAGATTGTATTTTGAATGATTAAAATATTTTTCCGGCGTTATATTTTCTTTTTAATATTTTCCCAACAACTCTGAAGACTATCCTTATACCTGAAAAAAATTAAAATTTAAAAAATTTGGCTTCAATTGGAGGTTCTGTGGCCTTTAACTTAATTAAGAGTCAATTTAAATTGGACAAACCCAAAAGTGCTAAAGCGTTTCCTTTCTTCAGAAATTAAAACATGAGAAACCAGATTTAATTTCATACGGCCCTCAAAATGCCACTTAAATAAATTTCAAGTTAATTTTAGGGCAATCTTCAAAGGTAAGGTGCCACCAGGTTAACAAGAAGGCACAATTTAACCCATGATGAAAAGAAAAATATTTCAAAATTTAAACATAAAAAATCCCATTTTTTTGTCCTCATTGCAAAGAATTTTAATTTGAGTGATTCTAAGCTGTGAGCGAACCTTAAAAAAGTTTAACGTAGAATCACTAAGGAATTTTTAAATTGCAGCTTAATTTTAAGTTAAATTTTACTGATTATAGTGTTAATTAGCTTTTAGAATTGAAATCTCAAACAGAGTAATAATTCTAATTTTATTTTGCGTATAATAAAAGGAAGCAATTCCAAATAAATCCGATTTACTTCGACTCATTACGTCACCTTATTTGTTTATTTGCGTTCCTTATTGAGAACCTTAAGATAAAAATCGAATTATTTATTATACTTTGTAGATTTACCCCACTAATTACTAGAAATATTCAAAAATTGCGATTAACAATAATTCAAATCAACAAACCCAAAATAAAAGCCCGTTAAACATTTTACGAAGACCAAACCGAAAAGTGTATTTTCATCTAAGCGTTTTTGTATGCAACAATTTCTCAACTTTCCTTTATTCTGGCAGTTCCCTTAGCACCCCTCTCTCCTAACTCCGAAACCGTTGAAAAGTACAAAGCTGTCAAAAGTCCAGTGCATCAGCTGTTGACTTTTGACTTGCTGTTTTCTATTTTGTGAGTTTTGCGGAGTGGAATGATTTAATTGAGAAAGAAGTAATTCTCTAAATTTAAAGAGTTGTAGACAAATGCTGAAGGAACAAATTACCCTCCACGATGGATTTTCTGAAAGTAAGTGAATTACTGTAAAAATTCTCTTGTCATTCCCCAGCCGGGGACTGTCCTCGTTTTTTGCGTGTTTTTTGGTAATTTTCTAAAAATATTCTCCCCAGAATATGTCTGTAGAGATGCTACAGGGCTTCTACGACAGCATAAAAGGGATAGTGCTTATATTTTACATTGACAACAAAATTAAGCAGGACAAGGCGAAGAGCAAGGCGCTGAAGCAGAGTCCCCAAGGAACAGGCACCTCAAAGGATGCACCGTAGGAAGGGAACTTATGGGTGGAATTTTATGGGTTTAATAATTGATTAATTTCAGGGAGCCCAAGATCATGTATAGGGTGATCCAGAACTGCGCTCTGAACGGGGGCTGTACATGGCTAAGCATGTACCTGTTCGAGTATGTGCTCCTGCTCCCGGAAAATATGCTCAAATACTTCTACGGGGACTTCATGGAGAATTTGATGCCGGTGTGGAGCTGGCTCCGCTTTATACTCCTCCTCCTCTTCAAGGGTCTCTGGCAGGTTCCCATATTCTGCCTGGGCCGCATCGTGGGCAGCCTCTGGTTCTCGGATATCGCTGATTTGGCCTACAAGTACAGAATAGGCCGACCGCAGCCGCTGCAGAATATCACGAGGGTGATAGCGGACAATTTCTTTAATATTTTGGTACAAGTCCTCTTTCTGCTGCAAGCCTCTCTACTTTATTTCCTGCCGAACTATTTTGGGACTGTTCTCTATTGCGTCCACATATCAGTGCTGCACTCGCTATACGCGTTCGAGTACAAGTGGTATAATATGGGTTGGGAGCTCCACAAGCGGCTTAGCTTTATCGAGTGCAACTGGGCATATTTTATCGGGTTTGGTATGCCTCTAACAATTCTAACTAGCTTGTCCGATGACATTATATACAGGTAAAGACTACAAAATACAGCTCCAACAACCTCTATATTAAAATATTTCTTTATCTTGCAGGTGCTGCTCCTTCTCGCTTCTGTTTCCTATTTTTATTTTAAGCGCTAATGAAGCTCAACCCATTGTGACGTCATGGTAAGATTACTTATTAAGCCCACAAAATATTATACTTATTTCATTTTTTTATTTCAGTGATTATCCTTTAAGACTGTTCTCTCCTGTTATTGCGCTGTATAATATATTACTAGGTGGGCCCGTTAAAACACAGAGGCCTCTTAAAACTGCCACCGCAAGGGTTTCTACCCCTGTACGACGAAATTCTCCTAATCATTTAAGGTCAAGGCCTTTTTAGCGATATTTAAGTGTAAATTGTTCGCATAATCTTAAAATTTTTTATAAAGCGATTAAAGCGTTTTTGACTGGACGAAAATGCGTTTTCTTTTGAGGGTGTTCACTTTTTCGTGTAGTATATAAATAAAAAAATAAAGGTCAAGTAAAAGTTGTACTTCGCGGGATAAGTTTTTTACACAACCGTAGCTTGGGAACAAGAAATTATTATTAGAAGAATTTACTGATTAATGTTGCCGGTTGAGCCAGATAAAATAAGCTACAAATAGTACAAGGTAAGCGCTTTAAAATTCTGATTATGAATACCGACTCTATAAATTTCAAGGAAAATTTTAAGTTTTTTCACAGCAATTTTTAGAAGGGAGTTTTACTAACTAAAAGTTTTATATTCAGATAATAACTAATCTACATGCAGAATAATACGCTAATACAATTTTTGAATGAACTTGTTATTTTTTCCGCACGAGTTTTGATTTCCATTATTTTCACTGAAACTCGTGCTTCGATTTGTTTATTTCTTCGTTTATTGACTCATCCCCGATCAGATGACGTTGGTTTTTTTTAGCTGACTCAGTTATGCATAAATGGAATTTGGGGCATAAGTGAATGAACGTCTTAAAAAATTGTTTATCAAGTTTTATAGTCTAAAATTATCAATAATAGCCACTAATTCTTTATAAACACAATCTCAGGGTAAAACCCATCCTGTACTCGAAAGTATTAACAAGATGAGACTTGTTATTTTACCATGGCCGTGAGTGAAAGTAATGTGTAGACATGAAAAAGAGTTTAGCTCGCAAGTTGGGCTTGAATTGTGCGATTAATTCCCTTTTATAGACACAGCCACGAGCAGTTTGGGTAATTTTTACGGTACGATTAGCAATTCTAACTCTGATTCAGCCATATTTTTGGAATTCACGCGAATAAGATTGCAATAGAAAATAGGGCTAATTTATAGATATGAAATATTACTAATCAATAGTGGTTTTCATTCACCCATTTTATGAAAAATTAATGAATTTCGATAAACTTTAAAGCTGAAATACGGATCTTTGAATTAAAAGAAACTTGAATTCGTAATTTAAATTGTTAAAAATTTGGTTTTCTGAGATAATCGGTAAGTAAATGTGAATATGCAGTTTGCTAAAGTGAAATTTTTTCTATTATTACCTTGGTTTTACATTATAAATCCAACTAATCCTACAACGAGTACATATTATTTTAGTGATCACCTTTTTATTCCAGCAACTCATCCGGAGGTTCCTCTTTGATTTCTGGCACTGTGTGGTAAACTGAAATTGCAATCAGTTTCTGCAGAGCTTCATAATTCAATGTAGGATCCTTTTCCTCAGCTGCAATTGTAGCAGGATCCAACAGAAATCCTTTAAAGTTGGGGCATTTCTTAATATTAGGTGATGTCTGCAGCAAGGTCATGACCGTTGGATGTCCAAGACCGAAAAACACCTCACCCTGTGGGCGAAGTGGAAGATTTTTAACATCCGAAATCCGGACAATCGTCTCCAGGAGGTTGAGGTGGCATAGGCTGGCCGATTCGCCAAAAAAGACATGATCGAAATCAGCATCGGGGATTATTTGAAACTGAGGAATTCCAGAGTTGTCCAGGATTTTGCAGGTGAACGTGCATTTCCTTTCGGGCTCCTTCGGGTGGGAGTAGACTCTTGTGGCCATGTACCCGACAGGGTAGATCCAGTTTTCTGTGTGGAAATTTTTATTTTCTGGAACAACCTCCCCCACTGCGTGGATGGTTAAGGGGCCTAAATAGATTGGGAAAATCGGTCTTCCTTGCGCGTCGACGGCTATGGTTTGAATTATTTGGCGCCTCGCAGGAGGAGGAGGAGGTACATTTTTCGGTGTGGTATTTGTCCCTGCTTTGCTCTTAACGCTTCCATCTGAGTTTAGGCGCTTCTTTGGTCCTCGTTTTGCAGGAACGTGGGGCACTTGCTCCGTGTTGTTGCCGGACGCGTCTGGTGGGTAAGGAACTTCAACGTCCTGCTCGTATTCTAAGAGCTTTTTAAGGAGGAACCGCCTTTCTTCCTTAATTATTGAGATGTTTTCTTGTATTTGGGATATTTGATCGCACAAAGCAGCATTTTCCTGAAAGGTTTTAAGTTCCGTCAAATGTTAATTTTTTTTTTGGAATTTTACTTACGAAAACGTAGTTTTTGATGATTCGTTTTAATCTTTTGTACTTTGTTTTGTACTTCATATTCATCTGGGCGTATTGATTGTGTTTAAAATAACCCATCCCAGCCATTATTCCAGTTTAAAAGGGCAGATTAAGAATCCCAATTCCAAAAGGGAAGGGAAATAAACAACGATGACAGCTGTTTGACATTTGCAAATTTCAATCAACATGGAATTTAGTACTACGAGCAATACTCTTCTATTACTAAAGCTTTTTCCCTCATTTATGAATTTATTAATTTTTAATTGTAAACATTTTATTTTTTAGTAAAATGTTGTTTTAATAATTTTAAGTCAAAAAAAATGAAATGCTAAATAATTATCCCACTCGGAAGACAAATAACCGATAAAAAATCAGAAATAAAGAAAAAACATTTTCGAACCGCTGTAAGCAAAATTAGTGCGTCAGTTTGATACACAACAGCTGAGAGTCTTAAGGAAGTGGCATTTGTATCAAATTTTCTGAATATGACCAATTGACTGAAAATATTCGCGTTTTACCTGGTCTATCGCCTGTAATTTATCATGGAAACGGAAGCCAGCACTCCTGGCACAAGTGAGGATGCTTTTGATGAGTTTTCGGACGAGAACGCTGATTTTCCAGAGGAGGAAATCACAAAACCCAGCGTGATCCGAGAAATCCAGGAAGAAAACGCCGTGGAACCGGGCAAGAGCAATGGCACTGTAACAAAATCGGACTCGTTTTCGAGCGACAAAAGTAAGGAGTTTGATGGTTCCACAGACCACCTGAACGAGGACGCTGAAGATCTCCTCCACGACAAGGATTGGCTCATGCAGAAAAAGCATGTATTCATCCTTAGTTCCGCGGGAAAACCGATTTATTCCCTGCACGGGAGTGAGGAAAAACTCGTTACACTTTTCGGGGTCATGCAGGCCTTGGTCAGCTTCGTGCAGTCGGGCCAAGACAATATCACCTCCATACATGCGGCCGGGATAAAATTTGTCTTTTTAGTCCGAAACTCTCTGATCTTGGTGGCGGCTTCACGGTCTAATTTGAGCGTCCACCAGCTGCAGATGCAGCTTACGTAAGAAATTTTGATTTCCTTCTTAACGTTGCTCATTCCTTCTAACCGCAGGGACGTTTACAATCAGATCCTGTCGATCCTCACGTTGACACACATGTCCAAAATCTTTGAAAAAAGGAGGAATTTCGACCTGAGGAGACTTCTCGCTGGCAGCGAAAGACTGATAGACCACTTGCTTATCAACGACAGCAGCAATAAGAGAAGTAAGTCCCTTTTCCAGTCGAATGAATTAACCATTCAAAAACGAGCTTCAAAAGAACTTAAAGGTAGAACCGTTTTTAAAAAATTTACAACGTCGTTTCTCCCTAAAAATCCAAAAATTTAAATATGCTTAAAATAAGCTTAACTTTAGAAGAAAAACTAATCCGTTTATGGATTTCAATCGTATTTTTCAAATTTTTGATATTGTCTATTTTGCTTTATTTCTTTAAAAAGGGAATTTTTAGCAAGGCTTTTCTTTTTCTTTTTTTTAGAAACCTGTTGCAATAACTCTCGATTGATAAAACCCCTTCTTTTTATTTCAGTTTCGAACAACATTTTCACCTTCTTAACAAATTCAATCAGAATAATGCCTTTAAGCACTGCAAACAGGAACAACATAACCAATGCAATCCAGAGCAATTGTTCAAAAATAAAAAATTTAGTTTTTGCCCTACTTATAGCGAAAAACAAGCTCATCGCCCTGGTGCGCATGAAAAAGTATTTTTTGCATCCTGCTGATTTGAGGTGAGTGAACTACCTAATTCTTAAAAGGGTCTATATTATATAAAATAAGCATTTCAGTTCTATAAAAAATTATAATTACAAACATTTTTCTAGGCTTCTTTTCAATCTAATCGAATGCACCGAAAGCTTTAAAGTGGCAGAGAGTTGGACCCCAATTTGTTTACCAAAGTTTGATTGTAAAAGGTACTTCCATGCGCATGTATCTTACTTTGCAGAAGACTGCGAGGCGTGTCTTGTACTTCTCTCGGTCGATCCGAGTGTGTTCTTCACCCTGTCGGAAGCAAAGAAAAAAATAACAGAAAGAATGCGGCGGACCCACTGCATGGCTGCGATTAACGAAGAGATTAACAATCGCGGCGTTAACTTAAACACAATAGGAATACCCGAAATAAGGCACTTCCTCTACAAGCCGAAACATTGCTCTCAAATGCTATCTTCGGAAATTACACCCCCTTACAAGACTTTAAAGGAATTCGAACGCCTTGAGGCGATCTACTGTGATATGCACCATCGGGTGCACAACAGTTTGCGACCTCTCAAACTCATCTATGAGGTCAAGGAGAAGGAAGTTATTCTGGCCTGGGTTACGGCCACCTCGGAGTTATACGCTGTTTTTGAGCCGACCGTGGAAAAGAGTCTGGTTATTAAGCTTGTGGACAAACTTTTGCGGTGGATAGACAAGGAACAGGAAATTCTGTTTATCAAAAATCATCCGACGTTCTAAACCTAGATGGACTGACCCTCGATGGAATTGCATTTGAATGTGATGAAAGATCTGCCTGACCGTTCGATTTATAATTAATTAAATTAATTAGTAACACGATGCATCTTTCAATAAACAGTTATTATAGATAGTAGATTTGTGAAGATAGTAAATAAAGTCTTAAAGAGATGTGCTTACTTTTATGTTGGCGTATTCATTTATTGAAATTTAAAAAAGTATGTTCCAAAGGATGGTTCCGTTGAGATAAATTTTATTTGCTTTTACTAATTTTAATAATGGTTTAAAACTGTAAGTATAATATTTAAAAAGTAATATAATTTTAACTTCTAACATATCAAGTCTAATTGTAAATTTGGGGAAGCAAAAGGAAACTAAATATAATTTTATGTATTTGAATACTTAACACCCTTTTAATTATTTTAGCTTACTAACTCACGAAGAAGACTAAAATAAGGAAACTGAAATATGAGTCTAGAAAGTACATTACAAGTAAAGTAAGCAGAAAGTAGAAAACTGTCTAGGGACGTTTTAGCAAAATTGTTTGATAATGCGATTTTTCAGAAGTTGTTTTGCGGTGTTATGGCAAAAAGAAAATTACGGTTTCCTAAATTTTTGTAACGTATTGTATTTTGCCTTTATGTAAAAATTTGTTTATGGAATTATTCAAAGCGTCATTAAAGTTTTTATAATGCTCGGTAGTTCAACCGTGCGAATATTTGGAATTTGCGAATATTCTTCTAATAAAATAAAACATGTTACAAGTAAAATAGAAAAGCGCCTTAATGCAAAATTAAACGATACATTATTGAAAGTGTGAGTACATTTTTATAGTTATCTCAATTAAATTTAATATTACTTCTTTTTACTTATAAACTTCCATACTGCTAGCAGCTAGCCTACAATATAATCATAATTTATAATGAGTCACTTATTTTACTTTATTTGCCTCTATCACTATTCATCTGAACCTCTGGAGAATATGAATGGAAGGTAACGAAAAGATGCAAATTTTGTTCTTGTTGAATTTTCGTATATTATTTATATTTATAATTTCCTAGGTTTAAACGATATCTGTTTTTATAAAACTAGCTTAGTAAATAAAGGGCAAAGTGAATAAAAGCCAGCAAATTCTTTTTACTTGATATTTGTAAGAAATACCTGAGAAATACTGAAATGTTCAGTAAATATTTGCATTTGAGTAAATAAACAGTGCATATAACAACAAGCATTTACAAGCAAATTTTTCAAGTTGCATTCAACCAACTTTAAATTGAGTTGTGCGTAATCTCTAAGGAATGATAACTGAGTTTATGAATTGTTGGAAGGTAAAAGTGTATCGAATTAGGCGCGACGCGGATTTAGATAATTATTTTGGCTTGTATAGGTTCCGCGAAGAAAGTGTGGAAATAAGCGGAGTGCATTCAAATCAGCAAAAATGTAAAATCTGTACAGAATCAAAACATATGCGTAAAGTACTTTATTTTGGTGCAATTGTTGCCTCGCGTATGTTTGTCGTGTAAAATACAAACTTACTATTTATATTCTCAGATTCTCAGTTAGAATGAAAAGCATTTTTATATATTTATTTCAAAGTTTTATTAATTAACGCATATTTACCAATTACAACAACATTTTTAAATTTTAATAAGAATTATTGAAAACGTAATCAAACTTCGCAAAACGACCATAGACACTTTTGTATGAACCCTAGACTATGTAGAAATGAGAATCACCTCATGTATTTTCAATTCAAGTGCAAAACTGGGGTTGTGGTGTATTTTTCATAATATGCATAAGCAGGTTACTGGATATCAATTACTCATTTCTGTTTTAAATTGCCAAGAAAAAGTAAAAGGTTATTCCTTTAATTTCTAGTACAAAATGCTTTTATTTTAAGCAAATGCTTTTACTAAAACTATTTACTTTCAGGAAATGCTTGCTTTTTATTCACATGACCCAAAGTTTTAGTGAAATTCAACATGGTTTTGCTGAGTTTAGTGCAAGTATATTAAACACGAATTACCAAATGTTGAATTTAAGTGGGAAACGTACTCAGAGTTCGTGTTCCACAATTACTGAGAAATTCCAGCTTCTTCGACTCAGAAAGAAACCAAAGTTCAACGACTACGTGAAGTGAAGAGAAGCAACCATCACCTGCTCCAGAGTCCAGATCTGACCCCCTTAGGTTCGAAGTTTCTGGAATCTCGTTTTGTCGAACCGAAGTGGTTGCGTGTCTTTCAGCTTCGGATGCCCTGACTCTGGGGCTCTTTTATTTGTCGAGCTGCGTGACGCGATGGAGCGAGCTGAGCAGGCCGTGCAAGCACACTCCACGCCAAACAAAACAAGATCAATAAACACCGCGAGCAAACATCGCCCCGAAACGACGTCAAGGCACAGCAGACGAGTTTGAGGTGAGGTTTGCTAGCGTTGCTGCTTTTGTTTGGCGTCTGGGTCTTAGTGTCTGTTTGGTGGCTGTGGCCGGAGGCTGTTTCCCTAGTGAGGAAAAAGTTCGCTTTCTGTGTTTGGAAGTTTGGAAGATTCGTCGACGGTTTGCGGAGCGCCATGTTTACGCTCGACTGGACCGCTGAAAATTGCTTGAGGCTAATTGCCGAGTATCAAAAACGACCGATCTTATGGGACAAGACGGCGATCGGTCATAAGAATAGACAAAGAAAAGCTCTCGCTTGGACGGAGATCGCGGTGAGGATCGGCTGCTCTAAGCAAGAGGTCGAGCGCAAGTTGAACGTGCTCCTGACGCAGTACCGCCGCGAGAGGCAAAAAATCATGGTAAGGTTCCAAGAGTGCCCCCAGGACCCCTACTTGCCGTCGTGGTACGCCTTCAAGGCGTTCGCTTTCTTGGAAGACATTCGACAGCCGGGAAATATTAACAAGGTGAGTTTATGGCTTCATTGTTCGCGAATTTTCTTGAGAGCTTTCACTTCCGCCGCTCTACGGCTCTGTGGGAACGCGAAAACAAACAAATTGCTAATCACAACTAGACGCAAGTGGCATTGCGGTCAGTTGCGATCTGGCTTATTTTTAAGCTCCGCAATGTTTGCGGGTTGTTTGGATACCCTTGGAATTTCCGTAGAGAATTTCTGTTCAATTTCTCCGTAGATTACAAAATCGTATACAAAATTCGGTCTTTTTATCATTTATGAAAAATCATTAAAAAGTAACGAATTGATCCAAGGCCCTTGGACTTGACCCTTAAAGGGTCGATAGTGTGGCTCAAATGAATGCTTAAATCTTAACTTATTAAAATACGGAGCTTTAAAAATTTTTAATTATTTTATTTAACTATTATTTTATTTCTTCATACAATAAATAACAAATATAACCAGCGCATGTTCATGAAATAATTGTGAAGATGTTTTGAAACTCTTTCGAAGTTAATCGAATTTCATATTTTTAGATAAGGACTTTTTTTTTTATAATTTTTCAAGAATGGCTAAAACACTTCTTAACTCGAATTTTCTAGAAAACGAGATATGTTTCAGCATTACAGAAATTCTATAATCGTGATACCTACATAAAAAGTAAATAAAATTGGGAGCCGGATGATTTTTAATTTTGATGAAAATCAGTAAAAGTCTTCCATTTAGACGCTAAAGAAAAATATTCTTCGGCATTTATTTATTTTTCAGTCGCTCGGTTCCGATCCAAAACCACAAAAACACTGAAAATGTATACATGCTGATACAAACTCGTTTTTTAAAAATAGTTTAAATAACAATATAGAACATATTTTTCTTCCATGAGTACTAACTCACTGAAAATAGAATTTTTCCGTATTTGTTATGAGGTTTTGAAATAGGTCTAGGATATTTCCTGTTGGATCTAATAAAATAAATTTTTGTGAACAACATGACCATATATCGAAAAATACAAAATTTCATGATTAATGCGTTCGAAAATCTTCTTGTATGTAATTAAGTTCAAATTAGATACGAGAAAACAAATTGAAATTTTCAATTAATTTTGCAGTTATTCCATCTACAACCAAACATCTAATAGCTATCGCCTACAAAACTTTTTAAAAATCGAGCAACCAAAAACCAATAAACTTCGGACTCTTACCTATTTTTATATAACTTAATTAATTAACTTAGAAAACGTTAGTTAAAACTTAACATAGCTGAAAATTAATACTGAAATTTTATTCTAGGTTCGACCATCCTTACTGAATTTTCCCGCCAATTCAAAAATTATTCAAAATAATATTTTAAGTATAAAATCAAATGAAAATCCCTTCTCAGTTGAGCCACATTCAAAAATGCAGGAAAAACAAGGCTCAGAGGATCAAATGATTTCTTCTTGCGCAGTTCCTGAAGACAGATCAACTGTAGTTTTGCATACCACTTTAGGCCAAAATGGTGCTATGCCTGAAATTAGACGGAAGGAAACTTTACCCGCTACAAAAATATTTCCTTCGATATGTCGAACAAATTTTGAAACAAGAAATAACAACATAAAGCGGCTCGATAAAATTGCTGATAAAAGAAAACTGCTTCGCAAGGGCGTCAAGCAGAGAAAAGAATTAAGAAACCATTTGCAGATGCTGATGAAGAAATTTATGAATGAGGATGAATACGATTTCATTGGGAACAACACGACAACTAAACTTCGCTCAATGGAAAAATCACAACGTATTATCGCGGAAAAATTAATCGGCGATGTCCTCTTCTACGGACAGGTGAACAAACTTTCCAATAGTGCGGAGGTAATTCCCTCGAAAGATAGAATCGGAGGAAATGACTGAAATCGAATTTTTATTTTGAACCAAGTACAATTTTCTAAATAAATATTATGATATTTCTTCCGGAATTTTCTTGGTTTAAAAAAATTCTTACAAAATACTTCAAGTTAAGGTTTTCAGAAACTCAAAGTCACACCATATAATTTTACTAAAACTCATTGTTCGCTAGAAGCAAAAATATAAAAACATGATTATTTCTTATTAATCTTTTTATTAATACTCTTTTCCTTTTATCATTAATTTACATACAATTATCACACTTTATTTTTGTTGTCGTGACAATTACCTTTAATGTTAATATGTAGCTACTATATTACAAACATGTTTGGTTTTTATGAGGCTTTTTTCGCATATCTAAACATTCGGTTGGTTGACTAAATCGCAATTTATTTATCGGTAGCTTATGGTGCTGAAAACCTAAGATCCGATTGCTATTTGCTCTTAACATTGTTTTTTTTTTCTTCTTTTTAATAAATTCACTAATTTATTGAAATTCAATTCAGATTTAAATAAAACAACGTTATTAATGAAACTAAACGAATCTGCCGAAACTAATAACAAATCTGAAATGGGTGTGATCTTAAACTAATTTACGCAAGGAAGCATATTTTTTGTATTTCTTTAATTTTGTGTAATCAATGTCAGCCATTTTGCTTGCTTACTAAACCAATCGAACGGACCATCATCAGCATATTAAAAGATAACTTATTTTGCCTGATCGTAATTCAATGTTCTAGAAATATTTCGTTTTAATTTGGGCCATAAATTTAAGCATAACATATAAAACGACTAAAAAAAAATTAGTTACAAAATGGGAAGACATTATTTCGTAAAATTAGAACACAAGATTAAGAAAAAAACTTGGTTAAAGTGCGATTGAAATCTTAAATTGAACTTGGTGTCAGAAGTGGGATCCACTACAAATTATTATCTTAGAAAAAATTGAATGATTTATAAAGCTGAATTAATGTTTTTAGTAATGGGTAAAGGGCTAGGTTTTGATTCAAAGAGTAAATAGGATCTGTCCGGTAAGACACGTCTTTTGAAGAGTTGAATAAGATTTCATATTCTCTGTTATCTTTGTAAGGTAAGAAGTGATGAAGTACGTCGGTGATTAGCCAATGGTATGGTACGGATCAGGCTACTATTTTTAAGTACAAAAATTGCTCGTAATTTCTTCTAGTTGTTGTCTGTTGAGGAAGTAAGTAATTTCGTCGATACAGGGTGATAATGTATAAGCTGACACACGAATGCTGCTACAAAAATTGATAGTAATACCTATGTTCTTTAGTTTTTAACAATTTTATATTTATTTAATTTTTAGTACACTGTACCTTGTTAGGGACAAATTGAGCACTAATCACCTTATCTCACTCGAGTTTGATATATTCATATGCGTTCTTTGTAGAAACATCTGTGTGTCACCCTGTACACTAATTATACTTTGGAAAGCATATGTTTACAAGGACATGACTGTAGATTTTTCGAGATTTGGCTTCATTAAATAAAAGAAAATAGCAACTTATGGCATTGATTTTCATTTATACATATGTATGTGCTGTACTAGTTTAAGTGGAACATAAAAATAAGAAAATAAATCTTCATTAGCAGTTACATTTTTTTACGACAGTTTCATATATTTACGACTGATTATGGCAGCTTTTTTGGCTTTGTTATTCAGTGCACCGTTTCATATTAAATATAGTTGAATCGGATAGGAATATGGATTTATTCTTAAATTCTGTATTGTCTTCCATATTTGGTTTAAATAATACGTTTTTCTTTAATTTGACTTTTAAACTTAAAATCTATAAAGCTTATAATAAAATAATAATAATAATTAATGGATGAAAATTAGATAATTATTTCGAAATCCGTTCAAACGTATTTTAAATTTACAAAATTGAAATTTGTAACTTTATTAAAAATTGGTGCTTCATTTTGAGATATGTTATGGTATAGAGGGACTTCTTCTAATATACACATTTTTGGTGGTATCTCGATTTGTTTTAAAATCACAATTTTTTTATATTTGAATTATATTGTTTAATATATGTGTATTATTGCTTTGCTTATATTTTATATTTTTATTGATTGAACCGAATTTTATTTGGACGCCTTAAATATGAATAATGTCACAAGAAAATTTCAAGAAAATAATGGATAGCTCCTTTATATTGAGAATACGGAAGCTAGTTGGTGGTCGTTGGATATCTCCAAAATAGTAACGATATGACGAAAAAATGTTAACTAAATATTTAAATTGGATTAGTTTGAACTGGTTCCGAGATAAAGGTCTAATATTCCTCCAATTAAAGTCCCTGTAGCAAAACTAGCAAATTCTCAGTAGTACATTAACACTTTCAAAACATTAAGCCAACTTCTAAAACTGGTTCATTTTGTACTACTGCTTAATCGAGGCAAGTAAACGAATTCGAAATAGGACTATTATAAAATTAATTAAAAAACAACTTCGGAAACCTTAATAAATATGCGCATACAACAAGCAACGGATTTTGTGAAATTTTATGTTAATAATTTTTAAATATTTATTGTTACTAAATAACATAAAGCAACGAAAGTTGAACTTTCCTCTGAACTGATTATTATTATTATTTTGTTTTTTTGTATGTCTTTTTCTTTTCACAAAGGACATCTAACTATGTACAATTTGGACAAATTTATTTTTACTAACCCGTCCGCAGGTACCTCTAATTGTTAATTAAATAACAGAGGCTGCGGTCCTTAACATTTTAACTATTTTCTTAAAAGAAAAACAGTGGTATCGTCAAGAGGTGGGATCGATGATTATTCACCAGTTGTCCGCGACTCTTTCGCCGTTTATTTTTTTTTTCTTTTCTTGTATAATGTTGCATTTTCCTTTTTTGTTCCTTTAAACTCAGTTGCCTTGACGTCGATAATCTCGTTCTACTTTAGTTACTTGCATTTTGAATTATATTTTCTTTGCAAACAAATTTTCTATTCGGTTCCGTCTACCTATGTTTTTTTTATTACTTACACAATGTATACATTTTAGCAGATAGGTTTTCCTTACAACTTGATTCTTTAAGTAGTAGTCACATATTAGAGTAGTGGTAGTTTAGTAGTAGAATAAGTCCATAGACAATATACAAATACGGGCATAAAACATTCTGTACAAAAGGAAACAACTAGGGTTCTTTTGAGTACGCATTACATTTGATTCACTAGACAGATAAGATGAGGATTGATTCAGATGACTCGGCTTCTTCGTCTGCGGTTACTTCGAGTGTGATATTCCAGATATTTCCGCATAGGTATCGGTTGGTCCTTCGGCGCTACAGACGGAATCTTCTGGGGTTCGGGAGGGTTCTGCTTCTGTTACTTCGATATCGTGATGCTTATTGCTCCGATGTTTCGAACTCAGCGCCTGGAAAGATTGAACGCAGGTAAAAGGAACGAATGTGATATTCGAAATTTTATGCTTTCAGACATATGCCAGTTAGTTGCAAGACACGCCAAGTACGGTACAAACCAAATCTAACTAACATCTATTTTACATAGTACACTCACAGTTAGATGCAGTCTTAGAGATAGTTAAAATATAGATATTATTTTACGTTTGTTAATCACACATAAGGAGCGTGCAGTTAGAGTGCATTTTGTGATTTTAGTCATTCTTGGTAGGGCCTGATGGGAATTTACTTAGATTTTTAAGCCAATGCTGTAACGTTTTCGGTGCAGAGATTAATTTTTCTGAGGCGTAGTTGTGTGTAGTTGTAGTTAGATTACTTACTAGCAAGGAAAGATGAAAAATAGATAGAGTTCCTAATCGATTATATCGTTGCATTTAGGACCGATTTCACAGTAAGTTTACTCAACGTTTGCTTGTTATTCAAACATGAGCTAAGCTTACGTGATCGGGATAGGGTGCTTAACTAAAGCTTAAGCTAAAACCGTGAAAGTGCTTTAAGAATTTAAGCTGAATTTAATTACTAAGTCGATGTTAGAGCTTAAACTCAACTGTGAAAAACGTCCTTAGTATGTGCAATTTAGTATGGCACAGTAAGTTTTGTAAATATACAAATTTTTTCTTCTAAAATAGACACTTGTTTTTAAAAATAGTGCCAGTTTAACCGCCGAAAGGACAGGTAACTTTTCAAACAATTTTCTTAAAAACCATAGTTATTTTTTCTTTGTATAGTTAGTATTCGATTTGAGTCGGATCATTCCGCCAAGTATGGAAAATGATCAATCATGATAAGAACACAAATCGATTTTTTCGAGGATTTAAGATTGAAGATCGATTGTTTTCACAAATTTTCATATGCATTAATGTCTTTACAAAAATATTCTAATATATTTTTTTATAAATTCAAAAAATTTGTTACTGTAAAACGTTAAGCAGAACCCTATCCCGACTAGCATTTTCTTTTTTTTTAGGGCTAGAATCCAGGGCGGATCCGACTTTCCCTAGAACTGATCAGGGCCGAATCGGCAATCAGGAATGGTAACGCGACAAAGGATCCGGGCCGAATCTAGCAATCGGACCAGGGCCGGATAAGGCTATTATTATTATTATTATATTATAAGTGTTATCGTTTATGATAATATCAATTTGCCAAGAACTAATTTTTTTCAGAAATTCACATTTACTGAAGAAATTCTAAAATTATTTTATTCGAGAAAATAACTCATTAAAACTGAGTTAACTATTCGAAAGTTGAATTAATTTACAAATGTATTTTAGAACCCCTAAATAAAAAATAATTAAAAATTGATAAGTGTTAATAATTATAATTTATTAATTATATTTAAATATCCTCTTAATGTATGGATGGTTTTCAATGCAAGTTAATATAAGGCAATAACATCAGGGACAGATAGAGTTTAAATGGGGCATTCGTAAAAAAGTTGTAATAGGGCATTGATGCCAGGGCCGAATCGGTTCAAATAAGGTTCGCCGTAATAAGGCAGACCTATTTTTACCTGATCGAATGAAATAGGTTTCAGATCAGGTCCGATAAGGCATATACGATTTCTGATTACGGCCGTATGTGAAATATGTACCATAATTACAGCGTGCCTTAATCCACCCTGATTCGGCCTAGATCATATTAGGGCTTACCTGAACAAAATGCTAGTCGGGATTTTGGAATGTAGAGCCAGCTGAAAAACTTGATAAAGTTTAAAACGATTTTATTTTAGATAAATTTAAGGCCTCTTTTGGGCTAAGTTTAAAGCCTCAAAAAGGCAAAGAGCACCATATTTTGTAGAGTTTTCCGTTCCCCTGTATTGTAAAATCGAGTAGGACGCAGTTTAGAACTGTGTAAATAATAATTTATGTTAAGAAAATAAGAATAATAAAGCGGCAATGTAAAGAAACTAAAATTCTATAAAATATTTAAAATTGTTACAGCATGGCTTTCATTTATTTCATACAGATCTTTTGGAACAAATTTGTATGAATATAATGGAGGATAAAACTGTTTCAGAAGTGTAATTTTATATAGTGCGTTTTCACACATTTTACTACAAGTTACGATCTAAGGGAAAATAAGGAGAAAACAAATTTAAGTAATTTTATTCAATTGGGGTACCTGACTGACACCGGTGGGAATCATTCATGTTCTTACCTTGTCCTTACTTCCTTTTTTCTAAGGAGTTGCCAAGATTACAGAAGATTAGTTACACAAAATAAATTACACGAAGAAAAGTTACAGTTATGTTATTATAGATTTTTAATTAATACATATTTTTTTTTTTGGAAATTGAAGATTTTAAGTAACATCTAATTAGTTTATAGATTTTCTATTATTTTTATTTATTTTTTTAATGAAAATAACATTATGTAAAATGTCGCTTTTTTAAATGTATTTTATCGAGTTTTATTGAAGAGCTTTTTAAGGAAAGGAATTAGGGAAGTAGAAATATATGTAGTTAATATTTAACGACATAAATTAAGTTGCACCGTCGGTAGGTGACCAGCAATCCTCCCGTAGTTATTTAATTAACTAGGGAATATTTTTGTTAGTTATTTACTTGAAGAATTGTTGATAGAAAGGTGGAATTGAAATTTTGTTACAACAGAGGATTTTATAATGCGAGAAACCACACCAGAATTAAAATTATAGAGAGGATAGCACTTCAATAAAATTTTTCGCGAATCAAAAATCCATAATTACCTGCAAAGAAAATCTCCGGTGCGCTGCCTTTCTTCCTCCTCGTCTTTTGCTTATGTGAGGATTGTCCATTCTTAAGGTCTTATTTTTAAGTATCTCAAGTTGTGTGTACAGTCTAAAAAAATTATATATTAGAATTAAGTTTAAAAAAAAAATATTATATAAACTACCTTTTAAGCTCTGCCCTAATATCTTCTGGACTCATTTCCGATATCGTTAATTCTCCAATATCTGGATCACCTAAACACAGTCCCGCGTAACCACCACCCAAATGATGTCCAGTATCATGTGAACCCTTGAAAGCATCCACAGGTAAACGTAAAGATAGATCATGGGCCAGAGAACGGACCTGCAAGCTATGATGATGCAACGAAACAACACAACCACCAAAAGAAGTAATAGACGACGAATAGAATTTTGTAATGAGGTGATAAATACATAAATAAAAATAAGAACTTAATTTAAATTAAGAGGATAATTATGTGTCCACATTAACTACAACATTCAGTAGGTAAGATCTAGTTCAACAGTCAGGAAATAGATTTTTGTACAGCGTGTTGTGTTCTTTTCTAGTTGATAGTGTGAAAGTGTGAATAGTAAGTAAAGCTGCCAGGTTGCTACGAAGAATAAAACATACGGGTCATTATTTTGTTGAAATTTTAAATTAATTTGAAGAAGCCAATAATTAGTTAATATGTACTAAAAGAATTTTATTTTAAATTTTATTTAAAATGATATTTTTCCCTCAATAAATAACTGCTCTATTTTGCTGATATTTTCCTGATATTTTTTGAAACAATGATGAGTTAAATTTTTTTTTTATTTTTAAAGAAGGCGTGTAATACAATTTATAATTTCTCATTTGTTATAGCTTAATTCATTTATTCAATAGGTTGTACGACTTTTTATTATTTCGTAATTCTAGTATATTTTCAGAAGACGCCGATGTTTATTCTCAGAGCGAATATTTTTCAAAGTTATCAATGCATAAAAAAAATGAAAACTTTAAGCAGTTTAATTTCGCGGTTTTTATATTAAAATACGGCATACCTTAATTTTGAAACGTATATTTTTCTAATAAAATACTGAGATTAGGTACCTCTTTAAGAAACTAACAGTCATGGGATAAGTTTTAGCCACCGAAAAGCGAAATTTAGAACTTTAAAAGTGTATACTATTTAGAATAAAGAGCTATATTCATAAAATAGATTTTGTAGACATTACTTAAAAGACGGGATTTCGGTATTCTTTTAGAATAGATGAAGGATAATTAGTGTATAACAACAAATATGAATAATATTCCTTCTTTTCTAAATACTCTGATTAAAAAAGCAGTTTATACTGTTTTTAATATAAAACTTTTTTTCAGAAAAATAAGTAGAAAAATTATACCTACAAACAGATTTTGATAAGAAAGAATTGACGTTGTACATCACATTAATCTAAATAATTTTAGAAACTATTATTTCTAATTCTTTTTCGTAAATCACATTGTTTATTTTAAAAATCATAGGCATTAAATTCCATCACCACTGTCCTAATAATCTGTGCAACTTAAAATATTTAATATAGGTTTCGTTTCTATATAACATTGAGTGTTACTAGAATTTTGTCTGCTTTGAAATATATTTTATAAGAATAGCCAGAAGATATGAAGGTATAAAGTGGTTTTGAAACTACAAGTGTTTGTGATGTACTTTCTCGAGCTTAACTTTTTTATTCTAAATTTTTAAAGCAATCATTAACAATTGTGTCATCAAGATGCATGGCGACATTTTCCTCTAATATTTAAATTGTACAACGCATATATTTAAATATGAAAAACGAGCAAAATTAATAGTAAACTTTAAAAGTATGATTATTTCGGCATTCAAAAGTAAAAATTGCAAATAATATTTACATATTTATAATAAGAGCTATTCAAGCTCAACAGAAATGTGTTCAATACGTGTTCATTGTTTACATAGCAAAGTATTTAAAAGTTGCTAAAACTAAATATACAGAAGATAGAAGCAGGTTTAAGCTTAACTTAAACTAATGATGGAAGAGTGTTGTTCAGTAATAAATAAAACAATAATAGAAAGCAGCACTTAATTCATGGCAACTTCATAGCTTTTGCGTTGTATTGTTAATTTGTCACAAAAATCGTTTTCCTAAGATTTTCAGTTTTTCAATTTAATCAATAAACTTTTTACTTTAATCGGCGGCAGTCCGTGATCTCTGTTTTTCGTCTTACAACAAATTGATGGATATTCATGACGAAAGCATTACCTGTTTGTGCTGGTACCAGAGTTTTGGCAGAAATATTAAACCCAATACAATGGTATTTGTTAGCTGGGATCTTATAAAGAGCGCTAAAAATATTGCTCCCGGACTTAGTTCGGGCAAATACAATATCCGCAATATATAAAAATTAGTTGATACTAAAAACTCTATGAGTATCGACGCAACTAGGAATTGTCTCTCCTGTAAAATATCGAGAAAAAAAACTTTATTTATTAGTTGATATTTTAAAATTATGCGAGTAAATTTACCCTAAATTGAGTATTCGCATTACGACTAGCTACGGCTAGGTTAAGTCCAAAACATAGGATTAAAATTTCACTAAGTTGTGTCACATATTCCCACTTAAGTGGATGACACGTGTTTGTTCTCACTTCCTGCAATCCCTCCATTTCAGCCGTTTCGATAAGGTCCAGTGATGATGCTGTGAATGCTGCCATGTAGCAAATTGCGGCAAACACCATCGTTCCCAGGTACTTGAGAAGATCAACATCTCGCAAGACCCAACGGTGGGCTTTTCTTGTACGAAACTCGACTAAGTGACGGTACAGTTTTAGGATGATGGCACCATAACAAGTAACAAAGCCTAACTCCCGAAACCAAGGTTCTAAAAGACAACGACGTGTTGACGCTTGAAAGAAATGTACAGCAACCTGAAAGATAAAATTAAGACGTTATGGATAATTTACGAGTATTTAAAAATCGTCAAAGCGTAAGGTGCTTAAAGCGAGTACTACAAAATTTATGTGCATAACCGATGGAATTGGCGCACAATTTTACTAAGGCTTTTATAAGTAAAATTATTTAATGTAACGATAAAATTATTGTCTGAACTGCAGATTAACGCACTTGTAATCAAATAAAATAATGACAAAAACAATTTGTAAATGAAAAGAAGCATAAATTTTCTATAATATACATGTATATTTCTGCATAAAATTAAAATCTACCAATTTATTCTAGTTTCTGAGATATTTCGATTTAAATAGAATCAAAAACTGGGTAACGCGTATTTTGGCCATTTTTTTTTAAAATGTATTCAAAAATCAAGGCGGACCAAAAGAAATTAAAACGAAATTCAAATGAAAGCTTATTTTCTTAGCTATATTTTTTAATTTTGAAAAACAAAATTATTTTTACTTTTTAACACTATTTTGCTCAAAATGGTGTTGTGTTAGAACATTTTCGATTTTGGATTCATATTTAACATCCAAAAAGATACAAAAATAATTGTTAATCGCATTGTTAATGTTATCACTTGGTCATATTAATTTAATGTATTCTTTAAAGCTAACTATCATAAACTATTATATTATAACAGAACATACCCTTAAAATTCTGCTCATTAAAATATTAGACACAAATCTTCAAATCTAAACTAAAAGACGTGATATTTTTCACATTGATTGATTTTCATAGGAGAAATTGTTCTGTTTTATAGTTTTATAGTTTCATAATTTCCTTTTGTGAGGTTACCTCGTTTAAATGTTCTATTCTGTATTTAAGTTCACATGGAGAGATTGAAGGTACGTTATGATATCAATTACGATTAGTACAATCAGATCGAATGGCAAGCTACTAATAAATAAACATGAGAGTCATATATCAAAAGCGCGAAGTGCATAAAATAACTCTTCCTGCGGGCGCTCAAACGTTGTGGCCAATAATAATTCCGTAGAAAAAAAAATGGAATTGCTCTTCCGTGTCGTGGGTGGATCGCTTAGCCCAAGGCTTCTAGGGAAAAGTAGTGCGGGGCGGGGGTGCTAAGCTGTCAATGTTATTTTCCTTTTCCAATTTCATTGCAAGCAGCCAAAGGCTCGCATTTGTGGTTTTTATGTTGTTGCCATCACGAGCTATTCCCGGGAGAATCCCAGGGATACCTCTTAAACTTGAAGATGATATTAAAGATTCCTAAAAGCGTAGCTTACCGATGCATAGAGCAATAAAATTCCAAGAAGAATAGTTTCCAGCACCGTCCACATCCCGGTAGCTATCGCCTGAAAGCAAATAAGGTGCATTATTTCAATGTTTTTTCACTTTTTCCTCCGAAGGGAGCATAAGTCGCCGGTGGCACGCGGCCGCATTTTACCTTGCATTTTCTCTGCCTGAAGATAATCGCGGCCAGGACGAGGCAGCAGAGCATGCAGGCTCCCAGGACAGACCCGATGGATGCTCGCAGCAGGGTCTCCATGGAGACGGCTTCCTGGGGCTCCCCGAAGAGGCAGGCCCCCGTGTGGTCGCAGCTCGCGCAGCCCCCTGGACAGGGGCTGCAGGAGAAGTTCTCGCTGTCGGAACTTTCCACCTTTTCACTCTCGAAGCCCTGAAGGGTCTGATTAGGCAGGTAATAGGACTCCCTGCAGATGCAGGTGTAACTGCCGCGCGGCGAGGACGCTTTTGTTTCAGTCAATAGGCAAAATGTTGTCTCACGGTCACAACTAGATGGAAAGATTTTTTGTAAAGCCCTCTTTATTCTTGCACATCGCATGCAGTCCAGTGCATTTAAGATTCATCATTTGATGGAGAAATTCGGCCCTAGACGAAACTTTCGCAATTTGCATGCATATTCGTTTTTAAGTCGTAGGAAACAAAATGCCTTTTAAGGGCCAAATTAAAAAGGTCCCAAACTAAAAATATGGATATTGAAACTTTTAATTGGATAATTCTATGCAAGAAAAGACTACTTAATATATAAATTTTTTACTATCAAGTTAAACGGCTTAAAATGAAAAGTAAAGGTATATAAAAGTTCCTGAAAATAAAAAAAATCAATAAGTAAATTTAAAAACCGAGATTAAAAAAGTAAGCCTAACTCATGCGTTTTTCTGTTTGTTTCTAGCGTTTTTCTCTGAGACTGTTTGGCATAGAAAGTTCAAATTTTAAGTAGAGATATTGTTGCCGAGTTTGAAGTCTTCTCACGGATTTCAATTAAGCGTTACAGGTTCATTTGGGATCAAAACTGATGAATACAAAAAATGTGTCTGTCGTTTACTTCTGACGATGACACGCACACATTTGTGAAATGGCAAATTGAAGTAATGTAAAATTGTACCTTATAATGCTTATTTTTAGAACTGATGTAGAATTATTTACAGAAACCTTTAATTTAAGGATTTTCTACAATTTTCAGCAAAATGTTGTGGCAGAAAATTGTCGTAGAAAGTTGTTACTTATCAAAGTTAGAAATGTTGTAAATATATCTCAAAATAAATTTATGTCTATAATTTGGTTAAATGCCTGACTACATCTTTAAGGCCAAAATCGACAGAATAAGGTTAGGACTATAATAGACTTAGTCGACATTTTTCTATGTAATCACATCTCTTTAGATCACTTAAGTTAACTAAACGATAAAAATGGATAATTAGGGATTTTCAGGATTTACAAGAAAAAAGTTTCTTCATATTAAAGTTAGAAAAAAAAAATATGTTTTGAGTTTGTGATGTAAATATTGGGTTTTGCTGGGTTCGAAACATTTCCGTAGATGACTCGAATTTTTCTCTAAATGCACTGGATGCTAACAAAATTTTTTTCCAGTAACTAACCCATGTTTCCGGCCAAAAATCTCCTCTAAGGCATCGTTACAAAGGTCAACATCAGCAGCAATAAAGGATGAAGCTACAATTCTAGCAGAATGAAAACAATCAGTGGAGAGTTCCTTCGGGAGCATAGGCAACTTACTTAAAACCAAAGTCAACAACGGAGACGCTGAAGGGCCACAGCCATCTTCCTTGCAGGGCGTTGCAGTCCCGAAACGGAGCCCCCCAGACCTGGGACCCATCAGTGTGGTTCCAGGCGATGCCCAACTCTCGCCAATAAGTGCCCAGGAACCCCTTCCGTTGCACCTCATCGAAGGGTATCTGCAACAAGCAATAATTAATAAATTTGTCGACAATTTTCAAACACTTCCCTCACCTCGACTTTATCTCGGAACTGGACCACGGCTATGTGTAAGGCTGGGGCCGCAATGGCAACAGCCAGCAGGTTCTCGTCCTCGTTGAGGGCCACTTTGGCAATGGATTTCGCCTGCTCCCTTAGCACGGTGTAGTCGGATGATGATTTTGTGGCAAGGTACTCGGCGAATCCCCGGGCGGCATCCACAGTGATGTCGGTTACATCGTAGAACTGCGGGAATTAATTAAATTAGTTAAATTAAAAGATAGCAACGGGGAGGCGGAAGTTGAATTGTTTTACAGCCATTTTTGCAGGATGTTCGAGTCGTTAGTTGGTACTATTTTCCTGGCAAAGTTTCCACTCTACGAAATGGTATCTTTGGCGCCAGAGATTTTAGGGGAATTTTGTTGGCAACAAATTTAGCTCCAACAGGAAAGATAATGTCGGACGTATGTGGCGCTCTTGAAATTTTCATAATTAAAAATCACTTTTATATCTTACTAAATTCTTGGAAATCGTTTACTCAAAAGGTGATACATATTAATTTTGTTTTCCAAGGTTTTAATGCTCTAGATTAGTAGTATTTAAGTTTAGTGGTAATTAAAAGGTACATTTTATAACTATCATCAAGGGAAATGAAAATTGAATTTCTAGCACTCAAGCACCAGTTATTATTTATTAGCTTATAATAATAGTACTAGAAAAAGTTCTGATTTAAATAATATTTTTTAATATTATTAATATACCAAACTTTGTTCTTTAAAATATAATTTGAAATTTGAAGTTGAAGTGTTCAGTCTTTGTTTGTAAAGTATTAATGAACAATAGAAATTGATGGCAACAGCCACCAGCGCTTGTTAACTGGTTTCGGTCCTACTTACTAGATAGAACATACCAAGTCTCTTTTCGGCGCACCACTTCGAAAAAGATACTAGCTACGTCAGGAGTTCCGCAGGGTAGTCACTTAGGTCCGCTCCTCTTTATTTTATCTATTGACGACATCTCACACCTTCTTAAAGCCTGTAAAATCTTAATCTATGCTGATGACATGAAATTATTTTTTCACGCAAAAACTATTAAGGATTGCCACGCGGCTCAAGAAGATGTAAACATACTCCAATTGTGGTGCTCGCACAACAAGTTAGAACTAAATATTGATAAATGCGAAGTCATGACCTTTAATAGAGGCCGTAACCCCCTGAGTTTTGAGTATACCTTATCCAATCATGCTCTACGTCGTGTTAATTCTGTTCGTGATCTGGGAGTTATCTTAGATTGTAAACTGGACTTCATTGAGCATATCAACTGTATGGTAACTAAAGCCAGCTCAATGTTGGGATTTATCAAAAGATGGTCCCATGAATTTTCCAATAGATTCGTTTATAAACTGCTTTATTTTTCTTTTGTTAGACCAATTCTTGAATACGCGAGTCAAGTCTGGTCGCCATATTATCAAGTCCATATTGACTGTGTTGAATCCGTGCAGAGAAAATTTGTCAGGTTTGCCCTTAAGGACTTGCCATGGAGCAATCCTGTCCTTCTCCCTCCTTACAATGATCGGCTAAGACTCCTTGATATGCATTCTCTGCACAAACGTCGGGAGATTGCTGATATTGTATTTGTTCATCAATTATTAACTGGTAAGGTTGACTCAACGTTTCTTAAAACCAATTTTACTTTCAAAACGAACGTTCGTAACCTCAGGGTGGTGTCGCTTCTGCAAACCAGTCTTTGTAAAAATAACTATAGTTTTTTTCAACCCATTAATCGGATGAGGTTAAATGTCAATAGGAATGCTGATTTGTTTGATGTTCGTGTCAGTAAGCATATGTTGAGGAAAAGTCTGCTTGAAGGTTGTGGTCGCATGCTTACTAACATAGAACCAAATGATGATTAATCAGTCTAACGCTTTTGATTAACTTCGTTTCTCAAAGCTTTGACTAAGCTGATGGTTCTTTTTTTTTTTTTTTTTTATTTTATAACATTTGAAAATTGCTTTAAACTAACCACGGGGTCGGGATCACTTGAATCCTCTTAAATCCCAGTGTTTTAAGCGAGAATAGAAAAAAAAGAACCCTTTGAGACCTTATATCTCTTATAGTGTAGTACAATTAGATTTTGATTTTTAAAAAGTCCGACCAATTTTCATAACAACTATTTTTTTTAAATTTAAACCCAATGATCAAATTAGGGGTATTATTTGAACTTTTCTATTTGGGAGTGATGTTGCTCATGAACTCAAAACCAGTCAGGTATTGGTTTAGAAATTATATTGAAATATATCCTTAAAATGTTTATTTAAAAAATATTCGTGATTACAATTTACTAGGAGTTGGAGTTGAGAGAAAAATTAATTTTTACAAAAGAAGATTTAGTTCGTGGTGTATTTATGTTATGTACATGAAGTAATTTAGCATAAAGAAGGACTTTTATATCTTATAAAATATTTATGTTAGTTCGAAATTCAGAATACTTTTCGAGTTACAGCTCTATAGAAAAAAATCGACTATACTGAGTAAACTATTTTGGTACATGTTTTGTAGATATAATTAATACATCTTTTTCTAGATTTGAAAATGATAGCTTTTATTCTAATTAAGAAAAAGAATCCCAAACATAATACCATACCAGGTTCTTCTTTAAAATAGACAGACGAAGAAGTTGTGTGTAAGTAGAACTCTTCTCCAGAAAGTTAAACAAGTGTCAATCGAAGTATCACTTCTCAGTTGAGTTTAATCAGTTTTCAGGTGAACAATTTTCAACCTGGAGGAAAATAAAAAGAGCTAAAAGCTCGACCTTTGTCATTTCGCCTCCCTCAGGAGGACTATCGGCGCAAATATTCCCATTCGCCACTCCCGCCTCATATTCCTCCGCTAGCGTGAACGTGATTCGAGTTTTAATCTCTGTCCGCTTAGTTGTTATGCAGGAAACATGTTTATTGAAAAATTCCTTCCGTCAATTTGCATTGATTTTTTGACGATTACAGAATAAATTCACCGAATGCCATTCGACTAAATTCATTTGCGAAATATCAACGCACAAAAATAAATGGGTCAACTGGCAGAGAGTGTCTCCTTCTCGTGTGGGGGCGGATGTGGGCAAAATGGTCGTCGTCGTGTGCCTTGTCCTGTCGCAACCATCCACCAAAAATCTTGTTAAAAAGCTCACCCGGCACGCGATTCGTTCGAGCGTAGGGGCCCTGCATTCCCTAGGTTCCTGAGGGCTTTAGGGAAGGGGTTCCAGTTCCAGAAGGGTAGAAAAACATAATTTGTAACTTCTTATGGGGCGCCCTGTGATATACGAGTGCTATTTTATAGTGCTACGTTCCAAATAACCTTTAGTTTTCGATATCCTGGAATGTTTTTTAGACTCTCACTCCAGGGAAATTTTGCAGTCGTCCTCGTCTACATTCATTAAAACTATCTTCAACATATGCATCTCGCTTTTTATTCACTCCTTCTAATTAGCGCTTATTTAGCTGATGGTAAATAGGGGAAGCGTGAAATTAACGATTTCGATAGTCAACGTTTTTATTGGTAAACAGCGATCAGATTGCAATCATAGCAAACAGGCAACTTTTTAATTTATCGGCTAGTGCAACATATGCTTTTATTAGTCCGTTTCAATAAATTGGCTTCCTAAAGTTTCTGCTCCAATTGATAATTGTCCATCAAACGAACCTTTAATTTTGGAGCCTTTTCCAATTTACACACATTACTTTTGCAGTACACACTTATACAAGTTTTATTGCTTTGTATTTAAACCGATTCAAACATTATTAGAAATTTTAAATATAATCGAATTTTGCATATTCTTAAAAAAAGAGGAATGTATATGTTTTAAATTTTTTTATACAAATCCTTGCAAAAATGACGAAATTATAGCATTTTAAATTGGAGTTCAAATCTTAATTGGATTTTGGCTCACTGATCATCAAAATTTTAATTTTAAATTTAGCATGAAAGATCTCATAGCACAAATTTTGATATTTTTTGATTCTGCTTTTTTTTGCAAATTACATTGCATTAAATATATCCATTAAGACTGGTTATGGTTTTCTCACAAAAATATATTTTTAATTTTAGAAGTTTCAAAATTCATTTTTTTCTTTGCTGTAAACAATTTACTGAGCATAACTCACCAGTTGCCACAAAAATTGGTACATTTAGTTTAGATTTTAAATTAGTATAACACAATAATTGAACTTAAGTAAGTCATTCTAGTTTAAAATATGTAAAAAATTAATTTTTATTTTTACGTATTCAAAGAGTAAATACTTTTACAAATATGCTAGTAAGTAACAACTGGTAAAAATCAGTCAATTTTCGGGCATTTAAACCGAAATGAGCCCTTATAAAAGATATTGCTATTTTTACTAAAACTTGAAAATTTAAATGATGCTTTTCTTTAAAAAAACAAATATTTTATTAGTCTTAAACTTATTAACAAGATCAGTTTTAATAATGTTGTAGACTTTTAGAATGGAGATGATAGTAATAATAAAAATAAAAAGATAAGATGAAATGAAACTCACCGGATCCGGGGGTACCTCCTCCAGGACTCTGGGCTCACAAGGTGACGGTGTAGTTACTGCTGCTAACGATGAAAATGTCGAAGTGGATGTCGTCGTCACAGCACTTTTAAATGACTCCTTCTGATAGTGCAACTGGTCGCCTGCGGTTAGCGTCGTCTCAATGAATATCGACAGAATTATAATGGCAACAATTTGGAAGAGGGATGACGTAGGATACCAGAAACCGCAGCATCCCCAACAAATTGAGGAAGTTCGGCCCCGAAGAGAAGGGGGTGGCTGCAGATAATGGTGGGACACTTTATCCCCCATATCACCGTCCGCCTTTCCGATTTATTTTTAGAACTTCAGCAAACATCTGAAAGGGGAAGATAAAAAAGAAAATGAATGAATCAGGCCGTTGTGGTGGGCTAATGTTGAACAACAAAATTGTCGACATCGACAAGTAAAGAAAAGTTGCTGGAGATAGGAGAGAATAAGCGAAATTAGTGAAAACCATGAGCGGTCTGAAGACCACTGCCCCAGACACTGCTCCTTTCAGGGCTTGTCGCTAATTACCCCAAAAGTGAGCCCGTCCCTAAAATTTAGGGCAAATTTTCGGTCCAGATATGACTGATGGGATGCTGGTGGAAGACGTTGCCTTTTGCGGTCGTTGTTTCCCCAGCTGCGTCACGACCGACGCCCCCGCGGTGTGATTCCCTTTAAAATACCTCACAACAGGGGCGTTTTTCATCCCTGGCATTCGGTCGATGAGTTGTAAAAATGCTGGCGATTTATCGATTCCTGCCAGGAGACGTATATCTTAAATTTACGCCCCTTTATGGTTTCGATTGAGCACGGCGTACTATTACATGTGCTCGCCAACCAAACTAGCGATTTGAATTTGTCACTGTCCAATTTTGAGGGCGTATTTGTCTACTGACTGCTAGTTGACTGGGAAAAGTGGATATCATCGCTTCGGTTCATTTTTCGCAATAAATCGACCGAACGGAGAATGTTTAATGTGGGAGATATAATGGAAAATGTGACGACATGGAGCGTACAGGGCATGGAGGGCCACCATCAGGGCAGAACACCCTGTGCTATCCTAGGGGAAATGGAGTGGCTTGTTGATTGCATCTTTGCCTGTCCCCCCAGGGCACATCTATTTTGCTTATGGATTACTTCTGAGAGCTCTCTACGCCCTGATACGAGGGTGCTTTCGGCATAAATTGCGCTAAATATTGTTCTGATTGAATTTTAATGTTGCACCAGATTGATAACATGTCATTTGAATAAAATATGAAAATACATGTGCGATGTTTTTGAGATTCATCGCTTTTTTTTTTAGGAGAAAATTGAAATACAAATTGCGAGGAAGTAGTACTAAAATTCTATGGCTCTTGTAATAAGTTTTTTGATTAATGTTGAGTTCTTCATGCAATTTCCATTAGGGCTATATATATTTTTAAAATTTTCATAGTTGTGTCTATGGCAACAGATTTGTTACACCTTTTACATCGACACAATAGCAAATAACTTTATTGTATTGTTTTGATAACATGTTCGATTATTTGGATAGTTGAACTGAAAATTCCAAGCATTTGTACAACTAAATTACGTAATATTTTTCGTGTTTTTGAAACCTAACAAAATCAAATTTCAAATATTTGCGCAGGTGGATTTTTACGCGAAAATACTTGCGTAATTGGCAACAATAATGACGTTGAGTAGACATTTCTATTACCCACGCAACGTCTACATTTTTGCGAAGAGATATCGTCTGTTACTGATCTTCAATGACCTTGAAATTCATTGGTTTTAAGATTATAGGTCCAAGTATGGTTTAATTAAAAGGAGTACTTTTGTGATACCGTATCCATAGTTTTTAAACTACTATATTTTAAAAATTCTTCTAATCTTATTAAAGCAAATTAAATTACAATTTTTAATTAATCTCAAAAGAATAGAAGTGTAGGGTGTGAAAAAGGTAATTCCATAATTCTACCTTTGTATGAAGTTTCAGTTTAACATGAAACTAAAAAAATATTATTAAATACCTTCAATTCCTTCAATAGTTCAGGTTATGTAAATTTTTTGAATAAAATTTTCTGGGTAAATATTATCATAAACTTTAAGAGTTTATAAGTATAAATCTAGTATTTCCGTTCGGAACTTCCACGGAATATAGTCGACGGAGGTACTATCTAAAGAAAAACTTTTTTATTTAATGCATAAAATGGCAAACTGAGGAGGATGGTCTGATTTAAAAATAGTATCTTTTATAAAGACTTTAAAATTTACATAAGCTAAAAGTTTGCGAAAAGAGCGATCTCATGAATCCTTAATCACTACTCCTTAAAGTGAAACGCAGCGGGGTGGAAATAAAATGGCAAAATCACATCAACGACCGTCTTAAGGAGAAGTGAAACACCTTTCTTATCGACAAGATGCTCCATTACGCAATAATCGACCAGTTCTACTGTTTTTTCACTAATCCCTTCCCACCTCCCAGAGCGCAACTAAAATTTTAATCCTTACTTAGGGCGGATCTCGTCAGGCCGCGGCCGTGGCGCTCGGGACCGGCCCTAGAAAGGTGCCGAAAGATGTTTTATAAACAGCCCCTTTGGAGGGTCCCCCGACCGAGGAGGGCGTGTTCCTAATTTATTGAGTGAAAACCCTCAGGTGATATTATATTGAAGGTAAGGAAGTTCGGCAAACAATTCTTATCGCGAATTGAATCTCCTTGATCGCTTTAGCCTCGCGCTAGGTGGCTGAGGCTGTCTTTAGAGGCGGGGGCGGAGTGCAAGGCGCCCCAAAACAATATAATCGGAGATTAAAGTGATCGAAAACTAATTAGAAAAATGTTTACTCCGCTGATGGCCGTGTTTTCGGAGCAATAATTCCCGGATGGGCTTGGTACCCGACGGGGTGGGAACGAATTTCGGCGGCACACCCATTCGGGTACTTTGTTTGCTTCGATTCGAATCGAGGGGCGAAATTAAATAGCCCAAAAATAGTAACACCCACCTAGCGAGAGCTCTCTGAATTTTAATGGTACATAAATCAACTAGTTGAAGTAGGTGGGAAAAATTATGTTATTCTTAGATATGACAGACTTAAATAAAAGTAAATTATCTTATAAAATTTAGCTGACAAAAAAACAGTGAAATAAACGTATAAAATTTGTCACCCGTAGAATAAAGACGTATTGGGGTTGGTTCGGTAGTAAATATGGTATATTATTTATTTATATGCTTTTTGTAGAGTTTTATTAAGATATTGTCGAGAACTTAAAGAATTTTAAAATTGGGAACAGTTTTTACTTTTGCATATTTACTCACTTATTTGAATGAATGAATAATTTATTTAACTTTTGTCGCTACACTTGAGTAAGTTAACAAATATTTAACCATTTAATAAAAATTTTACTTTGACGTGTACCACTACTCCTACTTTAAGCTTTTCAACATTTCCTACATTTTGCAATTTTACAGGTAGCTTATTACATATATTCTTTGAAACGTTACGTTTATATCAAATTTTTTGAAATAGGGTTTTTAGAACTTAAAATGTTTTACATTTCTGAGGTTTGCAAAATATGTATGTTCATCGAATTTCTAGCATATATTCATTTTTAGCTCGGTTTCATCATGTAAGCACATACATTTTGTTTTTGTTACGTTCATAGGATATTTATAGGACATTTTGCTTTAACCAGAGAACAACATTTTTCAGATCTTCTTCGTTTGCTTGCATCACGTCCTACAACTAATAGGGCATCGTCTGCGAAAATCGTCAATTTTCCATGTTGTAGAACCTCTTACAAGTCATTAATTGTGTCGAATTGTCTCGAACGCTCCTTTTAGATCTTTGAATACTCCTATTATTTTTTCCTGTTTGCCAGCTGTTTCTTCTATAATCATTTATCATCACTATTGAAAATTTAGAAGGTATAGGACCCCCGTAGACTGTAGACTTTGTGTGTTCCCTAACTCACTAGAACACTAAGGCTAAGAAGTATTTAAGGGTATAATATCTAGGAACTAGGGAATATAATATAGAAAATACAAAAATAATTAAAAGGGGATTTCTAAATTAAAAATTGTAATTGAATTGTATTTCATTTCATAGTTCATTTTTTATTATAGACTAAGATATGTAAATTAGACTAAATTGCAATCAATATCATTTGATTCTTTATATATACATACATATGTATTTTTAGCAAATTAACATACCTACATACATACATTATGTAGATTTTTTGTACCTTTTTGTGGAGAACAAAAAGTAGGTATTATACATATGTATAGATTTCTTGGATTTCACGAAAGAAAATCATGTATATTTGTTATTTTTCTGGTCTTTCGCTCGGTCCAAATCCTATGAAATCAGAATCGAGAAAAGTTGCTGAAGTCAAGATATGAATCCAATACTTACATAAAATCGTGTAATTATAAAAATAACTGGGTTAATTCAACTTCACCCATATTAAAAGAGGACGCGTATAAACGAGCTCTTGTTTGATTCTTCGTTGTTAGTCTGCTGAAGATTTGTCGTTGTGAAGATATTTAACACCTTCACGTTTTGAGGAAAGCAGGGCATTTCTAAACAGTGTTAATTAATAGCCCTTTCGTCCCGTTCCGAATTGGGAAAATAATTAAGAAAACAACAAGTGCTAAGGTGCCGGTCGGTACTCGTGCACCTTATCAACTCCAGAGCCACTCCAGGACCCATAATTCGCCCTCATGACCCGATTATCGCTCTCATCCCAGCGCATGGATCCGGGCCGCTGGAGGATTTAATGCGACTTTTGCAAGAGAATCGGGCTGCTGCCTAAAGATCCTTCAACCATCCCCCAGCCTTCAATCCTTCGGTCCTCCAGATAACTTTTCGACGTGGTGGAGAGGCGTAAAAGAATTTCGTGTAGCATATTGCGGAGGTGGATGAGGTGTGGAATCAATAAAGAACGTTTATCTGCCATCCTTCACTGGAATCAATATGAGATGAATCGTGTATAAAAAATTAAACCGCACGAACACAGGCCCAGGCGCTCGCACCCACACAGGGGATGAATATTTTCCAGGAAGATGGCTGAAAGATCTCCTTTTCCGCAGAGGGAAGGGCGGGAGAAGGGCAAGAAAGGCTGCCAGAAGTCTGCGGCAGCAGAACGGAAGGCCGGGATACTCGGGATGGGGGTGGATCGGGTCGGGGACAGCCCGGCCTTGCATAAAAGGGGCTTTAAAAACCTTTTAATGGAGCAATGTCACACTGCTCCATGGTTTTTACAGTGATTTTCCGGGCGAGCCTTCTAAATTGAGAAGCCTTTTCCGAGGGTCTTTTCCTTTTTGTTTCCATTTATACCCACCGCTGGGCTGAGTGCTGCGGGGCAAAGTGGTTCGGCGATATTATCGCATTCGGAGACAAATGCACGCATAAATTGCCGCGAATGTCAGCCCCCGATAAACTTTCACTTAAAAGGTGTTGCTCAAGTGAATGGCTTAAGTGAACGTCTTAGAACACCCAAGTAATTTCATTAAATATGATAAAAAGATTTCCTTTTAAGGCTTGGTTTACACTCTAAGCTTAAGCTAAAACTTCTACTTAAGTGCAGCTTAAAGTACAAAGTAGCTTCAATGTTTTAATTTAAACATCACTTAAGTTTAATTTACATTTAAGTGGCAAACAAATGTTCAATAGAACCTTAGCTTAAGTTTGTACTACGAAAACGATCCTAAAAGTAGATAGTAACGACTGAAACAGAATCTAATACGAAATTTGCAGAAAAAACACAGAAGGTTTCTAAAAAACCTCGATTTGTAATACAGTCTTATACCTACAAGATGTTCAAAGTGATAGAAAATGTTCAGAAAATGTATAGTCTTGTAATTTATCTATATACATCTATACATTACATATAAATAAAATTGAAGTGTCTGTCTGTCTGTCCGGCTAAACCAGTTTCGATGTCAGACTTTACGAATTCAAGATGGCGGACTGTCAAATTTTGAAGTTTATGCGATTTCCACCAAATTTGGTACTTGGGGGTTTCACACGGGCGAAGTCGCTGGTAAAAGCTAGTCAATAATAAAAAAAAGTAATATAATTTTGTCAAAAAATAGGTAGGTACTGACTTTTTATAGATAGATAGATAATTGTAGAAAAGGTATATGTATTTATAAAATTTTTCTTTAAAATCTATGCGAAGAATCTAAACTTAATTTTAATCCTTCAGTAAATTTTTACTTTACATAAGTTCATTTTTGTGAAAAACTATTGAGATTTTAATATATAACTTTGATTTTTGGAAGCGTAAGATTTTTAAAGATCTCAACGTGTTTTATTTCTCAAAAATACATATGGTTTATTATTCTGCAAGGAAGGCCTATACAAAATTAAAAAAATATGTAACATTTTTCTTATATTCAGTCTAAATAATATTTTTAGAAAGCATATACTTAGTAAACAAGTTTAAACATTTTTAACTTCATAAGTTTCATAAAAATATGTCGCAAAGGTCTTGCTTTTGCATTTATATAATAATAATTAATTGAATGAAATATCAGCGATAAATCTTTATGTTATTCACCATACGGAGAAATAGTTTAATCGACCATAACTCGTTACTTTAACTGAAATGACACAGTTTAAGAGTTTTTTTATGGCAAATGGCATCATAAAACTTGAGTTGGATACTCTTGAACCACGCTCGCTGGCAAGTGACAATTGTGTGGAGATTATAAAATGAAAATAATTACCGGGCAGAGTAATCCCTTTTCGGCAATCAATTTAATTGTCAACAGTATGTAACCAGACGGAGCGGAAATCGCAGTAAAATTTGGTAGGTTGCATCAGAATGCTAATGAGAAACAATTAAATGACACTCATGTCATGGCATCGACTGCATTTACTCACTGTTCCATGGTAATTATAAAATGAATCAAACCGAGTGGCCATGATTAATGAATTCTCACATTAGCCGATGGAATATTGAATTAAGGAAAATTTACTGTCAATAGGCGTTTCAAGGACTAAATTTTCGCCGAAAATTTCGAGTAATTTGAGCAAATTTGCCGAATCTCTTCTTAAGCTAATTTGGATACAGATAAATAAGGGTTTTTTCCCGATTTATTTTCCAAGGAACTCCCCTTGTAAGCCAACAGCGCCTTAAAGGTCCCATTCCGGCAAATCCCCAGTAATACTTGCCGCACTTATTTAAGCTATTTGCAGCGCTAAAACCCTGAAAACATCGATTTTCACTACGAGATTACGTTAATACACAAACTTTCAAGCAAAGGCAAAAAGAATGCTGGAATAAATATAGAATTAATTGAATTGGAAAGTTTTTCTTGTCGACGGAGCACTGTTTGGCCCGCTTACCCCGTTTTCTTCCTTATTCCACCGGGACTCAAAAGGAGCTGTGCACTTTCACAGAGTCGCAAAATTATCAAATGAAATAGGAAAGTTTCCTCCTTTTTAGTAGGCGAAGGAAACCTGCTCAGGAGAAATTTTATTTTATCATCTCATTTGGAAAGTTTCAATTGGATATGGTACTTGAGGTGCCTCCTGACACACTTTCGGAAACAGGCTTATGTTTTTTGGCATCAGGTATGCAAATTTATTCTTTCGAGGGCATTACGTGAATTTCTCACCTGCGCTAGGAAGGGCCACATTCAAAATGCAATTTTCATTGCTTTTGAAGAGACAGGTTTCTTATGCACTCTTGACTCTAGATGAACTAAACTAAGTTATATTAATTATATATTAACATTAACATTATCAAAATTTTAACTTTACATGAAGCATCGTTAGAATAGTTTCTTTGCTTCTAATAAATCCTTGAAATTTATTTTCTTTGTATGTTGCAAAATATTCTTGTAATACGAAATGATTTGGATTTTATTTTTATTACAAGAATTAGAGATATCGACTTTCCCGGAAATTTAAAACTGGGATTTAATAACGTAAAATAAGATTTACGTTTGCAAAGGGGGTTTCTACCTTACCGACTTATTATTTTCTAATTACTCTGAAAGAATATACCTATATCTTAAAAATATGTTGGTACATTTAAGCATTTTCTTGAAACTGATGAAAATTCTCAGCTCATTTAGATTAGGTATTCGATTGGCATGGTTCTAGTCATATTTAGTAGCCAACGTAGTGATAACTCAGCCAAAAATTATTTTACTTTCATTCTAATCTATTTGAAAGGCTGGTTAAACTGCTTGGCTATTAATTTTTAAATAATTTTCTATATTCCATTGGCTTTTCCTGTCTTTTGTAATTGTTCAAATATTTTTAAAATTGTCTTTTTGCTTAATGAAAATATTATTGGCTATCTTTATTAGTTTTTGAAATGTTTTGAAAAGAGTCTGCAATTCAAACCTATATACAATAGTTATAAGGTACAAAACCCCCTTAATTGATACAATAATATTTCGTTATTTTGATGATAAAAATCTGAGTGATAGATATAGGAACAAAAATAGGGAAATACATAATAATAACCGGAAGAATGCTCTACTATGTAAGGATAAAGGTTTATATCATTTTTAAGTAAAAGAGGGAACACAATTTTTATTCTGATATCTTGAACGTATAAAAAGTTACGGATTTTCTCCCACTATACCCCGCCACAATGTGCCAGAATGCGGAATTGGCGCTGAAAAATAAGAAAATGATATAATATTTTTTCTAAAAGTTTCTGTTTCAGTGAAAGAATGTTTTTAAGCCTCTCATAAACCAATGAAGGCTGCTAAAGTAAGGGACAAATTGAAAACGTGAAGTTGGAATAACTATGTATTTAACAATGGTTAAATTTGGTCTTCACTTTTATTATAATAGGTACATTTATCTTGTAGCATTTTTAGGGAATTTAAAATAAATTTCAAATTTATTATTTCATTTAATTTAATTTTAACTCGCAGTTTTTAAGTTAAGACAAAACATTCCCAAAAACATAATTATAAAGTTTGTGATTCAAAACCCTTTCTGAGAGAGTCGGAGTAGTTTTTTTTTCATATCATACCCAGCATAATATTATGTACAGCTTCCGCTAATAATTTTATTAAAATTCAGCTATTATCCCACTTAATGTCGCCGACGTGCACAAAATTATAATTGATCGTTTTATTATTGAAGCTACAAGTTTAACGCCGTCGGTTAGCAATCTATGTTTAAGCTGAAATCTAAAAAAAACTGCGCCTCGATGTTTTAATCGGAACCAAATCTTTTTAAAGTTCACTATATTTTTAGCGACATAAGTCAGCTTCATCCTTAATGCTTTAATTAAATAAAGGACTATTTATAGGTAGAAATTAGACTTCTTGTGGGAGTTAATATCGAATAATAAAAGCTTTACATTTTTAATTACGAATTAAGATTTCTTATCTTAAATACACCTGAGTTAAGGATGTTAATATTTCGGCAAATTGAGGTTTTGCGTCATTCTCGAAGAGCATGAATAGATCATGGAAAATTAGGGACTACCAGATATATTGAGATTTTGTACAGAGATTTGAGTTATCCAGATTATGCTGTAATACCGTTCGTTTCTATGAATACATAAGCACCTCCGCTAATAGTCCACAACTATTAATTAATCCGCTGCATATTCTGTTATTAAGCTATTCCCGAAGGCCCTGAGGGAGCTCTCTTCTTGCGGAAATTATTAAAGGGCTCTGGTGTGCTCCTCGGGCCCCTTCGGCAGCGCAAACTGCTTTCAGAAAAACCATGTTAATTTCGTCACAGCTAATCGATGAAGCTCACTCCGGGAGCCTCCTACGTGTCTCATGCGATGTGGCTTGGCGCCCCCTGGCCCCCGGGAGCCCCAGCCAAGACGCACGAGTACAAATCTCATCTCAACAAGTGGTCCTCGAGCGGAGGATTGACGGCGGTTATCAGACCCTTCCAAATGCTTCGTCTACATCGAATTCAGCAAATATTCCAATTTGAAGTTTACAAGAAAACTAATGTCGCCCGTGCCGGAGGAGCATGTCGTTTTGCGGGGGGATGTGGTCGTCCCCCAAGTGCAGGTAATATCAATCCGGAGGAGCCAAGTGGGAGCCCTAAAACGAGGTGCTCCCAGGAGGAAGAGCTGCAGGGTGCTCGTTGTCTTCCACACGCAATTTATGTCACCAGTCCCCACGGAGACCTGGGAGAAGCGGAAATTATTTATACGCTTCATGGCGGTCCCGGGGAAAAAAAACAACATTTTTAAAACTTTTCCCGATAAAGAAAAGGGGCTGCTATATAGCGTCTCCCGGTTTTGCGGGGGCCCCAAACTTCTAGGTCAACGCTCCCTTTGACGGGGCTCATTGCATTACCACCCCCTGCCGCCCCGGAGCTATAAAGCGATTGCGTCGGGGACGGGAGGCTCGCCTCGACAGCGTCTTCAAAACCGCAGTCTCTGTATATTTTTTACGATATCTTGTTTTATTCAGTTAGCGCGACTCCTATTTATTGCACCGCCTCGAGATTTTCGCAGCGTCAGCATATCGGAGAGGGAAAATTGAAAATGCTTCAGCGGCCCCGTGGCGAGTATTTTTTTTTCGTTCGAGCGGAGCCCTGCTCCCTTTCGGGGGGATTAAAGCCTTTGAGGACATCTGTCTTTCTTAAATTGGAGCGGAGATAATCTTACAATTCGCAATTATAAAGCGAGGGATTTTGCCCGGCGGGTAAAGCAGAAGATTAGCAGTTCTGGATGGATCTAAAAAAAGGAGGGATGTCACCAAGATCACATATGGGGCTGATTTGAAATTAATTTAAAAAAAATATTGTTGCAAAATTCCCGACCGTTCCGTGGAGTTTACCTATAGCGATTGTGACAACACTGCAAATTTATTGGGTATGTTCAATGTTTAAAAAAGTACATATGTTTTCCTTAAAATCTTCTCTAAAACCTAATTCTAATTTGTTTGTGAAAAGATTAGCCAACTGTTCGAAATCATAGTCCTTTATTTTACAGTTGGTACCACTCAGATATTTTTAATGCCGTGAATGAAAAAAAAAACTAGGGGCTAAAAGTGCACAAAATCGTAAATTATGAATTTTTGAAAATTAGTAAAAATGAACACAAAAAGTGTTTTAGCAAAGCTAAAATAAAAGCTTCAGTTCTTATCTGGATGTTTTTAATGAATGTGTATCAGTCGTGAACTTTGTTAATTATTTATTGTTTGTAAAATACTAAAATTTACGAAATATTTGGGAAAGTGTTGGTACAACGGCTTAAGGTTCAATTTAAACCACGTCACTTTATAATCAAACTTAATAGAGATATCTCATAAAGGTGATTTTTTAATGTAAAATATGTAATTATAATATCAAATTTAATTTGAATGCATATCCAATACTAAAAACAAGTTATAATCGACTTTTAAAAGAGGGTATCAATTCGACCCGTATGTATTTCTTTATGTCTATTCCCGCCTAATTTTGGAATGTATCAACCGATTTGAATGATTCTTTTAAATTTACTGATTTCAAAGGACCCCGCTATAATTATATGGGATTTGGGTTTCAGCGGATTTGGCTGAATTTTTGATATTTTGTAGGTCTCATCATGCCAAATAAAAGTCTCCATGGGCACAAAGCTCGTTATTGAGTATTTTAAGAGATATCGGCCGTGAACGGTTTCGATTTTGAATAGAATTGCGAAAAAGTGAAAAATGCTGATTAATATTCAAAATATATCATCAAATATGTTTTTGCCAAATTGCTAACTAAACTCCGTTCCGTGTAAATGCAGTCTATGTTGCTCAAACCAATAGATTATTAGATCTGACTAAGAAACCGAAAGGCGCGCTCAGGGCCCTCGCGCCCATAAGTGCGATGTGTGCCACGCACACGGGCGGCATATCCAAGGGGCGGCAAATGGTCCCGATGTTTTATGTTTATATATCTCTTAAAATACTCAATAACGAGCTTTGTGCCCATGGAGACTTTTGTTTGGCATGATGAGACCTACAAAATATCAAAAATTCAGCCAAATCCGCTGAAACCCAAATCCCATATAATTATAGCGGGGTCCTTTAAAATGGTAGATAAGAATAATATCGTTTGAATTTTAATTTTTATTAAAACCTTGCAATCTAAAATAGCATCCTTTTAATGTTATTGTATATGAAGATCCAGACTCATTTAGAAAATAATAGTTTTTTGGATATTTATTTTTTTAAGTAGGTATTATTTCATAAATCTTGTTTTAAGAAAAAAAACAGAATAACACAAAATTTGAGTACTTTGAGCAACAATTGATGTTTAACGAACAGGCGCTGGCAAAGTTGCGGCTTTATTATTTTACGTGCTTTCGAAAATTTACCCAGCAAATAATTTGTGTCCCTTTTTGCAACAAAATAGCAATTTCGGGATTGAAACGAGCACGCCGCGGTTTCCTCCAGGGGTCTCCTTGTGCCGTTTGCTTCTGCGTTTTTCCGTCGTAACGACCGATGATGGGGTAAAATCCAGCAAGGCAGTTAATTGCAAATTAAAAATGAAATGGTTTTTCTACCGCAGAAAAGCGCAAAGAGCTCACCAACCAACCAGAGGGGCTAAAATATATTCGCAATTTAGCTCTTTTGGATGGAGCCTTGTCCGCACATAATGCGAAGTGGTCCCACTCGAGCCAGCGGAGCCATAGTCGAGTCAGTCACCTCCCATTTCCTGGCGAGTTTGTAAATAAACCTAATAAATGAATAAATAGCCGAAGGCTTCCAACGTTAGCAAAATTCAATTCGGCGAAGTCGGTTAAGTTCCGCCAACATTTCTCGCATGAGGAGCACCCCCCCCCTGACCCACAAAAATGTTTAGTAATGCCACAAGACCAGGATTCTCCCCCGTCCTAAAGACGCAAGACAATAAAAATTGAAATCACTAAATGTATTCCTAGCTCTTGCTCAACAGATGTTATAACAAGCCAAATATGTGTGCTCAATGTCTGTTCGTCCCCGCCCCCGCACCCTCCCCTCTTACACCGACGCCCCCGCATACCGGGGAATTTGAGCACGTGCGAGAAGGACCCTGACAATTCCCCGAATTCCTTGCCCGGCACAGTCACATAACCGACATTTTAGCCACGCGATGGCATCACGGGTTCATGTAGTAATTTGGTGCCAACCGTAGTGTCCCTTCGTCCCACCCCCGCCCCCGCAGGACTCGCTACTTATGCGATGATGGTGGAGAAGAAGGGCTAAATGGTCACTAAATGGTCAGCACTACAACGAACCTTCGGGCACTTGCCCTGGCGGGTTGCATACCTTAAGAGGTTGAAAAAAAAAAAAAACGTACGAAGGAGATAACAATTGCCTCCGGGTAAATCCTGGAAAATCGCCTCATTTCTGCGTTGAACCGCACTACGAACTAACTAAACTAACTAAACAAGGGACAGGGATGAGGGATAATTAAGAGGGACGATAAAAAACTCCCTCTATCCCGCCGGAGGGTTGGCAATGAATTAACGCTGCAAGTCGACACCTTAATTGCAATCTCACCGCATGAAAATTTAGCGCTAAGTGGTCTAGATCACATTGTAAGCACCCGGTTGTGGGTGGATTCGTCACCCTCGGATGGGTTTACCTGAGCGGCCACTCAGTGAAGACGTTAATTAAAACTTTTTCAGGAGGACTCTCTTAAAGAGGTGTCTTCTCAACGTCTACTGGAGTTTACACTATTTTGAGGTTTCTTTTAGAACGAGTTTGTTGTTGCATTTATTCGAGCAATTCACTTGCAACGATATTTTTCTAATGGGTGATATTACTTAAACTTTTGGCAACTCTTAAGCTTAGTTTTTAGCAAACACTTTTGTTAAACAAGAACCCGAAATATGGCTTGGATACACGGAAGCTCTGAATAACAATTTACTTTATATGTTCATTCATTTTAGGGTGACACACGGCGAACTTCATTCCTTTTGATAGTTGAAAATGGAAACATTCGAAGCAGATAGTTTTTTGTGCAATTGTGAATTTTTAAACAAAAGTTCTTAACGTAAAGAAAGAAAAAGTTTTTCCAGATGGCTAAAAAAAATATGCCCAATAGAGTATTATATGCAGTATTTGACAATATGGCTTTTTTAAATTAGTTCCAGGTTTTCTTTGTAACTTATAATTATTATAGCGGCACTAGAATGCAAAATCAAAGTTAATATAGTATATTTTAATTCAAATATAAAACCGCGTTCACAAAGCCTAAAATTGGGTTGATATAATACAAAATTGTAGTTGAAATAATTCAATTACATAGGTGTTGTTTGTTATATTAAGTAAACTTTTTCATTTATTTCATACAAAAGATAGCGAATGAAGGGCGAACCCTACTCATAGAAACGTGTCACCCAAAAGGTCTTCCACGAGTTGCAGATAAATAACATTTTATAGCTATTTCTTATGGTTCCTTTCAAATATGGCAACATTTTCTCACATGTAACCCTATTTTTCTCGAAATTATGATACAATGGAACATTTTTGTTTCCAAATTTGTAATCTATTGAAAATTAAATTATATATAGAAATGGTCTTCCAATTTACCGAAAAGAAACGTTTTTGACCTGTGTTATTTAAAAAATTCACATTATTTAGTATTTAAAATTAAATTTTATGAAAGGAAGGCTTTATGTATATATTTTATTATATATTAAACGTTGGCGCTTGGCCTAACTTTCAAATATATAATATTTTTAAAAAATACACTATGTTAGAAGAAAAATAAATGCGAAAGGAGTTTTTATAGCCCTCAGTCATTAAGAATGCAGATTAAAGCTTATAAAAATTAATTTCTGGGTTTTATTACAAATTATACGTAAGTAATTAAGGAATGAAGAAAACAAAGAATCCAAAAGGATTAAGATCAGCTTGATAGTTTTTGTTCCGTCAATGTTAAATTCCGATTGTCGAAAGTGTTTGCTCTGAAGATGCATGGATTTCTAAAGATTTGGTTTTCGTCCGTTAAGCCGAAGTTGAGCTAGGTCCCTGCTACCGAGCACAAAAAAGATGTAAATATAAAATCAATTTTGGGATTTTTTGTCGTTGCATGACTGTGTGAAAATGGCAACCTTCTTTTAACGCAAAACGGCCCAGTAATCGATAGTGATACGCAGAAAAAAAAGGATAACTTCTGTTCGACGAGGGCTGCGAAAAACAAAATGAGTTGACAAAACGCCAGGAACACATCGCCGGGGCTGCCTCTACAGTCGGTCTGCCCGCAAGAGGGATGCTGCAGAGCCTGGGAAAATCTTGGACCGGTTAGCAATCGTGCGAGTTTTTATAGGGCAGAAAGAAAAGACCCAGTTCATGGGGGCGGTTGGAGGGCGGCACTCATCCCGCCCTTTAGAAGAAAAACGAGAAAAGGAAACTGAAGCTCAACAGCGAAAGAAGAGAAAAAAGTCCAGCCGAGCGCTCCTTCAAAAACAATTCAGGGAATTTGATTACGTTTTTTTCTCGTCCTAAAAAGGGTTTAATTGAATGCGAGACGAGAGCTGAGGAAATTCACAGGGAATACAATAAATCGTGACTGGAGCGAGTCAATTTTGGGCGTGCTCCTTGTCTTTAAATATTAGCGGGCGGGGGTGGGATGTGTGGGTGCGATCCACGCGTGCAGAACACCTAACTTCCCAAAAAGACAATAGTTTCTTTTTCCCGCCTCCTGTAAGGACCCCAGGTATCTACCGAAACAAATTAGAGTCGGAAAGAAGTCGAACGGGGATTCCCCGATTCCCGGATTCCTACCTAGCTCGGCTTTGGGGAGGGTTCAGTAACTAAACGAGACCTGGTCTTGGAACCATCGGGAAAAATGCGGGCAATTTGGGACATTTCCCACAATTTATCAGATTGAATGATTAAATCTACTTAATCCCAGCCAAGGCGAATATTGGAGCCTGGTGATTTGCCGGTGCGTGGAAATGAACGGCATTTCGTCTCAAGAAATTTCCTCTTAAGTGAAAATCAATCAGCGAGCTCTCGGGATGTCATTAGAGCCCCCCAATCGACGGTGGATAAGCTGCAAATTGCAATTCCCAAATATTCGGTAAAGTATCTAAAAGAAACCGACTTCACGGAGATTTGTTTTCCTCACTGAATTAGAAAATTGGGTTTATCGGGTAGAGAAAAAAGGCTTTTTGTTCAATTGACTATTTCTGAATCGCCATGAATATTGCACGTCATCGTGTTGTAGGATAAATCGATTAATAAACAACATTTTAGCTATTTGGACCTAATTTTAATAATACAGTACCTACCAATTCAAAATAAATGGAAAATCATGAAACTCGATATTTGTATAACATTTTCTACTAATTATAGTAAAAATTAACTTTAATTTTTACAAATTATTTAAGCAGTAACGATTATTATATTAGAGAAAAACGATAAATCCAATTTTGTGGATTCCATGGATCAACTCTTAAACTTCGAAAACCGATTTTGTTTTGTTTTTAATTTACGATTTACTAATATAATTTTGAACTTTTCCGGATAGTTTGAATTAAGTTGACTACTAAGATATATATTTTTTTTCAAATATAGTTTTCAGCAACTCCTTTAATTTGTATTTACTGATAAATGTATGCAGAATTATAAACGATAGTTAATTATTTGGAATGGTAATTATATTACTAACTTAACTCCCATTAAGAAAAATGAGTAGGTAATTTATAATATAATAATAATAATTTAATAAAAAGGGGTATTAAAGATTTGTTGTATATAATTTTATATTTTCATAGTTCTGTTGTTTTCTATATTAAACATTAGTAAATACAACAAAGCGTGACTTCCTCTAATAACGTTGGATTCATATCGTCACGAAAGTGATAGAGAAGCGACAGAGTTTTTTCGATTGTCTATTAGTTATGATTTTCCCAATCGCTATCGTTATTATTATCGCTATTGCGGTAGTGTGAAACCGGCTTAAGTTATTTTATGCATTATACAACCATCACGATTAAATTCTATTCGCACCATTAAATATGGGTATAGTTCGATATAGTCAAGATTGTTGGTTTAGAAAAGTTAATTAAATATTAATGATTAAATATTAACTTATGTAATACGAATTACAGTCAATGACAATTATACCGTCTTGCTTCATTTTTGGAAGTATTTATGATCAAATATTCGAAAAAATTATAGCTTTTTATTATCAATTGATATTTGCTTATTTAAAATATACATGTTATATTTAGGACTACAAAAAGTAAATACACATACGTGGAGTTGGAAGTCTAGAAGATGGGATTGACCGAATTAAAAAATGAATTTATAAAGGAAAACGCTTATGATGAATATACCTACTCTTTGTCAGCCACATCGCTGTGAACACTGCACGGCAGCGTATTACGAGTATGACGAAAATCGCGGAAATAAACAAAATTGTCGCCATTTGGACTTAACGCTAACTGCGTGTGGATGTAGTCGTTTCTAGCAAATAGGTTCGATAAAGCAGGACTTTATGGCTGCAAGCGATGCCGTCGTCCCTATAAATTTCGAATTTTCCCTTGATATCTCACATCTCGTGGCGGACGCATCCGCAACCTCAACGGATTTGCGGCGGAGCCTGTTTTAGCGACGATAGGTGCCGACTTCAGATGTGATTTTATTGCAGATCGGGGAATTTCTGGCGTAAATAAGCCTGTGACCCCTCAGGAAGCATCGGCCGGTTATGGTCTTCTATAGATCGATCCACACAGCACAATGCGGAGGCGTTTTAGTTCCACTGATGAACTCCACCAAACCTCGTTAAAATTTAAGGAGCTGTCAGAAAAACTGGTTTTGATAATTTCAGTACTAAGCGTTGTAATATTTGCTGAAACGATAACGACAATAATAAAACTGTGTGCCTCAAATTACGAATAAATATGATTTTGCATTACATCACGGTGATTTTGGGAAATTTTTATGGTTCCGTATAATTTATAGTAATGTTGTGGGTATGATTCTGCTATTAAACATTAATTCGGGAAATCAGAAAAGATATTCACAGCAGCGTGTGGTTTATGGGACACCTAAAAGATAAGAAAAGGTCAGAATCGCATTATATCTGGGACAATGGGCATTTTTGTATAGGACTTGTTTCATCCACCAAAACATATGAACATTTTATTATGTAGGTAGATATCAGCGTAAAATTTATTAATCAAAATAAATTTCATTACAAATAACAATTTTTTACTTCATGATTTATACGTTTTTAGATAAGATTTTTTGAACTTTGCACATTGCACTCATAATGTTTTGCTAGAACGCTGACAAGCATGCATTATTATGAGTTAGGCCTAGGCAAAACTATGAACATTTGAATATGGTTTATGTGTATTAAAAAGCAAAATTTTCAGGCTTATAAACGAATATGCAATGACTCTTTATCCTATTTTTTGATTTGAAATAATCATTATTTTACAAAGTTCAATTTAATAAAAATTTGTTGTATTTTCTAAGATTTCGATATGCCAGACAAAAGGCTTTTTTTGTATATTTGAAGCTTGTTATATACTAGATAAAATTGTGAATAAAAAGCTAAACGTTTTGAATGATATTATATAATAAATTTTACTTTGCGTTTTTTCTTTGAATGTATAATTGATTTGATGAATTTTACAGGCGAAACTTTATATGGAAATGCATTTATTATTTAATTTTATTGTATAAATATGTGAAAAAAAACCTATTCGATACAACCTTCCCAGGATTTTCTATCAAAATAACAATCTTTGATTGTAAGCATATTTTCTTCAAAATTGTACCCATTGGTTCAATCAAACCAGGAGTATTGTACAACAACTAAAAGAACAAGAATGAAAAATGTTCAATCATCGTCTGTTCGAATTCTCATTCTTTCTGGTTGGGAGTAGGCATCATACTAACCTACACTAAGCCAATAGAATCGTATCCTACAGCGCACTAACTCCACCGTGGATATTCCGAAACGTAATAAAAAGGTCGTTCATTACTTGCCCGCCTGAAATTGAAGTATTTTAATTGGTTGTTAGCACTGAACTAAACCAACAATGGTCGACTGCACGTTGCTGACCGGAACCGGATCGATCCCGCAGTCAAATTACATATTCAGTAATTTCCGTCTGCGACAGGCAATTATTCTATTTTTAGCATCGGTTCATTAAACTATTGAACATTGCCAACTTTGGCGTCAGTTTAGTAGTCGTGACTAGTTTTCGTGGGGAATGACCAAAAACGAAAGTTTTATCGTTGGGCTCCACCACGTTTGCGAGGGTTGGTTCAAGGTAGCCAGGTAGGGTAGAATGGGGCAGGTGGATAGGGTGGGAGAACGACAGATGGATTTGTGTTGGTCCAGGATGGATCAATGATAAATTGGGTGTGTTGGGCGTAAGTCCCAAACTGTGGTCTACGAGAGTAGTTTACTTTTAGATTGTCTTTATCTGCCAATTATTTTCGGGCTCTCGACTCGACAGGTGAGCATCCATCTGAATTGCAATTTCCGACGTCGTTGCTGCAACAGGACATTTGATTGACACTACATAAATTTTGCAGACGTTACACACTACATATCTTTTGTAGATAGGATTTATTGCTTGGGTTTTAGAGATTCGACCTAAAACAATATGAATTGGGTTGAGATGAACTCGACCATTCCCAGAGGGTTTGTACCATCTCGGACTGAGTGGAATCACATTTTCAAATCACTTCCACGCGTCTCGTTTTTCTGGTTATCGCAAGCCATTCATCGTTTGGCACCTTCTATTTCCTGAACAATAGTCCCAAAGAAAGGCCCAATTGTCTTGGAAGTAAGCCCCAAGAATGCTGAACTTCGAACCCCACAGGGGAGCAGGAGGGTATTTACCGATCAGACCCAGTCGGTCTTACTTAAGTCGGCAAGCCCTGCATTGTCCTCTCATCTATCTATCTATTTCTAGGGCGAAGACGTTCCCAAGCAAATTGCGTCCTTGGAGCACTTCCCTTTTTTGGGGGGCCTCATTACTTTGTTGTTCCAGGCGGCTCCAGTTCGCCCCCTGCAGGGAGAAGTCACGGTGCCGAACATGAAACTCATTTCCCAAAGTGAACTGCATAAATGAATGAGTGTGGGGCACTCGCTGGCTGCAATTATCTCGTGGCTTAAGGAGGCTCCTCTGTGCGGCGTCGTTGAGATGGCGACGTGTGCTGGAGCCCCCCAAGAAGCCACCGACACACGGGCCAAAGTTTATCTGCAGAGGAGCGGTGGAAAAACATTTTTGCTTTATGCCTGAGAATGCAATTTAATTTAAATTTATGGCGTAAACTTCAAAGCCGAGGATGGAGGACGCACGCCTTGTCGACCTATAAAATGGAGACAACCAGAGCGCACCATACATCATACATAATAGTATTATATAATATATATTATATGATTTTCTGGGTCTGTTTTAAATATAAGAGGAGGTGACGGGCTCCGAGGTGAGACAGGCGCACAATTAATGGCATGATGTGAAAACTATTAAATTGTGCAACGTTTTGCGGCCGGGAGCCCCCTTTGTGCAGATTGCCTGACTATCACACACATGTGTCGGGTTCTGTACAAATTTTCCCTATATGCGTCCTTTCATGTGGCTACGTTCTCGTTGGCACTTTGTCAAATTGCCGTTTAATCGTTATATTCTGGAATTAAGTAAATTGAATGCTTTAAATTTCAAAGCGATACAGCTTTGAGTTTAGACCGGCCTTTGAGTCACCTAGGTGTTCTACTTATGAAATAAGATTTATGTATGCATGTATTATATTAAATTTCCAAACCCAACTCATTTACATACACTCAATGCCGGCATATTTTGCAGGATAAAGCAGTTATAATTTTTTTCGAATTCTCTTGAAAGCCCACATTAGAGCCTTTTATTTATTTTTTTTTAAATATTCTCGTATGTATATAGAACGAAACGTGGTCGATTTCAAGCATGAAAGAGTAGAGGGGATTACATAATATTTATTTTAATATTTAGGTCATAGTCACTCCATACATTAAAAATATTTTTAATAAAAATTGGACGATTACAAAGAAAAAACAAATATGAATTTAACCGTCTTAAGACGAAAAGCTAAATACCTTATGCAGTTTCTTATAACCTTTTAAGGAAATTGGACTCTTTTAAGTCCTGACAGTGTTATAGTTCGACAGATGAAACTTTGAACGCTTCTTTTTGAAAACCACATTATCAAAATCGATGACTATCTTGAAAATTATTCGATCAATTCGTTTCATACATTTTCTGCATAACAAAAACTAGTCTTGAACGAAAACAAATTTTTTGGATATTTTGTTGTAAGTAGGAACGGAAAATTCCAAAATGAAAATTATGTTGGAATTTTGAAGGCTTCTTATATTTTTAAGGCGGTCTATTTTTTTTTTTTCTAAAGTTTTTATTCTTCAGGGTTACTGATAACGAGTATATGCTGTTTGGAAGTGAATGTGTTTCCTGGGTACCTACTTTTAATTTCAATGGACTATTGAATACCAAACTTTATAGTATATCCATGAAAATTGGCACCTGACGGTTTTTGGTTTTACTGATTAAGTATCATAACCATATAGACTTTAAAATTCAAGATGGTCTTTGGGTATATGAACTTCTTCATAAAATATACTTTTGGTTTTTTAACGATTAGGCAATCGAATTTTGGTCTGGAAAATACATATTTCTTTAATTTTAAGATTCCAATCGGATTTTGTACATATTTTTACGACTTCTTTTGCACCGATTTCCAAAACGAAGTCTCAGTTCGCTTCAAGGCAGATTCAATTTTCCTATCTATTCAAACGCTTTTATTTTCTACATTTCGAACCTATTTTTTCATAACCTTCATGTGATGAACAGATTTTATTTCTAGATTAATTACATATGTATATGTATGTAGTAATTCATTAACATCAAATATGATTTTAATATTTAAAACGTAAGATTGGTCTTATATGTAAGTGGAATTGAATGGATTTATTTTATTTTAGTATAATGAGGAATTTAATTATCACGACGTAAACAACGCAAAATTGGAAACTAAGTCGAACATTTTAAAATTAAAACTAGAAACATTGTCAACAAGTCCAATTCAACTGTACGGTGAGTAATTTGCAATAAGCAACACTTGATTGACCACAAAGGGCTAAAACTTTAATTAAATTAAAGGATTATTGATGAGTTACATAAAAACCAATTAAAACACTGCAAGAGCTTTTCATTAATTAATTAGCAGTGCCAAATAAATCACTAGCATTAAAAAATTAACGTTGTGGTAATCGGCCATTAAAACACATTTTTTTTTCTGATTTAATTGTATAAATCGAGCATAATGCAATGCAGAGTTTTATGGAGATGACCTGGTCTATCCCTACATTTTGGTGGGAGTAAAATGAATATTATATAGTTAAAAAAAGTGAATAATAAAAATAAATGAATAGTAAAAAAGGAGTGGTAATAAGAATTCAGTTACCATTGCCAAAAAGTCCAGCGATGAAATTACTTCCCGGAACCATTTTAATCCAGTCGTGAAAGTTGATGGGCAAATTTCATTGAATCCCCGACGGAATTTGAGTATCTCAGTGGAGAGCACTTTTCGATTCACAGGATTCTGGGATCAATCCCGATTCCCGGCGCGAGGAAGCAACACGATTCCGTCGTATCCCACCACTAAAACATTTCTGGGTGCTCAGTTTCACAGACACTTTTCTTCATTTTCACAGCACATGGCTCGCTCCTTTCTGGTTGCTGCCGGCGAAAAACAGTAGGAGAGGAGAAGGTTTTAGGGAATTAGTTCGAAATTTCGAAATTTGTATTCAAAGCTGGAATTTGAGTGTGTGATTTAAAACTCCTTAATTAATTGCCGCCGGTCTGTCTTCATTCTGTTTGGGCTGGAAAACCGAGGAACAGTGGCGGTGGCGACGTTCTCGCTATAATTCCTTGATCCCAACCAACCCGAAATCCTAGCTCCAGGCAACCGGATCACAGACCATGCAGCATAATGGCACTTGTGGCGGAGGTGTTTGAATTGGACTGAATTATGCTTTTGTCTGCTCCCGCCTAAGTTAACCCCGTACGGGTGGCGGCCGATTATCCTTTTGTGAGCCACGGCAAACGAGAGGTGTTCCCAGAATTTAAATTCAAACACCGCCGAAGTTTTTCAACCACAAAAAGCTTAAATAAAATCCCCTCGGCGGGATGTCGGAAAGTTTCCCAGGGGTCTCGGGTCATGTCAATAGTTTTTAGCTCCGAACGTGCCCATGCCCTGGACGCCTTTTTTGGGTGCCAGCAAAATGCGCTGCGGAAAATTAAAAATTGAAACGAATTCCCGTCCTTGCTGACACGAACTTCGGGATGCTCTTGATTAATCCACCCCCAAGAAAAAAGTGACACTGCTGCTACATAGGGGCTGTACCATGTGGGAAGAAGAGCTTAAACTTAAAGTCGTCTTTAAAGTGGATTTGGATCCTGCTTAACCGACGACCGACCGACGGTACGCCGAAGAGGGCTATTGTGGTCGGGCTATAGATTCCCTTGTACTCATCCGCAATCTCGACAATTAAGTTTTGATTAATGAGGTATTGAAAGGTTTGTCTTAATTGTGCAAATGACATTGAATAATGGACTGGATAATTGCATTATACCAACAGTTCAAAATAATTTTATCCTCATACGACAATAAGAAATTTTATCTTGAGAATTTCACTTAAACTTTGCAATGTTTGTCTGTTTGTTTGTTCACTTATAAATCGAAAACCGAGAAGATGTATTATTGAGTCATATTGCGGCTTTATTTCACATAAATCTGTTTTATAATTTCAGATTTTTAATATTTATACATCGATGAAATGCTTCATTTTAAACTTTATGAGGTCATACTCAGTCATAATTAGTAGGTAGTACTAGTCTTTAATTGTTAGACATGTATTTTTCTAAAAATCATATTTTCAGAATTGGCGAACACAATATCTCAAATGCTTTTGTATGTTTAATGGTATTTTTTCTTCAATCGATACAGAGCAGAAAAAGAACATGTTACGAAAATAAAATATTTATACTATTCGAGATTTTAAAGGAAGAGACTTAAACGTTAGAATTAAAAAGTCCTCGAGAAAAATTCATGGGGTACCTTTTTCTTCCATAAGTGTTAACTTTGAGCATTCGTCATTTTGTTTAATGTTTAAAATAAATCTGCTTAATAATTTTTAATTTAAAAAAAAAAAAAAATCACCTTGTTTTGATCTCCACGACTTAAATATGTTTTCCTCTAAACTTGAGGTTTATTTTTCAACTAATTTAAATTTCTCAGAGAGACTGGAAATATAAAAAAATGACTTCTCTTTGGAATTTTTGTGTATTTACTAGATTTGGAAAAAAATATTTAAATATTTCTATTCATCTATATTCAGATTTAAACTTATGAATTCTCGTATACTACCAATTTTTTAATTTGACTGTGCACTATGTACAAGTTTTTCAGCGATTTAAAAAATACCAATGTTGGATAATAATGGTTTTTCCACAGAAAAGTTATAAATATATCCTGATAATTTAAAAATTTTGATAACTATAAATTTGTTTTGCTTATTCTATAATTCTACAACTTAGTGATCATTACGCGATCTATCGTAAAACGTTCTGAAAAATTTTAAAAATTAAAAAAAAAAGTAAATGTATAAGAATTTAAAGAAAGGGGTTGTTATTACTTAAAATAAATCTAAAATACGTAATATCTAAAATAAATTTATTCTTATCCAGCCGATATTTCACAGAAAAGTGCTATTTAAGAGGAAGCCACCCAAAGTTACCTGGTAATGCAGCAGATACAGGGAAACTTAATGACTGAGCCGTACTATGAATAATTAGTGCTAGCTGAAGTTATTAGCATACTTGGTAATTTGTCTAATTTCCACGCCAGCTACATCCCATAGTAAGCAACGGGGAAGTTTGTGAAAAGGCCTGAAACCCTTCTCAGAGCTTATCCTGAGCTAACATCCGTAGAACGCTTTAAGCCTTTCCCGGTGAATACGAAAAATGTTTACTTCTTGTATGCAAATATTCACCTGACCCTACATAAGACCTCCCTGCCATTGTTTTTTTTCCGCATCGCGTATATTTTTTAAATCATTTACGCCAATGTTATTTGAGTTATTATGCTAATCTATAGCACCTGTTAAAAAAAAAGTATGGAATTATTCAGTTTTATGTATATGCAATGTTTCGAAGTCAACTTCAATTTTATTCAAAAAAATGAGTCAGACTTTCGATGTCATTAACTTTTTATGACATCAATCCCATCAATCAATTATTCTGTTGCTGAATTGCTGCGATGGTGAAATTTTACGACACGGAAACCAAACGTTCGAGTCAAAAGGTCAGATTAAATCGAAGTTAATGCCTATCGCAAAACAAAAGTGAGTGTCCTTTGATTCTTGCTTTTTCGCGGAATTAATCAATAACATACAAAAGAGCAGCCGTACATATTGAAGGGCTCATTCTGATAATTAAATTGTAATTTTTAAAGACTTGCTTTTTATTGATAATAATAATAATTGTTACTTTTATTTGAAAATGCATATGTATGTTTGAAAATTTTCAAAAACTCTACATAATAACGACACAACAATAAATTAGACAATTTCCGATATATTAGAGTGAAAGGTAACATTTCCAATTTTTCCAATAATATCACCTTTAATTAAAAGATTAGGGTTCAAAATAAATTTATGGAGAAAGTTAAGCATTTTGGATTGATTTTCTACGTAACGAATTTGTAGATTAAACTAGTTTTATTAATACTTTTATGTCTTTCGCATTCATAAATGTTTAATTAAAGAATGATTTAAGCAATAAAATCTAGCCTGAGACTAAATACTTAAATACTTATTAAATTCTACGTAAGTTTAGATTTTAATTTTGCTAGATGAAAATTCGCACTTTTAAAAAAAAAAAATTTTATTTTTGATACAACATTGAAAAGAAGTAGATATAATATTAATTAATTAGATAATAAAATAAGAATTTCCAGGACATGCAATTACTAATATGTAAACTTGGTAAACACTATTATTTTACTGTAATCTATCTACCGAAATACCTAAATAAAATTCAATTATTTATCTGTCTTCGGAGATTAACATTTTTATCAATTTCTGTAAAATGTACAAAAGTGAAGATTGCTAACTTTTCTCCTATTCTTCATTCTCATCGTTACACCTAACAACGAAATCAAAAGATGAATGAAATCACGTTGTACCAAAAAGTATAACGTTTGAAATACACCGATTCAAATAGAAATCCCCGAGATTTTGAATGCAAGGGATCTGAATTCAATTGTGTGCAGATATATAACCTAAAAAATAAAATGAAAAGAGAAATGAAACCATGATACTACTTGAAATCATCCAGATAGAGGCTATAAAGTATTAAATTGAGATTTTTTCTTCTGAAGAGGATTTATAGCGATTACGAAAGCGATACAGCTGGAAGGAAAGCCTTTTTTTTTTATTTTTGGTCTGTTCGTTTCAACCTGGCAGATCATCCTACTTTTAATAAATTTACACCAGGTTTAATTTTTAGGAATTTAGTCTTGAAAAATTAGATTGAGAAGCGATAGTAATTTAATTAATTCTATCTCTGAAAGGTCTAATTTAAAGACTATCCCCCAGGAAGTCGTTAGAGGGAAACATGGCGTATTTATTCAGTTCAGCGGTTATTTTATTGATATGAAGAAAATGAAAAAAAAGGAGAATTTCTTGTAACGACACCAAAACGATTTGTCCATGTGCCGTGAAATCAAATCGCCTGCTTTTGGTCCTTTCGAGAGGTGTGTTTTTATATCCCTCTCAATTCGATAGCACGCGTTCCCGAAAAATGCTGTCAGATAGTCCAAAAGATTGAGGCGCTTCTGAAACGGGAAGCGAGTCAGCAATTATTTTGTGGCGTTCTGGCGAACAGCACACGTAGCCCAAAAATAAAAAAAGAAAATCCTGAACGAGTCATCGGGAGACTCGGGTAAAGGCACTGAAACGGGGATAATTCCAGGCCGTGCAATACACGCAGAATGTCACAGGAATGAACACAAGAAAGCACTCGCCAACTCGACTCGAGGAAGAAAGGAAGGGGGCCCCGCGGAGCACCTCACCAGATTCGAACTTATTTACCACCACAATAGTAGACATAGTGCTCACCACCGGCCTGCCGCCCTCCCTGAACCACTCTGCGCTCCCTAGCTAACTTTTATATGAAATCTGGATAGGGCTGATTAGACTCCAGAAAAAAATTTTTTTTTCTTTTGGACATAGGGCGTGTATGAGCACCAAGTTATTCCCGGACGACGCACTATTTAGCGGGCGAAGATAAAAATTCGGTCTCTGATATTTGATCCTTTTAAGGTACGCCACCCCTACTCTCATTTGCCCTTCGCCACCAAGTTCAGACAGAGCCCGAGGCCAGGAAAGAACCGCACCCGAAAGTAAATTCACACCAGAAGGAGTAGGCGGCTCGTGGGAACCAGAAATCCTTTTTCATTGAAGAAGAAGAAGAAGAAAAATTCTACGTCCGGTCTCACAAATCCGGCTACTATTTTTTTCACTTCTAAGTATACCAGATTCACAAAATTTCGCCTATTTATTCGCAAAATATTCACATTCAAATTCCAGCTGGCGCCTTAAAATTTCTTAAGTAGAAAAATGCCCGCGGGCCGTTCAACTGGGAACAAAACACAGTATAAAAAAAATATATATATAGAATCAGGAAATTTACTCCTCTAGATTTTGCTAAATTGCGGCGAAAATGAACGCGCCTGACCCGTATACCGGAAAATTCGCAGCTCAACTGAATGAGTACACTCGTTTTCCCCGTGGAAATTCCGTAGAGGATGGTTCTACGTCTGCATGTATTGGAGTCCCATCCTCGCCTATGTACGTACCCTGGCACACATCGCCAACATTGCAAAATCTCTGGATGAGTACCAGAAACCAGCAGGACGAAGCTACCAGGAACCAGCAGGAGGAAGCTACCAGGCAAAATTTCAGCTAACCCTTTCTAGCCTCTGCGCTGTGATTGAAAAGGAGCAGAGAAAAAAAGAAAATTTCTTATAAAGGAACCCTCATGCTTAGGGGCGAATTCTTGGCGCTGGCAGCTGAACGGTGTCGGTTTTTCAAAGTGACCAGATTCTGTCGGTCAATCTGTTTTGAAATCCACTCCTATTTGCCTCGAGCGGCGTCCACCACTGCTCGTGGACTTCGAATTAATTACCTGTGGTGAGCAGGCGCTCCGCTGGCCATCCGCGGAGCCATCGACCTGCTCTTCTTAGCAACCGGAAAGCTTGGTGGGTGGCACAGACACCGACCGAAGATGTGTTGGATTTTCTGTTTGTGGAACTTAACTCCAAACAGGCGCACTCCGAGATTCCTAGTTCTAACTTACTTGGCAGCACGTGGACGTAATGTGAACAGGGCCTAAATGTAAGCAGAATCGTGTTGCCTGATGTTTGGAACACTATTTCAAAATTTGGCTAGTACGTTTACTTTATAGTATTAGCTCTGTTATTTTGAAGATCTCAACTGGATCTAGAATTTCTCATTGATTTGAATTTTGTAAACTGATTTTTGATCATCCAAATTTCTAGTCGTAAACTGAAAAAATTATTGGACTCAGTTTGCAGTTTGATGCTTTTCTTCAGAAAAATAAAAACCTTTGCTAGAAGTCATTATTCGCAAATTTCAATTCAATACAAAATTTGTTGTGAAATGTGATCAGAGTTATTAAATTTGACAAAAATGTCGACTATATTATTATATGAATCCTCATCATTAGATATTCTGAGCGTATTGAACTCTATACAATCTGAAATTACTTAAATTTTCTAAATTGCAAATCTAATGAGCGTCTAAATCAACTTTTAGTTAACACAGGTATAAGAAAAATTTCTTTTAAAAATAATTAATTTAATTTTCTTGTATTGGATTCGATTTCGATATAGAGCTCTTTTGGACAGGAATGTCAGTTCATTTAATATTTTTGGCAATTTATGCTTCGAATTTAAAACTAGATAATGCAGGGAAATGAGTTCCTCACTCTTTTTTCATTAGTCGCACAAAACCAATAATTCATTAGTGACTGTGAACGTTTTTTAAGACGCTTTTATTATAATAAAATAATATGATACCGTCGATTTTTTATGGTAGTGGAGATGGGATGTGATCGTAGAAACTTCTCAATGGCTAACAATAAACCCATCGAGTTTTGGCTCGTTTGACTTTTCACTTAGATTTTTACCACATTCGGCTGCCGCCGAAATCTATTTTGTTTAGTCTTATAATCAATTTTTAGTCTATGGTTAACAAATGTTCATGAAACAAAATCCATAGGCTATATTGAAAAAATTCATTTCTAATTTGGTTGAAAGTTTCGTAATACGCGTCCTTGAAAACGCTCGAATATAAAATTTGATCCAATGAAAAATCTATAAATTTTGATAAAAAATTCGTAATTCGATCAGCTTAGCCCGAAAACCCTTAAGTAATAAATTTGAATGAAACTGTAGAATCGGAATCTGCTATACAATGTAGGGATTTTCATTTAAAAATTTAAAGTTACCGGCGGTTTAACTGTAGCTAAAGCGGAGACTCCTCGAAAACAAACTTTTGAATTTAAATATTGTTTTCTTCCCAGACTTCATAAATTTTAAATATTGATTATTAGTTTTTTTTTCTTCCGAAGAGTATTTATCTACCTTTTTACCCACCTTTGATTTTTTCCACAATATTGTTTTTATCCGTTTGTTGATGTATTCATATAATTCGTGAGACTGTGGATTTCGTTACCTCTGCGACCTTCCCTTTTCTTCATTCAAATACGTTTGGATTATTTTTGGATGGTTAGCCAAACGCCACTAATTTTAAATTTTTCAGTAGGAATAGTACACTTTGTACTTTTTGTGATTCCTACCCATACCTGCTGGAAGAAATATTTCTAATAGAGGCTTTTTTGTAAATTTTGATGTTTTTTACCTACCAAAAATCTTCTTACAGATGTTTTTCACTTAAATAACGATTTTAAGTAGGAAAATATTTATTTTAGTATTCGAAGTTACTTCTTTTGAAGAAATTAAAGTTTACTGTCTTCTTCTTCTTATTTTTATATTATGATTAAGATGTTTTCAAGATGAATGAATGATTCTTAAAGTATTTTTTAAAAAAAATGTTCATAAGGTCCTGTAAATGAAATTAATTTTCAAAATTATTAGAATGAGATTTGTGTCGTGTTTGTTAATTGCTAAACTAGGAACAAAAAGTAGATATGAATTTTGTTCTTAAATTTTGGAATGTATTTTCATTGAAATTTGATTTACATAATTTTAAAATAGTCCACTCCCGGCAATGAAAGCGACATATATGTAGTTTATCACAATTCGTCGATACACATAATAAATAAAATCAATAATAAATAAAATAAATAAATACGTTACGTGATCTTAAACCCTAAACATCGCCAAGGAAGATCTCTCCAGGAGTTGTCTCAGGCGGGCTTTGCAGCTCCCCTTCTTCCCGTTTACCCTCAATTTGTGCCTGGAATTTGTGTGCATTTCGCGTGTGAATGTTCACGGAGCTCTTCTGAGTAAAGGTTTTGCTGCAGATTCTGCATTTGTAGGGCCTTTCTCCCGTGTGGCAGCGGATGTGCTTCTTGAGGAAGTCGAGGATCCTGAAGGACTTCGTACAGTAGGTGCATTGGTAGGGTCTCTCCCCGGTGTGGATCCTTTTGTGGAGGAAGAGGGTTATCTGCTGTGAGAACCACTTGCTGCAGATGTCGCAGTAGTGGGGCTTGTCCTTCGGATGGGCCCTCAAGTGTCTGGCGTAATACTCCGAAACCGAAAAGTACTTTTCGCAGTATTGGCAGTAGTACTTCTGATCCCGGAAATGGGATTTCAAGTGTAGCGCCAGGGATGCATGCGATCTCATCACCTTTCCACAAGTTCCGCACTCAATACCTTCAACACCTTCTTTGCTAGGACGTAATTTTATTGCTTCTTGACCTTCAGTTTTATTTTCTAGCCCTTTTGGTTCGAGTTCGGTAAGAACATTTTTAAGAGGTGGATTTACCGGCGGTTCCAAGATAGTCTCAGCAAAAAATGCCAGAGAACCGTCGCAACTTTGCGCCTCGTCTTTTACAAAATCTGATTGCGTGGAAGAAAGTTTTGGATTTTTCGTATACCTGAGAACCTCGGTCGACTGAGATTTGAAACGTTTGCACATGTGATGAAGTTTTTCTGCGTCTGTCGAGAACGTTTCGTTGCACTGTTCGCAGAGGCGGGGTTTTTTTAAAACATGACCCCCATACTCCAAATTTGATGATCCTTCTTTTGCTTCAAACATGTCGTTCTGGGAACGCACTCTTATGTGGGATTCCATCTTTTCAGATTCAGTCATCTTAGCATTCGTTGTATCTTGAAAGGAAATCAATTGTTGTATTCAAATATTTAAATAGTTTTAAAATGCCGAACTAGTTTTGAAATCAACAACCTCAAAAATCTTCTCATACCCATTTTTGTGACATTTCAATAAATTTTATAATTAAAAGATACGCTGGCAGTCGCTTTTTAACCCTCAGGGCAAGAAAAGATTCATGTTGCGAATGCGAAAAAAATAAATTCCTAAAAACTGCTTGAAGATATATTACAATTCAGCTTCAGATACTACAATACTGGATTATGTAATTTTAGTTTTTATGAATTTGGCAACTCAGTCAAAGCAATTAAAAATATTAATATTAAAATTTTTTAGAGTATGTTCATTCCGTTGTAAAGCTGAATTGAGAAATTTTTTAACACACACTTTGGCTTGCATTCTCATTGAAGTTGTATTTCTCAGCCTGTTAAAAGTTTACAGATAAATTTTTAAACCTGATTCCGACGAAAGGAATTTTGAACCATAAAAAAAGTTATTCAGGTACACTAAATGTGTAGTGAGCTGTTACTAATTTTTTATTTGAAAATCGTTCCAATAAGCTGCCAGAACGCCTAAAATATAACGCCAATCTTGAATAGCTGAATGCATTTTAATTTCTTAATTGTATTTTAATGGTTGAACTACATTTAAATAGCTGAATTGCATTTTACTGGCTGAGTTTTACTTTTGGGTAAATTCAAAAATACATCAAAACCGCCTCAATGTACAATTCAACTTCAGAGACACTACTATGCTGAATTGTGCATCGATGCAGTTTTGATGCATTTTTGAATTTATCCTTTGTTAGCTGAACTGCATCATAATATCTGAATTACACTTTAATGGCTGAAGTGCATTTTAATAGCTGAATTACATTTTAAATTTCTACAGTTAATTTAAATTCATCGCGGGTGAACTTTGTATTTGTATCATTCATTTTGGGCGTGGTACAAAAGGCATGTTGTTTTCAAGAATTCAGTTTCTTCAGTTGTTTGCGCAATTCTCTTGTTAAGTTGAATTGTTCAGGCTGCAGAAACTAAAGTTTTGTAAAAAGCCTCGGTTATTTATAGTCTTTTCTGATAATGAAATTGTAATATTCAACGACTTTTAAATGTATACGATATTCAGCACTATCATACTAGTATTCAATTACAGTCTTTATCAATTTTATTTATTCAATCAGCAGCTATAAAGCAGTATATGGCTTAACTACTCTCTGAAAAGCATTCTAATGGCTTACTTATCAAAACACGAAAGCATTATGCAATCAACTTTATAAAAATAAAACCGTGATGGAAATTTAATTTCACATCCCATCGTCAATCAATTCTGAGCTAATTCTGAACAGCTCGCGCTACAATATATTGCCATCTTTTCTGGTTTTGTGTAATCCCCTCTTTCATTAAAAGCCGAATTATGGCGTCTTTTAAGGCCAAATAATCGCTAAATCTGGTTAAGATCCATCTTTTTCGGTCTTCATCTTTTACTACAGATTCTAATCAATCGTACTTCTTACTTGTTTTGATCAATTGTTTTGTTGGGTGAATTTTAGGGGGTGTGAGTTTTCAGTCATTCATAGTAAGAATATCTCAGTTAAATAAGTTTCCGAGAAGATATTGCGATGTATTATGTATTACATAAATTAGTTGTACTTACTTAAATTGATTTGTCTGGTGATGGACTTTCCATTTAATTCCCGCCCAAGAAACCCAACACTCCTCACAATGCACAAAAGTGACAATCCCAAAGATTTCTGAAAATCAACAAACTGAAAGATACTCTGGAATTTGTACTAGATGGAAATCTAAGAAAGTAATCACAACAGAAGATAAATCGGATGTTTCCCTGAAATTAAATATGCTGTTGAAAAAAAAATATATTATTTAAAAATTGGATATAATAATTTATGAGTTCAATATTTCTCTAGATTTGTATTTGATTTAATCATAATTAAATTAAATTGAAATATAATGCTTACCAAAGATTAAAATTGAATTTACTTATTTATATTAATATTAGTGATAAAACTTGCAATATACCTTTTAACTGAAATTGCACTAGGCACACAGCAGTCTTAATTAATAACTAACTAATTGCCAATTTATACAAATTGAGATTTAAGCCACTATGGTGACACACAGCAAAATCAGCTGTTTCACTGTCAAGTTACTCATTAGTCAGAATGGATCATAGTGAGGTTTTTAACTTGCATTTAGCTAATTTTAGCAATAAGTACCGACTTCTACAGAGGAAAAAGTTATTTTTTATTCAAAAGTACCTTGAAACCCAAACGAACATTAATTCGAACTATGTGCAAATTATGGAACACTATCGAAAAATTCAGGAATGCCTAAATTTATTCCAGTTTGAGTGCGCAAATCCGCCCAAAGATATTTTTGTAAAACGACTTGTTCGAAGAAGTGTTTGGAAATTGGTAAATTATTTTAAATACATTTTTATTTTTTACTTATTTTACTAATATAAATTATGTTTGTTAAAACTTTTAAAACCTTTTTATTAATGTTTGTAAAATTTCCAATTTTTATCTAATTACAGGATCGAAAAAGTAATTTTTGGGAAGATAAAGTTCCAACATTTTCGGAAGAAAAATTCAAGCAAGTTTTTCGTATGAAACGAAAATCTTTTGAGACATTGTGTGAAAAATTACATTTCTTAAAGAAAGCGGATACGAATAAAAGAAAAGCCATAATTCTAGAAAAACGAATTGCAATTGCGCTGTACGCTTTAGGGGCCCCGAGTGAATATAGAGCAGTTGCAAATTTATTTGGAGTCGGCAGAACCACGGTGGGAGAAATTGTTTCAGAATTTTGTTCTGCTGTATGTAATACACTTCAGGAAATTTATATAAATTCATATCCCCCATCAGAAGAAAAAATAAACGAAATCGTTACTGGGTTTCAAAAACTTGGCTTTCCTCAGTGTTTTGGTGCTATTGGTAAGTTTTTAATACTACAATATTTCGATTCTATGTTTTCAATAACAAATTTGATGTGAATGAGATGAAAATCCTTCGAGTTATTTTGTGAGCCAATTTAAAAATGATTAAATTAAAGTCGTAAAGTATCATTTGTGTAAATTATAATTTAGGAATTATATATTTATTTTTAGATGGGTGCCATATTAAAATAACACCACAAAAAGAAGAGTCTGCTTATTTCTGTAATTCTAAACGATGGTACTCTGTTATTTTATTTGCATCAGCGGACTATAGGTAAACCTTTAACGAGCTTTGAATACTTACAAAAAAAAGATGCATACAATTTTTGTAGATCTCGATTTACATACATAAATATAGATGCCCCAGGACAAAGTAATTATTCTTCTGCTTTTGAAAATTCCGATCTGAAAACAAACCACGAAATGAACGCAATATTTCCCGAAAACTTTAAAGTTCTAGAAAATACAAAAATTCCTATAATTTTAATTGGTGATTCCTCTTTTTGTCTATCTGAGAATGTAATGACGCCTTATCCGAGCGATCAAAATCAATCTGTAGAAGAGAAGATATATAATAAAATGTTATTAAAATGTAGAAGTGTTATTACAACTGCATTTGATCAACTGAAGGCGAGATTTAGAAAGATCGGAAACGGATTAGAAGTTCATTCTAAAAACAGTTCAACAATTATTAAGGCATGCTGCGTTTTACATAATTTCCTTAACGAAGAAAATGATTACTTTTTAAGCAGCTGGCTGAAAGAATTTAAAGAAACAGAAAGTGCTCAACCGGACCATGTAACTGCTGTAGAAAATGAAACTGAAAAGGGAAAAGCTATTCGTAAGGCATTAGCAAATTTTTTGTGTAAGTATTAAACAAATTTATTTGTCTTAAAATTAAAATCTAAGCTATGTATTAAGATCTATTTTTTTTACCACTTTTTTCATAATTTTCATAAAATCCTTCTCGAGCTTCAATTGTTGCTCAGAAATTTCTACTATTTTTGTTGCAAAATATTTACTGTTTTGAGTGTTTTCCTCTAATAATTTAAGGGACCTTTTCGCTAAATCGAATTGCTCCTTTGCCATGTTTCGTGAAAAAGCACTCTGTTCCCGCAAAATAGTCTGGTTCTCTTTGGATATTTTTAAAACGTCTTTTTGTAATGTAAGCGAATTTACTAATTTTCTTTTAGATCGTCGCGAGGCAGAAAATTCTGAGATGGATTCGGGAACTGGTGACGGCGATAATGCTAATCGGAGTGGTGCTGGAGGTGGCGATGTTGAAGTTTTTACTGGAGGTGGTGAATCGACGACTTGGAGTGGAGGCGATGAAACTGCTGGTGAAGACGTGGATGTTGATGGCAATGCTGGGAAATCTAAGAAACTACATTGGTCGCCTTCCTGAAATATACAGAAAAATCCTTGTAATGGTACATAGCAACAAATAAAATAAATGAATAAAGCTGCACTTACACATAATTCTTCAATTTGTTTAATGAAATTAGATTCACATTCTCTATCTAATATTCTACCCACTTTGTCATAGTATTTCCAAGTTGGAGATCCACCGTATGTGCTAATACGCTTTTTTTCGTTTCTGGAAAGAATTTTCTTTTAAGTATAAAATGTCTTTATAAATTTTAAAAAATCGCATAGGTTATCTTATCAATCCAACATCTAAAATTCGTTCGTCCTCAAAATGTCTACACTTTACTATAAATAAAAACAGTTTTGACAGAATATTGTGAGTTTTTATGTGAGAAAATGTTTAGAAGAAAACTGTTGTGTGTAAATTCTTTTGACGTAGAATATGCCTTGTATTTCAGGCCAGTAGTAGACACCCAAAACCCAAAAATCGTTTGAAATTTAAATATGTTTTAACCGACAGAAGATTAAGATATACACTTCAATGGCGTGCCATTCGACAGATAAAGGAACAAAAGTTATAAATAGCATAATATAAGCGCAGGTCAGTGGCCTGTGTATACCGTCACTAACCTGGCAATGTTATTAGACTAGGTCTGTTGTACTATCGCATTAACTTCAAAAATAAATAAATAAAAAGTCCACTCTCCTGCGTTCTTTTCATTTTGTAAAATGAAAGTGACTGTATATTTCTCTTTTAATAGATCGCAGAGGAGTATATATCAGCTCCTTGCTCGATCTATCCAGAGCTATACCCTGTCTCGCCAGTCGGTCAGCATGCTCATTACCCTCTATGACCGTTTAAACTGGTCAGTCGCTTATGAAACTTTTCCACCTACTCTGATGAAGCTACAGCCTTGATAATGGCTTGCGAGTCTGTAAGGATCGCTAAAATCTTAGAAGTTTCTACTTTTTCTAAGGTTACGCAGGCCTTCTCGATAGCCAGCACTCTCGCCCGAAAAACGCTGGCTTGAAGTAAAAAAGCGGTCAAGAGGATATCGGGCAATGCTTTAGGGTTCCGTAGTTGTTACTGTTGTTACTACAAACGATAAGTTTGACCCACCAACGAACGATGTTATAAAGCTGTAAAAATTATCGTGGACCGAAGTCTTATCGTGCAAAGTTGTTTTTGCGATTTTTTCCGCAGTTTTTTTTTTTTTTTTGAGTCCAAATAAGCACAACTTGGTCGGCTATATCTCGTAAATTATTTGACTCTGATAAATCGTGTTAATTTTAAAAGTAATTTCAGTCTATGTGCTAGTATTCTAGATTTTTTCAGATTTTTCCGAAATTGTGTTCAGGGTGATGCCTACTCGTATCTTGGCCGCCACAAACCGAATCGAAAATGACCACTTTGAACTCGAATATTTAAAAAACGGGGCATGATTTTGAAAAACGGTTTAAGAAACCTCATAATGGTTTTAAATTCCCTTTTCAACGATACCCCAGTCGATGGGGTAAGTAAATATTTTATTTTTCATCTAGGCCTTAAATTTATGTTCTTCTAAAATGTAAATACATATCTTTGTAGTGGGTATAATTATCTATACGTGTACCAAATTTTACCGCTATAGTTCTAATAGTCTTTGAATAAAATGACTATGACACACGGACGGACGGACATTGCGGAACTATCAAGGGTTCCTCGTTTTACTAAAAACGCCAATTCCTTAAAGTGCTATATCTTCGTCAATTATTTCAATTTGAATATGAAAGTTTGTAGGCATATTCATAAATATATTTACTCTAACACTATATGAGAACAAAAATAGTTTTTCAACCAATTACAGTTAATTTTACTCTTAAATTGATATCTTTTCCTTACTTCAATCGAAAGTCTCCCCGGTTTTTTTTTTGAGGAAACGCAATTGACAAGGTCTGCTGCTATAATTCAACTTTCAGTTTTTAAATGACTTACCGATATTTTTGGGTAAAATTACTAATTTTTGAATGAACCTCCTTTGGGGTGTATCTTCCTCCCAGAGCTTTGGCAATTTCGAGGTACGCGTGGGAATTTCTGTTTTTTTTTAGTTCTTTAATATTCTCTTGCCATAATTTAATAATTGCAAGCTCAGTTTCGTCAGTCCACATCCGTCGTTTAGTTTTCTTGTGTACTGCTTCCATTTTCGCTCGAAATGTTTTTGCCTAGAAATTCCAAAACAAATTATGACAGAAGAAAAATGGCATTTCGGACTGTCAAAATTTACTACAAAATGTTATTTAATTCTGCTACTTTAACGATTTTAAAAAAAAAATTTTGTTTAAAGAATGGAGTTTTAATATAATCTTAATTTTCATAACTAAATTGATGAAAAGATTGTTAATTAGTAAGTTTAAATTTCTTAGCATTGAAAAGAGCAGAGATTTTAGCAAATTTTACAAATTTTATTCATCGTCCTTTCGCTTATTGACAAACTTTTCCTCCTGACTGTATCACAGATGATTGTCATTTTGTGAATTGCCAAAACTCAGCTGTTTATTGCCAAGAAGTGTTTACAAATTTCTCGCTAACGGTGCAGTGCTCATAAATTTCACGGGTTTTCGGGAAAAAAAACGATAAATTAGACTCAGTGAAAAGTTGGAATGGCAGAAGAAGTTGATGATAGTGAGTTTTTCCAACAGGATTTCACCACTGCCTCCGAGTGGGAAATTTTCAATGCGCGGCTGGACGAAGTTTTTCATGAGTGGAAGCTCCCATGCACCGAAATCCAGAGGCCCCTCAGGCAGAATGAGCTCTTTGAAATCGACTGGGAGGTGAAAAAGGAGACTATTTTTTTCGCGGATGTCGAGCTCACGGTGACGCAGTACACAGCCAAAATCGAGGACGAGGTCGGGGACTTCCAGGACGTGAAAGTGGCGGAGCAGGGCCAGGCGGTTCAGGCCTACGCCGACTTGATGAACACGAAAAACACCTTTTGCATCTTTGACGAAAAAACTGATAAAATTCACCCCATCGCAAAATGGTACGGGCTTCGGGAATTCGTTGTCATAGAGCCCGTGGGGAGTGGGATTTCTAACGAAAGCCAAATTCGGGTGCTCCTCAGTTCCGCTTGCATCACTGTGGCTGAGGTCAACACCCAGATTCCAGTCTTCGTTCGCGTAATGCACCGAGATCTCCAAGTTTACCTGGGAGTCTGCGAGAGCCCCTCAAACCGCGTTAACCTTGATATTGTCGCCCTTGAGCACACTCCCCCAACGTGCAAGTACCTCTCGGGACTTCTGTCTATGTTCAAAAGGAAGGTGGACCTCCACTATCTCAATCCGGTTACGATTTCTATCCGTTTTACATTCAGCCTCACAGATTTCGGGAATTTATCCTACGCAATGAGGAGCCAAATTCCATTCTCAAACGACATTGAGGAGGGCCTCGACGAAGAATCCCAGGCTGATAGTAAATTTTTTGCACTCCCTTACGGGGTGTCGATGGACCCTGTCGGGGAGTTGATTCTAAACACCACATGGAACGAAATTTCCGAGCATGTCGTCCTAGATTCAGCCACACACTCGGATTTAGATCCAATGCTTTCGCCCAGTTGGTCAGTCCGCGTTAATTTCAAGCAGCAGCCCCTTTACTTCTTATCAGACGCTATTTTGGAGTACGTGAAGCTGGTTGAGGACTTGAGGAATCTCACCAGTTTAGTAGGCAGCAACTACGACTTTGGGAGTTCCCTTAATTTAGAGGTTGGAAACCCTCTTGACATCCTCACTGAGTCGAAGATTCCAAATCTCACCTCGGTCTTGCAAGGGGCCCGAAATTCTGAAGCGAAGAAAAAGAAATCTTACGACGGTCCTGTAAAGGAGGACGAACTCATGCAAATGCTTTACTATCTGTTCCCAGATGCCCAGGAAAACCCTGCGTACCCCTACGAGAATTTGAAGAAAGAAAATGTAAGTTATTTCCGCAAACTATATAAATTTGACCATTTAATATTATTTTTTTTTTCGCAGTTTGACCCCCTACGTATTAAGTCAGCTGCTCCTGATTCGTTGGTGTTTCGTTTGAGCACGCTACTGGCGACTTGCAATTCGTACTTTGCTGGAGTCTCAGCTGTGGCGCATGTTTGGGCTGAATTCACCCAGGAAATGAGGTACCGCGTTGAGAGATGCATTCAGATTCCGGGGTAAGTTTTTCATGCATATTTTCTACTTTTATAACAAAGTTCCAATGCAAGGATTCTTTTTGTAAAATTAATTTGAACTCAATGAAAAAAGGAGGAACGTCGTTTCGCACTATTTAGTACAGTGCGTTGAATTTACAAGGAAAAAAATTTATTAATTATCTGGTTATTTTTGTTCCACCTGCGAAATGAATGAGGTGATAAGTTCACCAAAAACTTTCTTCTGACTAAATCTACATAAATGAAAGTCCAAAATACATCAAAACTTCTTTGTGATGGTCAATGTTTCATGAGAAGGATATTTTAAAACTTAACAAATCTTCAACATTTTTCTCTCAAACATCTAATCATAAAATGAAAATGTTCCATTATTTCACTGTGTTGAAAAGTGAAAAATTCATATCTGGGCTATTTTTGAAACTTGAACTTGAAATTTGTTTTCTGAACAAACTCCGAGAGGCCTTAAAAATAAATGATAATTATAAAAATACAGTAAAATATTTAAACTTTATTTTGTACTATGCTTTGAGTTTTTGCGTCATCACATTTTTTTTTAATAAATTCTCAAAAATGGCCCAAATACGGTTGATTTTTCATTTTTTCCACCCTGAAAACCGCGATGTGCTGGAATATTTTCATTTTCGAATTCGTAATCTAGTTCTATTTTTTTTTAGAAACCAAAATCGCGCGTGTACTAATTTTTTGTTAGAATTTAATACTGATGAATTTTCAAAATTAGAAATCGAATTAAAAATTCCGAGCCAAAAAAAAACCTTTATTGATATTCAACAAAATTTTTTATGAACAAAATGGGAATTGAATTTTTGGAACTGGGCACTGAATTTGAAACCAGGGACCCCAAAAAAACGCACGTAGCAATTTTCAATACAAATACCAAAATAATTATTATATTGTGTCCTCTACTCCTTGTTTACAATAACATTTCTATTAGAATCCTCCCTTTTAGAAGACAGTTAAAAAGGAAAAATAATTCAAAATCAGGTTTTTTAATAAATTTACAGTAAATACAAATGTTTCGTTTTAAATTTTAGATGCGTAGACCATTGTTTTTTCAATGAATTCTCGAAAAAAATGAACGGTCGCGATAGTTATCTAAAATCGCTGATTGTTTTAAAAATGCATTACATTGAAAATGTATAAAATATAACATATATTTCCTAAAAGCCTTAAGTTTTAAAAATGTTGCTATAGATTGGTAATAGTTATAAAATTAATATTTTTGAAGTTGGCAATGTTATCGTAATTCGTACTCTAAATAAAACCTTTAGCTGCATTTAAATAAAAGATGCTTCTGATCGACTTTTCGATTGCAGCGAATGCAATAACCAAAAATAATATTTACTTACCTGACGAATATGCTGAAATTTCCTCCTAACAAAAGTCCCGCAGAAAAGGGCAAATAATTGTGCCCCACTGGGAGCATACACATCACTGGGTAAATCATTTATTCAACAATTTTTTTTATTTACACGATAAAGTACTTCTCCTAAGGCAGTTAGTATCATTAATAATTTTGTTAGAAATTTCTGTGCTACGCTAATAAGTTGCAAGTTCTCCGCTAGTGTAAATAATTTTATATGAAACAATGTTACCCTACACACGATAATAATTTGGTTTTCTATTATTACACAAATATCTACGGCTATTTGATCCCCATGATGATCTTACGAACTACATGACCATTCATACAGCTTTCCTCTTAAAGTCTAGCTACAATTTGTTCGATACTTAGACTAAAATTTTATCCTACTGCCTATAAACTACGATTTTCGTTAACTATCAACTGTGTTCTTTTTTGGTGCAAAGAGTCGTTGAGCGGTCATACCTGCGCCAGGGAACTGCAAATGTTGTCGTAGTTGGTTTTTGGGGAAATAAATAGTAAGTTTTAGTTAACTTAAGATAACATTTGCAACTCGCGGAAGAGGTATGACTGCCCCCCTTTGTACCAATTAATAAATTTTACTCGTTTGTGTAAAAAATATGACTATAAAACGAAACCGAAACGAAATTTCCCTAATTCTAGTAGTGCGAGAGTATGCTGTGAGTAAGCACTCCTATCACACTGGTGTGGTCTTAAGTTCTAAATCTTAAGTTCTAATAAACGAGGAGCTCCGAATGGGTCTTAAGGACACCGTCAGCTCCTCTAAGTACGAATGTGCGCCGTATCTTTTTATCTTGCTGTCTAATAATCACTGAACAGCGGGGAGTCGGACCAACTTTTTCACTTTTGTGTCCAATTTAGAGGATGACAATGGATAGGTGTCCGGAGAGGATGAGGCTTCTTCTCATTAATATTTATCAGACTGGCTTCCCTTTTTTTTTTTGTTATGGGACTCTTTATGATATTTTTTTCCCGTAGATTTCCGCTGATATTCACCAAGGCTCATGTGTGTCCCGTTTGGGTCCTTTTGCTTCGTCCTGTAATGAGTCTTAATGGACGTGGTTATTTTCGTTTAGAAACTTTTCACCCCACTGAAACCCTTAAAAGTTTTCATTTTGTCCTTCTGCTTTATGATTTTTACGTGTGAAATTTTCTTCTGGCCGAAATGGGATTGTGGAAAAAAAGTAGGCAATTTATTCCCGCAACTGTCCCTTAAAGGATAGTTTTAAATTCTTACTTTTGTAATATTTTTATCTTATTCTACTTTTAACGTTTCTTTTGAGTTCCCCTTTTACTGCTAACTACAATGAAAATTTAGAGCACTAGCAGAGGTAATTGCACTTAAATTTGAACCAATTAAATTTAGTACGTTGATTTTATGTTATTACTGAAACTTATAAAAGATGTCACATATTTGTAGCAAAACATATTTGATTTTAATTTGATTTTTTCTAAATTTGGAGAACCTTTGCGACGCAATGTTTATTGTAGTGTATTAGAAAAAAATAATTTTTTGTTATTACATCGAAGGCTGCAAAAAGGAGAATTCAAAAGAAACGTTTATGATTAATTATCCTAATGCGTATAGAAACCAAAAGTGTGTTCGTGTATAATATTTATATAATATTTAGGTCTATAGTACAAATTACAGGCTACAACTGCAATATTTTATAAAAAATCGTCAACATGCACAAATTTGTTAACTTGATTAGCACCTAAAAACGCGTTAACTATCGGCCGCTGGAAATTTATTTTAAATATAATTCCCTGCAGCCCTACGTCGAATTACAAATTGCTGTAGACATTGACTTCCTCTACGGTCGAACAAAATAACGCCTAATTTGATATGTTCTTACACAATAACTAGTGCGATTTCTACGTACTAAACCTAGATGTAGCTGTCGTTAAATTCGTTAAGACAGTTCTCAATGTGTTCGTTAATGTTTAGTTGGCTTAAATTATCATAAGTCGATTTGTAGCTATTTATCAATTCCAGCTCAAAGCATTGCATTGACCTGTGATGGTAGATTTCCCGTCGGTGATGCGCCTCAGCCCCAGCCTCTTCACTGCCATCGATTGGTCCCTGAGGGCCGGGGCTGATGGCATTTTGTCAGAAAACCTCATCAAGGTTCAGTACAACGTCGAAGTATCAAGAAATGATGAGCCGTCCTCATAATGGCACCAATCCGTTGCGGGTTGTCGCATTTCTCGCCATGTAGATGTCCATGTCGTGATCAGTCCAATTGTCGGATGTGTCGCAGTAATTGTTCAAGGTGTGAGTCGATCCGGCCGTCGAGTACCTGGCCAACACGGAAGACAATTAAAAAATTGATATAAGCTCGCAAAAGGCAATTTTAGCAAATGCGGTGCTTTCGATCGAAAGTGATCGTGAAAAGGAAAATTACTTTCTATAAGGGAGCAAATAGCCGTAGGATTGGATGCGCTTGCACCGCGCAACGATCCCGAGCACCGTTCTACTTACCGACTTCCTGGTCGATGGTTATGAATGTGCGTTCCGTTCAGGTGATCGCGGGATCTGGACCGCGGTCTCGATCGCCGTGTGCTCGATGCGATGCTCGTCGGGCCGTGTATCGACCCCGCGTACGAGGCACGCGACATGCGCTCCGATCCGGCGGTCAGCGACTGACGCGACTGCCGAAGTTCTGGCCGCGAATTGACTAAATTTGTGGGAAATGCTGTCCCCAAGTAACCGCGATGGGAGTTGTTTGAGAAACTATGCTGCGACTGGCCGTCTGCTATCGATCTGAATATAAAACATAAGGAAATTAATTGAGAAGTGAAGAAATTTAAATCAACAACGAACAAGATCGGTTTTGTATACAGAAAAAGTCAAAAAATGTATTGGCTGCAGTTATTATTATTATTTAGTAAGTAAAAGCTTAAAATATTTTGAAATTTACCTTATACAATTCAGCATAGTAATCTAAGATTTTCGAATCAACTGACTCTGTTATAATTTTGCATCTGAAGCAGTTTGCGAAAATTCTGAGTTTTATGAGAGTGCAACCAATCCCACATAATATACATAGGTACATATGCATATTTTATTTTGAATATTTGTTTTAAAAAAATCGATGTTATGAAGTGATCTTCTATGCCCAAAACTCCAACAATCTTCTTATAAACGAAACGGTAGCTTGTTTATTATAATGTAACATCATTTTATTTTAGACTTTAAACTTTGTTCAGAGAAGGTCTTTTGCAAACTATAAAAGAAGACGACGATTTTCAAAATATGACTCTGGACACAAAAATTGTAGAGAGACTGCATGTTTAAGGAATTGAAACATTTCTTATAAGTTGAGACTGTAATTAAATCAAAATTAAAAACTTGATGAATATGAAAATGAGATCAATCTCTAAATTAGAGTTCGGTTTTATTTTATACCCATACATTTTAGTTTCACAGTTTCAGAGTCAAGAAAAGTTTTTAAATCTTTGCTTGAGAGGGCGAGAAAAATTATACAACATTTTCTTCTCTTTGAATTTCTGAAATAAAACAACCTTTTTAAATTGGGAAAGCAAACTAGAAATTTTCCAAACACTCGATATTAGTAGTGTAAAAATAAGTTTTATTTTACTTATTTAAGTTTTTTATGAGATTTTTCTCCTAATTAATGAATAAATAAATATATAGAATACTGAGGCTCATTAAAAAGCCTTTTATCGATGATTCCGTTCAGAGTCAACCGTGCATGATAATTGAACATGAACAAATTAGTATTTCTGATTTTCGAAAATCAATTATGTTGAGTTCAGACAAACTCTATTTTATGGTAAATTATAAGCACGTGCCTTTATACCGCCATTAAAACCCTTAAGCTTAACAAAACCATAAAACATTCCAAAATGGTACTTACCGCGCCTTCCCGACTTTGCCCATTGCTGAAAAATGGGATGCGTGGCTCCGTAAATCGTCTTGGTTATCCAGTGGATAAATTCTGGGTCGTGGAATCGATCTTCCACTGTACGCCGAAACCTGGTCCCAGTCCTGGAAGAAATCAAACAAAAGGGGAATTTAATGCATGTTAAGCGATCATTGTGGCTCCACCTCGGCGGGAACAATAAAAAGAATTGCACGGTTTGTCTGGAACATTTAAAAAATTGAGAAGGTAAACAACAGATCCACTCAAGTTGGCGGAATAAAATCCAGAGAACAAACGAGAGCTCTTCTCTGGTTGAGGAACGTTTTTGGGGCTTAATAATTAAAATGCACATTTACAGAGCCCGGGAATTAGCGCCTTGTCCACGGAGTCGCAAAATAATAAAACGGAATTTAAAAGAAATCGTGTGGAGAGCGCTCGGAGCCCCAAGGAAAAATTGTTAAGGCAAATACGAAAAAAATTCAGCCTGTGCTGGTGTAAAGAGGAAAAATGAATTTTTAACGATTTTTTCCTTTATCGTCCTTAATGCTGTTACGTATTTTTTTCACTGGGAAGCACATGGCGCGTAATTGCCAATAAACTTATTGTTTCTGAGGGAGTGCACAGACTCATCTTAAAGAAGCTCCTCTAGAAACATTCAAATTATCGGGTTCCTTTTAAGGGGGCACCAAGAGCTAAGGGCAGTGTAAATGTTGTTACGTGTCCTCGACTTGTTCTCAACTTTTTCCTAGGTTTTTGCTTGCTTTCCTCTGGGTTACTTCGCCGAGGAATGGAGCAATAAGCCGTGAGTGATTCAATTACGAGCATATGCAGGATCCAGAGTTAGCTAGCTAGACTTTAAGACTTTGTGCAAATAAGTGAAAAAAGGGATTTAGTGAATTACATTCTTTTGAGAGATGTTGAATTTGTACTTTTTAAGACTTTCATGCAAATAATTTAAGAGTTTTTTTTTTTTTTTTTAAAGGAAGTCGAAGAATATTTCGTAACAACCTCTGCGCGACTGTTTGTTGAGAGTTATTTTTAAATTTCTTTGCAAATAAAATTTACTTCACAACTGTTGACTTATTTGATTAAGGAAATATTGTTTTTTATTTTCCTCTATTTGAATTTTTAATCATCCAAACATACACTTATGAATTTTAAATTGGAAGGAGGATTCTAGGTTAACATAAAATACTTTTTATGTTTGCTGCCAATAATTCGGCAAAAAAAAAAAAAAATTATAAGTAACAAATTAAATTAAAAATATGTGAAAGTACCTATGTATATGTATAAGGTGAATCAAGTGAAGTGTATTGATTTAGTTTATTTTCATTTTATTTTATCGATTCAATTTTCCAATGAGAGAACTAAAAGCAAAGGAAGCTAAATGCAATTTAAAATTGTTTGATCAGTTTTAAGCCTGCGTAAAGTTTTAATTGGATGTGATAACAACGTTGTAAAGTGTGATAGTACCTCTTTATAAAACCATTTTGAGTATGCTTAATTGAATTTTGCAAAATCTCATTTAAATATCCTTGAAAAGGTATACACTCGCGATTCGTGAAGAAGTCTTAATCAAAATTAGGTACATTTTAAAGCTGTTATTTATTTTTATTTTCTTCTAAATATTTTAATGAGGTATTCTGGTAATTACGCATGAAAAAACATGAAAAAATTGTAATAATGACGCGTTTTTGGAAATTTAAGTAATATTTTTGTCATCTGTATCGAAAAAAAATACAAACTAAATTTGTATCTTTTCGATAAATATAAAATATATGGGAACTTATATTTCTAATTCAGCTTCAAGTACCTGATTTAAAAGTTTCCGAAAAGTCTGATTTAATTCAATCTAAAAAGTCCACTATCGCTTAGGTGCAAGGTAGATTTGACCATAATATTATACGACAAACCATAAAAAACTCACCTTGTGATTGTTAAAAGCAGATAATGTGGCAATTGATCCAAGTGGTCCGGGGCTTCCGTTCGGTCCGCAACAATTGACTGGAAGTCCACCGATTGGCAGAGGACTCTTCTGCTGTGAATTGAGTGTCTGAAGCTTCCTCGAGCGCCTTTGGGGGGGAAGTGAAAGAATGAGAAAAAAAGATACATAAAAATCTTGAACTCAATAAATTGAATTGGAATTGACCAATTGAAGAAATCTATCACCTGCTGGCGGCAATAAACACGATCACAGCAACTATAATCGTTCCACAGATGGCAGCACTTGCAGCAATAGTAATTTTGTCCATGTTCGAGGTTTGTGATGACACCGTCCGGACTTCCCGGCACTGGGAGTGCGGGACAGTTTCCGGGGTTACGTTCAGCTCCTCCAGGGATATCACACAGACAATGATGCACTCCTGCGAAGGCACGTTTTTAATTTTGAATTCCCTTTCGCTAGCTTCGAGCGGAGGTCCCTGCTTGAAGCTCTTCTCCCCGAACAGCCGATAGACGACCCGGAATCCCAATATGTTGGCGGTGTCGGAGTCCCATTGAATTATCACCGAGCTGTCCTGCCGGAATGCATTTTTCACTTGCACCTCATTGGCGTCATCTATGCGGGTGCCCCGCTGCGGCGGGAACCCCAGGACCAGGGGCGGCCGCTGCTGCTTGTGGGGGGAGCTGCTCTGCCGCCAGTTCGGTTGGTTTTTACCAATTGGCACTGAGCCAGATTGATGATGTCCTGTTGGCTTCACCTGCGAAAATTACCGGGCCAGAGCGTGAAAAACGGATACAAATGCTTAGCCTGACTGCAGACCATAAGTTCCCGAGGGATAACGAACTTACCGGAACGGCTGACGTGGAGGACGGGGCGGGGGTGGTCGTTGGTGATGGGACCGCACTTGTGGAAACACTTGATGAAGTCGAATCTGTGACGATTGTGAATATTGTCGCTTTTGAAGTTGTTGCTGGAGTCGTTGTAGTTGTTGTTGTCGTCGTCGTCGCTGTTGTTGTTGTCGGAGTTGTTGAAGTTGTGGTCCTTGTCGTAGAGGTGGATTGGGTTGTTTTCGGCAACAGGGAATCCACAACTCCTACTGGCCCAGTAAGGTCCACTTCTGACTCAGGGCAAGTCAGCTCCTCTGGCTGAATCGAGTAGAATCCTCGATCACGAAATCTGTTCGGCGATCCACAGAATTGGGGATTACGCTCCCGCGATGTTACCTTTTAACAGATTTTCATTCCCAAATTTTAGCAGTTGTATTAAGTAAAATGATTTATAAATAAATATTCACTAATACTTTATTTTCTAGTAATTCCTTTAAATTTAAGCTTCTAAGGGCGATTCTATTAAAATGAATTTGATTGCAAGAAATCAAATATGTATATACATTTTAAAGTTCCGCCTTTTCGAGTAGTCTATTTTTTCAAAAGTTGATCATATTAGAAACATTTTTAAAAGAAAATAACTAAAATAAACGACACGGCTTTTCATGATCCTCTGCCTTGTTTTATTTTATTTTCACAAAGAGTTAAACATCTGATCATTATAATAATGTCAGTAAATTTGTAATTGAAGGTAAAAATATTAAACGTTGCCTTTTGAAAATGATCCTTTATTTCCGATTTCATATCAGATTTTATTTTAATTTAAAAGTATAGAAAAGTGTTTACACTAAGTAACTATTAATCAAAGTTTGAATAATCACAAGAAAATTTTTTAGACATCATTGAATTTCTCAAAAATTAAGAGATCATACATATTTTGAATTATTAAGATATAGAAATAAGACTTTTGTGTGTCATTTAAACTTTTCAAATTTGCAGAACAGACGATAACTATTTAAATTTTTGTACAATACATTTTAACTTTTATCCTTTTGATGTATGGAACTTCAAAAATAAAAGTCAGATTCATTTTTACTCACCTGTAAATCTCCATTGCGAATCCACTCTGCTACCCATTTCAATTTACAGTCACAGTGTAAAAATCTGCCACCAAGAGACAGTCCACGAAGGGTTCGGTTAAGGTGACTTAGTGCCTTTTCGGGTACTGTTGGCAGAGGGTTCCCGTCCAGTGCAAGGAGAGTTATACTCGGGTTGCCGCGGAAGGCCACTTCTGGCAGTGCCGTGAGCAAATTAAAACCTATGTCCAAGACTCGTAACTCCTTGAGGGAGTGAATAGCACCAACTGGAAATTCTGCTAGCAAGTTGTTCAGGAGACTTAGGGAACTAAGGGATTTTCGAATGCCGGAAAAGGCTGCCTCTCCTAAAGTTTGAATTAAATTTCTCTCCAAATTTAACGCAGTTAGCGAATCTAAATTTTCAAATGTTCGCACACCACCACTGCCTGGTAGTTCTTTTATACCATTTTGAGATAAGTCTAAAAATGCTAACGCCTTCAAGCCTCGCACACATTCAGGTACCCTCTTTTGTCGGGTTCCTTTCAAATTTAAATTTTTCAAACTTTTTTCCAATCCTTTGAAGGCACCTGCTGCAAGGGTGACGTTGTTGTCGTTCAATTTCAACGTTGACAACTTATCAAGTCCATTAAAAGCGCTGTCCGGCACGTTATTAATTCGATTCTTTGAAAGATCTAGTAAATTTAAAATACTCAATACTCTCAAGGCCCTGGCGGGCACCTCATCTAGTAAATTATCCTGCAAATTCAAATTCCTCAAAAACGTTTGTTGTCCTATAAAGGAGTTATCCTCGATTTTCTTAATCTTACAACTACTCAACTGAACATTGTGCAGGCGAAGATTCACAAAAATTTCATCTTCTAATTTATCGATTGTCGAATTGTTCACATAGAGTAAATCGATTGGTTTATTCTTTGCGAATTTGTTTAAGGCATCTATGAGAAGTGGAAAGTCAACCTAGAGTTTTTGATAAAATTAGATTTAAGATAAATAATTAATATGGGTCTAGGTTTACCTGATCGCACTGTACGGACAGTTCATGTCCCAAGTTGTAGGCACATATGCAAGACGTTTGCAGGTCAGGGACATCACGCTGCCAGGGGCATTGGCCTAAAGTTGTATTTGCTGTGACTAGAAGTGTGGCCAGCGGAAACCATAAGTTGGTATAACTTCTGTACGGCTGCATATTTTCGGTGTCCCTTCTCGTTTTCATTATAACGCTGTGGGGGGTTGCATTTACTGAAATTTAAAATAAAATAATTAAGAGTTAATGAGATTTTTATATAGTAGTTCGGTAGGAACAGTGATCATATTTTAGCATATAAAATGACTTAAAAATTCAAAATTCATTTCATTTCATTTTTATATTAGATCTCTTTCTGTTAATAAGCGTTTTGTTGACAAGCACGCTTACGTACTTGCAATTAATTCAAGTGAGAATTTATAATTTATAAGAATATAAGGAATTTGTTGATTTTTGAATTTTGTTATATTATTATTTGTACCTAATGGCAATACTATTGTGCATTTTATATGACTAAGTTTTTAGGGTTTTCTATAACTATCATATTGTATTGAAATTAGATTGCAATTTATATCAAAATATTTGTTTGGAAGGACATTCTGACATTCTGCGGGATTATCTTAAGATATTCAAAGATTATAACATATTTTTAGATGAAAATGAAAAAATAGTAGTCGTTTTTAAGATATTAGTTAGTGATAAAAATTATCATGTCAAGACTTTTCTTATCGTTAAATTTTTAGAATACAAATCTGAAATGAATATCAGAAAAATGTAGGTATGCAATTTACTTGAATATCTAAAAATCATTAAGTTTTAAAAAGCCATGATGACATAGACCACTTGCGAGTACTTTCAACACTTTACTTGCAACATGACCTAAAAAGAGGAATTCGGGGGCAATCTACCATAGAACGAATTCCCATACCCTTTCATGAGCTTAGCCAATTTAGTTCTAGCCTATGCATGCACTATCCGAATAAATGGAGCAATAAAGCTCCAGGTGATATAAGCGAATTATTAATGGAACGTCCTTTTTAAGCACTTGTTTACCAAATTTCCCATTTCTCTCCGAAAAAACCGCAGCCCCATCACCTGAGGTGCATGTTCCAGCAAGTTGGAGTGACTCACTTCGATGCATAGGGTATAAAAATAAAAATTCCGTGACTCCCTCGTCTAAGTGAAATACCTTTCTGTGTATGCTCCAGATGGGCCACCAGAACATCGCCGGCGGGTGTGGTGTGGCCGCAGCTTTAAAGGAACCTGTCCGGGTCCCTATAAAGCGAAAAACAGCGCTCACCAGTTCCAACTCCCTCAGAGGCTCCATGGACATGCATTTTCACATGAAAATTTCATCCATTTTTGCAGAGAGTGTATTTGGACACTTTTTCCGCTTGTGTATCAAGTGGAGCCTTGATGGGGACTTATTGTTGGAATGGCATCCAGGCACGGGTTCGCAAGGAGCATCCCGAGCAATTTACGAGCGCATATTGTTATGATAAGAGGAACTATTTGTCCTTCTTTGGGGAAAAGAATTCACGTCGGTTTGAAAGCGAATTTGTGTGCTAATGCTTCTTGGGACGAGCGTTTCTAGCATGGCGAACACTTTCTTCCAGTCCTTGGTGCTGAATCTAAAATGCTTTTTAGAAGATTTAAGAGATCGTGCTGTATTTATGCGGAACTTCATGAATATCTGAAGATATTGTGCATCTGAAATAAATTGTATAGGGTGGTTGAATTAGCCCCATTTCATTCATCCAACGTTCAAGTGATACTAGAAGTCCAACATAAAGCGTGAACCAAACCTCATCGTGAAATTTTGGTTTTCATTGGCGATAACCACTCGAACCCACTTACCCCTCGGGCAAGAGGAAAAGTTCAACCAGACACTTGAAACTGATTCCATGAGCTAATTAAGCTTGAATACATAGGACTACTTCGTCGATTCTCATCTTTTCAGTCAATCACGTCTCTACTGATTTATCGGAGAGTCCCAATCCGATTCAATTTTCATAGACCGGACGAGGTATTCGCCTGCTACCCCTTTATACATCTGGTCTACCACATTTCGAATTCTTGCTCCACTAGCTCTTCTTGGAGTTCTTCAAGTGGAGCATATGTGGAACCATTAGATAATCGTAAGGTATCAAAGTCAATAACGAGGCTTGGACTGACTACAGAGATATTGAATTGAAAATGAAAGGATTTCGAGATGTACGGACTACATCTACATCTAGCAATCGAATTTGCGGAAAAAAAAAAATACTCGATTCCAGGATTCCAACACTCCTGGACATGGTATGGTGCAGCAACAGTTGGTCTGAATTTTTATAAGAGGAATTTATAAAGCAATCGCGTGTGCTGAGAATAAATAAACAGGAACACGCTCAAGCCAAGGAATTTTGTCCGTTTTATAAAACTAAATTTCATCTTAGTCGTCACGTAAAACTCAACCCTTTTTTCTTTCTCAATCTCCAAACAATTGCTGTTTGCATGACTGCTCGTATTATTTCACCCACACTTCGTTTCCCCGAAATCTCTTCTCACATGCAAACAAATTTCTTCACCGAAAACAACTTCCGAACTGCGGATAGGGATGGATGCTAGAGAATGCACGAAAAAGAAAAGAAGCACTTTAGAATAAGAAAAGATTGTCACCCAGCCTGGAAAAACAACGGTAGCGGAAAAGTCTGTCCCCGGCGAGAAAAATAAATGTGAACTCGAAGGAAAATTCTATTAAATTTCCAGGACAATGCAATTTCTGCAGCAACATCTTACAAAGGAAAGTCTCCGGCATGAGCGCCTGAGAAGATTTTATCCATCTGCCAATTTGTTTGCCATCGCCAAGGGCTCCGGTGTCCTTCGAGTGTAAAAAATTACGAAATTTCAGCATCGAAAAGGATTAATGCCCCGTCTGAGATTGCGGAAAGAAATCACTTTTCATGATAAATTGCCGGGAAGCACTCGATTTTGAAGGATGGGTTCCTGTTGTGGAAACGTACCTATACTCTTCCGAATTACCTTTTCTGCAGGAAGATATATTGCACTTTGAAATCTGAGAAGTTCCGCCCCTAGGAGCTTAACCTACTCTAAGCCCTATATAAATTTATAGAAACAAATTCATAGAGTAATATTTTATGATGCAATACCTTCCACAATACTCCTTATGAGGATTTCTACGTTTATCGAAAAATTTATTCTCAAAGTTTTACCAGATTTTAAGTGGTGCACATAAACTTCTGTACTTTAAAAGATTCTATATTGATCTCTTGAGATCTAGGTAAGTACCTAATAAACTCGTAATGACTATTTTATTGGAATTTTCCGTCTCATATGAGTTTCAAGTCAGTAAAAGATTCAAGGAATAACCCTCCATCTTAGTGGATTACATCAAGAGCCCGGTCATTTTGAGTTGTCTTCTTTCTTAAAATTTAAATTTAAACTATCCAAATTAAGTCGAACTAGCCTTTAATATTGCCTCTTTGATTTTTAACTTTTAACCAGAAACCACATCATTTAGCCCCATGTGCACGAAATTTAAATTTTTTGGGCATATTTTTTATTGTTTAAATTATTTTGTAAAATTTTTGCGGAATAATTTCTATTTGGTTAATTTCCAGAGGATTTTGTCTTTTGCTTTACTAAGTTGTTTGGAATCAAGTTATGTAATAACGATTTTATTTATTCAATTCTGTTATCTCTTCATCCCTATTACGTACTATAATTATAATAAAAACTAAATGTACTGAAATTTTGTTTTGACAAAAATGAAAAATTTGAAAAGTTCAAAATAATTTTTGAAAATTTAGGATTGGTAAATTCCTAAAAGTTAATTTTGAAAGGATTAAAATTAAAATCAGCTTTTAAACAAACTACGAATGATTGTTTTCGAATAAGTGGTTTTATAGCAACGATAACACCAAGTTTTGTTTGTGTAACAGCACAAAGGATAAATTAAATAGTATTTTTTTGGATTAATTTACTTTGCTGTTTCTCTCGACAGTTCAAACTTCCGTTTAAATTTTACTTTCTATGATGCTTGGTTAAAAGACTTTAAAAAAATATATCAAAAACGGATTTACTCACTTCTTGATCCCAGTGTATTAGGCTACACATGTCTAAATAAGTAATTTAAAGTTTTGACAGTTTTGCTTTTAAAAGAATCCTTTTCTGTTTTGATAATATCAAATATTTTTACACTTGTATTAAAAATAATTTTCTTTCCAAAATAAATACACGACTCTACTTTTGTTATTAAATTACTATGCATATGTGCAATAACTAGTACTAAAGATAATTGTTAAAGAGATATTATCATTAAAAAATATGCTAATATATAGTAAAAGTACAGGGTTCCGTAGATTTATTTAGTGCTAGTTTTGCTAGAGTGTTCGTTATAATTTTCATTGGAAGTACTAACTAAAGGATCCATTTAGGAATTTAGTCAAATTTGTATTTTGCATCGACAGTTTAAAAATTAAAGAGGGGTCGTTTTGATAATAACTTTGAGAGTAAAAAATTCGTTTAGAAGTTAGAGACCTGTGACACACAGTCAGACGGACAAACATCGTTGGCACTGGATAGGGAACCCTAAAAAAAACTATTGCATTGAAAAATATATTAAATATTTTGAAAGGTGTTTATTTTATAAAAAGTTATGAAAGTCGTTATTTAAAATTCCTATGCACTAGGTCTCCAATAAAGATCTAATTTATTTTTGATATAAAACTGTTCAAAAAGGAACATATTAAATATCAAGTTTTATTTTCTATTTTATTTTATCGCATGAATTGCTTATTGAAAGTAAGCCCGAGCTAAATTGACTTGAATTTAACAACATCCTGCAGTACTTATTTCCTTCTTGTCACGGCTCTTGACCTTTTAACACTTTTTTTTCCATTCCTTTCCTTAATTGGCTGACTGTATCTTGACTACGATGACTGCTTCCTCCGGATTTTCCGTTTTAGTATATAAAAAAATTCTGTTGCCGCCCCATTCGAGTCCTAAACATGAGTTTTCATAAATTAAATAAATTCCGGGAGGGGCCACTTAAACACGGATGAGGAGCACCCAAAAGACGTTTCCCAACCAATCGAGTTACGATGTAATCTTCCCTTTTCCTGCAGGAGAACGTCAGGTTGCTGCCGGCAAAGCACCGATTTGTACATCCTGAAGTGCGACATAAATCAGGAAATTGAACTCGAGGGTGATTAACCCATTTCACTGTACCTCTCTGAAGAAGACGTCTTCGAGTCGAGTTGAAGAAGTCTCACCTTCTTCTTTTTTTCTTTTTTTTTTCTGCTGTACCGGTGTGACATCTTGTTCACGTGGAGGACCAAGAAAGATCTACTTATAGTTGGGTGCGATGCAGAGTCACACAGATAGAAAATAAGTAGATGGGTGAAGGTTGCCAAGACACGGTGCATTGCTCTAATTCTGCGAGCAAACAGCACAAGAAGTCCTCATTTCTTATCACTTGTGCCGTTAAGATTGGAGCCATCTATCTAGTGGAGCAAGATGCTTAGAAGTCGCCACCTCGCTAGACCCGTTTCAAGATATGCCGCCAAAAGGCTAGTTGGGCTGATTCCGAACTGGAGCCAGGTTACGGCGAGTGATAGTGCAGTTGCAGGTGCCTACGAGGCGCAAAGGTGAATTTTATGGTATCATGGCCACCACCTGATTCACTTACGGATCTCAATAGGTATAAAATCCTGTTCGCCGGAGTCCCGTGACTCCGTTTTTATATAACAGTCTGACAGACCCGGTTTGGGGCCGACACTGTCCAACTATATCCAACAATTGTCCACGACAAAGTTGGATAGTGGTTCAAACGCCATTGATGCAATTGATTGGCCCAAACCAGTCCCTGAGACCGACGGTAGCACATCGCAGTTATAGAGGAGCTGCATTTTCATTTGTTCAATCGATCAAAGATTTATCCGTCTATCGTAACTCTCAGGTCGTTGGCTCGTCGATTAAGATTAAGATGTGGAAAAGAACAGTTCCCCTAATAGTTGTAAGACGCATTCGATGCTATTCAATCCGACACGGCTAATTGGAAACGGCCGTTGTGAAAGGAGCACACAATTTTGCCTTAAAGGTCAGAGAATTTTGCTTGGGGCAATTTTGCGGAATTAATTGCAATTGAACGTCGGTAGGTTGGGTGATGTAAATTTAGCAAGATAGCCATGAATATCATGGAACCTATGTATGCTACCTTTATCATTTTAAACAGCAGTTCTAATTTGATTCGGTTAGTGTTATATGCTGCTAATTGCAATGGACTAAAGACGAGAATAATAACGAGCTGCTTTAGTTGATTCTATCCGTAAATAATTCCAGAGATACGTTGTGGCTGGAACAATGCGAATTTGAAATATTTTAACAACCTTGCAAGGTACGCGCAACAAAATTCATTCAAGGGTGAATAATTACAAATTAAATGCGGTAATCCTTCATGATTCGTTACAGTCTGTTTTTTTAAAAATAAAATGCCTTGTTATGATAAAATAATATGTACTTCATACAAATTGCAATTAGTAAGAGACTTTCACTCACTTTTTTTTTTTAAATTTTAGGAAAAAGTCGAACTTAATTAAAAAATTTAATTATTTAGTCATCCACCTCACAATATAGCTTTTGTGAGTAAGGCATTTTTATTAGTTCAAACTACTGTAAATAAATGATAAAACTGAGTTCGATAAAAATTCAATTTTTCTATTTCATATAAAATTTATATTCAGTAGGTACCTATCCAATTATGGTCCACATAAAAAAATTCTCCAATTTAAATATATCGATTCATATACATTGCGATAAAAGCAATTAAGTCCTTTTTAAGAGAATATATTTCTCTGCAGCCAATTAGTAAAATTTTATGATTTTGTTTTTAATACACTAAAACAATTGACTTAAAAAAAGTAGGAATAGTTGCCGCACCTTTTTAATTATTTGTGATATGCTTTCTTAAAATTTAATATATGTTTTTAATGAACCAAATTTAGGCATTTTTGTATGGGCTTTCAAACAAGTGGCAAATTATTTTATGTTTATAACATTTTTTTCGTAGATTATGAATCCATAAATAAAAATGTTCAATCAGCTTCTGTTTTTGAGGAAAATAAAATATAAAATACAGGTGACCGCACTTTGGCCACTTTTGAAAAATTAATGATCTTTTGTCTATTTTTCTCGAAAATGGGTGCTGGTTGAGCATTTTCATTAATTAATTCGTACTTGGACAAAATTTTATAATAATTTGTTTTTTTATTATTTCTTGTTCAATAATTATATTTTTTTTTATTATTTCTTGTTCAACTATAGTATTTTTAATATATACCATACAAGAAGTAAAAACAACTTAAAATTCAAAAGTCGAGTTTCAAATCAGAGCGTTTTCGTTAATGGAATCTAAAGGTATCAATTTAAATACGATTCAGTTTCGAAATAAATTTGGTCGTTTCTACTTGAATTCATCTTTACATTGAAATTTTTTTAAACTTGAACTTTCTTTAAATTAATTTTTTTTTAAAATCAACTTCAATTCGAAATTGATAATAATTAACCAGTTTAATTAATTATCCACGCTAACTAGTCAATCAGATTCAGAAAGTAAAAGAGAAGACAAAATAATGTTGCGTCACCTGAAAGATCCCAACAAAAAATTGAAATTTGTCTATTTTCTAAAGTCATCTTCGTTAAGGAAATTGTAATTGCTGATAAAATCAAATTATGGCATTTAATTACCTGTTAAAGGGTTATGCAACTACACAGTCCGCCCTCCTTTAATTAATTCCCATGAAAACATTTCCCTGTTTCTGTTCCAGTAGACTTTGAACCAGGCATTTCCTTATAAAATTACTCTTTCCTTTCAAGTTACCTGTTCTTGTCTGGGACATAGTTGCTAAAAATTTTAAATCACAGCAACTTTCCTAATTCGACACATGAGCCGACTACCTAACTGACTAAAAATCTTAAGTTTAGATTCGTGAAACACCGCTTAAATAACCTCAGGCTTCGCCAATTATGTGAACCCAGGTGAAAGAAAGGTGTCCACCGGCGATTATGTTTTTTTATATCTAACTATTGGGGTTAAGTGATAAGTGGGATTAAGATTTTTATAAATTCATAAAATAATAAAAAAAGGTATATCCACCGACCAGGTGCTTTAGTAACTGACTTCGGTTACAGCGCACCAAAGAATTTGCTTGTTGCAACACAAAATGTGGGTACGGCACCTTTGGCACAGTCAAGAATTTAATTTTTCTGCGGAAAATCTGAAATATCTAAGGCCAGTCGAAAAACTATATCCAATTAAGGCTAGTCCGCGTGTGGCCTTTCGAATTGGTTCACATGAAGATTTGATGAAATATTTATAAAAAAAAAAAGTGAAGTAGCAGTGAGTCTGCATGAACGTTTACTTTCGTTACAAATCGATTATGGAAATTTCGCTGCAACGGATGGTGCCGTGTGGAAAATGCATTTCTTTGGAGCATAATGGACCAAATATCTTTTGCTTCTCAGCGGACCATAGCTGATACCAATTGGTACCCACTCAATTTTGAAAGCCGAGTTATAGGGGAAAATTATTTTATTAAGAAAAAGCTTTCTCTAAAGAAGATTCGAGTTATTGGCAATTGTAATCAATAGTGGAATTTATAGCTCTGACCGAAGAATCACTTGACTTTTATCTACAGTCGAATGGAATCTTCTTGGACTTTTATAGTTTTGAGTACCCCCATTCGAGTTGAAAAATTGGGTGGGTGAATTAAAAAAGTTTTTTCCCGAATTAAGGGAGAAGTTTTAAATAATTCTTCGAAAGTAGTGGCTATTCCCTGACCACCTGCAGGAGCACAGTTTGCTCCTTCAAGCAGAATAATTTCTTTCTGAAAAAAAAAATAATTTTTTTTCTTAACGATAGGTAAGAGATACGAAGAAATGGATAAACGCTCAACTGAATCGCTTACTTTCCTTCAAACTTAAAGATTTTTTTCTTATAAGATGATTTCCACTGGGTCTTAGACTCGCATCTTTGTGCTTTCCCGTGAAATAAGATGTAACTACGGTTAAGACAATCGCGGGAAAAAAAATTCAAATTATGTGAATCTTGCGAAAGTATGATTACTCATTGGAGGATATAATCTTCGGTTTTATGGCGGCGTTTATGGATTTGCAATTGAAGCGATTGCATCTGTGGGTGCACGACACGCCATCTCAAAACTATGACGATTCGAACGTATTTTTTCGCGCTCATTTACCGCTTTTTAGACATGCCCCAGTTGTTGCGAATCTTTCGTGTCAAGGGAATTCTGTCATTCACCTAGACATTGGAAAATGATTGCATCTTTTCAACGATTATTGCACGCATCAAAAGATATAAAAATGTCCCCTCATTATGGACAGGGTACGGAGGTTTTTTACTTACGAGTATAAGTTTTTACAAAATTAAACATGACACGGTTTTATGCGAAACAAATTGAGCTGAAGGAGTAGTGTATTTTGAAGAATGTTGCGAATGCCTTCAAATTCAACCTTGAGTAATATGTAAAAAATGCAAGGTTGTAAAAACATTTCACGTCTGCGGTAACTAACATTGTAAGACATTTTACACATAAAAATATTCAAAGATTGCAACTATATAAAGTCAATCAATATTTACTTTTCCTTTAAATTGAACTAGCTACATTTATCCATTAAAACTTTACAGCCAACATGTAACAACGTGTAAAACTTTCAAAGTCATTTACTTTTATAGTCGTCTACTCTACGCGCTACTTTTATATTTTTTCAAATGCTAATGGACTGTAAAACGTAGTTAAATTTTAAAAATAAAGTTGTCCTTAACTTATCATGCGAATATTATTGTAAAAAGGTTCATTACGTAAAATAAAAACAGATACGTAATCGTTTTTACGACTTTTCTTTTGGGGAAACTTCATGATAGCTTTCAATAAAATTGACAACTCATGCAAATCTTTTCGGGTTGAGCGATAATACTCCAAAAAAAAGAAAAACTATTATATATTTTTTGGAAGAAGGTTTATGCAATAAACAACATGTTGGTAATGGTTTGTGCGTACATATTATGTTATATTTTGTAAGAAATATGTACTTGCTTAACTAATTTCACTCGAACAAATTGACATTGAAATCCCATGATTCTTCGACTTATATTTAATTATTATGAAATAAAGAAGTTTTGAACAATACGCAAATTTTCTTGCAGATAAACTTCAAAATAGAAAAAAAATAAGGTTAATAAGTGGACAAGTTATATTTTGTTCACTTTGATGAAGATGTATTTTAAAATAACAGAGCACAGGAGCTCAGAAAAATTCAAATAAAAGCTTGAACTCTAATTAACCGATATAAAATCATCAAATAATATCAGTTTGGTTGGCTTTCATTCCAAGTTCACAAGAGTTCCAAAATAAAAGTTATTTTTTTATATGTGCGTTTATGGAGCTCCGAGTTTCTTAAGGTAGTCCGATTATGTTTCAAAACAGTTTTTTCAACTCCTCTTTCTCAATAACCAAACTATATAGGTGCAAAACAAATGGTTTAAACAAAATATAATCATAAAATCAATTTCTCTCAATAGTGAAATTATGAAATTCATGCAGTCTTAAAAATGATAAATGAATTCAACAGGTTCAAGCTTCTTAGATAAACCATTATTTGTACTCAATTTTCAAAAATGGCCAAAATACACACTGTTGTGTTCTTTATATAATTTTTATATACGTACACATATTCCGAATTTTGTATTCAAATAATTAGGATTTTTTAAGTTTTTTGCTTTTTTATAATGATGAGAAAACAGTGTGTTTATTAAATGTGGAAATGTTTGTATTTTCAGTTTTCACTGTGTATCATATCATTTTGTAAATGGTCAAATCGAATCTTGGTCTTGGACTTTCTGCAAGATCAAGACCAAAACTGATTCTGCTCATCACCATTTTTATATGAAATAAATTTTCCAAATTTTTTCGAATTTTATTTTAATATAATAATAAGTATACGGTTAACGAACGTCAAACTTATAAATTTCCACATTTTGATAATTTTTTTTTCTCTAAAATAAGAGATTTTAAGGAGAGAGGACAATCATCGAGTTTTAACTTCTTATTCCATTAAAATCTAATTTGATCTTTGCAATTGCCTTTTTGGTTTTGGTTAATCGTAAGAAAGTTTCTAGGCTAAGTTTTGAATATATGTATGTATGAACATAAAATAAAACAATAGGTATTTCAATTTAATGAATAGTTTTGTCATCTGATTGCTCTGATTGCAAGTCCACGATTTTACAAGATCCGTTTCGTAAGAAAGATCTATAAGAATTGATCATGTTAAATCCTAAATAACTATAATCCTCAAAATATCCAACCGCATTCAAAATTTAAATACAGACCAAAGTCGCTAAATTCTAGACTGTATAAATTGGCGGACAGTGTATCTCACGGTGGATCTATCCGTCAAATCAGTGGATTTTACGAGCATAATCAGATTAAACGCTCAGGAGATAACTAGCGATTTCTGTCGCTTGATTACCCTCACACAATGGCCGTAAGATGTGCAATCATCAAGAAAACATTTTGCGGTGATCTGCAAGAGGCTCGCCGCGACCGTGTCACGTCTACGAGCGTACCTGCGACCAAAGAAACCAGATATTGCGCGGTATCTAACTGTAAAAGCGCTCGGATGTTGGTCCAGAGATGAAGCTGGAGAGAGATCGCCGCACAGCTAAAGATATTATTGAAAACTGCATTTTGTTTCGCCGTTTTGTCGCCACGGTGTGCAATTGAATTGACACAATCGAGAGGTGCGGAAAAGACATTCGTTGCTAACCGCTCACCTGGTGCAGGATAGGTGCTTAAAAACCACTTAGATATTTTTGGTGTCACCCTGCAAGGCGATGTGTCCAAATGCCTGAACGAATGTTGATTTACTCATTGCATTCCACAGATGCTGCTCGCCAAGTCGTATTACATTTTTGGCATGCAACTTCTTCCGCGGCACGTTTTTTTGCAGGTGATTAATTTCATGGTTACAAGACGTTTTTCTTGAGGTGATGCCGGAGAAGTTTAAGAAAAAAATTATCCGGCCGTGCCATTGAAGTGACGAAGCCGAACATTGGCGGCCAGCCACCTTCCCCGGTGATTGATATTCCTTCGGTGTCACGGAAATTGAGGAGAAACAGTTTAGGGGTCAGTGCGGCCACTTTTGGTTTCTGGTCACGTCTATAATGAACCTTCCCAAATAATCGCTTTCGTGCTTAACTAAAAAATTTAAACAAAAATAAGACATAAATTACGGCGGGACGTTAGGGAAGAAGGACTCGCTCTAATCTGCCTGCATCCTTCGCGCAATAAACGTTTTAGGGGGAGGATGTGCTCGAGACATCCCTGTCAGGATGTTTAAATTTTTCACGACTTGAATTTAATGCTTCCCCGGTCGTTAGAGACACTTCCTGGCAAAGTTTGGACATTTTTGAGGATTTATTCACCATAAGTTGTCTTAATTATGTATTTTAGACCTTCTTACAGAACAGAACAAGTGCAGGATATTTTGCTGTCATTTAATTGAGTGCCCTAGGGTTCGTTATCAAATTCTTAAGTGAATTAATAGTGGGGTATAGATTCAAAAGTTTTAAAATTCACGAAATATTACGACTAACTTTTCCTCTAATCAACTAATTTAATTCAAATATTACTTACATATAGCCTTTTCATTACTAAACTTCATTGACAATATCATTTTTCAATTACGCTGTCTATCATAGTGTCAGACACTCTTCCAATTTCTAGAAGAGATTCGTATGTAAGAATTACATATGTACAAAGTATTAAAATTATAGGCTCCCATTGTATTTGGTAAAAGAGAGTTTGAAACAAAATTTTAGTTAATTTGTATAACATCTTTGATAAAAATTATTATTAAAATGATGTCTCTTTAAAATTTTTCTCATATTCTAAGACTTGGACTGAAGACCAAAAACTGCAGATAATTCTCTTACTCACTATAATTTTTAAAGAAAATAATCATTTCATTAAATTGTTCGTATTTAAAAAAAATCATTAAAGGGTTACCTTCTGAGTTTAAAACATTTTTTTTTATTACAGAGTTAGTAAATTATTTCTATAGAATTTTTTCTGAGATTACGAATTCGTAAATGAAAACGCTCAATCAGCTCCCATTTTAATGAAAAATAGGGTTATAATGTACAAAAGACCATTGACCATTTATGCAAAATCAATATAGATTGACCCGGAGCTTCTAATGTTGCTTAAATGTTAGCTAAAATTTTAAGCTCTTTTATAATTACACAAATGGCTTTAAAACATTTAGATATAATCCGTGAATTTTATATTTTTCCATGAACTGATTAGCTGTATTTTCTAGATTAAAACATAGGCTTTCATTTAACCCACTTACATTTATTTACTAATTCATAAATAAAACCTGTTTTAATTTTTATCGCATACAACGACAATAATCTCTCCCGGTGCCGTCTTTTTAGAATTTCTATTACTCAGTTAATTGTAGCAATTTTTAGATAACATTTTATAGACATATATTTTTGTAGTTCTATTCTTTTAGAAAATGCAAATAAATCCTTAATATAAAAAGATAAAAGTTGTTCACATAAACCATAAATGTCATTCTACAGTCGAAACATTTTCGAAGAATTTCCAAAACTCTTGCCTGTTACAAATCGGAAGCGAAAGTAAAGTTCGCCTCCAAAATACAACAAATCGGCGGGAATATAGGGCATATGCTAATGTTACAGCATAAAAGATTTCGCCTGCTTTTATTTGTGGTTCCACCAAAAAAATATATTGGTACCAATGTCGCTGCGGTGGGCAACATCACCTGTCCTCAAAATTTGTGCAAATTTGACACCCAACTAGAAATGACGTGCATGCATATCTCGTCCCCTTCAATAAAATTGGATTTTCCGGGGAGCAGATTCGTGCCGGAGCAAAATATTTTATGTGGCCCCTTACACACTCAGTTTTCCATTTTCCACCTCGAATTTTTATAATAAAACAAGCAACCGGATGCACAGCCGCACCCACTCACATCCGCCAATTTTTTGCATTGTTACTAGTCAAAAACCTAAGCCCGGGTCTGGACAGTGCTCTTGGAATAAATAAATTTTTTTTGCATAATTTCCCAATGGCTTACCGCCCCGTCTCCAGAAAATTTGATTTTTGCTCCCAGGTGAAATGGATTTTCGGCTCGGGATAGAATTGTGAATAGTCAGATGGATGCAGGAAGAGGGGTCCTGGAAAAGTGGCGGGAAGCCGGGTGAATCTGATGATTTGCACTTGAACTGGGCAGAAATTAAGGGACGGTTCGGCAGGTATATCACCACTGATAAGGGAGGATTGATGGGGCAGAGATTGGTTCGTTATTACTGAATTAATTTTAGTTCATTTCATCGGCCCATCGGGGATACCAAACCCCATGATTGGGGGCAATACGATGAAAATGTCCAATTAATTCGATGAAACCGAATGGGTTGATTCGTTACATTCATCGAGAGAAGTTGTTCGATTTACAGATATTGATTTGGTCTGTCAGACTCAGGACGTAAGCAGCGGTTATAAATTGCGAGAGAAAATGTTTTTCTCATTTGCGTATAAAAATAATTAAAATACAAAAACCTTATCAAGTATTGAACCATTGTTGTTTTTTCAGAAGAGCTTTTAAATAAACAGAACATTTCAAGTTTCATTATAAGGTTGAAACTAAAGTAGTTTTGAGGTATTATTTTTAAGCTTTGTATAAGCATATATAAAGCCTCCGGCATCGTTTTAACAGAAAAATTCTGGGCTTCTCTTTTGCGGTATACCAATTTATTGTAAATTAATACAAATTACTTAATTTTTAAATAATTTTATTAAAACTAACGACATTCGATGGCCTGCCCACTATTAATAAGTTTCTGTTTCACAAAGCCTATAATCGTAAAGTTGGTGCTATTATCCTACGTTTTGCAACAAAATGAATATTCTGATTTTTTGTTTTTTATTATCAGGGTTTTTCGAGTGATTACGATTTATTACTAAAATTTTAAAAAGTCAAAGTAACGAAGAAAGAATTTTGAGTACACTATTTTGAATTTTATAAATTTAATATTGTATTCGTAAACATCGATCCAAAAACCACCTTCAACATTTTAGATTTCAAAAATTGCAATCAACGACGTCAAAAACCTTAGATATTGACTATCAGAACAACTTCAAATAATTTTAAAATTTTGTTGTTTTGAACATCAGAAGGGATGACAAATTTATTTATTTTAAATAGTACGCATTAGTCTATTTGGTTCACGTATTAAATGATTCTTAAAAAAAATATTTAATGTTAAAAAAGTACGTACACATAACGTAAAATTAAATGAACTTCCTGTTCCAAAAGTGGCAAACTATTAGTGTTTATGCTTTCAGCAGGAAAACCTCTAATAATTCCCTGAATGCAATTCTCTTAATTTTAACGATCCTGATAAGTTTTCCAATCACCGAGATAACTCAGAAATTATGGCAAAACTACTTCCGTGGAATCGCCCTCATACTGTGCTCCTTGGGTACATCTGTTCACCTTCAAGAAGTATCAAAAAGAAACAAAAGTTTTCCCTAGAAACCATTCAGTTGATTGCCGAAGTTTTCTTCCTTTTCGACTTCATTTGCAATTCTGCTCATTATCCTAATCCAGTCAAAACATACCCTTAACGCGAATGTTACGTTCAATTTCGCGGATATTCGGGGGAAGGGTAAGCACCAAAAATTGCCAATTTTGTTCTGGGTGCATAAGAGAAGAGAATGCATCGCAGAGTTGCTCTAGTCAGTTGCAACTAATGTGCTCCGGTTCGTTCCGACTGCACCAGCGCTGTCTACGAAAGCACCTCAAGAAATAGGTCACTTATGCTTACGACTTGAGTAACAGTTTATGAGCGCTGGATCCGAGCCCCCCGCCACAATCAGCGCTCCACGGCTAACGTGGTGCGCTTGTTAGGTCTTCTCCCAATTGCCCAGGTGAGTTATATAAACATTTTTTTTTCCAGCCTACCTGCATTCGAGCGGTGCAGCAGCACCAGCAGAACTTAAGTGGGAGAAGCTGCAACTCTAGAAATCGCCCGAATGTGCTTTAGACACATCACCAAGTAACGCTTAACAAGTAGAACGTGAAAATATGAAGAAGAAACATTTTTCTATGTACTAACGGGAGCAAGCCAAGAGAAACGCTAAAAGGTGGAGAGCTCGCCTCTAATGATGGACACGTCTGATACCCGGGGACCACATTAAGTGATACTTCTCCAAGGAGACCGCTTCGCTTACAGCATAACTCATAAATCATAGTTACTCCCGCAGCCGGGATGGGGCTCTTTTTACTATAGAATAAATTTTGCTTTGTGGAGTCCAAGGTGGGAATAGTTTCTGGCATAAATTACCAATTACCAGCCCCAGCGGTTAGATACAATCAATTTCATCTTCGCTTTGTATCACCTGAATTGAGTGATTAGCATTAGGTCCCCGAAGGAATTATATTCCTGAAATTAGACTCTGACCGTCGAATATCTAGAATTCTAGATTTCCCATAGTGTGGGTTGGTCAGATTAAATGGATCGTGAACCGATTTTTGCAGCTCTACATATTAAATTACACAGGCACACAAATAAAAAAAAAGTTCAATTCTCGGCTTTTGTAGCTTATTATGGGGTTTTAGGACCTTCTAATTACAAATCTGAATTTTACACAATAAAAATTTGTAAAATTACGCAAAAATTGCAGTGCACTCAAGTGAAAAAATTTATAATAAAAACAAAGTAAAATAATAAATGGTAATCTTAATGATACATTAATCTTCATTATGATCTTATTATAATAATTTTTACTGATCCACTACAACATAATAAAGTCGATTTTAGATCATAGTAATAAGTTTAACTAGGTATACGTCACCCTCAAACTTATTTCCTATACAAAAATTGCAAAAATATAAAAATCTGAATTGCCGAAAATCTTGACGAGATGGAATTTTGTCACTATTTTGTCCCATTAGCAGCAGTTCAAAATCTATAAGAATCGCTACTCGAACTTTAAAAGGGAAATTTGGTTTAGACCTGTGTTATTTGAGTCTATGAATAGGTAGTTAAAATATTTAATAGGAAATGTTATTAATTATACTCTCATAAAATAATAATTTACTTTAAGTTTTAATAGATTGATTTGATAAAATGGCACCGAATTTTGTTCAACTATTTCGCTATTCTAAAATTTTTTGTTATATCTATTTCATTTCTAAAATTGCCAAATAACATTATATGTATTATGTATATGTTGGTCAATCTATTTTAGCTTAATTTTTAGCTAATCAGTCACATAAGCAGAGCTTGTGCGTAAGGATTACAACAAACTGTATAATAGTTTATTCTAAACCTAAAATTCAATTGAAGTTCATGTAAAAACAATTATCAAAAATAAGTATAAATAATAAATAGTAAGGTCTTTTCTATTTCAGTTTATAGTTTGTTAGTGTTAGATCTGTCTTCAAGGATTGGGGCAATTCATTAAATATTTTTGGTCAGCATTTCAAGGTTAAATAAGTATTTGATGTATATTAAGAATAGAATTGGCCCTAAAATTGTGCCTTGAGGGACACCGCAACTTAATAATTCAGTTGAGCTTCGAGTTACACCTATTTTGATCAATTGCCTCCTATGAAATAAGTATGACTGAAAGACTGCTATACCAATTTTAGGCAACTTTTTAAGCAATATCTCATGGTTTACAGTATCAAAAGCCTTTTTTAGGTTAAGAAAGATGGAGATAACTTTATAGTTCTCGTTCAATGCTGAATTTATGAAGTTTGTAACGTCATATACAAAGCATTATTAGAGAAAGTGAGAAAATTCAACTATTTTGCACTTTGTGGTTTCAGGTGCATCAGTCTCAAACGAAACGACCACTAGAACACTCCTCAAGACGCTTCTAATTCTCGACGTGTTCGCCGCCGTAATACTAACCTACCTGGTTTATGAGATGGAGGTGAAGTGCACACACTCGTTACAGCGATAATAATTAAAAATTGAGTTAATTATCACGTGAGCGAGTCAGTAACCTTAAAAGTTTATTGTTGTGGATAGTTTTCAGTCGCTCGGAACAGCACGGGGAACAGATTGATTTATGGGTTACGCGCAGCATCTTTGTTAATTACTGAAACTTCGAAGACGAGTCGAAAAAACAGAAGAATGACGTTAAACGGCGAACTTGTTTCATAACGTTGCGGGACGATAAGCTGACCTTTTCGCTAACAATTCCTTTCTGCCCGCATTAAATTGCGATATAGATCAATTTTTATGGGTGATGTGGTGGGAAGATATCTTGCAATTACGATGCTCTGATATTGGCACTTTTTGTTTTTCCTCGAGTAGCAATCTGTAAAATTCTGGATAAGGGAAGGAAAAATGCAATTTATTTCAACAGGATAAAAACTTCTTAAAGAAGATTTCGGTCGTTTATGGGTAGTACTTATTTTTATAGTGTGTTTTTGCTAATTTTTATTTTTATTTTAGAATCAGTAGGAGGCAAAATTAAGTAGAATTCTGTATAATGATTTAGATACTATTTCGTTCTTCATTTATTTCAATTGATATATGTATTGAAACGAATGGTTTAATGTCTCTACTTAAACCATTTAAAAATGTTACCAATATTTTTTAAATATTTGGTCTGTCTATTAACTCTAAAATTTTTAACTAAGGGTAAAACAGGTAAACACTTTTTACTTGTGTCTGTTTACTTGACGGAGGGGAAAAATAGAGCTTTTGACAGTACTTTCCTCCAGTAAATTAAATAAATTAAATATATTTTTTTCTAATTTCTTAATATTGAAAATTTGCACACAGAAGCAAAACTTTTATAGTTTACCAAATTTTTACTTAAAGTCGTCTGGGAACTTTTGATAAATACACCCACTAGACATTTTTAACCAGATTTTTACTCCAGAAAATATTACCAAAAAGTTACCAGACAGTCTTATTATGAATACATTTTACAATTTGTTAAAGTGAAACTCAATTTCGAAACTAGTTTTTAAAATCAAAAGATCGATCTCAGTGTAGAGGTTTACTGCAGTTTTGATGCAGAAAATAAAACTTTTAAGCACAATAATTATTCCTGATAAGTTTCTGATAATTCTTTGTACCTTTTTTCTACATACAGCTTCTGATAAATAAATAAGGGATATGCTTTCCATCTAATCGTTGAAATATACTACATACTTATTGGAGTGTTTACTAACAATTTTAATTAAAGTATTAAAGTAGGTATAATTAAATTTTACCCCACTACTACTTTTGGTATGATAGACACTCTTAAAAGGTATAAATGTTGCGTTTCCTCTTAAGAATTAAAATTAGCACCTGAGCGTCTATTAAAGTTCGACAGTCTGCAGCATGAGTGCATGTGAAAAAACCTCTCATTCCATTTTGCAAAGAAACTCAATTTGCCTGCATGCAAAGTGCAAAATTGAGACAAAGAAGCATTTAACAGGTGCAAAACTGTTTGAGTACCCCATCCAAGGCAGACATCGATGAGAGTCCTTTGAGGAGGGCCCTGTCATGTAAATTGCTCGACGTTCGACAGGAGCCGCCGTTTAATCGAGCGAAAATCAAAACAAAACGTCCATTCGTAAAGGATGCTGCTCAATGGAGCAATTAGCGATGATTGGAAACAGATACAGATCCATATCGAGACGGGCTCATGATTTCGCGAGCAGTCAGCTGTAAGGAATCATTCGTCTTTAACATGATCAAGACAGTGGATGACCCACTTCGAAATCGGTCGTAAGACGACCCTCAACTTGGCGTTTATCGTCCGTCGAAGTAATATTCCCGGGGGCCCGTGCCACTTTAAAGCCCTCGTAAAAGTAACTCTCATCTGAGGGCAATACACTGGCGAAATGGAAACTGCTTTACGACCCCATTGTCCTGGGTTGTTATTAATGGCGAGCGCCCTCGTAAAGGCTCACATACGAGACATAGTTGAAAGTTTGAGTGCTTCTTGGCACGGTTGCCGTACACCGTCTTTTATTGCTAATAACGTTGACGTGCTAAGCGTTCAACTGAACAAAACAAAAAACATCTAGCGAAAGAAAAAATATTAGCTTCCTTGATGCCGTTCCCGATGATTCCAGTTAATAAGCTTGAGGGACAATAAACGAAAAGACGATTTTCCATCGATTTATTTCGCAATCCAAACAGTTTGATGACATAAAGCACCTTGACGGTGCACAAAGGTTCATTTTACTTTAATACTGCTTGGATATTGGCAAACATGAAACCCTTCTGCACAGTAAAACTTACGCAACTACAGAATGGCTAGCAAACAATCCTTCCATCGTTGGCATTCTCGAAAATCTCATTTTATGTGGCTCCTTGAGGAGCTCTCCCGCAAGAGGTGAACGTTGCTCAATTAAAAGTGAACTCGTATATACTAAAACTTTTCCTATTTCCTGATTGAGTTCGTTTGACGTCACGCTGCAGGGCTATTTTTAACCAGTTCGGATACATCCGGCACGGGCGCACTTACCTTCTAATTGTTTCTGTCTCCTGATATACATACCTAACCTCAATCTAGCCCTATATAAAATCCTAGTCTTTCTCAGCGTGTGGTTCACCTTTATGTGGAATTTGCCACTTTAGACATGATTTATTCTTGAGGTCAGTAAGGAGTTTGAGTTGTCCAACTACTTGTCGGAGAGTGGCAAATTTATTTCCATTTTTAATATGAACAGTAGTTTCTATAGATTATTGGATTTAAGGATCTTATCTAATAATAATTTTAGACCCTTTTTAGGGTTCAATAGCCAACTAGACTGTTCGTCTGTATTCTCTCCCATCCTCTCATTTGTATGCCTATTAAAATGTAATTTGGTAGAACAAAACAACAGTAACAATAGTTAAAAAGGTACGTAATAATCAATCTTAGCTAACTTGACTCTTTGAACCCAAACTAGAAGCTCTTACATTGTTCAATGATTTTATTACTACAGTAGAATAGTTTTTGATTGTTGGAGAACATGAAGACAAAATTTTAATTGGATATAGTGTCTTAGAGAACACAAAATTTAAAGCACTTATTACTGAAGAATGACAGAAGTAAATTAAATGAAGATTCAATTAAGTCCCAATTAATTATACAACATAAATAAGAATTAAAATATCAAGAGTTCTATAAATTTATTTTCAATACGAAATATCACAAGGAAAATACAGAAATAAGAAATTTTTTGTTTTTTGAAAAGATGCCTGAAAATCGTATATTTGTTAGTTCGAATTTTAAAGAAATTGTTTATCTATTTATGTTAATTTTTGATTGATTTTTGTTTGAATTATAAAAAAACTAAGCAAAAGTTCAAAACAGAGCTTGATTTCGATTTTAAACTCGGCTTTTCTATGTAAAAATGAAGACTGAACTTTTACCATTTTCAAAACAGCGAATTTCTTTTGAAACGAAAAATGACTCCGTGTAATCTGAAATAATTAGATTTTCTTTTATAGTAGAGATAAAAGAAATACAAAATTATTCAAAAAGGTCATAAAGCCACAATCTCTTAAGACTCTTATATAGATAAATTGTTCTAGTTCCCACAGCTTACGAGTTCATGTTTACATTGTGAACAAAATAAGCGTAACGACTGGACTTCTTCACAAAACCAAAAATTGGAATTCCATCAAGTCCGATAAAATTGTTTGTCGATTCAATAAAAACCGAATCGACGAATTTCATAACAAAGAGTAACCAAATCCATTCATTTTGGCTTACTATTTTTCTACCTGAACGGCATTGTCAAAAATTTCGGATTACAACTTCCAGTCCCAAGACCAAAAACTCCCAAAGAAGTTTGTCCGGGCGCGGCGTAACAGTTGCGAACGCACGCACAATGGTTCCCGCCCTCCGGCATGCCGCCAAGAAGGCGAAATGATATCTTTCATAATTTTGTATGCGAATCCATTTCTGGACTGTTACGAAATGGTCTAATTCATCAATCTGGGTGACAGTTTAATGATAAAATTGCACCCGATGCCGGCTCTCCGGAGACTGAAATTGGACCTCACACCAAGTTAAGCTCCGACAAAGTAGGAAATCTTCAGGTGCGCTCACCGCACTCACAACTTGAAGATTCCATTGAATGCAAATGGAGCGACAGGTGATAATTTTCACTTTTTATACGTGAAAAACTCTCAAAAACTACTGACCCCGTGCAGGTACGTTTTTAAGCGTGCGCTATAAAAGAAAAAAATCGTATGCACGGCGCGGATTGCGCAACTCAACGTCAACCTGCACCTCACCTGGGAGTTGGGAGAATCCGCAGAACGGATGAGTTGGATAATGCGCTTCCCATGCCATTTAGGGCTAATTAACGGAGCTTTTCCGCGGCCCGGACGGTCTGCTTTTTGCGCGGGAAATTGTTACGCTGCGCCACTTTTGTAAAACCAAACCGCTTTTTACGTTCTACGAGTGTGCTTCACGGGCAATTTCGGTTTTACTATTGAGCCATATTTTGTAACAGCAAAAATAGTGAAAGAATTGTAACACTGGCGTTATAAAACGTATTTTTGCGGCACGCAGCAGCATTACGCACGTCTTTTGTAGGATAAAAGGCTGAGTGAAAGTAGATTTACCTTTCTATAATATAATCTTTAAACCACTTTATAAAGCCCTTACTAATCATCTTTAGATGGAAAAAAGTAATTATGTTACTGGATAAACTTTAAAACGAATATAGGAAACAGAGGAATTGTTTGCTATTAGTCTTCTCTTTAACATCTTATTTTGTACGTTTACATTTAGTAAGCAATTTTTTTTACTAATATCTTAAGTCTAAATAATTTTAGGATCATATGTAGGTTGATGATTTAACATGACAATATTTAAAATTACAAATAAATATGTACATTTTAACATATCCAGTAATAGATTCTAGCTGGAATTATAAATAAAGATTATTTACTTGAACCAAAAATTACCACAAACTACTTGTTTGGGGACATTTAATCTATAGTATGGATCACAAAATTGTAATATTAATCTATGTTGCATCACAATATTAATTTTGAAATAAAAATAGACATATGTATGTATTTATGATATCAATATTAAATTTTAAAAGATGCAAATTAATATCTAAATCACTGACTTGCATGCTGTGTTAAATATACAATGAAACTTGTAAAATCAATTTAAAGCTTTCAATTGAAATGGTCGTAATGATAATTTAAAATGTACATAAGTCTTATAAATTAACATTTAACCTTACCATTTTACCTTACTACCAAATTAAAATCGACAAAATTAAATGTGTTTAGAGGAAGCTTACCCGCAGTATGTTTGAACCATTCCGGAAACCTTACATTTCTTATTCTGATAGACTTTTAGGAGCTTTGAACAAACTATTATTTAGATATTTTCTTTTTTCTTTTTATAATTTGGTTTTTAAATTTAATTGCTTTTTGTTGGTTTAATTTAATTGGTTACTAAGTAATATGCCGAGTATGCGTTGCATGCCACTTTTTTTAACGATGGTTTTTTGTATTGCTAACCCTTTGTACCCTTAGGAGTTGAATTTCCGAGTAATTGTGGCAAGTAGTACCACTAAATATATCTTCAGTATTTCGCTTCGATAAACGAAATCGATTTACATATTTCTTTTCGAATTGGTTAAAAAAGCTTAAAACTCCTTAGCAAATCTGCCATTAATCAATAGATTCGCTCGAGGCCGATGAGATACGAGGCAAAAGAAGAATATTTCTATCTCGATAGAACGGAAGAACCAAGGGAAACAAAATCATCCGCTAAATTTAAATTGCACTTTGCGAAAGTCAACAACGTCGTTAAGTGATCAGAACTCGATTATTTCTGCTTCGAAATACAGGAGACCAGTGTATAATGGGCCCGGGAGCCGACAAAAAGAGAAAAAAAAAAAAAAAGATATAGGGATGAGAGGACATCCTGGAAGGGATGTAGTCCACAAATCCACAGCTGTAGAAAGGAAGTAAATTTCCGCATTAATTTCTGACCAAGTCACCACAGAAAAGGGGCGACTCTTGGGGCGAATCATAAATTTCAGAGGGCCCCTACCCTGACTATCTGTCTGCCCAACTGACTGTCTGTTTGTCTGTCTGTCTGTCTGTCGACATCATTAGACAACTCATGCAGATGGAAATGTTTGAACATCTCATTACACCGGGGAAGGATCGTTCGGCCCAGTTTTCTTCGTGGGACTTTTCATTCAAAAGAAATATTTCCGTAATCCTCCACAGTCCGGTAAGCAATCAGTTCAAAGAGTAAAGAACCTAAAGCTAAATGGGTGCAGCGGTAGAAGAATAAAATACACGGTTAGAGTAGACAAAAATAAAATAAAATAAAATAAAATCTCCAAATGAAAATTGCGACAGTACACGCGTCCATCGTCGCCGGGAACAAAGGCAGCCACTTCTTAGCCACTTCTTAGACTCTAAGACTTAAAGGCTAAAATGGCGCACGCTGCCACCGGATTCTTGCACGACCTATCAATACGCTCACGACAATTATTCATAATTCGTGATTGAGGCGAACGTACTCGCCGTAAACAGGTACAGGTAACAGAACCGCAGACGTGTCTTGAAAACTCATTGAACGTCTTGAGGAGCGCAAAGGTGTACTCTTGGATACCAGTCCACTTCCGACGCCGTGCCAATTTAGGCAGGCACTCCAGAAAGGAAAAAAATAAATAAATGAAAAGATATCGTTCTCTGCGCTTAGATAAGGCTGACTCGGGAGCTGCATTAGGCAAGGGCCTCTTCCTGTCGCAATTAGTGCGCTCCAAGGAAGATGTACGCTGTCTTCCGTTTTAATGATGGACTTCCGCAAATTTGTTATTTGAGTCACTGGTGGACTTCATTGTGTCTAATTTTGAAGAGGTATTTCAACAGTGAATACTTGCCGTTGTCTGTCTGTTAGAAAATGGTTCCTGGTATGCGCCATATTGATTCAAATTTCCAGAAAACTACTAATGAGACAAAATGTAGTAGGTTCGCTCCAATTAAAATAGTCTTTCACGATCCCACTCCTGGCACCAAATGTTGGCAAATTTTTCATTCTTAAAGTCCACTGTATTTTTTCTTCAGTCTTTTAAATTAGAATCAAATTAATACTGGTCAAACGAGCTTTGTAACAATATACTCGATAGGTTATTTTAATAGCTAGTATACCTTTGTACATTTTTGAAATTCATTTAAAAACTAACGAACCGTCATAGAATTTTATAACACATTGTAAATGGAAGCTTGAACTGTAGGGATTATTGCAAATTAAAGTAATCCATAAAATTTGATTCGCTATTTTCTTGGAGCTGACTTTTCATCAGAGGTTCTTTAATAACAGCTCAGAATATTGATGAATGTCATCTCACATCTGCACTTTTCTTACTACTAAAACTGGTAGATCAAAAATACAATATGCACTGATCCCTCGTTTTGCGCGGTTTCGAAATCATTGAAATGAGAAATTTACTTCAGCTTGATAGACAAATTGTTGGGGAACAATTTGCTGGACTCAATGAAAGAAAAAAATATTGAAATTGTTGATGTATGTAGATAGACAAAATTATACGGTGAGGACATGATTCTTTTATTGGAGAAGAGTGATGATCTTGAAGAAATGAATGAATGAATAAAATGAAGAAAGTGAAATCAATGTCAACACTCTTGCGAATTTCTTAGCTTTGAGTGATAAATTGGTTTGGTTGGATGTAGAAAAAAATGGTCGCTGATTATCAAAGAACAAATTTATGTATTATGTTTTAAAATATTTAAACGTTAATTATTATAGATGATAGCATCTAATGTATACAAACGATTATATAAAATGTGTCTGATAACATAAGTGAAGACGAGTTTGAAAATTCAAAATTACAAAATATATATTCTTACCTGAGCTTACCGTCATGCAAAACGTTGAGGGGTCATTTATCCGGAAGTGCGACGAACTGGAAAGACAAAAAAGACGAAAGGTTCATTTAAGAAAATAGTCTTACTGAAAAAAAAAAATCTATTAGACTAAAACTGTAATCAAGGCGTATTGTTTAGGTATAGAAAAAAAAATCTATCAATAGCCCATTCTCCAAAAAGTAATTCAAAATAGGTCATGCCATCAGTCATTGACACATGTCGTCTTCAACGAGCTCATCAGCATTCAACAAAAAGCCTCAACAGTTTCTTCGAACAAAGATACTTGAAGCCGTCTTAAGCGGTCCGCGCATGACTCCTTGCGTTAGCGGTGGATCTTATTAGTTCAAGAATTATTGGGGCGGTCTTGGCGGGCACTTGGGCCCCCTGGGAGAAACCTGGCCACAGTGCAAAGCCAAAAGATTCAAGTTTACATAACTGTTTGCGGATATCTCATTATTGCGCTTAAATTAAACTCATTTGAACAGGTTTCCTTAGGCAGTGGACTGTGCGACCACCGCGGTGGCGCGCGCGCAGATCTATGCCTTACCTTTTCGTCTTAGCGATTACGTGTCGATGGTCTGGCCCGAGGTGAAAGTTCTTGAAGAAAAGATTCATTTGAAGTTTAGACTCGGCCATTGGCTCTAGCTCTAGCCTCTAAACAATTATATGAATTTCGAAATTTTTTCGCACATAATTGAGGTACCGAATAATTTTTAGAAGGCCATATGATCGGAGACATGGAAAACTTTTTCAGAGTGCACATTGGCGGCACTCAGTCTGTTCAAGTTAATTGATAAGATTATAAGATAAATTGCTCCGATTGAATAGAGCGGAGCTTTCTCTCAGCGCCTTCGCAAAAGAGTTATTCAAATCTGCAAACCGGCTTGAATGATGCAACATATCAATGAGACCATGTAATTAATTTGTATTTGTGGGTATTTGTACAATTTTCCAATTAATTGCTTTTAAACAATAAAGTCCGTATCACAATGGCAGAGTAGAACGGCAACAGCGAAACCTTCTGATTGCTCGAGTCTGGCTCGTTTACCTAACTAAAGTTCGAAAATATAGCATCGAATTTTTAACGAAATTGTCGCAAGATCCTAATTTTATTATAGGCGCTATGTCCGTTCTATTTCTAAGTGGCTCTAAAGTCTGAAGAATTTCGAAAAATATATAATAGATTTTTGCACCATTTTTGTATCGAATTTCAATCATTTTCTAGTATTTTTTTAAACTTTTTTGATCAACATTAGACTGACATACTAAGAGCTTTTTTTGTTTTTTTTAATATGATATGAAGTAAGTAGGTATGATTAGGAGTGCTTTTAGTTAGTTATAACAAGCTTAAAATTATCAATTCCCTTCGAGTTTATTAAGAGGAGGTTTTAATATATTTATTATATATACAATGAATTTTTTCTATCTATATTTTCATTATAAATATTATAATTTTGCATGCTCTAGTGTTTCAAAAGCAAAAAATGTTATTTTATAATTTTCATCATTTTTTAAATGATGAGGCAAATTGAATGTTACCAAAACCGAAAATATTTTCGTAAATTTTAATGAAATTCCAAATGATTTCATAATTGCATAGTCCTCGGTCTGTCGAAATTAATTGATAAGATTATGAAGATTAAGTTCTCCGATTAAAAAGTGCGGATCTTTTCCTTCGGTGGACCTTCGCGAAGGAATTATTTAAATCTGCAGCTCATCGGTTCAAATGATGCAACATATCTTAATACTGCAGGCCTTGTTTTAAAGTGCCTAATCGCTGGAAAGTAGTCTTCCTTCGGATAACCGCATTACACTTCATGCATCGAATGGCGCCCCAGAAAAAACAGAAATTTATTCGTTTGATGTAATCCAATGGCAGGAAATAATTGTTAATGACATCCCGACTGTGAGCACTACTTTCGTCTGCAATTGTACGTCAATAAAACTTTGGATGAATTTTGCTCGCTCGGTAGTACCATAATTATATGTATAATAGGATTAGCCTCCATCATCAGGTTTTGTTCCAACTAGGGAAGCAGCTAGACATCGCAGGCGTAATGTACTCATGGGAAAATTGCAGGTGAAATTTACGTACACCTTCTCCACCTGAATAAATTTTCGAAAAAAAAGAAGACAATAGCGACACGGTGAGATAATATCCGTGCCCCGTGCGGCGATTAAATCGTAAAATCGCCGCGCACATCTTACAAATTAAAAGATTGAGAAGGTCGATCTTAGCCTCTTCTGCGGCCGTTGGCTTTGGCAGTTTTGCTAATTATGTTCAAATTAGCAAAACGAATATTACTTAAGTTGAGTGGAGGAGCTCTGAGCTCTTCGCGCTGCATCGGGTGTCGTGAATGAGCAGGCATTCATTCATTTTACCTTAAATATATTTTTTATTGCGTTTTTGTTTAGATTCCATCGGCCCTGACACGCTTCAGGTGGGAATTTGCAGTCAATGGGTCACGAGAGCTCTTAAATTTTTTTAATAATACTGTGGTAGGTTTTAATACCACGCATTCGTAATATAATATCTTTGTTAAGAAAAAAATATGAATGATTTATTACTTTGTTTTTAATTTAAATGATAGTAAAGGCTCAGATTGCAGCCTTGTTATGCAGGAAACAAGACAATGTTGGAACAAGAAGATTATGTAAATTTATTATACAATTTAAAACCTATAATCGATCTATCTTGTCGCGTGCCATTCCGATTTTACAGCTTTTTTTAATCAATCGTTACTATATTTTATATTAAACAGTCAGCAAAAATAAGGCCAAATATCGCCTTAATTGAACTGTCGTGTAAATGATTTTGAAGATATGAGAGGCCAAAAAAATTAGATCCATCCATGGGTATGATAAGATATTACAATATTAAAAATTTTTATTTGAATGAATGAATGAATGAATAAAGGGGTTTTTGGTCATAAAAATAAAGTTGTTGATCTTGTTAATTGCTTTACACTTTATAAAACCTTCCAAGAGATTTATGAGAGTTAAAATATATATAAAATATGTCTTTGATTTATTCGTATTTTTATATGATGAATAAAATTATAATTTCGATTTGGAAACGAAATCTATAACACAAAAGTTTATTTATTTTTTTGATATTATTTGATTATGACGATGATTTTTCTTTTATAGTAAAACCCGGGTGAAAAATGAAGCTGAAAACATGCCAATTTTTGTGTGTTCGATTTTCGTCTCTTTTCCTATTTAATTTCAGTCTATAAAATTCCGTTTTGTTGTTTGTTTACTGATTCGATTTACTTTCCGAACGTTTTTCGACAACGAAAAAATTGGTAATTTGTTAAGTCTATTTTTAGTTGTGTGTTTTCACTCGGTCTAGACTTAGAAATTTTTAAATAGTTACATAACAGTTGAAAATTGTTTCAGTATTTCTAAAATTTCAAAAATTTCTAAGTGAAATACATATTTGAAAAATTTTTGACTGATTTTCGTTTCTTCGCAATTTCGTGTTAAATCAAATCATTTGAAAAATATTCCAAAATATTCCAAAATACTCCAAATTTTCCACAATTCAATTTTCAGTCGCTTTTCTGTCTTTTTTCCGACTTATTATAAAAATATAATATTCTTAATTTTAACTAACAACGATTTCATTTATAAAATTAAGAAGTTTTAAGTTAACTTCTTAAAAGAATTGCATCCATCCTTAATTTTCTTTTAATGCAGTAACACAAAATCATTGTAAAAAATTGTAATCAGAAACAAAATGATTAATAGTTGTTAGAATTTTTATGTCGTAAATCTTTAATAAACTGAGTGTTTCAAATTGTTTAATCGGACAGCAATTGTCGCATTTTATTTAAATTTTTTCGAAATTGTATTACTAAATTTTTTCGTTTTAAAAATTGCTCATTTACGCGAACTTGTGATATAATTTTAGAGAGAAGAACTGACTTAAGGTAGTAGTCTGGTGTTCAGAATTGGAAAATTTTTTTTTTTTTTTTTAGTTAATTCGAAAGTACAATATGTTGAGAACATACTGTATAAATTTTAGACCGAAATTCGAAATACAAACGGATTTATAATGAATTTTCGAGAGCGCCTCGTGGTTGCACGGTGTGGTAAAATCGATTCTTGAAACTTTACACGCGTTTTTCTCGAAACAACGTTTTTCCGGTCGGCCCAGGTGAAAACTTTTTTTCTATACAACCGATTGGTCTGAAATTTTAACTGGTTATTCTACACACCTGTAGTTCTCGTCGGAACTAAAATAAATTTTTTTCACCTCTAACTTTCCATTTTACAACCCCTTTTGTGCTTCAAAAACATGACTTTTTTTTTCCAAGTCCGCCATTTTGTTATTTTTCAATAAAATTTAACAATTTTAGTTCCGACGACAATGACATATCTATAGATTAATAATCAACTTCAATTTTTTATTTCTGATGTCCTCAAGAGCCTAAATCACCCGGGCCAGCCACCCACTTTTTTTTTTAAGCGCCAACTTCCATTAATTATAATAATAATAAGAAAATATTTAATTGATTCAAAGTAATTTGTTTTTATATCCTTTACATGTTAATAATAACATATTAAAAAATCAAAACGATTCATTTTTATTTTCCCCAAAAAAAACGTTCCTGAAAAAAAGTCTGAAAAACGGTGCTAGATACCAGACTACTACCTTAACTGACCTTAACTTTTTATTAAACTCTTTTATACTATTGGGCAATATCTTTAGATAAATTTCCGAAAGTGCCTTATTAAGCTTCAACGAAATGCTTATGTAATAATTGAAACTAATTGAGCATTTTTCAAGTAATTTTTCGGATTCAGAAAATAAGTATAAAAGCAAGTGTGTGTCGAATTGACTTTATTAACACGAGCCCCATTTCCACCCACAACCTCGAAGTTTCTGTTGCAACAGATCGCATAATTAAAACTGAACTTCTTCGCTTTAAGGGAAATTTTCTTAAAAGTGAAACTTCCATTTACGTCCGAAAATTCTGGCGCAAATTCGAGTTCTATTCGTCACATAATTAAACGAAAGACGCCCGGTAATTAACCAGGACGTGGGAGGAAACCGGAGTGATGAAACACTTGCGCTCGATCCCATTGCGCTGCAGTAATTCTCCTTATCGGAAAACTTTTCCTAATTAATCCGCCCGACCTGCGCCAAGCTTGAAATTAATTTTATTTATGGAGTTTCTATGACTCATTAGTGCAACAGCCCCGCCGCGCCGCTCGTTGCGCGGATCCCTCGTGAGAAAGGGCCCTGTGGGGCTTATTAATCGCAGCCCCCGGGAGATGCATGTCTTCGGGTGCATCATCCTGGGAGCGTCAGCTGGGCTCCTTCCCCGTCATTGGAGGAGCCCCATTCGGAGCATGTTGGCTAATTAATTCATGGGGCTCCAGCGTTTTGATGAATTCACTTTAAATCTGTTCTTTGTGGGACTTCTAGCGGGTGGGAGAGGGTTCCTACTTTGCATTTGATATCCCTTACAGAAAAATGGGGCTCTTGGGGCGGGCGCCCCTTGAGCAAAGAATGATCCTCGCCTCGGGGATTATGTTTTACAGGGAGAGAAATCATTCTAAATAAACCGCGATTGTTCTGCGGTTCCCCTGGGGCGTTCTGGGGCCCATTGGGCTCCGCTAACAAGGCAGACTCAGGTGGTTAGGAGACAATTACTCGCGGAAAATTTTTCATTTTTGCATAAAATTTGTCTTGTTACAATACAACAACTGGCTGTCGTATCGCTTGTTTTACCTGTTTTACCTGGTTCACCTGGCCTTTTGCCTAAACTTAGAACGTGGCACCTCAACGGTGGTGAATTTGATTTTTATCACGGTGTCTGCGACACCTGCGATGGTGCCTTTTTTCGCTGCGTTTTTATCGCTTTCTTGTCGCTATGCTGCAGGTGATTTTTCCCGGTTAGCGCAAGAATGAAACTAAAGAAAAAGCATAAGAAAAGAATAAGATGACTCGCAAGATGCCACAATGGTGCAGTTAATTTGAGTGTTTCAAAGAGGCTCGATTCTTCGGCGCTCCTTTGAGCTTGAGGGGGAGTAGTTTTTCTGCGGCTCCACGTAATTACTTTGTTATGGTTCTATTGTCACCTTGTTGCGAACGTGCGAATGCGGCACGGATTTTTAACTAGTTTAATGGTTAGAAAACGAAAGGCCCCCCTTTACATTTTCTCTGCATGTGTAATGAGGCCGCCCCAGATGCAGATGAACTAGGAAAAAAACCCACCGCGGCGCGAGTACCTCTGATGCTCAAGTGCAAAATGGCCCATTATCGTGGTCCAGAATTTTTCTCGTTTTTATTTCTGATTCTTTTGATGCCCTCGTTGCGCAAAATGCCGTCTAGCGGCCTCTGTTTACAAAAGACCATTGATCGAAAAGAAGAGAAGAAAACGATCTTGTAGCACATTTGGTTTTCGGAACAAATTGTGTTTGAGAAAATTTCTATGCGAATTATATATTTAAATAACATAAATTAAGAATATTTCCATCTTTTCATTCTAAACAATTCTAAACAAGAATCTTTGAAATAAACGAATTATAGGTAAATATCTTTTTCGACTTATAGACATTGACGAGCATGCATTTGTCTTATGAAATGATAAATCGTAGTAAAGTAAAATTTTCCTTATTTTCAGCACTTGTATAGATTTTATTATAGAAATTCGGTGGAAACATTTTTAATTTAAGATTTTCCCATAATTTTCACCAAAAAATTGTGAGAGCATGGAGACATGCGGCAGAAATATCCGAATATCCAAATACAATTTATTTGAGGTCCCAAAATTATAAAACAATACTAAGAAATGCGATCCGATAGTGTCAAGAATCAGTTTGGTGAAACTTTGTAAAAACATTCAAAATATGATAAATATGCAAACAAATTTTGTCGATCGCTCGTACTTTCCAAGATACCAAAATCATAAGTTAACAACGATTTCACCTTGTCCTTAAACAATTTTCTGGAAAAATCATCAAAATAAACTTATTAAAGGCAAATAACTTATTCTACCCTATCGGCGGCGACAAGCACGTATTTGACGTGTGAAATGAAAATATGAAGAAATCGATAGTTTCTTTTTAATTTATTTATTTTCAATTTTAACACTGTAAAAATTTTCCTTAATTTTCACCAAAAACATTGCGACAGTTTAAAGTTAAATATCTCCAGAAGCCTGAAACTCAATTAATGCCTCTGTGTTTTTCTATTTTTTTTTAAGGTAATCACAGTAGAAATTGAGTTAATTATTAAAATTTTAAATTTTCAAGTCAGAAAAATAAAATAATTTGATAGTTGCCTGAACTATGTTTTGTAGTTATAAATACTAATATTTTAACTAATATCTCCTATGTACTAAATTCATATACTTAGTAGTATGACTTTTTAAACTATAAACATATATGTGCATAACTATATACATATATGTATATATTTAATATTTTTTATAAATATATACATACATATATATTTTTTTTGTACAGAGTTAAATTAATTCTAATCCTACTTTCTTTTCGCGCACTCGGGTACTACATATAACCATATGGTGCATTCTGTTTGTTTTTTTTTCAACCAAGGTTTTCATGTGGGAACTGAACCCACAACCCCGGAATGCATGATCTCAGCCAACTTTGCCATCTGAAAACCCTGAGATTATTTATGAATAAACGTGACATGTGGCATTCAACTTTGAAAGTAAAAGAATAAAAATTATTGTTACTTTTAATGGTGACTGAGTTCTTGTGATTGCATTTAAATAGTTAAAGGTATCACCAAAAACGTTATTAATATAGTAATATATATGATAGTATGGGTGAAAAATTAAGCTGAAATCTTATTTAGCAATAAATTATTTTAAAACAAGAAAAGTGTTATTAAAATAAGTTCAACTCATTTAGTTTGAGTTGACAGATGCTTGCTTAAAATGACAAAATGAAATACAATAAATGATAAATTTCTACGTTAATAAAACTGTTTTGCACCCCACCAAAAATTTTATGAAGTATTTTCTTTCAGTTTATAATCAGACTTTTTCCAATTCGTACACTTTAATAAGTAACGTACAAAATGATTTTATATAAAGATTTTTCCAATTAGGTATTTATCGGTTTTCGTAACAATTTATTTAATATTATTAAAAATAGTCTTTAATTATTCACAACCTGAAAATATGATGGCGCAAAAACAGCGTTATTGATATAATCATCCTTGAAGCAAAATGTTTCATAATCTAAAAAAATTGTTAATTAAAAGGAAAGGAAACAAAATTATTTGCGCAACAACTTTACAACTATACATAAATAGTTAATTAGTCTCTGTAATTCATTGAGAACGTCTGAACTTTTCTTGAACTATCTGCAAGGAAGATCGATAGTTCGAGAGAGACACGTGAACATTTTATTTCTGTATTTAGGAAGGCTTTTGTTCAGATTAGAGAGATATTTAATTAGATATTCCATTAATAGATGTAACCCTAATAAAGGTCTTTTAAGCGAAACCAACAATTTAAAACATGAATTTCTACACTATGCTTGCAAAAATGTTCCATGCATGTCTCAGTACAATAGAACAAGTTACCTGGGCAGTTTTAAAGCCGACAAGTAGCATAAAATAGAAATCGACAAGCATAAAATATTTCAAGGAGCCGCGTAATACCCTTTCAAGAAAACCGCTCGCTCGAGCTAATCTCCTTGCGTAAGTTTCCAAGCCGCGACATCGACTGGTCTCAAAACCACGGGCATTCCTCAGAGGCATATTCATCACCTTTGAAACCTTGCAGCCGCACAAAAGCAGCGCATTTTGGGCTTCATTAGCTATGCGCACGACAGATTTATGCAATGCACCACGGATGCAGCCCGTATGCACCGGGTGCAACTGAAACAAGGTGTGCAAAAAGTCACTCGCAAAGTCCAAAGTGATCTTGCCGTCGACGATCTTGGACTTGTTCGATTCAATAACACTTGCAGCCGGAGGAGTTCTGATTCAGTCGGAACAAGTTAGCGTATTTGCATGCATGCGGCGGTTAAATGCCAGAACGTTTTAATGCCAGTTGGGTACCATCCAATCCAACGCACCCGCAAAAACAGGTGTGACATTCCAAATTTTGAAAATGAATGCAAAATGTGCGCGCGGCCTTAGCTATTTCCAGCGGCTGCAAATCATCTTCAGTCAACGACTCCTCCGTAAAGTTGTGGGTTCCGATTCTGTCTAACCTTGGCGAATATTTGGCGTTTGAGTTTCACGCTAATGGGGCCCACGTGGGTGCTCCGCAGCGCATCGCTAATGTCACACCTGCAAATTAAATGTGTGGGTGACAAAATTTGCGATGACTGTAAAGCGGATTTAAGTTTTTTTTATTTTGTTTTTGTCTATAGTTGCAATCGCCACGAATTCGGCTGTTGCGAACTATTGATGCCAAGGGTAGTGCGATTGGAATGCCCCAAATTCAATAACCAGCCAAACACAATCAATCACAGGACCAATTGCATTTCGCAAATCTGCAGTCCGTCCGTCCACCGACAGTCAATTCGCAATCAGCAGCAGCCAATCTCGCACCATAGACACACGATGGTTCGAACCATCTATAGACAAAGATTGGTCCAGTCGCTGGGTCGTGCCCCTAGATATTCACGGGAGCCCCGGCGGAGTCGTATCCAAAAGTCGGGGAGGGCTAGCCGCTTTTATGGCACTGCGCCCGGATAAACCCCGAGATCGGTCGCGTCCAAATCTAATTTACTGCGGGTGTATGTAGTTACAGAGAACGTCCTCAGTTCTGCGGATTCTGGCGATTTTGCAGTTTGGCGACATCAAACAGTTGATGAAAGGCACTTGAGGGGGATAAATTAGATTTTAATGAAAAGGAATGGATATCGCACGTTCTTTGATGTGTTGTTCGGCGAGGGCCCCGCAAATCAAAAGATTTCGTTTATTGGCTGTATAGAGTTTCATAGCGACGGAAAACATTTTAACGTTTTATATCTTAACTTGTTTTCGTTAGATCAAAACGTATATCAAAATAAAACATTAAGAGCTATTTTTGAGTGTTTATCGCAATATTTCGAATATAGCATGATTTAGAGCAAACCTTCAGAGTTATTTTTATATATTCTACCTGAAAATATCAATTAAAGTAGATGTGTTCTTATTCAGGCATTCTATAGAATACCTAGTCATTCTACACAATACCGGGTTCGTCTAGACAATGTATGTATAAAATATTGCATCTTTCTTCTTTAACTATTACATATTGCACCTAGGTAACAATTTTGAATAAAAACGTTCATTAAATTCAATGAATAGTAGAAAGGGTATCAAAATAAGTAGTCAAATAGATTCATCTTATAACGACATACATACATACCAGGTATTACGGCAGAATATCTTAACTCTATGTCAACACCTTAACCAGAAGATCGCTTATAACGATTTCACTGGTCAACAAATTTGATTTAGTTTTTAGTTGCCCAACAAATGGCAGTTTATTTCTATTGGATTTCTTCTGTAGGTTATAATTTTATAAAAAACAATGCTCAATCAATACTCGTTTTCGAGAAAAAATAGAGTTAAAAAATGTGAAATACTTTCTGAACATCTTGGCAAACAAGTATTTCATAAGAATCATCTAAAATTTAGCCAAGGAATACTCATAGCTAGCAGTTAAATTGGCAAATGAAGTATTCGATTGAGTGGATTTTAATTAACACAATTTTGACATATTCTCAATTTATTTAGATTTCTTTTTGAGGGCTACTTTAGCTATACGAGTATAACTCCGAGTAGTTGTTAAGAAATTTGGTACTCCTGATTAGCTCTTGATTATGTCTAGTTAGCCAAGACTGTGGAGAAACAAAGAAATAAACTTAAAAAATACTAAATAAAAAAAAGCTTGAAAAATAACACATATTCACATTAACATAGACTTAAAATGTGTTTTATGTACTGTAGAAGAAAAGAAAAATTGCCCTTCCTTTCCTTCCTACAAAAAGCTATCAATAAATGAATAATTAGATAATAAATAATCTTATCTCTTTTTAAAAACTATTAATCAAACAATTATCCAGTTTAATTACCAGCTATAATTTATTAAAGTTATGACTTTTAAAAACCAATGTTAAAGAAATAATAAATCTTAAACAGCTGTTTCTGCGACAATAAAAAATCATTTTTCCACTTGTTTTCGTATTTGATTTCATTAATAACCCAGCTAATTTTGTGAAGTTTATCAAATTTTTCTGGCAAACACAATTACTGAATTATCGATTTCGTTACTTTATAAATTGATTTTTCTTGTTACACTCTCTAATTTCACGTTCGCTTTCGGCTTTTCATATGATTGAAAGTTTGTTTGTATGGAATATATTTAAGTAATTAATTATTTGTTGAAAACAATTGGGTCTGCATAGTTTTACTTTAATAGAGCAAGAAGAACCGATAAAAGTTGGGTAATAGCAACAATAAACACAGACATGTTGAAAGACTGATGTTAAATGCTTTTCAGCATCAATTTGGGATTTCTGTTAATAGAGTGTGCAAAAAATGTTTGATTGCGATAGTTTTTCAGACTAAAATTTGCTAATTCCCATTAAGGTCATTAAATACGAGTAGTTACGAAAATTGCGAAAGATAGGTTCAAGTAGAATTTAATTTCCAATGCCCTAAATTCTCTTAACTGCTTTAAATCAAATTTAAAAGTCCATTAAAGCCTATGTCTTCTGGCTGTTGCCGAAAGGTCTGTTTTATTAGTATCTTAGTTCAGTTCAGTACAATTCAATTAAGAATGAAAGGGTATATCTTTTAATACCTTTAAAACCACTCACCAGACTATTTCCATCGCCTTAGACTGCATTAAAGTAAAATTATCCTGTCGAAATGCATGAAATCCCATTTTTCATGAGGTGTAATTCGAGCAAAACTTCGGGGTAAAACCCACGGGAATCGTCGGAATTACCTAATAATTAAATAGCCACCATTCACCCCTCCATGAAAGGTGCTTGCCTTTGAATCGATTAACGTGTCAGAGCCACCCATCATGTCCAATAAAATTCCGAAAAAAATTAAGAAAAATTAAGTGGGGACGCCTGCGGTTCTAAAAAATTTATACGTAGGTGGAAAAAAATACGTGGGCTCACCTGTTTCACGTGTGAATGCCCCAGCGGTTACGTCTCCTTGAGGTTTCCTTAAAGAACGTTACACACAACGAGTGGATAAACATTCGACTGCCAGGAAGATTATTTTTTTCAAATAGGGCTAATACGAAATGTCTTTTAAAGGGACTTTTTTTCTAGGGGATAAGTTTAGGAAGTTGCCGGGATTGCATTTGTGCCCTGTACAAAATTCAGTTACGAGCTGAATGCCCTGCTAAAGATCCTTTCGGAGTCATCCATTACACGAACGGAGCTTAATTTTCTATTTTATAAGAGGAGAAAAATAAGATCCCCCGAAAATGGAGGGGCCCGGGTTGATTTAGTAGGCCTTGGATCTAAAGTCCCTGTCTCCTCTGGTGATGAATAGCAAAAGGACGAGAAGATGACTCTTACACGATCCCCGGGGAACCCCCGCAATTGACTCAGAGCCTCACCTGGCGTCACGGTTGACATTTTTATTTGTGACACGTCTTCCTGTGCCTGCTCCTCCTTAAACCCGGAGTCCCCGTGCAATAATTTTGTAATGGCAGTCTGTCAGGAGTATGTAAATAGTATCACCTAGTCGGGCCACCCCCGCACTCCTCAAGTTGGTTGGGGCTCCAGCCGGAGTCTGAGGAAGCCTCATAATCACGTAAGTTGCTGGGCGATAAGCTTTTATGAATTGCAAACATTCGCCGTAATGTGAGACTTCTCTGTCGTCTCAGAATCCCCACTGACGCCCATTTGGGGGCTGCTGCCACTGCAGTCCCCCGGCCCCCGCGGCCCCATTGTCAGGAACAAACTTGACGCGGTGCTGAGTGTTCTTAGAGTTTCTTGAACTATATCAATCTTGTTCTTCTAGCTAAGTTTCAAGTGTTTCGGGTTCTCTGAGACGACAGCCCTTGCATTGAGTCATTTCGTTGACTACCAACCCTTTTTCATCCCTTCTTTTCCCCTCGCCAGATATTCCCTTCCAGTACGCAATTATATTGATGGAAATCTTGAGTTGGTCGCAAGTTCAACCGTGGAAAAAACAGAAAACCATAATGAAAACAGTCCTTCGTCGTCGAGCGACCTACTTCTTACTGGTTTCTTAATTTTTCTGATTTTTTTTATGCACTTTTTAAGACGATATCAAAGTCAGGCAGTCAAGTAGACTTCTAAGATCCCATTACGCTTTCTGAATATATTATCTTAAGAAATTTTCATCTTATTTGACATTATATCTCTTTTTTTTCACGCTTATCTTAAAAGTCAGACAGAAAGTGAAGACAGTAAAGAAACTGAAAATATTTTTAATCAATACAAGACGTTGAAGTTAATTCGCAACAAATATTTCCTTTTAGGTTTACAAAATATTAATTTTCCACATATTAAGCTTCTTACATTTTCGGAACTGAAAATAATCATTTTACATAAAAGAAAAAATTTTTAATATTTTTGTAGAAATCTACATACATACTATTATGATCAGTTTCTAATTCTAATAGCATTTTTGATATTGATATTGATGATCCCTACTAATATTATAAATCCGAATGTGTGTCTGTCTGTTTGTTACTCTTTCGCGCTGAAACTATTGAACCGATTTTGCTGAAATTTGGCATAAAACTAAAGTAAAGGGCGAAGAATAATATAGGATACTTTTTATCCCGAAAAAATGAAAATAGCCTGCTCTGCTACTTTAATCAGAGTAGCCTATTACTTTATCTCTGCCAAAATTGTGCACATAAAGAGAGTCATGTCATGACTAGTTTTTTTCTATTTTTCGTTATAAGTTGGTTGGATGCATATTTCCATATTTATTTTTCAATTTTGAAATCGAAAATTTTCTTTAAAACATCTCTGAAGATAATACCACTTAACCAATACCAGGGACCGCGGAAGTACTTTTTGACGGGGGGGGGGGGGGCTCGTTCTACGACAAACGTAACCATCCTCTCTTGCATCGGATAATTATTAGTTTTTATTTAATTTAAGATTTTGTCTGTATGTAAATTAAGTCAAACGACTGTTTAGTTGTAGGGGAAGTGATCGCATTAAACATTCAAAATCCCACCCCCAGGTGATAGAATAGAAAGGCCGATACCCCGAGAGGAATTCATCATATTCTTAATCTTTTTGGTACTTATAATAATTAAAACATATTTTGAAACCGTCAGGTTGTATTGTCTCATTTTTTTATTAAAATAATAATATAATAATTTTATTAATATAATAATGTTTTAAAAAGTCCATAATTTCCTTTGGTTGTTAATACATATGACATTAATTAAAGCGTTACAAATTGTAGATAGGAAGAAAAAAAAACTGAATCCTATTCTAATGTGAGACAATTCCAATGACATTGCGCCTCGGGCGTTTTTAAAACGAATTCATTCAGAATTTCATCTAAATTTAAGGGGGGGCTAAGCCCTCCCCCGTTCGTTTTGGGGGGTGCATTTGGCCCTACCTGCCCACCACTTCCGCGGCCGCTGACCAATACCAATTTTCATGGTTTTTACCTTAGAAATGACGGAACTCCCATATAAACTTTCATATCCTATTTCTATTTCTGTATATTTATTTCGAGATCCCGGCAGACAAAGTCGTAGTAATTTATAAAAATAAAAGTAACCGATCAACTTTGTACAAATTAAATTGAATGTTTTATCAAGTTAATCATTTTTAAGTTGAAAATTGCTATATAATTGCATGAAAATTCCGTGTAATTTGATACCTTGAGTCTGTTATGCTTATTTGGTGTACCAGCTTGAGAAAATCAATTTATCATACCTATTTAATACAACCAATGCTCTGTGGTATTAAAACTGGCACTTGCTAATTTTGATGAAACGCCTTTGGTGTGGAGTTAAATGGTCTTGGATTTATCTTTGTTGCTTATTCAAAGTAAACTAAACCTGATCAAAAGTAAACTAAACCTGAACAAACGAATTTCTACAGCGAAAGAGAATGAATTAAATGTTTAATCGTATAAGGGACAATTTCCTAATAGAAACTTGAATTTTTTGTGGGACAGTCCAAAACGTTATCAATTTTATCTATTTTAGGGAAAGTCTTTAAACATGTACTTTAAAATATCAAAATCGTGTTTTAATTTAAAAAACTTATTGATTGGATCGTAACTTACTAAAAAACCTGAACTAACTCGAATTTTTATTTAATATTTCTATGGTATAGTCTTTTTAGATATACATAATTCTATGGAATTCGTAAAAAAAATGTGAAGTATTTTAGCATTTAATAGTAAAATATTCCCCTAATATTACTCAATGTTGCTCAAGCACAACAAAAAATAAAACATCTATCGATTTTGGGTGTGCTACTGAAAAAAATATTTAGTTGCAAAGTAAACTCATCTTTGTTTATAAAAAGTTTCAGTAAAACTGCGTGGAATTTGAAATTGCAAATCATCCTGCCGCCGCTGTCTGTCTGCGGATGCTAAAAACCACTCTATATATATTTTTTTTCCAGTGATTGAACCAGACTAAGTCGAATTTTTTATTTGATCGCAATTCATTTCGTTAGATGTAGCGCCTCACTCTCGCATCTGGTCGTAGAATTTCAAAAGTAGGCCAATTTACAGTGCATGCCGTGCAGATTATTACTATTTTTTATTCGTTAAAAATCACGCCATAAAAGCAAATTGCGTTAGCAGCCAAATGGTCCCCTGCATTCGATGGGCAAATGGATATCAAGCAAATGAGTGAAATTCAAAGATAAATATAAAATACAAAATATCGCGGGTGCATTGAGCCCCTCTGGGGAGAGGGTGGGTGGCTCTGTTGCACAAATGGAAATTATTTGGCTCTCGTCTGTCCGATCTAACGCCCAGCGGCTGGTCGTAAACAGAGAAAACGAACATATTTTGCGAAAAAGTCAATTAAAACGCAGTTAAGGCCAGAAGCACGATATGCGAATAAATCACGGCCCCATTGCTGTGTGTCAGCGCTAATGGACATTTCAGCGGCCCGCTCCTCATTAACCCATATCAGAAGCGGAGGATGCAAAAGGTGCACGGGCATTCCGAGCGTGCAGGGCAATTAAAAACGCAAATGCCCCGCGCAATTTGCATATAATCCGCGGTTCCACACATCGCCGCGGTGCAATCTCTCTATTAACCTCGACCACTTCGAAACCTTCCGGCCCAGGTGAGGAGTGAGAATGCACGCCACACCAATCGTCATTCAGCGGTCAATGGTCACCGAACCGGGGGCAGTTCAGAAGGAGTCTCTGATAGAGTTTCCACCGTAAGTTCATTTATTAGTAGGTACATATAATATTTTTTTTTGTTTTTTTTAATATTTCAATATTTCATAAATTCAAAAATTAAACTAAATTATATCTACTTATTTGAAAAATTCTTTAGCTAGAAAAAGTTTACGACTCTAGAAACAGGGACGCTATTGAAAAAAATCTTTTGTAGAAAACCTCTGATTGGTGAATTTATCGTAGATTTACGAATTTTAAGCTCAATATGCGGGACTTCCTCTCAGAATTTGTCTTGATTTCTAAGACGTTATTTTTTAGCAGTCAATGTGCTTAAAGTTTTGTAACACAAACGAATAAATTTTGAATACTTCAGCATTGTTACATTTTAATTTTTGCTTTTTGAAAATAAGTCATACAACTTCATCTGCTACTCTGATAAATAAAATTTCAACTGTCCTTATTTAAATATACTAATTTCGTCTTGTTGAAACGTAACCATTCACTAAATCAATAAATTTTTTAATATATACCCAAATAACCGAATCAACAATTTCATATATCGTTTCCTTTCTGCGTGATTTTTACTGTTTAAGTTTAAAGATTGTTTCAAATAAAAAAGGAGGACAAGTGCGAGTAGGAATTAGTGAGTTAGTCTGTTAGTATGAAAAATCACGTTTTTATTGTATTGAGTTACAAACTTGAATTTTTTACTGGACTATGAGGCTATAGACTTTAGTATTTGGTATTAATTTATTAATATCATATAAGGGCTCCGATTTTTCAATTTCGAGGTATGATAACCTAAAAATGAATAAACATTTTCTAAAAAGCAAAAAATTAAAAAGTTTTGTATATGGATCTAATAATGTGATAATTGCTGAAATATGTTTTCAAATCAATAATCACATAAACTTCAACGATACTATGATACATTCAAAAATCTATATTTTACTGATTTTTAATAATGTTTTTAAAATAAATTTTGTTATACTGATGCTTTATGAAAAGGTGGTAACCCTAGACTTATGTAAGTAAAGGGGCCCTGCTCTAGAAGCCCCGCAATCGAATGCCTTCGCCGCAGAGTGCCGGCAAATTGTTCTTGACTCGAGTAAATAAATTCGAGTCGTTGAACTCACCTGAGGAAGCTCGGCTTGTTTGATTAATTCGATGCGCTTCCTCGTTCGCGGGTATTTTGCTGCAGCGAAGACGAGCTATCCGACAAATCTTTCTGGACGAGGCCAAGGAACCTTACGCTCGACTCTGGCCTATCACAAATTAATGGGACTGTCCGGGAACAACCGCTCGTTTTGGCACTGTTTTCGCCATTTAAAATTCTAATGAATTGCGAAAAACGGACACCGGCGTCTCGGAAGTGAGTAGATATCTTCAACCGGTTCCATTGGATCGGTGCTACTTCTAGAAAACTTGAGAAATTCTATTTTCCAATATTGCGCACTCCTTTTTGAGAAATTCGTTACCAGGGCAAAGAGCGTTCGAAAAATCTAAAGTTTCCCTATTTTCTGAGGGGGCCAACAAGGCAGACAAGGAAGCAATTTTGTCTAAGTGGCAAACTCGCACCATCACCCGGATGCAGGGGAAGAAAAAAAAGAAATCTCAGTGACGCTATCAAGCTAGCAAAATTGAAAGATTTTCATCTCCGGGTCCCATGCCATAACCTTGAGATGTTTCTTCGGCTTAATAAGAACCGAAGAAAAACTCCCCAGCTGCAGTAAATGAAGAAAATTCCCGACAGCTGCAGCGACGAGGAGGAAAGTGAATTTATCAAGGGCCACTAATGGTCTGCATTAGCCACCGTGACTTGTCACTTGGCTGATTTTTCACATTTCTTCCTCGGAGGGCATTTCCTCCTGCAGGACGTTCATTTGACTGCCTGCAAGTTTTCTTGAGTCCGTCCGTTCAAGACACTTTTCGGGGCAGCGAACAGCGGGGAGTTATCCTGTCTAAAATTGAAGAAAAAAAAAAACTTGAGACAGCCAAATAGACACGCTAAGTGCCCAGTTCTTCTGGAAAGATGAAGATTGGAGCATTGGACGTTTCGCATCTTTCAAACTGTCGACCTGCATCTTCTGCACGCACAAGTGAAGGTAGTCAGTCGCCCAAGAGTCCATTTGATTTATCGTTCTTCTGCAATCGCGCTTATTTTTCATCGCTTAATTGTTGCAGACTGTTGGAGGCGACCCTCGGCTCCGATTCAGCAATAGCGCTAATTATGTTTTGCAATGGAATGGGAAATGGGCATATCGCGAAATTCGTGCTAGCCAACAGTAGCAATCAACGGACCCAGCAGGAGTCTGTTGATGACCTTCTTGATTGCTTTTGCTCAGTAAATATTTACTTTTTTAGTTTTCTAGTAAATGTCGTTTAGCAATCTGCCTTTTTTTTTTAATCTATTACCTTTAAACTTAAAGAAAATCTACAGTCTAATTGACCTACTGAAGCAACTGTGTTGCATTAGACCTTGACTAAAGAGATCTGTGCGTGGGAAGTTTAGGAAATGTTTTGGTTCAAATTTATTGTTTTTATAAAACGATGTTGTTTTTAGGAAACAAAATTTTAGTAGTTGACCTATTCATTAATTTTTATGACTGAAACCGGGGCACACCTATTACTAAATGTTTTTAATATTGCAATTGAATCTCATATCATTTCATAACGAAATATTTTGAAATTTGTAACTTTAGAAAGCTGATCTTGAAATTAGGGAAAAACTAAGATGTTATACCCAAACATTTTACAATTAATAGTAAGTAAGTAATAAATATAATCAAAACCAAAGAGAAAATTGTGTAAAATTCTTAAAGTAATAAACGACTTATAGGCAAATAACTTATTTGACTTATCAACGACAACAAGCACGCATTTGTCTTCTAAAATTATGGAGACACATTAAATTAGAATTTATTTTCTACAATGTGCTGTTCAAGGTATGTAATGTATCAAGCGAAGATTCGCACTAATAAAACTATTATACTTTGGACTATATTACAAATATCCGCTTAATAGACCCACCGAAATGCAAAAAGGTTTTAGACAAAATTCTAAAAATACTAAAGAACAAATTTTAATTACTCATCTAATTTTTCAGATGCTTGTAAAACTTTTCTCTTGAGCTTTATTTCTGATACTTCATATGTGTTATCAATCGTTAAAATCATGTCTCAGTAACTTTAGACAAAGGTTGGCTATCCACCGAAAATTCCAATATATGTATGTATAAATTGTAAATTTCAAAATTCTTTACATGAGAAACTCCAAATTTTGGTCTATCTTTTTTAGTTTTAGTTTTTCTTTTACAATCTATGTATGCTACTTTTAACACCAGTTCCTTGGTATTTTTAATAAGCACTGGTAGACTTTGGCTAACTTTTTGAAAGACAGACAACCTCATAAAAACGTGTCTACTCATATGACAAAACAAAAACAAGGAAAGAAAAAAGAGACAATAAAAATGCCAACATGTGAGTACAAATGGATTTTTAAAAGACTGCATTAGAGAAGCATCAGCCAGAGCTCTACTTATCGTTCTGAGCCGGAAATATTGTCGTTAGCGTAAATATGGGAACGCAACAAAACAAAACTTCTTATCTAGGGCAGTTCTTTGGAAAAGAGAACGAAGACCACCGCTGTGCTTGGAGTACACATCCAATTACAGGTGTGCAATTTACCTTCTAATCACCGCGTCTTGGCATTGTGCGCTCTGCAGATATCCACTGATAAAGCGCCTTTAATTCCATTTTCATTAAGTTTTTTTAATGAACATTCTAAAAACATGTAGTGCATCCTTACAAATGGGAGTAGGTAAGTGCGCACCGGGTGATAAGTACCCGAGCACATCTGGTCACATGAAATCGTTTCACATTATGGTCCTATTGTGCCCGGATTTGCAAGGTTGGGTGGGTGCACAGGAAATTTCGGGACATGATTATGCAATTTTCAAAATCTCAGCAAATGTGTTGCAGTTTTGTCGTTAATTACCCCGGTGGTTCTTCTCACATGTTCAGGTATTGTCTTCAGAAAAGGTTTAGAGCGTAGTTGTTCAATTTCCATAAATCATGATGTAACCACGAGTCTGGCGTTTGTCAAATAAATATAAATATCCAAATATTATTTTGTTTGGAGACTTACGAAAATAAATTGATTTTTAATTTCGTGACAAATATATCCACATTTTAAACTTTCTAACAGACAGATACTACAAAAAATTTTAAAAGGCAATATTGTGTTTACATATTTATTTCGGCAGCAGAAAAAATTTTAAAAAATGTAAATTAAATAAAAAGTGTCATATACAACTTTGGTGTTAAATTTGACGCTAAATAACATCTTAGAAAAGGTACTCTTCAATTTTTCTAGACCGATCCAGTCAAAAATTTAATGCTAGATTTGCAATCTGCTGAAAGTCAAATGAGAAATTTAAATAAATTCTAAGAAAATATATGTTAAAACCAACTGTCCGTGAAAGGGATATTAGTACTTAAAATTCTGGGAATTTTCGTATTAGGTACCATTAAAAATTGTTTGAATTAATAATTATTGATTGCCAAACTGAATTTCTAAAAATTAATAAAAAATCCGAATTCAGTGACCTGGAAATTCCCTAGGTACCAATTTTCGCAAAAATATTAATTTAAGTTGTACGTTCCAAATTCTTATTATATAGTAGATACATATATTCGCAATTATCGACCCCGACCTCTGTGTATCTATGTAAGTATGCAAGTTCTTTGATGTAGTTTTAGCGTATGTGTATCAAATAATTTATAAAGAAACTTTGAATACGATATTCTGCAGTTTTATACTTAATTGTTGCTAAAGAGCTCCTCGTAAATTTACTTCAGGTATTGTCTTATAGTTGGAAGAACGATTTCGAGTGCAGGTGTTCGAATTTTCTTGGATTTAAAAGGCAATCAGGGCTTCAGACGTGCAGCTCAATCGATAAGAATGCTATAAAAGTAGAAGTAAAACTCGTCTGAACCCGGAATTCCTGATCATCAGTACATTTACTTAGTATAATTGCAAATAATTTCTTGTGACATTTAAAGTAGGCTCGTCGCATCAGGCAGTCGTCGTGGCGCTTCAAATAAAATGCCAGCACGATTTAATGAGACTGTGCAACTGCCTCTGCGGGGGCAAAAAAAAGAAAAATATGAAAGAGAATTAATTAATGTCTTGCCGTGAGGAGTAAATAAATTGCAATCAATTTAACGCGAGATATCTCCTGGGTATTGCGCAAAACCATCGCGTACGACTCCAATCGAGAAATGATCGAACCTCCACCGCGCTGTGTGACCCTCTACTTGAAAATAAAAAATCTCGCGAAATTCGTCGCGCACCTTCGACGGCGACGTTAACCTGAAGATGATCCCAAAATAGAGGCACACCTCGCCAGTTGCATAATGAGCATAAGCAGCAGGATTTTACCTGCCAGCCGCTGCCGTGCTTCGTCTTCGCATTTTCTTAGTGGCATACAACATAAAAAACATATCCCAAAGACCTCAAACCTCTTAGGCTCGTCGTTTGCATGCAAGTCACATGATTTTTGTCGTCGTCAGGTGTTGCGCGGATTCTAAACGTCTTGAAACTGTTTCGATAGTTCATAAAGCAGACTAAACTCCTTCGAGCTCACCTGAGTCGGGGAAGAAGTGGTACATCGGCTGCTAAATGTCACACCATCACCTTCAACTGCCGATGGTTTTGCGACTCACCTGGAATGAAAAAGAGGAATTCTTTTGAATGTGGGAAAACTGATAAATCAAGCCTGTGCCGGCTTGCATAATTTGCATTTACATTAAACTGGTTTTCACGCGGATTTTACGTTTTGATTTATCATAATTGTATGATTTTATGCTCAGTGAATGCGAAAAAATATCAATTTTTTATTTTTCCTCCAAAAATACCTGAAAATGACTGAATGTTGACAAATTTTATTATAGGCTTAAGTTGGCTAAATATTTTAAATTGTATTTTTCAAAAGAAACAGAAACAAGGGAAACTTTCGAATCCAAAATTCCCACATGTCTGTCTATCTACCTGTCTGTACAAATATTGGTAAATTTTCATTTAATTTAATTTTTTTATTTCAAAACCTCACTTCTGAATCGAAATGAACACCACTACTAATACAAAGTTTTACCAAAATCCGAAAAAATTTAATCTTAGTAAAAAAATCTAATCTAGTTCTAAATTATTTGTTTTCTTTCGTTTATAAAAGAAAAACGAAGTGTTGTTGTTTTTAAAAAAAAGCAGATATTTAGGTATGCATTTTTTAAAGTTGGATGAAGTTTTGTAATAACTTAATCAAACATTATTAAATTTAAGCCTGAACTGAATGGCTTACCGGTTTAAGTGCATAAAAAACAGCTACTTATTTTTATATTATTAAATCCAACCATACAAATCTAGTTTATTTCCACTTTTTCACCCAAACTCATCAAAACCACAAAAATAACCATGCCTCTGGATATTTGAAATTTCATTAAAAACTCGCTTTCTCCCAATTTATCTCAATTTGTACTCGATCGACCACCGCGGTCAGGTTTGTTATTGTGGATTTTTTTCGTTAATCAGGAATTATTTTATAACCAGCTCAATAAAAAAGAAAATATATTAAAGCTATGTAATTTATCCATTAATTCACTACGCACGTTCACGGTGACATTGATAAAAAATATTTCAAGTTAGCCTCAGCTAAGTTACGTAAGTCTTGATGAAATATTCCAAATTTTTTGGACTGATTTTCATGGAAAGGTCAAGAGTATTTAGCGTTTCGCGGGCGTGGAGTTTTTTTTGTTTTCTCTAATGCTTTTGATATTTATCAACATTTTAAAATCACTTTAACTCCTAATGCAATTTTGAATATCAAAGCAAATTGGGTTGGATAGCCATTAAAAATAGCCTTAGAGTTTTCTAAAGATGATATGGTGCGAATTTTGATAGACATACATATATCTACATATAAATACAATTCTTGAGTGATGAACTTTAAAATAAATTGCGGTCAACTCTTATGTCATGACTATTTGTAGTTTTCATCCTGAGAGCTATTTCCTTAAAATGTCAAGAAGTGTTAATTTTATTTTCATTCAACTAAACTAGTTATGATTTTAGCACATTCGCTTATATAATATATGTATTTTTACTGAAAATATTAAAATAAGGAAATGTTTCCCCTTAAAACTTAACGCTTTTTAAGATATGTCTGTTCTAATAACGAACTTAATTTATACAATCTTACATTATTTCTACAAATTCCAAACAACTGAAGCAAACTTAATACATTTTTTTTTAAAGCATTCTCTTTGAAAGTCAAAGTCAAGGGCTCCTTATTGAAAGAACTGAAACGAGCAATATTTCAGAATTATTTTACGAACCTCATAACTTCAATAAAATTGCACGTGGGAGCATAATAAAGTGCATGTGGGTGGTGGCATTGTAAATATCGATGCACTTGCACTAGAGCTCTTGTGGGTTGCTTAGGAGCTGAGGGTGCACCTTTGAACTATCATTTCATACGCTCAAAGGTTTTCGCAGAACAACCCACTTGAATGCAAGTAAACTTTGCACCCCGTAACCCGAAGAAAAGTCGGAAGGAGGTGCGGGGGTGCATTCGCACGGATTACCTTCTACAGTTTGGTCAAATCAAAGAGGAAAGAGTTTTCCTAATTATGCTCAAAACTCATGTCCTAAGTGAATTCGTAGAAAAGGAAAAGTGAAGAGCGTTCGCAATTTGAGGACCGATCCCAAGTTTTCGTCAAAGGTGAAATTCATCAACCGCGGTGCTAAAATTTGAAGGGAAACTGGATAAACTTTGGTTTGCTACAGCAAACGACTGAAAAATGAAATTACAAACACTTCCACATTTAATAATTGCGTCTGTGTTACACTTGATAAGACAAAAATATGTAATAAACAATTGTAAAAAGTACGGCCCCTTAGAAACGTTCTTAATTATTCAAAATAAATTGTAAAAAGTCATTTTATTAGGATTTTTTTAATAAAAACATCAAATTTTATTTATTTTTTATTATTGTTCTATTTGAAAAGACATTTCAAAAGCATGACATTATTATTATTATTTTTTTTTTGTTGTAGAATCAAATCATGCAATAAGTAAATTATATTGAGCGATTTTTAATATAAACAGTTCTGACAAAATAAATTTCACAACGATAAAGAAAAAAGGAAATAAGGACATTACTTTACATGAATATTAATAAATAAATTAGATTTCCAAATTTAAAAGGCATATGAAGCAATTTGAAGCAATTTTTCTCGTATTTAAATTTGAAATAATTTGAAATCAAAATGATTATCCTCGAATTGAATTAATAAATACAAAGGGATTTTTTTAATAATTATTTTAATGATTTTCAAGGGAACAATTTCTCAGTAAAGGGTTAATAGAAAATTAATGAACATAAAAAGATGACTTTTTTGGGGATAATTAAAATCTATTTATTTTCGAAAAATAGTATCAAAATTTAAAATTTGATGTCCGATAACTAAAATTTTTTGTCTTACGATTTACGAGAGAAAAATAAATGTTTACTAATACTTTCGGAAATTGATTAGAATATTGTTTCCTATTTCGATATCGTTCTGATTTGTTGCCATGACTTCGCAATATGTCGTTTTCGATAAAAATATGCTTTTGCGTGAACATGTACCTAATTTATGATGTTTATATAAACTAGTGGAGTTAAATAAAAGTTAGTAAAATTGTAAAATATTATAGAATGTTATGATTTTTTGGGTAGATATCATAGTGTGAAATTAGGTTAGGTTTATTATGTGTGATTATTTTGATGAATTTTGAATAACCAATTTTTGTTTCGCTAAATCTGGATCATTGTGCGTTGTCGCAATGTTTTGCGTAATTTACACTACACCGAGCATAATCATCGGAGCCCGTGGATCCGCGGGGGTTGCTGCTGGCGCCAATTATTCATCCCCCAAGTGTTTTATTCGCTTTTTATATGCAAAATGCAGCAATCTTTGGTAATCAACTGTCGACGGAGCCCGAGTTTACACGGAGGAGCGCTATTCCTTTGAAGGGCGAAGCCCGATAAAAAGCGGTTCGGGTATCATTACAGCGGAGGCGCAGAAAAAATGCCTTCTAGAGTCGGGAGAGACAAGACAATGGGAATTACACGGGCAGGCAAAATTGCAGAACATCTCGGGCGCGCTGTTGCTAGTTCTGGCTGGTGCTCCTCCTGTCGCCGGAGGAGCCCCTCCTCCCCGTGGGCCCCAAGTCATTTGACATGAAATACTCGAAATAGCTTCACTTTGTAGCTACGACATAATTGCGCGCTCGCTACAAAATAGAAAACTCCCGGCAGGCACGGCAGCAAACTCCTCGCCAGGAATTTTCCATTTTGAGCCAATGGCACGGAAAGGAATCGGCCGGAAGGACAAGAAGGAGTCTTGGCCGGGCCCCATCCCCGCGGAGCGTTGGGCATTTAGAGCTATTTCTCAGAGGAGCCCGAACATGTCGGACTCCGCCGCCGCTCCTGCTCCACTTATTTTTTCGCTTAGGCAGCTAATTACCCGGACTTGAATATGGGATGATGGAGCCCCACTCTGGACCCATCTGCGGTGCACCTGATTGCACCGGGGCTCCCGGCGCGGGGACGGCGACTTCAAACGGGCGACGGAGGCCGACCCCAGGGGCGAATATTTCGCTGATTGCAAACGATAGCCCCCCGCTTGCCCGGCAGCCGCTCGCCGTCGCCGCCAGTTGCAATTTACTGTTCAATTAAATTTTATTAATTGCATTGGAAATGGAAGTCCGCCCGGGAAGCTGCCGTTGTCTAGGCAATCTAACTTTTTTGCCTCTCGTGCAGCGCTGCCGGACGGAATTAGGATGTATCACCCGTTCTGATGAGCGAGAGTGCGCCCGCGGAATCGCGATGCAGCACAATTAATTTTTCTTGCACCTCATATATAACGACCTAACTACAAATTTACTGCCCTACCTAAAAAAAGCGAAAATCTGACTCTATGTTGCACCAGCAGAATCAGCTTGTGGATGAGGTGTGAAAGAGGAGGGTTCTCTATCAAATTTGTAGGCGCTAAAAAATACTATATACCTTTAATTTGACTCCATACCATTTTTAATTTCGAATAGCAATAAAACATATTCTTTTTCTTTTGTATTGTTATAAAATCGCGAATGATATAGTCTCGAATATATTCCTTAAAATGAATTGAGAACCCGATTTTATCTTAAATTCTTTCATTCAAAAAAATGGTTGAATTCAACCGTTTGTTGATTCAAAGTAGTATAAACCCATCCTCTTAGTAATTTTTTTTTTTTCATATTTTTAGTTATAGTATTTTCGGTTTATAGAGAGGAGCAAACTTGCCTTTGACACGCATTTTCTGTAATACCTCTAGAATATCTAACGTACAATTAATTTTGAATAAAATTATAGTGTTTAGAATTCTTAACCTTTTAAACCATATCTGTATGATATACATATGTATCTATAAGATGACAGATTACAAAAAAAAAAAAAACTCGGGTTCTTTTCAGATAGCTCGTTCAATTAGTATTTATAAAAAAATGAAAAACTCAGATGCTGGTTTTCTCGATTTTAGAGATAATTAAATAAAATCGATTTTGAGCATCCCGAAATACTTAAATGGATATCGTTTCGTATCTGATAATGCCAACTCACAAAAGCATGTCTTAAATGCCACAATATATTTGCTAAATAAATTGCTTAATTGTTTGATAATCGTTATCGAATAATCGAAAAATAAAAATTACTTGATAATCATTATCGAGCAATCGAAAAATAAAAATTATTTCGTAATCGTTATCGAACGATCGAAAAGAAAAAATTACCTCACAATTGTTATTATCCAATTTATAATTTTTATTTAGCCGAAAATAATTAAACCTTTTATTCCAAATATTATCGAATCTAAGTAATGTTCTGGACAGACTATAAATGAAATTCAGAAATTCATGTATTCTTAATATCAGAAATATCGTATTAGCTTTGAATTTCTTATAAAAATTCAGGCGAATATTCCATCAAATATAAATTTCGACATATATTTGACTTTAATTTCAAAGCAATATAATAATCCCTGATAAAAAACAATAATTTGTAATATAAATAATATATATTATTGGATTTCCAAATAAAGGTGAAGCAGATCTCAATATTAGTTAAACTGAAGCAAATCTAAAGAGAGCATAGTTAACAATTTTTCTTTGTTGATTTCATTAATATTTAAGTTAAATGATGTATGAATGGTTGAATTTAACATTAGTAACCATTTTCTTCTTCCAAATTGCGTATTTTGTAAATTTATGTATTTCTCGGTGTAGTATTTAACGCAACATAAATCTAGTAGCAGTTCGGTAACAGCTTTTGAGCATAAATCTCACCTGTTTTGTTACGGTCGAAAAGAGCACCTTGCAATCAAATCAATTCCTAGAATAAAGAAAAAACCGGAAACAAATATTTCGGGAGTCGTTAAATAAAACATCGGAAAACCCAGAGGTTGAGAACCGGCCACAAAAATGTGCAGAGTGCCAAAGGGGCCCCGGAGCACCCGCAGGTGAACCTGTTGCGGCCGTCGTTATCTGCCGGCGGCGAGGCGAGCTTCCCGCGGGCTCCAAAGAATTTCCCATAAATTTACCTTTCGCAGTTATCAACTAACGGAACCCGCCTCAACTATCACCGAGTCGCGTTTTTTTCCGCGGTTCAACGTGAAATTGAATTAAAGCCACGCACCCACGGCTGCCGGCGACGGAGGTGAGCACCCCGCCTCACCTCCCCCCACGAGCAGCACCGCTTCCAACGCGCTTTTCTCGAATTTCAATGTCTCCTCGACGCGAATTCTTGGGGGCTTTGAATTTTTTCTTCTCCTCAATTTATTTACTTCTGTTTTTTTTTCCCCGCGGAACACCGGCAGATTTTGTGTTTTCGCGCTGTGGGTTTGTGCGAACTACTAAAAAAAATACCTGCGAGATCTTGATGGACCGCGAAAAGTAGAAGAACTCTGAAATATTACAGTTACAAGAAAACCATAATCAGCCCACTTAAGAACGAGAAGTTCGCGGCGGTTCGGCTCGCGATGGGCGGCAAAATCCGCGGAATCACTTCGGCCGGTGAGGGAATTTTCTATGGCACTACAGAAACAGTTTTTGCCCGCTGACCAGCGGCTACGTGAGATTCTTTTTGTTGTTTTTTTTTTTTTAATTACTGGAACGTTTAACGGTGATTTCGCTGAAATAAGTTGGCTACTTTCATTGAATCCAAACAGCGATTTTCTGAGGTAGCTATTGGCAGAATTTAATAAATCAATTCTTTTTGGCGGCACCGCAAGGGTCCTAAATGTGGGTCATTCTCTCTTTCGACGATTCGAACATGTCTTAATCAAATTATTAAAAAAAATCGTTATAATTGCTTAAACGTTCGACAATTTTTGATACCTTTTATACTTAAAAGCACAGTCGGACCAATCTTAAGACTAAATCGACGCCGGAAAGGAAAAAAATATCTCATAGAAATTTTTGATATTATAGTTTCCCGAATGTAATGAAAGCATTCCAAATTTATAGAAGTCTCATGATTGCAAATGCCACTCGTGAGCGTAGCTTTTCAAAATTGAAAATCTTACAGTGGTTCTTGACCTTTTCATTATGATGGACATTTAACACAGTTGTTGTCTTGCCATAGACCACTAAGTATTTGACCTTAGATCTTAAATACATTTTGCTTATTTAGTAGATTTTTTTTTTTTGCACAGCTAAATAATTTAAATCTTCAACTACAAAGCTCGGGAAATATTAAATTAGAGGACACAGGAAATATATTCATATATCAAGCTAAACTAAACTTAGTACATTTATCTCTAAAATCGACCTTTGGATAAATAAAGTTAAACACAACAACTTTTCATCTTTTGAAACATTGAAACCAAATATTGAAGTGTAATGAAATCAAGGATATAATCCAAAAAATATTATAATTCACAATTTCCGAGGTGCCTGATGACATTTAAGAAAAAGTAATTGAGATTCAACACGACAGCAATTGCTAAGATTCATTCGAGGCGGGCATTAACCTTGAAGATTTCTAGAGCCAAAAAGCAATTTATTTTCCTAAAATTCAAGAATAAAAATAAAAATCACTTGGACGCCAGAACCGACATGCGTTTGGCCTTAAGTAGCACTGAACCAAGGATTAAGCAATTAGTAAAGATCATGCAGTCGCAAAAATCTCAATAATAATGTTTTTTTTAATAAATATTAAATTTTTGATTTACTAACTTTCAAAATTTATTAATTTACTATTTATTTCTATAGACTTTAGAAAAAATTATGCAAAAGGACTCTATGTAATTTTGAATCTTATTTTATTCAGGATTTTAAGTCAAAAATAAGATGAATAACACAAAACAAATCTGTTAGGTATGCTTAGGGGACCTAACTTAAAAAATTTTGACCAATATAAAATAGAAAAAATTTGCACAGGACGATCTTTTTATTTGTAAAATTTAATCTTGCATTTAAAACGCATCTTACTTGACTTTTACACACGATTAAGAAAAAACGAACCATAAAAATGAACATTTTGGTTGCATACATATAATTATCTTATACCAAAACATTACAAATTTTTTTTTTTAAATCAATTCAATACTTATAGTATTACTATAGAAAGAATATAGATAAATGAATTTTCTGAAGAACCGATCTTTAGTGTAAATCGAGGAATAGATGTATTCGTTAGATAGACACAGCATCAACAAAAATTGAATATGTAATTTAATATAGTCCTCAAATAAAACAATTTTGGTTATTATTATTATCGGTTTTAAAAACCGGCTTAATTAGATATATGTAAATACAAATTAATTCAGGGCTTGGTCGTTTTTATAAAATTTTATTTTAAATAGCAGCATCCTATAATGAGTTAATACAGGCCTAAATAAAGTTTGATGCCAAATAATTCAACATATTTTGGAATTTTTTTTTTATTACAAAGATATTTAAATCAAATACGATTTTTGAATTATGCTATTATTGAAGCTGTGGAGTGATTATGTTTTTGACATCCTGGTCTCTCAGATAAAATTTAATTTGCTCTAATTTAAGCCTTCTCAACAAAATCTTCTAGGAATATTTTACTTCCTTTATTTTATCTACTGTTCTAAGCCTATGAATGTTATTGTAGGTAAACTTTCGGTTAGCCGGGACCATTCCTTAATCAAAATTCTATTCATAAACTTCGAATTAGTGCGGGAGGACCGATTTAAAATTTGAAGATGACGGTAATTAAATCCATTCAATTCCCTCTAAAATTTACGGAGCTCATTTATCTCCTGAGACGTTTAGAATTGCCCCCGAAAATTTACTTCGTCACAAAAATGTGCTATCGCTGAACCTTTGATTGGACAGTGGAACAAAAAACGAGGAAAAGCGCTCGAGTCTAAGGTGAAACAAATTACTCAAGGCGAACCCTTTCGATGACACCTGGCCTAAATCCACCTCCGTCCAAGGAGCACAAGGTCCTGCGGGAGAGCCGGAGGGCGCGTGGAGCGTTTCCCGCTTCATAAATTAGGCGCATTATAAATCATCCGCGCTAAGTGGAGATGATGTTGATGTAAAATTCCACGAGTCCGAGAGAGCCATTTATTCGCCCTAATTGTGTTTTATTTCCTGTTCCTCTGTTTTCGTGTTTTCCCAGACTATTCCGTAATTTTTCTCGCAGGACCGACCCATGGGCACCCGGGACTAGGGAGCAGCAAACTCCCGGCAAGAAATTGAGTCGTTTCATTATATACCTTTTTATTTTTTATTTTTTATTTTTTGTTTCTTTGCTGCTTACACCCACATTTGCGGTGAACTCTTTTCGCCGGGAAAGTTTAGCCCGGCGGGGGTGGAAAAAAATAATGCAGAAAAAGGGCATGGAGTTGGCGGAACGTGCACGAACCACGTCCCAACCACTTGGCAGAATTATTTATACCCAGTCGACATTCACCGGGTGCGGTGCACTAGCAAAAAGAGGGCGAGTGCACTCGCGCTGTGTCAAAGCACTATTCATGCATTTTAAATATTTTATTAACCAGCGCTTAAAGGGCCTTCGATGGCGTCACTTAACGAGATTCCTGCAGGAGGTGCCCCCATAAAGCGGTTTTTAGGGCGTCCCGCAGCACATTTGCGGCCCCGACTCTTTAACTTCATTAAATCAGCCGCTGTCTTGCCCTAGGGCCTAGCCCAACCCTTTCCCCATTGGGGGGCGTGGGAGCTGGCCCACGAGGGGCTCTGAAATTACAAGACCTCCCGTGGGAGCACCTCTCACCGACCCGCACATACAAACCTTTGAGGAGTGAATAATTTTATGGGCTACAATAAATCTGATACTGTTCAAACAAGCGCTCCTTCACTCCTCTTTGAAAATTTAGCAGATTCAAGGGGGTTCCGAAAATATTCACTCCGTGGGCGTGGAAACCGAAATGGTCCTTGGAGCTAACTCAAAACTCGGCGTCGAACTTGTGGCTTTTCGCCTCTATCGCCGGTTAGAATCTGCGATAAGGTTATTAAATAGAATTGAAAAAAGGACAACATTAATTCAATTTCTCTGTATGTACTATATAATGTTTTTTCATGAAGTTCTTGGGAGTTGGGAACTAGGCCAATTTTCGTGGCTAGCAAAGTTGGGGTTTGAGGTGAGGACTTTGGCTGAGAGTATGGCATTTCAAGGATTTAGGTTCAATTCCCACATGAAAACCCTGGTTAAAAATAAAAACAATAAACAAGAAATAGGTTGCACAGAAAAGCGCTATATATGTATGTAGTTTTAGTTAACTTAATCTATAGGTGGGTCAGAAATTGAATGCTCTGATCATGTTAAATACTTCGGTATTTACCGTGACATATAAAGCAAGCCTTTTAATAAAAACAATGCATCCATTTATAATCAGAAGATCTACACTTAGGTACATTAAAACTGGAAAATAAACTCATAATTTATAAAGTATTATTTCAAACAGTATACACAACAGAGCCAATATAGAGTTGACAAATTAAAACAGATTACTGATCAGATCACTGGGTTTCTTCTAATTAATTTTTCTTCCAAAAATAAATATAATTATCTAATATTTACTTCTCTTGTTGTCAAACGAAAAGTATTATAAATAAATAGATTTTAAATTCGAGCATACATTGCATTTGCTTGATATATTATATTATAGTTTTATTTAAGGAGCAGTACAAAAACTTTGAAAATTTGTTTAATAACTTTAAGTGACAGTCTGAGATTTTTAAGTGATAGTGCAATAAAATTTTACTATCACTAAATTATCCATTGACAGTGCATTGCAATTTTTAAATTTAAGGTTAATTATAATAGTGCACTATAACAATTCATGACCATTTAATCGGTTAATATTAGAATAAATTCAAAAAAGGTCAACTATTCCAAGCAGAATTTTACTATTTTCAATATTTAAGCTGTTTTATTCATGATCGGATCTGGATCCAAAAATTTATCCGGTTCAAGGTTTGAAGTCTGGATCATCATCAATATCATGAGAATTTGACACGCTTTTCGCAAATTTTAAAATTTTTGTATAGGTAACAGTTTGTAAAATTCAAATCAATGAAAAGTTTGCTATCTAATCTGTTCTAGATAGGGAGATGAAAAAAAAACACAACAATCCATTTTGGGCAATTCCATCATTATCTATGTACATATGTATAATTATATAGGAAAAACCATGTAAACTTCCAACATGTTAAGTTTTAGTATGCAGTCTGTAGTGTTTTACATTTCTTTGAGATTATTTTTATCTTAAAATTTTCTTTAAATCATATAATTTCAAGTAAAATCTATTTGACCTTGGAGTATTAATTTTCAAGGTCGAAAATTAAAAACAAAGTGAAAAAATATATTTTCTAACTTTTTGATTTTAAATTTCGCATTAAAAATTAACCAATCCCAGAAACATTAAGATATTCAAAACCTAAATCCTGACCTGGTAGTTCTCACAGAACAGGAATTGTAAACTAAGAGAAAGTTTGTACTATGACTTTTGTAATTTTTTCAATCTTAAAATCAGGAAATCATTTTGTTCAACCGTATAAACTGAAATTTGATTACAAAAATTTGTATAATATTCTTAAGAAAAATCCTGAAAGAAACCCGGAAAAGCCTACTTTTTTTCGCAGCATTTACGACACGCAGAATGTCTTCATTTCGGAGCTCAATAACTCTAAATCGAATGGAGCAAACAAACTTATGAAGTCATGAGAGGGAAAGTGTTAAACCAATCATCGATATTACCACTTATGCCCTCTATTTGCCACTTGGACCGGCCCTTTCGGAGGTCCTCAGCCCAAATGGTTCCCCTGTGGGAAGCCCCATTTAGTCGAAAACCCTATTACACCGAGCGCGTCGCTTTCAAAATTTATCGCTCTCCTCGCTTCCGCCTATCGCCTCCGGGAGCCCCATCAGCCCCAAAGATCGGAATCTAACATCATCCCGACCGACTGGCACTACATCAAATTCGCATATTTTTACATCATCCGGAGCAAATTGGCGAGACATTGAGGAGTACTTCAAAGCGGAGGGAGTCCCCCCGGGCACAGCGAGGTGCTGGAGCAATTTTGTCGGTGACAGTGCCCGAAGATTTGGGTTCATTCATAAGGAATGCTATTTTTTTCAGGAAAATTACCTTCACCTGTTTGGTGGAAAGGTGATTGTGCGGGGGAGGATTCCCGATTGCCCCATGTCAGACGTCTGCTTCCAAGTTCAAGAACGAAGGAAATGGTAGCGTCTTTGATGGGGTCCTAAAATAGATAAAGTGAATAATGTGGTCTCATGTCGATCCAGACTGCCACTTTGCTACTTTTGCAAATTTTCTTGAACAGCAAAAGTTGAATGCTGTTGCCTGGCGGGAAGGTCGCGCTCTGTAGGGCGCGATGGATGCGATCCGTTCTCCAATCGAAAAATTTATGGAGGGCTCTTCAAATTTTACTGCAGAACGCTTGATAGTTACTGCACGATAATGAAACCAACGGCCCTGCCAATTAGTCCATTGATTTTTAATGACATCGAAATTATCGCGAGATAAGCACCCTTTCGCCCTGCAGAAGTGATAAAGGGTGTGTTCATTGAGTCATTTCAATTCAATTCGATTCGCGGCCATCTGCCCGAATTACTGCGGTGGCGCTTCGGCAGGACGTTGGCTTGGCCTAATTTTCAGTTTTGTTCGTTTTGATAGCACAATTAATGGGTTCGCTGATTGGACGGGATACACTCGATTGCAATCAGTTTTTTGCGAACGGGGGTGTATTAAAATCACACTCATTTGCATTATACACTAGTCAGATATCTGAGATTTTATGCCAACGGAGGCTTAGTTCATTCCTGAAAATTACTTTTTAACGTCCTATAAATGCATAAAGTATAAAATTTTACAACATTTAGCAAGACAGTGCTCCGTGTCACACAGCATGAGATGTAATCATAAAAGTAAAACGAAATAGTTTGCTTACTGCGAAATTACGTTAACTAGTCACCACGATCAGTTAATTTAATTGCATTAAAATTTATGAGAAGTAACTAAGCAATTGTGAGGCAATAAAAAAAAGATTTATTGCATACAAGAAATTCAGTTCAATTTAAAAATGTGGTTTTATATTTTACTCATGATTATTGTTTAGGTTTATTTAATAGACAAATAAACTCTTCACTGGGTAAAATAAAAATAATTTTAATTAGTAGGCCGATTTTGTTTTAGCTCATATCAAGCGCAGTTTATCCTTTTAAAAAGTAACATATTAGCTTTGGTACTTTTTTTACTTGCCCCAAAAAAATCTATTTTATTATTAGTCTTACTTCTTTACTTCTAAAATTAGTATACATTCAGAAACTAAATTATCTTAAAATATTAACTCGATTGCTCAACTTTTAAAATTCGGTTAAGTATTTGTTTATTTCGCGGAATTAAAAAAAAACGAAATTTTTAATTGTTCTGTACCTAAGCATAATACTTTATTTGTCATTAAAAATATCGTTCATTACTTTAAAATTTTTGTAAAAACATTATTTTACATTTGATATTTTTAACTCCTTTAGGAAGTTATTGTTTTATAGTACACTTAAGTTGTAAATAGTTAACTAATAATTTCAGTTCTGACTTAATAGTTCGAATTTAAATCAAATTTGTAACTTCTAAATAGCAGTTATGTTGAAATTGGATAAATATTTATAAGGCATACAAAACTGAATAAATACCTACCGAATTAGCTCTTAAGCAACCTTTAAAAAGTTGAGACCAATCGAGGTAATATTTTAAGACAATGCATACTAATTTTAGAAGCAAGAAGTAAGGGCCATTAAAAACTTTGAGTGCAAATTAAACTCAATGAAGGCCATATTAAAAATTTTGAATTTAGATTCTAATTTCCGACTTTAAATACATTTTAACATAGTTATTTAAATAATTTTTGCAAAGTTAACACCAATATTCTAATTTTAAGTATGCATAAGGCAAGTACCTACATATATAAAAAAAAAAAAAATAATCGAACATTAAACGAATTAAAAACTCCATGCCCAATATTCCCAGATATGACTCACTTTGCAGTTTTAAGTGCAAACAGCTCTTTTATAGGGAATTTTTTCCTTTAAAAAATAAATTTGGTAAAATCAACACGGAGCACCTGGGAAAACGAAAAAAAGCCTCACCCTCAGAATGAAAACAACAGAAGTAAGAACCGGAGCCCACCCCGCATGAAGGTGTAAAACTGCGCTCCTAAGCCAAATAATCATTTTCAATTAACTAAAAACGTTCGGGTTCGCTTTCCGGCTGCCGGGAATTAACATTTAACATTCAATTCCACTAAGCTGCACCGAGACGGGGCGATATCATTCCCATTTTTGCACTTTGTTCCATTCGGGACATTATGCGAAAGTTACGAACGGGCACGTATCCCGTGGGAGTTGCTGGAGCCGGGGATAAAGACCCGGGATCCGACTCGACAGCCGCAATTTCCACCAGGCCGGTTACCGAACAGAGGGACCTCGCAAAAATGCAGTTCAAAGGTGAACTCCTCGTTTAAATAAGTTGGGGCCGCCACTGATCTCCTCCACAAAGGAGCAACAAAGGCGGGAAGCGCATTCATTACCCACCGGGAGCAGAACGGGAACACTCCCGAACCGTCCCGGCGATATTTCATGGGCGCAAAATGGACATCTGGAAAAACAGAATGATTTGTGGTTGGAAAAAGGACTGCTCGGCGAAAAAAGTTAATTGAATTATTCTTTCGTTTAAGAATGAACAACCGGAAAAAAACCATTTATGTGAGCATGAAATGTTAATAACCAGATAAATGAGATTCCGGCGAAATAGCCTTGAAACTGGAGCAAAATGTAATAAAAATGTAACTATAACTAATAACCTTAAATCTTAGAAACCTCCACTTTTACTCGTCAGCTTAAAAAATGGGCTTTATCTCAATTAACTGAAAATTTTTTTCAAATAAACTGGGACACATTACGGAAAAACTTCATTTAATTAAAATTAAACTATTCTTCAAAATATCACGTACAGTTTATTAATGTTAACCGACTGGGCTAAATTTCGCCAGTCTCTTTTTTCCAAAAATGCTTAAGGTTAAGCGAAACCAAAGCCATGATCATTGTCGGAAAGATAACTGAGAATTGAATTGAACGCTAAGGTCAGCATAAGTCGGTTAATCATCGTCTCTCCATGAGCCATGCTAAAACTTTCCTTTTTTAGATGAATTTTGTAGGACAACTATTTTATCAATCAGAAGAAGTTTTTGAATGGTTTCAAATTTTAACCTTTGGTTTATTTATTTCATATTTTTGTTCGTTACAACTTTCTATTTGTGTATATGTAAACTTAGATTTTAAAGTATGTAAATAACGATATTTTGCAGCACTGAACAAAGTTCTTGTTAGAATTGAATTAAGTAAAAGATTTTTTAAAAGTTTTGAATCTTATAGTGCATCAGTTCAGTTGTACATTTTCATCATCCAAAACTTAGATACATATTTAAAGTTAGAATTATTAGAACTCAACCAAAATGCATGTATGAGAAAAGATTAGAGATAGATATTGACTTTTTTTTTTTGTAGTAGGACTACTCTTTTATATTGCTTCTTGAGAGGTTTTATACCTATAGTCCTTTTCTCTCAAGCGGCTAGAGGTATCAAGTTGAAATTAATCTCAAATACTAAGATCTTTAGCCTCATAATCCTGTAAAAAATCATCAAAACCTGTAAGATAATCTTGAAATTTGTCATGAAAGAAGATCAGGAGAAAATAAGTAAGTATTTACCAAATTTCATGAAAATTGGTTCGGTAACTAGTTGTTGATTTATCGTGGTAACATCGAATAGATTTTTTAGAAAATGTTATAATTTCGTATTTAAAGTTTCAGGTTTGACTTAATACCATACGTAAAATAAGTTTTTTTTTTTCATGAACCTAATTCAGTGAATTTTGGGCCGATTTTAATGAAACTTAAAGAGAGTGTCATAAAAACCGAACATCCCCTTAATCCCCAATATGTTAAAATCTAATAAATATATATACAAAAATTGTTCTAGAAGATTTCTCGGTGGTATTTCCATCAGTGTCGAGGGGATAAAACTTTCAAATTGCAATAAAAGAATTCCGACCATTTTTCCTGGAAGGATTTCGCGGTGAGTCCCTCGGCTTGTGTAGAGCCATTTTCTTATTCTAATCTTGCCGCAATGACATGTCGGCGTCATAAACCATGGTCTGAGCCGGGGAGCACCTCAGGATCCCCTTCGCTCCCCCGACGCAGGTGTGACATAAAACCGAAGTGCACTTAGAAATCTTCTCAGATTCCAGCTTCTCACCTGGACCGAGCCGCGCACAAGACGCTCCCTGGGGACGTCTACCACTCGAAAAAGTTTCAGGTGGACGAAAAGATCCCCACTTGCATTTTCATGCAATTTATTTCGCTGACATTTATCTGGCTGTGGGTGCAGGGATTCGGGGGGGTGCATCAAGCAAGGGGATGCATTTCGTCGATTTTTCTCGTCCTTCCGCGGAGTGCTGCTGCTGCTGCTGCTGCTGCAAACTCCTTAGAAAATTTAATCCGAAAATTATTCGGAACTGTGAAGGGGCCTTTCCGGTTGGCGCCTTTGTTTACGCCTTATAATGAGAATTGGAGCGCTTTATACTTTCCGGGGGGTGGTGCATTCGGGGGGATCCCCGAATAGAAAGAATTTTTCAATAAGGGCGGCCGGTTATGACGATGCCATTCATATCGCTCAACTCGAAAAACCCATCTCTTTTCTAACCCTGTTTAGGGCGGTTTAAATTTGCTATATATAAAATAGAGTCGGGGCGGCACAAAGCCATGAGGAAAACGTTTGAAAAATGGGCGAAAAAATTGCCCTGTAAAGACGCCGGCTCAACTGCGCCATTCATCCCAAGCACAAAGGGTACAAAATTTCCAAAGCCGAACGAAATAGTTATTTTTCGGCTGTGCACTGAATACGGTTCTAATTACTTAACCCTAAAATGAAAATGAGCACAACTTCAGCCAAGGGTAAGGAGTAATTGAAAAACACCCCGCCATCCCCCGCGAATCATTTATAAGAGAAATTGAGCCAGTTTTGAAAAGGCTGCAACTGCACCCCGACGATCTATATTTTGAAAAGTCATTTTGTTAACGCTTCATATTTCGTCGTACCTCTCCCACAAATTATCTCAAATATTTTGTAAACGTTTTGTTTCCGGCGACGAATACATTTAATTTCGCGTATTGACTAAAGGCCCCATCCCCCGCAAAACTCTTTCCCAAAAATAGAGACTCCCACTCAGTGAATCAAAAATTTAATGAACTCGCGGTGAATCAGAAATTTAATGAACCCGTTTAATTGCCAGTTTGTTCTCAAAAATCCCGGCAGTGGATCTACTCTGTAAACACAATGTTAAGTAGCGACTCGCATTTGGCACACCACTTTACAAAATTTATGAATTTTTTCAAACAAATCAAAATATTAAAAGCCAACAGAAAACCTGGCGGAATATTAAATTAAAAACTCTTTTTATTCCATGAAGGAATTAAATGGGTGAGCTGTGCTCAAGACCTCTGTAAAATTATGCGTTTTTGTTGATATGCTCACATAAATGCTCGAATTCTCGAATGAATTAAAACTGAAATAGCATTTTTTGCCTTTTTAATTAAAACCTAATTTCTCAATTGCTTTCGAGCATGAATAGCTCTTAAAGTATCTCCCGGTCGGTGAATGGAGCACTCATGAAACTAGGAAGTGCGGGGATCACTTACCTGAATGGTATGTTGCAAATTTTACCAAGTAATAACGCGGAAAAATCACTAAATTTTGCTTTATTAATGTAAGCTTGCAACAAAACTATTAGGCAAGTCTTATTGCAGCTTCCTAAATTATTTTAGTGGCGTTTCCAATGAAATTTTATAATGCATGTCTTGTGCTACTTCCTAGAGAGGTTTTGCTATTTACTCTAAATGTTATGCCGTCTTGAGGAATTTTTTTGTATTCAGTCAGTTATATCATAAATTTAATTTATCATATTAAACGAATTTTGTTATTATTACAACCTGTTGCGTCACATACAATTAGAGATAAAGTTATTTTGAATTATTCATTTCCTCTTTTTTATGTACATGCATACATACTACAATTTTTTGAAATAAAGAATTGAATTTTTTTGTTAGATTATTCAAAATTTGTTTACCCCTTTAAATACTAGATCAAGAAATGAGTTATTTCTTATATTGATCAGATTTTGTTGTATGGTTGTTATACCATTATTAAAATATTAAAGCAAGGATGTTTTTTTTAGAGTGTATAATCACATATTATTTGTAAAACTAATGTAAACTTCGAATTTATTTTAATTTTTAGTGGATGTACCTTAACTACATACGATTCTTTACGGAAAGCAACCTTAGTTTTTTGTGCTCAATTTTATAGAAAGAGTTTAAAATTCATGTTTTTAATTAAACTGCACTACATCATACAGAATTTTATATAACTTTAAATATATACATATGTCTGATTTTCTTTTCCACTTTTCAAAAACCTGACTGACTTTTATAGTATCTTAAAAAACTACCAAAAACCAAAAACTATCATTTTGTGCAGGAAGGCATCATGACTGAATCAAAAACCGATTGAATATCAAGGAGTAAAAGTCCTGGTAAATAATTAAAAGATAGAACAAAAGTTAGTCTTTTGGTATGTCAGAGACTGGCATATTTTGACGAAGTAATTTCCGAAATAAATATTTTGAATTATTTGAATTATGCAAAACCATCTTCAACTTCTTTTTTTAAGTACACCCAATTTAACTAAATAAGTACATATTTTCCTGAAATTAACTCATTTTGCTTATTTCACAAAACCCTCTAATTTTTCTTCATAAAAAAGTAAGAAACAGCGAAAAACCTTAATAACATTAGACTGCTTGTTAGACTAAATTATAGAGCCCAATTGGGCATGGCTACGCTCAAAGCGAAAACTACAGGAAATCAGGCACTTTAGAGAGGAAAGTAAATTGTCTAAGGCCCCTAGACCTGAAAGTAGACCTTATTCAAGTGAATCTCAGTGATGATTGCTATCAGAAAGTGCTAAGAATCATTCCATGGCCCCAAAGAACTCCGTCTGAGACCAAGTTCTTCTTGATTTCACACGCAATTTTGATGTGCTCTGCATTTTTGTTTTATCCGCCCTTTTTTTCACTTCCGGCACGTTTCTAGCGTGTCGTTTTTCGTTAGACACCTCTGGAAATTCCCTGATCTAAACTTTAACAATGCCCAGGTGTATTTTTTTTATATTTTTTTTTTAGAATAAATTCCGTCGCTAGAAAGTAAAAGAGGTTAGACCGATTCGGCGAAATTGCCCATTGAAGCGAATCATCCATTGCGAATTTCTTGAGTCCAGGAAGACGATGCCGGCAATGTCTCAAAGCACGCAGCATCTTCTGCAACGTCTTTGTTAAATGATGTAACGTCCCACACGAGTCTAGCCCTCGGTTGGAGGAAGGCGGGGACGAAATAGCGAAAGCATTTTATGCGAGATGCTCAACAAGTACTCAAAGCATAATCACTGTACGGGGGCTCTTTGTGGCCAGCCAGTTCATGACATGGAAATCGGCCAGGTAACCCACAAAGCATGAGTAAGATCCAAGATACAAAGACGCAAATACCTCGGAAAAGACTCTCGGTACTTTTCGTGTAAGAACTTTGCTGGCATGACCTAAAACCATCAGATCGGGATTGGGGCGAATGCTCACGTTCGTTATCAAAAAGCCCCTTAATAAGGCCTGGACCGGTTTTTGTTCTGCATAATCCCAGATCAAAGAAGTCGAGTTTGGGTACCACTTCTCCTAGATAATTCATTAGCATTTGCTTACATTTTTTTTTTTAAATGGGACCGCAATTTGCATGCAAACCAGAAAAATAAGGAGAGGAAGAAGGCGGAACCACATGCGGGCTCTAGCCTCTTTCGTCGAAAAGAGCTCAAGCGCTAATTAGAATAAGATTCCTGTGGCAGACCATCGCATCATTTTCTGTGCGGTCTGGGCGCTTTTTTCATCTATTACTTTGGGGGGAATCTGGAGACATTCGACATAAACATGATCGACCTACTTTTCGGACCAGTTCCCAAGAAATGTCTGACTATCTTTACCTCGTTATCCGACTTCTCCGGTTGGTTCGACACTGCATTCAGAACGGTGCTTTATCTTGTGCCCAAAACTGGACACTAAAGTGAACGAGACCAGCATCCATTGGTCCAGCTCGAAGATGCTGAAAAGTGGGAAGTTGTCGTCGAGAATTGCAAAAAGAAGAAATATCGCTCGACCTGAAGATGTTAACGACTTAATGACAATAATCTTCTGAACAAGGCCTGCGTTTGACACTGTCTTGATTGATTTCTTACGCTCGACACTCGCATGCTACCGTCTTTCCGCTACGAGTCAAAGTGTCGGAGACTTCGAAAACGTGGAGCATAAACCGACCACTGACCACCAGATGCATCTGCATCTTCTGCATCTTCTGCATCTTCTGCATCTTCTGCATCTTCTGCAGGTACAAACGACCGCGAACCAAAATACGACAGTGATGGACTTAATTCAGGGAGATAAGACGGAACCCGTCTTGGTCTTGGATGGTTTATTGCAGGTCGCGTATGCTAATCATTGCTGAAGTAGGATTCGGGGCTGCTGCGTCTGGGACCACAATTCTTTTAGTTTTTTACCTTTTCCTTTGTATGCAGCAAAATCGTATCTGAGGCGTTGGGTTACCTTAATCTTAATGCATTTCTCACCTCTGGCTCGACACGGAGAAAGAAAAAAATTAAGATATCTGCATTCCACGAGCGCTTCTCCTTGACAGTGGGACACGCTTTTGATATTCAAATTGTTTTAAGTTATTTTTATATGCCAGTTTTTTTATAACTGTCTTTTCCTGTTCCTTGATCTGCTTTCGATAAATCAATTTGCAAATTAACTTACATATTTACTTTGGAATAAAGTGAACAATCGCAAGACATATTTTGTATTAACCCATTTTCTCTTGAACAAGTTAAACACCTTCGGGAAAACGTGATCATCTAACAATGCTGGATTCTACTTTTCGTAATCTCATCTATAATTTATAACTTCTATCCGTCAATTTGATCCTATAAAACAAGAATCGCTAATGCGAATTTTATGTGGTTTGCTTTTTCTTCAAACTTCTATCTACCCTACCAGGAAAAACCGGATTTTTATTTTCAAATTTAAATAATGAATGCGATATCCCTCAAAAGCCCCTATATACGCCTGGTTTTATTAAAATCTCTTAAAGATGAGAAATTTGAATTAAAATCTTTTGAAGTTGAGGAATTTTAGTCATAATCTAATCTTAGATCAACCAGGATTTTAAACTCGCCTAGATACTATAAACTTAATTCATATCGAATTATATCACTATCAATTTTTAAATTAGTGGCATACTAAATTGGTTTAAATTAATTTTTCCTTCTTAGTTCAGGTACTTTCGCAGAGAGAAATCGGCATTAAAATTACGCAAAAGTCATTTGAATTATGGGAGGCAAATTTAATACTTCCTGTTAACTTTCAATCATTAAATTCACAAAATTTCGCGACTGTTCACCTTGTGCACCTACAACATAAAACATGGTTTTGAAATAATAAAAAAAAAGCAATCATACGAGAAATGTGATTAACAATGGTGAACTTCGAGGTACCTATGACAGACATAAATTTGATATGAATGAAAGCAAACAAATGGGCTACACGCTAAATTTCAAAGATTAATTAATAGTGATTGATGTTATAAGCATAGGAAATTAGCCGTTCCGCTTACAACAAATGGGAATCTTTCAAAGCATGTGTCCTTCGGCTTTTCCTTAAAAAACAACAGGTCGAATTATGTTCATTTTGTATAATGTTCTTCTGTTTTAAAAATGTTAGCATTTTTTGTATTATTTAGCTTAACATTTTTGTAATAATTTTAGTCATCATAGATTAAAAGATTCTAACAATTGAATAAGTTCAAGTAATTTAAAAGTGAGCTATTTAAGAACATCTTTCTAATATCATTATCTTTAATATAGCTACGATATTTTTGCTTATTATAAATTATTTAAGTTCAATGTCTTTTGTATTACACAAATGTTTTTAAATTTGATAGTTGCGTCAAAAAACATCATGTGTTCTATTAACTGGATCAACTTTATCAAATAATTCAATTTTTAACAAACTGATGGTTGCTTAAATGTTTTTGGTCTAAACGAACGCTTATTTTTTTTAATAAAACAAAACTATTATATTAAAGATAAACTGAATTTGGAATCATACAGTTAGTCTTTCCATAATTTTAACAATCGGGTCATTAATTTTAAAATTATCGTTGTCATTAATTTTAAAAACCAAGTCGTCAAATTCGTCAAATTTACTCATATCACAATAAAATTTAAGTACATATTTTTGAGGTATTGTACCTATTTTATGAAAGTGTGGCTAATGTGGCGCACTCAAAAAACACGTTGATTAATAATATTTACTTATGTGTTTAAAAGTTATTTCATTATCGTTGTTTATGTATCAAATACTGTCGTGTAAGCAACAATTTGCAATTCCATCATTCTTTTATCTTCCATTGAAGAAGTTAATTTCCATTTATAATTTACGAATTGAAAATCAATGAAAAAAAAATTAGTTCTACTAAATATTATAAATTCTTTCAATTAGTTCATATTTTGGATAAACAGCAAAATGTAAATAATTAATGTTTACATAATATGGGCTCATTTTGATTAGGTCATTTTAATCTAGGTATATAAACAATCCTGAAGTCGTTTTTTAAGCAATTTTAACAATTTTGTCATGTTTTGATATTCCATTTTTGGATAAGTACTGTTTTTGTCCGATTTCCTGGAAAATAAGGTTTTGATCATTTTCAAAATTTAATGTTATAGCGTTTTACAACTATCATAAATTTAATAATTATAATCAAAGCAATATAAGTTTGCTAATATTCAAACTAGTGAAAAAATGTTCAAGTATTATCCATATTTTATTTATCCCCTATCCTAGAGGTTAGAATTCTCATTTTGCCCTTTTTCATAAAAAGCTGGAATATTTCTCCTAAGGCTCATTAATTTACTTTATGAACTGATTGAGGTGAATAGCAAATTATTAAAGCTTCTAAAAAAAAGGATGAGAATTAATTCTGTGGACCGAAAGCATCCAATGTTGATGATGTTTGCATAAAAACCAGGTGAATCCCACCCGAGAGAATTCATCTTCAACTTCAACTCATAACTCTTTCTGTTTGAGCTGGGAGCTCAGTTGCAGCCCTCGAGGCATTCGCTGCAGAGGTTCCATCATAAATCGGCCCCATGCACCGAGTCTGGCCGCCTTTGGAACCTCCGCGATAAATTTAAAAGAAAAAAACCCAATTTAAAAATTTCGATTTGAGCGCACGGGGAACGAGACAAAAATTCAAATGCAAACACGTGAAATTACTGCGGTCTCGCATCAAAGGAGATTTTTTCTTGTTCCCCGTTTAATCCTGCGACCGGGCGACATAAATAACCCGGGGACTTGGGAAAACGTGCAAACAAAGAGAGCATAAATTCCTGGAGTCCTGTGGCATGGACCACGTTTAGTACTCTGGACTTGATTTTTTTTTGGCACCGCCGCAGCATCGCGAAAAGGAAGCGGTACTATCGCGCTTTTTGAAAACCACCCCCAACGACTACACACCTGTTAAGGGCTGCGAGGGCAATCCCCGGCGAATATCCTTTCTTGCTATTTTCCAATTAGAACCACCTGCGTTAGTCCTCTGCTCCTTTAGCCCTTGGATTTATGCACGTGCCGGGGGCTGGGGCTCACGCTTCTTAAGGGGCACACTTTTGTTTATCTGCCCTGCGGCACACAATAAATTTTTTTCAAAAAAAAAAAAAAAGAAAAGGGCACACTATCACCACTCGAGGCGGGGGAGATGAGTGGACCAGGACATCCCTTCGAACACGATTCTCGCAGTCGAGAGGGGCCACACCGGAGCACCCGATAAGCCGTGCTCCCTCCCAAGGGTTAATCGAACTCCAGGCACAATTTTAATTAACTCGGGGTGAAACTCATTCAACACTTAGCACCACGGTGGCCTCGATATCTAGCGATGAGTCCGACACCCGTGAAAGAATCTCATAAAAGTGCGTCCGGAATTAGCACGGAACTAGCCAATTTGAATTTTTTTTTCTATCCAATTCTAGGTGAAAAGACCCAGATAACAAAAAGTAAAAAATAATAATAACAATAATATTATCAATCCCGTCTCGAAAACTAAAATATACTATAAAATCTTAGCGAAAATTCGCGATCCAGACTATCGGAGCTAGCCAAATGGGAACTCTGGGAGCGAACGATGTTGCACGAACGAGACTTCACAGGTGACTAACGTGAAGGAAAAATCCAGAGCACCAACGTCTAAATGAAGCCGCCGAGGAACCTACCATCGTCGGCAGTTAGCTTACTGCTGCACGATTATGTTCCATGTTCATGCTTTGCTTATGCTCCTCGTGCCGCGACATGCCGCCGGCTCCACTTTGGGAAGCAACAAGCCGCCGCCGCGGCGGGACGGCGACGCTTGGAAGACACCCAATCTGCCACCCTGGACGTGGATCGGCGGCATCGGGACGGTCCCGGGGCTGGAAACCGGTTAACCCGGGCCTCCGCCTGGGACCCCAAAGGCGGAAGGCAAGAAGTCAACATAACCTCAAACAATAGAAGCATAAGCGGCCGTGCAATTCCATTGACTTCTTTCGATTTTGTTTACATGCTCCCTGGAAGGAACCTAAGAGAGCATAGTCCAACTTGGAACGATGCCGTTCTCTTTGGCTACTGGAAGCTAACGGTGAGGAATTGCCAACGTTCAGGTAGAAAGATTCACCTGGTCGATGTTTATGACGAATTTTTATCTAGTTTAAGTAGTTAATAGTCAAACTATTAGTGTGACTATAATTAGGGCTCTAAAATAATGCATTACTTTTGGAATTAATTACCATACGCAGTATCACTAAAAGTAATGCATGCATGACAAATACAAATATTGAGTATACTAAGCAATATCGAGTAATTTTAAATAATGTCAGGTAATTATAAGTTATGTTAAATATTTGTTGAGTAATTTTGGCTAATGCGTCGCAGACAAATGGAGAATTACTTCTAATTTTTCAATTTTTGTACTGTAACAGTCGTAATTTATCTTACTTTCATTACTTGTACTTGTGTTGTAATGGAAATAATAGCAGTAGCACTTATTACAATTATTTTATATGCTTTCAATTCTTTTTTTCTAAATTAAAAAAACATACATATAAAAAGTTTTTCGGAAGGTTGGTTCAAATTTAGAATTATAGCTCTTATAATCCTAATCTTTATAAAATTCATGTGCTTTTTATTAAATTTATGATTTGTAGTGTTTCTTACCAAAAATATCCAAACTATGAACTATGGAATCACCCCGGTGTCCGCCCATCCATTTGTCACAGGCAATTTTCTGTGAAACTATTTGATTTAAAAATTTGAAATTTAGCGCAGTGTCGTTATTTTAAAAACTAAAGAAACAAAACCATTGTTTTTAAAATAAAAAGGAATGTTTAATTCAAAATAATAAATTGGATAACAACGAATTTGAATCTCCTCGATTTTCGGTTCTAAGTATGCAATAGTAAAAAACAACTTTTTTCGTAAAATTTCGCTAAACTTCGACAAACTTTTAATAATATACCAAAAATTGCTTATCATTTTGTTTCTGCTTTTGTAAAATTGACGTAGTACAGTTCTGATACAAATGTTCAAGTAATTTCTATAACACCAAGTCTTAGATAATAGGGAAAAACATAAGTGCACCCTGTAACTTTCTTGAAATACATATCTACTCTATTAAACTCAGTAAGATGCAATTGTTTGTAATTTTGATTTGTTAATATAGGATATTTTTGAGATAAAAACCTAAATCTGCAAATTAGAAGAATAAGTTTAAATAAATAATAACTAGTACTGCATGAACTTCAAGAGCCTATCTGATCCTCAAATATTTCAAAACTTTAGGGAGTTTCCACGATCAAAGTACCTTTCTTTTCTTTTTTAATTTGGATCTTATATTTAATTTTTATTGTCAGACAAGTCTTATTTTTGCAATAAGTCTTCTTTATTCTTCTTTTCATTTATTTGCAATCAAGTATTTAATCTAAAAAAAAATTAAAATAGCATTCCTAAATTTGTTACCTACTGTTCGAAATTTTCCAATTTCCATGGAAATGGAAAAGCTTTGCAATTTTCTTGGAAGGGTCCATTCAACGAGATGCTCTGCATCTCCTGGAAGCAGATTACACACGTGATAAAGTTTATGTGACGACAATTGTCACAGTTTTCTCGCGTCGAAAAACTCGACTAACACGTGCTACCATGAAGCTTGGGAAAATTTCCAAAGTTCTTTCAAGGCATCGCCGGCACGGCTCCGGATTGGGAATCCCCCACAATTTTAGATTTCGATGGGTTTCTCAATGAAAAACGCTTTGTGGGTGGGTTTCAAATTCGAAATTCTCGTGCTTTTGAAGGTTTTTACTTGCGTAGGCGTTCGTAGGTCTTATACATGTGGGGAACTGCAATTGAGGCGGAATTTTATGCACTTCCTTTTTATACCCATCAACTACAGGAAAGGACGTAAACAATTATTCTACTTCAGAAAATTAGTGAGGTATTTTAAAAGATATGTACGTCATAGATAGAGTGGGGGTCGTTCCATGTCAATTTAACTGGTTATAATGCCCTTTTAATTTAAATGGTATGCTAAATATAAACTCTTAATTTAAGGTATGTTCAACTTTCTTTGTGAATCTGCAGCTGAATGGGAATATTCATATCCATAGTGCAAAACATTTTTCAGAAAAGCGATATATTTGAAACTTTTACCAAATAATCTAAACTTTTCAATTCCTTATTATTAAGCTTCGTTGTCCTTGAAAAATTTTTAACGGTTTTTATGAGCGGCGTCTCCGCTAATGGACACACATTTTTCAGCTAGAAAGATTATCAGAACTGTTTTCTGTATACTACTTCTCAAAATATTCTCGCTACATCAGGTGTTCCACAGGGTAGTCACCTATGCCCTCTCTTCTTTATTTTATCTATTTTTTAAATTACACATTTGCTTTAAGTTTCGAAAATTTTAAACCAATTAAAGTGAGTGATCTGGGGTTTATGCTAAATTCTCATTTTTAGTATAAGTGCAAATTTTAAAAAAGTTATATTTTACTATGAATTAAAAAAAGAAAATTCCATTTATAATTCTACCCGAATTCTTCGCTTAAGAAAAATTCTACCGAGTTTTATCAAAATATAAAAATGCGGCTTGCAGATAATGTCTTTTCTTAACCTACTCCAATTTTGAGTTCAGTTAAATTTAACAGAAAAAGTATGTTAAACGCATACAGACCCATCTATAAGAAAAGGCAGTTACTTTAATTGCCCTCTGATCTACGTAATCATAATTTTGCTGACTTTCTACAATTCCAATTATTTTAATATTAGGAGGAGCCTTTAAAAAAAGATCCATCAGAGAGATTCTTGCAGGGAATAAAAACCGACGAACAAACTAGCGCAAAGGCTAGGACCAAGTCGACTAGAACTAGACTCTAGAGAGGCTAGAGAGATGGGCCCGATGCGTACTCAGTCGCAAAATAAAAGCAAAACTGTTCAACTAACACGATTACTCAAGGTCTGAGCGCCCGGTCAGCACGAAAGAAGTCGCGGCTCGGGCTAGAATCTATCTTCGAGTATCTTTCTATCCGTCCATCGGGCTCCATCATGAAGCCGTCGTCCCTGCCCCGTACCTCCTGGCCCCTGAATGCACCTTTGGTGCATCGGCACGGCACCACAAACAAACACTTCTTCGCACGTTTCTGTCGATTAAGTTAAACTGCATGCAAAGAATTTGTGGGTCAACGAACTGACCGCCGCAATTCGAGTTTACGGGCAAAACCGGCGAAATCTTTATTGAATCACTCACTATCTGTGGTGCCCGGCTTCACCCGCCTGTTTTATAACTATAAATTGTTTAGCCCAATTGATTTCAGACGTTGATTCAAGTGCTAGATATGAAAAGTATGAGGTATGATTAGAAACTAGAAAATTAGAAGGTAACATTGTAGCCCCAGTAAGATTCTTGCTTTTTCCGTACGGTTGGTTCGATCTAGCCGTTAATTTTAAATTATAAAGTAAAATACTAAAATGCATACATAATACATATATACACCGATTTCAGTGAAGCTTTTCTTGATGCATCAGGTGTTCCGCAGGGTAGGCATCTGGGACCTCTTCTTTTTATTTTATATATTGATTATGATTACATTTACCTGGCACACTGGCAATAGTCCATATATTTGTTTACTATACTTTTTACTGAAGATAAACCATGATTCCATTCCAACTTTTTTGATACTCCTTTTACTATCTTTAAAATTACGACCCGAAAAAGTTTGGGACTGAAATGTTTCTAAGTGTAAAACTGAAGAAAAAGAAAAGATATACCGAAAAAATCACATTATTTTCCTCAATTTTAATATTGTATTAAATAATTCTTAAACAGGTATAAATAACGCCTTATTAATTTGTTACAGGATGATTGATAAAGTCTTGTATAAAATTTTCAAACCGAAAAATTAGAATTATTGTTTTAAATATTTTGAACTAATTTTTCTTGTATTAAGTCTTCGAACCGTCACGTTATCTAGATATCATTATATTTTGAACCGATTTAAAAAAAGATAAATTCTGTAATTTGCATTCAAAATAGGTTTGTAGGTTTGTAATGATTTTAAATTCAGTGTTCAATTCTGAAAATTCAAGGTGGGGAATCTAAAATAATAGCTCTTTGACCCTAAATTTGACTAAAATCTCGAAAAAACTCGCTACAACAGAATTTTTGGGGATCCTAATTTTAAAGTTCCGGACGCATTTTCAATATTCAATATATAGGATCCAAAATTAGATTTTTTTTAAATATTAGAAAAAAATAATTATTTTAGATTAGAATGGAGGTCAGTTTGGTCCAAAGAAAAAAAAACATTTTAATTAATATATCGTGTGAGGTATCATTTGAGAGAGCTACATACCTCTAAGGATTTTAAAAATATTTTTTTTCTTATAATTTTTGGTTCAGTGGTCTTAATGATATTGCTAAAAATTTGCTAGAATTAACCGCGCAATTAAACCAAAAAATTTGTAGTACGGCACCACGGACAGCATTTTATTCTACTTGAAATTAACTGCTTTCAAAATATTTGAAAGTTGCCTCTGATTACCGTGAGGTTTCTTTTCAGTTTATTGGAAAAATATCGTAAATCTTTGATAAATAAACTATATAATGTATAAAATTTGATCAATTATAATATTGCTTTATTATAAAAATATAATTTGTAAAATGAGGTTTTTTAAAACCTTCTTTAAAAAATTCGTCCCTGAAGAAGTTAAAGTAGAATAGACCTGCTACATTAGTTGACGATCGTTTGGTTCTGTAAAATCGTATTATAACTAATTCGAATTTTTAAGTGAAATTTTAGGAACGATTCTTAAATATACATCTACATATACTTACTTTTAGAATATAAAAAAAAATGCATTTGTAAAAATGTCAAAGTAGAATACCCTCAAGTTATTTTTAATTTTTATAACTAAGTATAAATATAGATGTTCTCTTAATTTTGATTTTCAAAATTTCAATTGTTTTGTATTGAAAATGAGTTATTACGATTTGTAACGAGGCCATTAATACAACATTTTAAGAAATAAAGTAACTGCCATGTTAGAAAAACAGATTTTATTTCTGTAATTAGCATTTTACGAGTATATTGCCACCTATTGAAAATGTTTATACATGGCTTCACCCTCATATTAAACAGAAAAGTTGTAAAAGTTACAACATTTTTCTTGTGCAATCTCAATAATGCACCATCCACCATGTCACTAAGAGGTAGTAAAACATTTACGAGTGAGTCCGATGGTAATAAACCTCGCAACCTTTAATATGGATGAAATTTGCTTATAATTGCCATTTTCATAATTTAATGACGCGGGCTGCAAGTCTCTCGCGGCTTTAGACTTCAATGCAGTTTGTGATGCATCCACAAAAGCAGGCGATCAATCGCAGCTGGAGGCGAAGATACGCTTAGATAATAGAAAAAGGAAGGGATCCTTTCGTTTTAATTTAAAGAGGATTTACTCTTCCATGCCCAGACCTTTTATGTGATTTTTACGGAGGCCCACGGACAATTTAAAATTTTCGATTACCAACACTCTCTGATGGGGTTGCTTTCTTTTTATGCGAATTTCCATAGTTCTCGGTTTTATGCCCGCCATAAAATCGAACACTATTTCTATTCGACTCATTAAAAGTTTTCGCGCCCTCCAACGCCCCCGTCCTCTGCGGCCGCGGGTATCATTTACTTGAGAGATTTATGGGCGCCGAGCTGGGCCCATAAATTCTAAGCAATTGAATTTAATTAATCGCAACTTTTTACTGGGTGGCGATTAATTGCCTACCCATCACCAGCGACAGCGTAGCCCTGTTTTGCTCCGGGATGTGACCCGATTGAAAAGTTGCACTTTTCCAGATTGCTGGGATATAATATTTTTTTGTATTTTTCGGATGAATAACAACAGCAGCAGCCGTCAATCGGGACGATAGATTTAAATCGATGCAACTTGTCGGGATTTTTGTTTATTGAATGTTGCAAAAAGGTTGTTTCCCTCTGCCCCTGGTGATTTATTGTCAGCCAAATTCTCTTGAGCTACATTTTGACGGCGAATAAATTGCAGATGGGAAATTACATTTTCACATGGGTTTGATGATAAACGTTTCGATCTATAAAACCGTAGCCAATCTTTTCTTGCATACTTTTTTGTGAATGGTTTTGCAATTGTTCAATGTTCGCTTTGGCGTCAAATGGATATTTGAACAATATTAGAAAATCAATAAAATTTGGATTCCTTCTTTGAATTTGATGACCTGCATTTAATACTCTACAGGTTTTACTAGAAAAATGTTCAATGATTTCCGTATTATCATATAACAATTTCAGTTGATTTAAATTTTTGATGTGATATATTACCGGCCAAACTATTATAGATTTTAGGATTTACTAGTTTTCTATGCTAAAGTAGCTTGCAATAGTTTTATTTAATTTAAATGTACTTATTAATTTAAGACATAAATCAATCTAGATTATCCTAAAGTCGGATTTGGCCGGTAACATACATATACAGTGACTCAAACAATTGTTCTAATGTTAGGGTTAAAAATGTTCTTCAATTATATTTATATACTTTTTTGAAAAATGTCTGAAAACTTGAAAACAAAAATTAAATATGTTCTATTGATGATGTATGTATGTATGTATAATGTATGTAATTATTATAATATCATATATAGCAAACAAATACATAAATCTTTTGTTATTTACGAATCCCTCGAATGCAAAGATTAATAAAAACATTTTTCAACATTTGAACCAAATTGGCCGAAAAGTTTTCGAGGTATTTGATTTCATCCACGATTTTTTCATTTTAATTAATTCAATAAATATAATGATAACCAGATTTTGTTTTCACATTCACATGGTTTTTGGTTGATTTCAAATTGTTATAATTCAACCAATATTTGAAATATTTTAATTTGCTGATGATAAAAATTCTTACCAGTGTTTCATTTATTACATGATGGAGTGATGAACTTTTAATATAATCAATATTTTTGCAATTTTTTGGAAAAAAATAAAAATATTTTCTATCGTCTCAAATCCGAACCTACTTAAGAAAATACATGAGTCAAGCAATATTCCAAGAATCAATTTATTACTGAAAAATTCAAAAATTTGTTCATCATTTTGTTATTCAGATTGGAATACAAATAGAAGCTATTACCTTTTTTAGTTTCTTCTTTCACTTTGCATTACATTAAATTCCGTCACGTAACATGCATCAAACTGAAGACAAGATGTTAAACTTATTTTTTTTTTTTTGACTCCTTTAAATTATCTTGGTTTGCTTTCGCTCCTAAAAACAGACGGCACGGCACGCTCTTTCGCAGAAGAAGGGTTGTTACCTGGAAGAGGTCATGTAACTTCTTCCGTGCGACCAGTTTACGACATGTAGCGTCTTATGTGCTGCCTGTTCCTTTAAATCATTTATGGAATGCGATGCTTCTTTTGTTAAAGAAAATCTATATTTGATTTTCAATATGCACACTCTGCTTTTTAGAGGCGAAAAAAGAGATTTTTGTAAATCCCAATGATGTGTAAAACAATTTTAATATTGATATTTATTATATTTAAGTTTTGAAGATTTATAGAATGCAGCACACTATGCAATAACGTGTTATGAGGAACGTGCAGCGAATTTATGATTATTGTGGATATAAAATCCTGAACGTCTCGAAGTAGTTCTAAAAGGAGTCTTGTAAAGGAAATGCAATATAGTGATGGTATGAAAAATATAAACGTGAATAAAAATTACTTTTGCTCTTTTGCTCACCGGGTTTATTACCAATATGAATTCAAAAAGGAGGACGTTCTATTTTAGTTTTTATTCAAATCATCTTTATCTTTCTATGTTTCGTAAATATTGTGTTGTTAAATTTTATATTAGTAATATAATTTTTTCTTTCAGAGTTGCTGCAGGATTTCCGGATTCAAGAACCTGCTTGTTGCATCAAAAACTGCAAATGTTGAACATTTGCATGGAAAGGCGACGAATTCGAGAGGGCGGATTACCATTTTCAATGACTGATCAAGGAAAGACTGAGAAAGATGATTCCGAAGACGAGTTCTATGACTGCACTGATGACGATGAGGATCAGGAGTACAGCCACCCACCGTGGAACAAACCCGAAGGAAGACTATCAAAACTTGGAAGTTTGACCTTAATTGACTCCACTGAACCTCTTTACGTTCCTGTAACCCAAGAGCCAGTACCAAAAACTGAAGATCAACTCGAAGATGATGCAGAAGTCATGCTAAAATTAGGACCCGGATCAGGTTAGCGTTTTAAAAAATAAATATTTGTTTTTTTAAATTTACGGATTTTTGAAAAGGATTTGGGAATGCATTTTTTTAAATTTTGAACCCTCATACAAAAAAAGCGAATATATTAAAATGCGATACTAAAAATAGAGGATCATACTATGAAATAGACTTACTTAGAGTAAATTATAATGAAATTTAATTTGTAACGATGTTTTAGGAACTAAAAAGAACTACATTTATGTATATATACTCTTTAAGCCGTTTTTTTTTTTATCGAGATCGTAAATATTTGTATGATGGATTTTATTCAAGGCACACTATATTTTATCTTAAATATGTTTGATCTTAAAAGAACTTTGCACCCAAATGATGAGCGCCTCCCTTCTATCCGACATGGAAAGTTTTAAAGCAGCAAATCCCAACGCCAAGCTAGAGGACTTTATTCGGTGGTACAGCCCTAGGGACTGGATAGAAGAGCCGGATGGTAAATTATCATAACATCCTCAAAAAATTAGTTAAATATTTTATTCTAAATCCCAATCAGAAAATGGAGAGGTAAAGGGTCATCTTAGTCAACGTATGCTAATACCAGGAAACACCTGGCAAACTGTTTGGTCACAATCAAAACCAGTGTCAGCTAGGCGACAGGTGATTTAAATCTTATAAATGTTATTTTCTTGTTTTCATGCATATTGTAAAAAATTTAGAGGCGCCTATTTGATGACACCAAGGAAGCTGAAAAAGTGTTGCATTATTTTGAAACGAGAACTATTGGCCAAATCTGCCAATTGACTTTACCCGCACTACATCATTCAGCTGTTCTCAAGATAAAGGTAATTATAATTGTATTTTTGAAGTATAATTAACAATAATAATTTCTAAATATTAAGAACAATTATGTATAATAAAATAACAATTATCGTCATACCTTTCAAATTACATTTTCAGAGTGAACTGCAAAATTCAACATTCTTGGAATCTTTTAATGAAACATATGAAAAAATAACTGCAAACCTATGCAAACTCTCCCGTGAGAGTTGGAGCATCAAGGATCCGAGTCTACCACATATCGTTCCATCGCACAAGAAATGGGAAAACCTCCTGTACGAAATCTCAAACTTGGAGCAACTGACCATGCAGACCAACAGCATTGCTCTGAAACTCTTCGGGGCAGAAGGACAAACCTTAACCAGGGATCAGAAGAAAATGATATTAAACATGCTGAATGGAGTCGAACTCGAATTGCAAGGAGGTGCACAAAACCCAATTTCAGATCGAATTTTGGGAATGTTTAGCGATGCAAGACAGTCGAAATCTGGCTTGAATACGAATAAAGATACTCCCAGCCAAGTGGTATGCAAATCCCAAACACTATAAAATTTCAAATCTAAATGTGATTTTTATTTCAGTTTCTCCCTGACCCAATTAGGAAGGAATATGTTCTTCGAGTTCATGGCAAAACGGCGGGCAAAGTCGCTGGAGGGCCACAATTTCTCCGTGCTATTTTGGATAAGCATATGAGACTGTGTGGAGCGTTTTCCACCAACACAACCTTTGTCTAAGCCTGTGCGTTTGATGTACTATCAAATGTTATGATTACTTTTTTACAATCTATTATTATTAAGTTTAAATTGGTGATGGAAAAAATATCAACATATTAAATTAATAATACAAAATTAATCAAAAGTAGGAGACGCTTTTTATTTTTAGGAGCAATATAATAATAATAATAATAAACAAAAATATCGTCAGAAAATAATTCTGTATTAAAAATAATGTTACTATAATTATATTATTATATATCATAAAGAATTAAACAAACTAGCGCAAAATTTACAACTGCTTAGCAAGAACAAAAATATATTAAAAACCCAAATATGCGCTTAGGATTTATTTGGCAAAATATTATCAAATGTTTTAGTAAGAAACAGTAGCGAAAAGCAAAATCAAATTTAATAAAATTATGTTAATTACACAAGAAAGCGCACACTTTACCATGCTGTAGATACATAGATACATGCAATATTAACTTTACAATTTAAAGTATAATCATTTGCAGGGGTCTCCACTTGTTTTTGGTAAATCATATACATTTGTATTTATTCGGAACATAGCACTCAAGATTTTACTATATTTTGTTGTACAGTTACATATTTCAATAATTATAACTTAAATTTAAACCAGAGACTAATGATTACTTGCATGAAGTAAATAAAACTGTAGCATGAAATGCCCGAAATGGAAAGAGTAACGTAAATCAACTATGATTTACGTTAAAAATGAATCGATGTTTCGCCTAAAATAACCAATGGAATGAATACAATCATTAGGCACTATCGAATTTAGGAAAAACAATGCGACCATAAATGAAATTATGAAGAATCAAAGATTTACCTAACCTCGCACGATTTCCGCAATAATGCGTAAATATTACGGATCATGTTCATAACAAATTCGTAATTCTTTCTCTCAGAATCATCCCCAACCTAATTGCCTTCTTTAATATTGATAAGGAAAACCCATTCAATACAATGCAGGTGGTATATTCCACTTATTCTGGCTTCCTGGATAGATAAACCACTTTGTCTGAAATCAGACAATTTTAAAAGTTGAACAAAATTTGTTTTTTCTTAAAAGAAGTTATGAAAAACTGTTTGATTCATAAAAAGTAGTAGCAGAATGCAACTGTTGTTGGTTCACTGAGTGGACATGTGAGTGTCCAACATCACTACAAAATTTCATTTAAATTGAACCAACCACTCACCTACTTCCGTGGCTATCCTCCCCACAATCTCCTTGCCTTCCAGATTTCTTTGGAAACAAAAACATTAATTTTTTGACTATTTAAACCTGGAAGTGCCCCTTGTGTATTATTTTAGTACAGACAACTAACATATATATTTTTATTATTGTTTTGATTGATATTGTCTTTATTTATTTTACGTTTGCTATATTTACGGGTTTTTATTTTTTTAAATCAGTGTGCTTCAATGAGCATAAAAGTGAGATTCGGATTCTCATACTAAATCAAAAAATTTGTAAGTTGCATTATTCAATAAATTTAAAACCACTTAAATTATTTTCATGTAAAACTGCATTTTGTGCGATTACGACTCTAACAAAAATGACCACTTTAAAGCTTAATATTTCGTACACGGATCCCGGATTTATAACCATGCCAAATTTCAGCTTTATAGCACTAATAGTCTGCGAGTAAAGCGGCTTTGAGAGAGAGATACAGACGGACAAAGGGACAGACAGACATTGTAGAATTACAGGAGTTCCTAGTTTTTTATTTTTGTCATAATTGTAGGACTAATATTCTGTTTACTTGTTTGCCTTAAAATTAGAAAGCATACCACTGCCGCGTTGATGGTTAATTTGGGTCCTAATGCTTAAAAATAAAATAACGCCTTATATACTTCAGCTTACATCAGTTTCGAGTTTTTAGTAATTTTATATTTTCTTAAATAAAATTTTGTCACCAGTAAATTTAACATACTCTGCTCTTCATAATCTTCTATCTTTCGGCTAAAGCCAGTCGAAACTTTTTCAAGAATGAAGTAACCGCAGAAAAGTAATTTATAGACAAAAATTCCAATATTTATCTATTTATATAATTTTAAAAATAAATTTAAAGAACCGGTTACTGGGAAAGTTTATTTTGAAAGTGGCGCGAAGTTTGAATTTTAACGGATTACCAGCTCGAAGCAAAAATCTTTTTGCATTCACCGACCTAATTAAAAGCGATTGCTAATTTCAGATTAGATTTCTTGAAAAATCTGAGGGAAGTATTTAAACTGCTTTGATCTGCCGGAGGGCACCCGAAACCCGCCTGCCATCTCCAAAACTCAAAGATTGCTACCATCTAAACAGTGCCACCCTGTGGGTGATTATTGACTTAATACGGAACGAAATGGAGGTGGACCGGCACCGCACGCACACCCCTGCACGACTAGTCCGCGAACGGCGACTGGCGGTTGTGTTGGTTTATTTTTATACATTTGAGAAGAATTGACTCTACTCAAGGGGTGATCGGATTTTTCGGCGAAATCTCCAGTTTTCGGGTTAAATATGCCGCTGCAATTGATTCTGTCGCGAGCGGTGATCTATTTGGCAGGAATCAATTAAATCGCAGCGCCCGGAGCATCGGCGAGTGGCGATGAAAATTCGCACCAAGTGACAGCGCGAACGGTTGTGTTTTTCGTGTGAAACTCCCAAAACTTGTGAATTAATTGAATTAAATGTGCGCCGCAGAGGCTGCGAGCAGACAATTTGGGCCGGCTTGAAAGAGAAGTGTTCGTTTTTTGGTGAGTTTTTGGGTCGCCGCGCTGTTGACACATGTCATACGTGGGTGATCCGCTGTCCGTCGGCAGGGGACTCCGCCATTGCGATTGGCGCAGGACCGTTTGGACCCTTCGTCGAAAAAGCAACAATTCGCTGATAAAAAAATAATTGGGTTTTTCTAAATTGCTGCCCATCAGGCCATTTCTGCACCTTCTGCTTTTGCCTGGCGGCCTGTTTGTGTTGGTGCAGGTTTGTGTATTCCCCGTTTGACAAGTTGTGCTTTTGCGCCACTCGCATCTCACTTCATGGCATTAACTCAGGGATGGGATAATCGATGTGCGCTGCTTTTCTCGTAATTTCAAAATTGAATCTACATAAAGATTTTTCAGGAAGACGAATTTGAAATATTTTTAGTATAACAAACAAGTTTTGTTACTGATGCATTATTTTTAAAATAGCAATGACTTATAAAATGTACTTTTACACTTTTATTTTCTTCCATCGGAAGTGAATTGATTGCATTTTATATCTTTCTAAAAATATTGAGTCCTTAAATTAATTTTTTTGAATTTTACAAGGGCAATAGAAAGAAAAACTGTGAACACGTAAAGAAGGAAGAATTTTTTATGTATATTTTTTTTTTCTACCCAAAAGATTACAGCGAAAGTCGCTCAAAATAATCTTTAGGATTGAAAAAATCCCATTCAAAACAATTGTTTTGGGGAAATGAGAGTTCCAAACTCCTTAAGGCGAGATATGCAAAGTTCATCCCGTCCCAATACTTCAACAAGTTTGGCATCAAATTCTACTGGAATATGCCAGGAAAAAGAAAATATATTTTTGATTAAGTTTTAGAACAAATGCAAATCATACAAATTTTTTATAAATGTAGGTTAAGGACTAACATTTTGAATTTTTTGTAAAAGTATTACTATCTAAAAAGTTGATTCATAAATTGTTCGTTTAGTTGGACCTCAAAGTTTTAAATTTGGTACCTACAGTTTATCACAAAACTTATTGGTTATGGTGACTATCAAAAATTTAAATAAATTGTATTAAGGTTCAAATTTAACACCCTATAACTAGAAAACGTTTGAATATATTCTGACGTATTTAATAATAAAACAAAACTTAAATTTAACATAAAATGATTTTAAAAAATATAATCGTTTGAATATAACTTTATAGTATTGGTTATTTTTCGATCAAATTATATTAGTATGCCTCATTCAAAAAGGTATTTTAAATATTTAGTTTATTTTTAGTGCCCGGTAAAACACAGATCCAATTTTCAATAACCGGTCTTAATATTCAATATTAGTAAATTTGCAAATTGACTGGTTAAGTTTAAACGATCTCTCAACCTCTCGAAAACGGTGTGGGAAAGAATTAAAATGCTTCAAAAACGCAGAAAAACTGTTTATTAGTAATTAAATTTTTCTTTAAGTTGTTAAAATATAAACAACAAAAAATTAAACAGATATGTTGATTATGAATTAAAATTTTGTTTCTACTTCATAAAAAACGTCTTAAGTTAGTCTTCTTTTATTTTAAGAAAAAAGGGGTGGGGATAGAGCGCCACAATAAAGAGGCATAACTGTTAAATCAAAAAAAAACCTCCTTTTCATCTTCATAAATGAAAAAAAAACTAAGATTGTGTGTTAGCAACTTATTTAAATCGAAAAAATACGTTCGAATTGCCAATTAAGCTAATAAATAAATGCAAATCATACAAAATCTATCCAACAATAAAGAACAGAGCGAATTAATTAAGCATATATAGTTAATTAATGTTTTAAATATGCAAATTCGCAGAATATTTAGGAATACTAAAAAAACAATGTTATTTTGGGTAATCAACTTTAGAGAAATTAGTTCAAGGTTATTTATACAAATTTAATATTTTAAGATGATTAAGCAAATATTTTTGTTTTAATTAATAACGTTTATCAGTTTCCAAGTTAAAAATTAATCGAAGCGTTTTTATCGAGAATCGAATACAACATCGATTATCTCGTTTTCGTTCAATATGACAGCCCTAAACAAATGACAGCTCAAATAGCTGACTCACACACACAACTGTACGCGTGACGGACTGAGGGAATTTGGGAGAAAAAAAATTTTTCTTTTTGTCCAAAAATTTTGCAATGAAATTGTCAAAAAGTCGTGCAACTGGGGCCGCTTTTGTTTACTCGAAATTTTAATTAGCAGAATCGAAAAGGTGACAGGCGGAGCGGCGGCCGCGACTGCTTTGTTTGACCGATTTCCTCTGTTTATGGTGTGGTGGTCGCGGAGCTCTCATCCGTCAGCGGGAAGAAAGGGGCCTCCACGGCGATCTCAGCTGTCCCGCGGGTCCATGGCACGCTGCGAGAGGAACTCGTAATCGGGAACAGAATTTGTACTGGTAAATCGCCAGGACGCGGCCCCGCCGCCCCCAAAAAATTGCTATTGATTTGGTGCAGCAGGCCTCTCACGATTCGTTTCACTTTTTCAGGACTGGGAACGCTCAGCAGCACCGAGGGCAGCTTATGAGACAATTTCGAGGATCATTCAATCCCTGAAGGATTACACTTTGGACAGACACTATCGAGTTTTACTGTGGAGGAGCAGTGCCAGCGATTTATCAATATGAATTTACGGGGTTCGGCGCCCAAGAAGGAGGGGAAAATGCGGATCCGCGCCTTTCCTGTAAGTGACTTTCTTTTTATACTTTTGCTTTTACCTTGACCGCGTCCCACCAGCTACACGGCAAATAAAATAAACCGACTGTTGCCAAGCCACGGGGGAGGCAACGATGAGTCCTAGAAGTCCCATTGGCTCTGAGCGCCTCGCTCTGTCGGGGGCAGAATGGACGTTGCACTTTGTTGTGAAATCCGTTTGTTGTTTTAACACAATTTACCCGGCTTCCCAAGAGCGGGAACTATCTTTATTGCAATAGTTTGAAATACGCAAACGAAGTTTGGCTCTCGAGCAAACACGTGGGAAGTGTGATATTGCGTATTTAAAACAAATAATTCAATTTTCTTTTATCTCAAAACTCGTTGTTTCTTGTAAGACATAATAATTTAGGAGCTGACTACAGTTCCCGATTACATTTAAAGACTGCGTAAAACGTTTAAAATCTCAGTATTTCCGAATACCATAAATGCATTTATTGTTCATGTTAAAAACAAATATTAAAGGGCTTTTTTACTATTAACTTGGTTTGGTTTCGCAGATACTTGAAACTGCGGTATATGTAACAAAAGTAAATCTGTTTGATTTAGAAGCCATCTTAACATGTTTTAAATCTTCTATTTAAGCGAAATTATTAAATATGTTAACAGAAAAGCGTTGTCCTTTCCAGTAATTCGAGAAGCTCATAAAAGCATAAGCGCGTTTTCACTGGAAGCTTTATTGGTGCACAGTTAGCTCCAGGATAAATGGGCTTTCTACTGTCGGGAACGATGGTTCCAAATTCTAAATTTCCTTAGCCCTGAGAAGTTTTTCTAGCCATCGAAATCTGCGCCAGAACTGTTCTGGGGAAAGTGGTGAAGAGTGCCAGTTAAAATTCCCATCGACTTGACATTTAGCATGGTTATTTGTTTTTGTTGTATCAAAGATTATTGTTTTTGATATATTAGGAAAAGTGTATTAATTTAGAGCATCTCTTTTTTCTTATTCCCTCTTGTTTGTTCCCGCCCCTATATCTCTTCCCACTTTTCGTTATATGCGAAATTATAGGCAAACAAATTTGAAAATATTTGTGTTAAAACAGGAAAAAAGTTTCGAAGAAGACAATGTTGGCCCCCAAACTCTAGAAATAAATATCCATGTAACTTGATTCCGATTTTGCTAGTCCTGTAAGAGAAAAGGAAAGGACAAGAAAACTAACTTGGCAATTCGCAAAGATGTTAAACAAATAATTTTGGAATAGTTTCGTTTTTTAAGGAGCATAAAAATTGTAAAATTGGCTTCAAAGTGAATAATAAAAAAATAAAAATAAATATTCTTTTTCTTTAATTAATATTTGATTTTTTTCGCATAAGAAGTAATATTTTATCATAAACGGTTATAACACTATTCAATCTCCTGACTCCAAAATTTTACAGCTTTGGTTTCATATAATTTTTTGATTAAAATTATATTTTACTTGTGAAAATAGGTCCGAATAGATCGTACATTTGCGAACAGTATAAGTGTGGTTGGGTCCATAGAATCTTTTTAATATTAATAATTTCATTGGAAATATGGATTGCTAAGTTAAATAAATATAGTAGTTGATTGCAGAACCTAGACATTGAAATTTGTTAAAAATTTTAGTTCGGACATCTGATCAGATCGGATTTCAGCCCAGTTTAAAGGGTAATTAAGTATTATTATTATTAAATTGCATTTTTCTGTGAATACGCCACAAATGGAGCAGTTATTAGTTAAGCAATCTAGAAGTTATACGTCAATAGTAGCACTTATCTCCACGAAAGCAATCACAGCTTGCCATTTATTTAAAAATCAAACATAAAAACGCTCCTTTTGTAAATTACCAGTGCTATTGACATTTTAGTGTATTTTACGCGTATTTTTTTCTTTTGTATTTCAAAACGTTTAAAACAAAGACAAATGTTTTTGTTTTCTTCAATGAAAAATGCAATTGCTCTCTAACGTTAACGACCTTAAAAATTGTCTACAACGAAAACAATTGCCACAATGTCAAAACAAGATCCTCGCTCCAAGACCAAGAGCAGGTTGACCTCGAACGGGCGCCGGGCTACACAATTACCGTCAAGTAGTCACAACAACACACAGCCTTCGAAGTCACGCCCTGTTTCCCCACACCGTCCTTTGCAGCCTGTGCAGACTTCTGCAGGAGTTAGTAAACGAGAAATGCAAGATATCTACGAAAAGTTCCCCCTGTGGATGTCGGAATATGTTGAGAATCCAGAAGTTATGGTAAAAGGTTTTTTTTTTTTTAATTACCACCAGTGGTAGTTGTTAAATTAAATATTTAATCGTGGAACAAACTGTACTAATTTCTTTGTATCTTTTTTAAAAATTTGCAGTGTTTTCCTAAGGTAAAATCTACGATCTGTTATTACTACATACAATTTTTTCTGGATCATACGAAATCCAAAGTAGAACTGAATATGTTAAAATGATTTATCTGATGGGATTTCTTAAGCCAGCACTCAGATTCAGTGAAATTTGAGACGCCATACTGAGATTTGTCGGCGAAGAATTATTCGGTTTTTTGCGCACCCAACAAACCAACGAGCGAGAAACGTCAAAATATAACTTTGCGATATTAAGAATTGAATGCTTCGAAGAGATAAAGCGACTACCGAGTCGGCAATTTTATTTGGACGAATTATTTGGTTCTGTTTAAAGTGGGATTTAGTTGCCTATTTATCGTCAGAAAAGAATAAGTAAAATTCGTGCAGTCATTAAATCTTATAAAAATTTGATTTATTATAGAATAATAATAGAAGCGATGGTAATGATTTCATCTAATTTAAAAGACCTGTCTTTTAAATGCTTATTCTTAATTATGGTACTTGAAAAAGTGAAAGATAGTTGTTTAAATGTTTACGATATTTTTCTCAATGTCAACGCTATTTAAGTAACTGATTTGAAACTATAAAATAGAAGCACGATTTTGACATATTTTATGTTAACTCTTCAAATTTCTTTATGCGACGAATTAGAGTACCTACTTATTTATAGAAAAACATGATAAGCCTTGTTTTATTTCATTTTGAAATAAAATTAATTCTAGCCCCTTCTGTAAGATGGCAATGTACTCTGCAAGTTTTACTTTTAGGAATCGATCTTAGGTGCTTTGGATTCTATGTCCAATATTCTGTTCACTTTTCGCTGTAAATAGTATTTTTAAGAACAAGCAAAGATTTCTCGAAAATATGTTCGAAAATTAATAAAAATAATAAGTTTTTGCTTTAAAAGAGAAATAAAATTTCACTTACAGACTTCCATGGACGAAAAATATGTGGAGACAATATGGGCAAGCCTAAAAAATGCAATTCAGGAGATTCAAAAAAAGAACAACTCAGGTCTCTCGTTCGAGGAGCTATATAGAAATGCATACACAATGGTTCTTCACAAGCACGGCAACAGGCTCTACGCCGGTCTCCGTGAGGTTGTTACAGATCATCTAGTTAACAAAGTTCGGCAGGACGTTCTCGAGAGCCTCCACAACAACTTCCTACCTAAATTAAATCAAGCTTGGAATGATCATCAAACATCGATGGTTATGATACGTGATATACTTATGTACATGGATAGAGTTTACGTACAGCAGCACGAAGTAGAAAATGTTTATAATCTCGGATTAATTATTTTTAAGGAACAAGTGAGATTTCTACGTTCTAATAGGTTTTTAGAATATAAATTTATGAATAATTTCCAGATTGTGCGGCATCGTCCAATTCAGGAGCACTTGCGAGAAACCCTTTTAGGTATGGTAATGGCCGAGCGAAACGGTGAAGTTATCAATCATCTTGCAATCAAAAATGCCTGCCAAATGCTTATGAGTTTGGGTATAAACACCCGACTTGTCTATGAAGAAGACTTTGAGAGACCATTCTTAGCCCAATCGGCGTCCTTCTATAAAATTGAATCGCAGAAATTTTTAGCGGAAAATAATGCCAGTGTTTACATAAAAAAAGTTGAGGTTAGTATAAAAATTTAAATTTTATTTAGAAACACAATAATACCCAATATTTAATAAAGGCTCGAATAACTGAAGAATCAGCACGGGCAGCACTGTATTTAGACAAGGACACCGAGCCAAGAATAGTTAAGGTAGTCGAGGATGAATTGATAAAAAAACACATGAGATCCATCGTTGAAATGGAAAATTCCGGCGTTGTGTATATGATTAAGAATTCAAAAACAGAAGACTTAGCATGCATGTATAAATTGTTTTCGCGACTAAAGGAGGATGGTTTGAAAACAATTGCGGACGCAGTGTCGGCATATCTGCGAGAGCAGGGACGGTTATTGGTTAAAGAGGAGGAGAACGGTACAAATCCAATAACATTCGTTCAAAATTTACTTGACCTCAAGGATCGATTTGATCACTTTCTTCATAATTCTTTTAATAACGACAAAATCTTCAAAAATATGATATCGTCGGACTTTGAACATTTCCTTAATTTGAACAGCAAATCACCAGAATATTTGTCGCTTTTCATTGATGATAAACTTAAGAAGGGAGGCAAAGGGGTAAGTTAATAATTTTTTTTTTTATTTCCTTCATTTGGTAGGGAATGAGTGCGTTCCATATGTTATGGGGAATATATTGCAAACTTAAATAGAGACAATATACAGCTTGGCTCCCAAGCAAATGTTGAATTATTTCACATAATTAATTTTATTTTGAAGAGAATAAAGGATCTAACATTGTTATTACACGTTAAAGTTTCTTCCTTGAAAAACGTGACGCAATTTCCTACTCAACAGTTAAATAAAGAAAACATTTAGGACGCACTTTAATAGATATATTATAAAATAAGTTAAACTTTATTTTCACACTCCTCTTTTCCTTGTAACAGTGGTCTTTAGAATTTGATGATTTAAGTGAAACCACATCACGAAGCTTGGTATATGCGTTTTGTTGATGTTCACAAGTTTTTCGTTCTATTTTTGAATTTTTTACATACAATTTACTTGCTTCCATTCAATTAATTTTGAGTTTATTACTTTTGTTTATAAATATTATATATTTCGTTCAATTGTAATTTACTTTAAAATAATAAGAAACTAAAAATAAATAAATTTTCAGATGACCGAGCAAGAAATCGAGACAATTTTAGACAAAACAATGGTACTCTTCCGATATTTATTAGAAAAAGACGTATTTGAGCGATACTACAAAACTCATTTAGCGAAGCGGTTACTGCTCAATAAGTCGGTCTCAGATGATTTCGAGAAGAATATGATATCTAAGTTAAAGGTAAAATTGCTGATTTTACTTTAAAATTCTGGGTATAAAAAATTATTATGCAAAATTTAATTTTCAGACTGAGTGCGGATGTCAATTTACCTCAAAATTAGAAGGAATGTTCAAAGATATGTCCGTGTCGAATACGATAATGGAAGAATTTAAGAATTATGTAAATACCCATAAAATATCTTTGTCAGGCGTAGAATTAACTGTTAGAATATTGACTACTGGCTTTTGGCCGACGCAGGTAAGTTTTTATTCAGCGGAAAATTTAAAAATGTATCAAAATTGTATCGATGAATTCAGCGCTACAGTCTCTGTAGCTGAATAATGAATTAAAATTCTGATGCGTTTTTAGTTGTTTTTTGCTGTGTGTTGCTTGTATACTAAAGAAATTTTCTTTTTTTTTAGTCTGCCACGCCAAACTGTAATATACCTATAGCGCCCCGAACTGCATTTGAAACATTTAAAAAGTTTTATTTGGATAAGCATTCAGGTCGGCAGCTGACGCTTCAGCCGCAAATGGGTAATTTATTTTTGCTTATTTTTGTTTTGAGAATGTTAATCATAATTTTTAATTTTTTGAAACCAGGCACTGCATACATTAATGCAAGTTTCTATGGATCAAAGGGCGAAGGAGATAAAGATAATGGAAAAGATGCTCCCAGCTCAAGTTCGGGATCAACAAATGGGCCAACGACCACAAGAAAACATGTGTTGCAAGTCTCTACTTATCAAGTGAGTTCTCTTTAATGTCTAATTGTTATTTTTTAATGTTATAATAATCATTAAAATTTGCAGATGTGTGTCCTTATGTTATTTAATAATCGAGAAAGGTTATCTTATGATGAGATTCAACAGGAAACAGATATACCTGAAAAGGAGCTTATAAGGGCCTTACAGTCACTATCAATGGGAAAACCTGCCCAGAGACTTTTGGTACGAAATCCTAAAACAAAGGATATTGAGCCAACAAATGAGTTTCATGTGAATGACGCTTTTGTGTCGAAGTTTCATAGGTGAGCATCAATGAGCAATTCCGTTCTTTAAAAATGTTTTTACTCGAATAGAAAAATTTTGTTATTAATTTTTTGAAAATATCAATTTTTTTTCTCGGAAAAATTATTTATCGACGTGAATGAGATCCTACTCAAAAATTAAAATTTGGGAAATAGAGAAAACTTGGATAGTTCTAGATACAATTTTAGAATATTGCGCTTTCTTTTGATTAAAGAATTAAAATTTAACTCAAAACTTATTTGCAGGGTTAAAATTCAAACAGTTGCAGCCAAGGGTGAATCCGAGCCTGAAAGAAGAGAAACAAGAGGAAAAGTTGACGAGGATAGGAAACACGAGATCGAAGCGGCTATCGTTAGGATAATGAAGGCGCGAAAGCGACTATCGGTAAGCAAATACGAAAATCGATTTATTTTTATATTCCTTTTCATAAACATGTTGCCTTTACCTCGTTCCTCTTCAACACAGCATAACTTACTTGTCTCGGACGTGACATCGCAGCTCAAATCGAGATTTTTACCGTCACCCGTTTTCATCAAGAAGCGGATAGAAGGCCTTATCGAAAGAGAGTATTTAGCGCGGACGCCTGAAGATAGGAAAGTTTATGTGTATTTGGCATAAAAAAAAAACGAGTAATGAGAAGTAAGTGCAAGGTACTACCGCCTGTAAATCATCCAAACTTGTCTAAACATCCGTTTCGATGAACATGTCATCCTTGAGGGACTCCCCGCGTTTAAAGCAAGGAGCATTGAAACCAACAAATGAATGAAAACATTAAATTAAATTAAAAAAAAGAAACAAAAAACAAAAAAAACAATTCGCTTTTGAAATCGCAAAACATAGGCAAATTAATTTTTTTCATAAGTTTTACTCTTCCGTTCTCACTTCCTTCGTTCCCTCTTTTGGTTTCTTATTTCTTTTCACAATTTTTTATAATCTTTAAAATTTACTAATATTAGGAAATTGAAAGCAAATAAAATAAAGATGTTATGAATTGATAACAAGGTTGAGCACTTTCAATGAACAAACGAGAAGCGGTAATGTCTCTAGTGTACTTGAAATAAGATTGATTATAATTAATTATACATATAAATATATATTTTAAAAGGTATTCGAGTGTTTCAGTGCCAGTACCTTAAAAAAGGCACTTAATTTTTCATTTATGAAATTTATATTTTAAGAGGCACGTTATCGTAGCGTTCGAGTGAAAGATTTGAATGATTTTCTATGCTTAAAGGAGAGAGAAAAAGATTGTCGTATTTCTAGTGAGTAAATTATTCTGCAGGGTTGTTAAATCTTGTTATTTTTTATCAGGTGTTCATTTTATAATTTATAATTTTTGGTAATTTTAATTTCTCCATCTAGACAATTGTTTAAACGGCCACCTCGAAACCCAGCAGTAAAACCTTAAGCACTTGCGCAAGTTGTCTACTATTTCACAATAACGATGTCATTGAAAGTTTAATAATTCACAAAAACGATGAAATCAAAGTGGATCTAAAACCAATCACAAAATGTCTTATTACAAGAGTATATTTATTTGTAAATATAAGTTCCAGTACCTGAAGTTACGTCTTAAAATTCCATCTAAATTTACACGTCGACAATAATTAAAAATAATAATTTGTTATATTTTGCGGAATGCTTGAACAGTGTGAGAGTGGTGGTGTAATTATGTTTCGAAGTTTGTGTTGTTTGCAATTTAAATTCTTAAAGAGTGACTTCCAGAAGATGGCCCTATTTAAGTTTAGGTATGTATACATTTTCTATTAGTCTTTTTGTAGAGAATTTCTAATGTTTTCCCACTCAACCAATAATTACGTGGTTTTTATTATGTCTATTGTGGATGTCGTTTTTCAAGCAATAGATCCCATTTAAGAAAAACTGATTTTTTAGAACTTTAAGTTATATTTTCAAGAATTATATGCCCAAATCTATACCCATAACAGCTCTACTGTAAAAATTGAATTCTTGAAAATGGTAAATATAAATGATAGCGGGATAGTTTAGAAGTAAAATTTCTAGTTCTTTTTGTCCGAGTATTTCACAGAAAATTTTTGACATTTTTTAAAAATATCCTCAAATTGCCATCATTATTTATGATTTCAGGGTTTCGGAGTCTGTTTTTGTTTTTAAAATCGCAGCTCATCGGTTGAATAGAAAACAGCAACATTTATCTAATATCTGCAAAGATTGGTAGGACCTGGTTGAATTTAACACGAATACGCCAGCTTACATTTTATTCCAGTAATAGTAAATAAATCAAACTTTAATTTGACTCTGGCTTGGATTTTTCTAAAAGTGAAGATTCTCGAGTTTAAGTAAAAATACTGTAACAGTGTTCTAAATCTTGTTACCATTTGAGACATAATTCTTCCATTTTTGCGAAATATAAAAAGCTAAATTACATAGGGTTCTATTTACGAAGAAAAAAGTGACGTATCGTTAGTCTAGTTTGGAATATTTAAATACGATTTTGTTTGCGAAAACTATAGTAGGCCTTAAAATATTTTGAGTAGAACTTATAGCCAAAGTATTTTCATCAGAAGATTTTTGGTATAAATAAAATAACATATTGGAAGATCTGTGGAGGCTCTTGGAATCCAGAATTCAATTTTAGTTTAAAAAAAAACTATTCTGATTTTAACTTAGTGAGCAGAGATTTGTTTTAAAAATTTTATTTGGAAGTGAAAACAAGAAAATATTATTCATTAGAGGACGAGATTTATTTCGAACCGGATCTCTAAAAAGGAATAAATATAAATCAAATCAATCAATTAATTGTTTATTATTATAATCTCAGTTTTATCTAGCTATAGATCTTAATCTACAGGCTATTCCACCAATTCTCGGAAAGCTATGTACATATTAGCTTGTACATATTAAAAAGTTCGTTTTCTTTATTAATTTATAATCTTAACAAACTGTTGTCTTACAGTGGCGGAAGAAATAATAGGTACAAGCGAAAAATAAACTAAAAATTTTTTAAGTTCACAATAACATGTAAATAAAAATATATTTTAATTTTTATTTACATGTTATTTTTTTATACTATATACTATACTAAATTTACTTAACGTACAAAGATTTATTTATTTTAAAGGATTGCCAGATGTACATATTATTTCCTCCACCACTGTATATAAAGATTAGTCCATCCTTTTAGATTTTTGGTAGTTTGTAGTATGGTAAAATAATTATTTTATAAAAATAGTAGTTGTAAGTAAAGCCATGCCTTTTCTATGCAATTATGTGTTTTTTAACCAGGTTTTTCATGCTGGAGTTGAATCTATAACTTCGGACTGAAGTTAAAAATTTGAATACCTAAAATTATAGACGTTAATAGTTACTTCCTGGTACTACCAGAACCCTTTCGAAACCGCTTTCCAGTTATAGGTCTCACCCGCAGAGCCTGTCGACCTGCTTGACCTCAGTTCTGCGGTCTCGGTTTTCTGAGGCGAATGCGAAAATCCCTCTCGAATGGGCAGGTCGACTGTCGAGCGGCAGCAATCGCAGCTTGCTACATAAAAATCGAGTCTCAGTGACGTTTGATTTTCCCATCGAATCGTTCCGCGCTATTTTGTTTGTGATCTACGGCCAGAGCTTTCGCGGGAGACCTCGTCGACAGAGCCAATAGAATTGAATCTTTTCATTGTTCTATATATTTTGTGACATCTTTTTTCCACTTTTGAGGAGTTTTAAAATCAACCCTGCGAGACAGGATGAGTGCTAAAAAAGCTGTTAAATCGGGCGATTGTCGGGCGACACCCAGCGAATTACTCGTGGCCCAGGAATTGGGCAACGCACAGACGACGTGCATCATCGAGGAGCTGAACAGCATCTACGAGGCTCGGCTGCAGGACATCGACGACCAGGCGAAAGGTGACTCCAAGGTGCGTTCTCTGTCGTAAGTCCTTGTCCCCAGGTGTCCACCAGAAAATCTCACGTAGCAAACAGTCAGCTGACGAGGTAACGAGAAACGTAAATACAAGTTCAATGGCAAAACGCCAGCGCCGCTGGTGGGTGACGTCAGAGCTGATGTTCTTGTTCTTTCCCTTGGCGGAGCGGCAAATTTAACCGTTAAATCTCTCAGCCGCCATATGTAATGCACTGCCCCAGCGCAAGCCATTCAAATTCGAAGTTTTCAGGCCTTTTTAGGCATATATGCATTATGTATAAAACATTTTGCTAAAAGGCTACTCAAAATTATCATTGAGACGAATATTAGCACATTACAGGTAGCTGGCACCATGTGGTGCCACAGCGCATATTTTAAATACCGTGGCACCATATGGTGCCATTCTGAAGAATAGGTAAGACATGCATTACTTTTCGACTCTACAGCTAAAACATAACTTTTACTATTATTATTTTATAAATCTTCGCAAAAAAATTGGTATTGGGGACTTATTAAATAGTTTTGTTAAAAGAAGCTCAAAACCAGACAATTTTTAAATATTTTAGAACAGTAACATTTAGTTTATACATATATTATTATAATTTTATTGAGCACAACTCAAAAATTTTTATGATATTTGGAGCTGTCAAAGAAGCTACTAGATTGAAAACTACAGTTCTGGTGAGTTTATGATTAGCTTGCCAGAGCTAAAATAAAAGCTTTCAGTTTTATATTTTTTTTTACTTTTGGAAAGTGGCTTAAGTTTGCTTTCAAACCTAGTTGGAATGTCGTTTTAAATTTTTATGTGTATGATCTTTAAATATAAGAAAATGTTTAAAATTTAAATTTCGTTAAACAATAAAATACCTTAAATTACATGGAAAATTAAATGACTAATAGAAAATGCCGGTTTCTCCAGAATTAAAATCCTTTTTTCGGAAGTTTGAATATCAACTTCTCAATAGTATAATTAAAATGTTGAAAATTTTGTAGTAACGATAAAATTGCTCCAAAAAAACTACAATCTTTAGAACAATTTTTCCCAGTTAAAATGCATAACATACAAGGAGTGGGTGGATATGCTCATGCGAACGATGCGTCACATGCTGCAGACTCTTCACGTGCTGGAAAACGAAGCCTCTAAACGAATTAATTTGCTTGAACGCAAATTGCGAGTCGAGTGCAAAATAGATCACAGCACCGACGCAGCAAAACTAAAATGTGACTTGGCCAATCTGCTTGAGTTGATTAGAAGAGCTGTTGAAGACAAGAAATGGAACACCGATGGCCTTGAGTTCAACACGATCACCATGAATGATATTTTTCGCGATCCTTTTGATAAATGCGATAGCACCGGAGGGGAAGATGTAAACCTCAGCGAGAATGAATATCTTACAGATATTTAATTTTATTTACTCTTTAGGTTCAGAAGCTAAGCTCTCAGATCATTTGCCAGAATCAGTACGTACTGCTTTTTTAAAAAAAATATTTTAAAAATTTAATTTCCTTTCTCTAGAATGATTAAAAGACTGGAGTCCGAGAGAAATACGTTGAGGACCGAATTGGATGTGAAGGATTTGCAGTTACAAAAATTAAATTCGGCATGTTGTAACAAATGCAAGACAGCGAAAATTGATATTTGTACTATGCCAGCAGAAGAAGATACTGTTTTTAAGGCTTGCATTTCAGAATTAAGGAAAGAAATGAGGGAAAACGAGTGCAAACTTGCAGACACCCTCAAGGAAAATGTAAAGAATAATTGATTTATTTATAATTTTCTCAACAAATATTTATTTAACTTACAGGAATGTCTCAAGAGTGAGCTAACCCTCGTCAAAAGTCAAGTAACACAAAAAGATAAGGTTAGTAATCAATCATTTAATATTATGTGCAATATTCCAAACAAAACCTTGTTTTGGTTCTGGTAGAGGCGTACCAGGCGATAGCATAATTTTTCCAAAAAGGATTTTTTCGACTACTTGTTAATGGTTAATTCGTCTGAAGTATTTCTGTGTGTGTGTGCATGAGTTTTATTGAAGATAGAAAGTATCTTATAGCTAAAATGCGAAATGAATTTGGCTTAAAATTCGTTCCAAATTGCGATGGCAGGTGATCACTAACATAAGAGCGCTCACTATTGAGGTTGCCGACAAACATGACCAAATACAACAAATGCGAACGCAAATGTTCTCTTTGGAGGAGGACCTTAAAAAGGCCGAGAAGAAAATTCAATTTAAGGACAACGTTATTAAAGAGCTCCGGAGAGATTGTAAAAATGCGTCCAAGGTACCTAATTTTTCTTGTCTCTTAAAAACAAATCTTTGCTTAGGTGATGGGTGCACTTACTATGTTTAGATAGTAGCAGTAGATTACTAAATTGTGATAGAGTGATATCATAAGATAGAAAGCACGCAGAAAGGAAAAAAATCTTCTAAATAGATGCATTTTCCATTAACGGTGAAATATAATATAAATTATCTTTACTAATGGTTACTAATGATTCGTAATTCTCGATCCTGAAGTGCAACAAATGATAATTATAATCCAAAAACTATAGCCGGAGTATTATAACTATTATTATTATTGCTATTTTATTTACGGAACGATTCGTCTTGTATTCTGTAGTAATGATAAATAGCGTAAAACCCAATTTGTAACTATCTCCGAAATTTGTTTAGCGAAATATTAATTGTGAATATATCCGATGTTCCGAAAATCTAATCTCAACTTTTTTACTATTTCGAAAGGAATCTGATTGAAAAATATAAAAATATTCTTCAATATGCAGAAATACATATATAAAAATTATTATTAGTATATTGTAACAATCTCATTAATAAAGGGATGAAAAACTGAGTTGCTAAATAAATAACAAAAAATTGGAATCGGATTTACATAGGAATGCTATTATTTAAATTACGTGTAAAATTATTAATACAAATTACTAATAAGCTTAACATTTGAATTATACCAAATAAATAAAACAAAAACAGAAGTTAACCTCATCAAAAAGTGTTTATGTTTTCGAATCTGCTTACGTCTCGAATTATTTTTCATTGTTCATTGTATCTTTCTACTCTAATTTTTTTATCCTATGCCAGCCATTTTAGCTAAATGATCCTGAAATAGAAAAACTTATTATCGTAAATATTCTACACTTTCTACACAAATGAAATTAATTAATTTATTTACCAAAAATATATGCAGGGTCTTCGAAAAACCTATTTGCCAACTTTCGGAAAAACAGGAAAGTGGAGGAAATGTCAGTAAATTTTTATTGAAATCGGATTTTTTTTTTATTCCATACCCTTTTGACTTACAGTAGAGTAGAGGAAAGTAGTATCAGCACTATCTTTTCTTAGTTTCTCTCTTCGCCTCAGTGTGTCTATATCGTCTTGCACATAGTTTTTACCGCCGAAAAATACCTATACGCAAAATGACAAAGATAGAGTAGATAGAAAAGAAGGGTATTATAAAATATTATAAACAAAAGCGTGTATATCACGTGTTAGTTAGAAAGTGGTAACGGAAAGGAATTTTATTCTGATGCTCCCTTCTACATCCCACTTCTGTACTATTACTTCTTAGTGAATAAGATAAATCTATATAATCTCTCTTCCGCTCTCTTTTTCTTTATATATTTATTAATATCTGATCTGTTACGTTATTTACACAATATAAAAGCATAAATAATTTTTTCTTTAATTCTTTACATAACTTCATGATACAACGTAAAGTTAGGAAAAAAATTCAAATATTCTTTGGAAAACCGAAAACCGGTCTTGAGAAAAGTGAAAACAATTCGGGCTTTCTATTGATTGTGTACTCCTCTTTTCCTTTTCTTGAAAAGTCAAAAATCTTTAAATTCGAACAGTTTTTACTCTTTTCTCAGAAAATAAAATTTTTTTAAAGGTGTTATACCTTATATCTTACCATTTTTAAGATAACATTTTTTAAGGGCAATGAGCAACCAATTCAAATTAATTTTATAGAGACAAAATGTGTAGTAAAAATTTAAACAATGCGATGGCAATTCAAATATTTGAATTATTGAATTATTTTTTCAATCATCTCGAAAATGTGAAAAAATAGAATTTCTACAGAGGCCAATTCATGAGTCACCTCTGTTTTGCTTGAAGCATTTTAGAACACAAAACAAAAGATTAACATATTTTCCCTGGTAATTTGACTGAGGTCCTTTTTCAATTAAAAAGTAGGCTAGCTCCCTAAATTCATATCATATTGTCATTCGTTTATTTTGAAGGAGACATTTTGTATAAATCTTCTTTCTTGGTAATTAACTTCACCTCTCGAATAATATAATTTCTGAGATTTTCGGACAACGTTTTTCAAGAGGTTTATTTTGCAGAATTGCACTTGCTCAAAGAGGAACGTCAGCCCAGGTACAAGGTCACCATCGCCAGACAAAAGTATAATTTCCAAAGTACGTAGCCCTAGAACAGAAACACCGATGTCTCAGTCTCAATGTTCGGATTACACGCTGGTAAGATAAAATCAGTCGCTAGGAATTTTTGAATATTTCATGTTACTGGCTTTTGTTTCTAGGACACTGTTGTTGCCTTGGAAAGCCACAAGTTGCAGTGAGTTTAGCTTAAATATTTTATTGGAGCTCGTTTTTTAATGATATTCTGTTTTATTGCTAGATGTTGCCAAATGGAAGAAAATCAGAGGATAGAAACTTTACAAAAGGAGTTGGGTGAACTTTTCTGCATCCAAAGCGTTCATGAGGACAACATGGAGGACAACCGGAGAATGGTAGCTTGTCAGCAGAAAAAAGTACAAGATCTGATTAAGCAACTGGTATAAGAACAATTGTTTAAATTTTCTTTTTAAAAAATAATTTTTAAATTGATTTCTTAGCTTTGCGACTTGTACAATTCGCGTAACAAGCTAGCGTTCATCAGGAACCGATTGTTGTCAATAAATTCGCCTGCTCAAGGTGATGCGTGTGGAATTGATTCTGGTTACAACTCCCAAGAGGATGTGGAGCCTGAAGGAACAATTATCAACACAATAAAAAAGAGGATGCGATGTCTGTGGGATGAGAATAAGCAACTTAAGTGCCAATTGCTTCAAGTAGAGCAAGATGTTCAAAGTAATGAGCAATTCGAGTTCGAAACATTAAAAATAAACTTATCTAAAAACTATGCTTCAACAGGTTTTAAATCAACTGCGTCGAGCTGCGGACATATTTTGAAAGAAGTTGCAAGCACTATTTCAGCTATGGTAAGTGGAATCCAACCCTAATTACTTCTAACTGATGGATATGCCCTCAGTCCAGGGCGCAAGGCCCTGGAACTTTCAAATGCAGCACAAAGTGCTTCCGTCTAAAAATACCCCGAATTGGGCCATTGGTTGTATCTTGAATGAAACCGAAAATAAGATCTTCTCTCCATCCATTCATTTACTAGAACTTCTTACCTCTTTAAGTCGGAATGGCACAAGTAGTCCACTGTCGTCGCTTCGTTCTGATAGATGTTTTCTATTTTAGCTTCACAAAGATATTAATTGTGACTACCCAGGAGACGATCAGTTCAAAGTGAATCCCCTGCAAGAGGCTTTGGCAACGCTGAATTGTGATTTATCGAAAAAAGATTCACAAATCGCTGATTTGACAAGAATCAAGGAAGAATTGCAAAGGGAATTACAGTGCTCTAAGTCTACGAGCTGCGCTTTGCATCACGAATCTAGTGCTAAGGATCAAGCGGTAGGAAGAAATATATCTTATGAATATTTTTATTTACACTATTCTTTTTCGTATTTCAGATCTTTGATCTTCAAGAGACTATCGAATTTCAGAATAGCTCAATTAAAGTGTTGCAGAATATAAAGGAACAGCTTGAATGCGAATTGGCTACTGTGCGGGAAACAGTAAGTATTTAAAGAAATGTTTAAAAAAATCATATATGTTTTGCATAATTGGCTTGACTTAGCGTTTAATTTAAATTCATTATTTGAAAATCATACTGTGTAGATATTTGGAAATATTTAAAATTTTCGATTAATTTAAGGTTAGCCAATTATGGGCGGAAATAGGTACATTCCAAGTGGTGAACATCAGTCACTTGATCCAATATTTCTTAAGCTATCTACGCTATTTTCAAAAATACCCTTTTGAGAAAAATATTATATGTTTAGTTTCGAAAAGTTCCGATTCCGCGCAAATGAGTCTTATGAAGAAATGAGAAGTATGGCCAACAAATTGATTATTCTAAAAAAATCTAAGTTATAAAGGCGATATTTCCTGAAAGCGGTGAAGATGAAACCAAAATTGAATCCATCATCCTTATTTTCATGAGCTGAATAAGTTTATCTAGAAATTAATTATCTGAGCGTCCGTAGTAAATACTAAATTATAAATATCTTAAAACCTGAACAGAAAACATCACAGGTCAAAAATCGCTCAGAACTTTATGCTCTGTACAACGCTAAGGCCAGCATAGATTAAAATAAAATTAGATCGGAAGAATTAAAGCGTTCTTTTAAAACCTTTTAAAAAAAAACTTGCGCTAATGAGTGAACATTCGACAAAGTTGTTGCCCTCAAATTATGAAAACTAAAAAATAAAAAATAAAGGAAAGTATAAAAATAGACTTTCACGTTATCTTGAATCATTCAAATTTAGTCTCAAATTACTTAGATTCTCCGATCGGGTTGAAGTTAGATCAATTTTCGAAATGTGTTATTTAGAAATTTTAACTTTAATAACTTTTCCCTTTTGAGAAAGGCTGGTGATCAAAGAGCCGATTGGATGACGTTATTAAATTATAAGTCGGTTGATTTATAAGCACCTAATACTCAAAATAAATATAAACAATAGAAAATTAAATCTTGTAAGTTTCTCTGCAGTTGGCTTCCAAATCAATCTTAACATCGCTTTAAAAATAATTGAAATTAATTAGAAACCTTAGAAGAATTATATTCATTTTGAATATTTTCCTGATTTGCTTTGTTTTCTCTTAAAGGAGTTAGAAAATAAAGAGTTGTTAAAGTTACATCTCAAAAATTTATCATTAGTAAGCCATACACTAAGAGTTTTTTTTAGGCGCCAATTGCCGCGCCACGCAATCTGCCAGTTTTATGCTACCGTATGTGGTCAACATCACACGCCAATTTTTCCTGCATTCCACTTGACACTCAATTTTAAAGTTTTCCTTTTGATCTATGCACACATGGGAAAAATCAAAAAGTGGCGTGTCATTTGGAGTGTGGTGATATCGTGTCAGGTGTTTAGCCAAAAATCTTAATGTTGCTACAAGACGTTCTTCTTGTGGGATACTATTTCTCATGTTAGTGTTTTCTTTTTGAATATATGGTCTTATTTCTTCAAGTAGATTCCCAAACTCATGTGCATCCATTCTTAAATAGTTATATAAATCTGCCGGATAATTTGTTTTCAACTCCTTTAGTAATTTCATGTCACTAAATTCATTTCTGTTAGCCAAACAATTTTTTTGGCAAACAAAGTCTTTTAGGTTTTACTTTTTTCTTGATATTTTTATTTGCTAGAAACATCATCGCACAAACTACTGCTGTATTTAAATTTTCCGATATTTTATGAAATGTAAATTCACTCTCTTTCTTCTGTCGAGTTTGCGGGGTTTGTGGCGTGGAACGTTGAAAAAACCGACACTCCACACGCCGAGTCAAACACATACATTTTGTTGTTGTTTTTCGAAAGCACTTTAACTGCCACGCAATTCGAAAAATTAACTTTTATAATGTGTGGGCAAAGAGCTTTTTCAAACACGCAACGCAAAGTCGCAGTTTTTTTAACGCGCAAACCGACAGTTTTTTCTAAAGAAAAAACTCTTAGTGTATGGCTTACTATTGTAATATATCTGAAATATTTCAGTTGAACCTGTTTATTAAAAGCTGCTTTAACGATTTTTGTTCAGTATTGGTTTGGGAAGAAGCAATGAATTTTAAAATCTCGGAAGAATAATAAAACTTAATAACCACCAATTCACCTGTTAGGTAAACATAAGTTCGTAACATTCAAACGTAGCTAACATCGTAATTTTGTTGTTATATTGTAGGATGTCCACAAAAAACTCACACAGCTCCTCAACGACAAGGCGAAACTAGAAAGCGAAGTGAGTACAAGAGCCTAACACAGCTTAGTTTAAGAACACGACTAATTCTCATATTCCACAAATAGTGTCAGAATCAGTTAACGACTATCTCTAATCTTCGCCAAGCTCTAGAATCGCAGAAGCGAGGGAGTGGTCTAGGTGCATCAGCATCCGGTGGCCCGTCATCAGGCGGAAGTAATGGCTCCTTTTGGGGCTGGTTCCGCAACCCTGTGCATGACGTATAAAATTCACCAGCATGCAGTTGCTGTGACATCTTTGCTATTTTGTATTAATTTGTAGTGCATTTTTAGTGCTTGTTTTTACTATTTTGTTGTTATTTTTCATCTAACTTATTTTTTAATGCTTAGCTGTTTAAATTTTAAGCATGTAAGTTTTGACTATTAAAGTATTTTTTATGAGATGGACATTGATTTTTCTTACACATACCCGATATTGTTTTTATTCTAGATCAAAAATTTGATTATTTTGAATGTTTTATACCATCGATTTATTTATTTTAATTTGTAGCAATGTGATAGTCATAGACCTTTTTCAAAACATTTTAAAACTAGTTTAATATTACTTTCCTGCAGGAGATTTTAATAGATGAATAAAATGGAACACGACATTTTATGCGAACAACTTGTTGAACACTTTACAGAGGTAAACATTATGATAAATAAAAGACAAGATTAACATTATATGTATATAAAAATTACTCAGAATAACAAGATTTAAATAATAATACAATAAGCATATTTTTTCAAAGACTGCTGGTTCGATTTTAAAAACATCAACTAAAAATACTTTAAGAATTAATTTTTCCAAGACATAAACAATTAAATTATTTTTCTTATTTTCTATTTAAGGTAATGCGACTGGAAAGGGCAGTAATGAGGTTTCGTGATGAAAATGTGGCTATTAAGGAACTTTTAGTCGACTACGAAACTGACTACTGTCACCTCGAGCAGAAGTATCTGAGTGTAACAGAAATGGTAAGTGTTTTAGCAATTTAACAAATTAGCATATTTTCAATAGAATTATCCTCATCAGAGTCTTTGTGGATGCTTTTTAACTCTCTGGTTATTGAAACTAACACTCAATTGGCTCCACACTTATGTTTGGCAATAGTTTTTATTGCTAAAAAAAAAAGGGTTATCAACTGCCGCAGAATACACTCTTAGAATTTTAAAGCGAAAGTGATAAATGATAAATTTATTTGTAAAATAGCGTGGAAAAGGGTCCAAAAATATTCGCTTTATTTAAACACGAAGAATCAAGCCTATTCCAACTTCTTTTCGTACTTTCGTTTTTAAATTATTGTTTTTTTTCAAAAGTCAAAAGTACGAATTGCATATCTTTCCGAAGAGTTATTTCTTAAATATCTATTTTTATTTAATAGAACATAAAATTCATGTATACAAAAAAAATAAATAAAAATAAATTCATAGTAAATAAAAAGAAAGTAAATTTTTCAGTGTTTCTTCTGAGATACATATTTACATAAGTGCAATTATTGTCTTTTGAGAAAACAACATTTTTGGGTTTTTGTTTAAGAAAATTTTAATTTTACAAGACCTAAAAGATTTAAATGGAAGCATGATTTTTATTGGAAGTAACTTTAGAAAACTTATTATCGAAAGTGCCAATGAAACTGAAATTGTTGGTTTCGTCTACTTATACATATTTCTATTTGGCACGAAATCTAATTTTTCAATCATAATCACATCAATTTTTCATAACACGTAAATTTTCGATCGATTGTAACTCGTTTTATTCTCTCTTTTAAAGTGTCGTTTTTCTGACATTAACTTCACGAGCAGTACTTCTCGATAACATTCTTTAGATAAGAGGATATCAGTTCCTTTTGTTTTCTAGAACAAAACAAATTGGGGAAAAAATTATACCAAATGGAACGAATTTAAATAAATTAAAAAATCAAAAAGTTTGAAAAAGTGACGAATTAGTAATATCGTTTAGTATATTATTGGGTATAAGTGAGAATGTTGTGCATGATGGTCTACAATTCTCATGAATCAAAGATAGGCATTTTTTCTATGTTTTTCGTAGAGTTATAGGTACATGGTAGTAGGCCATACCAACACCTTTTCTTGTCGACATTTTTGGAAAAGGCGTCATAAACATTGCTACTATTTTTTTTTCCAAAGGTATGTTTGATTTATAGAACTCCTTGAGAATAAAAACCAGCCTACCTCTACCAAGGTAAAATGGATAAACGGCCTCAACGACTATATTCGGTCGGAGCGACTGTAAATAAAGTGTGCCAAATGTGCCATTGTCGATGTTTGCTACTATGACGGTCTATTCTACGCTCCAATTCAATATCTTTCTATTTTTGCTCCATTTTAGACGCCAATGTATGTGGCGAAAGGAAGCACCTTGTCACGTTTATGACTATCGACATCGTCGGATAGTGTGGAGCTCAGTTCGTACTCCTGAGTGCCTAAATATTTGAGTATATGGCAAGAAATCAGTCTTTGTACCTACAATTTGAATGGATGGCGAGGTGTTCGTGGTTTTTATTTGATTACCTCACACAGAGCGTCTTCTGTGATATGAAAACTTCCCTTATAAGTTAGAAGGGTTTTGCTTTCTTCCACTGCAGGACTCTCAGTTGGAGGTCGGTTGTCGGTTTGTGAAGGGCTTAGCACAGCGCCCCCGGTTTGATCTTAGCTCCAGGTCTTCGGACAATCGCGTGAAGAAGGGATTACAAAAAAAATCAGTACTTTGTGCAATTTGTTATAATATTTTGTGGTGTAACAAGTGCTTTCAGTTTCCCCAAAAAGGTCTTACGTGCATCCGTCTACCACCCGCACTTACTCCTGCAATTGAGTTAAAGAAAAGTTTCACTTCCGTGCATATTCCCTGTGTTATGACAATTTACTGAAAGGGAGAGTTACCCCGAGTGAGTGAAAGGACTATAGACCAAATTGCAGACAAGTTTTATGTACTGCAAACTAATTTTATGCAAACAATTTTCAGTGCTCCCTCAAGCTTTGTTCGGTAGGCAGCTGGGTGCTTAGACAATAGGCACCCACCTCATAAAAGTCTTATCCCTCCGAGCGTGTGAAATGGGATTACATCAACAAAAGGGGCGTTTTGTTGCTCTTTTCCTAATCAAATTAATTTCAGTACGGAAGGGTTAAATGGATAATTTCCTGTATTTTGTACTGCTCTTAAATTATTCAATTACCACTAATAAACTGCTAATTAACTAGCACTCTTCTGAAGGGTGTGAAAAGTCTTACTTGTGTAAATTCAAAAAAAACGTCTATTTTTTGATAAAATCTCTCGGATTTCATAGGTTACTCAGTTGGAGAAAAAAATCGATTTTTAGATTTTTACATTTTATTTTAGTATGATATTTTAAGAATATTTTCTGCAAGTTATGTACATGAAAATTGATTGAGTTATGTCGATCTAAAGAAGTGAGGTATCCAGTCAAACCTAAACCTTAAAAGCGTTTTTGGCGAATCCACGTTTTAAGAAAAAACGCCTAGCGGTGATTACGACAACCCAAGAACTACTGAACCAATTTCCCACTTTAGAGAAATAAATTATTCCTAAAATTCTTCGTTTACGAAAAAGATTGATTCTTACATAAACTATAATAATTTTTTGGAAATTTTGTTTCCCGATTATCATGTTCAAAGCTTCTTAGAATAATATGGTAAAAAAATAAATTTCGCTGAATAAAATTTACCAAAATACATCTTTTTACTTCCATGACTAGGTATAACTTCTTAAACTTATTAATTTTTGGGCATTAAAGATACTGCAAATAAATCTATTTACTAGAATTTATAACCAAAAGTTAGTTTAAAAGTTTAAGTTAAAAAATATGGTCGTACTTTGATGTTCGGAAAGTCTTTGTTATATATTTAAATTTTTTCCTTTATTTCGGCATATGCCTATTTAATATTTTATTATGACAGTTTTTTATATAACGTAATTGTACACAGGTCATTTATTAGATTACGAAGCCGACAAAACTCGTAATTTTATTGAAAGCATCTGCTTATGTTTATAGTCACTAAAATGTTTTGCATTCGTAGTTGAACTTAAATACTTAAAGATTAACTTTAACATATGTAGCAACTTCTTAAAATTGTTTTTTTATTATTTTTAGCAATTTTAACTTTTAACTTGAACTTTTCTCATTAAAGCTAATAAATGTGCTCTTTTCACAATCGGATTTGGATTGGATTTAGGAGAAAATTTTGCTCTATAAAACAGTTTTCATTTCGCTAAAATAAAAATTGCCTTAATTTATACCCACTTTACTTTAAAAACTTAATACAAAAATTTGTTTAGTTCATCGATCGTTAAAATTCTATTAATTTTTCGAAAAAACAGGTTCGTATAATTTGTTCGTGCAACTAACTGATCTAAAATTTTCGTAATAACAATTTCTTCTTTCTAAAAATGGATAGTTTTCGAGATAATGCTAATAACTTAAAATTCAAAGCTCACAAAAATCCAGCTTGATCGGGCTTTCTTTTATAGTATTTCCCTTTTTAGTCTAATTTTACTCGGTTATCTTACCTTTATGTAAAATAAATGTTTTGTACATATGTATGTAGGTAAAATATTTTGAGTGTGCCTACATATGTTGATCTTTGAGTGTCTTACATGGAACAAGATTTTGGATTGTTTTTATTTTTGCTTTCTCTTTTCCTACCGTCCCGGTAGACCATACTCAATTAGCCTAATATTAATAACCGACGATCTCTTCAAAAACCACGTTAACCCCATTCCCCTGCGGTCTAGCGTGAAGGCTAACATTGCTATAAATCTTCTAAAAATATCTAAATCTATCTGGCTAAATAGGTCCCGAAGATAAAAAACCTGGTACGCACCTTGTCCTAAATTACACCACGGCGTATTATTAGAGCCGCTTTGCTCGCACGTACCCTCGGAGCTCTTGTTACAGCACCCGTTTATGAGACGGCACCAAGCCTCACCTCCCGATCACACCTTGAGGAAGGATAAGTGCCGTGCTTAAGAGGTTCTGTCACGTCACAAATTAGGGAGCTCATCCGAGGAGGTGGCCCCATGTGCGTGACACCAAAGTACGAAGGAGTTTTCTTGAAATGTGCGAGCGAAGACGTCGGGTTAACTGCCTCGGGTGAGACACGTACGGCACGTGCCGGGGTATTTCGCTCGGCACATTCCTTATTAATGCCGCCCTGGTTCGATAAACGATAAATAAATACATAAATTAAGATGAAATCAACTGCAATACGTCCGTTGTTATGAGCCTTAATACAATATTTATGCACTTCCGTGACTGGCAGCAATGCCCGTCGAGGCATGTTTGCGAAACGAAGTTGACGGCGGGGCAGCACGAACGTCCTGAATGCTTTTACCACGTGTTGGGCTGTCTTCCAGGTAAACAAATAATAAATCTCCTGGGGGTAGGACGAATAAAAAATCAAAATGTACAAGTTTTGTTTACAAAACATTTCAATTACAACTCCATTTCTGTTTGCAAACTTGCAATGCAATTCGTTCACTTAAAGTGTATTTGAATCGTTCGAAGTTTTTTTAATTTCAAACAAAAATTTATAACTTTGTCGACAAGTCACGGAAAGATTCCTATATTTTTTATGCACTCTTTAGTCCACAGCAATTAAACGTTAATTATTGACTGAATTTGCTCGTTTTTCATTATAAATTTAATACAAGAGAATGGACACTTTTGGAGCTGCGGCGGCAATTAGTCTCACTGATTAGATATTAATGTATACATCAATTTTTCTATGGATGTTAAATTAAAATCCAAAGGAAAAATATTTATGGAAGACTCTTTGATATTAGGATAACAAAATATTTGTGTATTTGTTTATTACAATCCGAACGAATGTTGGTTTAACATTTTATAATTGAGCGCAGTAAGCAAATATTATTTTCAGGAAGCCCATCTTCGTTGAGACCTCTAACATCGTTTTCTTATGAGATCACTTTATTATTTAGCTCTTGTCTAGCACGCCCGGCATAACTTAACTTCCGAGGGCGATCAAATCACCTCATTTTCAGAAAAAAGGGAAAACCGTCTAGAGCTACTAGTTAGATTTTGAAAATTTGCTTGTGCGCCTATTCACATTGTTTCCAAGTACATAATTGGCTACAAGAGTTGTTTGATTTAGGCGTTTATTTATTATATCTATGAATTAAGCTGGAAATCAGTGGTCTTCAATTAGTGCTTAAATGCGTTTATTATAGAAGTTGATATTCAAAAATCTGCAAGCATGTGAAGATAAGGCTTGGTTAAAATAATCTTGTTGAAAGATTTTGCAATCGCGCGTAAAGTATCCATTGACCACCTCAACATGTGGTTACTAGCCTTGTCTTATTAACTTGTTATGTTGTTGACCTAAGACCGCATTTTCACGGTCATTATTTTTTAAATATCAAATGAATCAACTCAAAAATATCTATTCAATAACATTAGCTGTACTGATGCCAGCTCCAGGTCCAATTCCCACAAATTCTTGCCCATTGTCCTTTCAATTTTTTTCAAAAACAACATTTTTCAAATAGAGTGAATTTTTCAATTTGATGGTCAAAAATGGAACCTCTAAGTGTAGGAGGAGGGAAGATTTAAATTGTAAATATGTATGTAGGAGTCCCCATTTATTTATTTTTTATATTATATGTAACTTTTATCTAAAGCTTTAAAGCTTTTTTTTGGTTATTTAAAGAAGGTCTATTCATTTCGAAAAAATTATATCAAAGAGGTACAAAGTTGTTAAATGAATGAATAAAGCACTTTAAAATAATATTTTTTTCTAAAATCCATAGGTATTTAGTCGATTTCGTGAAATTATTTTGTCCAGATAGATGTTGGGGCTTTAATAAATAAAATGTAATTATAAGAAGTTAAAATACCTTTTTTTTTAATATTCAAAGGTAAAATATCTTTCTGCTATTCTTGGAAAGTAATTTGTTATCTTCGAAATCAATTTTTATTTTATCGCAATATCGTTAATTTTAATGCATATATTTTTGCTGCAAAAGCTCAGGTTTCGACTTACACAACTGAAAAACAATAAAATTATGGGGTGGAACTGGTAAACTGATTACTTTTTTGACGCTAGATTTTATTTACTTAAATAAAATTATGCACAGAAAACTATTTTAAATATTGAGCCAGCGAAAATGATCTTCCGTATCTTACCAGAATCGTTATATTTTCAGCTAAGGACCCTTTTGGGATATGCTTACGTGTATTATTCGTCCTCTACTTACACCTATTACCCACCACATTCAGAGTGCTAACCCATTCTCATGTTAATAAGAGGACGTTTTACTAACAATCGAAATTAGCTCGCTCCCTACGCTTAAAAACAAAAATACAAAAAACATAAAATTTCAAAATTATGGTAAGACCCTAGTGAGATGTGTTGGGCATGGTTAAGCTAAATGATTCTATAGGACAGGATACAGCTGCAGCAGTACCAAAACCAGGAGCAAAAATACCTCGATATAATAAACGATCTAACCAACGAGTTATCGAGTCTCTCGGTGTCGATGGCCCAGGAGGAGTTCAGCTCGGACGATATGTCGGCACCGTTCGAAGCATCATTTCGTGAACTAGAGTCACAAAATGACTTGCTACAAAAAACGATAGAATCGCTAGAGCTTAAGATAACAACACACGAAGCAAGGCTTAGCGCTTACGAAAAAGAAGTTACGACTTCCTGGAGTTATGCATTTTCCCTACTTAGTGATCACCATTTTAATTCCAGATCGACCAGCAGAAGCAAGAAAACTTCTGCATTCAAGGAAAACTGAAGGAGAAGGAGACCTTGCTCGAGGGGCTCCAGATAAAATATCAAGCGACAATGCAGCTATTTTATTCAGTGAAGGCGAGATGTCGTTGCGGAGCTGCACAAAGTCTTAAGCTGGATGGCAAGGATGCAAATCTTCCGCCCGCGAAAAGGCCTCAGGACCTTCAGCATATCTTTGATATGCTCGACAGGAAAAATGAGGAGCTTAATGCCATCAAGGAGTACACGTGCGAGGAGAAGAACCGGCTCACGAAGTCTATTTTAGATCTTGAGGATCAAGTATAACATAAACAACTTAACGTTCTATCTTACTAAAATTATTATTATAATTTTTCTTTTCAGGTAAAACAAAATCAGATTAAAATCTCTGTGCTAGAGAAGTCGCTTTGTAAGCGCGAGGAGGAACTCCGGATTGCAAACGAACAACTATGTTCCTATGCAGATGCAGATGGTAAGAATTTATTATATTTATAGAGTATTTAAAAATGAAGTGATTTAAAGTAAATTTTCATAATATTCGGCACAAACTGCCCAAAAGTATTATATATTGTATAATTTTTTTTCAAATTCAGTGAGCTATTTATGTATATAATACATTCTTCAACAAGAAAGAAATCGAGCTCAAACATATTTTTCATATATTTAATTAAAGTAAACCCAAAACACTCTTTAATATATAACTAACTTACGTTGGTTTAAGGCTTTAGCTTATTCATGAAAATTGATACTTAGAGGTTTTTTATTTTAAGATGGCTTATTTAATATGGCAAACCAAAATACCCAACTTCAAAGAATTTTTTTTCATGAAATTAAACATATGTAAATAGGTTTTATTTTTAACCCTGGATTGCTGATCTCGAATTCGCTATTAAAACTTCGAAGTTTTACATAGCGGATACAATATTTGTAATTTTTAAGTATGATTTTTTATTAAAGCACTTTATTTTGAAAAATCGTTTACATAAATTATTTTTATACTGATCCGAATTCTAAATAATTTTACAGAAGAAAATCAATTGAAATCAACTATCGAAAAGCTGAACAAGGAACTCATGGAGACGAAGGCTCTTCGTAGGGAGCGAGAAGCCTGTATGATGGGAGAAATCAATGCCGTCAGGAAGAATCTGGATGACCAATCGAAAGCCCTTGTCAGAGCGAACGAAACCGTCGCCAATTTGGAGAGGCAGACGCACGGATACCGAAAGCAAGGTGACGCCGTCAACAAGGAGGTACGAGGTATATGATCCGAATATCCTGGAAGACGCAATTTTTCAACGACCTCTTTTCGAACTTTCAGAACGCGCTCTTGCGGGCTGAGCTGTTCTCGTTGAAGGAGCACATTGCCAGCCAGGAGGGCTTGGTATGCAGTCTTCGGGATCAGTTGATCAAAACTCAGGAGGAGCTCTGCTGTGCGAAGCAGGACCTAGAACGATTACCTGTGGGTTCCGGAGGTGGCCTCGCGAAAAAAATATATATTAAAATTATTTTGATCTTCCAGACGCTCTGTGAGGATCTAGAGAACTTTAAGCGAAGCTGCAACAGACTGAAAGACTCGAATTATGAGCTTGTCCGGAAGTACAATGATTTGGTGGAGGACTATAACAAGTTAGAAGATGAATATAGGTGAATACCCAAAATACAATAAAACTAAATTAGTAGATATTTTTAAAAATTTAGAATAGGGACAAAAAAAATATTTGTTGAATCTACTGAATGAATTTTGATTACGATTTTACTATTATATAAAAAAAAAAGAGAATTACAGCTTAATCCTTATCATCTTCCTGGCATTTTCTTAAAAATATGCTGTCAAAGAAAACTTAACTATGTACATAAAACTAAAAAAAAATGACTGTAACCTTTGAACTGGTTGCTTTTCTACAAATTTTGGCTACATTTTATTTTAAAGAATAATATTTTATTAATATCTAATACATTAAAGAATAAATTTTAATAAACACAATTAAGAACACTCATTTTTCTACTAAAGGTGTATCCAGGCTTGGGTTGATGAAGTTTATGAAAATTACTAGTGCAGTGCATTAAATCTTTTTTTGGTTTGGCTTGGCACTTGAAAAAATTTCGAAGTAAACGAAGACAAAATTAATAATACAAGTCAGCATGATTTTTGTGTCTGGGTAAAGTATGATTGTTTCTTATTCTTTTCGTCTTAGGTCCAGTTTTTAAGTTTGAGTTTAAATCCCGTTTAAGCCTAGATGAGGAAACTTTCTTGTGTAGAAAAAATAACACAACAAACTTCCACCTAAAATCTGGGCCTTAAAAATTAATTAATTATATATGAATCTTTGAACTCATAACTTTTATGTCAATGATATGGAATTCGAAAATAAACAATCCAAACGAATATCCATGCCTTGATTACAAAAGAAAAATTTAAGCAAAATAATAGCCCTTTTTCCTTTTTTTTTCGATACAGGTAAGAAGAAAGTACCAATCATAACCCGGACACAAAAATAATGAATTTAAATTTATTGACTAGTAATTATTTGAATTTGGAAGGTAATCTTGATGCAGAATATTATTTTGTTAAATAAGTAAAATACAGTTGTTACCCAAAATATTTAATCTAATCTAACTTAAGAAGAAGGGTTTAAATTGAAAACCAAAGTTCTCAATAGGAATTATTTTTAATAAAGTAGTTGTAAGGCTGTTTTCAATTAAATGTATTAAATTAATTTATTTAATGTTTTTATCAATAATTTATAGAAAACTTCTGGATATAAATGAGCAAATGTCCAAAGAATTAGAGGCAGGTCGAAATTGGCAAAAGGAGCAGTGCAAACAGGACAAATTAATTGATGCAAAAATATGTAAACTTGAGGATCATATAACGTTAATACAAAAAGCTTAAATTTTTCTTTCTTTTATAATAAATTATAAAATTTTACAGAACCCTCGTAGAAGATCGACAGTCGTTAATTGACAAAATAAACGAATTGTACCGCGACACCCTGTTGATTGGGGGGGAACTGGAGCATTATAAAGATGTTTTTGCGGACTCTCTGAGGTAAATTATGCTTTCAATATAAATGCAATTCTCAAAATCCAATAGATCTCCTAAATAAATTTCCTCTATTATACCTCCAAATCCAGCACGTTTTTCCCCTCTTGTCAAAATTAAAAAGAATAAAGTAAAAATATCCTCCTAATTTTCAACTTAGCGAAGCGCGGGCAAGGACAAGCTTGTCGCTAGATGTGGACTCTCGCACTGATAGTGTAAGAAATAATATTTTTGAAATATTAATTATTGCCGGCGATTAATGAGAGGTTTTTATAGATGGATATTGTTATTCGGAAAATAAGACGAACCTCTAAGAAACTGTCTCAAACTCGATCAATATGGCAGGATGGTATACGTCGCTTCTCCGACTGATAGTGAATTTATTTGAACGATTTTTTTTTTTTATAAGTTTGCAGTTTTGTACATATTATATTATTGTATTTTCCGTTTGTACTTTGCATTTATTTTTATACTGTAAATAACACCGTTATACGAATAAATAAAATGTTTAATTACTGCAGTTGTTGATACTTAGTTTTGTAAGGGAGAAAAAAATAGTGCACGTAAGATTGAACCTTGCGGTACTCCATGATAGTTTGCAAGGAAATAACTTCCGGGATGAGTACTCAGCCGAAAAGGTAAATTTTAAATTATATTTTTATTATTTTGGAAAATTTTCAAAATGCCCTATTTCCTATTTTCAGGGAAACTCATATAAGTCAATTTTTCCTGAAATCTTTGAAAAATGAATGAAAAATTCTCAAGCGACGAAGAAGAAAGAAATAATTGGCTGTAATCTTCGTTATGTGATGATTACAAAATTTATCTAAAAGTAAGGAGTGCCCTAAGACTTTACCTTGTGGAACTCCATAATCTGTATAATTTTACCTCAATAGAAATTGCCATTAGATAACAGCCTATTTTTACTCTTAAGATATGGGCGAAATATAATTTGGCGAAGATTAATTTTTCAATTTTATTTGTTTTATAATTATATCTTTTAATCTAGTGTTATGTTATTTTTCTCCCATTTTAGATTACTTTTTAGCACCATGTGGTAGGCAGCTCAGCCATTCAATTCAAGCTAATTAGAAAACATAGAGCGAACAGCAAGTAATTGGCGAAAATCCGATCCTCCTGTTTGTTTTCTGGAGCATTTCTTTGAACCCGCTCAAGTGGCCGAGAGACGATTACTTTATCCGCTCGAAGTTTCCCGCTGGATGATGGAGGGAATAGGGAGTAAAGAACGTAAGAAAATTACCTCTAAATTAACGAGTTGTCTAAGATGCTATAGCTTCTTTTATTTGGATTTTACCGTTTTCAATGGAATTAAGAATGTTACGGTCGCAAAAGAACCTTTTGTGAGTTTGCCCCCTCCGGGAATTGACCGGAGTTGTGGCACCCATCAAAACAAACAGCAAAGCGCCGCAGTTATTGATGCAGAGCCAATTTCAAATTTAATTGACGCGCTCACCTGGCTTAAGCCACCTTCTTGCAGAAAATACGACGCCTCTGGGACTACTGATCTCAGGCACATTTTGATAGATAGCCATGGAATGCCAATTTCTTTCCAGAAAGCAATCTTAAATCAGCGAAGCATTTCATTTGCCGGATTTTACGCAAATCGCTCGTTTTTGCATCTCACCTTCGTCTGTTTACAGTTTTTTGTACGATTAGCACATCGAGCATGCGATCTCAGGTAAATCTTAATTTGCGGGCAATTCATCTTAATAGAGTGGTTCAATCACGAAGGAGATCTCTATTACAAGTAATGAAGATGTGCTCCTCGGCGTGCGACAGGGTGTCTATTAAAATTTGAAGTGAAAGTTTTTCACAAGCCGCATTTGGACACTCTACGACGAGGAGCCCCTCTGGGGCGTTGCTCTCGATCTCAGGGGATCACGAAAGATTTCATTCTGGATCTTAGTACGCTCTCCAGCTGCACGATCTTGACGAGGTATAGAGCTCCCAGCTCCTGGGCATATTTAATTAAATCGATCCAAATTGCTGGAGTGAGAGAGAAGCCCAGAAAAAAAAAATAAGGTTTTATGGATTGTGCTGCGAACCAAACCTTTGGTCGACTCCCATCTTTCTCAGGAGTGGTCGATCAGTTGGTTGCTCGTGACCAAGATCCGTGCGATAAATAGATTAAATGATCGTCCAGGTCGAGGGCTCTCTGCACTTTCTGGTGCAATTTGCACAAGGCGCTGTATGTGTATTCTTAAAAAATTCACGACATTTGCATGACGAGCCAATTAGCTTCAAATCTGGTAGGTTTCCTCGGAGGTGCAGTCTGTGTCCACTTTTGGGACCGCATTGACCTCCTTACCAGCGAATATATCTCTTACGACCCACTTCGACCAAAGGCGGAAGAGACCTGGTGGATCGATCTTCCAATTATGCTTTGATTTCTGACAACAGGAAAAAATGTATGTATAATATACCTATATTTATAAAAAAAAAACAGTATACATATATATGTCCCCGGCTATGTGCGATCGGTGCATTACAACCGCGATCCAGCCAAGAGCGCATTGCGCCAAAAACCTAAAAACCGATCGACAGACTCCAGTTTCTGGGTCATTTCTGCAGCGAACAGGTTCCTTCTTTGATGCGTTAAAATTCACAAGCCGCCTTGTTTGCCCGCGCGGTTTTCACTTGCTTCCCGTCGCCTTGGCGTTTCCTTTTGTCGCACGCCTCAGGCTGCTGCTTGATTAAGTGCCACTGCGGCTACCTGAAGATCTTAAAGCAAGATCACACGGTGCCCAGCGAGCATGTTTTGACCGCAGAAGGCGATCAATGAAAATTTTGATGCGATTTCAGGGACTTATAAGGCAACTGGGAGAAATCCACGATAATCTTCCACGTGGGAGGATAGCTGCGATTTCGGCCTTTGTTCAATTGAAAATTGAAAATTGTTTTACCTTTTCATGAATTTCATTTGGAGAAAATTCCATAGAGTCAACGATCGCGTGGTTAGCAGAAAATTTATGGCACATCATCTGCTAGGAAAGTTTAGCGACTAATGACCGCCGTCGGCTTTCTTCTCCCGCTTTATGGTCATATCTCGCGAAATTGGCGATTTTATGAATTTGATCTTGGTGGTTCCTCAGGTGCCGGCAAGATTTAGTGCGGTGCTTAATCGTGGACAATCGACCCGCACCCGTTGAATAAAATTTATCGCTTTCCGTAAACTATCAATCAGACTGCGATCGGGGACTCGATTAGATTTGAATAGGTTGCGCAACTGAATTGCAATTTTCCCTCAAATCGCATTTTATTTCAAGCTTAATGGCTTCATTTGGATTGAGTTGCATTGTCTGATGAATTGGTTGCATTTTGTGATATTTTCCAGGTTACATTTAAATGTGTACGTTATAAAACGTGGGATTTTGCGCCACAATGTCATTAATAATTCATTTGATGTTAGTTGATTCTTTATCTCTTGAAGTAGATCTTTTGGAATAAGAAAAGGTCTGTTCTTCACACTTTTTTATTACCAATTTTGAAATTGTAATTTCATAGTCGGAATAGAGCCGTCATAACACTTTCTAATTGAATGCACTATAATTCCACTGTAATTAAAATGTTAAGTGTAATGTGTAAACTGCAAATTATCACTAAATTATTAGGTGATATAGAGCGCAAATATTACGTAATTAAATTTACTATAGTTTAGTTATTAATAGCTCATTTAATTTTAGAAAATTAAAATAAAATAGAAATTTTCAACATTTGATGATCCTAACAGTCTATATTAAAACTAATATGACATTTTTAATCATAAAACATTTAAATTAAAAAAAATTTATCGTGTTTGGTATCAAATTATAAGTCTTGACGAGCAATTTTCAAAATTATATATATAATTAATATATATGTATATATGTACATTGCATATAATTATTTAATATTTTTCCCATAAAATTGATTGATTGATCTAAACTCTAGAGTCTAGAGCTTAATTTGTAACATCGATCGTCAATTTTTAAGGAGTATGAGTCATTAAGAAAAATAATGTAAGCTATTTCAAACAAAATTAATTGTTCGTAAGCTTTTTCGTTTCAATTAAAAAACCACAAATAAGAATTTATCAATTTTATTAAGTTCATTCGAATGTAAATCCTTAACTAAATTAAATTTTATTAACGCATTCCTGCTGGAGGTCAGGCCTCGCCGAGAAACCTCTTTTAAATTGAAAAATGCAAACCGTCCAAATATCTGTCAGTTTAATAAATTCCTTAATAAAAAATTACTTTGCATTTCGGAGAGTATATGAGCGGTGCTCCGCTGAATGGGGCCAGGTCCACCCAATGCGATCAGACTGCTGCGTTTAAAAGAGAAGATCTTAATCGGAAGATGAATGGCATCCGTTCGAAATTGAATGCAATCTGGGGAAGGTTTTGTCGGATCCAGATCACTAAATTCGTCAACATTTTTGCAGGGCGGCTGCGTTCGGTTGCTGTGCATTATTCTTTTTTTTTCGAAATTCAAGCGACTTAAAGAAATTCAAGTCGACGATCGCCGGATGAGTTATTTTCACATAAAGCCAAGATCTGCAGAAGCTCCCGTCTGGAACAGGCCTGCAATTGCACCACATCCGCGCCCGGTAACCCGCGAAGAAGCCGCGCAGGGCAAAGGCTGTGCAGGCTAATTAAAATTTGTAATTGAAGAAGTTTTATGCAAATGAGGCCATTGCCCAAGAATCGCTCGCGGAGAATCCGGCGCGCACCTGCAATTAGAAATTGTTGGTCAATGCTGCGGCCGCCTTTGCATAACTTTTAATCGCGAATCGCAAGATATTTAATTAAAGGTGAAAAATATTGCTCTGCCTTCAACCCGCGACCTCTGTCTGCTTTAATCTGTGCAGCGGCAGGGACGTAAAATTTATTCAAATTAAATAGCGAAATATTTATGCCAATCGAATGAAAACGAAAACGCAGCGGCGGCACCGCGAGACACCTAGCGATGGACGATCTATTGAATCGGGTCCCGGGTCTGGTTTACGACCACCTCCGGTCGATTGCTCCGGCCTCCCGAAACGGGCTGAAAGGCCCCATTGTGGTGTCTGATGGGGCCCCAATAGTCGTAAAATTGATGCGTCACCCGAGTCAATCCCGCAGGATGGTCCCGAGCCCGATTGTCTTGCGTCGCGAGCTTTTGTGGCACCTACGACGGCTTCATACCACGACACGGGATCAGCTCTTGAGCGATCGCGAAAAGATCCATTCACCTCCGGTTCTCGGGGTTTCCGCTGATCGGTGGATCCACTTTGATCCGCCGATCTGTGGAAGAATCGACTTAAATGCGGATCGATATGTTAAGTTATGCAAATCGGCGCCCGGCCATCGAATCGCGCACTTTTAGTTTTGCAATGGAACTGCGCTGGCTGCGATCGCATGCCGCATGCAATTGAGCTGCATTGGCTGAGTGAGTAACTGGCAGAATTTCGGAATTTATACCTTCAAAAATGTAGGGAAACCTTGTAAATTTTGTTAACTTTACTAGGAAAGTGCAGGAATTTTTTGCGTAATTTTCTCGCTACGAAATTCATTTACGAAATCATTCTCAATTAGAATCTAATGAAATATTTATGTAATTACATTTAAGATTACTTAAGTGGTATATTTTCTAGAATTGAAGTAAAAGGAATATTACTTCAATTCTGCATTACGATATATTCACTATTAAAACCTTTTAAGGACGGGGATTTTTACGTTGAAATTGGACTTTTTTTTTTACAATATTTGTACATAAAATCGAAGAATTCGTCACGTCAAGTGCCCGACAAATTTGGTGGTCGAAATTTCGACCAGTCCCGTCTGGAACGGAAAGTCCCATGTTAAAAATTTTATTTGTGGAATAAACAGTGCTTTCCTAAGTAATTGGATGCGCTGAATGCGAAAAAGATAATGAAAAATGTCCAGAAGACATCTCTGCCTTGAAAATTGCATTTTAAGGTCAAATTCGTTGTTTTCTGTCCGAAATGATATCTGTACATTTTTTTTGCTTTGGATGCAAAAAAATAGTAATGTTTTTTATGAATGTCATTTGCAAGAAATACTTCCGTTTTCGCTCTCAGCATGACCCAGGATCAACAGCGTGGATGTGGCGAAATTTTGATCCCTTTGGGGTCGAAATATCGAATAAAAAATTCGACCTTGAAATCACTATTTCAAGGTCAAATATGCTACCTAAAATTGTTACACTATATTTCCTATATTCAAAACATAATATTATTCCCAAAATCACTCAAAAATATTATGATGGGCCGAAATATCGACCAGTCCCGTCCTTAAAAGGTTAAGGTACCATTCATAGAAGCGTCCATGAATTTTATTTGATGTAGTCCTTTAAAAATCCTCCAATTAAATTGTTCAAAGTAGCATCGAGCTGTTGGCCAGCAATCAATTTTTAGAGAATTCTTTTGTTGCGTTCTTCATTTCTCCAGATCAAAAACAAATTTCGCATTGAATTGAAATTTATAATGATTTACTTAATATAAAGATTAAACATTTTTTAAAAAAAAACCTTAAATTACCATGCCTTAGATCTATGTACTTTAAAAAATTTTTGAACTAGTTTGTTCAATTAAAATCTTAGTGTTTTTTAAAAAATTACGAGACCAATCAACATAATATTGGAACTTTTTAACATTATTTTGATGTAAAATCGTTATAAATATTGTGAGCAAATTAAAATCATTGCGGAAGGGATCAGAATAACAGAAGGAAACTAATGGGGAAGTTAAAGTTAAAAATTTCAAATTAAATTACTGAAACTCGAAAAATACTTTTTTGGACATTTTCATAGCTTTATTAATTTTTATTTTACGCATACAAAAAGATGATGGAAAGAAAACGTAATTTTTTAAGAAACTATTTTCTTTAACCTTTTCAACTTTCATCCTTTCAAACTTTCTTGAAGCATTTCCTTTATAGTATTTCCTATTTTTGAATTTCTATATACTTGCTGATTTTAAAATGTTTCTACCAAAATAGCGCCTTATTAAATACATATTTTACCAAATGATAGATTAGTCGATATCTTTTCAATCAAACAAATTTACATTTTTGTCGAACGATTACATTTTATAAAAATAAAAATGTTTCAGTCGGTAAGGCACGTTATCTATTTCGAGCACATCAATCATATGATTTGAATTATCACATCTAACAAAAACAAAATCTCGATAATGCAAAATCACAATAAACAACAACATTTTTGGCATATCGGACTCTGATACCTAGTCCAAATATAATTTTAATTTCTCACGGATTTCCATGTTTGTCAAGGCAAGGCATTGAATGATTTATAATTGAATAGGATGTGCGAAAATTAACAATTTTTGAAAAGGTCTCACAACATAAGATTGATGAATGAATAATTAATGAATGTTTATACTTACCCAAAACGTAAATGTCGATAGTATTTGAAAAGTTATCAATTAGGTTTTAATAGTTGAAGAATTTCACACTGGATTTCAAACTTAATTGAGTATGCCTAACCTACTGAATTCTAAAATTGCATAAAAATATTTGTACCTATTATCTACCGAAATAGCACTTTAGCTCGAGAAATTGTAACAGGGTCTAGATTTTAAGCAAATAGAAAAACCATCGACAATTTAGAGACCAATATAAAATTGGAATGGCAATTTGAGCGTGCTTGCGGGTTCCCTGTTTGTCCATTAGCAACATCCGTGAATCATCTTTTTTACGATTTAGCGATTTCACGGCAGTGGTCGAAGCATACGGGCACCCAAAGTGGCTAATGGCGCTGACAGTAAACATGCACAATCTGCCATTTATCATGTTTTCAGCATGAAAATTTATCGCCATCCAAAAACGAGAAAAACAAATGACAAATGCCTGAATATGAGTTTTCGCATCATAAAATTCGATACGCGCCGGAGAAAATATTTACAAAATTTGAGACTACATCTAAGCAAAACCTCGACATATTCCGCAAAAAGTAGACTCGTTTGAGAAGCGGCGAGGCGCCAAACTTTTTCGCATTAGTAAATTAATTGAGATATTTAGCGGCGCGCGCAGGCATATTTTACAATTACCGTGCGCAAACTGCAGGAGTTTGCAGGTCTGGGCCGCCATTAATTTATGGGGTCCGTTCAGACACAGCGGGGGTAAAAGCAGGCGCGTAGCCCCATGTTCCGGCACTCGATGGACTTTCGAATGCTATCATCCGTTGGTCAATATGAATTTATGAATATCTGTTTTTATCGAACTTTTTGGCAAGGCGAAAACTTTCAATTTCACCTAGGTTGCCTGGCGAGCAGTTAATGACAAATTAAAATCTGTTTAGGCTTTTTGCGCCAATCCACCAATCTGGATCCGAACGGACGCCTGCAAGTGAAATCTTTCTGTGAAAATGATATATGGGTCTAATTTGCGGTTTCGCTGTTTAATGTTAAATAGATGAATGGCTACATCGCTGGGCAGCATTAATTAATGAAGTTTTATGAGACTTGCATTTGCATATTTCCATTGGGGAACTATCATTTTTTGCTGTGGGTGGGTGTAAATACCTCAAGCCGAAGGGTCCACAATTATGAGTTTCTAAAATTCAATCTTTATACAACGATGTCAATTGGTGTCGGGTAAAAAACGTAGGTTTTGAAAACACACTATCAAATGTTTATATGTTTATGTTTTTTTTTTTTTTTTGTTAAATTCTAACTAGAAATAGATAAAAAATTGCACCCAAGAAAAGACATCGGTTCTAAAACCTCATAATTTAGATTAAGATTATCTTTATACTCTACAAACAAATTTTGCTTTTATAATGAAAATATTTTCTATATTAGTCTGGGCAAAACTTACTTAAAAATTGCTATCCTTTAGAAAAGACAGAATCGAGAACTGGATAATCACAAGTGGGTTAAAGTCGATGATATAAAAAATTTTTATTGCTTGATCGATGAATTTAAGAATTATATTCCATGTTCGTTAAAAACGTCACAATTTTAAAAACACATTTTGTGATTAATTTTTCTTATTTTATTCATAACTTAACGATCAATTTTTTTTACTAGTGGAATTGCTTTCGATATAAAATAAATAGGTACATATCTAATACATTATCAAACAAAAAATTAAACTATTTTTAAAACTAAGCTTCGAAGTGTATTAAAAAACCATTCATTTCCGATTTCATGGTGTGAGCTTAAGCTCCATTTTTGTAAAGCTGAGGAAAATAGCTTAAGCTGTGGCTAAACTTAGTTTGAGTAATCGACTCTTCGTTTTGTAGTAGGTACGCCGAGATGATTTTTGATTCGTATCATTTATTTAGCTAATAAAATATGTCTAGTTTAAAAGAGAAATGGAATTCACTAACCAGAAGCTTGAATTAAAAATTGATTAGTAAGAGAATACTGGAAGATTAAAAAAAACTCTCTTTCGCAGGAACGTACCGAGCTGAAATTAATATTAAATGCTACGTTCTCATGTAAAAATTCAAGTCTCTAACTCAATGAAATAAAAAGATCCGGCCTTTCATAGCGTATTTTCATACTGATTGACACACCAACACCTATAGGGTGCTTCTCGTTGATCTAGAATCTTGAAATTTGGCACGAAGGAAGGTCTCATAGCACAAGTACAAATAAAAATCATTAATCTCTAATCTAATCTGGAATTTTCTTTTATATAAGTCAAAATAATAGGTTCAGTTCGTGACTAACCTTATTAATAATCCAATATCAACGTCAATGGCACAGACATTTTCAAGGGCTTCGATTCAGTGCTATCTATCGGCCATTAAAAATAAAATTACTATTATTTTAATGCAGTTTATGTTTTTAAGGACTATATTTATAAATAAAATAATAAAAAAACCAAAAAAACAATACGTTTTGTCACGAGAATTGCATAAGTTTGCAAAGTTTCAAATCAATACGACAATTGGAAGTGAGTGAAAAGAGAGTTGTAAGATTTCCTTAAAATGCTAAGAACCCGAGCAAAAATATTTAAGTTTTAAAGTAAGGCTGCACAAGGGTTAAATTTTAAACTTTTTTTTGGGACATACATACAAGGGCTGTCACCATGCTGGATGGGCCTTGCAAGATTTTGCCGCGTTCTGGATATGGGTCTACATTTTTAAATTCCGTACAGCCGTTGTACGCCCGTGTGCATGGCCGTTTTATTTTTACTTTAATTTCGCCTTTGAACAGCCGATGTAAGACCTAGCCTATGGCCGATTGGATTTTTCACTCAAAATTGGCTGTCGTATGTACGCCCCAGTGTACAAGTTGTAAGACTTTTCGGACCGTGTAAAGGCCGTGTACGCCCTTAAAAAACCCGAGTGGCTGCTGTTCAGCCCTTGTTCAGCCGCTTATTATTTTTACTCGAGAAGGTACAGGTGAAGCTAATAAAAGCGTGTTAATGTTAATAATAGCTATTGTCTTTATATGAAAAGAAAAAACGATGCTCACATCTTCGACAGTATTCGACATCGACTTTTGTAATCTAAAAATAAAAGGCTGGGGAAAAATTATTCTTTAAATCTTTTTGCTTCATAATTTAAATAAACTTCGTCTGGCACCTTGCTGCATGAAGACAAAATCTGAGCAGGCGTAACTCGATAGTCGGACGTTTTTTTTCCGCCAACATGTGTTTGCACCATTTTTCAGAGAAGCACTCGTTCCCTGGTTACAGCCGCGGAACGGGGTGATGTCAGTGACCGGGATTCTCATTGGGTGCAATATGATTTGCTTGACATCCGTGGCCACCACCGGAACGCTGCGGCGTCTGTGGACCACGTTACATAAACTAACGCTGGAAATAGGCCCGCAGGTCCGCGGAAAAAATAAAAAACCCAGACCTTTCCGCTGAAGTCATCTCGGTGTAATTAAAGAAGCCGCTCATGTTGATCAATAAGGTTTCGGTAATTCGACAAAGATTCGTGCCGCTCCCGTTTTTTGTCATTATTTCCCTCTCATAAATGCAATCAAACGGCGTTCGTATTTTTTTGTTAGACTGTCGTCGCCGCGATAACTCGAAAACCGCGGCCGTTTCTCATCCGCGATTATTACCTGGTAACGGTCCCCGCGAGATGATCCCAGGTGCCCTGGGCTCGTTGTTTGGCGCAAAACAATCCCAGCTCAAAACCCAAGTTCAATAACACCGCGTTACGTAAGCCGGGATTTGCGTCGAACGGCGCGGCTGGGCCTAAGTGATCCGCTCATTGATCAAATCGGAGGCTGTAAATCTTGCGATCGGACCGATGGTGGATCGCGAGGCGGCCCCGACTTGTCTCTGTTCGCCGCCAGGTGGAGTGGCAGGTTCTAGCCGATTTCAAACAATTAGCCTTTTGGTCTATTGCTGCACAAAGCCTGTCCGTCCGGCCGCGAGCAATTCTCGCGGGAATCAGATTTTCGGGCCTTTGTTCGGCCGCAGGCAGTGTGCCTTTGGTTTTGTGCAAATAATCGAACAGAATGATCGATTGATCCATTTTAGAGTGGCCAATCGGCGGAGGTTTTTGTTTGCTCTGAGCCCCATTACGACTCCATTATCGAGTTTATCGGCTTTGTGCTGCGGCCTAGATTCTGAACGCTGATGGGAGACCCTTGGGCGATTCCAATTTTGAACTTGTAAGCTATGGTCCACTTGCTTCAGGGAATTTCAACAGAAAATCAAATTTTGTGATAAATGCGATTTTATTTTTTGGTCAAGGGAATTGCTTTTTGAGTCTCCGCATGGCTAGCAATTTTATAATTTTGTATTCAACAGTTCAGTTAAGCTCAAACAAACAAAAAGATATTAAACTTCCAATTCTACCGAAATCAAACACTATTGTACTAACTATTTGCTAACTTTAGAAAAATTTACTGAAATTTTTTCATTCTCCTTGTCGAAAAAACACATTATTTCTTTTTGACTAGGTATATAAACTAATTAAGTTTCTATATTCAAAAATCTCTATAATCTATCTATTGCCCTAAAAAAATAATCGTATACTAAAATACTTTAAAAACAATACAAAAATGCCAAATATTCTAAAATTATAATCGAAAATTAGGTCTCGCATGAGTAAAAATCATAGCAATTCGATGCATTGTTGATGCAAATTCTAAATCCTTATTCTGAGGAACTGTTAACAAGCTTCAGTTCAATATAAAATTATCTATTTATCTGGATATATGAAAACAACGCAGTTATTGATTAATTAAAACGCTCGTGGTTCATGCAATAACCATAGATATTGAGAATTAATATCTTAAATATATTTTTAATTTTTTTTTCTATCTACTATTTATCATATTTAATGCCGTAGTCATTGAAAATTGTTTACAGTCTTTAAAATTATCCACGTTGAAAGTTATGAAAATCTATATTTAAAATGTAAAATATTCCAACTGGATAAGTGCCAATAGTTTCCCGGAATTTGAGTGCATCGATTGCACCTTCAGTATAAAGTTCATATCTCTAATATCTCAAACAGATTTTCATCCCAATTTCACGAACCATTCTAAAACCTATAAAAATTTTCCTAAATAGACAGTAAAGTTTCAACAGGGACCGCGGATGCACTTTTTGGCGGGGGGGGCTCATTCTACGACAAACGTAATCAACCTCTCTTATCATCGGATAATTATTAGTTTTTATTTAATTTAAGATATTTTCTATATGTAAATTAAGTCAAACGACTGTTTAGTTGTAGGGGAAGCGATCGCATTAAACATTCAAAATCCGACCCCCAGGTGATGGAATAGGAAGACCGATACCCCGAGAGGAATTCATCATATTCTTAATCTTTTTGGTAGTTATAATAATTAAAACATATTTTGAAACCGTCAGGTTATATTGTCTCATTTTTTTATTAAAATAATAATATAATAATTTTATTAATATAATAATGTTTTAAAAAGTCCATAATTTCCTTTGGTTGTTAATACATATGACATTAATTAAAGCGTTACAAATTGTAGATAGGAAGAAAACAAAACTGAATCCTATTCTAATGTGAGACAATTCCAAGGATATTGCGCCTCTCGGGCGTTTTTAAAACGAATTCATTCAGAATTTCATCTAAATTTAAGGTGGGGCTAAGCCCTCCCCCGTTCGTTTTGGGGGGTGCATTTGGCCCTACCTGCCCACCACTTCCGCGGCCGCTGCCCTTATTAGATAATTTGAATCTCACTTGGACGTTCTCGACGCAATGTTTTTATAAAATTTTGTTTAGTCAACTTCTTGCTTGCAGGAGGCTCAAGGCTCAAGGCACTAAACACAGTTCGATGAAACCAATAAAAAATATGTTTACATTATTGTAGAAACTGCACAAATGATTTAAATAATTTAAATTTCCCGCTCTGGCGCCTCGTCACAGTTCCCGCTAAATTTTGAGTGCAGTGGCTACTTCCCGCCAATTCCTTCAGTTAGAAGTGAAATTTTCTTCAAAGTGCGCGCCCAGCACTGCCTTGGAGTGAAAAAATCTTTTTAAAATCATTTAGGCCGTTTAATTACCGCGTAAGTGCGATCACTAAACAGTTCGTCTTCTTAATATTATTCAATTTCTCGAAATTCGCCGCGAAAAAGCGTGAAAAGTGCGAAAATATGTGTTGGTCAGGATGTGGTCACAAAGTGATTAATTTGGCGCTTAGGTGTGATATTCGATGTATTAAACCGCGTTTTATCGAAATTCGCAGGCTGGGCGGTAGTGCGAGTGTAATTTGCATGAATTATTTGGACCTTCGGTAAGTTGCAAAATTCCTTTGTTCTCATTTTCATTCCGCACGGTATGAAATCAAGTCGAACACCCAACACCCTCTTCCCAACCCCCTCAAACCTCCTGATGTGTTTTGATCAGCGCGTTTTCCGTCGGACTTCCTCAACGAAGTTGGTTTTGGTTTGATCACAAAAAGTATGAATCTAAACTGAGTCCTGAAAAAAGCGCTAAGGCAAATCAGAATTAATCAATTGAATATAAATGTAAAACTGTATAGATTTACAAAAAGTATACATAACATATGATAGGCCACTCCTTTTACAAAGAATTATCCAGAACTTAGGGTAGGGCGGGGCTAGTTGAGCAATTTTTCACTTAATCGGTTATAGCTCCTCAACGAAAAGTCCAAATTGCTTGCTATGCATACTGACGGGTAAGTAATATATTCCTTTCAAAAAATGTCCCTAGTAATTTATTTCTAATAAGTCACATTTAAAAGCTACAGCCGCTTAAGTGAAGAAAGTCAGACATGCTCAACGTACCCCATAGGTGGGGTAAGTTGAACAAGGGTATAGGGCAAGTTGAGCAGTTAGAAATTCTAGCCGAACCATGGCTTGCATGTTTACTAGATATGAAATAAAATTACTATTTTGCAATTAACTTTTTATTTATCATCTGTTAGTGGCATAACAATACAACAAAAAGCTATTTTTTAAATATTAAACATAAAAATTAAATGAACTAAAACTCAACTAATTTTTAACTTAATTTTTGGAATAGATTCGAGGTACCTCGGCGTATAAGCATGCTTAGGCCGCTCTGCCCCTCTACACGGCTATTCCCCTCGATTGTAACATGTATAGGTATCGTGTAAACCTCTAACATGTTCATTTCACTTTTTAATATTTTTTTCAACCGGAAAATTATCCGAAAAAAAGAATTTTTCCAACAGTTTTTTTCAAACCTCCGCCAGTTTGTTTTAATGTTAAAAAAAATTCGTTTTTTTGGTTTACACGATAGTCCTTGGCATAAAAAAACTAAATATTTTTGGTTTGTGTGCTTTAGATGCTTCATTTTTCCTGAATTGTTGGCACCGTTATCATCGTTTCTTTTTCCTTCATTGACAGCCCTCTGCAGCATAATTTAATCGTTGAGGAGAGTATGAACCTCTTGAAGTTCTCCTTTTATATGTCCGCATTCTAAAAGAAAATATAAAAACATATATTGCTTTCATTTTAAACCGTGGGGTTAGTTGAGCAATTATTGCTCAACTAACCCCAACCCGAGTATTTGAAACAAAAGTGAGGCTATTAAAAAACTGTTTTAATTAGAACCAAATCCTTTCAATATATCGAAAATATACTAAATTTATGAAAGTTCAACACTTACCTGATTTAAAACGGATAAAATTTCACTCGTAGAGAAGAAATATTAACACACACAACTTTTTTATTTTTTCGTCCCAAAAAAAACAAAACGTTCGCGTATGTCACTCGATCGAAATATTACCACTAGCGGTCGCGCGGTAAGTTCCCCTCCCGCTCCCGCTTCTTTCCCCCATTTGATGTGTTAGTAGGCGGTGTATAGTTTCTGAGATATTTTGATTGCCCAACTTACCCCTATGCTCAACTAGCCCCGCTCTACCCTATATGAATTTTATAGTTTTCTAAAAGCTAAGATTTTCACGTTAACTTACAGCTTAAAATTAACAAAATTTATATGAGAATGTATTTCGAATTTGACTTAGAATATTCAAGTCTTATTTATAAATGAGGCACGAGGCAGTGCTGGACGCTTACTTTGCAGAAAATTTCACTTCCAACTGCAGAAATGGGCTCCTTGGGCAGTTTTTTAACATAAAATGCTTTGCAGCTACTTTGGTACGGTTGGTTTTAAGTTAATAACTTTAAGTTGAAGGTAATGTGTTGATAAATGCAATTTTTCTTTTTGACCTCACCGATATTCATCGTCATAATGTGGTTAGTTTACACAAAACATTCATCAATTATCGTTTAAACGTTCCTCATGAGTACTCAAACTATGTAAAGCAAATTATTTCAAAATTTTTATCATTCACAAGTTCCCTTATTCAGGGACCGCGGAAGCACTTTTTGGCGGGGGGAGCTCATTCTACGACAAACGTAACCAACCTCTCTTATCATCGGATAATTATTAGTTTTTATTTAATTTAAGATATTTTCTATATGTAAATTAAGTCAAACGACTGTTTAGTTGTAGGGGAAGCGATCGCATTAAACATTCAAAATCCGACCCCCAGGTGATGGAATAGGAAGGCCGATACCCCGAGAGGAATTCATCATATTCTTAATCTTTTTGGTAGTTATAATAATTAAAACATATTTTGAAACCGTCAGCTTATATTGTCTCATTTTTTTATTAAAATAATAATATAATAATTTTATTAATATAATAATGTTTTAAAAAGTCCATAATTTCCTTTGGTTGTTAATACATATGACATTAATTAAAGCGTTACAAATTGTAGATGGGAAGAAAAAAAAACTGAATCCTATTCTAATGTGAGACAATTCCAAGGATATTGCGCCTCTCGGGCGTTTTTAAAACGAATTCATTCAGAATTTCATCTAAATTTAAGGTGGGGCTAAGCCCTCCCCCGTTCGTTTTGGGGGGTGCATTTGGCCCTACCTGCCCACCACTTCCGCGGCCGCTGAGTTTCAAGGGTTATAAATCATGGTGTGGGCTAAATGTCCTAAAAATATTTGCTCCTCGGATAGTGCAATCGATGGCTATAAACAGAAGAAAATTGGCACCTGTCCAATTCGATCATAAAGCTCTTCTTAGCACTCGAGACATACTTATGAGATATCGTACATATATCTGAAAAATTGAGCATTTTACTATGTGGGTCGAGATAATATTTAATATTGTGGGTAATAAAAATTAAATGGAAAAAGTAATAACATTTTTTAATTTTTATTTATCTAGATTTTTCCATGCTTATTAGTATCAGTTTCACCTAAAATATGACATTTTTAAAAGTTGGACTTGATTTTGATTTGGCTGGTCCTAATTTCTCATTGGTTGCATTTGCTATATTTTAAATTGTAGCATTTTGAAAACTATTAAATAAACACATAAATAAAATTCTTAGTCTTCAAATACTTTGAATATTTTGAGTTTTGTAAAAGTTTACACAATGAAGATAATAAAATAAAAATGTTTGTTAGGTAATTTAAATTAAACTGATTTTTATTTATTTTATATTTTGTAATATTTTGCTTTTAGATTTAGTTTTATCTCAAAAAATTGTAGATATTTCTTTATATTTCGCTACCACACATCACTCACTGTTACTCGATAATTTTATTACAATAGTAGAATAGTTTTCAAAAAATAATTAATTTTCATGTTTCAGGCTTGGCGAAAAGACAGAAGTAGATTAAATTCAGTCCGAGTTAATTAAAAAGCATATAACTATAAATTAAAATGTAAAGAGCTGTATGAATATTTTTTGCAAAACGAAAACGAAAAAAAATTAGAATCACAACAAAAAAATATTTTCATATGCTTATAAATTATCAGAAAATATTGGCTTCTGGTAACGACTTCTGCTTCGATACAATTTTAAAAACCATCTTTAGGAAAGCCTATAGTTGAAATCTGAAGTTTAAGTTCGTAAATACATATAAATAACAATATGTTTTCAAAACAAAACAACTAATCTCTGAAGGAAAATGCTATCTTTGTTGTCATTTATGAATTTGTTCGCTAAATTACTATGAGAAAAGATTGTAAATATATTTTTATTTGTGAAAAAGATACAGACTATCACCTTTGTTTCTAAAACCTTTAATTATGAATGCACTCCAGAGATTTACGTGCCATAATAAACTACCATTAACCAGCTTACCAGGAAATAGTATAAAAAGTGTGTAAGATAAAATTTAAATAAAATAGACATAAAACTTGTTCTGATCACTTCGGGGCGAGGAAGGTACACAACTTTGAACAACTTTAATCGACCGATTGACTCCGGTGCGATAAAAGCGCAGAAATGCGCATCCGGTGCAGCGTAGTGCGTTACGGATCAATAAGATCCCACATAATTTCACTTTTTTCTAAAATCATTTCAAAACAATGGGTTCCAGCAAAAAGTAGGTGGACCATCTCTAGACTTCGAAAAAAGTGTGGGCATCGTCAGTCAGAGGGTCGCAATTTCTTTTTAATTAATTCGCTGTCGGCCGGGTGTCGGTGCAACTAAAAAATAATAATAATAAATGCCGACGGAATATGGCTCGAGAAATGAGACAATGCTGGGAAACCTCCGCTTGAGCAGAGCATTAATTAACTAAGAAAGGAACAAAGCGAGAAAGGCACCAGCGCCTCAAGGCGTTCTTCGGAGTGAGAACTTTTAAGAAAAGGGCGACGACGATGGGGAAAATCTCGAAACAGCTCCCGGGGTTCATTTTTCAGGGTCGATGGGCACGAACAATGCCAAGGTCGGAATTTCGCTAGGATTTTACTTTTTTTCCACAATTTGCCTTTAGTGGCACGATCCCACACCTGACACCAGCCTCGCACGGATTGGTCAAACGAGTCACGTTCGGTTCATCGCACCTCCGCGCATACCTGACGAAGCGGAATGCTGCACCTTCGGTGGGAACTGCTCCTCGGCGGTGCTCGCAATCAGTGACGTAATTATCGCCGCGTTTATCCAGCTGATTTGCAACATTTCACGAGCCATAAATTTTTAGCAAGAATAAAATGCCTATGCCGCCGGGGTACCGCTGCGATGCAATTCCAAAAACGGTCGCAGTTGCAACCCGAAGGAATCCGGTGGAACAATGAGTGCATGCGCGACTCTCGTTATTTTGAAAATTGCCAGAAAATTGCGAGCTCGTAATTAAGACGATTGGGCTGGGTGTGCTTGGGGCGATGCAAATGGGCACCTGCCCGGACCTCCGGAATGTGCTCTCAGCACACAAAGCGGGTTTCACTTATGAAAATTAGATTTTCGCACTCGGGTAATTAGGCGCGAGGTGTGAAGCATTGTTTTCAGTTCACTCGAACATGAATTGAATTTGTTTTGAAAGCGCAGGTGTCGTTAAGCGATCAATTAAGAGTTCTTTGGGGTCAAACATTAGAAATTATTTTGAAAAAAAACTTCTTTTATCCAAAACTCCAAAATGTTCTTATGGACTGAGTCTTTTAAGAGTCTAATCTGTCGAGATATTAAAAACCAATAAATAAGTTTGCTAAATTGAATTAGAAAAATTAATCAATTTGCACAATATTCTCTGAAACCTTTGAATCTATTTAAGGGAAAGTTCTTGTTTAGAATTATGGAATTTTCCACATTTTTCAATTCTTAAACTACAGTAGCGACTAACTTTAAAGATTTTCTCAAAACATCTATTTTTTTATTTAGTGAGGGGTTGAATATCAATCGATTTTGATAATCTTTGAAAACAGCATTATTACTTTAATATTTTAAATTATTACATATTTGGGTTTCTGCATTTTCTTAAATTATGTATATAAATTTAAGGACATTTCCTGAAAACTTCAATTAGGTTAAAATTGACGAAGCTATATAAATTAAAGAGGTTATATGCAGTCCCGACGAGTCAGAAAATTAGATTTCTTTATTGAATTTTCTGTTAGCAAAACATTTTAAATATCATAGCATTAGTTCAAAAGTTGTAGGCAGGTTGTAGGTGCGTTACCTGAAATGATAAGGTAACTAAACTAAAAACTTTAAACTTTGTCTTGAAACTATGTTTTTCATATAATTCATTGATATGAATCTACTTGGGTTTTGATTTCAGGATTAATCGTGGTGACCACAGCAAGCAATGCCGAAAAAAATACGTCGACGATTGACTGTCGAATGTTAAATATTTATCAACGCAACATTGTTTTTGGTTTTAAAACAATCCTGGCTACGACTCTCGTATAAAACACCAACCAGAAACGTATTTAAAATTTAATTTAGAGTTTTTTATTTGTATTTGAACTTCCGAGGTTACATAGGTCCCCCAAAGTTTTTATCATTTTGGAGGCGATTTCCCCCATTGCGGATTATACTTCTTAAACTATTGAGACCTTATTTCTTACAAAAATCATCAAACAGAAACTTTTGCTAGATTGTTTTAGAACTGTTGAGATTATTTTTTTTAATCGTTGATACGATTTTCCCCTTTTTTAGGCCACAGGCCATATGTTCGTATTAGTGACAAAAAAAAAACTCAAAAAGTTTTCTAGCATGCTGATTGGAAAATACATACAATTATAGGATTTTCAGCTGATTCGAGTGAAATTAAAGAAAATAAAATTACGAACCAAAGTATTAAGATTCATAGGGCTATTAACAAATTAAAGGTAAATATAATTAAGGAAGTCAATATCACAAGTAGGTTTGATCTAATTAAAGTACGCTGTATTTTCAATCATCTACTTCCTTGGTTGAGAAAGTGATCTTTTACTATAGTTAATCGACGTTAATCGACTGTAACATGCAATTAATATACCATAGAGACTATTTAACGATTTTGTTTATTACTCAATTTTATTCTGTCATTAATTTCATTACCTTTTAAAAAGTTGGTAACGCAACAATTAATAATTAAACACTTAATAATAAAACAATTTTCAGAAATAAAGTTCATTAAAACGTTTTTATAAAACGATTGTATTTTGTGGCTCATTCGATTTTATATTATCGTGTTTTTTTTTTTTAAGAAATATTCAAAGAATAGGTGAAGAAAATAAGTTTGGTAGGTACGCGTGATAGTTGGACACTTTTAAAGAGGTTCGTCAATCAAAGCAGCTCTTCTCTTCGTGGAAGCGCTTTGGGGCAATAAATCTCATTAACGAGCATTTAATTGATAAGAATCATCGCGAAACAGTGAAATTCCTCTCTAATCTAACTGTAATAAATTTTATTGCGACAATTGAGAGAAAGAGGCTTTCTCCGTCGTCACGACACAAATCTCCAGATGGCGGCAGCAGCAGCAACGGCCGCCAACCCCGGACCCCCAACCCGGCCAAGGCTCTTTCATTGCCAATTATCGCGGGAAAGATCTCCGCCGATAGATTAGTGAAGATGCTGACAGCAAGTGCAATCTGCGCGCATATCGACTACAAAAGCGGTCCCACGAAAATAGCCGGAAGAACGAGCCTAACAAATTAGCCTCGCCGCAGGTCAGGTTGGATCGTCTTCAGCATCTTCAGCGTCTTCAACGTCTTCAATTTCGACAATTCGACTCTCGCCGCATTCTGCAGGCTGTCACTGTCGCTTTTTGTGAATGGTCGGCTCATCTTCATCTTGATCGCACGGCAAACGAGCCAAGTTCACACGATCAATTACCTGCCCGCGCCCGCGTAATTTTGCCAATCTTTGTCTAGTCGGCGGGCAGAGCCGGAGCTTGCAGAGCGGCTGCGAACGTGACCAAAATAAGTAAAGTACCCGCCAGCCGCGATCTTGCAATCTGGCGGCCAGCCGCGGAGGATCGCTCTGCCGGGTGCAATTGGACAGAGAATGCGCTCCGCACTGATCGATGAGGCTTCGATTATTAATAATTACGTCGATCGCCGGGTCCTCCGGCCACTTGGCATGCCGCGCGGACTGCCCGGCGGACATCATTTAAAATCGCTAATGCGATCGAATGGCCGCGAAGGTACCGCCGGCCGCATGGAAAGTCGCATTCCAAGGCGTTGTCGACTTCTTGGAAAATAAAGGAGACAATAACTGTAATCAATAACGCCGCAGGGCTCACCTGCAATACCTGGTAGCGCCTGCGATCGCGCAATTTTCACTGATTCCAATAATTCGGTTCCACATCCCACCGCCTTCGGACAAAAACGTGAAATCGGATCTTGAAAATAGGTAAATAATTATTATTTCTTTAATAACAAATTAGTAATGTTTTAACAAAATTTCAAAGGAGGCAAATCCAAATGCAATTTACAACAATTACACTTATTTTTATCTTTTAATATTAAAGGTAATTTAAAAAAAAAACTTAGAATTAAATGATTTTGGTTTAGACTATTATATATTAAAACTAATATCTTCTAGGATTTTAAAAGATTTGAAAAAATATAGTAATATATCTACTTATAAAGAATAACGAAATTTTGAATAACACTAGCTATGTTTTTTTTGGTTATCTGATCCGGATCAGATTTCACATCAAATTGACCAACTTTGCATGAAAAACTGAATCCAATATTTTTTTTCAATTCACGACTTGAATTTTGGATTAGCAAAAGTCACTACAATTTGATGGATTTTTGCAAATTGTAACAACTTTGGTATAGGTACAGTGTAAAAACTCCAATTCAATGCGAAATTCCAGATCCAGATTAGGTCATCAATAAACACAACTACTACAATATAACATTATAATTTAATTTTTTATTAACTAAGTAGTTTGTGATTGACTGACTTATTAAAGTTAAAAATTTAAAATTTTCTAAAAGTAGCATCAGTTTGCAAAGATTTTTATCCACAAAGAAAAAATGCTTCGTTCAAGATTTGATGTTTTGCATTAATAATATTTTAAAATTTAACGAGAATTTTCATATGAACTATTCAGAAAATTTACTCTAAATTATGTAAAATATGATGTTTTGTAATAAAAGTAGACTGGTCTACTGTCTACAAACATCGCCGACAATGGCTAATTTTTCGAATTGTCTACGTCGCCTGGACTGCGTCCGGGCGGTGCCTTTTCGAGCAATTTCTAGTCGACTTTCCTCGTCCGAGACACTTCCCAAGATCGAACCGCGGCAAGATCAAGTGCATCATCTTTCTTGCCGCGAATTGCCCTATTTGGGACCAGATCAGAACCCTGGCGCCCGCCGGCGGCGACGGGGCGGGCGGCGGCGTCGTCGCCGGGCGTCATTTAATACTCAAAAGAAAGCGATCCGCGGCGACGGCGACGGTGCAATTGCGCGTCGCTTCTGTTTTAGGTGTCCGCTGGCCGGTCATTGCACAATGTCACCCCCGCGCTGGCCGGCCGTGACGATTTCTGCAAGAGTGGTCAATGTCAAGGGCAGCCCCCGGCACCGTGCGAACATTGCGCGAGTTGCGGGAAATTCGCGGTTGCGTTTTCGCATTTTTATACCCATTTAATTCGCGGCATCGCTCCACTGCCGCGCTATTGTACTTTTCCACGGGGCTGAGACTTCGCGGGGCCGGGGACCGGGCAATTTCTGTTTACCATATGCGCTGCAGGGGCGTGCGTTCGGAAATTGCGAAATATTTCGGCCAGGACAGGTGGAGCTCCTCGACCTCTTTGGGTCTTGTCCGCCAGCGTGAATTTCGCTTTTTATTGTTCGCGCGAAAAGTTCTTGATTTATGGGAAATGTACGCAACAGTGCAACGTAATGCGAAATTAATAACCACTCCTGCGGGGGACAGATTGCGATTTAATTTTAAGTTTATGGCTTTTTCGATTGCAGCCGACATTAAGGAAACGAGCTGGAGAAATCTGACTGAATGCCTTGGTTTGATGTTCGTACAAATTGTACTAATAGTAGCAATAAACGTTTTTATTGGTAAACTGATACAATGTACACTTTTTAACAAAAGGTCAACATATATTCCTTTCATTCATATTTATTTTTAATATTGAAGTTGATAATAATTTTTTTTACTATCTACCTATTTTCAGCTTAATATAAAATCTGCGCTTTCATACAAAATTAAATTTAAAATCATTTTTTATCATCAAAAATTACCGTCTAGATTGAATTTTTTCAGAAACAAGTTCATGGATTGTAATTTTCTTTAAAATTTTAATGTTAGTTCTATATAAATTCGCTTTATTAGCTAATTATAGCCAAACTGAAATTAAGAAAGGGATAGTATTACTGAAATGGTAACTTATTATATTTTCTATGAATTTAATGAAATAATGAAAAATAATATTTAAATCGCGCACTAGGGCCGTATTTACGCATAGGCTACCTAAGCTGCAGCCTATGGGACTGCAGCGCACCACAAATCTTTTAAAATTTTAATTTTAAATAGAATAAAATAAAACAAAGACTTTATACTGTGGTGCGGGCTATTTTATAATTATAAAAGACATCGACGCAGTAATTTTGAAGGCGTAAACCAAAATTGAAATATTGATGTTTGCATTTCAACTTTCTGTTGTTTTTTTTTAAATAATAGTTATTCATATCATCGTTTAAGTTAATTAGTTTTTAAGGGACTTTATATCGGTTCACTGTATGATCAGTTCAAATAATTACAATATACAGTAAAACTAATAAAACAAAATATACGTTTACACAGACGTCTATACAAATTATTAATCCATGGAGAAAACCATTTAAACCCAAATGGTTTTGTGGTTTGTAACTTTAAATGAACTATCTACAGAATAATAAAAATTAGACCAAGTTCAACCTTGGCCACTGCAATTGAAAATTTGAAAGTTTAATTTTGTATGCACGACTTTGTTAACTGCGGTCACTTAAAAGGGCACAGTTTCAACATTTTTATGAATAAGGTTTTAAAAATTTTGTGCACATACTTTTAAAAGTAATGTACTTTCAGAAAATGTAAATCAAAAAGTGAATACAGATTTATTTTTTATTTTTGGCTTCTTCATTGATTTCACAGGTCAACAATTAATTTGGTGCCGATCAATATTTGCAATACTATTATAATTTCTAACTTATTTATGAAAACATCCATTAGAAATGAAGTGCCACTTGTTCGGCAGCAACAAAAATTATTAAATTTATTGACAATTGTTTTTATTTGAGTTGAATTTTCTTTTTCTACTATTGCCTTGGAGGCATAGTCAAGCAGGTTTGGGGGAATTTAACAAACGTTTTCGTTCTAACCGACTGCTCACCCCTAGAACTGATCTTGATATATTCAGTGAACACAAAAGAGTTAAAGTTTAAAAACCAGTAAATTAAATATGCAGTGCATAAAATTTATTAGGGTGCGGTTAGTCACCCTAGACGAATCACCCGAAATTGTTCTGTTCGTTTTAAGATTTATCTTATCTCTGATTGTTATTTGTTAGTTACACTTGTTATCTAAAGTTGGGCTTATCCGGCATAACTTTTTAATCTAAAGAGGAAGATACCTTTAGATTCCTTTAAGTCGATGTTTATGCTTTTTATGGGAGATATTTGAGTTTTTGGTTTAGATTCAATTTTTCAATTATTTTTCCTTCAAAAACAATTTTTCAATTGATTTTTTGAAACATTTCAAGTACAAAGTAGTATTGTATAAATGTGTGTAAAATTGTACAGCGATCGATAAAAAGTTTTTTGAGTTATCGCTAATACGCCAATTTTAGAGTCACGTTCATAGGCTATAACATCAGAAGTACTTTGAATTTAGTTTTAAAATTTTGGTGACATATCTATTCTTAAGATGTTATATAGTATTAACATTTTATGAAAAAATGAGAAAAAATAGTTTTTTGAAGATTCCAGTCTCCTGAAATAGAAATTTCATCCACCTGCTCTACGCCACTGGGGCACTGCAACGAACTTGGGTGCATCAAAAGCAAACCCCACGCGCTCGCAGAGCAGAAAAAAACTGCCCGCCGCTTTCCGTTCCTGAGAGGCACCACAACAACAGTTGAATTGCGTCGACCGCGAGTTGAACGGTCGTCGGAGAGCCCGTTGAATCACCGCTTCGAACTCATGCAAGTCAGACGCGTTATCAGCTGTTGTTTTTCGCTGAAAAGTCCGTTTTACGGCACCCACCCACGCAGATAACGGTTCTTTTGTTTCCTTATTTCCCGTTTCAGGAGTCAGACCTGCGCAGATCGGTTCTTTTCCCGTGGGATGAGTCAGCTGTGGGGAGGGCGCGATGTTGTGTTTGGTTCGGAGCACACCGTTCAATCGGTTGTCGCATTGAACGTGCCTCCGCCACTCCGACTTCAACTTTTCTGGAGAGAGTCGTTCCCCCCTTCCGGGGCCGCGGCGGAGGAACAGCTGAGCTGAGTGGAGTTCGTCCGGCCAAACTGCGGGCAGTTTCGATTAAGCCGCGGACGAGGTCTCACGTGTTTTTTTTCTTGTTGAGTGTTTCAGTGCTTTTGTGAATTCGTCCAGCAGCCACCGGGAATTTGTGTGAATTTTGTGCGCAGCGAATTCCGACGACCACGACTGAGAGTCCGAAGGGCTTCCCTGGACCAATTTCGAAGGGACAGAGGAGCACCCGCCGCACGAGTGACGCGGGCCCCAAGGTTACGCTTCGGGGGCCGGGAGGAGGCCCATTCAGCGGATTTCAGCGGCCGTTTGACGGATCCTCGCTGGGTGGTGTGCGTGTGGTCCAGGTGTGAAATATTTTTTTTTTTCTGTTTTCCTCGCGAATATTTCCGCGGAGGATCAGTCGAGGAAGTGCCGCGAATTCCTGGGGCTCAGTTCGCCAGCCCAGCCACTGAGTGGGCGCATCATTGATTTTTCCGCGAATTTTCCCCCACAGAAAGTGCGGCAGTGGAGCAGGCTGTTGATTTTGGCAGTGTGTCACGGCGTTTTGTTTGCCTGTCTTTTTTTTCGGCGACGAAATTTTCTGTTTTATATATTTTCCATAATTTCCTTTTTTGGAATATAAAACCGCCGGGCTTATCTAATTCCCTTGCAGTCGATCAGTTTTTCAGTGATTTGTTATTAATTTTTTTTTTTCTGTAGTGGCACTGGGACCACATTTTATAAATCCCTTTTTTCATTAAATCCCTCGTGCCGGAGGACGAGGGGGAAGCAGCGCGTTTTTTGCGCGAGTGAAATGTTCGAAAACGGAAGGATTCGCGGCCTAGAAATTTTTAGTGTCGCTTTTTTCACGTTCTGCACGTAACTCTCAGAGCTCGTGTCATTGGGAGTCTTGCAAAGCCCCCAAAATAAAAATAAAAAAAAAGTTGCAAGACTTATCACCAGCCAAAAACATTTGTTTAAAAGAAAAAATAGAAATATTTAAATTAAAATGTCAGGGGATAAGCGATCCGATCAGGTCCAGGTAAACTGCGGCACAAAACATACCAGCAGCACCGGTGACAGTTGTGGCAAGGGGGCCCTAATCGAAGCAGCCCCCCGTAAGCAGCCGTCGCGGCTCAAGAAGCAAATCCTCGAGGATGAGTCGGAGGTGACCCGGTTCCTGTGCCGCTGCAACTGCCCCGACGGGTGCATCACCCTCAAGGACATCCTGAAGACATTCAACGCCCCCATCTCCGAGGAGCAGGCGTGGGCTTTTATCTTCCAAACGATCCGCCTCTACCGCGACGCGTACGAGATGCCCGGGTTCAGGGCCCGCGATCTCCGGGTCCCCGCGGACACCGACAACCTCAACTTCCACAACGACGGGAGTGTCCACATCAATTGCAGTGCCAAAGGTAAGAGACTCCTCCAAACGAAAGCAGCCCCTTCCTGCCCTGACCGCCAGACCTGACCTAGTCGGCACTCGGGCTCCAGAGTGAGGAAATTTTAAAACATGCGCCCTGGACGGGTGCCCTTTCGGAAACGAGCGGAGCACCCGGGTCTGGGGGACTCCTTCAAGGATTTATGAGTTTTCTGTGGCGTCTCTCATAATTTCAGGCTCTAAGAAGTCCGGGAGCGCCTACGTAATGCTTCGAAGATTACGGGGGCTGAGCAGGCGAATTCTGTGGGCTTCCCGGCCTCCGCTGGTTTGGCTCCGTCTTGAAAGGCAGATTGCAGAATTAGAAGCGTTTTCATTTAATCGAGTCTAAAATCCACTCCTGCTAAGTGCACCTATCGCTCCGGGCAGAGTTGTTTTAGTTCCTATGGAGAAAACGATTCCATCCCCAGGAGCTACACGATTCCTTCCTATCGCAACAATTTCCAAAATCCCAAATCCCATAATGGAATTATCTAGTTACATGCATCGTACAATTAAGAAAAAAAGGAGAGTGCTCCCCATTTCCTCTAGACTCTGCAAAACTTTAAATTATTTGTTTTTTTTAAACCTGCCTGTTCGATTTAATTTATTTTATGCATCTAAAGCCACAAAAAACTCAATAATTATAAAATGAATCATTTCCAAATTTTTTATTTTAACTTTACATTTCATTTTACGATCAATTTGAAAAAAAAAAAAAACTCGATTTACTATTTAAAAGTTAAAATTTCAACTGAATTTTCTTGGGCAATTATAAAAGAAAATATTGTTGATCCGATAAAAATATTTTATACAAAATAAATATTTAGTAAATTTTTCTTTTTTTGCTTTTGTTATAGTCACTGAAAAATAAGAAGCTGGACTCATAATTTATGGCTAAAAAATAAGTCCTTTTTTAGTACTGATCTAAACTGATCGTGCTTTCAAATTAGCTATCTAAAAAACTCCTCAACAGCAGATTTTACTAAAATATCTTAAAAAGTGACACCTAGACCACTTGAAAAGTTGAAAACTTTTAAAAAATCAATCAAATTTAAGATATTAAAGAGTTTGTGATTACTAAATTGGGCTTCAAACTAGTGCCCAAATCGAAAAAAAAATTTTTCAATAGTTATTTTGTTTTTACATATCTCTTTTGAAGTGATTCTATGCAATTTTAATATTATTTATTTCTTAGGATGGAAAATTCAGAATAGCTAAGAAAAATAAATATGATATGTTCAATGATTTTTAAGGCAAGTTACATACATATGCATATTAAAAACGTTAATGTTGCCGTACGCTGAGGAAGAAATGCCTTTGCAGTGTATCTTCCAACATAACAATGACTCAAAACGCGCTTCAAAACTCGCGAAAGAGTGGTTTGAAGGTGAAAAAACGTTACGTGCCAAAAAGAGCTATTTTTATTTTTTAAAAGATGAGTGAGGAATAATATCAATGGATACATTAATTATTATCAATTTATAATTTAACTTCTTTCAAACATCGCAGTATCAAAAGTTGGAGAAAATAAGGGCTATTAATACAAATATTGAAAGAATTCTTAATTTGTTAGAAATACGTTAAAAATTCGGCTTGTTTTGCACAGTTTTGTGTTCTTTTTATAAAGTAAAATCTTTACTCTTTAATTATAATAATATTTAATTATATTACAGAATACGATATATAGTTGATGCTAAAATATTCTTTTATTTATTTTAACTATGTATATGTTTTAATACAGACCACATTTATAAAAAGACAATGGTCCGGGAACCCCAAAAGTTCTTATAAACGCCCCTGACCGTGTTACGATTTATGCAATTGTTTTTTGTTCTAACAACCAGAAACTTTCTAGCCTCCGACTGCAGAATTCTAGTAAAAGTAGACCCCGCTGACGGATGAGTTCCCATTTCGGAGCTGGACCACTCTCGCCGATCGATTAAAAAGTTGGTCAGCTCGCGATCGTGTGCCAATACCGCGAAATTCTCGATCGCAAGAAAAGTGTAAAGTTGTAAAATGTCGGGCGACACATAGGTAAGAAAATATCGAAAAAAAAACAAAAACAAAAAAAAAGTGAATTCTTCAAACGGTCAATCGGTGGTGCGGCAGCCACGCAAAAAGTCGCGGCCAGTTTTCGCCCAGCAGGCGCTGATCGATCGCGGCGATTTACCGCCGCGGCGGCGGCGGCGACTTCGTCGCTAGATCGATTTTGTTCCGATCTTCCTCACCTGTGCGACGATACTCCTCAGGTGTTTCGTCATGTTCTGGCCGGCGAGACCGTGACAATCGAGGTCATTGGGTTAAATACTCCCGGCGCAGATCGCCTGCGACCGGTTTCATATTTCGAAAGAAATTCTCAATAAAAATTTATCGCTCGTGCCGCGGTGCGATGCAAATCGGGCAAATTGCCATTTTGGCGCTCTAAAACAATAACTTCTCAACAGCTACGGATAATTGAATGAAATTTAATCTGTAAGATGGTAACAATTGCAGCTTCAATTTGGAGCTAAACTCGAAGTAAATTTAAAAAATAATAACAATATAAGTAGAGGGTTTAAAACATTGAGTGTGATGTCGTAGCGTATATTTTTAAGGTATATAAAATCAATGTAAGACCTTATTTAGAAATATCTCGTTTAAGTTGGGATCGAAATTGAGACCTCTGAGTTCTAAGTATACAACATGCTCGTTTTTTAGCCACGAAGATTCATTAGTTTCATCCATGAGTATTTACCCACCAGTAGAACATTTTATTTTAACCCTTTGAAACACAGCGGATCACCCAGAGACCCTGAACATCTCATTTATTATTATTATTATTTTTTCATGAAAATTGGTATATTGGAATTTCCGAAATTTTAATTTTTGTCCCCCTATTGGATCCACCGTTGAATTTTAAAAATCTAATAAAAAATTTGTAATCAGCGACCGAAAAAAGCCCGTATAACAATTTTAATCAAAATTCTGATTCGGTATAATTTTAAATTTAAAGGTGCCCTACAATCTAAATATAATATTAAAAAATAGGAAACTACATAATTTTTTGCGCGTAAACAAACATTGTTTATAAAACAACATTTACTTATTTATTTATTTATTTATTCTGTTCGCTTAAAAAAAAAAATCGTAAAATATATACGCTTTCATATAATTTAAATTCTACAACAAAATCAGCTATTCTTAATAGTTTACTTTTAAATTGACATTGAATGCCAATTTTCAGAATATTTAAAAGGAGACAATTTATAATTTCAGTTCTTTTTTTCCCATAATTTTAGAAATCATAGACAAGACATGTCTAAAATGAAAAAAAAAACAGATTGGAGGTTTCGAATAAAAATGTGACATAGATTCATATTTAAGTAGCTAGCGTTGTGCAGAATAATGTATAAATATTTCAGCTGATCGATAGTTCGTTTGTTTTTACGCTAGTCGGAAAAACTAATTTCTAGAAAAATTTTAGCATATTCTAAAGTTATGTACAGAGCAAAAATAATGTTTTCAGAATCTCAAACAAGACTGGGCCTATCTAAAAAAAAAATAACCATTTCACTATTTTCGAGCGCTAATTTTGGTTTTTTGTCGACTATGCGCCGTCGTCTCACCTGTGAAATTATCGCGAGTGGCACAGGTAAGCAGTGCGCGGCGGCATCCGACATTCACCCGGCTTCATTCAGGTGACTATGATTTATGCTTTCATTTGAAATCTAGGCCCGTATTTGCGAACTATCGCAACTTGGTCAGGATCGCCATATTTGCGCTTTGGGGGCTCAATATCCGCCCGGATTTTGGCGCGTCATTCGCGTCCAATTTCCAGACTTTCGACAGTTGGCGATAACCTGACATTGAAAAATCGCCTCCAGCTAAATTATGGGCTAAGATAAATTGGAGCCCGGCCCGGAAAGGAGACCTCTGAGGTGCTCCGCAGGTTCCCCCGACCGGGAGGGAAATTTCTCCGAAGCAATCGGGTCGGGACCGGGCTCCACGATCTGAATGGCCCCGTGATTCCAGTGATTGATACCTGATTGATCGATAATACCTGGTCATAGTGCTCTCCCTAATTTTATTTCTTTTTTTTTTTTTTTTTTGCGCTAACGCGATTGTTTGGCCTTTTTTATTATTAAAAGTGACCGCGGAGAAAATTTCTTCTCAATAAAATGCGCCTTTTGCATTTCGCCGGTGATGAATGGGTTGATCAAATCTTTTGTCCATCCACTGGTTCCTTTCTTAAATGGTGAGGAAATTAATACCTCTATTTTAGTGAATGCGTCATAAATTTTAGCGATTTCCACAGTTGTCGGATATCTCCGAAATTATTGAGTCGACTCAGACGAAATTGTTTGCTAAATAAAAGGTGTGAAAATTTTCTTGAGAAAAGGCAAAGTAGTTAAATAGTAGCTTTTATGTTACCACGATTGGTAGGCGGCTTTTTGAAGTGTGTAAGTTCTGTAAGTTAATAAACCCATTAAGGCACTATGCGGCTTCGATATGCAAATAATACTTTACCTTTTTGAATATTAGAAATTTATTACTTAGGCTTTCTTATTTTTAAGCTAGATGATTCCCAAAAGATTGTTTTAGGGAAATAACCGCAAATAATCATTCCTGAGATTCAGTTTCAAAATATCTTCTTAAATTCAAATCTGTGATATCGTAGAGAAAAGCGCTCCAATTTTATTTATGAAGGGATTACAAAATAGAAAAAGTAATAAATCAGTCAATTGCTTAGATTTATATTTATTGCTGTTAAGTTAAACATAACTCCCCTTAAGGAAAAGTAAGCTAAATAACTTGAAGTATTATAGATAATCCGCCCGAATTCTCAATTGCTCCCATTAAATGTAGAACATTTTGGCTAATAAATAATCTCCCAAAACAGCGAATTTACCCCAAATCCCTTGAAAGTGGATTAAATCAAATTCGTCGACACAATCGAAAGTCGTTCCGCTGGGCCCCAATTCTGTGGAAATTGTTAGCCTTGTCGGAAAATCCGACTCTTAGCCAAAAACATTTTATTCGAACGCGTTAACAGGGAATTTCCCCCGCCCAATTTGGGGCCCTAATCATTCCCGGTCCGACCATCAGGCGCTTCCACGTCCGAGCAATTTCCGAAAATCACAGAATCAGGGCAAAGCAAAATCCACCCTAGAAAAAAGAAAAATTCTATCGTTTCCTTTATCAGCCGCTAGATTAAACCACGGTCCTGTTGATTTATAGTGGCGTGGCCGCAAGGTGAAGCTCAATTTTGCGTGACCGGAGGCTCGCCAGGTAACCTTTACCCGATCCTGGAGGCGTTCTAGGGCAGAAAGTTCGCCAGGTGCCGCCCACAATTAGGCGTCCACGGAAAGGGTGCGTGGGCGACGCCCGAGGCAGCAATTAGTGCGAATCTTTTGCTCCAGATTGCTCAGGTTCCCCGACTCGTTCCCTAGGGAGTGTTCGGGCAGCCGTGACATTTTCAGGACTGCATGAGCAGTAAATAACCAAACAGCTGTGGGATTGGGACGAGGCGAGTGGGAATGAAAGGGAGCAGTTTGCTGCGCTGCAAATTAAAGGGTGTGCGAAAACGGAAAATTTCTCTGCTTTTTCAAGGTCACAGGACTTGCGCAGTGGACGTCGTACGTGCGAAATCACTTGGCACAGTGCTCCCCGCACGTAGCATTCCGCTTCCTGCACGTGTATAGTTCCCGAAATGACGTAGTTCGGGTCGAAGGAGTCCTTAGGGAAGGGCACTGTGCCTTTCAATCGTTGGCGTGGGAGGCGCTGTCCATTAGCCTCTTCGAGTCGTTGCATTCGCGGCCTCGGCAGGGAGTGGACTTGCAAAAGAATTTCTTTAATTTTGCGCAGTCCGCACCGGGTGATGGGTTTGTTTCGCCGCAGGGCATCGCAACCCACAAAGGGCGCCGAGCCCCTTCCCGGCTGAGTTATGTATGGAGCTAGCCGCACACACCAGTAAAAGGGAACTGATGGCACTTTGGAAGTTTGCCAGGACTCTCAAGGATCCCGGGGACTTTTTGTTCGGGGAACGTGTCAGCACCCTTCCTACTAGTCTTTTGGTTTGCAGCGTGACTCAATTTGGGTCCAGACCCCTCTTGAAGAATGGGCATAGCGCGTATTAAGTCTATCAAATCTATTCACATTATGAAGATACTTAAACAGGCCATAAAATCAGTATTTTATTTAGATGTTTAGATTAGAATTAGACTAAGGAAATCTTGATGTTAGTCATCTACAAAACGAATCAATATTTTTCGAAAAAGAAAAGTTTTCAAAAAACAAAAATAGGTATGCTCTCTAAAAAGGTTCGATAATTCGATTTTGCAGGGAATCGATCACATTTAAAAACAAACAAACAAAAATTATTAAAAAGTTCTCATAACTTGCCTTTGAAGGCAACTTTTGATCGATTCTTAAATAGTAAGAATCAGGTGATGAAGGGGAAATAGTTCAAAAGGTCCAGAATACGCTTTAATTGTATGGAATCGTCATTCATGTATATAAAAACATTAATTTTAACTTGAAAATTATTGATTGATCGACAATACATAAGCAGTATTAACTAGAATTTAGCAGTTGGTTTATTTATTATATTATATAATATAAATAATTATTTTGAGAACATATCTAAATTAAAATCGTTCGTACTTAAAGAATAATGTGTCAACTCATTAACATATTTTAGATTCCTATCCTAGTTTTAAAAGTAAAGGAATTTCAAAAAATTATAATATATTTTTTATTGTTTACACATTTGTTAATTCCGAGGTAAAAAAGGCAAGTGTATGATAAATTTAGTCCCAAAAATTAGGAAAAATTCTAAAATCAAAAAAGCTATACTTGAGCATAAATTGTTTGACAGCATATCGTGCAAGTTAAATGGTGATCTACAAAATCTTACTTTACATTTTTATATCCTACATAATATCGGAATTTTATCATATTTTGGAGTTGTATCATATTTTTGTTGGTATTGGATTGATTTTCAAAATTGTTGTAAATACGTACCTACAGTAACTTTTTTGGGGCAGGATTTGTAAAATTTGGCAAAGGGATAAGTAGAAATTTCATATTTTGCCAGGATAATGATCCTAAACGCACTGCACTGCAATTTTGCGTTTGTCCGATTTTTCGTGGTAGTCACTGTATGTCTGGTGGCATTTTCCTCGTGACTGGGGCATTTATGCGTCGACATCTTATTTATTGAAATTGGTTCAGCCGCTGAGGCTATGAAGTAATAAAGGACACATAGTCACAAAATTACTTTTTATCTTTTGCTTTTGATTATCGTGTCGAATCGCATGAAAACACCTGGGGACAGCGACTAATATAAAATTAAATTCTAGCAAGTAGCAAGCCCTCCCTGGAGGAACTTTTGGTTTCTTATTTTCGCTTTTCACCGTTTTACTTTTATTCGGCAACTTCTTTGGCCTGATCCATATGCAAATTAGGGGCCTCGGGAGTTGGGCAGCATAGCAAAATAGTTCTAATGTCGTGCACGCTGCCGCTCAGGTGGTGCCCTTGCAGGCCTTGCGGCAGACCAGGCACAGGTGCTCCGGTGGTCATGCGGGGCCCCGCGACGATCCGCCGAGGAGGGAGTAATCAAAAATTCGCTTTGAATTGCAGATGAGGCGGACTTTTCACCTCGCGATGGGCGACATTTACATGCCCACCGCGGCTTTAACGGGGAGCGTTTTATGCGCCGGGGGTGTCTCGGGCTCCGCTGACTGTCACTCAGGGCTGTGACAGAAACGACTGCTTTTGAATTTTGCTCCTATCCGCGGTGGCAGTTTCGGCGTTCGCTGCTTTGCTTTTCATTCATGCCGCGAATAAAGAGCGCCTTAATAAAAAATTAAAATGCCTCGGGGACGGGGAGTCAGATTCACGGGCAGTTAGTGGAATCATCGTTTATTCATGAGAAATAATTAAATCCTCGACGGCGACATGTGAATAATGGCAACTGCTTTCATTTTAAATTCTGACAAGTCAATATTATCGCTGGTTGACTCGCTTGGTGGCAGCTATTAAAATGTTAACTGAAATTATTTAGGAATATCGCTGGTAAATTATTAACCTTTAATTCACTATGTTATTTCAATATTTTTGGCATAAAGGGAAGATGTCGTTTAAATTCTAACTTACATTTCTCTTTAACCGAGAACTTGATTTACTATGCTATTATGTTAAAAAGTTCGTATATCGTAGGGTCATATTTTATTCCGAGAGGTCGGTTAAAGGTTAAAAAAGTCGGTCAACTTGCGAATTAGTTCTCACACGCTAAGCGTTCTATAAAACAATAAATCTTGAGCAAATTTATAGTCCGAATTAACTAGAATCTAACGTTCCATTTAATTAGCACGATTAGTATTAGCAAAATTTAAGGAGATTTTCTATGTTTTAACGATTTTCGTAATAATCAAAGGGCGGTTTTCTATACAAAGTTCCAAGCGTTATATTGAAGAGGTGGAGGTAATATTTTTGTAATTAACGCAATCAACTCTTGCCTTAAAACCGATTTAGATTAATTTTTGGAACTTGATTATCTCTTAGATTTGGATCCAACGAATTCTCAATTGAAGAAATTCTGCAAAAGAAATCAAAATATCTACTTAAGATGATAAGGAGATAATACTACTGTTAATTCGTTTTAGGGAAGAGATGAGTTAAATAAATGTTGTAATTAATGTCTTAACTAATCAAAAATCAATGTAAACTTAAAACCATGTTCCTGTTTTAGTTATTTTCAAATAATTTGCTATTTTGAAAAATAGCAAAGATATCTAAACTATGGTCACAGACAAATGTCTGTGCTATGGTGATACAAAATTAAATATGTGATACACATTCAAAAGTAATGTTTAGAACTGTTTAGAACAAATAAAATTTTTCTAAGTAGTTGCTCCAGGAAAATATTTAAACATTTTTTTTCAATATGAAATTAAAAGTTTATCCACAACTTTTTTTTTAAATACTGAAAAATGTTAACTGAAATCAGGCGGACTATCAATTTCCGCCTCTTGATTAGTCTACTATCAGTTCGTTTTCAGACTGGCCTTTAACAGAAAAAATTCGTAAACATGTCAGTTTATTTTCAGCTCTATTTTTTCACCCGGGGGCTTGCCTTTTTGGGTGAGATCAACTGCGATTTATAAAATCATAACAATTTTATTTTGGGTTCTATTTTTGAATCCGTTCAAATCGAATCGAAAAGAGACAAAAACCCTTTTTGAAAAAAATTCCTTAATAAAGTTTCGAATTTTTTAGCAAATTAATTTCAATTAATTTTCTCGTTCAAAGTGGTTTAAATAATTCGATAGGAAAAATCGAATCGAACTATTGTTTTGACGTTCTGTGTGGTAAAACTAATTGAAATCAATGGTAACTAAAATGAATTTATAAGAGTTTTAGCAATTTTAATAAAGAATTTTTATCCAAAAAGGACTTTTGCAAGCTCTTTTCGATTTGATTCGAACGGGTAATATTTTCGTCTAAGTATTTAGTATGTATTATAGACTTTAGTGAATAAAGAATGATATTGTGTTTAAATAGATATATGAGCAATATAAAGAAACGCTTATTGATATTTCATCAACGCCAAGCCGAAACCGCTGAAGCTAATGACATGAAATTTGGGGAGTAGGTAGGTTTCTTTTGTGAAATAAGCATCCACTAGGAAAGGATTTTACGAAATTCTTGCCCTAAGGGCGTTAAATAGGGGATGTAAATTTGTATGAAAATCCGTCATTTTTGAAGTTAAATTCACGAAAATTGGTATTTAGCCTTAAGGTTAGAAATTAATAAAGACGTATTTCAGGATTTTTGGGAATTTATTCCAAGGGGGTAAAATAGGAGATCGAATTTTAAACCAGTTCCTGTTATTCGAAAAAGATGAAATTTCGTACACTAGACTAGTAGGCGTCACTTAAATCCAATATGGCGAGCACCCCATAATGGCGGATTACCTTTTTTTTTACAATCCCTTTGACATGGGCATTAAATGAAAGGGTTCGACGAGTATAATACGACAATAGGTTGTTTTTAATTTATTTTTTTTTTTAATTAAGAACATATGTTTATAGTTAGAACCATGAAAATTAGTATTTAGAATTTTGGTTGGAAATTAAAATTTTTTAGCGTTTTTGGAAAATCAACCCATAAAAGGGGATGGCAGCTCCGTCACTTCTAAGGTTAAAATCATGAAAATTGGTATTGGTTAAGGGTTGAATTTTTCTAAAACTCTGAAACATGTTCAAATCAATAGTTTTAATACCAAATTATAAGTCTCTAATTTTGAAGACGAAGTCGCGGGCAGGAAAGCTTGTAAAATATAAAAAAATAAAAGCGCTGCCAACTTGTCTGCACCTTCTACAGTTGGAGTTCACCTGCTACCGCCGTTAACGGAAGTGATTACGTTCTTGTGACGAGTAAACAACTTCTTTCCGGTGTTTCCCACGTGTCTTCAATTCACAGTCGATTAATAGGAGATTGACGCGCCTGAGGTGACCTTAATTAGGCCTAACGGGGACCAACCCCAGCGGCTAAACCAATTTCCAGCGCGTTAATCCTCCTTAGCACGTTCAAGTGCAATTTATTTACGTAATAACCGCGCTTAGCGCGATACAATTTTTGTTCCGCTCGCCGCGTCGCGGTTCAACTGCGGCGTGCGGTGTCTTCGGCGTCTTCGGCGTCTTCGGCGATTGTTCTCTGGTTCTTTAAGACGCCGCTTTGTTGGGCCAATTAGGCCCCAAAGTGGCGACGAATGCCGCCAGGAAAAGATTTAAGATTTAAATTCGACCGAGAGTCGACTTCTGGCCGGCCAAATTAATGGACAGGTGCCAATCAGCGGCGCCCGGTCACTCGCTCAGTGGAGCAGAGCACCGAAGTTACGAAATTGCGGACGCCAAGTTTTATGCTTTTATGCTGTCGGGTGGGCGCTGCTGGTGAGGCTTTTGCTTTTCTGTTTGCATAAATAAATTTTTAATTATTCGGCGGGCTTCTTCCTTCTGTTCGCAGGCCACCGAAGAAAGTGTGTTGGCTCACGCCCCGGAGAATTGGAGGTAGGTGGCCGTCGGATTTGGAATTCTTCGAATATTTTCAGTTTCATTCACGGCCGAAATCATCACGATGAGCCAATCTGAACTGAATTTTTTATGGATACTCGGCTCATGTGGGAGGAGGAGGAGGCTTCCTGGTTTATTGCCGGAGTTCTTCCAGCATAAATCTTCCGAGTGAAGCATTTTCTTTTATTGTTAGATTCGCTTTTGGGAATCTGCCAGACAGTCGAAATGGAGGTTAATCGCACTGGGGTAGATGGCTCCTTAAGAAAAATCCGCGCCCAGAAGTAGGTCACTTGGGGCATTTGGAGAACGATTTTCATATTTCATTTTTTCTAAGATGGAAAGGGCAAATCGGTTTTTGCGAACCAAATTTCAAGGATTTCGGATGCTGTCGAAGTGACTCGCGGAAATTCGATTTTGACTCACACCTTCTGACTCGATGAATTTCAATTTCAGCAATCTTTTATATGTCCAAATTATTTTTACTATTATATGAAACTATTAAAGAACTAGGTCGATTTTTAGGTATGATTCATTTTTATCGTAGACTTCTACATAAAACTGCTAAGCATCAATAATTTTCTTACAGATGATAAAAAAAGATAGTATAAAAAAACATAATTTGGAACGCAGAATCAATTAAAGCTTTTGATGTTTCTAAATATGTAGATATCAATTTTCAGAAGCAACGAACATTTCCAGATTCTTTTGCTGAATTATCACTTTTTGTAGTTCAAATGTAGCTATTGCCGCGGCCTTTCAACAAAAAGTTAATAATTTTTAGCAACCTCTTGGTTTATTTTCAATTAAATTAAACTGGTATTGAATATTTTCAATATTGTCGTAAGGTCGTCATTTTTCCCTATTTACGGATCACAAACTAAAGCTACCTTTTCCTTAAAAATCTCAGAAAAAAGGCTTAAAATAAACGAATTGAAGGCAAATAATTTATTCGATTGTAAAATCGACAAATACAAGATAATTGGCAACGTTTTTTGCATACAATGGATGGAATATTCTTGACGTAAAGATTTTTTCAATTTTTTCCAAAACTTTCTGGTAATACCTACTCAGAAAATTGTGGCCGAAAAATTTGTCACTATTCAAAATTTTATACATAGCCTAATTATCTCGGGAAGTGCTAGACGACCGACAAAATGTTATTTGTATTTTTGTCACTTTTAGCCTTAAATAAATATTTTTACAATGTTTCATCAAAATCCGCAAAAGCACCTCAAAATTAATTTGAGCCATAAATTTAAATATTAGGAAAATCATTATTTTAATTGTAGGTCTTAATTAATTTTTTTAATTTTTGTACTTTTTTTTACTTTCATCTTTGTTCATCTTCTGCACGTCGGAACAAGAACATCATTTGAAGAATTTGTGAATTATCGACTTTTAAAACTTCGAAAATCAATTTTTAATTTTACTTATTCTTTATGCTGACTTCCAATTAATTTTAAGATTTATGACAAACTTTTAATGATTGTGAATTTAAAAAATTTACAAGCACTGTTATTTAGTAACAAACAATGCAGCTAGTGCAATATTTTTTTTTTTTTATGTATTTTGTCTGTCTATGCCTGGTTTCAAGCAATTGTTTTTTTAAAGAATAAAATTAGAGTACAACCAGCATCTTTTCTACTGTAGGATACAAAAGCTAGGATTCTTAGAGTCGGTATTAGGGAGTCTAATTTGTTTAATTTAATTTGCTATCTACAAAGTTATGATAGTGGTAACATACAACAAGCCGTTAAAACGACAACAATGCTGTATAAATTCCAAATAGAATCCTAAAAACGCGTTTCCGTTTCACATAATTTATAAGCCTTAATCGATCCATAAATTCAATTGTGGAAGACATAAAACCGCCAAAAAATTCCACACCAGACCAGTCTAGAAAAGTTCGTTAAAAGTGACATCATACCTCGCAACGGGCGCGATCCACAAGTGCTCCACATACCTTCTTCTGTCGATCAACGAACTCCCGCGATCGCCGAAAGACAAGTTCAGCCACTCCGAGGATTGTTCTTTCCTGACCTTGAACCATCATAAATTATGCAAAAGCACCACATCGCGAAGATGACGAATGACAAAGTGGCGAAAGAAAAATGCGGCTCAAGTTGCTCGCGGCTGCGCAGCTGAGAGCTACTTTTCGCGGGGAAATTACCAACGCTCTAAAAATGGCGGGAAACTACCAGTGGTCCAAAAATGTCGGCTTTATGTAATCAAGTAGATTAGAAAAATATTTTCACGCCCTTGCGCGGTCCGCTCGGGGTCTATTAGTCCTGATTGACTCATTTGTTGCCACATGTGTGGTTCGTGCTTCGTCAAAAGGCAAATTATTGCCTAAAAAAAAGAAGTAAATAAAAAAAAGAATGTCGCTCTGTTTGGATTTAGTCATGTGCGCCAGACGGCGCAGTTTTGGACCCCGTCGGATCGCCATCAATCAATTTCGCAAGTTTTTTTGATGGAAAACGCGCTATTATCCGCGGCAGCGAGCGGTACGGCACGACCTCGCGGCTTGAAGAGGTCTCGTTGGCATTTCGCGAATAGAAAGAATCGCGATCGCAGTCATTTGAATAGGTGCAGCCGTGCAGCGCTTACTTTGTATCATTTTTAATCCCCGATACTTAGGGCTCCGCTGTTCACGGTGCGGCAGCAGACTGTTTCTGCTCTCGATTCGTCATGCACAAATTTTATGGGAATTTTAATGACAAAATTGTTGCTGATATGCTGCGATAACAACGCGTTATGCTCGCTGGCGGCGATGACGGCTTTCCAGCAGTAAAACTTTAAATTACCCTGACTTTTATGGGTCATTTCAAAAAGGTATGGGGGCTTGTTAATGGTCCTTCGGACGGTTATGCACTTCAAGGAAAATCACTCTGATTGCATTGCATTTTGCTAATTGTTTAGCCTCAAATTTATGCCCTTTCTAATAGCCAATCAATCCATAACGGTCAATTTATGGCTTCTTCGAATGTTTATTAATTTATGAGCAACAAACATCAACTTTAAAGGGGTATCTTATTATTTCTATTACAATTGTCAAAGGTTGTGCAGGAAATTTCTTGGGTACGGCAAACATAAAATCTGTTGTTGTTCCGCTGTTCCGTCTCATGTGAAAGTGTTAAAGAAATCATTATGTTCCTCGAAAAAGCATGGATTTCTTAACAGTTCGAAAGTATTTTATTGAAAATTACTATTTTAATTCATATTTCTGATCGCACGATTTATTAACATTTTAAAAATCACTTCACTTTGAATAATTTTTTTTTTATCAAAGTTAGACTGACTCAATAGCTCAATTGGAAACGGAATTATTTTAGAAGATATTATACTATATACTACTTTGACTTTTTAAGATTATAGAGTGCAAGTAGGAAAAATAATGAAATTAATGTTCGTTTTTCCAAAAGAGCAATTTCGAAATTATAATTCTATGTTACTAAAATAATAAATTTTATAGTATGACTGAAAAACATAGAAATATTTCTGATATAATATAGGCAGTTTTATAACTTTTTATAATCTTGTTTTTGTGTGTGAATACTGTGAATCATATGCGAAATATATGTACCTACATGAAAACGAAATTAAAAATAATTTCAATTTTTCGTACGTATGAGATACACGCCCATATTCGAGAAATACTCACTTTTAATGAAAGGATCCTAAAATCACTTTTGGTTGATATTTATATACATATATACTTGTTTTTCATTTAATAACTAATAAGTAAAAATGAGTAAACGGCAATATACTTTTTAATTCAATTTTAATTTACTTATTTACCATTTGGAGAAAATAAATTCAAATTCATCTAATTTCCTATGCACTATAGTCCTCACTGAATATTTTGTTATGTTAAATGTCTATCCCGATACAATGTTTCAAGATTGTCAATATCAATGAAAAGAAAATCAAAAGCAAATATCAAGGATTGGTACAGCTGAAATTCTGAAAAATGTTCGAAAAAAGAAAATAATTCGAAAAGCTAAATTGTCATGCAGACTAAATGCAAATAAACAAAAATTGTAAAATTTATAATAAAATTCAAGAAGAATTTATTTAGTGAATGCATTAACCTTTAAGAAAAAGACAAAAGACTTTTTTTTCTTTTTAAATTGAAACTTCTGTATAAAATATGTAAAACATGGAACATATTTCAACGGAAAGACTTCATGCAACCTATAATAGGACAAAATATGAATTTCAAATTCCCTTTTAAATTGTAAATAAACAAACGATTTTTCAAAGATGTTATCACTGAAATTAGGTAAACAGATCAAGTACAACCTTGAATTTATTTTTTTCTGTCGCGGCCCTTTCTCCTAAAAATAGATAAGACAAGACGTTTTCAGTGTCGTCAATAATTTCTAAAAAAAATAACGCCGTCCCATGTGCCACTGAGTCTATAGGTACCTACCAAAATTATGTAAATAGATCTCCCCCGGAAAAAAGTGTGCCAAGCTAATCAAATTTTCATCGTCTTGAGACCGTGCGTAATCGGAAGCCATTAAAAGTCTTAAAATCTCCGGACCGTGGCATCCGAAAAAGAAAAATTGTTTGCATGCCTAAAGCATGTGACCGACCGGTGGTTTGATGCTTTGATGCTAAGATGCCGTGCCGCGGCAGTGGCGGTGTGAAGCAATTCGGATTGAGAAACTCCTTTCTTTTCTTGAAGATGTTCCTCGTCTCGAGCGGAATTAGATTCTCCTCCTGCAACGGAAGGTGGTCTTGCGAAATCTCCTGTGCATCGCCGCGTCGAATTTAGCGAAGCGCGCCAGAACTGACCACACAAAAGAACGAATTGCTTCACCTCGCCGGGGTACGGACCAAAATATTTGCCCACAAGCGGAGCGGTCAACTTGTCTTTGACTGCCTCACGTTTCGCGCTCCGCGGAGTTTAATTCAGCAAATAATTTTCACGAATTCAACCGTTGACTCTAAAAATTGGGAAATTGCACATTTTTAGGGATTTCGTTTTTGGTGGACCTCAACCAACTACAATCATTAAGTTGAAAGTCTGAAGCCACAATTTTGAAATCTGCTATGTATCTTGTCCATATTTGCAGTAGCGAAACAAACAAGCAAATAAACAGACAGACACAATTTGTAAAAGATAGTTTAAATCATATTCATAAAAGCTCTTTATCTTCCCCTAAGTCCCATATCAAAATGGGTTCAGCCGTTCTCGAGATGAGATTGAAGTACAGACAAAGAGACAGACAGACAAAATTTTTAAAAACAATGAGCTTCTAAAAAGGTGGTTGTTTTGAAATCAAAGACAGACACTTCAATTTTATTAATATAGATTGATCAATAATTCGACTGTAGTTTGGTGGATATTATTATTATTTTTATTTCTTTGCTTGTCTAAACTATTATATTATGTACTATCGTTAATTACACTGTTTAACAAGGTTTTCATTTGATAAGTTATTTTAATCAAAATGTTTCCGTATACCTACTACAAATAAAAGTGTATACTAATACGTCCGGTTTTTGAAATTCTAATAAATTATTTTGCAGTTGAATTTTTAATTCTTGTGACTCTATTAATGAAGCGATCAATATAAGGTTTTTAGGATTTAATTATTGCACAGGAAAAAGAAAAAAAAAATCAGTAGACACTTCTACGCGCATTTACTCCAAGAACAATAAAAAAAAATGTCATAATACACATGAGTTTTGCTACTGAAGCAGGTACACCTTTTTTGTTAAAAAATATTGATTTCTACAAACTTCGCATTTATTTGAAAAAAAACTCGAATTTTTGACGATAAAATTGACCTTAATTTGTTTATATTATATATGTAAATAGTAATTGTTTATCGATCGTAAAAATCGTATATTTGTACATATGTTTGTACTTTTAGTAAATAATCTAATCTAAGAAGCTAGCCTTAAAAATTCAAGATAATGGTAAAATATAAGTGCTCTAGAAAAATAGGGTTCAAAAATGCAGAAAACCATATTTTGGTCAATTTGGAAAATTATTAAAAAATATAGATAGAAGAAATTAGAAATTATTAAAAAATATAGATAGAAATTTGTAACGTGGCTTAAATGAAAACTGAGTAATTATTTGGGAATATCAAATAAAACTTATTTCTCTCTCTCTCTTCCCTTAACCCTATTTTTCTCAAAAAGGAAAGCTAATTGATCATTTTCATTTACGAATTCGTAATCTACAGCAAAAATCCTTTACAAATTATTTGCCAAGTTTTTTGGAAAACAAGTTAATTCTTGACCATGCTATGCAGATTAAATTATCTTTCACTTGTTCTATAACATTAATTAGCATCAGTCTTATCATTAAATTAATTATGAAAAAAAACAAAGGCTTATGTACAGAATTCAATTATTTCAATTTATCATTTAATTAGAGGATACGTGCGATGTATGGGAACTTTTTCAGAATTATTGACCTAGAATATTCTAGTTTCTTAAATAGGTTTGATATCATGTCATATTAAATTTAAAAAACATTCTACGCTATTCGTAACATTTTATCTATAAAATGTCAAACAACTAAGGCTAGAAGCGATATTTACGAATTTCGTTTTCGCTATTAGAAATTTCAAGGTATAAAATTTAATTTTATAAAAAATGCTCTTCCTCTTGTTGTTTTCAGCGTACTTTTATGTAATTTTGTGCAAAATTTAATATAAATGCTAATTTTTAAAAGATAAACCTTGTACGAGTATAAAAATTAATTACTAGATTCCGAGTTAAGAAAAATCTATTCTGGGAAGAAATAAAAAAAATCGAATTTAATAGTCGTAAAACGGCCTTCCATCAGTTGACTTAGCAGCCAAGAAATTAGCCGTTCTCACGGTTTGCTGGACTTCGGGGGAAAGATGCCCGGCGGGTGACATCATTTAACGGCTGGTAACGCAGCCTCCAGTAGCCACCTTGTGAGATAGAGGGACAAGTGCCCCGCGATATCTTCAAGATTCTCGCCTTAAGTTTGAACTTTTGACTGGACGAGCTCCGCTGATAAGCCGCTTAGAAAATAGCTCCCGGCCTCACTCACTGCAGGCGATACGCTGCTCTTTGGCGGTTTATTTTGAAATGCGGTTTTCGAGTGGGAAATATTCAATCATTTTTAATACAAAAAAAATCCACACTCAGTGCTGTCGGAAATGGCTAACCAAAGCCGTTTTCTTATCAATTCCGCGAAGATTGTAGTTGCGATCACGCTTCGGTTTTTGATCTAAAATCAGAGCGTGATCGCATGAGGGGCTCCAGTTATCAGCCACCAAGATCTCTGTGATTTTTGCGTGGTTTTCACAATTTTTGTTTCGAATTCATCATTCCAGCAAACAGAATTCGTCGCGAATTATCATCTGATAAGACGGCGGAGATCCACGCAAAGTCACACGAGCAATTGCTTCGGCGGCGGCGTTAACGTTTTCGCCTTGCAATTTGGCTCGGTTGATGTCTTCTGGTGTCGAAAGCGCTCCGTGGCCTGGTCTATTTTAATGATCGTTGGGAGTTTTTCTTTTTGAAATTTATTGTCGTAGCTGTCGTATGATTCGTTTGAATTGATGTGCTTCTAGACGTCTTTTGCGTTGACTTCACCTGGCAATTGCTTGGTAATGGCCACAGACACGCTACTCTTTCCAATTTCTTTGTAAGGCTCGGAGACAATGTGTCTAAGGCTTTAGCAATAAGGTTGTGATATTGATCGACGGAAATTGCCTCATTTAATAAAAAGTATTTTTTTTTGTTAAACAAGCGGAATAGAAAGATTTTAAGATAGTGTAAAATATGGTCGTTAATTTTCTTTAAAGGGTTCAGTATGCAATTCTTTGTATTTATTAGTCTGTGTATATAATCTGATCAGTAATTTTGGTGTCCAATAAATTGAGTTTGTTTTTAAGCTAATTCCTAGATTTATATTTTTAATAATACGATCGTAAACATTTTTCGTTTGTACAAACTATTTGACGTGCATGCCTCATAAAGAATTTTTAATATAATGAAAACATTTCTTCTACAAAATGTTTTGTTACTGTGTATTTTGAGCAATACTAAAACTAAAATTTTTACTATCACTCTACTCTAAAGATATATTTCGATTATTGTCGCAACAAATTTTATTTTTTCCACAGTATATATAAGAACAAATTTCTAAAACCAAGAAAGTTTGAATTTCTCAGTTTTCTGAGTTTTAACTTACTCGTATTTGTTTGATGTGGCAGTACTTTAATATTTTCCGATGTTGCGAATAATTCAATGCCAAATTTGTCTATTCTTGATGCCAACAATTTTAAATTTATAGATATTAAAAATCAGTAAAGCGTTTTCGTGAATCGAAATCTTTAAATAAAAGTGTAAGCTTAAAGCTTTTTAGGTGAAGATCAAGTTTTTTCCTTATTGCGAAATCAAATTCTGAAAGAGCGTACTTGAAATTACCCATATATTTATTTTTCACATACATATGTATATTTCAATCCTATTTTTTGAGTTTAGTAGTGCAATCTAGATGTTAATGTATTAAGTTACTAAGATTAGGAGCTTAAACTAAAATCTTGAAACAGTTTTCAATATTTAAACTGAACTGAACATCGGTCAATTATTTTCTTATTTTCATAAAAATTGGAACCCGGTAGTTTTCTTGTTTCAGGATACCCAATATTTTATCAAAAATTATGAATATTAAATTCCAAACTCTGTTAAACAACTATAATATTCTAAACTTAGAAATTCGTAAAAATATTTAGTTGCTGCTATTTAGTTGTTAATTTAAAAATTTATTTATTACCTATAACTTTTTATTCGTCAGATAAACAACACAAGCTTTGTTTTTGCTTTCCTCCACAGGGAATTATTTATTTCTTGTGTTAAAGTTTGATTGTTAAAAATTTCTTCATAGGCACATGAAGAGCAAATTTTTAGCAATGGAATTTTTTGTTTTGGCATCATCAAAATATGGAAACATAATTAAATAATATTTTCCACTCGTAATTTCACCAATTCGGTCTGGGCTTCTGTTTTTATTATTTTCGTAGTTACAAAACACGAAAATAAGCCGTAGAGACAGCAAATCATGGTAATCGCACATTTGAGAAGCAGCCAAAATAAAACGCCAATCACCGGCGATTTACGACGGTTTGTCTTCGAGCAATTTTTCTAATCCCAACGGATCATTCCGGCGAGGCAGGAAAGTGGCGAGGGCTCAGTCAGTTAATTAATCGCCGGAGGCGAGGTGCATTAGTCTTAGTCAATTAAACAGCTGTTCCGAAAGGGGCATTTTTAATGAAAACAAAAGCGTTTCGGGTTCGCTCACCCTCCGGCCAAAAGACGCTGCGATTAGGGGAAAGTGTTGTGATTGCCAAAAATTCCCCGTCAGTCTGGGCTTGGATCTCTATGGAATTTCTCCACCTTGGTCGAGGCTCATTCGAAGATTATCGACTTTGACAGATTGCGCCGCATCCGGGGTGACGTCAACTTCGGTCACTGCTGATTGATGCCCGTGCCTTTTCGAAGATGTTGGACTATTGTCTTCTATCTGAAAAATTAATAATTTAATCCTCTCAACATTGTGCAGAATGCAGAGGCGTTTTTTCTTGGAATTTCTATTAATTAGATGTCTTTTGAATAGGGAATGAAAATTGATATTTCATTTATGTATCATGAATCTATCAATTTGAAAAATATACACTCCGTTGCAAATTTATAAATCTACTCGGCTAGTGGACGTTTTTTCTCTATTGTAGAACAGTAGCAGTACAAATTTTTAAATTATTATACAATATATGTTGAATTGGCGACGAACCAAAATCATTAAATATTTTCCTTAGGGTTTACATATAGAGAACATGCTGATTGCCTCAAATTTCAATTGTATCAGCTTGAAACCATGCCAAGAATTCTTTGCTTGTGTGAACTGCAGCGTTGTCTTGCTGGAATGTTTTCTTTTTGTCGAGATTTTCACTTAGAAAATTGATCAAACTACTCCGGAGGATTCTGATTTAGTCATTATTGCTCATTCGAGTAGAGGTCTAAATTAAATTTTAAAGGGTTTGGTGTTTGAAATCTCTTCCCTTGCCTTAAAGTTGCCGCTGTCATAATCTTTTCCTCAGATAGCCGCAATATCATTTGAATTCATCTGGACTATAAAAATTAAATTTCTTTTCTTGTGAAAAAATCAACTACGCACAAATTTCTGATAAAAAAACTATTAAGTTTTAAATATTAAATAACTTAGAAACTCGTTCCAGAATTTAAACCAAATAAAATTACTATTACTACCATCAACTAATTAAAAACGTTGCATTAGTTGAATTTCTATTGAAACACTTAATATTGAAAATTTTTTAAAAATAATAATCAATAATTTTTAAAAATAATCATATATTTTGAAGGTATTGAAATAAAATTAGAAAATGATCATTAAAACTGAAAAACTTGTCTATGTATTGCAAATTAAATTTGTATCTAGTTTTGAAATAGCATCGAAGAACCGAATAAGAATTAATTAAAGTATAGATAATCTTAGAATCCTTGTTCCTTATAATTTGAGATGTGATACTAGTAAATGAAGAAGAGACAATTAATATACATACTTAGTATTTAGAACAAGTGAAAGGAAAATTTTATGAAAATAAATCTAAAAATCAGTTTCTTTTGAACTTCAAGAAATTAAATAAATAAATAATGGTAGATCAAAAATATCCGCCATTTGAAACTTGTTAATTATGGCTTTTTGCGTAAATGTGTTTATCAAATTATAGTTTTTTATCGAATGTATAGTGCCAAGGTATTTCTTTACTTAACACTCGTTCATTCATAATTTAATTCCGATTGCTATTTTCCGACTTGATTAATTCAAGTAACAAAACGGTATGCCTCCTCACGTGCAGCGAGTGCACGTAACTGCAGCATGAGAACGCGAAAAACGCGAGTTGTGTCCGCATGAGCGCCATCTATCGACCGGGCTGCGGCACAGTGCACCTTATTCTCGCGTTCTTAAGGAGGCCCATGCGAGGAAACCGACAGAACCGCGGACTGTTACCTGGAAATTTGCAATTTAAATCGGTTAATAGTTTAAATCTCGACTACGGCAGCTAGAACCCGCAATTTCCCCAGACGGCCGCGTTATTTATTCTGCCAGCGCGCACCTTTTAATCCCCGGTCAATCAATATTCCGTCATCAGTGCCAAAAGCCGATCTTTAGTTTTTAACTGCTGCTCAACCGGCGCACTGTGCCCGCGGCGGCAACAACCGGAGCCCACCTGGCGGAGCAAAGTGATTTTCCGTAGAAAAACAGAGCGAAATGAAAAATCGCCGGACTCCGTCGCGGACGGCTTCGCGCGGCGTGTCCGACAAATTTACAAAGTGTAAATATTGGTCAATGACCAGCTGTGCGAAGCCCCGCCGGACCGCAGTGACCTCTGGCACCCGCCGGGTCAATTTCCTTTGAGTGCGACTCACCTGCGGGGATGATTTAGACGCTTTTTACGAACCCTCCCCACAGCCTCATTAGTGTTTTAAATCCCTTAAAAGCAGGTTAAATTCAAAATACCATCAGATTTGGATTTTGGTCGTAAAAGTTTTCAAATTCCTGCAACCTTCATATAAAATAAACAAATAAATGAAATGAAAAATGTTATGCAAATTATTTAAAAGAAAACATTTGGTTCTACACAACATAATGAACCCGTAATTTTTAATAGCCTATAATTTGATTGCATATATTTAAATTTAACGACTTTTCAAGGGAAAACTTTGTATATACCAATTTTTATAGATACAATATTAAAAATTTAACGATATCTTTGATTCGATTAATAGGTTAGATTAGGTGTTAAGAGCGACGTTTTATCTCGGTTGAGCCAGATATAAGCTTGAACTAAGCTGAATTCGGCTTAAGCCAAACATAGTCCGACTTAAAAGGCTCTGCACTTAATTTTCTAAATATTGTTTATTGATTTGAATAAACTTCGCAAATTGGGCAGCCTATAATAACACGAGAAAGTGTTATGCATAGCAAACATTTCCCAAATTTCGTTCGGTCATTTAAAAGCTATAAAACACATTTCCTTCAAAAGTCCTAATTTAATAATAGGGTCCATTGATGCTTTCTCCAACTTGGGTTTGATGGCTTCAAACAATAATTTGTTGCTCTAGAACCACTTACCATCTAATTTTTGCTTAGTAATGTGCAACAAGTCATCTATTGAACTTATAACATAAAATCCTCTTTCTTGAACCCAATTATTCACCAACTTCGAAATTTGTGTTTCGGGTCATTGATCTTGTTGAAATACCTAAGTAAGTGGCATGACATACTCTGCATATGCGAACATAATCGTATGTAATATTGAGGTTGCAAACCTTAAAGAAATTGATATACTTTTTAAAGATTTAACCTATGATATAATTATCAGAAAATTAAATTACAGAATTAATGCATAAAAATGATTGCTCTAAATTGCCAAACTCTTCCTAAATGTGAGGCATATTTAATGTATGTTAGTATCGTTCATTGACCTCCCTTTTTACTATTGGCCAATTTCTTACTGAGTTTGAACATCGTCTGGATTTGAAAGTATCTTCCACGGTTTTTGCAGCGCGACACGCGAAAATTATTATTTTCTTTGGCTGTTAGGGCCGGACGATGTGGCAACGCGGCCGGACCTAGCCAGCGACAGAAACAATTACCGAGCGCGGGGATTAGGCGAAAATCAATCTCAACAGGTGTTTTTCCATGTGCCACATACGCGGCCCGCGACTATCAATTCGCGTTTTCCACTTTTTGCAGGGCTCGCGTCCGACGGCTAATTGAAGTCCGCTGTGCCGCGACCATCGCAGTCGCGCCGCCGATTATTTCTTTTCTCCGATCGAAATGACTTTTTCATCGATCGGACTCGGATCAGACGGACGGACAGACAGACAAAGGTGGGCCGCGACTCGCGAGGTGCCGCACCGGTTCTTGAGGCGCATTCTGCGCCCAGGTGATTAAGAATTTGTTTTTAATAAGCGTAAAAGGTTCTCAGGCCGTCTGTTCGGCGGTCACGGAAAATATCAATTTGTTCCGAGCAATTTTCCCCGCAGACTTGTGATAAAATTTGAATAATCAATTCCCCGCCCAGACGGCTTCTGAATAATTGAAAAACACGAGCGAATCGAAATTGCACAGCTGTGGAATCTTTAAGCTTTTTTGTTTGCGCTAATTGCAAGGGTCGAATTAATTCCAAATTGGATTTTTCATGAATCAGAAAATTGAGGTAGAATCTACATACATTCGTAGTTATTTGAAAAATAAATGGTAAATAAAATATTTAGTATAAATGACGAAATTACGAATCCCTTGATTTGAATAAAAATTTTCTATAGTTTTAGTTATAAAAAGCTTAATTTAGGAGATTATCGTTATCAGCTCAAATGTTTCAAATAAATAAGATGTCTTAAATGTCCACATAAAATTACCACTACTGTCTTAATATTTTCTCACTTCTGCGTCCTCTTGCAAGAAGTTAATATAGTAAATTAAATTTGTTTTCTCTTTACTTCTAAATATCTTTTTAAGTAAATATTAAATTGATGACTACAGGGCAGGGACCTGCTTTAAGAGTCCGAAAATGCATTAACTTATAGTTGATATTTAGTTTTTTCAGATAGAATAAAAGGAGTTCTTTCGAATTTTATGTATAAAAGCATGGTGCTCGGCAAATTCAAACAATAAGGCAAAGTTTTTCCATCTTATACTTTAGGAATTCTAAATTTTTTCTAATTATAAAAAGTATTAATTATGAAGAAAATTCGGCTTAAAAATTTACAAATATATTCTTAAAAATGTGCAAATCGTGACATATTGGATATTCCTTTATTTTTCATTATCATTTTGTATCAGCTCCTTGAATATTATAAAATTATGATTTATGACCAAAACTAGGGATAATTTGAAAAATAAAAAGTAAAAGGTATTATCGGACTGCTATATTTTAAGCTCTTTAATGAAACTTTTTGAACCCTACAAGGAACTCTGAAATAGAAAAAGAACTACAATTTATATTAACTCCTGAAAAGATTTTTTTCGAAATTTCAAATTTTAAACGCGTTTTTCTCAAAATGCAATTTTTCAATCCTGTGATTTGGATAACTCTGGAACTAATTATCTGATTGATTTGAAATTTACTGTACACCTTTAAGTAAGAAATTAAAATTTAAACTCAAAATCAGTCATCTCAAAATACCCTTAGTACTTAATTTCACTAAAATTCGTTGAATTGGCTGCCATATCTTCGATTTTTAAATTTCTAAAGCGGATTCGCAATAGCAATTTTGAAGCCCTACATTTTATGGGAGTAAATAGGAGTCGATATGTTAAATTGAACTATGTTAGTCCTTTCACTCCAAAAATGGTAATCATTGTTTTTTTCACATCGGAGCCGATTTCAGATTTAGGAGAAAACTTTGCACTGAATTGAAATTTCATAACAAACATTTTTTATTTCGCGAATATAAAATCAAATTGCCTGGATTTATACTCACTTTGCCGTGAAACTTAATTCAAAAATTGAAGTTTTGATGCACTTTTCCCAGATTCTAAAATTCTGCTATAAATACATACATAGAGACGATTTTTAAAATTCAATTTTATTGAAAATTTTTTATCTAACCTGAACCAAATATAGGAAAATGAAAAGAACACAGCTAAACTTTCGATTTTATATTTCGGGAAGTCGTTTCAAAATTAAATTAAAAAGCATACCTCCAAAAATGAAACATATACCTACCCTCAGCTTAATTGCAGAAGTTTAGTAAGTGAGTTTGTTATTAAAAATCTGCAAGACAGTCAAAAACATTCCTTCCTTTCTTTGAGAAAAGCTGCTGCGAAAGCAATACTTGTTTCGGCGAAGCAAACCACCGTCGACATTTCTTCGAATTGCGAAGACTTCGCCGCAGGTGTGCCGCATGGACCAAAGTTGCTGCAATGCCGGAAGGCGATTGTTCCTCAAATCGGTGCCAATAACTCCGCAAAGGAAGCGTGTAAACAAAGCGCAATAAAACGATGCATGCGTGACGACACGTTTTTTATCAAGTGCGGGTGCTCCTGTGCGTGAAAAGCGAGGCGGGCCTGCCATGAATGGAGCCTCCTCCCCCGCGTCGTCTCAATCTCGATTCATCTCTGCTTCGATTGCTTCGATCGGTGGATGCATTGTTTTAACTCCGCTCGAATTCTCTTTCCACCTGAGCTGCTTCCAAGCACTTGGCGCGGTGCAGCTCCTCCGCTCGAGCGATTGAACTGAAGATTGCCTGAACTCTGGGGCCCTTGGCGGGGGTGTGACTCGGTTCGATTCGATTCCTTTTATCTGCCCGACTCAATTCAGTTCGATGAAATTTTTCATGAGCTCGTTTTTCTTTTCCAGGTGGAGACTGCAGCACAGTTACATCACACAAAAAGGTGAGTGCCGAATCAAAAACGTTCTTATTCCATTCTTTGATTTCAATTAGAAAGATCTTGAGGCGGTTTCACCTGAAGCGGAAAATTTTAACGGTTGCTCTCCTCGCCGTGGAATTTATGGGAAAATTAATGAATCTTTTGCGAGTTAGCAAGGCCGCGTTTTTATTTTTCTGCGCGGCCCAAGACGCTAGTCGATCGTGCTCTTCGCTTAAGAAGTTCTTTTCGAGATCCGCGAAGCGAGTTAATGAGATATTCGAGATCACGTTGAATGATTTTATTGGCGATTTTTGATTAAGTCCATTGATGTTCTCACCGGGTTTATGAACTCTCTGTTTCTTTTCTTTTATCGGTTTTTTTTAGCATCGAAAGTTTCTGGGAATGGCGCTTCTTATTTTAATTCTTTGTGCTAATAAATTTTAAAATTCGGTAAATCTATGGCATTTCTTTCACTTTTGAAGAAAAACAAAATACGGCTTTTCTCTGTTGGATAACAACGCTGCTTTTTTATTTATTTCCCAATACTAGTTTACAAAAATGACTTTCTTTGGACAATATTTTTGACTTTTTCTAAAAGAATTTTATCCTATTTATATGAAAAAGAAAAAGCTTTATTTAGCTGTGTTGTTATTCATTCGCGCAAAACATTTTTTTATATAAAACGTAGGTCTGGGTGGTTGTAAGAATATCATAAAAACAATAATTCTTTTCTTTTAATTTACAAAAAAACCTTCTCGATTTAGCATAGAACATTTAGAGAATTTAAAGAATCTTACCTTTTGTTGTACCAATAATATCCTAAAATTAAGTATAATTAATAAAAATAAGCTTATATTTGAGATACGTAAATACATAGTATGTTGAATTTTGTTCTGCGTCGAAAATTTAAGGTTAATTTTCACACAAAACTTCATGTTCATTATAAGCCAAAATTGAGGTTTCTAAAATTTTTTAAAATTGCAAAAATACAATCGATTCAAAGATAAATTTAAATACAAAAATCTTTTGATTCTAAAACTTTCAATTTGAAGACGTATGACCTTTATAAATAGTTAAGCATAAGGCAAATATAAGTTTAAAAATAAATAATCTTCGTAATTTTTCTACTTTTATATGTATGCCATATGTTTAGCATAATTAATTTTATTCCATCTTAGATAATTTCTTCACTGGTTGCATGTATGAAAAGAACAAATTAAAGAGACATTATTGCACTATCTGAAATAAATAAAAACAAAACTTTTACGATTCAAAGTGGAGCAATGTCAAAATCAAAAGCGTTTCAATTTATATAGAAAATCGTTTAAATTAGAATTAAAAAGCGATAAAAATTAACCCGAAAATGATTTCAAATTTGAAATAAAAATATTTCCGCTCCAATTTAAATTTGTTAGGAAATAAACACTTTTCGCGCTATAAAACCAAAGTGTTTTCTGCTTCACCTTTAAATCGTAATTTTTTTTCAAGTTTAAAAATAAGAACTTGGGTTTATTTAAGAGAAAGACGTTCTTTATAAATACATAAAAATTTTAACCCATTTTTACTACCAGCATAAAAAGCAAGCAATGAAATGAGGCCACGCTAAGTTTGTCTATTTGGAATTCCAAGATTAACAAAATATTACACCAAATGGACTGACTCCGCAGTGGGACTGCAGAAAATCGTGACCGAAAGAAATCAGCCCTGGTGCAGCAGCGTGCAGCATCCGCGGATCTCTCGCGAGTGGTCATGCACTTCCTTAAGACTTCTATCAAGAAATCGCCTGCAAGACCGCTGCCTGGTCTGGACTCATTTGTAGGAGCTCCTCGCGATCCGAGCCTAGCTTCTTATCCGCGGATCTGACCAAGATTTTTCCCTATTGGTCCACGGAGGCTGCGCGACCACGGCGCGGCGCGCCAACGGATCGCGAGGTGTTCCAGTAGCCGACGCTGCACCGGGAGTCGTGTCGGCGGAGGGCGGACGCGGCGTTCGCGGGGCAGAGGTTAAGCGGTCACATTCCTCTTCTTTTCACTCGCCGGAACGCAACCAATTCCTGAACCGCGGCGAGATTAGGCCAGAGAGACTTATGTTAATTTTCTTAAGACAAATTGGCTTCTAGCGCACACTGTGCACTTTCGCCGTTTTCCAACGTCTTCGACGGCCGCTGGAATCTCAATTTGAAGAAATTACGTAAAAGTGAGAATCCTCCACGCAGCCGCACGACGACGACGGCGGTGACTGGTTTCTTCTAGCCCCAGAAGATCTTTCAATTAGGCCTTCCTCCTTCTGCTGTTTGGCGACATTTCAATCGAAGACCGCGCAGTTCGAGATGCTGCGTAAGATGGCTTTTCTCGCGATAGATTACCTTTTTACCTTTTTGATACCTGTTCCCACTGAATGCCGGTGATTGTTGCTCACCCATTCCCAGGGTATCGTTGAAACTGACGCTTGTCAAGCCGCAGTTTCACGCATTTCCTGGATCAAATGACGCAAATCACGCTGATCCCTTTGGCAAAATGAAAGTGAGAAAATGTGTTTAGGATTTCCAGGTTTCGTTTTCGATAGAGCGGTTGACAAGCGACGCTCAGTTCGAAGTGCATCGCATTTTTGCACTCGAGCGATGGATGCACTTCAATTGCATTCAGCGGCAGTAGAACCCCATCAGTCTGACCCTGGGCGAAGGTGATTTTGATTGAGATTTGATGACGCTGTTGTTTTATCGTGAGACGGACACCCTGCCTCCGGGGCTTGAGTGTTTTAAGCCCCAGTAGACAGCGAATTGCAAATATTCGTCGTTATGCAAATTTATTTCCTAGATGCAACTTGCAGTCTCCTCACATCGTAAACAAAAATTAACAGTCGCATCAGCGTTGCAAATTAGGAAATTAACGAGTTTGGTCGTTTCTATTTTTATTTTCTTCTTTTAATGTCTATTAGCCCAGAGATACATGATAATACTTATAAAATTGCTCAATTAATGTATTTTTTACATAATCAAAATGAGGAAGTATTTTTAATTTTTATGCTTTTACAGACAGTAGAAAGAAGAGTCAATAAAGCAACTTTATTTGTTTTTTATGTGTTATATTAACTAACTATATAGTTTTAGCAAATCAACATTTTTAAATATCCACTTTTGATTTGAACCGACTGTAAATTATTATATCCATAGACTGAAATAAAATATAGTGTAGTCGTGAAATTAGATCGACAAATGTCTCTCAAGGAATATCACAAACATTTAAATTGATATTGTAGCTAGATAAGAAACGCGCATGTCTTCTTCGAGAAAAGAACATTGCTTGTGTTTTATTTCAATTAATGTTTCCTAAATTAACTTTTTTATTTGTTATTAACAATTAGCATATTGATTACATTTTGGCTGGCTGAATATTGCACAACAATCAGCTTATAACCAATTATCAAAAATATTATGAAGAGTTAAGATGTTATGCGTCTTTATAAGACTTTTTATGTTGATCTTCAATATATATTTTTTTTTTTAATAAACAAGCTTTTATATTATTATAATATAACTTATTTAATCCGAAACTACCTTTTTAGTACGTATACTATGTATTTAAAAATATAAAATTATTACATACAGTCCGTTTTTCTTAGCTGTTTGTACAAAAATATATTGAGTGTAAATCTCTACTAAATTCGTAGATGGACAAAGTCCATCTATTAATTTTGAAATTACGGAAGTCTGAATTTTATCGAAATTTACCTTGACTTGTTTAATTTTTTTCATAAATCGACTACAATAAGAAAGAGAGAAAGAGTGAATATTATAAAAAAATCAATCGTATCTCAAATATAACTAAATTAAATAGATTTCACTCGCTTGCAATAGCAAAGTTATGAAAATATTACCATTTTCCGATGATTTGTTTACTAATGTTTTAATTATATTATTTGTGAACCACAGAAGCCGGAAAGCTATAAAATTTATGCAAACTACGTATGTAATAAACGCAAAACGTATGTTAATTCAAGAAACGTGAATGAACATTATAAAATCGGTGTCACAATATCTATTAAGAGGTGGGTTGGGCTGTTTAAGATTTGAAGATCCCAAAGTAATAAATTCCAAATATATTTATGCTGCCCCGATGCCTGAGTGACAGTATCTTAAATGGTGAAAGACACAGAAATCAAAAATGCCGAAAGGCACACTCATCAAAATCTTATTAACATTTGCAACTAGTTCAGCTGAACGCGGGTTGCATAATTGCAAGATTGGCGCGGTCACGTTTTGGAAAATCGAAAGCCCGCCTCACCGTTCACTGAATTGATCCGGCGATCGAAGAATAAGTCGACCAACCTGCCAACTGCGATCAACGTCAAGAAGGCGCGCATTTCTTAGATCGGCAGCCGCAAGAACGGCTTAGAAATCGAAGATCCGGGCCAGATAAACCCAAATGGATCTCGATCGGGCACTGATAGTACCGCGGATGCTTTTCATGGTTTCTAGATTCTAGAAAATCGAATGTTGTGGCGCCAACCGGTGATCTGATCACTTAGCGCTGCCACTTGTGATCAAAGATCGCGGGATCACGGCGAATCAAACCGCCCGTAGCTAATTCCAACACGATCACGCGCCCATAGGCACGTCCATAAATTAATTGAGTGCCCAGATGGCACGTGAAAATATTTCAGAACTTTTCAGACAATCAGAGCTACCTGAAAGAAAAAGCCCATCTTCGCCATTTTTTCGCTCAGTCGCGGGGATACCGTTAAAAAACTGTTTGAAGAAAAGCGTTTAATCAAGACTGGCGCAAATTTATCAAAACATTCCATCTGCATCGCATTAAACTTAATTATGCCCTCCTGCGGCGCACGGGGAATTATTGCCGAGTTCAGCTGTTTTCATGAACTTCGTACCTGACAATGGAAATTTCTAAATCGTGGGAAACCTGCGACGGGGGCTCTAATGAGGCTCACGTCGCCGGGGCGGCCGGGCACGGACCAGACGTGTTAATTAAGCAGAAGATCGGGTGCATTCGGTGCAGCTTTAATAAATCTCTAGAGTCTAGCTGCACCCAATGGACAATTGCGTGGGAATATCACGGAGGCGAGAGAAATCGCGTGATTTTTCGAGCTTCACGTGAAAATCGCCCGAGAGAAGAATTGTGTTTATGAGGCGGTTCGAGTGATTCAGGTGCTTCAGGTGCTTCAATCCCGGCGAATGAGGTTCACTGTTTTTCTGGGGTTTCGTTGCTACGAATTAAGAATTCCTCGCATTTTTTAAGCTATCAAAGAATTCCAGGGAAATTGCTCTAGTCCTCAATTGCTATTCAATCAAAAGGTGTCAGGTACAATTTACACCACGCCATCAAGAAAATCAGTAAGCAGTTTTTTAATAACTTAAGTAGGGTATTGCGTTTACACAAAATCTAAATATTCTAGAATGATAGTAGAGATATTAAAAAGTTAAGATTTCTTGCAAATTCTAATTCCGATTTTCAAGGTCATTATGATAGATGCATTTTTGCCTTGACTCACAACTAAATTTTACAAATTTATTTGAAATTTTGTCTATCAAGTTAATTGTGGTAAATCGATTATTTTTATATTAATCTTTAGAACGTATATGAAAAAGGGGGTAATTTTGATCCTCAAATATTTTTTTAGAATTTTCATACAACTTAACCTTTAACTGGTGAGATACGATCTCTCAAGCCCTGCACGTTTTTCAACTTGTAAGTGACTTTAAGATTCGTACAAGTAAATATTTTCTTGGCCATTCTTAAAATTATTTTCAAAACTTTCAATTTCGTAATTTAAGAAAGCAAATGGTTGAAGAAAAGTAAAAGGCATATTTTCCTTGATTTGACTATAGTAAGTCGTGTTATTTTTAAAAGTAATTTCAGGCTATGTGTTAGAATTTAATATATTTTCAGACTTTTTCGAAATTGCGTTCAGAGTGATATCTTGGTCGACACAAACCTAATCGAAAATGGTTATATTGGAATCAAATATTTCAAAAACAGGGCATAATTTTTAAAAACGGTTTAAGAAACCTCATAATAATTTTAAATTCCCTTTTCAACAATACTCCACTCGATGGGGTATGTAAACATTTTTTTTTTCATCCCCACTTTTCATGTAGGGGAAGGTGGCCTTCAATTTTTTTTTCCAAAATGTTAATATATATTTTTGTAGCGGGTTTAATTATACGTGTACCAAATTTCAGAGCTATAGTCCTAATAGTATTTGAATAAAATGACTGTGACTACATATAAAGTGTTCTTAGTTTTGCTGATTGCTCTAAAGTCTAAAGGACGGAAGCATTGCATCTTCGGTAGTCTTACAGGGAAAGATTGTCGAGAAAGCAGTTTACCATAAAAGTAATTAGCTCTTCATTAAGCGCAAGTGCACCACCTCCCAGTGCTCCCTGTTTCCCTGATCCCGGACTGGTCCCAATTCCGTTTTTGCACGGTCAGTGCCATAAATTAATACGAGATCTTCGCGGGCATATTTCTCAAGATCGCCTTATCGGACGTCATCGCTTCCTTTGCTTGGAGCGAAGACAGTTCACCCAGGAAGTGGCTGCGGCCAGGGAGATCTTTCCCCGCGGCCCCCGTACCCTCGGGCCGCTCATTTACATGAGCAATTTTCATTGAGCCGGCGATCGCGCTCGCGTATCTCGCGCCTCTAAGTCAACCTGTAATTCAAGAACGCTGCGATCAATTTACATCTTGAAAAGAACCTGCGGGTTCTTTGCAGTTTTCCGTTTGCTGCCTAAGTACCGTTGATGGTTCTCACCTTAGTGCCGGTCTGAGGCTAATCGTGAGCTCGGCTTGTTTTCCTCGAGCCGGAGGCTAAGTGAAACATTAGAGCCGACGGTGAGCTGAGTGCAGAAAACGTTTTGTCGCCTCCTCGAGTTTGGATCTTTTGTGCGGACGTTCGCCGTAATCTTGTAAGGCGATCTTTTTATCTGCGGCGAACACGGCCAGCCGGACAACTTGAACTTGACCAGCCTCCTTCCGAGAGGTGCTCCTCTATCGCGACCGTTAGATAAACATAATCCATCACGCGACCAGACTTATGCTTCTTTAACTTTTTGTTTTTCCACCATTTCACGCTCGAGCCATTTTTCAAAAAATTTTCTTTCTTCGGAGCGCAATAAGCAGCGATTTTATAGCAGTATTAAAATGTAGAAAAAGCCTCGGTAGCAACGGCTTTAGACACGGACGGGAATCGAAGACGGGACCTTTGAATTTGCGCTTTGATGCTCTAACCAACTGAGCTACTGTTGACGATTTGCCGATGCCTGAGAATAATTGCAAAGTTGATGTATAATAAGCCATATTTTATTTATAATACTTAGATGACGATGTATTTTAGTAAATTTTTAGTTATCTACTTAAATGTCGAGAATTCTTTCCGTAATCACTTACAAATGGAGTTCGAAGATCGTGGATATCGATAGCAAATACTCATATACATATGTATGTAGTATCGGACGCTACGATATCGATACCCAAAAGGTATCTACCCTTAAATATCGATACTACACGTTTAGAATTTTGATACACTTTGAAAACTTATATCTGCTACAATAAAAAGTCGTAGGATAATGAATCAAACGCTGACAGAAAGCTCATGTAGTACGATTTATTATAAAAGTAATTTTAACCCTTTATCTTTCAACCTTTAAATGCAGCAGCTTAAACACTAAAAAAATAGGTGAAATTTCTCATGATATTCTGTTTGTAAATAGAAAAGTCGCAAAAAATGCCATCTATCCGTGATATACTTAACTTAAATTTGGTATAATAACTTTAATTATATCTTCTTGGAAAAATCTCTTTACACAACATCTAGACTAGTTTTGATTCGTAAAATGATCTTATAACATTGTAAACCACAGAGTCCAAACATTTATTCTTAAAAAAGCTTAAAGTTCAACGTGGTTAAACTCTTAAAAAGTAAAAGTAAATTTTTTAAAAAAAAAAACCGTTACGTGATACTCGAAAGTTTCGGATCGATACTTTTTGGGTATCAATTTCGCACAGTGTCGAAGAACGAAAATGTGCATAATTTCCTCATTTATTTAAATATAAAAAAAGAGCCTACCCACACTGCCAACTTCTCATTTGGTGTCTTTGAAAAACATTTCACAACAATTCTAGGGACCTCAAAACGTAGAGATATGTCAAAATGTTCAATTCGAAAAATTGGACCCATTACAATAACTTCCAAATGAGAAATTAAAAAAAGTAAATCGTGTACAAGAAAAAATTAGTACTTTACTCAAAGTATCGAATCCGAGAATCGAGCACTCAGTATCAGGTATCGAAGCTCGGAGTATCGATACTATTATTCGAACGATTCTTACATACAAAAACTTCTTCAGTTCAATATGACTCTCAAAATGTTTTATCTAAATCAAATCAGTGATTCTGCAGAAAATTGCAAAATCATCAAACTAATAGTTCGTAAATTGCCGGTCTTCGTTAAATTATTCAAAATTTGTCTAATAAATTGAAATAAACGGCCAAAGACCACTTCTTCAAATGTTGCCTGAATGGAGCTAAATTGGATAAGTGATAAAAATTACTTCACTAATGAAAGATACCTTGGTGCACATTTAGCAGACGGTTTAAAAATGCATGAATTTGCATTTGTTTTTCATGCTATCTAAGATCTGTAAGTTATGCAAGCTCTTATCACTCATTATTCGTGATTGAATTTTCAGGCCTACCTGGTGAATATTTAAAAAAGGGCACCAACTTACTCTTTACAACTCCATTAAACTTTTCTGAGCAAAGCAGCCTCTTGCAATATTCATGAGAGTCTCCTCTTTAAGATTAATTTGCAAATTCATGAGAAAATTATCGAACCGCGCTTAGCTTTTATCACCCTTTCAGATTACTTCAAACGCAAGGCATGGGGACGTAATTGCAAAAAATGAAATGCTTTTTGTTGATGGATTTGAAAAAGAATGTTTGATATTCTTTTGAAAAGAACTTCAATTTGCTGCGCAGTGACTTCAAAGTTAAATGCTTGAAAATTCTTTTCATATTCTGTGAATTCCAAAAGTTTATAAAACGTAAGAGGGAGCAATTTTACTTATTTGAGACTAAAATAACTCAAATCCCCAAGAGCTGCACAGAGTATACGAGTTTATACTTTATTGTAGTTTTAAGGCTCTGTTTGCATTACAATGGATTCTTCCAACTCTGCTCAATAGGTATTAGTTTCGACTATGATCTTTTTATAATCAGATCAAAATTAATTCAAACTTAATACCCTCTTTGAAGTAGTTTGTACTTCGAAATGAAAAATTCAAAGAAAAGAACATTTACGAAAGTAGGTCCCTCAGATAATTATAAAATAACAAAAACTTATCTATTTGAGATTAAACTTCGAAAATAACAAAAGATTTGATTAAACTACATATAAGTGCGAATAATTAGCAATGTATTATAATATTTTGATAAGATAATTTTGAGAACTATAAAAAACAAATTACTCATCGCTTACCAGCTACATCTGGATCGAATCATAAGTGTAATTTTATAAAGTAGGCTTAAAAGAAGAAAAATTTGTTTCTTTCCTTTAACAATTGTCGTTTTTTTCAAGCTTATCAGTTCTTAGTAACTATTACATAAATAACTAATATATTTTAAAGAGCATATCTAACTTTTATGAACTCATAAGTAATGAAAATTTCAAGAATTGCTTTGGGAACTTCATAAATATGATCGACTGTAAAACATTATTCTTTATTTAATATTTTATAATCAAAAATGGAAACATTACTTTTCAAAATCGACCTTTAAAAAATGCTTGTCATTTTTGACGTCAAACAAACATTTCATCTAAATCCGTGAGGCAGCATAAAACTCAATTTGTTCATAATTTTATGCATCGCAATTAAAAATAAAAAACCGAAATAGATTCTATGTAGATGTATTTAAAAAAGAGTTGTACCCAATTTCCGACAAACTTTCGAAGATTGTGTGGGAAAAACGTTCATTTCCCAAACTGATCGCTGCAACTCTTTTACGTAACTAGTCCTTGCCTTTGGGTTAAAATCCCAAAAAATATTTGTTTGAATTTATTGTGGACAGCGCAACAGGTAAAATTGAAGAAAAGTCTGACTTCAATAAGAGCAGAAAAAAAATCAGTCAACTTAATTAAATTTTAGTGAACTTAATCATCGCTGTCAGGCGAGGTCCGCCGAAAAAAAGGGTTAGGACGCCAAAGCGGAATGTTAATTTCCTCAGCGCAGAGAGACAGATTCACGCTTTATTGACTTTTCAAATCAAATTCCGTCCTGCAGACCGTGACGAGTCCACGAAATTCTCCAAATGATTGACTCTTGCGGCAACATTTTCGGGTCCGGTGACCGGGCGGTCGACGGCAGTTATGCGGCGCAGCATAGCGCCAAGCAAATTGGTTTTGTAGTCTCATTCTTATGCTAATCACGGGGTCCATTCATCGTGTGTCCAAACCTCTTGGCCGGTTGTTTTCCGCCGCGAAAAAAAGTGAGTGGACAAAAGCGAAAGCACCGAAAAATCCTCACGGAGGTCGATCTTGCGGCTGAGAAAGCCGCGATCGCTCCTAAAAGCCCTCATTTGTCTTAAGATAACTAATGGCATCTTGTTTTTTTTTTCCCAATTCCAGATTCTAATGAAACTAGGCATTGTTGTCTACACGGCGCTCGACTTCAATTTGCATGCGGATGAGGAATGCATGATATCTCCTGAACTGGAGCAGCTCATTTCACACATGACCGTCGAAGGTAAGTTGGAGCTCTCAGATAACAGCCGAAAGAAAACGAAATAAAAACTATAAATATAAGCTATTAAGATAAGCGAGAAAGTATTGCTCTAATTGTGTTAGTCAATTTGGGAACAATTTCACTGCAAAGCAAATAAAATCCGGACTTTGAATAGGTTTCAAGCTCTTAAAAGTATCCAACCGAGCGTGCGTCGTGTGTTTTTTTCATAGTAATTTATTTTATAGTATCAAAACATGTTTCAAGAAAAGTTCTTCATTTGAATATGGGTTTTCAAACATTACTTTTCACACTTGAAATTTAAGTTTATCGTATTATTGAAGCAATTTTTATAACTACTTTTGCGACAAAATTGCGGATATTCGAAATAAAGGTTTACATTTTTTCATGAAGAAATCTAGTTTTTAGTGTGTACCCTTGGTCCAAAAGACTCTGTAGAAAATATTTTCAAAAATATACAAATTATTTTCCGAAAAATTCGTACAGTTGTTTAGATTTAGAAAATGTAGGTCTAACACTAGGTGCACAAGACATCGGAAAACAATCCGCAAAGAATCTATTTATTTTGAAATTAATATAACTTTTTAAGACTACATGCATACGTAGCTTGTTCAAAAATTTTAGAGTTGTTAAAGAATGCATTTTTTTTTCCGAGCTGCATTCCTATACTTAAATATTTTTCTTAAAATGCATTTACTCAAGATGCAGTTAAACTTCTTTTAAAGATTGAGAATTTCTTCAATAAATATTGAGGAATGCGTTTGATTTCCCTTTTGCAATGCATTCTCTGGAATTCAAGACATTCATTGAAATTGAAGCCTCTGTGAATTCTTGCATTTACTTGAATTCGCTTGCATTCATCTTGAATTCAATGCATTCTATATAATTAGTTTTGAAACAAAGTTTAAAAGGGCTCTGATGAAAATTTTATAATTATTATTTTTCCAAGGAAATTATACTTCCAGAAATTGAATTATTTTGAAACAATTTGTGAATAAACTGCAGTAAAAATGGCCTAAACGCGACTAATATTTTAGAAAATGCACAGTCATTTGAAATACATACATACATTAAAGAAATTTCCTACAATTTTACTTTCTTCTTACATAATCCACAAATTAGTTCATATTTTAAATAAATATGCACAAAAATTAACTACCAATCCTAATAAAAAGTAAAATATACATATGAGTAAATATATGTAATTCTTTATTTAGTGTAGTAATTTAAATATGTACTAATTTAATTATTATTGAATAAATAAATTAAAATTTCAATTTTTTAGTCTGTAAAAGTATAAACGAAAGTGTGGGGGAACAAAATCAGACAACTCGAAATTTGTTTCCGAAAATATTTTTACCATCTAAAATAACTGGTTTTGTAAACAGTCCTCGCCAGCAATGAAAGTCCGCAAAATATCTAAGATTAGTCGAGTCACTGCGCCCATCTAGAAGAGATCACGACATGGAGCTCCGGGCCCCGGGCTAATTCTGCCAGTCATACTGTCTTCTCTCGGACAAAACAATAAGACGTTTTTCGCGGGGAAGACAACAACAAGACGTTCCCACACCACACGAAGCCATACCAAGAATTTTCCAATTAAAGCAGGAAAAATTAGAAACGGCGAGATACGATCTCCCCCGGCCCGAGGCGATGGTATCGCGAGGTTGAGAACCTCCGGGTTCCGGTCTCTGTTGAATTCTAACGCCGCATTCAGGTGCCACTCCGTCTTAGGTCAATGGTTCCATTTGTCAGGACTGCCGCTGAATATGCAGCGGGTGACCTGCACTCGAGCTGACGGAAAACTGCATTCAGCCGTCAATTAATTGAATCTCTGCTAGGAGGGACCAGGACGACTTCTAAGTGGGTCACCTGGTTCGAAGCTGGACTGGACGATTCTGGCTTTTGGCGTCATGTCGAGGTTTTTGCCAAAAGTGAAATGTGGTACATAGCCACTTTTGGACATCTCAGCATCACACGGAAATCTGCGTTCGCATCCGGTCGTGACAAGACTTTGGCAGAGTCCATTAGACGGTGATGGAGGCCGAAGCGGCCAGGTTTTTTCGAATTGCACTCAAGATGACATGCGATGCAGTCGAGGGTTTAAAAAGTCGTTAGAAAGCCCGGATGAAGTGAGCATAAGACAAAGAGACTATCTGGAGAGGTGTTAGATAAGACGGTGTCGTCTTTGAGGGCTTTGAATAAATTTTGGCGCACTTTGTCAAACTTTAAATGAACATACCGACCTTGGATATTTTTAATTATACGAAAAATAGCTTTTGAGCATCTCATTGATATACCTCTCGTTTGTAAACATTGTAATATGAAATTTGGGTCAGAAGATATGTAAACATTATCTATGATAATCATTACAAATATGGTTAACAATTTTACCTTGTGGTTGAGACTTTGCTACCTACTTATTTCATTTTCGAAATATCTCTATTCTCAAATATAGGGTATGCTTTGTAGAAATTATTATATGATACCTATATACTCATAATATTTGCTTTATATGTATAAAATTTAAAATTGTTAAACACAACTTACTAAATATTAGAAATAGAAATTCACAATTTCATTTTGCGGCCCAATCGCCGGTCAAAACAATTTCACGCATTAGTTCACAATTCCATTAGACCTGTTAACACGTCTGTGTGAAATTCTCATCAAGAAAATCAGTCGATGCTTTTAAAAATTATGCGCATTTAAAATAGAGGCGATTTCATTCCATTTTTATTATATCTTTGATTAATGGATTCTAATATAAATGTACTTTTATATCTCTTTTATTTGAAAATTGCACCTTTTGTTCAGAACGTTTTTGAAAATAATCGATTCATATACTAAGTTGTCGGATAGTATAAATATTATATAAATGAATCGAAGAGTTTATAAAAGCTTCTTTTCAATTTAAATTCTTTAAAGTAACTAAATTTGTAAGAAATTCATTTCAGTTACCTTTGATTTCAATCAAAACTCGGGCATTTACACTGACCACAATAGTTAAAAATTTTGATTCGTTTTATCAGAATTTTCATCAGCCGAATAAAAATTTTCCGATTGGCAGATACCCAAAATGAAAGGGAAAAAATATAGTTGAAAATAAAGGTACTAAAATGAATTTATGTAAATTTTAGGAACTTTATTAAGGTATTTGAATTCAAAAAGGGCTTTCGTAAACTTCTTTCAATTCGATTTTAACCAATTCAAGAAAAGGGCCCATTTTTTCAATCGATTCAACAAAATCTTTCATTAGTTAGGTATCAAATCTCGGTGGGATTCAAAGAAAAATATCTGAAATCAATACGAAATTTAACGGAAAGAATTTCAGGGAAAAATAGAAAAGGATTCAAAGTTATTTGGAGATCGAATAGAGCAGATATGCACCAAAGGTACGTTCCTAAAACGAATGTAATTCATGAATTATTTAGAATTTTGGATTATATACTCGAAGGTATGCATATCAAACGATTTGGTAATAGAACAACTCCTTAACAATTTTGAGTTGTTAACTTTTCAATAATACATTGCATAAACTTTTTTTGCAAACTCTTGAAAACACGTACATCAAAATTATTGGTGGGTTTCCTAACATTTTGCAATTTTTAAATCTTTAACCAAGAAGTGCAGTGTGGAATTTGTATGCAGTATCGTTACCAGCAACATTGCAAAAATATTTCTTCCTTGCTCTACTTCCTGTCTGGCGCACATAAAATCAATAAAAAGGAACGATGCCGCCATGTTGGTAAGATATTCTCTGGATAAACATAATCCTGATGCGGGGATTGAGCAATCCCAAAATATTGGAAACATTCCCAATGGGGCCGAGTGCCTTTCTAAGGCTGCAATCGATAGTCGTCGTTTAGAATTCCCAATTGACCGTTCGGGGGAAGTTCCACATACGCCCTAAGCCGCCCATTAGCCCCCATTTGCACTAGAGTGCACTAGAAAATTATTTCCGGTCTAATTGCAGAGCATGAGAAATCGCCAGAACCCTCGAAACTCGAAACGTGCAAAACTTAAATATTTAGATATAGCCAAGTCTTAACGCGCGACATGAGAACTTTCGTCGGCGACTATCGCGCCGCAGAAAGTTTATGAGCCGTGTCGCCATCAAAGTCCTCGCCGAGGAAATGGCATTTGCTAAATAGCACTCGCAATTCGCGTAAATAAATAGTGCTCATTTGCATTTGCGATGAATTACATGGTTTAATGCTGCTGTGTGAAGTTTCTTTTATTCGACGGCAATTTTATCGACCGCACTGCTCATTTTTGCCAGAGGAAAAACAAGTGAAAGAAGGTGGTAATGCGCATCTCTGCGGAAATACAAATATCTGCCCATTTGGCGTCACGGCAGTAATGCAATAGTAATTATAAGTAATGCTACCATTACAGGCGGAGTAATAAATTCATTGAGAAATCTGTGCGAACATTTTATTCTCGAAAAGGCACGTTATCAGAGGATGTGGGCCATCAAGTTGGACATTTTTATCTCTGTTCGCGCTCACCTCATTTCGCTTCGTTTACCCGCCCCGCGAAGTCACAGCCCTTAAGTAAACTTTCGGAAAAGTTGTGGGTTTCGAAATGGCCCAGTTTTGAAATCAAAAGTTTGAGCAGGGACTGCGGGGGCGGGCGAGGAAATGTTTGCAAACATCACGCTGGGTGGACTTGATTCTGAAATCACCGCCATTCAGAACCTCTTACGGTGGTGTCTTTTGTAATACCTTCAGATTGAGATGGAGTTTAAGATATGAAGCTTGCCGAACGGCTTATCTCCGGATTGCGTAACGAACGGAGTCCCTTCGAGTTGTAGGTGGTGTAGGTACTTGTTTTACTCCGCTCGGAAATTGAAAAGTTCTTGGGTTGAACACGGTCCGAAGGGAAGTTATGAGGAAACATTTTACGTAGCTCATTCAACCATTTCAGTTGTAGGAGTACAGAGATTGTGGCGAGTAATTTCCCCGGAATGGGCGGACCATAAGCTTAGGATTTATGGCACACTTTTCCTGTCTTCACTTATTCAGTTGAAAGAGTTATGGGACAAAGTTGCTAAATTTTACGCAGACCGATAAGTATAATTCGGGATATTAAAGTTTGGGCACAAAGTAAGAGAGTTATTGTTACAGTCATACCGATGTAATCAAATAGCCTTCTAATGTCTTTTGTAGCTTTTATAGCCAAGTATGCAAAACTTCCCATAAGTATATATTTAAATTTAACCGATTTTCTTTGAAATCCAAAAATTTAAGATATTATTTCATGGATAAGCTTTGCAAGCTTGTAATCTATATTTCACCTACTTCTGGATTAGAGAATTAAAACTTGGCAATATGTTAATAAGGAAACAAACCACATTTAACAAAAATCTTAAATTTAAAAAATCAAAAATAACAAATAAACATAATATATTTATGTATTGTATTTAATAATAATATTTGAATATATTTAAAGTATCTATTTTTCCAAAATATATTTAGTCAAATTTAAATAAATATAGGTTTTGTATTGTGCCTCGAAAATGAATCTTCTTGCAAAATTTATTCGAAAAATTTCCAAAAAAAAACAATGACTATTAATTAAAATAACAATAATAAATTCACATTTCGCCATATGGTGACCAAAACCTTGAGAAGAAAATTTTAGTGATGAACAAAGCTATCATAGAAAACAAATTTAACAGAGATAAATTAACATTAGGAAATTTTCCCCTTTACTTACAAAACAAAACATTCATCAGAAACGTTATAGAAATTAACTTGTTTTAACACGTTGACTGCCGTACGACGTGCCAGTTTAATAATAAACAAAACCTGTCGGAATTTTAAGTATTTCTTGTTTACAAAAGAAATGAAATTTTTTTAAACAATTGTAGACAGACATAGATTTCAGATGCATTCTCTCTTATCGATCCTTTTTTCTCTCTCAACAAATTCTAAACTTCTTCTAAAATCGTGGTAATATCTTCCAAAACTGTCACACGGTATGCCCATTAAAAATAAAATTAGATTTCTAGAGCATATATCAAACTAGTTCCTAAAATTTGCGGTGTGATTACTGTTTGAAATAGCTCATTTCAGTTTCAAATATTAAAATATGTTATTTAAACTATTTAAAAATTTGAAACAACGAACAAATCAGATAATAGTGTACCGAAACAAACTTATGAATTTCGAAAATTAATTCGAATTTTAAATTAAAAAATTATTTCCTTATCAGACATTTTGTACTTTTACTGTTTATAAAAACTCTTAAAAATAATATATCAAAAAAATGGCTTAGTAGACTATAGACACTTTAGTTCTGAATATTTTAAATGAAGGAATGAAAAATTGTTGAAGGCTCTCATCGAAAGCATAGTTTCGAGAAAAAAGTACTTCAAGTTTGAAGATCGTATTCATGAAGAATAAAATGTCGGTAATTTGAATGCCAAAATTAATTAAATTCTTTAATACAATATTGTTCTCTGCATGAACTTAGGTTTCCATGTGACACAAGGTCTAAGGTCTCTCCGTCAATTTAATGGTTCTTTGAAATAAAAGAACAATTCCTATTGTTCCTAAACAATTCGACAAATTCCTTCAATCTGCCTTGATTCGTCAATAAAAGGTGGAAACGCCCAGCGTATTCTAAAAAAGTTACACCATACTTCCTTTTAACGAACGCATTATCACATACCCCTGAAAAAGTAAATTTAATTGAGATGTCGTCTTTTTGCTCGGGCGTTACAAAATTATTTGATTGTTTCCACCCTTTTCGTAATTAACAATTTCGTGGCGATGCGTCCAAACAGCATTGAGAATTTCCTGTGACCCGTGACAATTGCGATCATCGTTTTTCAGACGCAGATGTACCTGAACCACCTCCACCTACTCTGACCTTCAAGGGAATTACGGGGCATTAAATTTCTTGTTTTTTTTCTTTTCCGCCAATTTTTGGTAAAACTTTCCAAAAAAAGGCAGCTCAATTGATCAACGTCGAAGACAATAAGTCGCGAGCTGCACAAAGACCCAAGACAAATTGCAAGAAAGTTACTCACGCATGAAACGATCCATTCGCGGTGTCTTGAGAAAAGTTAATTCAAGCGGAAAAGCACTCAATCGACGCCGGCGCGGAATCGGAATCGGTGGGGTGAGAATTAATTTTGAATTGTCGCTAATAATCAGCAATCAGTTTTTTTGTTTTTTCACCTGTCCCACGTCACCGAGAGGTGCGCACGCATCTAAATCAATAGAAGTGGGCCTAAAATTAATTACGCAGTCGCGCTGCGGCATGGGCGACACCGTCTTAAATCGGGACAAGCCTCGGCTTTTAATGAATTGTCGCAAGACGCCTGGTATCTAATTATCCCACGGCGCAGGTATTGCTGAATTTGCACTCATTTTTCTTATTTTTACTTCCAGATGTCGACGACGAAGGCATCGAGAGGGACTCCGAAGATGCCGAAGACGAAAAACTAATCGATACCAAAGAATTGGACTACATTCTCGAGGTAAGTAATAGCCCCGTACTGAGAGATAGCCTCAAGTGGTACCGTTTAAGATAGTTAGATAGCCGCCGCGCTGCAGACGCGAGAATGTTAATTCGCCAAACATGCAAAAGAGCTTAGCCCGCCGCGCTGACGCGGCTTAATTTATCATCGTCTACGGTGCAGGCTCCGCTGGACCCGGCCTGCACTCCGCTGCACTTCGGCTGCAGCCGCATTCCCAGTGCAGCGAATTTATGGCAGACAAGCTCGATTGCGACAGCACGAACCTTTCGATTAGGGAGGCTGCGATCCAAAAGTAGGTGAGGTGCCTTTCCTACGCGCGCGGGATTGGGAAACTGCGCGAGCGCTGACCCACCTGCGCGGCGCGTTCGATTTGCACCTGAATGGGATGAGGAGTGACTGGCCGATTTGTAAAAGACGCAACGAATGCGATTCACCTCTTCGATTATTACATAAATTCAGGCTTCTGAGAGGAAATCTGATCCGACGGGTCTGGCTAGTTCTAGTGGTCCATATTTTCCGCCAAATTGCACGATGACTGATACCAAAACGCTTCCTCGACCAGCGACCACGTTGGTGATAGAAGCAGAAAGTTTTTGAATTGCGTTCCGATTCAATTTAGTCAGATTCCGGGAGATTTATATGTCCACGACTCGAGGAAATCGTCCAGCTTCGAGCCCCGGGGTTACATAAACCTCTTTCAGGATAAACTGGGTCGATCGAAATCACAACTCGAAATTACTTTCACCTCGAAATCTGTTATCCGAAAAGTGCTCTTTCGTAACATTTGCAAACTGCTTTTAGGAGATACATATATTTCATATTTGTTACAGATAGCGATTTTATAGGCATATTTTTAAAGATATTCATTATCTACTTACTAGACAATATTTGTTTATTCTACAATTTAATGAATAAAATCTAAGTAGTATAGGATTTACACTTTAAAAGTAATTAAATTAACATAAATTATGAATCCTTAAACGAAATTTCTAAATTGGTTTCCGGTTTCAAGACAAATAGAGTTCAAAAGTACAAAATCGGTATATATACACAAGTAAATAAAAAGTACAATCTCTAAAAAATAAAGGCTTATCACAGAAGCTTCTAACATGTCTCAATTGAAAACCTGAATCGCAGTAATTTAATAAAAATATGAGGGTACCAAAATTTCTTATGAGCAACCAACTTATTACCGAAGAATTGAAGGAAAATATTTGTAAATGCAAGTTGAATTTTGCCTAAAACTAATGCTTTCGTTAGTCTTTCTTTATAAAAATTGTAAAGAAAATAATTTTTATTAAGCAAAATAAGGCATGTCACGATATTGCAAAAATAACGAATTTTGAGAAATTCTGAACACGTTGAATATACATATTGGCAAAACCTCGTCTAGAATTCGTAAAACAATACGTAGATTAGAGAATTGAATGGCATCGAATTATTTTTTCGGGAATATGTCCAAAATCCCAAAGAAGTTCTACTTACTCGAAATTCGGTTGTGGTAGACTAATGGCCGGTTTTGCCAAAAAAAATATGCGTTCTTCAACCTCGGATGAATTCCTAGACGTATAGGGAATTATTAAAAGATGTGCTGTTAGGATATGCAGATGAAATAAGTAGTAAAAATTGGCTTTTCCAACAGGACAATGCCTCAATCCATGTTTTCGCCGTCATCCAAGAAAAGAAGATTTTTTCATAAATGTAGAAATACTATTTTCGAATTCGTAACCTATGGAAAAAATCCTATAGAAATTATCTCGGACTTAGCCAATTTTTTTATTAATGTTAATAATAAATGCAAACAGGAAACCCAGATTTATGACGTCATAGTCGTTCGTATATGTACTGTGCCTAAAGTAATTCAGTGGAAATGAAATCGCAATAAGTTAAGAAATAATTAAACTCATCGGAATATTTTGACTTCGACCAACATCACTAAAACATGGTATATTTAATTAGGTGCATCAAAAAAGTATTTACTTTACTTAAAGACAGGATTTTCCAGTAGCCTTGTCTTCGGACTACATATTTGAAAATCTTACAAATTGAAATTTATTATCAATATCTGTCGCTACTGTTTAATTCACACAAACTATCGTCTCAGAACGACTTTCGAAATTTCACCATAAAATACGATTAATGATCGGAATGTTTATAAAACAGATACAAAATGAACCACGAATGAGTATCGCCTCGAACTTGACTGGTTTTTTATTAACTTAATAAATTTTCAAAAAGAGTAGGAAAAGCCATTTGTGAACATTTTATATATGTTCCTTTAAAAATTACTTAAAAGTGGATCAAAGATAGAACCTTGTGGTACACCTTTTTATATGGTATATTTAGAAACAAAAGGTTTCTTTAAAAAACAGAATAATAAGACCTTTTTTAACATTTGTGACATTGATTATAAAATAGAAATATTCTCGCAAGTCACGTAACAGAATTTTGTAATGAACTTAATATTGTCACGCTATCACGATGATATCTCGTTCATAAATCCACCACAAAATTTCTTTTATGATTGCCGAAACCGCGTAAAGCGCAAAAACAGTATCATCGTTGCGATTCGGATATGAGATTATTTAATTCAGCTTGTCTTTCACGTCAATCTCCCACTTTCTGTAATTTCAAAACGCGTCGAAACTTCCGGCCGGCAAAAAGATAAAACTCGACTATTTTTCGGCCCATTCAAGGGTGCAATAAAATGTAATTAAACCGCCATCAATTGTTCGTGGTCCCCAAGATATCCAAGTAAAAGTAACCGCAGCAGAAAATAAAGTGTTGGATAATTCTTACAAAACGTCTCAGATGTAATAATGTTCGGAAATTTCTGGTTTTTTTAAATAAATTTAATCTGTTTATTTTAATTCAGTTTGTAGGGCGGTACTGGAGGAGTTAATTATAATTAAAATTTTGTTTCGATTAGCGCGGAGGCCTTTCTCAAGGAAAATTTTCTCCTGGTCTGGTCGAATGTCTTCCTCATTTCCCTAACTACGATTTGTGTCCATCATCGGTGTTCCGCAGTTATCGCAGTAAGATCAAGACAACACTGCTTGCGGTCGTAATATTAAAATCCAAGCGGAGTCGTAGTTAAAATAAAACCCATACGAGACTTAATCACAGCGAACAGGCCGCGTCGATAAATCTTAATGAAAAACAGGTGAAAAGTCACCTGTGTAGATCCCACGCAGATCCACAAATCAACAAATTCGCGACTTTCCAACATTTCTCCATCTCGTCTTAATGTCTTTCTTAAGTCTCGCAGCCGCGTCCGACGCTGGCGTCATTTTCTCCGGTTGGATCGTGTTACTCATTACACAAATCGTCTTCAAAGCTGCCCAGGTTTTATGCAAGCAATTAACCTGCACGCGGCTGCATCAGTCCGTTGCATCTTTGGAGCATAATCTGAAGACGTCGTGGACACTTTTTTACACCGCAGCCCGCCCGGATGGGGCCCTGTGGTGGAGCCCATCACCACCTGACTATTATTTGTGGGGCTTTCGTTAGTTTTTCTAATTTAATCTAACAGAGCTCCGCGATCAAGGTTAACAGCCGTTGTGACACCTTCGCGAATTATCTCAGGCGAGTCACAACGGCACAGTCGCGTCCCACCGGCTGGCGCGCAACGCCAGCTCTTTTTGTTGTAATCGCATCGGTAATCAGGCGATCGTAATTTTGTTTAAAGATCGTAATCGGCGGCTGTTTTATTATGTTGGCCTAGTTAAGGATGGGAGACGTTCGCTTTTTAAAAACTCAACATGTTTACGTAGTTTCGCGGTTCGTTGCATTACACTCATAATTTGTATAAAAATTTTTTGCAAATTATTAAATAATTAAAAAAAATCGGTCAAGATCGAATCAGGCTCAAACAATCAGAGTTTCATATCAGAACTGCATCAGGAAACAGAATTTAATGAAAATTCTTATTCAAAATTTGTTTAACTTTTTATTCAAAATATTACTTTTATAAACAAAACTGTTTCTAAGGGCTATGTTCTTGACTCCGACCGAATCGAATTGAAGGAAGCTAAAAATTCTTTAATATAATATTTTAAGACAATTAGTTTCTTAATGCTTGTTATGACACTTTCCTCCTTTTCAGCGTATTGTGAGCGAGATGAAGACTTTGTCTCTTCGTACAGTTTCATTTGAAGACATATTAAATGTGCACACATATTTTCAATTTTTCTTTTGTAATTTCACTGAATGTACATTGTACACCCAATAATTAACCACAAATTTTCTATGCTATCAGCAATAATAACTGAAATGTTAAAAATGTCGATGAAGATCCCGAAAAGTTCATACTTTTTCTGGTGCTTTTCGATATTAGCTGATCTTTTTCGCGTAGATTAGCTTCAATTTTAGTATAGTGTCTACCCATTAGCACTCACAATTTCAGTATAGTGTCTACTCATTGGGGTACGGAACCCTAAAATTATGGAAAAAAATAAAATTCGCATTTCTAAAACCATTGTTGATATTAACGTATTACATGCAAAGACATAAATAATATTTTAGAAATAAATAAAAATGCATTATTGAAGAATGTGCTTTTTGTTGCTTAAGCACAAACTACGTGAAATAAATTGGAATAAATTCATATGAATTATATATTTTCTTAACTTCTTCCACTTTAAAAGTCATGCAATCGGAAAAAATTGTATTTATTGGTATTTTCCACCTTCATAAACTGCCTCGGAAATACTTGTTGAAGATTTTATGTTGGTCTGAGCAAAATTGATGAAATTACAAGTGAACTTTTGTTCAAAAAGTCGACAATCCAATACGAATCAATTTTTCGACAAACGTTTCGTTCAATCACTAGAACAAATTATGCTAGGTAAATGACCACAAATAATCATCACAATAAACAAAATGCCCATCACCATTTTTATGTTAAACTGAAATAAAACTTATTATTTAAACTATCGAGTAAAAAAATTGTTTTGCTACTTCAGTTTTACTAGACTTTGTCAAGGTTAGGAGCTTACGTAAGTTATTACCGGAGAATATTTTATGTAGACGATCGATCAAATAGCGTTCCTAAGCAAAGTAAGTTTAATCATTTTTTGAAAATTTGTTTTAAACTTACGTACAAAAAATGTATCATCATCAATACCTTACAACATATAAAATAAATATAAAATAAATTACGCATAAACCTTATATATAATTTATTATAACATCTATAAATATAAAGTCTTTAAAAAATAAGACTTCCAACTGATTATAAATGATTATATACCTACAATTTGAAAAATTCAGCATTTGTTTGGACGTGACGAAAATATCCAAGTAAAATTTTAAATGACTTAAAAGACAATCCTGTTTTAGGCAACATACTCCGAATCTCCAATGTCTTTTCATTTATACTTCGACGTGAAATATCGCGCAATTCGGTTAAATTGTACCAACTCAATTCAAAAATGTTCCATTAATTATTTTGATGAGCAAAGATAAGATCAACAATTTTTAGTTTTCTTTAACTTGATTGTTTAAAACAATAATATAAAACTACATTTCCTTTACTGTTTTAAAAGTGTAATTACAGTCACGAAAGGTGTCAAACATAATTGGCCCATTTGTACAAATTTAAGATTGCCAAAGGTATTTAAATTTATATTCCAATTGGCTTAGATACGCGAGGCGAACAACCCACGCAGTGGAGGTTTGCTCCTCTTAAAGATCCTCACTTTTCTCGGTGGCATGCTGCTAAATTAGAAGAAAGCGTGCTCAACCGTTCAGGAAAATCAAAACGCAAAAATTGTCCGCCCAAGTCACCTTCTGAGGAGCTCTCATTCGGCCGCGCTCCGACTGTCGCATTACAAAATGCGGTTTCAATTGCGGCGAGACATAAAGATGTTATCAGATCTTATTATTGCGTGTAACGAAAGCAAAGCACGCCGGAGCGATGGTGAACCTCCTGTTCCGGTCCCTGCGAATGGTTTCTTTAAGACGGGCGAAACGAGCGTCTCAAGATTCAAGATCCAAGACTCAAGACTCAAGACGTTCGCCGGGCCGGCCGCTGCCGCTCAAATGCTCTATTGTAATGCGACGACAGCGCGGTGGCAGTATTTATCCAACATTTGAATTGCTCGGAAAATTTATTGGCTATTATGCGGGATATGAATTTTATGAGCTCTTAAGCCGGATTTAAGCGGATCTAATGTTGCCTTTATTGTTTTCCTTTAGGCATGCATTCCAAGAGTCAAACCTTCTGTACCTGGAGACCATTACAAAGCAGTATGCAGGGCCCTAGCGACTGAAGCCCTAGAGCTAAGAATATTTTTACAAAAAGTTCTTCAAGGAGGTAAGTTTAATATAAGGATTAAATGTATCAACTCTAGAATTTGTTACAATTATTCTCTGAAAATTTTAAAATGATCCGATCAAAATTGATAAGAGTTAAAACTCAAAATTCGGACTCCTATCAATATAAAATTTTATCGAAATATTCTAGATATTGAAAACTCGTTTCATTCAGAAAATCTATAGTTTTTTCCTTTTTTCCAGTAGAACACCAATTCTAAATAATTTTTGAAAAAGGCCTTCAACAATATTGCGTCATATAAAAACGTAATATTTTTAAATAAGATTTTCAGAGTATAATCTTGAAATATTATTTTATTACAGAAATAAAATTTTAGAAAAAAATAATAATATGTTTTTTGACCTTCTAACCCCTTCTGAAAAATAAAAATATTTCATCATATTTCAAAGAAAATCACTACTTACCATAAGACAATTAGCTATTTTAGGAAAATTACACATTCTTATCTTACTTAATGTGCGTCTAATTCTATTTGCAGAAACTGAATCTCTTCGAATTAAGGCAGATGCTGAGACGTCGAAACAAGAGCTCGAAAAATTAGGATTCAACGACTGGGTAAGTAAACCTCCATCAATTTAGTCATGTCTAGCTTGATAAAAAGATAAAAAGAATTATTTAGCGCAAAGTCCAGATTATCAGATTATTTTTGAACTGCGTTGGTGACAAAGTGCAACAATTCTTTCATTTTGCACGGCATTGAGAAGGCCATTGACTAACGAGGGAAAAATTAATCACTTTTAATAGCACACGCGTTTATGTAGGCAAGACACATCAAAGTTGACCAATCTTTATTCAATTGATGGCGTAAATTTCTGAAGTGTACTTGCGATTGAAGTACTTACTTTTGATAATGATAAGCTATAAATACGCACGGACTGTTTAGTTGATTGTAAGGTAGAAATTAAGAGCTGGTGAAATTACTGAATTTTCTTTGTATCTTTTTAATACTCTTTAACCAAATAACAAAAAAAAAATATATTACCAATTCTCTTAATGAATTGAGAGTTCTGAAACTTATTTTTGAATAAGGGAGAAAGTTAGAAAAGTTATTTTTCTTGTAGTTTAAATTATTCACGAAATCTTTGCCTTTCAAATCTGAAAAGGGGCATATGTCGATGAAACCTGCCTTTTCTCAAGTTGTCCTCAAAATATCGATTGAATGTTGAAATTTCTCCGAAAAATGATTTACTGAAGTTATTAAAAGAGTCTATAGTTCTTATTAGCGTAGAGGTTAAGTGGTCAAAAAGAAAATTTAATATTCAGTAATAGCGTAAAAAAGCGAATTTGCTCACGAGAAATCTGATTTTAAACGTCCTTTTTGGCACTTAAATGTTTTGTGCTTTTAAAAGGACATCTTGAAATTAAATGTTTGAGAAAATCGACTTGTTGTCTTAGGAATACACTGTAAACATTTCAAATATCGGGACACCAGTAAAGCTGAACTTGTTTTAAATCTTACGCTTTTACGCTCCATTAATGAAAATGATTCCTTTTTAAAATTAGAAAAATTGTAAATTTTCGAGGAGTTTAAAAATTTAATAAAAAAATGAATTTTTCGAAAATTTGAACTCTTTTCAAAATCATTGCTCTCTAATAAAAGAATGTTGATAATATAAACATTTTTTTTTATCCTACCAATAAGGATCAAAAATGATCTCGTTGATGACTGCACATTAAAAATGACCTTAGTTGATGTTTCGGTTGTTCCCTTTTATCTTATATAAAAAATTGCAAAAATAAGATTAAAGTTGTTGCAAAAGATTTATTTTTGCTATTAATTTTCTTTATAATACGAGTGATGTCAGAAGTATTGTTAATTTTTCAATTCAAATTTAATTTTCAACTGCCACAGTGGATATAGTATAACAAATCATGTGGTTTGTAACATCATGACTTTATGCGTCCAGAACAAACAGGAGATAAATCAAAAACCATAAGCTTCATGTTGAATACCTCACTGTTTCCCACTTTCTGTCCGTCGATATTTCACCTTTCAGCTTTTCACTTAATCGGCTTTTCGCAAACTTTTACCATTGTTTACATCAGCTGAAATGAGGTCCTGCATAAGGGCTACATCACACGGGCCAAACAAGATAAATCACCTGAAATAGCCATCCCTTGAAGAAAAGCACTGTTCTGCTAAAGGAAGGTCGTTAATCAATCAACTTCGACAAGCCACTCTCGTCCAAAATCCGGGAGACGATTCTAACGAGCAAGCAATTCGCCGACATGATGGAAATGAAATCATTAAAAATTTAAGAACTTTAGAAACATAGCATTAATTTTGCAGATATTAGCACCGCGGGCGTAAATGTACAAGTCGTAAAAAATTTATTTCTCTCGGGATGCTCCTTAAAATTATAATAAATTATGTTGAGCTGTAAGCAGCTGAAGTTAAATCGTTCCACGTCGAAATGGGCATATGGGTCAAAGGTACAATTTAGATGAAGTATGCTTCTTTAATGAGTTTTATAGGCAGAAAGACTGTTATTATTCTATGCATTTTAATTATGCAATTCGTTTTTATGCTGCAAATTACCATAACATAAAACAACAACTCTATAACTTGCAACTGAAAAATTTGAAAATATTCTTTAAGAACAGATGATTCATTTTAAATTTAATTTTTTTATGCTGAAAGCAAGGTTGATCCTTTTTAGAGTATCGTAGAAAATATTTTTCATGCATATTTTCTTTACAAAATTATTTTTCAGTACATACAAACTTTAAATATTGAATGCCATCGGTCATCGCGTGAAATTGTATAAATTTCCATTCATTCAGTGGCTATTTCATTGTATTCTTTCTAACTAAAAAAAAGAGCGTAAAGTCTGGATTAATACTGTCCGACAATTACACGGAGTATTGTTTTCAAATGAATTCGTAGAGCCAGAGATGCTTTTTATCAAAGGTGAAGAGCAAACTTTGAAAAATTGAAAACGAGATTAAAGCATGACCGTCTGTTCTATTATCGTTTTTCAGGAATTATAGTAAATGTTACGGACTAATCAATGAAGCTGACTTGCGTGTTTTATTCACTAGAAAACGTGAAAAAATTTATTTGGATTTTCAAGGTTCACATTATAGGAATACAACTCTATTTTAAAGAAGAAGCGACTAAAAAACTGATAGAATAATGGAAAATGACTTTGAATTCGGTTTACGTTTACATGCATATTACAAATTCTTTGAAAAAATGTTATCTATAAACTTTAAAAAATATACTAAATTTGGTATATTTATTCGTATAATATAAATAAATAAATGGTGGTTGGTTTTCACTGGTAAAGTGATGTGAAATTGAAAATTATACCATTTTAATTAGTAGTGAAATCATCTTATTTTTTAAAATTAGAATTAGTTAATCAGATCAGAAATTTATAAATATGTGTGTATTTAGTTACCCGCAGCAAACCACTTTTATTTCGTGAAAATTTATTATATATTATAAAACCTGAAAACCATATTCGAAAATAGGTCTAACAAGCCATTTATACATATAGGGATTTTATTACGTGAGGGTCACGAAATTCCTTGGTCCAACGCCTGATAAAACCAAGCAATTGATTAGTGTCTTAATTACGATAGAGTTCAGATGTTGGAAAAAATCAATTTCGAGTCGAATATTATTCCCAAATTTATATTTTCACTAGCAAAATTTAAAATTGCACTATCCATAGAATATGGAAACCTACTGTGCTAGTTCACAATGTATAGACATAATTTAAATTTAAGTACAAAGTGTTTATTTTGAACTTTTTCTTTTTCGGGTATAAGAACCACTATTGTATTGTCTCAAGTTTTTGTATAAAACATTCAAACGTAACATTTTTTTAAAGAAACTTTGCATTTGAGCAAACTGGGTTAAAATGGCAAAAATGTTATCTGTATAGAAACTTTTGTTGAAGGAAGTTTTTTTTATAAAGTTCGCTAATTACTCGCTCAACTTTTGGAGTTATACTTTCGACTGAGATAAATGAACCGCAAAAATTGTCATAATTCTCGTTTATTTAAGACTTTTATCGTATTCTTGATAAATATAAAATAATCGCTCTGGTGCTCCCCGCAAAGCAAATATCACGTAACTCGAGATTTTCGCTCGAATAATTTTTATCTTTCTTATCCGTTCGATTGTGGCGAGTTGGGGAGCAAAAATATGGAAATATTGAGTGCAATTATCACACGATGCACAGGTGATGTTATCCAACAGGTAAAGTGAGAAACTTGACCGATTCGACTTCGGCAACCAGAACTAGAAACTTGGGTCCAGAAGAGCCCACTAACCGCAGAAATCATCTCCCTGGGGCATGTCTCGACGTGCTTTGGACCTTTCTGGAAGTTGACTGAATCAAATAGTTCCTTTTTGTGCTCATCTCCGAGTCGATGATGCTGCAGAATGGAGCAAAATGCATCATAAAAAAGTAGCAAAATGTTCCCATTCGCGGCGTCTGCTGGAGGGAAAAATTGCGACAAGTCGCCGTCAAATTGGAAACAATTGCAATTACATCGCACGACTGCAAAAAACGATGATGTCCTGATGCACTGCGATGCATCGATGCATAGAGAATTAGAATGCGATGCTGCGCCGGTGGGCAGCGGGGCGGGTTCGCCGCATTTGCGCTTCGCATTCGAATGCATCCGGCCGTGATTCGCGACCGGAGAAATCTCGCTTTGTTTGCACTCGCGCCCTTTGCCTACCTTTCCGCGGCCGGTTCCGTGGGGCCCCCGAACTTGAATAATGGAGCCCCGAGCATGACAAGTCGCGGAATCCATCATTACTTGGCTATTTGAGCAGTCACTCAGGTAAGGCGCGGAATCACTGTTAAAAGCCTGCAAAATGCAGTCATCCACACACCTGAGTCTTGCTGGTGCAGTTGCAGTTGCAATCTTTTCCCTCAGCCATGATGCGGAATTGCATCTTACGCATTTCTTACGTGAAGTCTTACGGGGGGGAGGGAAACATCTCAAGAATTCCGGGGAAAAGCCAGAAAGGCACGCTGGCTCTCCTTGGCTAGATTTTCTAAGACAAAGTGCAAGTTGAAGGCGAGTGGAAGGAAGGCTTGGCATGTTGCTTGGCACTTCGTCCAGTGAAAGTCATTTCCGCGCCAAACCGATTTTAATTACCTGCTAACGCTAACAAGACTGGTCTAATTATTTCGGGTGATCGACCGTGAGATAAACGCTGCCTTTGGCGCGAGACACCTCAATTGGTGGCTGGTTGTGCTGCTGCCGCAAAAACTCTTAATGATAATTGTTGCTGTACAGGAAATCTTCCTGTTTGTAGTTCGACTTGTTTTTTCACCTGAGCACATATTTTACCTTGTCCAACAGAACCTGTACTACAACGAAACATCTTTCTTTAATCATCTGCTGAGGATATTGCACCTTACTTGGTGAAAAATAAAAGATTCACTTATCTTAGCAATAAAGTTTCCATTAGTACCTATTAAATTTACTTTAGTAAGAAAATATTAAATTTCTTCCAATCGATGTTTATAGACGTAAATTAATTTTAAAAACTGTGCATCGAACGTGCTACTTTTTCAGAGCAAAAAATTAGCAATATTTAAACAAGATGCACGGTGCATTCACTTTAGAGTTGAAATGAAAAACGAAAAACTTCCTGGGAGATATCCCAGCTCTATTTGTCATTCCAACGGAAATCAAATCCTTTTGGAATGTAAGAACTTTTAAAGCAAGCTGAAATATTTAAAAAGTTTAGCAACTATCAAGCTTTCTAACAATGCCAGGGGCCCTATTATGAGAAACGTATGAGAAACGTTCGATTCGAATCGAAAGGAGCTTACAAAAGCCCTTTTTGGAGAAAAATTCCTTAATAATGTTCCTAAAATTTTGATAAAATCATTTCAGTAACCTTTGACTTTAATTAATTTTTCCGTTCAAAGTGTTAAAATTATTTGATTAGTAAATCCAATCGAATTATTTTGACGTTATGTGCGAAGAAATTATAATAATTAAAGTCAAAGGTAACTAAAATGAATTTACAAAAATTGTAGGAACTTTATTAAGGAATTTTTGTCCAAAAAGGCCTTTTGTAAGCTCCTTTCGATTCGAATCGAACGTTTCTCATACGTTTCTCATAATAGGGCCCCAGCTTTCTTTAGAGAATATCCTACTTTCCGAACAAACTTGAATTTCAGCGGAATCATGAATAAATCTTCTATTTTAATAGCATAGTACATAATTTGTCATGTTGAATGCAAGTTCGTCAAAATCATGACATCCCATTTTCTAGTTGTAAGACTATTTTAATTTAATTTTAAGTTTTAACCAAAAATCAATTCTTTCGCGTCAAATTATTATATGGCATATAATTTTAATAAAATTAATAATGAATAAATAAATATAAGTTACCACCCTTTCACAATTCTCCATTAATGTGTCTTATTATTAACTTCCTCCTTGCAAATACTTAAGTCAGAAATCAGGATATGGAGAGCCGTGCAAGTAGGTAGAATTAGTTCGAAAAAAAAGGGTATTAAATTATTTTTAAACTGTTTGCATGATTCGCATCTTCTTTTCAACTTTGTTTCTGAAGCTTCTCTTAAATTTTAATAAATCTATAATTATGCAAAATATAAATTATAGGTATTGAAACATTTGCACAGCGAAAAGAATAAAAGTTTAAAATTATTTTATATTTGGAACACTTTTTATTGTTTCGTTACTTTTAGCATTATATTTCTTATACAGGGTTGTTTGTTTAGGTTAGATCTTTCATCCCACTCATTTTGGCATACCCACCCTGCATACTTAATTTATTTTATTAGTTATTAACTTCAATATAAATTAATTTTTAGTCTTTAAGTATTTCTTACCAGCATAAAGTTAGTAACCCTTTGAGGGGCGAGTTCAGCGTTTATTTAGATAAATTTTCTTTATTACTTAAAAACATAAGAGAAATTTTATTTTACTTTTGCCTAAAAGACAGCAAATAAATAACGAAAATTTTTCAGGCACGTTTTTGGGTGCAAGTCGTTGATGAACTTAGACGAGGTGTTAGACTGAAAAAGAGCAATTTTTCCCGAACACCTGTGGAATATGAACTTACACCATATGAAATTTTGATGGAAGACATTCGAACAAGGTAAGAAAGAAAAAGAAATTAAATAATTTTTTTTTAATATTCCAGGCTGATCCTTTTATCCATTTTTTGAAAAATTCTGAACTCTAATTTAGGGAGAATTAAAATAGCATAAATAAGTTTTGAGGATAATAATTAAATGAAAGAAGTATATGTATATTAACAGAAAAAATTAAACTTAACACTAAGGCCAATTTTTCAACTCACAGCGAAGTTGAATTTTGGTCTTAAAAATAAAGTTATCAATCTATTGAAAAATCGGCCTTAAGACTAACAAGAAGAACACATAATTCTGCAATTACTACTCTGAAAAGTATGAAGCCCATCCAATGAACATTTCAATGTGAATTGCAAATGTAAATTGTAGATATGTAGGTATATGAAAACTGAAATACTACATTTATCGGCAGATGATTCTTGTGTGAATTAAATCATAATTAATTGCCTTTAACACATTATTCGAGCTCAATAAATTCATTGTTCGGAACGTCTCCACAGGGAATTTATGGGTTAATTCCGAACACCAAAGGTTTTGTTTTTCTGCTATAAATTGACTTTAATTTAAAATTTTACCAAAGTTAATTAAGGTTATTTATAGCTGATAAATTTGACCATTATTACAAACCATAGTAACCTTTCTCGTTATCGTTTACATCGAATTAAGTCTCTTTAGTTATTCGTAATTACCTTCCATTCTCTCCTAGCGTCGCTATTGTTTCCAACTTAAACGTTTTTTGGTCATAACTCTGCACACAAAACATCAATCTTAAGATTTTTGTTTTTTTGTGTGACCTCTGATACTAACACAACGACCTCAATATTTATTAGAAAATTAAAATTTTTGCATTTTTGCAGAACTCTGTTCTTAGGCTTTGAAAATGGCCTTTTTTGCAGATTTAAGACACAACGTCGGCAGTCATCAATTTCATGTTTAATTTTTTGCAGAATTAGTAATTTATTTTATTTTATCTCTTCATCCGAATTATCTTTTCTTTAAATCCTACGCATAGTATTAAGTTTGAAAACTTACTTGTATAGTTACTATCTACTAAATATAAATAAATAATTAATGTTGGGAAGTCAAATTAAACCAAAAAATTTCGGACTTTAAATTGTCGAACAGTTATAAATGAATTTTTCTCGAAACCTCGTTTGTAGTACAAACAAGCAAAAATTAAAAAATGTACTATAAGCTATAGTGAAAAAAAAACCGGACAAGTGTGATTCGGACTCGCGCACCAAGGGTTCCGTTCTATGTTTTTATGAAAACCTATTTTAGAATGTATAAATGAAACTCTTTCATATGATACCCCACTTTAAAATTTCGAATCCCATTTCGACCCCTTTTGCAATAAAAATAAAAAATTGTTTAAATTCTGTCATTTGCAATAAAGGTGGGCAAGGATTATTTAAAACTAATCTAAATTTCAAGTCGATAGCATTAGTAGTTGCTAAAATCAGCAGCTGTGACAGACAGACGAATTCGCACGCATAAGGGTTCCTTTTTACTATTTTGCATTTCGCAAGGTTTCTGCAGATTTTCGCTAAAAAATTAAATCCATATATCGAACTACTTAGTCCCACAATTTGTTCAGTATTTTTGCAGTTACAAAAATGATTAATGTAATTACAAACTTTCATCTGATAGTCTGGCTCATTTTAGGATGTATACTGTCGATTGTTTGAGTTATTCAAGAGTGTTAACTTAAAAAATACCCTTCTGTGGCTCTCCGTGGGAATGTGATAACTAAAACAACTTTCTTAAGAAAACAAATTTGGCTTAACTGTAACCTGATCCCAAACGATTCAATGTCTCCTAAGACTCTTCAACCACTGGAGTCCCAAATTCACGAAGAAGCTCAAAGTATCCCACTTATTCCCCGTCGTTATTGGCACTTCGTGGAAAATCCCAAAAAGTTTAACCCGTTAAGTGACTCCTTATAAGTTCATTAGCTACCACTCAAACACTTACCGTCGATTGTTTATGAGGGCCAAAACTTGAGTCATTCCCGGTGAGGGGGACCCACCTCACCTGTGGCACCTGCAGGTACCACTCGTGAAATTCTTCCTGAACTCGATGATCGTCGAGTGCCCGTATATCGCTTTAACGTGTTGTTTTTATGTTTTTTATATTTTATGTTTTTCCAGAAAGTACAACTTGCGGAAAGTCATGGTGAACGGCGACATACCTCCGCGGGTGAAGAAAGATGCCCACGCTCTAATATTGGAGTTCATCAGGTCACGGCCGCCGCTGAAAAAGGTTCGTTAACCCCCATCGAGGTTTCATAACAAAACCCAAACAATCGCCGATTTTTAGCAGTGAGTGACCGACATTTGATTTTGTTTCAGGCATCGGACCGTAAATTGCCCCCTCCGGTGAAGCGCACCCCCTCGCCCAGAGAACAGCTCATGGACTCGATACGAAAGGGGAGGGTTCTGAAACCCATCCAGCCACGGCTTAAAAACAGGCGTAAGTACCATTAACACTCTTTCTGCTTTCTGTCGAACTCGTTAGTAGTTAAAAAAAAAAATTAAAAAATTTATTGCCCGAACACCAAAAGTGAACGTGCCACTCCTGGGCCACGAATATCGAACCTCCCGTGACTGGACAAATTTTGCGTGTCACTCACTGTTTCTGTTGGCAATTACATTCGCGGCCAATTTAAATTCGATGCTCCCGCGGCCAATAGTAACTCCGGCCTGAGGGCAATTTCGTGTGATTGCTGGTTTGATTTACATGAACGTTTCCAAAAATGATTTTTCAATCGATTTACCAATCCGATAAAACTCCGCTCCTCGTTCAATTGCTCTGCTAATTTATTCGCGGCGAAGGATTTTTGATAATTTACTAGCGATTGTACCTGCTTCCGCGGGGGAGGAAGTGGAGTCAGGCGAGGTTTCTAATTTACTAGAATGTTATGACCGCACAAATTGGCGTAGAGGTAATTTAATACGTGCAGATTATCATAATACTAACTATTCTGCAGCATAAAGCATACCCACGTTTATTGCTTTCAAAATATGCTGCTTGTGCTGCTTGGCTTGTTTTAACGACTGTTAGACAAGTTTATTAAATTTATAGGTAAACTGTATCCTGTACTCGATCTAAACTATAAAAATTTTCCCAATAATTGCGTAAACATTTCTAAGAATTTTTATGTGAAAATAAAATAAATTGCTAACACGTAAAAGAAATTACGCATATTAAGACTTAAGTCAAAGAAATATCGACAATTTCGCAGAGATTCTTAAAATCCAGCAATTACGAAACTTTATTACATAGAGCCTGAGCTAAAATTGGTGTGACTTAAAAATTTTTTGAGCAAATTTAAGAGAAAGCTACGAGGATTTAAAACAAGCCCCCAATTAAAAATATGTTGTGATACTTTTTTGGAACATGAGGGAATAAGGATTGCAAAAGATGAACTCAATTGAATGCTTTCAATCTTTAAGGTTGTTTTATTGATGTTCTAATAAACATTTAGGAGTTTTTTAAAAATAATTTCAATCAAACATCTCGCTGTCTGCGAGAATATTTGGAAAACGTAGTTTTTATAAAAACATAATAATGTTATAATAATAACACTGGTCAATACTAAATTTGGTGCCAAATAAATAGCACATCATTTCTATAGGATTTTTTCCGTAGATTACTAATTCGTAAATGGAAATGCTCAATCAGCTCCCATTTTCGAGAAAAATAGGATTAAAAACTACAAAATGCGATATTTTAACAATTTACGAAAAATCATTACAAAGTAACGGATTGATCCAAAAACTTATAAAATGTTGCTCAAATGACAGCCGAAATATTAAGATATTATATAAAAATACAAAAAGCTTTGAAACATTTCGAAATAATCAGTGAATTTTACTTTATTCCATAAACTGATTATTTCATACAATGGATGCAAATAAAGAACACGGCAAGTGAAAAACTTGTTCGTTAAGATGTGTAAAAAAGGCTATAGAGATAAATTGTATTTGATGCTCCTAGATTAAGACGCAGGCTTTAATTTAAGCCATGTTAAAACCTTCTATGATGAACTTTGATTTTTCAAAAAATTTTTAAAAATTACCAAAATAAGGTCTTTTGTATGTTTTGACTCTATTTTTCTCGAAAATGGGACCTGATTGAGCATTTTCATTTACGAATTCGTAACCTATGGAAAAATTCCTGTAAAAATAATATCCCATTTATTTGGCACCAAAAAAAAAATTAAATTTGTTGATCAGTGTACCTAATAATCTACTTAATAAAATTCTTAAAACTAACAATAAGTGACAGACAACGCAGAACCTATATGGAAAAATATAAAATTAAGTTTTTTATTATAAGAACCTTCATCGTAATAAAATTATCTGGATTAAGTTTGTCTTTTTAGCTATTTGGATTTTTATTTGAAAAAATAAAACCATCTATAGAACGTTGGAATGTTTAATTCTTGACATGATTGCTCTGTTTATTTTATCAAAAAAGGGAATTGCATTTTATATGACTATACTAAATAATTATTAATAATAAATTTTATTGCATTATAGGTTAATTCCTATGGTTTTTGCATTGTAGCCTAAAAGATTCCTATATTTAACGTAAAACTCAATAAACTGATGCAAATTTGACTATAGTACAATAATTCAAAAGCGGAGTAACTGCATCTTAACATTCCGTGTTAAAAAGACCTTTAAAGGAAAGGTACTATCAAAAATAATAGTGCTTAAGATTAAGGTTAAAATACAGTTACCTACTTCTCAGTGAGGAGCGATCTTTCTGACCAAACTGCACCAATCCAAAACAACCTCACTAAATCAGTTCGCCGGAGTGCAGTCCGTGATTATGAGACTCGTGCCAAGGTAATTCCTGTTGTTGCAAAACGCAAGATTGGATCTGGCCCATTTTCCATTAAAACTCTGAAATGCGTCAGAAAACGTCCTCACCGCGGAACGTTATCTTCTTTCTGACAAGCACTAGTTACCTCCAGAAAATTATAGCATTAGAATGTAAACTGGCTCGGACTGGCGATCATAGCGCACACTTTGCGTGATAATGATTGCCATTATTATGAGCAGCACTGGGAATTTTCATAAAGTGAAAACCCCCCGAGAGCACGGAGCCGCCCTGCATAATTTCACGGAGGCTATCATAACTATGCACCGCCGCGCCAAGTGGGAGGTATTCCCTAGATTTTCAGATTCAATTCCAAATGCAAATATGCGCCGACGAGTGCTGTCCGACGAATGCGCGACTTTACCGCGAATAAATCGCCAGATCAGCACGATTTCTTCGCGGTTTGGCTTCCACCAAATGAGTTCGCGAGACCGCCATGCAAATGCCCGCGGGGGCAGTTGGAGATGAAAAACGAGCATCCAAAGATTTAGGCCCAGTAACAATGGAAATTGATGAACTGGGAAAACTGCACCGGGCCCGTCCGATGCATCGGCATCGCTCCCGGAGGCATAGGTGGATGCAGGAGGCGCAACCAAACAAACACAACCTGTTCCCGTGACCCAGTAAATTCTTGGATGGCTCCTCGGGCCTCGGGCACAGACCCGCTGGATCCGAGTGCGGTCCGGTCCAGGGACGTGCGAAGGTACGCAGCCTCCGGGCCCCAGCGCTGAAGATGGTGCTGCACACTCGGAACTCGGACCCCGACCGCGGGTTTTCTTGTTTTGGTGCTGGTTCGCGGTGATCGATGACCCGCGGCAATTGAAATGTCTTTGCGCACCGCACCGACGCGACATGGGAAAATCTAGCCAAGAATTTACGGCTCTTGTCACCTTCCGCGGAACCAGATTTTGTCGTGATGCAGTCCCGCAGCCTCGCGGACAATTGCGCACGAAGCCGCACATTTCAAGCGAGTAATAGTTTAGGGCACTTAGACGCCTTATTTGCGAATACATTCATAACGACAGCCAACACAATTACAAGTAATTGAGGAAAGTATATTTACATTACTACTAATTACTAAGCATTACTTGGCTTTGTTCAGCATTACACACCACAATGAATGTCGAGTCAAGTAATCCCGAGTAATGATTGCATGGAGGAAGTAGTTAATAATTGTATAGTTGAACTGTAATTAAAAATCCAAATTTTATAATAATAATTGCGTGGTAATAATAATAATAAATATCTATCACAGCCCCTTTTTCCTCTCCCAGAAACTGTTTGGATTAAAGTCCTCTTCATAAAACTCGAAAAACAAAGTTTCAAACGAACTTTTATTATGTAAAAATTTTTCATTAAGTGATACATATATTTTCTATGATGAAAAAAATTAAATAAATTTTCCGAGCAAATGTAGTTTTGAGAAAATTGTAAAAGTAAAAAGCTAAGCATCACTTTTTCGTATTTTAAACGAAGATTTTGGCTGACTTTAAACTGCTAGAACTTAGCCAATTATTGGATTTTTGAATCAACGATAAATTATTTTTATAACTTTACACTATATGTATAATAAACTAAAATGAGAGGTGGCCTAGCCACTAAGATACAAGTAATTAGGTAAAATTAGTTAAACAGGGCTTAAAATACTTATTTTATGTATAATAATTTCTAAGAATTCAAAAATTAATAACCTGCATTCATGCGGTAATACTTTAATTAGGAAAAGGAATTTAAAAATAATGGATTATTTTTTTCATGAAAACTATAAAATTCTATTCCATTGAAAGTACGGCTTTAGTCCAGAGGATCTATCGTTGGATGTGATTCGATTGAAATCGCATCATAAACTTATCGCATATTTATAGCTAAAAATGAAACAAATACAGACATAAGAATGAAATATTAAATTCAAATTTAATCAATTTAATAATTGTTGGTTGTTTTAGTAAAATTCATTTTAGAAAGACCAATCAGCAGTATTTAGATATATTATAATGCATTACATAGTTTTTAACAAAATACAGGAACAACAAAAGATATTTTTAAATTTTGCAATTATAGTGTAATATTTCTTGAATATTCATTAAACGTGAAATATGAATGTCCAGCCGCCTGTCTGTTTAATATCTTAATTTAATTTAGTTTTAATAAGAGAATTACTAAGAACCTAAAATTTTGCAAGTCCGTTCTATTATACATTCAAAAATTAAGTGAATTTGAAGAAAATTTTACGTATTTAGTACAAACGACATTTTAGTCATTTTTATACGAAAATATATTTCGTTCATCAACTCCTGTAAATTTCGCCATTAAAAAATAATTTCAACAATTATTGTTTAATACAATTTATGACGGAAATTCCGCATTTGACTTTAGTGACTTGACATGTTATTATCGACTCAATAAAGTTCTAAAATAACCTTCCCTGTAACTTTGAATTTTTCCGTACAGAATCTTAACTGCACGGGACGATAATAAAATGATGCGCTCCAGTCACCCGCTAACTTGTTTAGCACCAGATCCTGGGGGCTATTCTGACGGTGCTCCCAATAATTCGATTTGTTTAAGGGAAACGCATCGCATCCTGGCAAAAGAGGAGCACTCAGCGTCTTTCAATTCCAAGACGATGCGACTGAGGCTTCGGGGGCGTAATTGAGTTGGAAAAGACGCCGAACTGCGGAGGCAGTCGGATCAAAACAGAGCGCCCTGGAACACTTCTCCCATTTTTTTCTTTGTAGGGCAACATTAAATTGCGGATATCGATTTCATGTCGACATGCCTCAACATTTCCCGCATTCAATCAAAAATTTCATTTTCCGCGATCCAAACGAGGCCATCACGTCGAGCTCGCGAGCCAATCTGGAGCCCCACAAGACTGACGAGCGCAAGGTCTGCATTTCTCCGGTCAAGTGCAGGAATAATCAAAAGTTCGTCCATCATGCGGCCGCTGTCGATTTTCAGCCTGACTTGCGGGCCGGTTTTGGGGTCATCCGGCGAGCCGCGGTCTCTTCTCGCCGGCCAATTGTCGGCCTATCTGCGATCCGCGATCCCGCGAGTAATTAAAGTGTCGTTTTCGCGGCTCCTCAGACCCCAGAAGCACCACTCGCGGATTAATTGAAATTGAATTTCAATGGCCACTTGCGATCGACGTAACGTGCATTGTGCTCGTCGGGGCCGGGGTCTGGTCAGAACATTTTCATCTGGGAGGCGTTCTCCAGATAACCCAATTCCGATTAACGCGTGGGTGCGGGGGAGGATGGGGCCTTTGAGACTCCCCGAGCTTGAATTGCCTGCTTAAGAGCTCATAAACAGTTATTCTGTCAGATTAAATTAGATTCTTTCACGATGGATTATTAGATTATCAGGCAATTATCGTTCGCGGTTGATTTTCTTAAAGAAGCGTCTCAGCAGGGGGAACTCTTGCGATGGGCAAACTCTGGACGAAGCTAAGATGTGTGAATAATTGAGTCCAATCTCAGGTTGAAGGATTTAACTATGTGTTTTTTGACTAGTAGAAATACATAGTTCAAGAATCCATAAAATGTATTTTACATGTACTCGTATGCTCTATTATTATTAATTTAAACATAAGGGGTATTCACTCTTTGATGTATTTTTATTCAAATAGCAAATCTGTAGTATTTACTTACAGTGGAGAGTGAGCACACTATAGCAAAATATTACTAAACCCTTGTAAAATGTCGATTAGTTGGTTAAATGACAAAGCAGTCAGTTGATTATTTCATAGATTTTGATTTTGAACGATAAATACTTATGAGTAAATTGAAATTAAAAATCGCAGTAGCCGAAGGCAGAAAATTTTACAAAGGTGTAATATTCAAAAGCTAGAGAAATGCCCTATTGTTAACTTTTACATCTAATACAATGGGGGTATTCAATCTTCGTTGTATTTGGTCTTGTATAATCGAATTTAATATATTGTATAGTATATGTGGGAATTACTTGAAAAATCAATGAGTTTAATAAGGAGCAGAACTCAAACCTCAGCTCAACCTCAAACTTTGACCCCTTATATCTTTGAAACTATTCCAATACTTATTTTAAATTTAATTAATTAATGTTTTATCATAAGACATCATTTAGACCACAAATTAATTAAAATTTGCTTTTAATCATAAATCACCTAAAGTTTTAAAATTTTCTAATATGTAGCATAATCTACTTTTAAGTTAGTTCAAAATTTTAAGTTTTCTAATGAAGAAAATTCACTTCAATATAAACATTTTTATTGTTCTATGGATACACGGAGAAAACGCAGCTATGTACTTAGAGATAAAGAAATAGCATTCGTATCAAGAAATCCACGTCGACATTGATTGACTCAGCGACGAGTTATGAAATAAAAACATAAAATAGAATAACTATAAAAGAACTACTAATTTTCGAAAATACAATTAATAAATATTATACAAATAATAATAGATATTAAAAATAATTAATCTTAAAAAGATACTATAATACAATTTACTTGGAAAGTATCGAGATCTCGAATTTTAGAATTCAAAGTATTAATAAAACGTTTAGTTAAACAATTTTCTCCTAAAATTATGCTTATAAACAAAATTACCATTTTGTCGAAACAGCAATCTCTCTTTCGACCAATCTGAAAAACTGATCGCTAAAGTTTGGTTCCAAGCTTAGCAAAGACGCAAAGCAGGTAACTTTTTAACGAAACACTTAAGCTTCTTAAGAAACACCAAAGCCATCCACAATGCCTCGACTCAAGCGATCGTTAAACGAGACCAGCGTCTTCGACTTAAAGTTTTTATGTTAGATCTTCATGTGGCCGTTGTCCACTTCGTCCACATTCCTCAGTCTTTCAATCGCTGGTCTCTTGTTACCACAACATAATTTTTGTTTACCTGAAATGGTTGTCAGTCCGACGAGCCGCCAAGACGCGGATCTGTCTAAGAAGGCTTGAAGCACCTGTGGCTTAACAGTTACCGTCAGTAGTGGCCGACTTGAGCCCGAAGAAAGAAATCTTGTAAAAGTCGAACAATTGTTACTTCGGTCGCAGCCGCGCGCCGGCGCAAGTGGTTTACCCGCGTTTCAGTGACGAAGGTTTGTTATTTAATTAGAAAAGGACTGACTGTCTTCGGGCGGGTTTCTATTGTAATTATTACACCTGAGATCACTGTGCTCTTAACTTACAAGTGAAAGCAGTGATTCAACTTCAGGGATGCCGCCGACAGGTAAGATTGATTATTCTGGTTTCTGTGGGATATGTTTAACTTGTCTCCATTCCGATTTTAATTTTGAGGATTTCCATTGAAAGTTGGCATTTTTTTGAATGAATCTTAAAGTTAAAAGGAATAAAATAAAGTTGAATAATATTAAACATAAAAGAGGTCTAAGACGAAGAAGGTCAAATTCTCAGGTAAAATAGTCATTTTTTATTTTTATTTCACCATTTTCGACAAAGAGTGCTCCAATTTTTGATTTTTTAAAGTAAGCAAGCAGACACGTTGCAAAATCACAATTCATTAATTTTTTTCATCGCAACCTTTTGCACCTAGTTCGTCTTTACCTGAGTTTTACACGTAGAGGATATGCAAATCAAATTAATGTATATTGGATAACTGGGAAATTGCAAGATATTTATAGCCTTGAAGAAAAGCTTTGTTCATTGTGTGTGTCCATTTATAGGTATATTCATAACTATACTTAAATTAATTCATAAATTGTCATAATTTTCGCAATGTTTTGAATAAACTTTATATAACTTGTTAATTTTAGGTGTAAATTGAGGAAGCTTTCCAATAAAAAAAAGAGTTGGTTAATTTTATGACAATGTTACCTCGCAGTATTGTGTGAATAAAAAGTAATAAACATTTTTATTTGTCCGTCATATCGTAAAATATTAGTCTTAATTTGTCACCATTAGAATTTCTGAAGGTTAGAAAAACTCTAAAAATTCGGGGACTAAGAAAACAAATTGTTTTATAATCACAACATATAATCACGAAGTTATTCACATCATTGTAGCAAACTTATTTTCAAACTTTATCACAAATTTTGTATTTGATTTTTTACATAAAAACAGATTTGAATTAAATTAAGGCAACTTAAATAATGTTCTCAATATTCCTAGTCAAACTGTTTGACCATGAAATATTCAATTAATTTTCATACATAGTCGCTCACACATGAGTAAGTTTTAGTCCAAATATCCAAAGTTTGCTCGTTTACTTATTTTCGTTCATTTTACAGAACTTGGGCAACCGGGGAATTAAATGAACCACCTTCGCAACCACAGGCCACGTGCCTCGCTAAATTTGGTTACGTTAATAATCCCTTTGTAACTACTCCCAAAAACAAACGAAGTAGTCTGAAAGTTTTACAAAAGCCCAAGAAAGGGATATTCTTCATCATTACGGCTACCATAGACGAAACTTTTGTGCTCCCTGGTGGAGCTCTGGTCTGCATTGAAATTTATCCCCTTCCAAGGACTTCTTTCTACTCCTCTGGGTCAGGAATTTTTAGGTCACGTTCTGGGTAAAGCCGAAGGAATGACGCAAAAAAGAAGTGGAAAGAAAATCTCCCAACTGGATAAATGAATATAATTCACTAACAAAGTGAATTTTATATCTGGTCCTGGCACGCGAGGGCGGGATAATAAGGGTCAGTTTGAGGGAAATAAACATAATATTTTGAAGTTATCTCAAGGAGATTCGAGAACCAAATGTCCTCAGGAATATTTGCCTTTCAATATCAATTTCCTTCTTAAACTTATTCGTGTACTTCAAGTTTGAAAAAGGTCTCTTAAAAAGACGATAAAACCGGAAATCGGATAATATTCGATTATTTCATGGAATCGTTATAAAAGCTTTTTCCAGTTTTATTTACAACATGAAAAATTAAAAGGCATATGTCGTTTCATTTAAAAAATAATTGCTTAAACATTTGTAAATAGAAAGGAATAAAACAAGTATGGAAAATATTTGTTACTTTCCTTCCTGATTTATATAATAAAAATTTGTATTATGGAAGCAATTAAACTGGGAAATGCAAACCTATATCTGAGCAATCGTTATTTTTAGCCTTCAATTAAATATTTTCTCACAGCAAGAGACCAGAATTGCATAACCAACCGAGAAACCAACCACAAATGCATCCGATCGTCTTATGTTTTTGCGATCATACCCACTGTGAAGTTAAAACATACCCTCGTGGTATTCATCTTGGTTAACCTCGAAAGGTTTCGACCGAGGTCTATGCGATGATATCAGCAAATCTCATAAATTTGCGGCGATCATAATAAGAAGCAATTGATGAAATTTTTTTCTCGAAACCGCACTATGCGTTCCGCCCTCATGTTCTTCTCTTAAAGACATATTGCCTTGAGACATTTGGCGCTTTGTTTCTTTTAATTTTGATTCAAAGCTGTCGTAACATACAACTGCAAAATTTCACTGGTAGAACGCAGGGAACCCACTTTCACCCAATGGCTGTGTCCATCTGTGTCCAATTTTGTTGCTATTCTTTTTGCTAAATTGCACGGATCATTATTTTCTGGCTTCGGTGATTTTTCTTTTCTACTTGCCGTGCGTGGTGTCAAACTCCAGTGGAGTCTTATAACAGTGATCACGACAGAGGCTGGAAAAAAAACCGTCCAAGTGATATTTCACCTGTTTTTCTGGACAAAAAAATGCTTTTCCGCTCAAACGGCTTAATTAAAATCAAATTATAACGAAATCGGTCATGATGCGATCATTTTATAAGTTCCTCAGATGGGGCATATAATTTTAGCAATTTTAGCCGAATATTTGAAAGTGTTCAATACAATAATATATACCTACATATATGGAAGAAATTGTTTAAAATATTATGAAATGTAACGCAGAAATATGAAATATTAAAAAAGAAATTTCGCCTCTCTGAACTCGAAATGAACGTTCTTACAAGACTTCAAACTCAATTTATTAAAATTTTGCTAAATATTTTTATAAAAAGGCAACCAAATCTTGTTCTAAATTTTAAAAACTATCATGGTTTACAAATTTTAAAATCCCAAAAAAATCTTTTTGTAGTAAAAGACTTCTTTTAGGGTTCCGTACCAGAAAGGAACCCTATTGTTGTACTAACGATGTCTGTCCGTCTGTCTGTCTGTCGTCACAGGCCTCTAGATTCTAAACAAAATGAGATAGGAACATGAAATTCATACATAATATGTATTACCGCAGCCCACAGACACACAGAGTCAGAAAAGGCTAAAAGAATTTTTTTAGGGAGGGCATCGGGGCATACATGCAAACGGAGGGCAACAAATATTCCTATTCTTGTGGGGTATCGTTGAAAATGGACTTTTGAGTAGATTATGAATATGTTTTTATTTTTAATATATGACTTAACATAAATTTTTGACGCCCTATCAAAATTGCTGTGTTGAGGCACATTCTGTTACCAGATTTACAACGAAAATGGCTGTATGTAATCAGCTGAAAGTTATGTACATTATTACTCATACTCTGTACTTAAACAGTAAATACGAGTGTGAGCGTTATACTAAAAATAGTTTATTATATATAATAGAAAAAAGTTGCAACTAATTTACGAACGCATCTAAAATTTCCCATTAAAATAAAAAATTTAAAATTTTAATTATCGATCACTAAGTTTAGATAATTTCTAATCATGATTAAAACTTCTTACTATATGCTTTTTAGGGTTTTCCATATTACGGAACCTTCAGTGCGCGAGTCCGACTCGCACTTGACAATTTTCTTTAAATATTTCGTTTCCAATTACAATTTATATTCACTTGTGTGACTTTAAAATTTCAAATATCAGTCCACATTTTCTTACAAAAACCAATTGGATTTCAGATCAATTAAAAAAAAAAAAAAAATCGTAAATGTAATTGCAGCTTAGAGAAAGCCCTTAAGATGAAATTTATTGATTAAGCTCGAAATGTTTTTTTCCGCGAAACCTTGCAGATACGTGTGCTCGTTCATTGAGGTAGGCAAAATCGATTCTTTACGTTCTCAATTACATTGATTGTTCAGGCTTCGACTGTAAGCACATGCAATAGTTTTTCCATTAATTTTTACCGCTGTAAAATACTTTTAACTTTAGAGACTTACTCAGTTTCTGTTTCTAAGTCTTTAAGACATAAGGAAAATGGGAAGGAAACATTACTTTTATCATAGATTGCAGAAGTACAATAGTAAGAGGGGATATTTCAACATTTTGAGAGTGTCGATTCAGCACAGAAAGCACAAACCTTCTCGAAAAAGATTCATCTGAAGTAGGTACAGAGGCAACCTTGGCTGCGACAACAACCCCCTTTTAGAACGACGAAGTGATTTAACGGACAGGCGCATTCGTTAATTCAATTCCTCCCTCGCAATCAGCCAAGTGAATAAATCACAAAGGTAAATTAAACGAGGAGCGAGGTATGCAAAAATTGCAAAGTGCCCACTGCGCTGTAGTGAGAGAGTGCACCACCATCGCTTCTCTATGAAAACTGCATTTCGTCCCTGCAATAAACAGACAAACATAGAAAACTCTGTTTAAAGGGTTGTCCTCCTCCCCGACCCCCTAAGCTAGGAGCTCTATCTTTATCGGGGGTATCATATCAGTCTGACCTGAAAATTACGACGTCTAGAGTCAACGATTGCCACACTATGCCTCCAGGTGCACAAAGGGAAACCCTTCGAAACCCGCTTTTGCAGGTTGCACAGGAAGCGTCCGGAAGGGTCGTTTCTCACCCCGTTTATGTTGCAGAGTGCACTGAGACTGGAACTGGGGTAAACAGCAGTAAAACATTGGAAAATACTTCCGCAAAATCCGTAGAGGCAGCAGCAAAGGCATGTCTTTTTGCGCTCCTCCGACGGAGCATAGTGTTCCATTTCGAAATGCAAAGCAGCAGAAGCAGTTCCTCTTTCACCCCACAGTGTGCCTGGTGCCTTTGGCTAGATACCTGCTCCAAGGCAGGTTGCGGCGGCCTGGTAAAAGGTTATCTACCCGCTTGCAAACCTTACCATCGGGTGCCATATCGCAGTTCTAGAGGTCTAGTGCCTGGCTGACGGTTTTTCCTAGGGTTACCATAATAACAAGTTTTCAAATGAAAAATTAATCATTTTGTATAAAATTCAGTCATTCATATTGAAAGCATAGTTATTTTTGTTCACAAATCTACTATTTTTTCGATTAAAATTTATCTATTAACTTATAACGCAACTTTAAAAATGGTTTAGCGTTTTCAAAGAAAAAATGACTCATCAGTAAAAAGCTTCCGCTTCACTGTGTCAAAGAAAAAAATGTCCGAATTTTTATCGTGAGTTTAATTAGAATTCTATACTTTTCTAATTATATTTGACTCTGAGGGAAAGATAATTGGATATTCGTTGACAGCTTCCATTTGATGATTAAAAATAAAGGTTTTTGTGAACTTTTTTGTTTAACGAACTAAAATGGAGCAAAATTTGCATTGACTTAGCATATCTTTGAAATTAAGTTCTGACTAAGATAAACAACTTCAAAGCTAGCTCAAGATTTCAAGGGCTGGCATTTACGTTGAGTGTCTATTAAATTAATTTTCAAAATCGCCTCTATTCCAAACAGACCTAGAGTACTATCGGTGGTTTCCACATAATGCACGAACAAACAAATAAACAGATTAACAAACACAAATTCTAAAAGTCTTTTTTTGACATTTTAACGAAATAAATAAGATCTTTATTCGATATTCAAGTTATATAGATATAAACAACCCCTCAACAATTTTGTTATATGTATGTAGATGATACTTCAAGGTCACGTAATATAATTCCTTAAAGCGGTGCCACCGATTGACCTTCAAGATACTCGTACATATATACAATATGTATATCTACATATCTTTTAGTTTGACCTCATTCAACAAACTCACTCACAAACTTTGTGTTGTTTACTTTATATAAGATATGAATATTCCTACAAGAATTCCGTAAATAATAAATATTTATTTAGTACAGGCGCTGAAGGTATAGTGTATATGTAGTATGCTAAATATTAGAATCTTTAGGAACATGAAAATTCATTTTACTTATAGCTTTTTGCTCCCTTCCTTTCTGAGTCCAAATATTAAGTTCTATTCAGAACCTAACAAGTCCTTAGAGTCTGTTGAGATCATATTAACATTAAGTTTAGATCCTATTCTAGATTTAATAATTATTACTTTTCTCCATTTTCAGCACTTGCAAGGTTATAGTTAGTATATATACTTTTAAACCTTACTGAGACTTTTCAACTCATTTTTGTAAGAGTCAGAAAGAAAATATTGAGAAAACAACATTTATTTTGTGAATTGTGAATATTCACACACATTTTTAAATCAATTATACAATACATATATAGATTACTCGAAATAATCAATGTTATTAATCAGAAATAAAAGTGTTTATTGAAATTACGAATCACATTAAGATACTGAATTTTGTCTTTCCATAATTTCGTTTTATTAAAGATTTAAATTATTTAAGTAACGAAATAGGTTCCGATAAAATTAAATCTCAAGAGCATCTTAGGTTCTATTGAATTTCTACGTATCGAAACGACAACACCTATTAGATCTTAAATCGAACATCATAAGGATCTAAAAGTAGGTACTCAATGAGATTTTAGGATTAGGATTTTTATTTGGATTCAGGTATTCCTCTCGTGAAAATGAATTTATGTAGTATCGTAGTATCTAACTCAAAATCCAAGGTCATTCGAGGTCTTCCAAGATTATCAATAGATTTGATAATCTTCTCTCTGCAATTTACAGAAAACCTGATTTCAAATTAATTTGATAAATGTAATAAAAATTAACATTGGAACACTTAAAGCTTTTGATTTATTATTTATTATCTCTCTTACATAGTAACTCAAGAATGAGATTAGAATCATTTAATTTAAATTCTCCAAAATGCCGGGTATAGTTACGTCGATTAAAAACGACTCTCAAAATAGTCCACATATAAATGAAGGGTGTAAATACCAAAATTCTTGTTTATTGACCGTATAATGAAGCGGTGTTTACTCTAATTGTTTACTATAGTTAGATTCTGAATTTAGGCAGTATCGATATGGAACTAATTGAGATTTCACGACGTTGAAATTGGATTTCAGTCTAACTCGAGTTTGACTGTTTTCTGTTTACTAATTATACAATTTGTTGGTCATTCTTCCCCAAAGTCTAGAGTTTCTGGTTATAAAATTAAGTGGTAACCCTCGTTATGCCTGAGCGCATGGGAAAAGCTCCAAAGTTTATGATGTCAGCAGTGACGTCAGGCTCGCAAGGCGCGTACTAAAAAACCAGCTCCTCCGCAAGCCTCTGCCGCGTCGTGGCCAAGGTACTCCAGCACGGCTGACTTCTTGTCGGGCAGTCAGTGCCAACCTTTCGTCTAGAGCGCGAGTGGCCAGGTGGTGGTGCTTCACCTTGCCCTGACGAGCCAGAAAATTCGCTGCCGGGATTTGTATCTAAAAGTGAGAGGGTGCTGTTTCAGATTTCTAGATATTGTGGGTGGAACATCAATTTTCATGTTTTACAAAAGGTGAACGCGGTTTGGTGTTGTGCAAAAACCTCCGCAAACCCTTTTGTTTTCGACGGCAGCCTGGGCTATAAATATTCAGAGCTTCCGAGCCCTACACAAACAGAAGTCCTTCGTCATCCCCTCCTTCATTCCACCCCCTTTAAATTCAGCGCTTCTCTGTGAAGGGCCCCCCCGAATGAGGGAAATTCATTTTCCATCCCTCAGAAGGACGGAGGCCGTGCCGTGCGAGTGAGGAGCGCACCACCTCAGTTCACGTTTTCAAAGACTCCGAGCATGAAATCGGATCGATAGAAAGTTCTAAAAAAGTGTGGGTGAACGGGGGTCTAGCGGAGCCCGGGGGCTGCTGAGCCTCTGCAAATGTCAGATGAAGTGCTAGTTCCAGTGGAAAACTGCTTTCCATCTTGGTCTGGTCGTGTGTTTATATTTTTTCCCTTTTTGGGAACCTTTTGTGATGTGTCGCGAAAATATAGTCGCTAAATAAAATTTAAGTACGTTAAAAATATGAAAATGCATTTGAGATGTGATTTTCCCCCCGACTGAGGTTTTTAGTGCATTTCACCAATAGTGCGTAACATGCTGGTGCACCAAAACATGTCATCGCCGCAGGATGGTTCTAGCAATGCTGTCGATGCAGCCAGAGACTCAACTTACTGCCCTCAGGAGCCCCAACCCGTTCCCAGGGCTGCCCCCCGGAATCCACCTACTCCTAAACCTCGTTCAGGTAATTATCTTATTTCTTGCAACCCTTAGATAGACAGGTAGATGTAGAAAAATAGATGGCCAGATATTGCTAGATTGTGCTCCCCTATGCAGGTGTGCAGCGCGGGGTGTCTTAGCACCTTTTCGTCGCGCTGAGTCACCTTTCGCCTTCCAGACTGACTTAATGAGTCGCTTGACCCCTTTTTTATGAGGTCACCCTTTGGTACAACTATTCAAACAGTGAAGTACCGAAAAATGAACAATAATATGGTTCGTTTCACACGCGAAAAGGAGTAGCTATCTTCGGCATGTGGAACAAAAGAAAAATCGATTTGGCGACAATTAGTGCAGGAGAACAGCAGTCACTATGCGGAGTTCGTCCTCTCGTCCTACTTAGCGGGGGCGTTAAATTTCCCTTTAAGGTCATATACATATGTGATTTTTGCATCCCCATCTGGCCACCCAAAAAGATGACGATAAGCAACTCCACCCGTATCAAAAGTATGCGATGAAAATGGAAAATCACTTTCCGGGCCGAATGTGGAGGCATGTTAAGTCTCCTCGCACACGTTCCGCCAGCATTTCCATTTATGAGGCCCTCCCAAAAGGGCTCTTCGCTTGAGAGCCCTGCTACTGAAGAAAGGCTCAACTGAGGCTTAGAAGCGTTTCTGGGTCTATTATTTTTGGAGTCTTTTCAAAAAGATGGAAAATTTCAATTAGAACAACTGGCGACTTTTATTTTCTGGGATTATTAAAGGGCTGCTGAAACAGACAGCTTTCTTTTACGTTTTAACAATTCCAACTCCTTTTATAATGAAAATAAAACTTTTCAAGCTTATCAAATTCCTTTTAAGAGATTTCAAACCTCCAGAATTTTAGACATTATTATATGTATGTATATTGTATATAACTACTTTAAAGAATATATTTAAAAATGAAAAATGAAAAATTCTATTCAAATGCAATACAAAGTTATAAACGATAAACCTACTCTCGAAACTCGAAGTGTTTCCGATATTTTTAGATTTTTTTTTTCAGAACCGGGCTCTCTATAGTCTTTTTATTAATATGGAATTTAGGTTTTGTTTTAGTTTTAACAATATATAGGGGGAACTAGGGAGACTTGACCCATAGGGAGACTTGACCCAAGGGCATTTTTTCCATGAAAGGGAAATTTGGGGGAAATTTGGCTGGCATCACTGATTGGCCAACCACCTTGCAGTGTTTTAGAAGGAACAACCATTAAAGAAACATCAGTAGCTTTGAAGCAGTTTGATGTTGATTGATTATGCAGATCAAAAGTAAATTCTGGTGGTTTGTGAACTTCTTGGAATTGAACCTCTAGTTCTGAGATATGTGAATTTCTGTGTAATACTTATTTTTTGTCTTTTCTTAAGCTAAATATTGGTATATAGTAGTTTGGTATATCTTTGATGTAAGTAACCAGAAGTTGAGGTTAAAGACAGCAATGCTAACTAGGGAGACTTGACCCGAGACTGCTAGGGAGACTTGACCTGTCAAGTCAAGGAGTCTTTTTCAACATGGTGTTATTTTTCTTTGTTGTTTTATTTACTAAATAACTAAAACATTTAATATTAGAAAAGGTTATACAAAATAAGTCACAAAATACTGCATTATATGTATATATAGAGAGCTTCCTCTTCCTTCTTCACTAAGCTCAATATTAATCTAAAATGGTGCATTATTTTATAAATGCTAAATGTTTTGACTAGGGTCTACCTAATTTTTAGGGTAAGTTTCTTTCTCAGTTATCATTCTTAAGCAAGGCCAAGTGCTACTCTAATCTCAAGCATAAAATTGTATTAATGTAAATGATTTAAATGGCCTGAAGTCAGTGATGTTTCTGAAGTGGACTTTGAACAAATTGAAACTCATCTCAGCCCCCCTGTTATAACAGTACAAAATGACAGGGTTACAAGTTTTGAACTTAACTATTGCTTTTCTGCTGAAGTGGAGTAGAATTATGTAACAATCTCTTTTGGTTCAGTATTTTAGAAAATACTGAAACAGTTTAACCATATAAAGTTAAGAAAACCAAAACTAAATCTAAAACACTTTGTCTAATACACGAAAAAGTTTTATGTTCATTAACAAAATTATACTAATTAAAACAAGATTACTTTCAAACCATAAAACATGTGTATTTCATCCAAATGCCGAAGAATCTCCTTACTTTAAAAGTTGGGTCAAGTCTCCCTTAGTGTTGGGTCAAGTCTCCCTAGACTTAGGGACACTTGACCCATTTGCAGACTTGACAAAGTATTTTATTTTGCACAACTTCCAGTCAGAATTTTGCTTTTATTTTTTACCATTATGTGTACAACAGTACAGACAATTTTTTTATGCCTTTTACAAATGTATAATATATATAGACAAATTACGAAAAATCAAAAACTGAAAATTGGGTCAAGTCTCCCTAGTTCCCCCTACCCGAAAAAAAATAATTTTAAAAAACTTGGAAATTTTCTCCGGCTCACAGTACTTCAACTTTTTAGTATAATAAATTATATGAATTTTTTCCTGATCAGTCAAATAAGAAATTAAAAGTTGAGTAAAATTTAGGAATAAAAGTTTGCAACTTCAAACTGTGACTTTAGCTTTTTGTACTTAGCATTTTGCACTTTATAATCCTAGTTTTCTTAAAAACCCTACATGATGAAAAATTTTCGTTTCCAGATTCTTTTTTAGCACTTCAAATAGCACCTAAGTCAATAATTGAAACTAAAATTAAACTATTTATGTAAATTTTCTAAAAAGATACGGTTTTTGTGAAAAAAAATATTTAAGGTATAAAAATATAAGTTATAATTTATGCCACAAATTGTATAACAACTTAATACAGGGTGGTCTGACGGATTCAATTGCGCGTTTTAAATTGAAATGCCGGCATCCGCCCCAGATTTTTCTGATTGCCCTACGCACAACCTTGGCATCAAGGAATTATGGAAGCTGAAACTGGTCCATAATCCATAACTCCATACGGCATGCATTACATACTTCTTGTCTTTGCTGTACGCAAGCGATTTCATTACAATTTTATAAGAGCATTAAAATTGCAGCATCTCAGAAGAAAAAACTTATTTTTTTTTTACTAAGGCTTGAGCACTCAATTACCCATGTCAATGCATAAGATTTTATCGTTGGATCTGCGTCGGAATGAATTGGAGTCTTTTAATATGCTGGTTGTCATTAAAACCTTTTGCGTCGAACTAAGAAAAGTAGGACATTTAATACAATAAGAAAAATTGCTCAAGTCGAGAATAAAATAAACTTTTATCTTTTGCATATTATAATTTTTGCCAAAAAAATCTAGAAAATTGTTTCCTATTCGATTTCAATAATTAGGCCTCTGATTATAAGAAACGAAGAAGAAATAACTTTCTTAATTAATGACTACGACTACAGCCGGCACCAGAAAATAAGTTGGGAAGTTTGGAAATTGAATGATTATAGATTTTTTCGTTGGCTTTAATCTTTATTCTGGAATTTTGTTTTAGAAGATAAAATACATGTCGAACTTACCATACAGAAATTCAAAAGACTTTTCGCCTTAAAGACGAAGTAAAAATAAGCCCAATTTAGATTAAAAAGAGACGGACAAGTGCGTTTTTGGCACGTAATAATTCCGCATACAATTATAAATTAATGATTTTCGGATTTTTTTTCTTTATAGATTCTAAGTCTAAGGGGAATTATGATGTCAGTCGATCAGTATAAAAATACGCTTTTAAATTTTATACAGGGCTATGAGACTGTAGACCTTAGTCCATTTATTTATTTCCAGGTATGGAACCCTAAAAACGAATTTCGGCCCTCTAAAACTCACTGACTTATAAAACAGCTTTCGTATCGTAGATAACCACTGAATATACAAAACAAAAACGATTCGAAATTGCTTAAATTATATTAATCGTATACACTTTCAATAATTTTCCAAGAATTTGTTCGGATGCTCCCTTCCCTTCCATTAAGAGGAAAGGTTTGATTACATTTGCAAGCTTGATAACATTTCTTCTTAGAAGCAAAATTATTTTGATTTCCTCCGCAACCTTTGTATGCAAAGGGTTCACAAGTTTTTGTTCTTGAATTAAAATAGTAACGTGTATAAAATATGCCCGATTCGCAATTTCCAGGATGTGGTTTCAATTCACATAATTGTGTACGCTTAACTAGAAAATTTAAATTTATTATAGTATGCTAAACTAGTAAACAATTACGATCACTTACAATGCTTACAAGAATCTTGGCAACTTTTGACCGATTTAAAATTATTCTTGTTTCCTCCACACCCGTTCCAACTCCATTCGACGCAAGTCTCTTTTACCGCGTGGTAGTAGTACCTTACAAAGTATGCCTTCCAACAAATACCTGGATCGGGAATATCTCCGCATTTTTCATTAGTTTCACTTCCTTCTGCAATTATTCTGCAAAGCGCCAAAAGGCAGATCGAAAAGAGTTTCATTTTCTTAACTCTCCTACTTGCGTTAACATTTTAAGAAAACTGATGCTAAAGAACAAATGCAGACTTATTTAAACCTAAAAGCTAAATTTTGTAAACACTTTCGAAGTTGGACAGTGCTACAATGGAGCAGTTTTTCAAATGAGCTCATTTTACGCAAATGAACGATTTTACGCAGATGGATATGATAATAATAATATTTACTGTTGACAAGGCTGCTTAATTTTTCGCGTCATTGTGTCGTTCATTCACAATAAAGAAAGCTTCAAGCGTTTTCTTTTTAATTCAGACATTACAAATTTCTCTTTAATTTATGGAGAAGATAATTTTCAATGTGAACCAGAAAGGAACCCTTTTGTTGTGCCGACGATGTCTGTCCATCTGTCTGTCTGCCGTCGCAGAGCTCTAGCTTCTAAATGAAATGAGATAGGAACTTGAAATTTACACATAATATGTATTACCGCGGCCCACAGACGGAGTAAGAAAAATTCAAACAAGTTTTTTTAGGGGGGGCATTCTTGCAAACGGAGGGCAACAAAAATTCCTATTCTTGTGAGGTATCGTTGAAAAGGGCCTTATGAGTAGATTGTGAATGTGCTTTTATTTTTAATATTTGAATTAAAATAAATTGTTGACACCTTATCAAGGTTGCTATTTTGTTACCAACTCTACAATGAAAATCGCTGTACGTAATGAGCTGTTATTTATGTATCAAAATAAGAATATCCGGCTGTTTAACAACAAATACTGAAAACATAAAAATATTAAATATACAAGACACCTTTTACATTGATACGTTCAATAAATATTTGAGTACAATTGGGCCAAATATACATAAATAATCCAAATAAAGGGATGGGGGTTTCGGCGATCATAAAATTCATTTCCTATCAAGCTTTATAATAAATTTAAAAAAGTTTCTAGTGACATCTGGAGAGGGCCACTGTGAGGGGGTTGTGATCTTGGAATATTGGGCGCGTGCGAATCCACCTACCATCGTATTTGGTGACTTTAATGTGGATTTATTACAAACAAATAACATGGATTTCAAAAGTTATTTTGATCGTATTGGATTAGATAGCAAAATTAATCAAACTATTACAACCAATGGTTTCACACAAATAGTTACCATAAACCATTTTTGTTTAAATTTCAACCCTAATATATTATATTGTCGTATATGACGGTACGTGTAGCATTGTTCTGTAATAAAATATTTAAAATTTTATTACGTCGATTTATCGATCACGACACATCAGTTAGTGTTGAGACAACTCTAAGTAATAACGATCAGCAACTGTTCCTAAAGAAACTTCATAAAAGGAAATCGCTAAGCATAACTTACATAGTGCAGAAGCCTACTCTTTGCGTGGTTCAACACGCACTTGACCGGTTTTTATTGCTACTGGTACAAGAGATATCCATTTTCACTGATTGTTTTTAAAACTCGAATCAATTAAAGTTTTGATATATGTTATATTTTTGGAATTTGATACCCTAAACTCTAAACGATAAAGTAAAGAATATGCTCTTTAAATTGTAAATGAAGATTTTTCTATTTTATTATCTAAGAACATTGAAAATTCTGAAGAAAAATTTTGGGTAATTTATGACGTGATTAAGACGACTATGTCTGTTTTACTCGTCTGGAATTAAATATGGTTTTTGAGATAATTGGGATAGAAAGATAATCTTCGTCCGCGGAGCGTTTGTGGTAACCAAAAATTGTTATCTCTTTTTTACTTATAATACGCACTAACTAAAATAACTTTAAAATAAATAAATATACAAAATAAGTGTATTATTTCTTTTAATAATACTTAAACTTATCTGTGAGATCTTAAAAAGTAGTAAAAATTAGGTACATTTTATAATATACACTAATAACGTTTCTAGGATTTAAGATTATCTTTAACGACATTTTGGTACATAATTATCTTTCTAAGGTTAATAATACTATCTCTATCTGAAATTCGCAGAACTTTAGTCCAAAATCAAAGAAGATAAGGGTCCTTATGTTTAAAAGAAAAAATTAATTTTCTTAAAAGATCAACTTGAATGCTTGTCACACCTCAAAGCCTCGGGGTATTCTTAAATTAATGAAAACAGGGCAACTTCAGAATTACCTTTGAAGGTCAGGTCTGTTAAGTTTCAAGCACGGGTTTTCATATTAAAACGTTTTCCTCCGAGGAATTATTAAAAAAGCCCACTTCGAGAAATTTGCCAGGAATAAGTCCCTTTTCCCCTGCCGACCGTAACGTCTTAATTTTCTCTGGAATATTCGTGAAATATGATTCAGTTGTAAACAAGGTTGGTTTGATATCGCTGGAGGAGGGATAAAAATGCAAATTTTCGCCCAATGCTGGAAAATGCTCGGCTGTCCCGATATATGTTATCACCCTCTTTGCATACAAATCGGCTGCTTTCGTAGACCAATTTGTGGGATGAGGATAAATGTCTGAACGGGCTCTATCGCGGCGACCCTTGACTGGTGGATAAATACTTGAGACTCGTTTTGTGTCAAGAACATTCAGATAAGAAATTTGAAGCACCAAAATCTGAAGGTTGCTCTTTGTCTAAGTCTACCTGGGTATGCTTAAAATTTTATTGTCGATGTCTTATTTATGTCTTTTTTGTGATTTCGTGGGGTATATTTTGGTAGTATAGTATTTATACTTTTTAATCGTAAATTGTGGTTTCTTTTCTCGTTCTGTCGAAGTTTTTAAGTCTTAGTACCAGTGAAATTACGTCGTGTATTTTTAAATATATACCCACATTAAAGCGGATTTATGTCCTTCCATTAGCACACTGAAACGAGGTATTTCTGTCTGAAAAATTAAGTTATCATATAAATTGGCCTGGATTAATTCGCGGGGGTGTTTTTCACGAGCACATTTATACACCATGAAATTCTGTATTAATGCCATCAGTCGTAATTATCATAATAAATTTAAACGCGCGTAGAGGTGTTGCTAATTAATCAATACCAGAGATTGTGGGATAAATCAGAACAACCAGAGAGAGAAAAACCTATTATAAATTTCCCTTCAATTTCAAACTAAACGAGGGCGGTTTGTAGAATTTCAATTAAATGTGAATCGATTCAGCTTTCAAGTTCATGGCTTCTTTCAAAAGTGAAAGACTCAAATAATTTTCCCCGTGGGAAGTTGATATCCTGGAAAAGTTTTCAAATATAAATCTTTTATGGAATGGATATTCATTCGTTGGTAAAACATCCCCTTTTCGTTCAAATAGCATCTGTAGGGAGGAGGAAATATGGAGATTCGTTTCAGGGATATCATAATTCCGGACTATTAAGGTATTCGTTATGAATTCTAGGAAGTTTTAATATTACCCTCGATGATATATGAGGGGCTTAAAAACGTCTCGCAGATTGACATGAAATATGATAGACTTTTTTAGCCATATTTTTATATTTAATAGATGGTAAGGCTCGTTTCGATCTTTGCTCAATTTATGATATGGAAATTGTATAATATAAAAACGAAGTCAACAAATTTAATGAAATTGCAATATTCCATTATTCTTTTGTTTTAACACTAAGCCCAATGTCATATATTAGTAGTACCAAAGAAAGTATAACATAAAGAACTTGCAAGGCACACAAGAAATTTTGTACGAAATTTTCGGCTGGGGTCGCTATATCAGAACCCCAGAGACACAATTCAGCATTCAGCATATCATGAGCCGACCCCACAGAACCCCAGGGCCCAGTCGTGTGTTGCGAGCTGCTTTGCAACCGTTCAAGTTCTATGGCTCTCTCTGAGTTCTCTCATTTGAGAGAGAGAGAGAGTTCACACATTTAGCTGACTGAACATTCCGTGCACGCGGATGATATGTGCGCGGCAAGGGGCTCTCAGCACAGCAATCGTCAGCGACAGCCAACTTTCTTGGAATGGTTGAAAATATTTGACTGTATGAACTCAGGTTCATTAAATAGTAATAACCCTTTTAGAAGTGGTTTAAAATTAAATAATATGCCCTACTTATTTATTGAAGATTTTTTACTCCTTTTAGAAAAAATTAATATACCAGAATCAAAAACTGTGTATTTCCTAAATGGTATGAAGCAAACATTGTTAGGTGTTCGCCAATTAGCTGATGACATTCTAACAAACAATGACGATTTTTTCTTTATTTTGACGAAAAGATTATGGCAAGATTCTTTAGAAAATTTGTTTGCTGTTATGCGTCAGAAAGGAGGACACAATAAAAATCCAAGTGTTTATGAATTAAATATTATTTTGGCAAAAATAATGTCTATTAATTTAATTCAATTCAATTCAAAAACTTAACATTATAACTGCCTAAAAGACATAAAAGTTTTATAAAAGTATCTAATATAATTTCTCATAAAACTATTCCGACTTCTTTTAAAATATATTTAAAAATCATAGTGTCCAAAAATAATGCTCACAAATTCCTTTTAGAGAATGAAGAAAATTGGTGATGAGGATACCTACCTGCAAATTTCGATTATTGACAATGTTATTTTTATTTTATTTTTCTAGCATTTTATATCATTCAAATGAAATTTTAAATTTTTTTATAAGCTGAAAAGAAGAATTCGTCAACTTTTCGCGAATTATAAAAGATTTACGCATTTTATATGTATATACGTACATATACTATACATAATATATAAATAAATCTTTCGAAGCGCTAAATTAAGGGTCAGTTTTGTTGATGTTAATTTTTATATCATATATAAACAATAATAATATATCATAATTATCTTATAATAATTGTTATTGTAGTAATCAGTTTTTTGGTAAATCTGTAATGAATAAATAAATAAATATATAAATAAAATACTAAAAATATATGTATGCAATGATATGTAACATTGCAAAAATTGTAATACCCAGATTTAAAAACTTCATCACTCCATTAATTCAAAGTTAAAATTCGTGCATAAGGAACAGCTCGTCAGGGACAACATATTTTATAAACATAATCTCAGGTTCTAGGAATTCTTCGAGCACAGGGGCAATTCAATCTCAAGTAGCTCACCTCCTCAATAAACAAAGGCTCAGCTATTGGGCTGTATGAATTTTACCCCTCTCTTTCGCCCGCTCATGCAGATAGAAGAGGAGACAAGTTTCTCAGCGATCTCACTATCGCAGACCGCAGAATCGCAGTGTTCAGCTCAACACAAGATTTCCCCTTTTCAAACTCCCTTGCGCCGACCGCACAAAGCCCATTACAGCGAGAATTTCGTCAAACGCAGATTTGTATTGGGTGCAAGTTCTTTATGTTATACTTTCTTTGGTCAAACGCAGATTTGTATTGGGTGCAAGTTCTTTATGTTATACTTTCTTTGGTAGTACATAGTTGTGGTGCTTTTGAATGTTTCCAACTCAATTCATCAATTTGCAAAGCTCATTATCAAAAATACGTGAGCAGTAGCGAAAAAAGATAGACCCAAACACACATCATAAATTCAATTTATCTTAGATTAAATAGAATTAGATCTTTGAAATGAGTGTTTAAAGTAAAAAATATGCCTGTTTTGTTGAGTAGTTATTATTTGGAATATGAAACAATACAGATTTGGTTTTGCAAGACCATAGCTTTTAAGATGGTTTTATTGAATATAAAAAATGTGTGAATTACACATTTAGTGAATTTCAATTTCAAAATTGTTTTTTCAGTATCCAAAAGAAATTGTAATACTTTATTAGAAAAGACCAATGCATTAAAATTTTAAAAAACAAAGTAATTTAATTTTTTGGTATACATATAGTTTAATTCTGTACTAAATTCCGATTATGAATTTGTAAATAAAAATGTTCAATCAGTCCCTTTATCCAGGAAATTAGAGTTTACCAAAGACAGTGTTATTGCCATTTTTGAAAAACATTCAAAAGTAAAGGTTTAGTACGTAGGTATATGTACATACTACTATTACGTTTAGTTTTTTAGTCACAACTTAGCCTTTTCCTCCTCAATGTCGCTTAAATAAGTTTCTATGCGATCATAAAATGCTTATGCAATTTATAAACAATTAATGATGAAAAATCCTTGATTTTGTGGTCTAAATTCGGTCATGAAGTTATTTTTAGAAATATTATATATTATAGGAGCTTTTTTGGTCACAGACTAGGAATCCGTTTTCAGATATTCGTAATTCAATATTTCCATAAGAGGTTGCTTCTTATATTTTTCAATACAAATCATTAAAAAATTTAAAAAAAAGATCAGCTACCTCAAAAAACCCTCTATACGTAATTTTAGATAAAAATATTGAGTTTTGTAGTAATCAATCGCTTGTTGTGAACTTCATTCACTGTCTATTATATGAAATAATCTTATACAAAAATATATAGGTATCAATTTCACGGGATTACTATTATTGCTTTTTTTTTATATCAGCTTAAGAGTCAATGTTTTAATAATTTAAGCAAAATTACCAGCTTCTTTTTCATAAATTGTTAAAATATTGTATTTTATACTTTTCAACCCTATTATTTCTCGAAATAAAGTTTCGAACAAAATTGTTAAACTGGCGGTATGCGAATCTAAATGCTTTGATGATTAAAATTACTTGGATAGGTGTTTGCGATCTGAAATATTTTAACCCCTGCTTTTTAAGCCCAGGTATAAAACTTAACTTTTAAATTGTTCCCGTCACTTTTAAACCGCGTCCAGGTCTATTACACACCTTTTAAGACAAAACCATTAAGAAATCTAACTGTTGCTCATAATTTACTCTGAACTCTGTGACACAAGGCGACGGTAACTTCTTACCTGCGTCTTTGGCTAGAAGAGGCTCAAAGTTAAATGACCGGCGAAAACCAGCAACAGCGCACGCGGCGCGATGCGGTCAAGTAGGCATCGAGTGGACGTCGCGGTTGCGTTTGTCATTCCTCCAGACGCTGCTGAGAAAACACAGCGTCTTACGCAACGCTACGTGAGAAAAGATCACCAGCCGGACTCCGAAGCAGCAACTAAAGCTAAATCGGTGCAATCAAGCGTGAAAGTCATTTCCTTGAAACAGTATCAAAGAATCGCTTCGCCGCCGTCCGGATTTGTTAATGAATGCCGCCTGACCAGCGACCACACTAATGGCGTTGAGCCGAGTAAAAGTGAGAAGAGATTAATTAGCGTCTTAAAGATTCTCAGGATTCTCCTCTGGCGCTATTCGTAACAATCAAAAAAATTCTGTCGGAATGAGGCGACTTATCGAAACATCTTTGAATTAACCACCGCCGCTATTAAGATGCTTGTTTTTCATTAGATAGATATGCTAGTTAAGAGTGTGAGAAAAAAATAATTAAGATCCAAAATTATTCTTCGATTTTTTACTGTCACGTTTGTTAACAAGCGACTATTTGATTGGTTTTTGGATTCCTCAGTTACCTGTTTATTTCGTTGAAGCTGGGGATGGTATCTGGGTCAGATGAACTGAAGCAAAAAGCGTAGTAACTATGCAATCTACTTAAAGAAAACAATGTCGGAATTTCTCAAACAATTTCTCTTGAGATTTCTGTAGACTTACCAAAAAGACATTTTGTTGAACTGAGCTGTGGATTTCAAAATAGACCGATATAAAAAATGATATTATGGATTTAGTTATGGTCATTTAGAAAATACATAACTCGTTAATAACATTTTAGTAATTGTCCAAACTTTAATTGTGTAACATTACTACTTTTTTGTCTAAATTAATTGGATCAGTAGCTTTGTCTTGAGTAATCGTAATCAATAATATAAAAAATCCAATTAAAGAAAAAAGCGTTCGAAATTTAGCATAACTAGTATGTACCTACTTATAAACTAGCTAGTGATAATATCAGTTACCATTAAACAAATAAATTAGTACCACCTCCATGAAATATAGTTGGTCTACTTACAAAATTGAGCACAATTTTTATAGCCCACATTATTCGTTCTAACTATGAATTTTTGTTTTTTGTTCGTAATTGAAAAATGTAACTTATTTATCTAGTTTTAAAATCATAGACATGTTTTTATTAATAAATATTTTTGTATTAAATATATTCTGTGTTATTGAAAACAGTGTTGATTTTTGTGAGTAGACGAACTATTGTACATTTGAGTAGTATGTTGTAGATATGGTTCGCGAAAGTGTTTTTTCGTTTACTATAATAACATATTTTGACATTGGTAATTTTTAATACAAACATTAAAATTTAATCATTGCTTTTTTAGTATTAGGAGGTATATAGAACTTAAATAAAAGTTACCAGATGATTTTTAAAAGAATTTTTCAGTGTTTTGTAAACATTGTAAACTGCGAGTTATCTAGTAAAATATTTATATCTGCATATTTCAAATTACAATCATGAATGCAATTAACAGGAATAATAATCATCTTAAAATTCTTATTCTCAATTGAAAAGAGTTAAAGTCAGCTAACAACATTTATTAGTGATTGCAAATCATAAAAGCGAGTTGATAATTCTTATTTTTAATCCGGAAATATAAAAATCAATTGCTAGTATCTTCGTAACTTTTACTCAAATCAACATGAAATTATATCGAGACAATGGCTGTTATGCTTAAAAACTGAGCAAATGTTCAATCTCAATTTTTATATAGAAAATTCGAGCTCAATTTCAATTTGAGTGAAATAAAACTCGGGTTTTCTATATAAAAATTGAGACTGTGCTTTTTGCTCATAATTAGCCATTGTATTTCATTTTCATAAAACTTGAGAAAAAATAATTACAACTTGATGACTTAGGTGTGAATGTATCGACTTTATATGTATTTTCGTCTAACATCAAATAAATTTTCTGAGTAGGACTGTGTTTTACGGTATTGAAAAAAGTTATCCATTATTTTTATGTTTTATTTAAATCTCTTCTTAAATACAGCTTTGAAAAGTAAAGATTCAAAATTTAAAATTTAAAAGTCGTAAAAAACTCAATAGGTACACGATAATTAACCTATTAGAAAATTTTTGACTGTGTTCGTAAGCGAATTAGTTTGAGTAATCTCCAGCGCTTTTTTGTTTTCGAACTTACATGAAATGAAATGAATCGAATGTATCAGAAAATTAATCTTGACCTATATCCCCATGTTCTGCTTAATTTACGATAATCCCCCTAAGACATAATCAGCTTATCTCCTTTCCGACAATAAACCGCCTTTTAGCAGTACGAGAAATCGAAAAAACTTGTAAACAAGGACGACATGCGTTTCAGCTTAAATCCACCTCCACAGGTATGGCTAAATGCAAGTCGAGGTGTTACGAAACAGAAACCACCTGTCTCTGGGAACTGCTCGGCGGCAGTAAGTCAGTCCTTAATCGTCCTAAGTCTAATGTTTGTCTTTTCCGTTGGCACATCCGTCGTAAACTTGTTGAGCCTGTCTGTCGCAATATTTCGGGACAGGTAAGTGAGGTAATCCGGCGGCAAAGAGCGTCTGAATGAAAGTGTCCCACACTCTGAAAATATATCCGGATTAAACGTGGCTTAAGTTTAAGTACGCCGTCGACTGCTCGAGCATCACTCACATCGCGACGGCGGCCTTTTACTTTCGTTCTCCGCGGGCCCGTTCAGAATTTGCTGTTGTCGGTTGCGCGGCACCGCGTACCTGAGCCAGTTAAGAGTAATTACCTGAACAGATGACTCGTGCAGACTCCGCGCCACGCTCGGACCGCACATAAAGCGCGGAGCACCCAAGTTAGTCCAAACAATGCAAAGCTGCTCCGGTATGCAAATTATGCCCCAGTCACGACGGAGAACTTTCACGAAATTCGAATTCCTCAGCCCCACCGTCGAAGCCTTCTGGAAGGTGGTTCCGAAGTCGATCGTCTAAGTTAATGGAGTGGCCACTTTTTAATTCAGTCTAGAATTGTTAGTTTGTTATGGTAATACGCAAGTATCTCTTGACTTAAATCAGATTTTAAATTAGCAAACTGAAATTAATACAAAAATATTGTTTAATAAAACTAAAACTAAACAGAACCAACCCTCTATCTCTATACCATTACCGGTTTACGGGCTTTTTTACTAGACTGAGTCTACTAAATAATAGACCAATAGAACTTGTTTTAGAACAATTTTCAATTTTAACTCTTAAATTGTTGCCCTAAAAATCATAAGAGCTTATTTTCTTTGTTTTCAATTTATTAATTGACTTGAATCTTCTTTGTTTTTAATGCAAATTTTTATGATTTTTTAGGCAATAATGAAAATTCAAAAAGAAGCGTGATACTAAGAAAAATAAAAGAATGAATCAATATCATTTGTTGGCAAAATTATGTTAAATTTAAAGTTTATGTAAATAAAACCGAAAATTTTATAAAAGATTTTAAATAAAATTCAATAATTTCCCGACAAATTAAGTTTTATTAAAATCTGAAAATCAATTTTATTTTACAACAAAAAGTAGTATGATTTATAAAAAAGTAACGAAGAAATTCCTATTTAATATACATTTACCCTTTGCTTTTTAAGCATTATTTAACGAAATAGGCTACATAACATGTAATATTTGAATAAAATTAACAGATTTCACGTCCAACAAATTAACCAAATTTTATTATTAAAAAAAATATACGATTTATCATCTGTGATCGCTTTATCGATATTTACAAAATATAGAAGATAACCATTTGTTTGAAAAATGTTCTTTGGACATCCATCTAAATGAGTTAAAATACTTAATTTTGATAATGAAACGCGCTCGTTCCGAATTTATATATGTTTTGACATGTCATGGATTTCGAATATACTATCAAAATTTAAAAAATTCAATGCGGTTTCAAACAACATTTTATACACAATTGTTTTACTAATGTAGAAAGTAGTAACTTAAGGCTACATTTAGAAATTGTATCAGATAATTGGCATTGATAGTATGAAAATTAGACGAGGGAAACACTTTGATTAGATTAAAAGAACCCCACTCAATGACGTGAGTTTGAGTATACTTTTCACTCTATGCGAGCGGAATCCAAAACAATTATTTTTTCAAAAATATCGTTTTATCTGTTTTTGGGTCATCAATCTACGTCCCAATACCAAATTTTGTGTAATTAGATCGGTTTGTTCGCGGGATCCACATATTATATTCAACTTGATTCTGTCAAATAATTAATATATAATAAGATATATTAATTATAATTCTAGCAGTGCAATGACTCCAATTTAATTTCACTAATTTTTTAAACTAATTTTCTCTATAGTTTCATCACAGTTTTCTTCTGAGATGAAAGCCATGGGAAAAAATTGTTATGGATTTCTTCACTTTTAGGTGAATTTTTCTCTCAGTGCATAAAAACTACCATTTTAAATCCAAAAAGTGGGTACTAAAAAGTCGGTATTTTAAGACCTCTACCCTGAAGTCGCTCGATCGTCTGAAGTAAATAGCGCGGCCAATTTTTAATGACACACCATTCGAGTTTAGCCTCTTGGTCTGTGATTAATGGTTTCTATCTTTTTATGTTGCAGTGCTTCCAACATCATCCCAGGTTGAGACGATCAAGAAGGAGGAGAGCCAGCACAGCCAGCCATCTCCTAGAACAAAGCAGCGGCTTATTAAGGTGGATTTCTCACTTCTTCAGGTAAGTCGTTTGCGCAACTCGATCGCGACCTCTCGCCTTGCGCAAGTCGGCGGCGGCGGCGGTGGCGATGGCGAGCGACCTTAATTTGAATTGAATGCATCGCTCGCGTACTCCCCGATTTGCGATTGACTGCTCTTTTTTAACGTCTGCGTCCGCAAGACTCCTGCTACTGGAAGACGACTGCCCGCCGTCTTCGAGGAGCAGAAAAAGTGAAAGGAACCGATTTCGTGACGCTCAATGGTAATGACATGTCACTCTCTGTATGATGGGGCTCTGGGGCTCCGGGGCTCCGGCAGGGACCGCGAAAAATTCCCATGTATCGGGCTGGCACAATGGCCACTTGCACGGTCTATCATTTCGCCGCCGCCGTCGCGATCTAGTTTGCAGCGATCCTAAAAAGGGCGCAAAACATTTAAATCATCTCCAGCGGATGACTTTCTCGTGATCCGAGCCGCTTATTACCGCAGCGGATGAGCGGCGTGATTACACAAAAATTGTCTGATGCCGCGTAATGCCGCGATTGTTTGTTGATTGGAGACTTGAAGGGAACTTTACTGCTGCGAAAAAAAAAACACGCGCAAAATAATTGAAAAGCGAATTTTGTTGGGTTTCCTACAATAATTTCTTTCGGAGGAAGTTGTACTCCGCAAGAGTTTCTTGGGCAACTTTTCGGGCTTTCTATCAATTATGAAATATTTTTTTATTACAAATGTTTGGGACCCATTAAAGTTTGTTACTTCCACCCTCAATTAAAAGTTGTCGAAAATCTGCAGGTGATGGTTTAGTCATTAATTAGCAAAGTTTCAGGTTTCTCTCCACAACAAAGCTACAAAAAAAATGTCTTTATCATTGTAGTTATTGCTTTCATCCTTATCCAAGAAAATACCTTAGAAAGGCGGTCAAGTGTGAGTCATAAATCACAATTGATAATTTAAAACCCTTTTTATGTAAATCAGAAATATAATACAAGGCTTAATAATCATTATAGACACTTTTCTTATTATTGCGTGTCTCTAAGAAAGCATCAAGAAATAAGCGACATTTTCCTATTTAATTAGACGCAATCATTAATCAAAGGTACCTGTTTTCAATTGTTTAATCAACTTTCAACTTCTAAGAAAAGGAATTACTGCCATTCAAAGATGTTGATACAAATTTAAGTTTAATTTTAAAGTGATATGTTAATTTTAAAATTGGTGTTAAAAAACAAAAAACCGATCTATTCCAATTTTTTGGGATGTTAAATGCGAATCATAAATCAAGATTGTCCTATTAACGTTGCTTAAATTAAACTTTGAACATTAAATTATTATATAAAAATATGAACAACTTAAAATCATTTGAAATATTTCTTCAAATGAACTTTTTTCATAAGCAAATTTATTTGGTGCAATATAATACTGAATAAAACTCAGTGTAGGAGCACGCTCACGAAATACAAGTCTTCCGAAATTCTAAAAGTAGGAGATATTAATCGTGAATCACATTTGATTTTCTGATTCCCAGTATAGAAATGGTCCAATAATTATCTTCATAATTATCTTCATTTAAAGTCTCACGAAACTCTACTGAAATTGAAACCTCTATATGGAAAAATAAAACTTTAGCGGAGGCATTATTAAGTAGTATACAAAAGTAACAAGTATTCTAAAAAAATAACTCCTAACGACAGACAAAAAGCTATTTAATAGAAAAAACACATTTCGTTATTTTACATACATTCACAAACTTTTGACTAGTATAATGCGAAAATGTATTCCTATTTTTTACAGTATGTCATTGATGTCCTCGTGAATTTCGTAGTGGCATTTAAGCACTCCAGAAGAAATCTCTGAAAAACTGTCACTGTATAGTCAAAAATTTTAAAGTGGATAATTATTTAAAATTTTTAGTGAAGAAAATAGTGGAGTAAATTATTAAGTTTCAAAGAGAATGGTAATAATTAAATTTTATGTAAATGTAACATATGTATATTTTAAATAAAATGGTCACAAAATCTTTATATAATATCTTTGAATTTTTTATAAATCAAATTAATAATAAAGCAAAATTTAATTTCAAGATAAAGTTTACGTCTGATAAATCTGAAAATTGGGAAGTGTTCTCGGTGTAGTATTACCGAATTTTTCAAAATTTTTGATATTTACAAAGCTATGATAATTACAGCCATAAAAATTACACTCTAATCAGGCAGTTTCAATTTTTAACAGTCTCTTTATCTTTTGACCTCGCACTAATTCCATAGACTGTCGATTTTTATAGATATACTTTAGTTTTAAATAAAACTAATTCGAAATAGGTTTTAACATTGCATATATGTATGTAGTAGGAATTTTTAAAATAACAAATTTTCATTATTCAATTTTTAATATGTTAAAGATGAATGACCTTAAATATGTTTGTTTGATACTAACTTGAAAATCATTGAAGCTATTTTAATAATTATCACAGACTTTATATCATTATTCCATAAATCAAGATAAAGGATACATAACGCATTATTAAGTGCATGTCTATATTATCTTAACTTTATCTATATTGTTTACAATTTTCAGGATGATGATTTGTGGAATGTATCAGCATCAGGGTCGGCCTCGCTCTCATCCAACCAGAGCAGCAGTTCAACGCAGATGCCATCGTATCCAACGTACAACAATGAGAACAACCCCAACAACATAAATACGGTGTTACGTCGAACGAGTAAGTAGCCCAGCAATTCTTCTAGCCGTTTGCCTCCCTCACAAACAATCGTCTCTGCTCAAATACACCCCTGCAAACATTGGGAAAGTTAATGCTTCCAATCGCCCAAAACGTCCAATAAAGAACTAATTTGGCTTGCTTAAATTTGGTGGTGGAATGCGACTGCAGGAAAACATCGATTCACACGGAATTGAAAAACCTCAACACACGTCCTGTTGCACGGAAACACAACCAAAAATGTGCACAAAAAACGAACACTATTGCTTAATTTTAAATCCGTTTAGATTTTCTTTCTCGTATACCAATTGACCCCTCTGACGCCCAATAGTATTGAAAAGTGAATTTTTTGTATAATTCCAGAGGATACAATAACTCACGACGAGTACCACAGATTTTTTGACAACGCTCTCGAATGTAAATAAATTTCTTCTTAATTATTTATGAGCAATTGTAGCTGTGGTCTGCTTTTATTTATTCGTTTATTGTGAGCTGTAGTTTAGTAGCTAAATTCCGTAGTTTATGTAGTCAAATTGTATGTAGCACATTAACCCTAAGTTGTTGATTTATTTAATTTTACGTTTTTAACTCATTAGCTGCCCTGCCATCCAGATATCAATGAATTTATTCAGCCCTAATAGCTGAATATGAGGCTGAATAAAATCACTTGGGCCAACGTGTCACCCCGGGAGCAAAATGCAACGCGACTCACAATCAGACGCGCGGAAGACGGTTTGAAAAAAAATTAAATGTTACGACACTGAAAGTTAAAGTTGGGCAACTTTTGCGTCGGTATTGCGTCTCAGTCGCGTTGGGAGCGTTTGCTGTTTGCACTTGTTCTGATTTTTTATGTTTTTACTTTTGTCTGACAAGTAATCGCGTCAAGAGCGTCTTCGTCGCGTTGCATTGTGCTCCTGGCATTAAAATGCAAAATGTAAACATTAAAATTTGTATACCAATTAAGTATGTAGATAAGGTGGTGGTGGTTGGTTGTTGCTTTAATTTGTGCTAAGTTAAGCTTATTCATTTACATAATTTGTAGTACCTTGTGTTTACTCAGTAAAAATTCTCAATAGGTCCTACCAAGTCCTGTTTATTTTACGTTTCCTTTTCCTCACTTCCTTTCTTGACTCTCTTTCTGAACAAATAAGCACAATTTTTTGGCGTATTTACTCTCCGATTTTATTTGCTAAATTAACCGGTAACTGTTTGCAAAATCAGTGCAATTATTTAAATTGAGTTCTACTGATATCTGTTCATGTAAAGTTTCCCTAAGGGACGTTTGGATAAACAAAAACATTTAAGAAATCATTTATAAAGGGGATTTTGTTTGTGAATAGGAAAACGACGGGCATAAATCTATATCAAAAATATCGGAAATAATATAAAAACCGAAATTTTAAAAGTCGATTCAATTCAAAGTCAAATGTTTATATGTACTATGAAGAACTTAAGCGATTAAAATTTTATCTACAATATTTTTCTTGTGAAAAGGAATAAGATAGATTAATTATTAAAATATACATCACCTGCAATTCAGATCCGACGATGACTTTTTAAGTAAAAAACAAGTTTTTCTAAATTACTACATATTTTGGTTAAAAACAGCACTTATCCCTAAATAAATTCAATAAATATACCAAATCAAATCGAGTCGATTATTAGCTTTATCAGGGTTTACGACAGCAGTTCGAAAAATTTAAATATATTTATGTCTAAATTTGAATTTTAAATTTGAACTTTTTACTTCAAATGTATCCTTAGAATATCGATCATGAAAATATATAAAAACAAAAACACCAGCCTTTCTGTTAAATGTCCCCTTAGTAAACAAATTTTAATCGATGTTCAACATAATTCAACATTAAACAGCTTGAGGGTATCATTAATCTTCTACATGGAAGGAATTCATAATAAATTTACTACATTTAATATGAATAAATTTACTACATTTAATATGAAATTTACTACATTTAATATGAACAAATATTGTTATTTTGCTTGTTTAGTTAGACTTGGGACAAATATTGTTTCCTTTTCGGCATTTTGTACGCAAAGCTTATGTCAATAATTACAATTTCTGTTACAACTAATGTTTACCCACTTACTTACAAAGGTTTACCTATGTCTAGCCTAATTAAGGATACCCTTCCATACTTTGAAAAGAAAATTTAAGAAAATTGTGCACTACTCTTCAAGAGTTTTAAAATTTTATAAGCTTCCTTCGTAAAACTTTAAAATCTTTGCCCTTTACTCTACTCGAAAAATGTGTCGCTCAGATACTTAACACCCTTGAGAAGTTTAATCACCTAAAGGTAGCCCGAAATATTTGAAAATCCCACAATCCCCGCAACAATTAATATAACCGGAGTACATGCGGAAAATTATTTACGCCAAAACCAAGAAGGAAGCTTAACTCTACTTAGTTTTTATGTTAGATATTAATTAATTTATAGCCCTAGTAATGGAGTAGGTACACAAAGTAATTTGCTTTTGTTTCATCCTTGAGATTTCCTATTATTTTTTGAATGTGGAAAGGTATTTGGCACGCTTAGCTTACCTGTGTTTTACATTAGCCAAGCAAAACTTTATGTTCGGTGGTGGTTAATTTTATTTCGTTCGAGCGGCTGCTACATGAATCCTCTATTTTAGCATACGATTTAGCGACGCAATGCGAATCTCGACGGGCATCGTTGCGTCGACACACGATAGTTGGATGTCAGAGCAACGCAAGTGAGACCCACTCGGTGCCTCCGTCGCGACCAGATTCGCGACAATCGGAGGCGAGCACAACCAGGCCCATGAAGCATACCATTTCACAGCATCAGCAACATCAACAACATCAACAACATCAGCAACATCAGCAGCAACATCAGCAGCAGCAACATCAATGCACCGATCCACAGCATCCCACATTGAACGGCAGCAGCAGCAGCAGCAACGGCAGCAGCAATCTCCCATCCATGGAATCATGGACCAAAAATTCTCTAGATGAGAAGCAGTGGACCGAGAGGATAAGCGACAGATTGTCGCTAACTCTGGAGGAGATCGTGCACATCCGGTCGGTTATGACGAAAGCGGAACTCGAGGGGCTTCCTGTGGGAATTAGGGTTAAGGAGGACGTTGAAAGGCGTAAAGTATGCTTCCTGTGTCTTCGAACTAGATTTAGTATTTTCGGCCCCTGGGGCATCCAATGCAAGCTATGTCAGCGGACGGTCTGCTCGAAATGTTACAGCAAAGTGAGTTTTATTAATTAATAAAATTATATTAAAATCAAATTATTATACCAATTTTTTACCCAGATGAGAATACCAACAGAACACTTCAGAAATGTTCCTGTAGTTCTTCTTTCCCCATCACTCATGAGCAGTCCTGTGAGCTCGAGCACACCCTCACCTTCGCACCACGCACACTTGTCGACAAGTTCTGCAAACACAGGACCGTCTTCAATGGTGGACGAATCGTTCCCGAAATCCCTGATGGAACGTCTACTTCGGTCGGAGTCTAAGCGAAAGGTAAGACTAAATCTTCTCTTAATATACATATGTAACTGGGATTTTTATAGCAAAACTCAATTTAGTGGGAAGTATATGAAAATATACTATATAATATTATTTTTGAAGCCTATAACCAAAAAGATCTTAATTTCGAAGATATTCAGCTGTTTTCAAGAAATTAGTTGCTGTAACCGACTGCGCACAATTCAGCAATTGCTTTTCTTAAGCTGAATCGAACAATTCAGCTTCAGAAACTACTTTTTTTTATACATATATTAATAAATTAACGTAAATAAATTATAACTATTCAACTACATATAGACAAATAAAATAATATTAGCAGTAATTCTTATTTCTAGAGGGTGTTGCGGTTTTAAATAAAATTGTTGGAACCCTTCACAAATTGGTAAAAGTGTAAAAGTTATTTCATTTTCTAACCACCTTTTGTTAATTTTGTATATAAACTTGATAAAGTAATGCGTATTTTTTATTTGTAATTTAGCCCCGATGTAAATTTTAATTAATTTACAGTGTATTCTGCCGTGCCAAGGAAAAAAGTGGTTAACTCCAATCGGATTGATTTCGAGATAAATGCAAAAGAGTTTGGAGTTAAAAAAATCGTAGTTTAAAACATTCTTTTTTTATGAAAATTAATATGTTCATTAATAATGATATTCTTTATCTGAATATTAAAAAAAAAATTAAATTATTTTATTAAAATCTATGCAAAAAGGCACATAAGGTTTTTTTGCCTTTCCAAATACAAATCCAAAAGACCCCTAAAGTGCCTTAGTATCTATGAATTTGTAATGAACATAGAGAAATTCGTGCTTTACAAATCAAGAAAAGTGTTAACAACCAATGGAGCGAACGGCAGTTTTAACTTCATATCAAAAAATGTACTTAAGGCTGTTTAGTTTTGTTTTCAAACGCTCCAGGGATGCCGCATACAAAACAAGAAAACCTTAAGTACTTAAGGCTTTTCTGTTTTGTATGCTTCTGAATTATGCGGGATATTTAAAGTCAAAAAACACGTAAAGGCCTTTAAAGGTCTTTTGTTTTTATATTCGAACCTCGAATCGCTTCTCTTTTCAATTTTTCGAGTTACTTAGCATCTTTTTTGATCTACATCAGATTTCTTAATCATTTTTATTCAAATAAATATTGTTATAAAACAAAATTGAATCGTGATAACAATTTTATTGAAGATAAATTAAATAGAGAATTTCCGGACGAATCGAATGATACCAAAAACTCAATTTTGAAAAATTTGGCGCTTAACCACTTTTTTCCTTGGCACGGCAGTATTATCTTTCTGCCCAAACTTTTAAAATCATTTGATTGATAGCACAGACTTCACATAATGATATTTATTTAATTCAGCGCAGCTCTTCCCAATAAATTAAAAATTATTTTTCCTCTTAAAGACTCGAAATACCGTGGGTAGCGCACCCTCCTCCCCAAAGCACCAAAGATCAACAACCACAACGCCCCATCTCCAAATTGAGGCTACCCAGCAGCACATGACAAAATCCCTTCTGGGGACTTCGGACAGTTCGAATGGCGTCTTCGGGACGAGCAACGGGTACAACAAGGAGAACAACGGCACATCGATGATTAACGGCACAGCGACGGCCTCCAATCGCAGTATTAGCCTGATGTCCAGAAGCATGGAGGGCCCCAAGAGTCTTCCTGTTCAAAGTCCTGCGCGGCCACATTCCAACAGCAGCACACTCGATAGAAAGTGAGTAAAATTTTCTAGCTTTTAGTTCTATCTACAAATAACTAAATAATTAAGCATTCAGGGAAAGGTATCCTAAGGGAAAAGGATAAAGAATTCTGGTGTTTAAAAACAAATCTCTCTAATGGTGGTATTAATCTACATAAAAGTGGCTTTCGTTAAATCGAAAAGTTTTATTATTAAAAAAATTAACGAAGTAAATTACGTTCCTTTGTCTCAACAAAAATTAAAATGGCTAAGGCTTTTGAAATTCCATCAATATTGCGAAAGGTTAGAAAATTAAATTTTCGTTTTAGCAAATTAAAAATAAAAATAAAACCCAAAATAAAAATTTATTTTTCTTTTTAATTTTATTATTACATTAACTTGTTTACAACAAATTAGAAAAAATTGTTTTCTAGGTTTGCAATAAAAAATTCCTTTGACCTCGCACCAGAAGTTTTCGATTGAATTGAAGTCAAGAGATTGAGCCACAACCGCATTTGGTTCGCCATTATACTGGTAGGCTTGGGATAATTATCCTGTTGGAATTTGAGAAACATAACATTTTGATTTCCACGTAGATTTTAACATCATTTTTGTATCCAGTATAATGGATTTGTGCCGTAATGGGAAAAACAAAATCCAAAAAATTAAATTTTTCTTTACAAAGTTTCACGATTTGAAAAACATATCGAGGACTAAGTACATTCTGCTTTCGCTGGTCTCCTGACTGCGTCCTTTGGAACCATTTTTGTTTCATCGGTCTAATATATTTATTTTGTCATTTGCAAGTCAGCCTAATTTAATTGCTCTTTTGCAAACATTATTTTGTCTTTGATGTGTCGAGGTTGCAAGAGTGAAGACCTAGAAGATCTATTAGTTGTATGAAAATGAGAACTACTATTATTATTAATTTTAAAGATTAAAAAATTCCTATAAAGAAGGGTTTTGGTATTTTTCATTATTAAAAGCGTCAGTCGAAAACTACTGGAATCTATCGCCGAAGTTTACTAATAATGATAATATTTCTATTTTGTTTTCACAGAAACAGATTTGCTCGCGCTTTTACTCTGTCGTCTTCAGCCCACCTGCCGGACCAAAAAGAGAACCTGCGGGGTGAACTGATGGCCGTTTGCAACGACTGTCGAAGTCTTGTCCTTGAAATAATTCGATCTTCCCGCCAGACAAGATCAACAGCCAGAAACAGAGCGCTCAAGAATCTTACCCTGGACCTGTCGCCGGTGTATAAGCGATGTTAGATGTATCTCGTGCTGCGTTTTATCGTCCCCACCCCCAAAATATTATCGATAATTATTACTATTTTGATGTAATGCGCGCGCATGTTATTTTCTGTTTAAGTTATTTTAACCTATGAGGCATGCTGCTCCTGTCTGGATTGTATTTATTAAAAGAAATGAGAAAGATAATGGGAAAATTCCAAATGTTCTCACCACACAGTTTCGCGAATGATATCAAGCTCCTATAAAATAGGCGAACGTTAAATGTTATATCTAATTAAACACACCCACACACAAACAAACTCACCTGTAAATCACTGGAGAAGGCGTTGTAAGAACTATTATTTTTCCATTTATTATTTTGGATTATTTAATTTTCTATTTACGCAGTGTTGCTAGTTGTTTTCTTTTTGTTTTTGTAAGATCTAAATTTACTCATATTTAAGTCATCATTAAAAGCTATTAAAAAATCTAAACCATCCCGCCTTTCATTTAAGTTTTTGTAAACATCCTTAAAATTAATGGACCCGATGCTTTCTAATTCTTTCTTTTTCATCTTCCTTTTTAGTTTATATTTTATATTTTGAGATTGGATTAATTTGCATGATTTTAAACCTATTTTAAATCGTCATCAATCAACCTGCGGAGTACGCTTCTCGATAAAAGGTTTGTGCTAAAGTTTGGGTAAGTACAAAAGCAACTTTTTAAAAAAATAAAAGGGCATTTAAAGTTCAAATCTCTCCAACTATTTAATTAATACAACACAAAAAAAAAGGAATTTGGGTATTTTAAGGACAGGTAATTAAAAGCGATTTGAAAAATAATTACTCCTGTGAGTGTTGTACGACCTTGACACGTAATTAGAAACGACAATTACAGAGTAAACCTTTTTCATAATCTCATGTGGATAAGGGTCGTAGTGGAGCAAAATTATGATGTGGAGCTGTTGTTCTTGTCGCTCTTGGAAATGTTTTGACCCCATTTAAAAGGTAAATGCAGGGATGATTCCAGCAAAATTACCTCCAAATCCCAAGTGATGTTATAAAACAACATGGAGTTTGCATTTTTACCACTTATGAGATATGTATGTATGTTGGGTGTTTCGGACTCCTTTTCCGACTTTTTGAATCAACATTTTCCAGCATAGGAAACGTACTTTTAAATTGTCTTCCCTATGTGAAAAGTTCTCTAAGCTAGAAGAATTTCGTTTCGATTTTTTCGCATCATGTAAGTAAATTTCTTTTACCGGATCAGAATCTACGAAAAACCAAAGTTATATTTGGAATATATCAAAAATGCCTATTATGTATAAAAATCGAATTTCTCTAATTTATATAATTTTTGGAATTTTTGAAAATTTTATAAAATAAGTTTTTTACACGTCCTCCAAGGTACCCTTGATTGAGACTTTTCTGCTCATGTGAAACGAAAACATTCCATAGATTCTTAAAATAGATCATTTAAAAGGCTGTAAAAATAACAAAAAATAACATTTGGACTCAATTTTAGTTTAAACGAGAACTATGTATGTACTCAAAATGTGCGCAAAATTTGAGCGCAATTAGTCAAGTCGATCTTGAGAAATCATAGGTGCCAGTTGCTGTTTTGAGAAAAGCGCAATTAAAATTTTTTTAACTGATGAGCACCACTATATTATTTTTAAAACTGTTTACTTCAATGGACTTCTAACAATCGTTACTCACTATTTATTTTTGAGAAGGAATTATTTAAGAATTTTTTAAATAGCCGGACAATTACGTTGGGCATTTTTTTTTGCGATAATTAAGTTAATTGTGGAATTAAAAAATAGCTAGTAATATAAAAATAATTTAAATAGTTATTTAATCCCACAGCGACAGTACAAAACTTAATCGAGCGGTAGGTTAAATATGCAAGGAAAATATTCTAGAAGTACGCACACTAAATAACTTGAACTGAGGATTTTTATTTTACAAAAATTATAAATTTTTTTATCGGACCGGTTCTGATCTACTGCCCAATTATTCATTTTACTGGTAATCGAATTTTCCTACTGATCAAAACATTGATTTATTAAAATTTTTGAAATCGCAGCCTTTATTTTTTACGTAAAATTGTTCAATTGTTGTTGAATTTTATTTATTTAGTTAATTTTGCAACGAGTATGAGAGGGCTAATACCACGTAAATTGCCACCTTTATAATAAATTATAATAATTTAATAAAAACAGCAATAACCCGCAGTATTTTTAAGTACAAGAGCACCGAAGCATTAATAAATATTCCATAAAAAATAAGACTGAGAAGCAGAGCAGTTCTCAGAGTCCTCAGTGGCACGAGCTGAGAAATACATAGATTAGTTTATTTAGTATCTAATGATCTGCTGTGAGAGAGTTCTCCGGACTGCAAGTAGATCGGTGCACAGCCTCCAGCTGGACCCGGAAGAGCTCGTCTGCTGGGACGATCTATGCAATCATATCTCTTAGTTTAGATGCTGCCCTGTGCTCCTCTCACCAGCTGAACGATTTATCTACTTAAATACTTCGCACGATCGATTTCAGCTTTTAGTTGTTTTTGGGAACTTCTGCTGTTCGGTCGGAAGCTGTTGTGAGTGGCACCGCTGGACCCGATGGAGCTGTTATGAATATTTTAAGGCAGCGTTTTTAATACTTAAATAATTCTGCGCACAATTTTCAAGTTCCGAGTGTGCCGGAAAAAATTTAAATGGCATAATAAATAATTTAAGTCATTGGAGGCACTTCACTATTGCGTTTTTGGTACATTTTTAAAATTCCTTTAAGAATATATGAAACATCATAGAAAATCGTAAGTAAATCCGTAAAATTATGATAGATTCGTGATTTTCTTGAAGCAAATTTTTCAATTTTATTCAAATTCAATTTTTTATATTTTTCTGAATAAGTTTAAAGCTACTCGGGTAAATTTTGAGTTATTTCATATTTTATATATTTTTTTTGCTTTTTCTCAGTGACACTTTTATTATTTTTATATTGATTTCTATATTTAAAATTTAATTTCAATTTAAGTAAAGCTCGGAAGAATATTTCAATAAATACAAACTCAGAAAATGCACCGGGATAATGCCTCTTCTAATTGAATAAAAAATATTATTTTTGACTTGATATCAAATTAACTAATAAATTCTTTTGTGGGCAGCATTCTAAATTTAAAAAAAAAATGGAAATATACAAAAAATGTGATAGCACTCAAAAATGTATCCTACTCTTAAACAAAAAATACTTAAGCAGTTACTGTGAATATTCTGATAATTGTCCTCGTGAAGTTGCGCACTTTCCACTTTTATTGAAAGTGCTGTTGAATATTGTAAAATGTAAGTACCTTTTCGGTATACATATAATCAAATTGTTCTACCAATTGAATGCAGAGAAAGTGCAAGAGAACCATTTTATTCTACTATACAAGAACTAGTACATTACTTAGTAAACACTAGTAGGAAGTGTGAATTGATGTATTGAAAAAACCGAAACGTTTAGAGTATTTTTAGAAGTTTTGGCATGAGAAAGTTGGATTTTTAGGATAGATCTAGATAGGACATCTTGCGATAATATTGTACTCTCAGATAATTAGGATAACTTACACTTGTTTTACTTAAAAATTTAAATTAACTGATGTATTATTGCTCTACCTTTGTATATATTTTCTATTTGCAAAAGCTGTTTTTTATCATTGAGTTTTTATATTCGAAGTAAATACCTTATATTTAGTATGCAGTTACAAGTACATATGTATTTGAGTATTCCTTCGTAGCTCACAAATTATAATTGAAATGGAAAAAATGTTTCATGGAATAAAAAATCGTATTTATTCAACAAAATTTGTTGTTTTATTATCCTTCTTGTCTTTTTACAGAAGAATTTATTAGTAATTGATTAAAAAAATTACACAAAATTTTGAGAATATCTATATATTTATTCTTTTCCTCAGCAGTAACCGTACAAAATCGAAAACAATTTCAAATCCATTTCACGTCGCAAACATAAAATTCAAACAAGAATGCTAACAATTTTAGCACATTAAAAGTCATCAAATACAGTAAGTATTTTACATATCTATAGAAAGTATGTGAGGGAATTTAAAGCTTAGTGCTTATGCTTGCTCGTTGGTTCATCGTCGTCTTTATCAACATCTCGACGTTTTCTGTTGCCTCGATTTTTGTTTTGGTTGTTTCGCCTTTGTTTCATTTGTTCCACAGCTTTTTTCAGAAATTCAGTTTCCTCTTCTTCTGAAAGAGTGCGGAATTCGAGCTCAGCGCCATCTTCCAATTTTACCTGTAAATAAAGGAAAATTTACTTAGTTTACGTAGAGAAAAATTTGGGGTAATAGGCTTTTTTTTTTCCAGTCTTTAATTTTAGATCGCCCTGTATGATTAATGTTTTTTACTGTGTTTTATTACTTAATGCAGTAACTAGCCAGTAGTAGAACAAGTACGCATTATCCTTTATTTTTAAAACTAAGAAAGTTAAGCCCTCATCTCAGTGTTATTATTTAGCTTCATATTTGAAAATCGACGACTTTTTACATGAAAAGTAAACTACTTTGTTGGAATTGTTACTTCTATAATTTATTAGGATCTTGTTCTTAAAGTCCTTTTGCATTTAATACAACTAATGCAATTGACCGCAAAATTATACAGAATAGGGCCCAATGTCCCGTGAGGTTGTTTATATTGGAGTAAAACTCTAAATTTTGACCTTTCCAACTCAATTTCCAATCGTGTACCCTATTTTTCCATAAAATATGGACGATATATTCGACAACGGCTTCTAAAATATTTCAAAGTAGTTTCCTAAATTTACCTTTTTATCTTCCAATTTTTCCAAAAGTGGTTTAGCTGTATTCTCTGTAGTTAAGCGAATATATCCGCTTTTTTCTCCCTTTTTATATTCAACGAAAGCAATTTCCGTTTCAACTTCAGTAACAAATTTGGCGAGCGACTCACGAATAGATTCGCGACTTGTGTTCTCATCGCATCCATCGAAATGTAAAATGGCACCTTTTGGAAGCTCAATTTTGTCTTCCTCCTTAACTTTCTTATTTTTCTTCTTGGAGCCTCGCTCCTCGGTTTTCTTCTGTTCAAAATACTTCTCTTGCCACAATCTGATTAGATCGCGGTCCTTATACTGGACCTAATTTTGAATTAGTTTGTTAGAAAATTCCTAAAATAAATACATTTTACAGAACTAACCTTTTCTTTGTTGACAAAAGCTTCGCACTGTTCCTTTTTAACGAAGGTTACAAAAACGCTTCCCTTAAATTTGTAAGTCTTCGTAGCTTTGTCGGAGTACTTTCGCATTATGATGTTAGCGACCTTCTCGAACGGATTGAAGAATTCGATTAAGTCTGACATTTCGATGTCCAATGGGAATCCCTTCACATAAGCGGTTCGTGATGCAATTTCTTTGCGTCGCTCCTCATTATGCTCCGGAATTGGCTTTTCCGGGTGTCGCCTAATTTTCGTCTTGTCCTCGCTGATTTCAACGAGGCCCTCTTCGGATTTCATAAGCGCATTTGCGATGACCTCAATGTCTGTGGTGAGCGAGGCCAAACGCTTAAATGTCAACAAAACACTGAAGGGGACCCACCCGTCCTCTTCCTTGCCGATTTGCTCGAGCAGGAATTTATCCCGGCGCAGATTAGCATCGCCGAAATAGTATTCAACCTGCCGAATAATGTCACCCTCAAGTTTTGAGTTGCCTGATTTTTCCGGTGTGGACTCAGGGGAGGCGTCGTCTGTTTTTGGCGCCTCATCTGCTTTGGCGGTAACTTCCTTTTCTAGGTCTGGCTTGGCATCAACTGGCTTTGCGTCGCCAGCACCAATTTCTTCAGTCTTCTGTGCTACTTCAGCCATATTCTATAATTTTTAAAATGATGGAAAATTGCGTTAAAACCTGAGGCGCAGACTTTTGAGGTTATGTTCTCGTAGGGGGGCATAAGAGGACTGGTAATGCGCGGTAAATCGGTGAAGTGGAGGATTTTTAGCAAATAAGTTAAGTTTTAACTTACCTAATTATGAAATCCTTTCTGCTTAGCAACCAATTATACCTTTATTTAGAGCACGTGTCCTCCACAAACGTTTTCTTTTTAACGAACTGCAGCACAACCGGCTTGAATCACTTTTTCTGCCTCTGACGCTGACCTCCACACTTGTCAACTGTAGGGTTTTTAAGGACTGCCACATGAAACTCGCAAAAACACAAGTCTTCAAAGCTAAGACAAGCAATTGAAAATTTATAACTTTGAAAACATTTTTAAAAATAGAAAAATATTTAATTATTAGTGAAAAAAAAACTATAAAAATGACAGATTAACAAAATAAATAAATTTTTTAAGGTTTTTGTATAACCAAATTTCATTAGGTTTATAACTCGGATGAGGAAATTAGTTTGTCTACAAATTCCTGAAAATAGCCTGTTCTACCTACTTCCATTGGTTTTTCCAGTCAGGATATGTCTTCTGTCAAATTTTTCGTTTGACAGTTCTCAGTTCTCCGGTGTTTTAGCTTCTTGTCGGTTTTAATTTCTTGCAAAAATGGCCCATAATCCTTTAGATAAAATCCACGCATTAGACGCTATAGAAAAGGAGGTCATAATGTGTCTTCAAAGCGCAGGTAAAACTCTGAATTTTAACACCTCCAAGCGCAGGCTTTAGTGTAAAAATTACAAACGCAGAGATGTGATCGAAATCAAAACGACTACAAGCATTTTAAACTGATATAAATTTAAAGCTATGCTAACTATAACCTGCAAGAGTATCGAGTCAAACTAATCTCGTTTGCGCTCGGAAGATTAAATTACAAACATAAAAAATTCATAATCCACTCCAATTCCTTTCAGGCCAAGCACTCTCAGAACTCGGCAAGGATAAGCCCAGCCAAAAAGCAGCTGAGAACCACACACAACAATTTCTCAAATCCCTTTCAACAGTCGAATCCAAGCTCAGCGAACAAATAAACTATCTGACCCAAGTATCAACAGGTCAACCCCATGAAGGATCAGGTTACGCCTCCGCGAAAGTTCTCCAAATGGCGTGGCACAGAATACACCACGCCAGGTCACGGGTCAGAGAATTAGAAGAATCGAAGGCGAAATACACCCAGGTAGCAGTCGCTAGACAACAGCAACAAATGAGCAGATCATCTGAATTTTTTAACTAATTTATTTATTCACATTTTTTGTTCACTTAAATATACTAAGACGGCTCTTTGCTACCAATTCCGAAAAAGTTGTTTTCTACTACGTACCTCACGCACTGTAGCAGCACGTTCCGCTCATGTCTGATGTCCGGCTCGAGGAGTTTTTCAAGCATTGTATTTTGGCGGGATGTTTTCAGCTTAGAATAGTTTAGAAGACTTTTTTTGGGTTCCTTAATCTTCTTCGGCTGGGCTTCGGCCTGTGCGGGGTTATTGGTCCGCTTTCGCCTTGTACGTTTTTTAGAACTGTGAGCAGTCGTGGACTTTGGTTGGACCAATGCTACCTCTTTTGTTTCCTCTTCAAGATTTTCCTTAATTCTTTTTGCTGGAATTTCTTCAGGCATTTCATCGTCGCTTGAAGCAATTTTTGTCGGGGTCGTACATATTTTAGATTTCGGCTGGGTAACTGCAGTATTATGCAACGATTCTTCTTCAAAACTTTCTTTTAGTTTTTCCACAGGAATCTCTGCTGAGTGCTGATAAGCAGCGTTGCCGTCTTTATGTATTTCAGTTTCCTCCAGTTTAAGCAGCTTGGTTAAATTTTCCTTTTCTGTATTTTGTTCTTCACAGATTTCTTGGTCAGTCTCTTCATCCTCACCACTGCTATCGTCGTCGGAGCCGTACATTCCCAAAAGGTTGGCAAGAGGATTAACCTTTGCAGATTTTGTTTTTGGGCGAATATAGTCCTCTAAAAGGGATGTACCTTTAAAAGGTGGCAATTTTCCTTTCAAACATTGATCTTCGATCTCAGTATCAGCCTCTAAGGTTTCTTTTTTAAAATCTTTCGGCGCCACTTTTAGCGGTGGTGGGTCCTCTTTCTTTTTGATTTTCATTGAATTCCCCTTAGGCTTTCGTAATACTATCCTCTGATCTGGTCCCTGATTCTGGTTATTCATACGCCTCCTATCTTCAGGCCTACCAAATCGACTTTTCGTCTTCTCAATCTTCTCCCCGCGTTGCAATTTGGCCTCTTGGAACTTTCTTCGGAGCTCTATATTTGCGCTGGTCGGATACTTCTTCTTTCTGTCCTCCCGCCACTTGGATATTTCTTCCGGGGTACTCATTTTCTTAATTTTACTGTAAAGGCCGGAGTTGTGGGTGCCTTCAAAGTGACTCGCAAGGGCTGTGGGTCCTCCGAAAAAGGAGCAACCGTCAATTCCGCAAATTTTGTGCTCGTTCTTATGTTGACCAAGCTCTTCTCCAGAAGGGAAACTTACGTCGCAAACATCACACCAAGACTCGACTTCATCCTGAAAAAGGTTTCTTTACTAAAATAAAAAATAAAAATAAAATTGGGGGTTACCTTACGGGGGCTCTTGTAACCTGGTAGATACTTTGGCGGAATTGTTGGGCCTCGTGGTCCGTACATCGGAGGAGGTTGCATAGAACTCGGCATCAGCATTCCCTCCGGTGAGGAAAAGTGTGGGGTTTCCGCTTTTTGGGGCCCATGTCGCTGTTTTTGCACGTAAGGCTTTGGTGCAGCGAATTCTTCCTTGGGCTTTTCAGGAGATGTGTTTATCTGTGGTATTCCCGAGCCCACCAATCCAGGCATTAAAAGGATTTTATTTGATTTTGCATGGATAATACTTTTCGCTTCGTTTTCAGCGGTTAAAAACTTCGGGGATGGCAATTTCTTTTCCATTTCCAATTGTTTACGTTTTAAGTTGACAACTGGTTGTCAAAAGCACGTGTAGTCGATCTGGAAAGTGCAGTTTGTAGTATGACCATGCAAAAAGGAGAATTTCCCTTTTTAAAAATTAATGTAAAATAATAATTAAAGCAATGAATTTTCAAATTATTGTATTCTTATTATTTAAGCTGGCTTCTGAATATTATTTACTATAAAAGAAAACAATTTGATTTAATTTAAAATAAAAAATCTTTTTAACGACTCCACTTCCACCCAACGGTTGTGTTTCCAACAACTTTCCAAGAAAATATTTCATCACTTCCAAAAGTCAAAAGAAAAGTTTCTTCAGTCAGTTTATTTTAAGATCTCGTCCCATTTCGGGGTTTGGACGCAGTGCCTTTTTAAGATTAAAAGAAAGTTTCTCATTAAACAAATTCAAAAATCCCGCGATATCTCATAATTTATTAAAATCCGAATAATGTCCGTCGAACCGATAAAAACCGTGCTCGAGTGCAATCAGTGACAAGTGCAGGCGGATAAAATATAAGGTGAAAAATATTCTTTTTTGCGGTCGTCCGTTTCATCAAGAGTCAACATAAACAAGAGAGAAGCCCCAGCCCGACGTCGTCGTCAGCGGAACGGAGGAGTGGGTACGTGCGCCTTCTCGGGCGAGAAAAAACCGTCCTCAAAATTCAGGCGGAATACACCACTTTGTAGTTGCACGAAGAAAATGTGATGTTTATGAGCTTTTAAGAATTTATTTTTAAACTGTTCGGCCTGGTCGCGTTTTGAGGATTTTTCGGCTTTTGTGGGGCGACATGTTTAGCCTGTGCGCTGCTCTTGGCCTGGGCCTCATCGGGGTCCAGCAGTTAGCAGCCGCTTTTGACCTGTCGTCGTAAATCTCTTTAAGTTTTTATTTCTACCTTAAAAGGCCCGACTTTGCGGACTCCAACACTCTTGGCGCTAAGTTGAGCTAAGTAAAATCTGAGGGGGAGGCACGAAAAACCACTTCCGAGTGGATGCGAGGCCGAAATCGTTAGGTGTGGTTATATTTGTATATCCAATTTAATTGCAAGAATTTAGTCAACAAATTAGGAGAAAAGATCAACCCCACTTGTAGATTCACATAAGGAATGTGGTTAAATCCAAAGTACACTAAACAGAGATGTTGCAGCTGCTTGCACTTTTTTATCAGATATTTTTATTCCGACAGAAAACCCACCTGAGATTTATGTCTTATTTTGCGTCGAAGGCGATGAACATCCGACACATGCACATCATCAAGATTCTCAATTGAAGACCACGTAGCGCAAAAAAAAACGACGATTTGTGGGCAGCGTTAGACTCAAGAAGCATCCAAATTTAATAATCTGCAATGGTTCAAGGAGCAAGAATGATATGCAAATGTTTGTTACTTCGTAATCCTTTTGTAACTTTAGTATAGGAACTTGGAACGCTCTCTTGTCTCTTTTGAACCCAAAAAAAAAAAAAAGAAAAATAAGTCGAAAGAAAAGCAGGGATGATCCGTGCGGTAGCCAAACCACATTCTGCATATATTTATGTATTACGCAATGGAATTAATAATAAAATACGAAATTATGCATGAAAGGAAGTAATATTTCTTTACAGGGAATATATCAAGGTTTTTATTTCGGGATTCAGTTCGACGCTATTTTCTGCAAGTATATCAGCTTCGTCCCTAAAAGTGCTGTTTTAATACTAATTTTCGAAAGACTCGCTGTTTTGGGTTAATAAATTCTTGAGTTTTATATAATTAATCATACAAGAACCTAATAAAAAAGCACAAGTAGCACTCCGCACATTTCTGATAGTTTTAAGCCTCAAATGTCTTTTTACCATTTTGCAGAGTTCTGAATTTTGTCTAAATAAAGATAGTTGGTGTAATGGATCTTTCAAGACCCAACCGAATTTCCTAGGTGCAAGAAACCTAAGCCAATACAATAGAAGACCTAAAAAATGTAGTTTTCGTTCCAACTTAAAACCACCTAAAATCTTAGGATGTAAATTTTTAGCAGCACACAAAGTTCCAAATTTAAACTTATTTCATACTTTTTAGGTCTTCTGAATTTTTTAAGAAATCCGATTTTTGGTATAGCAAGTCAGAGTAATTAAATAATATAGTTATAGTGGATTTTTCGTATTATGTTAGTTACAAAATTTATTATTCCGAAAATCGAACAGCCTTCAACAAAATAAAAGCTATAAAATTATAAACTAACTTTCTTAAGAATTTCCTAGATGTGATCTAGGACTTAATCGGTGATCTGTTATGGTACGTATTTATTTCAATCAGTCGAATCAATGACTTCAAAAACCCTTTTGTACCGATTTTTATGATCTGAGTAAAATTTTAGATAATTTTAATATAGATATTATATTTTGAATCTTCAAATTCTCAATAGCCCCCATAATTTATTCTTATAAGGGTCTTAGAATCAGGGGTGAAATCAGTTATCCTAAATATCACTATATAGCCGTTTTTTACCTTTCGAGGAACTTTAGCTAATTCAATTCGGTAGAGAAAATTGAAATTGAACGAATTAATTGAGGTGGAATAGAAGAAATAAATATTATAATAAACTCCAAATTGAAATTCGAATACTTCTATATAAATTAAAACCGACGTGTCCAATTTGATGTATGAGTACAAGATATATACAAGTTGCATGTCTTAAAAAGAAACATTCTCAACGTTTTTACCCACAGACTCATGAAGACATTTCCCAGAAGTTAAATCAATCACCAGAGCATCACCTCGACATAAAAGAGTCTTCAATTCGTTTGGTAATCTAATTAAGAGTGGCTTTGGCTAATGTATTTAATAGTCCTCCAACGTACTCGTAAATCCCAGTAATTTATTAGTAAATAAAAATAATTTCGCTTTCAAAGACCTAATAGACTAATATCTGTGGGTTTTAATTTGTCAGGCTGCTCGTTTTATGAATTCATGATTTCCTTGAAACTGCGGTTTCAGCACATGCACCGTCTTCAAAAGTATGCTCGGGTGCACATGCAGCGAGAGATCATTCGAGCCGCAAAATCCCACGATGCTTTTTTAAATACGGCCGCGGTTGGCGCTCCCACGGCCATCGCCCATTAGAACTCGGAGAATTTTTCCGTCTTAGAAGAAAGCCATTCGATGGACAAATCGAACCCATAACTCAAAAATCTAAGGCACTCACACTCCTCAGAGGCATGTGTGTCTCGTCTGGTGAACGGGCATTAATTGTATGTCTATTTCGTGTCCATCGCCCTGGTCTACTTGAGATTTCTTGCAGATTGCGCTACTTAGTGAAGGTGGGAAAAGCAAAAAATATTGGCACTAAAATGTGGATTTTTGTGCAAATTAATAAAAGTAAAAAAATGGATTTCGCGGAATTTCCGAATTTTTTTTTTTTTGGTTTTTTTTTTCTTTTTTTTTTTAAAGCTATCCGACTGAGAAGACGCTCTGGTTTAATTAATGGTGTCAAAATGCCAGCAGTAATTTTTGGGAAGATACTCGGTGTTTACTTGAGCAATTTCATTGGATTTCAGCAAAAATATGAAGATTTAAGAGCATTTTTCCCAGCAGGAGATGACTGTTTTATTGGCAAAATCATTTTGTATATGAAAACAAGTTTTCTCTTTTGAATGAAAAATAAAATTTAATGCAATTTGCTGGATCTTAGATATTCGTTGGCTGAAATCGATTATCCTATTATAATTTATATTTCCTGCTTTTCATGGTAAATATTTTTGTATTTAGATAATATTGTAAACTGTGGTTTTTTTTTATTTTACGTTGAACTTGTGGACTTTCTTTTTTTTCTTGTTTATTCTGACTAAACTCGTAAAATACAAAGTCCGCGGTATCAGCCATGAACTTGTAAATCTCGAATAATTGCTCATTAAAACCGTTGAAGACAATTAATCATTCCCAAAAGCAATCAGATTGCGCTAACATTAAACTTATCCCATTCTGTCGAAAATCTGAAGCTATTGACGGAAAGTGAAAATGCTTGGCTTATGAATAAATTACTAAAAACACCAAAAATCTGCAGTAAGGAGCTTACAAAGCGATACAGATTTGTTGCTATTTTTACATCCAGAAACAACAAAGCGTACGGTTGGCTGCCGTTTTGCTACTTGAGAATGTTCTTCAACGCAATTTTACGGTCTAATAAAACAGCGGATTACGATAAAGCTTAAGTGGATGGAATTATTTCGGTGTGCGTTTTTGTGTAAATTTTGTGCACGCACTTGACAATGCACAGTGCTTGAAGGAGTCGTTATTAAATTTTATGGAATGCACTTGCACTGGTCTGGTTTTGTCGAGGTTAAGGACTTTGGATATATTTTTGAATTATAAGAGAATTCAATTAGGTACGGATCAAATATTCTAAAAATATAAAGTATAAATATTTCAGGAGTATAGAAGCAAAGTTAGTAACCTCAACCTTTGTAAATTTTTAACAGAAACTGACAAAAACGTTATACAAATAAATTATCCTGTTCGTTATAATCAAACAACCATTATGAAAATGTTAGACTTTGGTATCCTGGTAAGAATTAGTTTAAATTGAGAGATCATATTACATTTTGAGCAAGTTAGTTAAATCAATAAACGAAAAACTATTGTTCCTTCCTCAGTAGGTAGAATTGTTATTGAATTATTGTTGAGCCGAGTGTTTCGATCGGAACAACCAACCCATTTTCATCAGTGCGGCTATGACCTGGTGTCCCTGCCACAGACATTCGAAACGACCGAATGAGAGCAGCAAACAATAAATCGTTTTATCAATTGTTTAAATTGGTAAAACTAAATGGATGCAAAAGTTTTAGCACCTATTTCAAAATATAATTGCAGCTTTATTTTCAATCTATTTAAAATACAAACCAGCAGTTATCTTTTTTGTTATTTGCTGGGAATAATTGTAAAAAATGTGTAATTGTGTGAAAACAAATATATGTAGTCTTACTTTATTTATAGAAAAGAAAATTAACTTCAAAGAAAAGTTAAAACACTTTAGTAGACACAAGACTAATTAGGAACCTATGTGTTAAATTCCAAGTCAATCACCCCAAATACATATGTGTATGTTATCACACCCCCCACGCTGAAAAAGTTTTCACCTGCTAGGTCAAATACCGGTGATTGTCTTTTTCGAAACATAATAACTTTATGAACTTTTCTTCGCACTATCTCAAGTTTAATTGTTTTTTAAGTATTTAAATATTTGCAAAAAGAAAACCGATTTTTCCATCAATACATAAGAAGACGACGATACATGCAATCGCTTAAAATATGAGAAACCTTTTTATTGGATAGCAAAAATAATTTTTTATTATCTGACATTATTGCCCAGCTAGTTTAAAATTTCATAGCATCTAGACTTTAAAATACGTATAATCTAAATATCCCAATGCTCGAGTCAGATCGTTTGCTTAAAATTAAATAGCTTACTTATGGACGGTGCAAACCTCCAAGTAGAACAGCAAGAACATTCCGGCTCGAATCGCATTACTCGTAACATTTGTGATGAAATATTGAGCATATCATTCAAACGAAAATGTAGATGTAGATTGCAGGAGGCGGGCATTGCGGCTCAGTACTTAGACCATGTGGTCCACTAAGGAAGATATGTCATCCAAGTTAATCTTGGTGACCTACCTAAGCCGTAAGACGTTTGGTTCGTCTAACAAAGCTCAATATTTTGAGTAACGTTAGATCTTATAGCTCAATTTCTGCTACAATGTGTGCTCCCAATATTACGGCTCTCGCGTTGAAGTAGAGAAGATATTCACATAGAACGTGAATGATTGTTTCCTCTTCTCCGCATTTGCATAATGGCGATTCAGCTACTATATATGCATGGTGAAGAGATGTTTATTCAGCCTGCAGTGTCCCGTAAAAACACCTGTTGCAAGGCTGAGGTTTCTTCTGTTACATTGGATCAGCCATTTAGTCAGACCGTGATCGACTCTTTTTAGGAGAGTTTTCGACTGCCTGCAGTCCTGCCTTACATTCCATCTTTTGTTTTGCTCGTTTAGAGCCCATTTCTCAAGTATATGGGTGATGAAAGAGGGTGCTAGGCCGATGTAGGGCTTCGGCCCTACCATTGACGTGATAGATCCCTGTTTGGCTAAGTCTGCAGTTTCGTTACCTGCGATGTTACTATGGTCAGGGACTAAAATAATCGGTACATTGTTTGCAGCGACGATTTGGTCTAGTGAGCTTCTACATTCATTTACGATTTTAGAACCACATTCGGGTCGAGGGCCTTTAGGGCGGCTTGGCTCCTGTATTATTTTGGCACATATAGTGATGCCTAAAATCTCAGCCTGAAATATCGTAGTGAATGTACCTGTGGGTATAGATATTCGCAGGTCCTCTTTAGAGTTGGAGTAGTTCTCATCGCTCCCGTGATGCTCAAGCAAACCATTTGCACTTTCGATAGAGCGTTTCGGAATGAACTTCTCTTTATTTTTGACCTCCAGACTACAGCACCATAGCAAAGACGTGATCTTATTATCGCAGTGTAGATCCAGTGAAATATTCTTGGTGATAAGCCTCATGTTGAACCGAACGCTCTTCTGCACTGCCAAAAGGTCGCTATGGCCCTCTAAATTTTGTTGTTCAAGTGCAGATTCCAATTCAGTTTCTTGTCTAATGTGGTCCCGAGATATTTCACACTATCAGAATATTTAATCTCTTTATTGAAAATTCGAAGAGGTTTGAATCCTTCGAGTTTCCTCCTGTTCGTGAAGATGAGTGCAGAGGTTTTATCTGCGTTCACAGATAGGTTCTTTTCTTTGCACCACTTTTCAACGATAGACAGGCCATGTTGCTGAAGTTCGCATAAGGTGTTTAGAAACTTTCATCTAGTTAAAATCACTATATCATCCGCGTAGACCATAGCAACGGAGAGAGGAAACCGCTTTGTGGGCAGTCTCTAATACCTGCTTTTCTTCTGACTTCGTGGTCGCCAATGGTGGTAGAAACAATTCTGCTTTGCAGCATGTTGTTAATTCGCCTGATTAACGTTGGATAAACGCCATGTCTCCGCATGATGAGACTCATAATTACATATCAATCATTTAGTTTTCTATTATTGTGTTCTTAGTCTGAATATTACATCGGATTAATAATAAAAATTTGTGCCAAAATTGTAAGATTGAAATCATAACTTATTGGCTATACCATGCTCATTTGATAATTAAAAGTAAAGTAAAATAAATTTAAAAATATCTATTTTTTTGGAAGATTCTAAATTTACCTTAAGGGGGAACATCAACGTAAAATAAGGATCCCAATGTTTAGAGTGAAGTTAATGTTAATTTCTAGTAATCAAAGAATAACTTACAGTAGAATAAATAATATGTATTTTTAAAAGATTAATTAGTCGAAGTTCTAAAATGTGCCCTTGGCCTTATTTTTGGTACATGCAAGTTTTACGAGAGTGCAGAATTAGAGCTCAGATCATTTCCTACTGTTTTCGAGGCGTCGATTATATATAAATAGATCGTCTATATTGTTTCTTGGAAAATTAGTTGTAAGATATTGTCCGGCATTACTTCACCGATGTTTTTGAAAATCTTGTCAACACCGGAAATAAAAATTCTTTGAATTCTAAAATATTTTGATGAAGCACTGTTGCGTACTTCCTGCCGCTGCGTCGTGTTAGATCAAAAGAAGAAGCATCAGTCTATCTCTTAGAGACATGTGTCTTTCACAACATATGTATGTAGAAAGCAGTGATTAATCAATTTTGGAATATTTCTATTGTATAAAAAAATATATATTACGCACGGTGGCGCACAAAAACATATATTCTTTTTTTTTTAATATTGAAAGAATTGCAGCGGAAGAGCAAAACAAAAGGAGAAGATCCAACTTGCCAAACATATATTTGGATGATCGCCAGAAAAACGACGACCACGGCGTCGTTGTCAACTGCGAAAAGTTGAGAGAGCACCGATGAAATAAAAATTTTAGCCAAATACTCTTGGTCGAAGTGTGTCAGTTTTTGCTAAAGACATTCGCGTTCAAATTCTTGAAGTTCAAGATATTCGCGGTGATCTTTTCTCTTTTCGGATCTTTCTGAGTACACTCGATCAGTGCGCGAAACGAATGGACAGCGTGAAAGTATTTTCGGAAGGAGTCAAACTTTGAGTCGCGACTTTGCTCAAGCCGGTTGGTTATCTGAATGGAATGGAATGAAGCGTTTTGCATACGCAAGGACATTATTTACTGCCACTGATAACTAGGGCAGAATGTCGTCAGCCAATACTTGTTTTTCGATTCGTATGTTCTCGATGCGTGCGTGACTGCTCCAATTTCTTCCACACGGTGGACTCTTCCGTCGAACTCAAAAATAAGGTTGTCGGCTCAAGTCCAAATATTTGTGTCAAAACCATAAAGCGAGGTTATTTGAGTCTGCCTTTTTTCGTGTTACTTACAGTGAACTTGAGTGTAAATTTTGAGGGGAGAGTTCGTTCATGAAATTTACGTTTACCACACTACGTACAAACTGGCGGAACTGCCAACTCTTGTTACAAAAATAAAAGACGCGTCCCATGAGGTCACTGTTTCTTAGTGAATGATCGTGAAATCAGAAAATCTTTATTTTTACACAGTAACGTGTGCTCCAAGGTAGGATTTTTTTACTTCACCTGTTTAAAGTGAGAATCATTTTTTTGCAGTAGTTGTTAGCTATAAAAGAAATTAGCTTAGGTCAACGTTTCCTTAGAATAATTTAAAATAACCTAAGGCACATCTTTTGTTTTCCATGAGCTACACTACACGTTTTTTGCGGGGATAATCTTTGAATATTGGCTCAAATACCATTGTGAATATATCTGCATTTTTCTGGTTTTCAGTCTTTGTATACGGATATTTTTAATTTTGCCAAGCAGTTGCATATTTCAAGTCTGCTAAGATGTTATCTTAAAGAATATTTTAAGCAAACGATGGAAGGAATGTTTAACAAAATTACCAAATTATTTGGTGTTGATGTAACTATACATTACAAAATTTTATGAACACAAAAATTAATGGTCTCTAAAACTACGCTTTACATAACAACATTTTTTAGAGTGGCAGATGTTGGAAAAATAGTACAAGTAAATTTTGGAATTGCAAAACGAATCTTGATATAACTTTTAAAACGTCTGGTTCCAAAAATGTTAGTATAATGCGTCAACATTACGTTGTTAAAAAAATAATAAAAAAAATAGAATGAAATATTATTAGAGAACCACGAAATTGTGTTGTGTATACTACAGACAATTTTTTAGATATAAATTTTTGTCGTTTCATTGAAAGGATTTAGTGTAGCATCTGGCATAAAATTGCATGCTTGGTGTGCTGTTTTTTATTTTTTGAATGACTCAATCATGCTGTAAATAGTATGAAAAATATTTTTGAATTATTATATGCGTATAATAATTTTTATAAACAGTCGGTCACATTTGTTGTTTCATAGGAAGTACAGAAAATTCGAAAAGTTACTATTATTTATTATTCTGGTAACTATGTATATCCTAATATTTATATATATTTATGTATCAGATTAATGTGTAAAGTTTTTAGATTTCGCTATGCTGTTATAAATACATATGTTATGTAAAAATAAATATTTGTTTATTTTTGTTGCTAGTGTTTACATATTTTACAATGTTTAGCTAGAAACTCACACTCTGGTTGTAAAGATAATATTTGCGACGAATTTACAGTTTTTATGTAGGACATATAACTAGTGAAAGAAAATTTTTTTTATTTGATATGTTCATAATCATATTAAAACATTTTTTATTCTACACTACCGACGTGTTTTGTGTTATTGAGAAATTTGGATATATTTTAGGAACAATGAATGTGAATTTTTTCGTGACTACCATGAAAATAGGCTCTATAAACCAAGACAATGTTTATTAAAAATGTTATTAAAGAAAAAATGATTATCCAAAATGAGTAACAGCAAACTCAGGCGTTAATAATATCAATACATATTTTCTTACCTAACGTAACAATGTTTTTATTTTTCTATGTTCTCTGCATTTCACTTGATTCCAACTTCACGAGTGAAATAGAAAATTTAATACTCCACCATAAGAGGCAATGTAATTTCCTGGCTTTTTATTGGACTGCTTGTCTATTTTTAGTGTGCATAGTTAGCAGCTTTATTTTTATATCTTGTATACATTTTTAAATTATTTTCACAGTATCCGTAGTTAACGTTGAAGCTTTTCAACATTATTCGGTTTTTTATCGGAATCATTCATTGCCGCGTCGTCAAGAAGTGTTGGATACAAAGTTGGCTACTTTATGCTTTCCTGAAAATTGGCACCTGAATATTTTAGAGGACTTAAAACTCGCAGTAATGGGCTAAGGAATGATAAATGTTATGGCATTTTTATAGCTTTGTGCAACTTTCGGGGAAATTTTTTGAGGCATAGGTAAGGTATCTTGAGGTAGTTTTCTGCAAGCCTTAAGAAGTATTGAAAAATAGTTAAAATTTTACTCATAGCTTAACTAGAATGCGTAAAGTGCATCTAAACAACGTTTTGCCTTATTAAATGTTTTTTTTAAAGAGAAAAACGATAAAGTGCAATGTAAATTGTGTACTTTAAGATAATTAACACTTTGTAATTTAGTAACAAACTTTAATGAGAGTTATCGTTTTCTAAAAGCATAAAAACAAACTTATGATTATGATAAAAAACTGATACGGTATACGCTCTATAAAAATACCAAATTTCATGACGATAACATGTTCAAAAACATCTAACAATAAGAGTTTCGTTTTTTCACTTTGGGTACAAAGCCGTAAGAATAAGGTTTCTTTCTAAATTATAATATATATGAATTGCGATATTTAAAATTATAAATTAAAAATATGTAATTTAATTTTAATTCTTATTACTTTTAAAATTACGTCTTTTCAGAAGGTTAAACACCTCTAATTCAATGAGATGGAACAGCCGTACATAGTTCAAGCGGAATATTCCTTTCGAGGAGGAAACAATGACGAGTTATGCTTCAAAAAGGGCGACATAATCACAGTCACACAACGAGAAGAGGGCGGATGGTGGGAGGGTACCCTTGGCGATAAGACTGGGTGGTTTCCTAGCAACTACGTTAAGGAGTATAAGGCGCCCCTCCCACTATCAGAAACCATACGTCCACCAGAAGAAATTCAAGAATATCGCTCCGTAGTTTTTAGAGATCTGTTGGATAGTGAAAGAGCGCATGTTGCCGAATTACAGGGACTTTTGGAAAATTTTTTAGAACCCCTACAAACGAGTCAAATGTAAGATAGTAACAGTAATATTAGCTAATTTTTAAAATAATTCATAATTCAAACAGATTGACGTTAGATGAATACGCACAATTGATGTGTAATTTTACTGAGGTTGTGCAAACACATGAAGAACTTCTTCGGAGCCTGGAGGATTGTAATGATCGTGTTGGAAAATTGTTTTTAACAAAAGCACCAATCATGAAAACCGTGCATCAGGCCTACTGTGCTGCTCACCCAAGAGCAATTGTGATTTTAGACAAATTTAAGTAAATACATTTTATTTAATTTTGATTTACAGAATTTAAAAACAATAAATTTTATTTAGAGATGATCTTGAAAATTTCATGGAGAGACAAGGAGCTGCTTCACCTGGTCTACTAGTTCTAACTACGGGTCTTTCAAAACCATTTAGAAGATTGGATAAGTATTCGGCAATGTTACAAGAATTAGAACGACACATGGAGAGCAGTCATCCTGACCGAGGAGATACTCAGAGGAGTGTTGCAGTTTACAAAGATATTGCGGTATGCCAGATGGATAAAATTTGTAAAATGTTCTATTATTTTACCATTTTATTTTTTTAAGGCTACGTGTGCTGCGACTAGGAGACAAAAAGAATTGGAGCTGCAGGTATTGACAGGCCCAGTACGTGGGTGGCAAGGGCAGGAACTTAGTACATTAGGTTTGTATTTTTTATGTTATTTTCAATGAGTGGTTAAAGTTTTTGTTTTTGTTTCCTAATTAACCTCTTGTGGCAATTAAAGCATATAAAAAGCGATCAGTCCCTTCATTCTACTTAAATTTAATTGCAGGTGATATTATCCACATGGGAAGCGTTGCAGTTGGCCCTGATCATCGAGACAGGTATTTTGTCCTGTTCCCCCAAACACTTCTTATACTAAGTGTTAGCCAAAGAATGAGTGCTTTTATATATGAGGTAAGAAAAATCGCAAAAATGTAAATATTTATTTATATTATTTCTTTAAGGGTAAACTGCCGCTTACTGGTATTATGGTAAATCGACTAGAGGATACAGATACTATAAAAAATGCTTTTGAAATTAATGGACCCCTAATAGAAAAAATAGTTGCAGTGTGCCAAGGCCCTAATGAGGCAAACAAGTGGGTTGAACTACTTACGTCCGCAAATCCAACGCTTCCTATAAATATAAAACGTAACGTTAGTGCTTCGGCTATAAGTGGTCCCCAGCCTCCATCACATGTAAGTAAATAATTTTTATTATCCTTCGGTCTTTAATTGAGGGAATTTCCTTTTGATGAAACATTTAGTCATCGTATTTCCTTGACACACGCGGTTACTGTGCACGTTTCTCAGTATGCGCATACAATTTACAACCGACAACCTTTCGTGCAACTCTCCCACCGAAATATTATCCTCCAACAGCACCGTATACAAATTTAAGTGCCCATTTTAAAAGTCTTTACCGGGAAGGAAAATTAACAAAATTTATTGTGAAAGCGTTGTTATATCCTGAGGCTAGAAGGAAAGTGGAGATATCGAAAGTCGTCCTGCGAAGGAGACACAGGGCAATTGTGAGAATGTTAAGGAAAAACTCCACATCTAGTGATAGACATTTATCTCGGCAAGATGCTTTTGAATTGCCCACCGATTCCGAAAGTGAAGATGGCTCGTGTGATAGTAACCCATTTGATTACATTAAGTTTTATACAGGGAAAAAAAAGAGTATTGATGAACATCGTACAGAGTACGAGACATTTATAGATTACGGTGAAGATTGTGATACGATCAAGCCGAACTTTGCAGAGGATACACCAGAATCTAGTAAAGAAAATTCAAAGCTTCCAGAAATTTTATTAAATTCTAACCAGAAAGATTCACTCGTGATATGTTCAAAGGCTGTGAGAGTATTTGATAGAAAGTCGTCTAGTGAAAGTGTTGTTCATACTTCCACTGCTCGTCTAAATTTGGGAGAAATAAAACCACAGATGTCTGAAAATTCTCATATATCTTCATTCGCTGCTCGGATATCTGGCAATTACATGGCATGCGAAGATCTAGCAAATATGAACGATGAAATTCGAATAAAGAAGACTAAACCAAAAACTAATTTGCTAGATGAGAGGCACAGCATGCCGACACTCTTTGTTGGAAATCGTTTCAATAAATCTGATGTGACTGCAGTTTATATCCCCTCTTGGAAGGATCGTGGTGATCTTCAAAAGCAAAATTCTTCTTCTGGCAAAGTTGACGATACCCAGCGATTAAGTGATTGCGAAGAGGATGACGAGGACTCTATAGCTACGCATTCCAGTTCAATTGACCTTCCTGCTATTATTCCTGCTCCAGACCAGATTCAAGCTGAAATACTTTATAATTTGGAGGGCGATATAATTCGTCCTCCAAGTATGTTTGATTCAGAGTTGGAGCCGCTTAAATTAAGCTTATCACGAGAAGCGTCTCCTTTTAAGAAACATTCTATTGATTCTGATAAAAATTTGGTGGCTAAGGAGGACCAAGGTGTTGTTAGGAGAAATTCTATTGGTCCTCGAAGAGGATCAGTCAGACGTTGTATAAGTTATCAATATGTCCAACTTGCGAAGAACAACAGCGATGAGACTAAATCAGAAAGTGGAAAATTGGAAAAAAGGCCATCTACGAAATGCAAATGTTGTGAGAGTTCTCAATGTCCAAGTCCTCGTTCTAGTGACTCAGGAATGGCAGGGAGCTGCACGATTGCATCGCCTGATCCGCCTCAAAATTGCAATGAATATTATTATCCTCTTGAACTTGTTGTTGATGGTTCCGAGGTATCAATCGAAGGTCTTAGACATTCTCAGTCAATCAATGATTTGGTACGATTTGATGTATGTGGAATGTTCCGAAATAAATTTTTAAATCAAATTGATAACCCTTCTGGAACAGCATCCAGAAACCGAGAAACTCGGTGTCATAGTGCCGAGCGAACGATACATCTCAACAGAAAAAGTTTTCTTATCGGAATGCCCACTCAATCGGATGAAGCAACCGAAAAAGGCGAGGACTTGGAGGGCTTAGGAATGTACAAAACTGGATTGTATGCGCACTGGTGGAAGAAAGAGAAACTGCCAACTGCTATTGTTCGGGAAATTATTCATACTCATAAAAGTGGCAGCTTTAAAGAAGACGCATCGAAGTCACCACCTACACAATGCAGCGGAATGGGCTCAGGCAAGCGAGCGTGCACGTTCTTGAGACATTTTTCTTTGTGTCTTTCAATTTTGCCGAATTAATAACTTCATTCTTTTTTTTATTTTTTTATTGAGTGGCGCTTTCAAATGTCGTTATCGTTCATATTTAATAATTTTTTATTTTTTTTAACCCCAAAAAAACAGTCGCATCTCATCGCATTGCCTGAGCCCTTTGCTCCTTTTAAGTTTTTTCTTTGCAACTTGCGTTGTTGGTTGCCAACTAACCTCTAATGTATTCAGAGCTTTCTAACAACACGTTCTAGGGCTCCTCAAGCGTAATATAGTCTTTCGTTTTATAGTACATTTCATTATATATTATTATTATTATACATTATTTTATTTTAAAACCAAAATAGATGTCCCCGCCGCCCAACCTCGGTATGTGCTACCAAGCCCGCGGTACGCCCCCAATACATCAACAGTCACAACACAAACGGAGCCTGTCGTTCAATCATCATCTCAGCTACAATCAATATCACATACACCATCAACAACATCATCTACATCATCAACAACAACAACAAAATCAACAAAATCTGCCGGCAGTGGCCCAAAGCTACAAATCAAATTTAGCCCCGACATTGAGCAACACTTCAAAAGCGGCAAATCAGGTGCAAAGCGCAAGGATAGGAAACACAAAAGGTAAATGGTTTTGAGGGCTATCTGCTTACAATATTAGATTAGATTTACATATTTACTATAAAAAAATATTTCTGCTCTATATTTATTACAAGAAAAATTATTTAACACTTTCTATATTTTTTTATAGTTAAACCGATTTATATAGAACTTAGTTTCAAGACTCGTGTAAAATCCATTTTCATTACCAAACAATTGTTCAGTTTTTGCCCAAAATAATATAGGAATATGTTAATATGTATTATATTTTGCAGTATTTTACAAAATTTTAAAATTTAATACCTCGGGGAAACGTAAACGAGTGAATTCTTTTTTTTTTTGCAAATTCGTCATTTTTGATATGAAATGAACTTATGCCCTTTTTATTTAATTACTTGCAGCTAATTGGAGTATTACAAATTTGCGCCCTGCTCCCCCACTGCGACCAACTTTGCTAAATCAGAGTGGCGGGGCAAGTTCAAACACCCTCTCCAGCTACTCAAACCGAAAGGTTCAACCCACTTTTGAAGAAGATGCCCTTGTCCTGCGCGTCATCGAAGCCTACTGCGCAGCCTACCAGAGCAACGCCAGGAATACGATTCACTCAGGTAACTACCTTCTTTACGTTGTTGCTCTTCCTTTTGCAGTACTTTAATTTATTGTTAGTTATTAACATACTCGTAATTTTTAAGTGATTGTATTATTTGATTCCTAGCAAAGTAATTATTGTTGATGTTTTATTTTCATTGTTTATTTCTTAAACTTTTTAATATTGTATTGTATTGTTTTTGGAGTTAATTGTGTTACTAATTTTATTTCTTGAGGAGGATTTTAATTTGGCGCTTTTTTACATGGTTGATATTAATTTATGGGACCCGTACGTGTTGCGTTGGTATAACAAATAAAATGCAACCAAAAAACATTATCTTTTTAACATTTTAAAGCGAATAATTGTAATCGTTGTGCTGAGCGTTGTTTCCGAACTCACTTTCATCCATAACATACTGAATAACAATCCACTGAATTTTTTTGCTGAATTATATAACAAGGAATATGTCATCTGGCTACCAACAAACTCATCTACTACATTACAAAACATTACACCTACAACACAACACATCAACAATTGAATCGAATGAAAAAAAAAAATTATAAAAATTGCTGTGGCTGTGTGGTTTTGTTGCTCCTTTCTTTTCTCTTTTTCTCTTCTCTTTCATCACACTGTAGCCCTTCAACCATGGACACCATGTCTTCCAATTCGTGGCGGAAAATTGAAAACCAGTAAACACTTTTCCACATCAAATCCTCAGCTACCCTTCCTCTGCTCAGCAAGCAGTAACTCATATTCAAATTCAGCCGCTCAGCAGAACTCGACCAATAGCCTAAATTCATCGTATATCTGGCGGGAAGCAAGTCCCAATAACTTCAATATGTATTCAGCATCAGTATCGTCATTAAACACAGCCTATAGGTACTCTCTAGTTGGTAATAATGCGAATTCAGCGGCACCGACTGAATACCGTGCTGCCTCCGAGGAGCGACCACAGAGGAAAAACTACAGCTCAAATAACCGATTTAAGACTGGATCAGGCTATGACAATATTTATATGACACCACTATTGCCTCGAAAAAATAAACAAGTGAAAGTATTCAAAAACTCCTATCAGCCGCACCAAAGGAGCGCCCAGCCATTCATGGGGGTGGATTCTTATGAAGCAGCGGCGCGGAATAAGCCGCAGCCCGGACTCTATGACCGTCGATTGAATAGATCTTTTGAGGCTCCTCAGGGACTGATTAAGGCGTCTCCGTTGCGACGCAGCACTCCACATCTACCTGCCGAAGATTCAATTCCCGACACCGACAGTCAGCGGCATTCCGCGACTTGGTGTTGTGGAAACTTCGTAATGCGGCAGTGGCGGAAAATAAATAACTATGACTAGTATTGGAAGCACACCTTTTCGCGTCAGTGATTAGGTTAGATACAAAGTGCCCTGATATACATAACACTTTCATGACAAAGACAACCTCTAGGCTCATAAACCGTGGCTTTTCTGAGGCTCACTCATATAACGACGATCTATAAATAGTTTGTTTCACATTCCAGTTAAGTTATATTCTAACAACTCGGGAGAGCACAAAAATTGCAAAACTTTTGATCAACAGCAGAGCTTTAAGGAGTGATATAAAAAATAGTCCGTTTGGAGATTCTCATATTCTTTATTGAGTCATGATCTAAATAATAACTATGACGAGATCAGCATAAGAAGCATTTTAGAGATAGATAGAACAATATAATACGAATTTTATCATTTTCACTTCAATATCTCTGAAACCTTTCTTATGCTTAACTCCCATTGTTTTTATTGATGTCTCATCATAAGATATCATTTAGACCACAATTCAATCAAAAATGTGCGGAGCCTCAAACGTGGGTTACTCTTTGTAAAAACATTTTATTTATTTATTTTTGTAAAAATAAAAAGTCCGCCTCTAACCGCTCAGAAAAGCCAACGATCCTATAAGAAATCAACACTCGTAGATATTTCTATGGAATACTCATAACTGTGTTTAACATTAGCTCTTAATCCTGTGATGTTTTAATATCTAGCTAGATTTTAGAATTTTTACAATGAAATTGTAAAATTGTACTCGTGTAACTATTGTGAAATTACATATTATATTGGAATCGATGTTTTAAGTGCTACACTACTCGAGTTATCTTGTGCAGCAAGTTTTACATAAAATGTAGTTTGAATTATTTTTTATGCTTAAATAATATAACAGTCTTCGTTATTTTTACGCAAATTTTTTAATTCAACTAGACATTATTAAAATTAAAATTAAATTTTGTTAAGATAAATTCGACCAAATTCTTCTAAGATACTTATTATTTACATTATATATGGCATAATGACGATTTTTCTAGAAGTTTTATATGAAACAACATTAATTTAACAATACGCTGAGCGAGATTACCAAATAATACTTGCCTTAATTTTATTTATGTTAAATTTATTCAAGAGGCAAAGCCTAGTTATTTGTACCACTTAAACTACTTTTTGGTTTTACAGGCGTGTACCCTTCATACAAACGCAATTTTTGGAATGATTTTTAAAAATTAATTATTTTTATTATATTAGAGAACAAGTTACAAGACATGTGTAGGTAAAACTTTCCTAAATTATGCGAACGTGCCTAAATCGTATTGCTGCTGTTAGGAGATTAAGGTAATTTTTTGAAAAGGCTCTTATTTTAGGAGAAACAGCAGTTGTGTAATTTAGGCACAGATACGAATTAAGCAAATCTACCTTCTTATCGTATTTTGTTTTCTTATTATGTGTCTTAGTAATTGGAAGTAAGGGATGAATACAATCATTATTTATGTACCAGGATTTAAATATCTGGTATATAAAATCGTAATTTCTGATTTATGTTTCTTTAAAAGAAAGCAAGGGCTACATTTAAATTTCCAACTTAAAAACTAAATTCATTAATTTTTTGTCTGAAAACGAAAGCCTAAAAGGACTAATCAAAAACAAATGACAAATTATATTAAAACCTTCAAAAAGTGCTCACTTCTCCTTTTATATTTTAATTGAAAGTGGATGATCCAGCACAAGGTAATATTCTGAAATGAAGTCGAGAAAAAAACGACGAATTTTTTTTTGTTGGAAAGTTATGGGCAATCGCTTTATATGTTCAAAAACTGTCAGTATAGAATTGTGAAATAATTCCTTCCCTTAATTTTGAAATAATACATCCCTTTCCAAAATTGTTACTATCAGATCCATTTGTTTATTTTTTTTCCCAAGTTCAGAATTTACAATGATGTCTAATTAATTACGCTACGAAAATCGTATTTTCTCTTTACTTTTATCAGAGAGCGTTATACTGACAGTTATTTAAAAATAAAGCATCAAATATTATAAATGTTTTACACTAGTGGAGTAAAGATAAACAATAAACATTATCAGGTCCATAATAACAAAAAATATACCAGAAATGCGTAACCTTGTTGTAATGTGCCAAGGGAAAATTTTATTTAAAAAATAAATTTTGTTTTATTCTTCGTAAGACACCGCTAGTAGATCGACGTGTAGAAAATATATATACATAAATGTACTGCAGAAAAGTATAGTGTTGCTTAAAAAGAAAAGACTACTATAAAGTATCCTGTAATTGCAAAAGAGTGCAAACCTACGCACAAAATTAGCAACTATGACTTATAAACTTGCAAAATTGCATTTTACTAGTAACTAGAGCCATTTAAAACAAACAAACTGGTTCTAATATCTGTAAATGTTTTATGTAAACGTCTATAAAAATTACTTCACAAAGAATGTTCAACAATTGTTACCAGCGCTTTACAAAATTTTCGTTTAGGATTGCTTGAATATGAGTTAAAATTGCTATGCTGGGAACATAAAATATATTTGCTGTTGTGTCCTTTATTTAATATTCGCAGGATTACTCTACTTAAATTTCATAAATGTTATGTTCATGTACAATTGAAAAACTAAAAATCGTAATACACTTGTACTCGTATCCTTGCGCATAGATTCCTTTGCTTCAATTTCTGGTGGCCTAATTATTTGAATTTCAAGTGTGATAAAACTACAAGAATTAGAAATTGCTCAAAGTAAAAACGTATCAAACGTTCATGTTTATTGATTAAAGATAACGAAAATTAACGTAATTAAAAGGGTGCTATATTTAAACACAAGAAGAAGAAAAAAGAACAAATTAAGAAGCAGATTTGAAACGAAAAATAATATTTACTGGTTTACTTTTTAAGCCGATGCCAAATGATTGTTTCTCCTGAATATCTTTTTATAAATTGATTAAGAGTAAAATTTAGAATATACATAATCAAAATATCTATGAATTTTTTTGTAGTTCTAGAATTTTAAGTGTAAACTATATATGTAATTGTATGTAGGTGTGTCTGTAAACATTCGAATTCGGCGAAAATGTCTAGTTAGTATTTTTGTAATTCGTGCGAACTGAAAATATAATTGGGAAAAAATAAAAAAATTATTATAATAATAATTCGGAAATATCCTGGTCCCTGTTTATTTTATTATTAAATAGGCAAGTTCACCTGTAATAAGTTACTGGTTTGTAAATAGTTTTTTGTCATTTAAATGAGTTTATGTAGATTTTTAGTAGATTGGGTGGATATTTGAATCATTTTATGCAATTATTATTTCTGATTAAAGCTTCGAAATTGTTGTTATTTGCTACAGATTTTTTTTGTAATAATCGTTTGAAACTTACAATTAGTATTAAATACAATCTTTTGAAAAAATATTATTATCTGAAACTATAGGCACACGAAATTCATACATTTTCCATTATAGCAAAAAATCCAAGCTTTTTCGCTTTCAAACGTTGTCAATTTTCTATATAAAATAGAATATTCATAAAAAAAATTATTACTTTCAATGACCCCACAGATCTGTGACACTGATTAACTGACCTCGTAGTGCCTAAAAAAACTGGAGATTATTAGATAGTCATTAAAATCAGAGAGCTCTGTTATAGAACTTGAATTTGCAATTTGTTTCTAGCAGAGGCAAATTATCTATAACAAGATCAGACGCTTTTTTGAGCTCAAATGTATTCTAACTAAGTTATCCAAACTTTAAATTTGATAATTTATATTAAAAAATTTAAATATCCACTAAATCTACAGGACCTAAGTAAATAGGTAGTCTACGACACAATTGCTTTGCTTATGTGGTTTTCTAACTGAACAGCATTTTTGCTAGTTTCAAGCGATACCAAAGCGTAGATTATCCCCATAAAAACCAGCACAATATACACCGATAAATGTTTGTTTTTTGCTTTCTTTAATTTGCACTTGCAGGTCTTGAGAATGAAGATTTCACTCCAACACTTCGACAAATGTGGACGACAATACGCCAACTACAGCAGGATATGGCACAAATGAAAATTCAAATAAACGAGGAACGTGCTCTTCGCGGCAATCTTCAGCAACTCCTTATAAATCATCTGGAAACAGTTGGGGCTTCGAACACAACCTGCTGAAGATGTTTTAGTAGGTTTCTTTTTATTAGATCATTGGTTGTAATATTGTTCACCAAATTGTGTCTTATTTTTCGTGCATTTTCCTACTATACACACTGTTTATTGTTGTATTACTACACGTAAGTTACTCACTATACAAAAAAAAAAAAAAAAAAACACATTATAAAGTTATGAAAAACACTTTTAGCAATATTCTGCCCATCGACCAAGAAATTGGTTTCTGTAAAGTATTCAATCGCTTTTTATAGTCGGTTAAACGCAAATCTTATTTTGATTAAATGTATTTACGTGTAGGTGTAAGTGTCGCTTGTGTAAGATTTTTGAATTGAAAGACTATCCAATTTGCAATATTTTTAGCAGTTAGACACACGAACACTTCTAGAAGATGTTCTCATAGCCACTTTAATAAATGTCGCTTTCTTTAAGTGAACCTTCTTATTTTCTGAGTATTTTTTAGAACTATATGAATAACAATAAAAAAATTATTTTTATGAGTTGCGACATTTTATTTTTGATATACCTTATACCCGTTGTGTGTTCATTATTAAATAATATTAATAATAATAAAGCCCTAACAAGATGGAAACATTATCGGCAATATTTTCTTGCATGTTTATTTTTAGTAAGATTAGAATACCTACATACATAAACTTACTAAGTCCACAGGTTTTTTGAATACAATACCTCTAGCTTTAAAAATCGTCTAAAATTCTTTATTACGACATCGTTAACTCGAACTCGCTTTATGTGGTTGAATCAATGGTATAATTTAATATGATTCTAAATGGATTTTGTTTTACATTGATGAAAAATAGCGGTATTGCAATATACACGGCATTCAGTTATTTGAAGCTGTTTTAACTTTAGTCTAAATGATTTATCTTCTATTATTTTGGGAACTTAAGCAAAACGCTTTGACCAACATTTTTAACCATTGTTTAACCACCCAGGGATGTTTGTCTTTGGTATTACTTAAAGTGGGCATTTTATATGTAAACATTGTTTTGAATAATTTTTGTTGACCATTTTCTTGTTTTTAATTTAGATATACTTAAATATGTCTACAAGCAAATTATTTTTAAAATGAGTTTATAATTTTGCAGCGTAAATTAAACCGAATTTTTATAGAAACAAATAAATTTTAAAAGATATTATTAAAAAACAGGAAACATATTTTGGTGTAAAATCCATTTTATCGTTTAGTTGGGCGGAGACAAAAATTTAAATTTTATTAGTATTTTTTCTTAAATACATTCAATATTTAAAAAGGAAATTTAGATGATATCGACAAATTTTTATCTGGACAAGCAACGCGTAATTGCACTGGAAAAGTTTTTGTTTTATGGTATTTACAACAATAAATCTATATACTTACGTTATCCCAGACATAAATAAGGAAGCAATTTCGATTAGTAATCATTTTAAAGATTTAAAGACACATTCTAGGGATTTTGGGTAGTATATAAAACACAAAATTGTCTTCTGATCAAATCTGTATATTGTTTAAATGAATTACATGTCTAGTCTACAAATATTTATATACAATAAAATCAGTAAAAGGCAACAACATAAAAACAAGGTGTTGAAATTCACGTCACATTACATAATAATACTTTTCCCTCACAAAATACAACAAGATAATATTAATAGATTTAAATTGTCTGATGCTATGGTGAATATCCAACAATATCCTTAACAAGTGGAATGATTTTTTTTTGCTTACTTTCGGTCTCTAGCTGTAATGTTTAATAGAATTTCTGCCTTACTTTTTAATAGGTAGTTTAGTTTACAACAAATTATAGGCGCAAAAGCGAAGAGCAACAAAAGTTTGTATTTTAAGCCTTTCCAGTTATTGCAGCATTACCTGATTTTGTTGGAGCGTTCGATTTTTCGTTCTCCCTTTCAAGTTGTTTGCCAAGGTATTCCCTACGAAAATATATTAAAAACGTTAGAAATGTTCTTAAAAATATCACTTACAAAAAAATTTAAAAGAGAGGCCTTTTTATGAGAAACGAATCGCATCTGCGTGCTTAGAATAAATTAACAAATTGCGGTTTAATTCGCTTCGTTTCCCACCTTAGGGCCCAAAGCGCTTATTATGGTCTGCGATAATTAATCAGTTTCTATAGTAAAATATAAGAACTTGGACGAATTTTAATGAGTATAAAATATAACTTTTCAATTCAATCTCGAAGCGAGATAATTCGATTGCCAATATGGAAGTGTAAATCAAATCATTTTCTTACCAGTTGTGCACCATTAATTTCTGTACCGCCAAAAGAGCTTCATAACGAACATTAGGATCTTCATGGCTAAGGAGCTGCATTACTAATTGCTTTCCTCCCAATTGTTCGATAACGCTGAAAAATTAATTATGTAGGTGTAAGAAAAGCACGTAAAAGTATGTTCAGACTATAAACTTACTGTTTTCCTCTTGGATAATGGCGGACATATTCGCCTATGTCGTAGCTTGCTACTGACAGTACAAGTGCATCTTTTGATGTCTCAAGTAGATGTACCAAAATTCTCAAGAGCTCGTAGTTCTTCTCATTAAGACGTTGAGCATTCTCACGCCAAAATTTGGCTGACTTGTGGACAGGTGACCATTCAAGTCGACCACTCTTAATCTCAGTTGCGTACTCGTCGAAGGAGCTTAAATCTTGAACGGAATTCTGTAGCTTCTCAGTAAGGAATTCAACATCTGCAATTATGTCCTCATCATCAAAGCGACGTTGCTCTAAAATTGAAAGTTGCTTTAACACTTTGCACTGCACCATAGCAATGCAATGCTCCTTGGCTACTTGAGCCTCTTCGGGTTTTTCAATTAAATTGCGGAAGACAGCTAAAATAATTCTTGTGACCTATAGAACAAAAGTAATTACATCTACTGCAAATATTAAAGTTTTTACAAACTTTTTCCTTAGCACAGTCATTCAAAATGTCAGCTAAAATTGGGATTATATTGAACTTGTTCATTTTTTCGGCCAGAAGAGGATTGAATGTAAGGACCCATAGACAAAATACCAGTTGATATTGTACCTAATAAGTATACATTGATTTCGTTTATATAAGATCAAAAACTTGATTGAATTTTACCTGGAAATTAACACGAGATGATAAAATTCCAATAATTGTGCTTATTCCATCAACGGATACAAACGCAAAGCGATATTCGTCGATACGTAGCATCATTTGAAGGCATCGGCCAACAGACTGAATATACTCGTTGCTCTGTATATTAAAAATATTAATATTGATAAAATGCAATTATAAAAAACTATAAAATAATTAGTACTGTTAGTTCTTCATAAAAACACCGAATGGCTTTTCAGTAAATTTAATAACGAGCACTAAACGACACCGATTTCTACGCAACATAAAGATTCCATATACCTATTAAAGTTAAGTGTTGGATTAGTGCGTTAGGAGTTAATTAATCTACAGGATTTTACTACAGAAAACAGTGCGCCAATTACTTTCTACTACCGGCTGTAATTCCATCTAGATACTTGCGAGCAACAATTCCACTCTGGGAGACGATTTTTCGTGAAACCAATTCGATTAAGTATAATAGGGGGAAATAAACAACTAAAAAGCAAACTCTACCGGAATAGTAAGAGGTTTGTGAACTTCTCCAGCTTTATCTTCTGTGCCAGATGGACTGAGTTCTTTATAGGATTCAGTGACCACTTGCGGACCTTGATGACTTTGGTTGTGGTGGGCATGATGCTCCTTATGGTGATGGTGTCCATGGATGTAGTTTACCACGACAGTCATTTTTTTCGATATTTCTGCCATTTCTTGTATATAATTTTTGGCCTTTTTTGTAATTTTTTTATGTTTTGTATACACATCCCGGCGAATATATATTTTTGTATAGTTTCGAAAAATGGCAAGAAGTAAAAGTGCAAAAGATTAATTTTTATTTTTTTTTCAAAAGCACGCCAAAATCAATCGACACGATGCCTTAAATTAGGAATAACACAAGAGGACGAAAATGAAAATAAAGTGCAATTTGCTTAGTTATGGCAATATGGCATTTTATATTTGAACCCATTTTATTCTATAAGGTCTATGTGCGATATAATATTTTTAATATAATAATAAATGTAACCGAATAATTTTTGAATTTTCCCCTGTGAGCTCGTACAGATTTAACTTGATGGCTTTAAACAAGAAATTTTCATTTCTGCATGCTTATTGAATGCTTGGCAGCATAAAAAACATATGTAAATATTAGGAGAGAAAAAACGTCATTATTTTTCCTCTCTATTATATTTGATGATTTATTTAGAAATTTGTGATTTAGGTAGGATTTTATAATCTTCACTTATTAATTGATTGCAATTCAACCATGCTTCATATGGGAATTCATGCGGAAATATTTCAGTCTCCTAGTAGATTTTAAAATGTATGAAGATGTTTGTACACCTACAGTTTTTGTTTATAATGTTATTAAAAAGCTCTAAAAGGCGCAGCGTAAATATAATTAAATTTTTCAAAACTAATTCAGTTAAAGTTTAAATTTCATGCACTATTCCTCTAAATTGCTTTTAATCGAACAGTCTATTTGACTCCGGACCTATTGAACAGATATTAGGTAAAGATAAATAAACAGAAAAAGCTTTTCGGATTGTCATAATTATCCGCTTATAATTTTAAAGTCTATGATAATACGTAATGTACCATAAATACTGTAATTTACAATTAATTCTCTTTAACATGATTATGACAGTATTTGTGGAAAAATTTATTCACATTTACCTACTAACTGACGAAGCAATAAGCTTAAAGTTTAATTAAAAACTATTATATAATAATAGGCACGTACTACGCAAATGTTTCATGCATGGGTACAGTCAACAGTAATTGGTATTAATTCGCTAGATGGCAAAATTCATAAAATTAAGTCAACTTTCAACAATCCTACAATGTAATTCTTAATGTTTTCACTGGGATTAGGTGGATAAAAATGATATTAAAAAAATATGTACAAATTAGCAGTAAAGTTGCACGTATCGTGTATTAAAATGAATAAATTATATATACACCTGCGGTCATAAAAACCGCACCACCCAGGTAGTTTCAATAATGCACATAATTGAAGGAGGTAGGGTAGGGGGAGGGATGCAATTATTTGACTTGTTCTAAGGGGGTATAAAAGCAACTCTTTCGGTGAAAGGATATTCAGTTTAAGTTAAGTGGTGATAAGATAGAGTGAAAATAGTGAAATGGCCGGAAAATACAGGCAGTGGTCCCGAGAGGAAAAAGTGAAAATTTTTACATTGGGAGACCAAGGTCTGTCGTATCGTCAGATAGCGGCTACAATAGGGTGCAGCCATTCAACTATCGTTCACTGAATGAAGAAAAAGGAGAATGTGGACCCTCTAGAAAGGACGAAAGGATCTGGAAGAAAACGCAAGACAAATTCAAAGACGGACAAGGCCTTACGACGGATGTCTTTGAAGGATCGCTTTAAAACCGCTGCCTGTATGAGGGCAGAGCTGAGGGACTATCATCAAGTCGACCTTAGTGCCGAAACAATCCGTAGAAGGTTACGACAGGTAGAACTTTATGGAAGATGACCAGCGAAAAAACCCATGTTGACAAAGAAAATGAAGGCGGCTTGTCTAGCAAGGGCGAAGAAGTACGAAAATTGGACGAAGGAAGATTGGTGACGTGTGATTTGGTCCGATGAAAGCAAATTCAACTTGTTGTGTGCAGACAACTTATCATACGTGCGACGTTCAGCAGGAGAAAGATTTGAGGAAAAGTGCACGATTAAAACAGTAAAGTTTCCTCAAAGTCAAATGGCCTGGGGATGCTTTTCTTTCTACATCCTAGGTCCTTTGCACTTCGTTGATGGAACAATAAATGCTCAGAAGTATGGGCAAGTCATAAACGAGTTTTTGGTACCAGCCATTGAATAGTACCTTTCGTTTACTAACGAAGTAATTTTCCAAGATGATTCGGCTCCTTGCCATCGCGCCAAATCGGTAAGGATAGTATGGCACATGAACTGCCAAATGTCTATTTCATAAACAATTAATAAAAAACTAATTTATCCTCTTATGTTTTTTTCAGCTCCAGAAAACATTTTCTGATCTTGGAATTCAGAGACTAGACTGGCCAGCGAATTCGCCCGATTTGAATCCAATTGAGCATCTGTGGCACGTGATGAAACGGAAAGTAGCAGATCATAAACCGGAGAGCAAAAGAAAGCTGAATGAAGTACTGGATCTTGTGTGGAAGAACGAAATAACAGATGACATCACTGGAATATTGGTGTACTCAATGCCTTCTAGGATCGAAGCGGTTATTGCAGCCAAAGGAGGGGCTACGCGGTACTGAACACTGTACATACAATGTAAGTTATGTGTAAGCTATGTGTAAATAAAAATATACCAAATTATCCACAAACTTCATAATTAATGTAATAAACAAGTAAATAATAATAAAGTATGAAAATCAATAATTTAACTGTTTTAATTTATTTCTCCCAAAAAAAAGGCAGTAGGCAAATGAAATTCTACCAAACTGTTTATGAGTTACTATTGATTATTATGGCAAAGAATCATTCCATTCGGAAAAGTAGGTAACTTTTTATTCAATTTTTTCATATGAATTTCAAGTGGTGCGGTTTTTATGACCGCGGGTGTATGTATAATTTATTTATTTATTTATTTATTATGTATAATTTCGTATTTAGGTTGATTCACACATTTTCATTTCATATTTTTGTAAATTAAAAGGCTAAAATTTAAAAGTACCTATATATTTTTGAACCATGACTGTTTGAAATTCGTGATGGGAGTAGGAACTAGTAAACGTTCCTTTATCAAATGATATAATATTTATATTACCAGGGTTTATGTTAAAGAAAATACAGAGAAAGATTATTTTTATCGATATAATTTTAGACACGCACTTGTAAGACATATCTTTAAGGAAATAAAAAGGAATTGCTGTTTAGGTACTTTTTTCACGTTTTATTGTATTAAATAATTTAGAAAGGCAATTCTTATGCGAAACTACCATAGAAAATTTATGTCTATAGCAAGTAAAATAATGAATTGTTTGCATTTCGTAATAAAGTTTGTTTATTTTTCCTACTAAAGATAATGATCATAGCAACTTTACTGCTTAAAGGAAGTGTATATAAGCGAACGCATGCATTTTTCAATATTAAAAATAAGAAATTCACTTACATTGGCAGTCAATTGGTCCTTGAGAAATTGGAGGTAAAAGTTAAGGTCTGATTTGGGCATAAGTTCCCGTCCCCAGCATGCCAACTTGGCAAGAATTCTTGAGGACATATTAACGATGAAACCGTCCTGCCTATTCAAAAGGTTTAAAAAGGGTCCCCAGACAGTTTCTTTTTTCTTTGCAGCGTAATCATGGAAAATCTCGACACGAGCTCTATCTTCCTGGAGGATGTCATCGATCATGACGAGGATGTACTGAATAGTCTGGTCCTTGGAGACGTGCGACAGAAGGTTGAGGAAGGTCTTCGCACACTGCGTTGGGTCCTTTTGCAGGATTTGTGCCTTTTTATCACTGTCAAGGGAGCTGATGCACTGATAATCCTCCGCTGATATCATTTGCGATTGCATGTAAGACTGCCAGTTGATCTTCTTTTGGCGAATATCTCCTGCCTGCTGTTGCAGCACACTTGTCGCTGCAATCATATCTGAAAATGTTTATTCGATTAATACGTGCGCACTTGAATAAAACGAAAATAGATTTTTTAGGGGACCTCAAGGGATAAAGAAAAATTTTGATTTTGATTTTACCAATGTTTTCCTCCGGTAGAGATGGAATTATCCCCTTTACATTGTCAGTCATCGTGCCAATTTAGTGTTTTAACAATTTTCACGGGAAATTACAGGTGATTGGATCGTCTCTGAAAGAAACTTTCGCAGAAAAAAGAAAATCTTTAATGGGACGGTCTTGCTCAGCTGACAGTCTTGTGACTTTTCGCCACTGATTAATTAATTCAACGTAATCTTATACGTTCGTGAAGTTCATTGTATTTGGAAAACACTATTAATATAACCACTACTTTTATTTATTAAATTTTTTTTACAATTTTTATTAGAAAAAAACAAATGGTGCATTTATAATACGAAAGTAAGATTTTGGCGTAAAATTCTGCTTTAATAATGTAGAGGATTTTTGTTTCAATTAAAAAGTATATGTCTTAAAATTCCGAACACTTCCTTTTGAGATGTCAATTTTTGGAAGTTCGGGAATCTCACAAAAATATGAAAATCAACGATTTGAAATTCAAACCACAAATAAAAGCGAAAAGATGGAAGTGTGATAAAAGCAAATTGAAAATATTTCCGACCAAAAAGGCAAATGCAATTTTCACAGGTTTTTCTGTTGAAGTTTACGATAAGGATTCGGTAATTCACCTGTATGAAAACGGATTTTACGGAAAAGGATCACATTCCCGAAGCACCCCACAAATTGTTACAGGAGCCCCATCAAAATCCACTCACGTCACAGAATCACTCGTCCTGGGCTTAGAAGAAGCGTTTTTCCTCAGACACACTTTGGAAATTCTCAACATTTTTAGTATTCAAAGAAAAGGATGGCCCATGAGCTCGGCAGTTCTTCTAGAGAAATTTTGCGCAGTTAAGGAAAACTTCCCCCAGACGTTTGTTGCTTATCTTTACCTTAAATCCAAAAATTGGGTCATAAAATCTGGTTGTAAATTTGGAGGAGATTTTTGTAAGCTTTCTGATTCTATTTCAGAATTAATGTTTATAGTTCTTCATTGCAGTACTGTACAAATCCGGACCTCGTTTCCATCACGCAAGTTTCGTCGTCCACGTAACATCTGGACAGAAATCTCCAAAAGATTTTCAAGGTATTCACCGCGTAGCTGAAAATTCAGACAAAGACGTTCTTATGCTGGAGGTCAGCCCTCCCTCAGGCACTCAATTAACTGGAATCTCCGATTTTTTGAATCAACTTAACAAGTACACGGTGTCGGAGTGCATTCCCAGGCGTTTGAATTTCAAAGAGTTTGTACAAGTGAAATTGTGAATATATTACTGTCTAAATAATAACAATTTATTCCTTTTGCTGTTCTATTGCGCGCCTCTTCTTCGGGATCCCTGTCCTCCTGAATTCCGACCTCTCCTGAAGGTATATTTCCTTGCAACGCTCTCGAAACGCATCATCCTGATACCACTTCGTAAGGCAGTCCTTGAGCTTCGAATTCTCCTTCCGGCATTTAATTACCATTAAAAGGCTACTTTCTTTGCAGCACGACTCAAAGTGCTTTACTTCCTCGACACACTTCTCAACTTTTGCTAGATCCCGCATTATTTTAGGGATGAGCACCTCCTTTTCAACTTTTCGGAGGGATCTGTCCTCTGGGTCGCCTGAGAAAATTTTGATAATAAGAAGCTGATTTGCCTATCAAAATTGTTAATTACCTTACCAAGACCATGAGGACCTCCTGTGTTATTCGGCTTAAGCGGATTTTCCTCCTGAAGTCCCATCATTGTGCAAATGCAACTGCGACGGCTATCGTGATTCGTATTGAGCTGATTCTGATTGATATCGGGAATGTCAAATCGAACAGCTGTTTTTCTTTACAGGTAAAGTCAAAATTTAATTTTACACTGTTAATTTTTACTCGTCAGCATTTTTGTCACTTTATTCACCAAAAATTAATTAATTAAAAAAAAAAATCAAGTAGTTTAAATGCATTTTATTTACACTCCATATTGATTATTCTGGTAAAAAGAATCTTGGGAATTATAAGACAAATTAGGTTCTAGCAACAATTTATAAAAACCTAGTGCAGTGTTTTGAAAAAATCAATTTTTTTACCTTCGAGTTTTTCTTAGCTATTTATGGGAACTAAATCATAGTAAGATAAGAGTCCGCTCTTTATCTTCCTTTTCTTTGTTTTGCCTGAATTTATAATGCAAACTACAAAATGAAAATTAAATACATAGACAATCTATTTTCTACCTTCAATATGCTCCTTAACCGCTTAACAAAATAATTGAAAAATAATTCTAAAGTATTCTTTGAAAGGTCGCTACTTTGTTCCATTAAAAAAATAAAAAATAAAACAAAACATAAAATAAGGTTTTTGCATTGATTTTAATTAAATATGTAAATCACTAAAATTAATGTGCTGATGGTCACCGCAAAACACATTTGTAAAATAGCGTTCAACAATCAAGCAGATAACTTGATCCAGAATTAATTTTTGTTTTGAAATTATCGTGAAGTCTACTTTAAATATAGGTAAATAAAAGACATATTCCATAACTGTTAGAAATCGTTGAAAAGAAATATGTACCTATTTTTTTACTCCTCTGACTAACCCCTTAAGATAAAATTACTTTTTCACCTTCGATTTGGTTCAATAAGAAACCAAGTGTCTAACTGTTTATATAAGACAAAATAAAACTATCTATAAATAAATCAGCAATTTTCAGATATTATATGTAATATTAATGTATGTATAAATTAGAATAGGGTATTCCGAGGAGTAACAAAAGAGTTAAAGAAAATTAATTTGTCATCTTTAATTTACCTTAGCTGCTTAACAGGGAAGTAGATAAAAAAGACCAAACATACAATCTATCGTCCTTGTTTGGAAAACCAATTTTGCATATTTTTATTTAGGAATACCTGACTGATTCTAAAAATTAATCAACACAAATGTTCGCGAAGTTAAGCAAAATGGTATTATTTCGTGCGTAATTTAAAAAACCTAACTTCATTAAAAACTTTCTTCAGGGGATATCATTTATAATTATTTGGAGAAGCCTAATCAGTCTTAGAAAAATATTTTTGTTTTCAAGTTATTATAAATTTTTATTTCCAATTTATTAAAAAATATAAAGATTAAATACCGAATTACACAGAATAAGTTGCAGCGAGCACGATAAACATAACGCAATAAACCAAAAAGCTAATTCGATCAATTGCAGTTGCTAAAACAATCCAATCATGCTGCACAGATTGTTTTGGGGGTTGGTCAAGAGTTGGATGTTCGTCGTCAGTGGTGTGATTTTCGAAAGTATCTTCCTGCAGTTCTTTATCGTGTGATTCAGCAGAATACCTCTGAGGAGTTATGTGGAATAAGCAAAGAGCTGTTCCAATTGGTCCTTCCAACATTTTTTTAAGGCACTCAGGTACCCGACGTTGGTGCTTCGTGTCGGCAAAGTACAACACTAGGACGGATATAATCATTGAGATACTGGCGAGTATTAAACTACAGCTGTAGAATAGTACTGAAATTGAAAATATTCTGGTTAGACGAAAAACCTGTTCTGTAATCTTTATGCACGGCTGAAGTGAAACTTCTTTATTATATTGAAAATGTAACATTTGGATTGGTTCGACTATTCTGAATTCGATAGTGATGCAAAATTATCCACTATAGTAATCGCTTTATTTTCGATTTAAAAGTAAATCTTATTAACTTCAGCTTCCAAAAAAATCAAAATCACACTATCGCGGCCCAAAAAGTTTCATTTCAAAAACACGCATTAAAATTTATTATACATTACCAACTAATGGCGTTGTTATGGCTATGGCCGGTAGCATTTGAGCAAAGTACATCATGAGAGTAATGATGATTATTATGTTTATTCCGTTTAGAAGAATCTTTTCTCCAGCCTGAGCTGGCAACCAGAAGCACGAGAGAGTTAGTAAAATCACGCATGACGCAGGTGTGATCACAATCGTTTTATACATCGGTGAGCGTCTCTCCACGGTGATATCAAACCGAAGAGAGTGGAAGGGCTTCACGCAGCACTCGTTGATTTCCTTTTTCAGTTTCACCTCCTTAATCAACCACTCGTGGTTCTCTACCAAAGGATCGATGTTTGGAATTCCCTTACCAAATAGTCTTCGGTGGAGATCAATATCATCAGCACTATATGACCATGATCCTATTATCAAGGAGCATGTTTGGGTATCAAAAGGCCACAGTCGAAAATCAAAAGAACAAAATATATTGAATAGAAATGGTGGAACCCAAAGTACTACCCCATTCTCGTAAACTATGTTCAAAGTGTTCCCGTAGTGATCTATATTATCGGAGGCGCTATTTAATGCACTTAAATCTGGCTGCCAAATTTCGTGTCCAGGCAAATTAAGTTCGGTCAATCCAGAGTAGTTGGCGGAATTCCATTCAATATTGTCATCGGTCCATGACTAAAGAATATAGTTGAAATAATTTGTATTCTTCAATTATTAGGTATAATCTATACTATTTGCATCCACCCGTACACCGTCATCGTTCCTTTAGTTTCATCCAATTCTATATGCTTAAAGCTAACAGCAATAGAAACAACTGTAGCATTTCCAGAATGCGTTGGTCGAGTGAATTTATCGTAGTTCATTAAAATATCTCTTTTTAATACGTCTGCCATTGTTTCGTTTTTTTGCACTTTACCATCAGTATCTGCAGGAAATGTGTGCATGATTTGAAATATATAATTAAATTGGGTAACTTTTAGTTAATTGTAAAATTAGAACGTAATAGCACTACTCCAATTATTGCTACTTAATATGATTAAAATTATAGCAATTTTGGACTTTAAAATATTGCAGTTAAAATCGGTGACAACGCAAAACTTGACTTCAAAACAACTTTTTTCGCATCTTGAAATTTTTAAAATAAGGATGAGAATATCTTTTTCGCTTTATATTCATTTATCGAATATTAATAAGAAACAGATTAAAGATTACCCTAACGTAAAATTAAATAACATTTACAAAACAAGTATTAGTGATAATCCTTAATCAATTGATCATTATTTTTGGACTTTCATGGTAGAAAAATATTGGGATTCACTTTCACATTTTTCAAAAACCACTGGTCTACTTTAAGTTCTGTTGTTCTTATTGGCTGCAGTTTTTGTAGAATATATGTATTTAAGTACGTTATTTTGAACTCAAGCCGAATAACCTGTTGATTTTCAAACTATACCTTATAGATTGTTTTTAAAATTTCCTAATAGTTCTTCTAAAATTTAAATTTTTAAAATTATTTATGTGTTCTAGTTTTCTAATAAATGTTTCAAATTCATAAAATCGAATACGTATGCATATCCTTTTACTTTTGCACTAGCTTTATTTTTAACTATTTCATTAGAACGTAGAATAAAATACGACTTTAAGAAACCGCATTTTTATCAATTGACATTAAGGAGATTAGGGGTACGGTTTTTCCAAAATTATCTTAAAAATGTCTTTGATGAATTAATCAACTCGCAAAAGCGCCTTGCACCCACGACTATTTAAAAAGATTAGCATGATCATTCGTGCCAAGTGGGCTGCCTATTATAAGTGAAGTGCCCTTGATTTGCTGTGTCGACATCCAGAAGCGTTTTTCACTTAACTGCCATTTTCAGCTAATTTAACGAAAAATAAATTTAAATTCTCCAAAATTGTCTTAATCACAACCGATGTAAATTTAGGAGGACTACATATTTTATTACTTACTCGATGTTTCACTAAAACAGGGGGTGAATAAGTAAATTACAACAAATAAGGAGGAAATGAAAGAATTCCACGGCGCGTATCTCATTTTTTAAGACTTATCTGAACCACCGCCGGAGTATAACTGAACTTGGATATTCTTTCTACAGAATGGTGGCATATGATGTAAGATATTTTATCATCTCCTTCCAGCACTTCTTATCGAATTATGCTTCGTATGGAAAACATCAAATGGTCTAATTTAAAACTTTGTTGTATTTACAATGGATCCTCGGGGTTCGTCAAATGGAAATTGCCATCCATATGAATTTATTCTGTTTTGCGACATGAATGCGAATTATAATGAAATTAATTATTTTTATTAGGAAGGAAATTTAAAGAACTTCTTTAATTACAAATGTATATCTTTTGCGCGTTTTTTGTTATAAATGATTTTAAGGTTGATGTATTTCAAATTTTAGTAATAAAGTTGTTTGACTTGAAAATTATATTTAAATATTCGAAAAACTCAAATTTAAGTCATATGCTTATAAGAGCAAATGCTCTTCTTGAACGTGTCTAAATTTTATTGCATCCACTTCATTAGGGAGCCCGGTGCGGTAATTGGTAATTTCACATTCAAAAGTCGAGTACCTTCCTAAGTGATGAATATTTCATTTAAGTTTAAACGGAACGACTAAAAAGTCTATCAATCAGAAAACCCAATTTAGTTCGCTTTGTGTGCTCAACATTTTATTTGTGGTCTAAAATAGCATGACACCATAATTTCCCTTATTAGAGCTTGGGTGGCTGGTGGCTGCGCCATTTAGCTTTCCAATCTGTGCTCGATGTTTACGAAATGTTAAGTGGAACTTCTAGGGAAAGAGTGTAGATGTTAGGGTATCAAGAATTAAGAAGTAAATTTATTTCATGAAAATAACATCCCATTATCTTTATTTTGCATATACTTATATAATATTTTTTTTTCCAGGAATGTATTTGGCATTTTTTTGGGTCTGTGGATAGAAATGTTTTGTATCAAGAAAATTATTTTTGTTTCGTTTTTAACCATTAAAATCTGCAGCAAAATATATCCTTTTACAGCGTTATACATTCCGATTTGTATCAATTCTAAAAGGTATAATACTTTCACACTTACATTATTTACATAGAGGACTGAAACAACTACTGGCTAAATTAAGATAATTTCCATTAGCATAGTAACACAATATTTCCGCTATCGTTACCAGCGAGAATCACCCGATTTAGCGGGAGCACGGATAGGCTTGTTAAAACACCTTTCAAAGATTCAGATCTCAATTTTGTTATGGAGTAGCTACCTTCTGAAGTCGACAGATCAGAGTAGACTCCAATTCTATTAGCCGGAGTGGCAAAAACCAATTCCTGGCCATAAGGTTGCAAGCAATGTGCAGGTTCTGGCGGTTGTCTAAAAGTCCAAAAGTGTTAAATATTTAAAAAATTAAATATTGTTTAGAGTCATACTTAAGCTGATATTGCAAAGAATTATCATTAACTCTCCATACTGATATGCTGTGGTCTAGACTTGAACTAATAACTTGATTATCATTTGGAGCGATTAGCTGCAATAGTTCTCCGTCTGTGGCTTTCCACGTGCCTAGAACAATTCCACATCGTCCGTCTAAAAGCGCTATATAACCGGAAGACAAGCCTACTGCTACCCAATTGCCGGAGGGAGCACAGGCTAAGCATCGAACAGTATTACTTTGATTTAGTGTAACCTGAAATGGAATTATTTAAGTCTAAATGATAATCCAATTCTCATTTAACCACCTTCCACTCATTAACGTACGAAACAGTTCTTGCATCAATAATTTTCACAGCGGAGTCAGCCGTTCCTGCTAGAACCAAAGGACTAGGTGATGGATAAGCCTTTACCACAGTAACTGGGCTGTATTTTATTTGGGAATCTAAAACTCCAATAGGCCGACCGATGAATGGATCCCACAAATGAACACCAGAGTCACAAGATATAACGTAGCGCATTGATTCCAGAAAGGCGATTGAATGGACTGACTTTTTGTGGCTGGTGTATGTAAATTGGCAAGAAGACACCTTTTTTCCATCTCCTTCACTTCGTAGGGACCATAATTTAACTGTTTTATCTTTTGATGCTGACATAAAACTGTTTTCGTTGTCTAGTGAAAGCAAAGCGCGAACTGAGTTTGTATGTCCAGCATACGTTTGCAGTTTTATTTGCTTTAAATTTAGATGGTTATCTTTATCGGATCGGCCTATCTCATGCTCCCAATATGCTAACCAATTTCCACGTAGATGCCGTGTTGTGTTTACCTGTTAAATGTTGTTTAGTTATGATGTTAAACTCTTCATTGGTTTTTTTCTTTTAAACTCTCTTAAACTTCTGCATTTTAAAGTCTTTTCACATAAATATTAAAAAACGACCACAAATATAATATGTATTCTCCCAAAATGCAAAAGGTTAAGAAAGTTAGAACTCGACTGACAGCCTTTACTTACTTGGTCAAATTTGTAGGCAACCATATCAAGTACTTCCATTGGCCCAACTTCATTCTTTGGTAAATTATGTTTAACATCTATCCTATTTCCAATCACAGAAGAACCAAAACTATTCGATCCCATAAAATCATCATCACCTCCAATAGAATTACTTCCAGATGAAATACTCTGTAGCCTCTTAATTCGTTCATTTGACGAGTACTCTGGTTGCTCAAATTCATGACATAACGTAAGGACTAATTCTACATTTACAATCATTTTTTTCATTATTGAATCCCCTAGGAAGCGTAAAAAGGCAAGATAAGCACAGTGAGCTAAATTTGGTCCGAATACATCTCGGATCTCTTCCAAAGCTCTTTCTCTTAATTGTATCTCAGCATTATCTAGAAAATCATCGTTTATTATCGGCGGAGATATGTGCTCTTCTAAATTCATTTCATATGTTTTAGCCTTCATAGGACTTTTCTTATTATTTTGTTTCGATTTTTCCCGAATACTTAAATCAATGAAACTCGATTCCATGCTATGTTTTTCGGTAAAATGTTCAAGTATTCCGTAGGCTTTGTCAAAAATTAAAAAGAAATTTTGTAGTACAGGGATGCATAAATATTCTTTGGACATTTCAGGCCCTATTCGGACGGATAACACGTAGATTGCATCCAAAAGTTTTCTAGCAAGGACGTTACGAGCTAAATAGCCGCTTGGCATGAGACATTTTGTTGATCCCAAAAGGCGAATGACCGGAATTATTATGTTTCTCAAAAATACGTCCTATAAGAATAAAATGTGGGATTATCATATAAGACATTCAATTGAAAACGCGTGGGAAATTTGTATATGCATTTTTAAAATAAAAGAATGTAACAATTTTTGTGGTCTTTTATAATTTTTATTTTGGACAAAATATCCTTTTACGAAAAATTTAACTTTTAAATAGTATATATTAAAATAAGTTGTTTCAAAATACACGTTGTTCTCATTGTAATGAAGCCACAAAACGACTTTTCATGTTCGAGTTCAAACGACATTTTTAAAATGATGCATTATTTAACTTACCTGCAATTGTTCCATTATTGTCGTATCCAACAAGCATGGAATTAAACTTTTAAGCAGTTGTAACGAACTGATAACAGCTCCTTCCAAACTTGCAGTGATTCGTTTCTTAGATAGAGCAATCAATTCACTTACATGCGGTAAATATTGCAGAAGAATAAATTGTTCACCAAAAAGAGCTGTAACATTGTTATTAAAAATATGAAATGATTTTGAATCCAATACGATTTTTAAGATTTACCAGCGATTGAGGTAAGGCACTCTAATACCCTTGCTGCACTCGAGTCCCCTACAACTTTTGCGTCAGCAATAGTAAAATAGTTTAAATTACCACCATCCTCCTCATTATTTTCCGGTAAAAGATTTTCTTGGCCCACATAGCAAAGTGTTAGCATTTTAAGTAGATTTCTTGTAAGATATCGTGCAGTTAAAACAGGACCCAGTCGATGCGACAACCAAATCAAACTTTCCGTGCTCATTTCAGATATTCTGCTGTTGTGAGCATTTTTACTTTCAGACATTTTCGAAATCACTGATGCTTGCAGTGAATCCGATTTGTCCGGTGTATTCCCTTTACTTTTTAAAGTTTCTTCTGAATCCTGCGTTGGAAGATCAAACGAATCAATGCTTTTTTTGCTTCCAATTTCGCAGTCAATCGTGCTCAGCTCAAAAGTTGGTCGAATCGCGCTTGGAATTGGAATTGTTGGTGATTTTGGTCCAAGAATTTCAGCTTTTGATGGACTATCAGTTCTACTATCAATGGATATTTTATCTTCATCGCAAGAATTGTTTGAAAGCTTTTGAGGCCCATTTATAATATCGTCTAATGCAATTTTTTCAGGGGAAAAGGACGGTCCATCTTCGGTCGCTTCTTCAGCACTTAATTGATTCATCCTCATTTCGAATGAATCCACTGATTTACTTTCATATTCAGCATTATTACTTATCTTATCAGAGCTCTCTTCTAAATCTCCGTCGAAAGTGAATACGTTTTCAATATTATGCATTGAAGTGGCGTCATATGAAATAGTTGGGTCCGACTTTAATTCTGAGTGGTCCGGAGAAATAAGTGTTAGTGAATTGTCCGATTCATCTGCGCAACAAAATTTTAAATTTCTTGTTGATCTTGATGCACGAACATTGGTTAATTTATTGCTATGATAATGGAAGCCACTACTCTCTTCAGGCTCTTTATATCCACCTACTGCTTCTACTAACGCAGGAGTGAAGTTATCCAAAAAACATTTTAAACCAAAGCGTACTATGAGTCTAAGAAGAAAACTATGGTGATAAAGTTTAACGGATTTTCGACTTTTGAATGAGGAACTTATGGAGAATTTCATCGACGGTTTTATATTTCTATTTAAAATTGGCCTTTCTTCAGTTTCAGCGTCGTACAATCGAAGCATTGGCTCTAGTAAGTATTTCTGAGCACCCTTGATTCCAAGGGCTGTTGCTACCGGATCGAACAAGTACCAAGCAGTTAGTATGGAAGTTTCTTCATTCTTTAAAAGATCGATGATATGTGGAAGTAGTAGCTCTACAGGATCAAACTGCTCGTAAGCGTAAGGATTTAAAAGGCCTTCAATATGTGCACAACAAGCCTTTACTTTACATTCAGCTATTTTTCTGCTGAATAGAACGCGTTTTTTATCCAAATCATCAAACCGAGCGCATTGAGCACCATCACAGAAAAAATGTGTGTTAATATCGAGCAGTATAGAATCAAAATCAAAATTATGCAGCATTCGAACGAGCGAATAAACTTTCATGTACGATAGAGGAAATGGTAAAATATGGTGATTTATCATTGGCTGGAGTATCATATGTGCAGTTGGAGCTGGAAGGCCAAGGTCTGTAATTCCAGAAAAGTCCACTACTCTATCCAAATTGAAAAATAGCTTGACTGCGTACTGCAGACACTTTGGTATATCTTGCAGGTGTTTTTGTACAACTGCTTTACAAGAGTTTAATCTTTCTTCGAAATGGAACATTGTATTGTTCATAGTTAGAGGACGTAACTTATTTAACAAAAATAGTTCCACGATGATGCATCCAACAATCTGCAATTCATGCGATCGCCTTTGGGCTAACAATTGCTTGAAATTTAATGGCGCATTTTGCACTATCAAACCTTTTTGCTTTACATTATGCAATCGTTTACTTTCCTTAAGTAAATTCGCCTCGTATGTTTCTGAAAAGATGCGATTCGTGAAGGAAGTATCAGATGATTCCTCAAACATAAGATCCGATCGTACCAGCCTTTCGTTTTGACTCCCTGATGATTTTTGATTTAAAAAAGTCTTAGCAAAAAATGATTCCATGTTTTCCAAACTGTTTAAAAGCGCACAGGGGTTGTATTCTTTTGGCAGCGCAATAATATTTGAGCATTTCTGTACCGTCGTGTGATAGCTCGTCGATCGCTCCATGTTTGCAGAGACACTGTCTTCTGGAATATTTTGACTTTGCACATATTGGGCAAGTTTTGGGCTTGTGCTATATTTTTTATTTGGAGACGCAAAAAGGACCTCTGACTCTGGGCTGCACATTTTTGTAAGATCTTCAGAACTTCGAGTCATTCGACGAGTTTGATCGTATATTGAAATTCTTGGCGGCACTTTTCCAAACCAAATTGAAGGAAAACGCTTTGGTGGATGCGGTTGTGTAAATAGCTGAACAATTCCACGCTGACATAAATTTTTATGATTATCAACTAAGGAAAGACAGACGTTCTTTGATTTTATTGCAGCCTTCCCTGTGAGTTTGTATCTGGAACCCAATCAAGGATATTAGTTTGCCTTTGAAATTTGGATGCATGTGTTAAATTAATCTCTGTGTAAATATTAATTAAACTTTTGAGTGTTAATAGTTTTAGTAAAAGAAAGAAAGAAGAAGAAAGCTTATATTCTTTAACTCATTTAACTACACTCTGTTTCCTTCTTCATTTAAACAAATTGTTGCTGATATTTATATAATCATTCGAAAAGTAGTTTGAAAAGTAGAGCTTTTCATAAATATATTTTGAAATTTGTTTTTTTTTCTAAAATATCTGTATTGTTCGTTGAGAAATCGAAAAATTAAGATACTTTTTAAAACTTCGCTTTTCTTGAATAAAATTAACTAATATGACGGTTTTACAGAAAATCACTTACACATTGAGGGAGCAAGTTTCGAAAAGGTGTAAAATATTTTGAGAGTGAAAAAGGTAGTATTTTGAAAGTAACATTTTTTGCAAAAACCGTATAGTTCGAGTATAGTAATCTAAGGATAGCTAAATTGCGCGACTTTTATTAACAAAATGCAGAGTATCTTATGTCGGATTTTTACGATAATTTATTATGTAACGTAATTTATTTATATTGATTTTATCCATCTCTATATTTGACAGCATGTATTGGTTTAGTTTTATTAAAAATGTTATGATTTCGTAGTATTATGAAATGAAAAAAATCATTAGCATAACAACCAAAACAAAATGAGGTAAATTTTTCAACTCACCCAAAGTTCAAGTCAATCCAGTGGTGCAGTCGTTCGGATACATACTGACTTTCAAGAGCCTCGCGATGCTTCGCAATGAAATCTTCGGGACATGAAGCCCAAGCGGGCAGCTCCAAATCAGGCAAATCTTCGTGAATGCTTTTGAAAACCATTGGATCCGCGTAAAATTCCGGAATGCATTCATCCGGAGTCCATTCCTGAAGTCTTTGAATCGAAACAGGATATTCAGCAGGCACCCAAATTGGTCGAACATGCTGGCACAAAATATGTCGAGGTGTTCGTCTAGCCATATACACAAAATAAGTTATTTCAGATAGAAAATCTGAAACATGATGCGGTGTTTCACTTCCCGAGGAGGATGTGAACATAAGATCCAGATGAGGGTCTCCTTTATTTATTCTGTACTTGGATTTGGTAAGGTCCCTCCAATTCATTCCGTTTCTTTGGGTGAAGTCTGTCACCCAGGGCAAAATTGGGTGATATCCGGGACAATCTATGCGCCGTCCAGCTGCATTATTTAATATCGTTAGGTAATCAAAGTTAGAGAGCTGACCATTGCACCACATTTCGCAGTATTCCCTCAGGGAAAATTGCTGCAAATCGTAGGCAAATTTGAGATCAAATTTTGAGCTTTCGGAGCAATCTTCTGTTGGAGATTCACCAGCGTCGACTCGAATGATGTTCGACTCCAAATTTGGTATCACCTGCAGCCAGAGGTTTTCCCTCAGGAAAATGTCGTAGAGCCGTAGGTCGCCGGCGTTTAGGCCGCTTTCGTGGAGGAAGTCCATGAGATGGAGGATTTGGTATACCAAGAACAGAGGCTTATTATGAGACTTACTTAGAATAGCTGGACTGTAGGTGACACAGTCGTAAAGGGACGTTTCAACCTTGGTGGGATAGAACACGACGGAGACATGGGAGCTGGTCTCGATGGCCGCCAAAGCGGGCAGCACATTTGGGTGACAGTCGTTTTGCGTAGTGTTAAGGCGAGGATCAAACGGCGACTTTAACTTGTCCAGCTTCGAGTGAATTATGCAGCACCCGAAAAAACGTTGTATTGCTTCCCGGAGAACCATGTCGTAGGGGACCAAATTGCCGCTTTGGTCGGTGTTATTTCGCTCACACTTCGACTTTTTCCCAAACTTAACGTGCGCTCCGTCGTACTTTTTGTGGGCAGCCTCCCACATGCTGCGATAATTATTTTGAGATACATATGAAAGGACCTGAGAGTACATCAAAGGGGGCTCGGTGTTGAGAACCTCAGCCTTGTTTTTCGGCAGTGGAATTACTTTATGATCGAGCTTCTTGTAAATCTGTACGAAAACCTTTGTCCATGGATGCTCCAGCTCAGGCAGAGCTTTCTTATCGAGCCCGGGATAGACGGGGAACTCTCCGATTTTCTTGTTCTGCTCCAGACATTTTAGCCAGGTTTTGTCAGCAACAAGAATAAATCTGTTGTTGTGAACTGTATCGCGAACATGTTGTTTTGGTATCTCAAGTTCTTCACAAATTGAATCCATTTTCAATGAAAAATCTTTTTACTTTCTCCCAGAAGTTTACATAAATGCGTGAAAATGAATTAGTGTCAAGGCGACAGATGTCATAACATTAGAATTTCTTCGAATATAACTCCCATTTCCATTTTCCAGAGGCTAAGCAGACCACTAACAAAGCAAATACGCTTTAATGAACCGATTCCTTGTTTTTATATCACAGTTTTCGCGATAAATCGCAATGTAAACACGATACCAAATCTCCCTTGAAGAAAATTGACAGCGAATTGACGTCTCGCTACTCTCGCATTGTTGTGTGCGTAGAATAGAAACGGCGAAGTTAAGCAAAATTTACCTCAAAGCCTCTGGCGCTGAGTAGGAGTATCGCTTGAGTTGAGGTATTTCAGGAATGGGAATCCCCTTATTTTGAAATAACTACGAACTGCGCACTAACTTCTTGATGCGGTTTATCTAAACAATCAAACCGATGAGTAAAAGACTGTTAAAATTTCATTTAAATTAAACAAAGTGCAAATGTCTTTTATAGAAATCAGTTGCCGGCCTGTATCCTGTCCACGTAAAGTAAGTTCACAATTCCTTTAGTTAGCCTAATCTGGGGGCGCGTAGTCCCTTACCTAGTTAAGCTAAAAATCATCTTGAATTCGGATTTTTTAGTTTTAATTTACCTAAACCTTTTTGCAACCAAAACAATATTCACTTCATTGAAATCATTAAAAAAAAACCCAAATTGCGTTCTGTTTAAAGTAGCTCGGTAGTAGCCCCGTTTAAAGTAGCTCGGTACACCTCTTACACCTCTACAAAATCTTCTTTATTAGTTTCTAATTATGAAATTTGCATTACTTCCGTTTAAAATGGTGCATGGTTGCTAATACTGTTGGCTGTTGGAGTCTGTCGGCCTTTAATCAAAATTTCTTCATGAGAACGACCATGCGTGGTATCATTCTTAATTATCTAGTTCCAATTTATTCCTTCAGCATTTATATGAATTTGTTTATCGGTAGATCGTTGAAAATTAAATTATTATTATTATTAAATTATTTTCAATTTCAATTCTTTACATCAAAGTAAATAACTTGTTAAGAAAGTATATGAGAATTTCCTGGACACATAAATCCTATCCCCGCTTAAAGATATTTAGATGAAAGAAAAATACTGAAACTATTTCGACTTATGTTCATCAGTCAGGTATACATATACGAGAGAGCTCTAATTATTCCCGCAAACATAATCCAAAAAAGAAAATAGCGATTTTCCTTTTTCCCACCCTCGAGCAAGTTTTCCTTCCCTACAAAAAGCGAGAATAGTTGTAGGCGAATTTTTGAAACCAATTCATACTAGTAAAAATTAAAAAGCAGTATAACTACTTCAGAATGGATAAAATCTTGATTTTTCAATAAAATTTCTTAGAATTAATTAATTTGCCAGCTAGACTCTAGAGAAATATTCATACATGAAAAGATTTGCGACATGCTTTTGTTTTGTCGATATTTATTGATTTCCCTGGAAAAGATGGTAAAATCAGGTGTAGCTTTAAAAAGTTATAACTTGACCATTTGCAATCGTAAGTGCATGTTTACCTTTTAATATTTATGGTAAAGAAAAACAATACCGGGCAGCTTTTCTTAAATATCAGGCTACAGCTTTCAGAACATTGCTGATTTTTATGAATTTTCGCAGAAAACTTCTTCTGTAAAAAATGTCAATTTTCGAATCTTAAAAATTGCCTCGTTTTATATTACTTAGTCTTGCGGACAATATAAGCATAAATTGAAAAACAACTATTTCTTTCTTTTTATTGTTTCTAGGATGTATCGCCAAATGTTCTCAGCAATTATGCAATGATGATATTTTGAGTTTTACATCTTCAGTGTAAGCCTGTGTATCGGACTGGTACTGGTATCCGAATGAAGGCAGGTCTGATTAAAATATTATATAGTAGTGGAGTTTTTGTGAAAATTAGTTTTTTTTATGCTCATTAGCATTCAGTAAGCAAGAAAAACCATATTTTTGTACTATAAAAACAAATATATCACATCTAGATATTGGTAAAAACGCTTCGACTTAGCAGGAATTAAATACTAATTTCTTTGAATCCACAACATATATTTTTTTCTTCTGAAATCCTATTATTTACAATTTTATGAAATAATACATTCTTATTAGTTAAAGCTGATATAAACGATAAATCATTTTTAAAAATATGTTTTGGTCTTATCAAACTAAAAAGAAATTTCCACATTCCAGTTGTTATCATTATTAACTTTAAACATAATTTTGAAAACAATTTCACCTTATCACCACAGGCGAATGAGAGATCATATCTTTTACTCATCTTTTGGGTAAACAAATCAAATCATCGTAGTTTAAAAGAGGCTAGGTCAAGAACAATTTCTCCCATTTAAAATAACTTAGTAACACGTGCCGCGAAGATCCGAACAGTGCTTGTGAAAACTGTGGTTAATTTGAAAACAACATTAAATGCAATGTAACTTCTATAGGTAGATATTTATTAGCGGTTTCATGTTTTGATTTATTGTTACATACATTGGTTTATAACGCGCACTTTGTATTAATTAGCTATTTGATATTTTAATGCCATTAAACCATTATTTTAATGGTGGTATTTTGTTTAATTGTAATTTTTTGCTCATCTAGAGATTAACAATCCATATTTTAAAATGAAGACAGTGATAACATCTGAGCGGCAACTCTTGCTTAATCCGCAACGGTGCAAGAGGAATCATATTTTTAGAAATTTTATAAGATGTAAGTAATGTTGTTTATGAATGTATTATGATTTAACAAATGCAGGAATAATAGATGATTATTTCTTGTTAAAATAAAAGGTTTAATTAAATTTCAATATTATTACTATTCGTTGCGCTTTTATGTCTATAGTGTAAAATGTAAATTTGTACGTGATTCGTAAATTAGAAAAGATGCATATTGATATATTTAACTCAATGCGATGTGTATGGTATTGAAAAAGACAAACAAAATATTTTATATCACCTTGCCACGTGATTTCTTCTTACATAAGTTGCTTAAAGAAAAAACAAGTCACCTGTCTGTCTGATGAAGATTCGATGAGGCAAGTCAGCTGCGAAGAGGCGCCTAAGTGGCTCGCAGACTAGCCAGAACCTGTGGAAGAATCTGCGAAGCAATACACCAATTAGGTGTAAACCCGTTTTGCTGGCTACCGCTCCTCAAAGATATTCAAAAGCGGAGCAAGTCGAAGACTTCGGGAGCTGGCAGGTTGCCTTGCCGCTGTTTCTACACCTTCAGTCTCTGAGGTGAAAACACAAGGGCCCTCCTTATCGAATTTTCTCTTAAAGGAAACTTATCAGACTGCATCGACGTAGTGGTAAAATTCCACTCATTTTTCCCAGAAGTAAATCAGTTCAACTGCGCGGAAAATTTTCCTCTTGTGAGTTAGCCAAACATCTTATCCGCGCCCGTATCTACTGCTTTAGGTGGCTGCACCGCTTGAAGAAATGCACTCGTTCCAATCATTGTCGTGTTAAAGATTTCCAACATGACTTGCGACTAACTTACCCATTGGCGAAGGCTATGCCATTCTCGCGATATTTGCCAGCATTATAAAAAGTGTATATTAAACTGGTTCAAAGCGGCTATGGCAGCCACGACAAAATGTTTAATTGATGCCTTCTTTACGAAGTGCCAGGAAAATTTGTCAGATTGACGAAATGATCCATTGATGACTGTAGCAACATCAAATTCTATCCTTGTTAAGATAACAATTTCGCCTTGGGATGATACTATTATGTAGAAAAGATCCATACTTGAAGGTATCCGCATAGTTGCATTCTTCACATTTCATGCAACTAACGAAAAAAATATTTACTGAAGAATTGAATCGTAGTACCTAATTAGTTTTTGCTACCTCTCATGGCAGGTTGGTTTGGAATTTCAAGGTGTAACACTTTGTTTTGCCTCTTAAAAGAAGACAGGCTAAGCTAAATAATTTGTTTGCATTGTGCCAAAAATCCCCTGTCTAACCTTGTAATTGTTTTGGAGCAATAAATAAGGCAGTAACCGTTCTTTTGAATTATAAAAAATATTAAAGTACGGCAGGTTGAATTATAGCTTCCTCACAATTTTGGAAAATTAAATAGACATTTGAAACGTTGGTGTACATCCTTTCATTAAAACATAATTTTATAACCTTTACCCATATTTGTAACTGATAATTATTTTCAAGAACGGTGGAAAGGAGATCATGGAGTAGTTTTTTATAAGCGTAATTTATTACGGTTGCAATCGATGTCAATTGATCTCCTGCATGTGACTTTTCGGATTTTGTACATAAATTGTAAATATTAATAGAGAGTATTTTCCTCAGCGTTTGTTCTTTAAATCTGTGAGATATTTTGATGGAATAAAACTATATTTCAATTATAAAATAAGAATCTTAGTAAATTTCTTATTTCTTTGTTTTTTGAATTGGAACAGAGTGTGGACATACAAATAAATAAATTAGTTTTTTCAACTCTCTTTTTACTGTCTAATCAACTAATCAAAAATTATGATGAACGGCTAACTGATTAATGATAAGTTTTTGATGCAATGGGCCATGGGCATATTTATCCTCGCAAGACTTAATTTAATTCATTAAAGGGGGTTTGCATCTAAACCAAAGAATTTTGCATAATTATGCGTGGTTTTAAAGAACTAGTCTGTTACGCATGGATATGCAAATTCCACAACCGTAAACGTCTATAAAACTTCATTTCCACGAACGCAACGCTTTCCACGATTCGTATCCAATTCATTTAGCTAACTCAATTTCACACTTCACTGTTACGCTATCTAAATATTCTAATTTATCAGTAAGATTCTTTTAAAAAAAAAAACTTCGACCTTGATCTTATTGAGCAGTTTGATCTCTTGCCTAATCGGCAAAAACGTTACGACACAATTTTTTCTCTTTCTTCAAATTCGCTTTCCTTGAGAGCCGAAAAAAAAAATCCACCGATTAATTGTTGTTACCTTTTGTGAACGTTTTAAGCGCTCTGTTGCACTTTTTGTCTTCAGGTGGGTGAAAATTTACGAGTTTTATGATCCGCTTCAGGTCAAATTTTCTAAACGACAGAAAGTGACAATTTTCTTATGGGTGTATGACCGGTTTTCGTCTGCAAGAGTTACTGACTTGTCGTAGACTGATTTATTTGTAGCAAAATCATATACAAGAAGTAACTACTTCGCATTTACTTATGTAAATTTTTTATTTTGACGAACGTACTTGGTTTTGATTATTGTACCTACGTCAGACAGAAGTGGTTCAAGCACCCACACGCGTGGTAAGAATTAAAACCATTGTGATGACATAACTGGTGAAAAGAGGTCCACTTCACTTACAAAAAACTCGCGAATTCGCGCCTCACCTTTTTTTGGATTATCTCAGATATTTTTGAAAGTGAAATGAATTTCTTGAGGAACCGCAATTAGTTCGAGAGTTCACGGAAATTTCCTATATAATTTGTCTGTTTGGAAAATTGAGCAATTTGGGGAATTAACTTCGAGATGTTTAAGTAAATTTAGTTCAGTTTTTCATAATTTTTTTTATAAATATTTTCTTTTATGCATCGATATGTTAGAGTTTAAAACGAAAGAAGTTATAAAATGATGTCTTTCTTTTTACCTTTACTATTGATGACGAATAAAAAGCAATTATTCAATACCCTTCAGCTTTTATGGATTGCTTTTTAAATTCTTGAATTCAATTTCAATAATTAATTATTATTGTTGCCTTTGTCCGTAGAAGTAGAAGAGCCATATTTTAAATTAAATTATTACTTTTAAATATACATATATGCCAATTATGACATACATACTATACTTTTTACTTATAAACTTTAAAAACATTTACGGAAAAGTTTAACTTATTGCTCTCATTTAAATTAAGATTGAATTGATTCATCGAAACTATCGGTTTTTTATTATCTTCCTCTTTGCGGCTTATCTTGATGTTGTCACACTTCCATCCATTCACTTCGTTGGCGGCTCGCGCGACCCAAATCAGGAAAAAAGATCACCTAATAAATTTTCCATTAACTCGTTATCAACAGATATTTGTTACTGTTTGGATTTTATTGTCTGATTGTTTGTCCTAATTATTTAATGCCTGAGTAGTCAAAATAAATCGCTTGATCTTTGAATCGATTTTTAATTCTGCAATAAAAAATTTTACAAACAAATTATTACGAAAAGCTGTCGGTTAAAATTATTATTATCAATTTTTGAAACAATGTTACAAAATACTGTATGTTTTTTTTTTCCAGTAATAGAAATTCATAGAATGCAAATTTTATCTAAAATATGATACTGCTAGCAGTGCTAAATAAAAACAATATCAACAATAACATTCAATTCGATTTGTGAGAAATCTTAGAATTAATATGTTATTAAATCAATTTAACACACACTGAAGGAGTTAAAAAATGTGAAAAAAATATATTATATGTATTTCCAAAAAATAAGAAAAAAAGGTTCACATTCTTTCGTAAAAAAACGGGTGGATTTATACAACATACGCACAATTTTCTTTAGAATTGTTTATTAAAAATTAAAATTAAATTTCATTCAAAGAAGGCTATTGACAAAATAAATTGAGGTGTACTGTGATGAAAAGCTGTTGCTCATGGACTGCGCATAAAACGTGTTTCGTTTTTACTATATCACGTTTAAATTAAATGTACCATAAAATTAAATAGCTTTAAAGTTCTACGAAAACCCGAATAAAAACAAGCTACATTTTTTTTTATTTATACATGTCACGCGAGGTGATTTTTTCTCAATATGTACATATATTTTAAATATGTATACAAAAGAAATCTGTACATTGATATTAGATCCGGTATTGGGTTTATTTGTTTTAATTTATTTTAAATAAACAAAAATTGTTAAAAAGTATATGCCCTCTATATACACTCCGGCTAAAAGTTTTGATCTAATATTGTGGAAAACAAAATAAGCTTCTTTATTCATGAGATTGAAAATTTCAATAATAATTATTTTTCAGTATATAAAATATATTTGTTATAAATGACTAAGGAACAATTTTAATGATCAACATTTTAAAATTCATACATACATATCTCACACGTTTTTGTAACACTGAGCACTGTTAAAAAACGCATTTAAAATTTAGTAGATGTTTATTAGGACTTGTGAATATGTTTACTTTTAACATTTTATGAATTTTGACCTGAACAATTCGATCTTTTTCAAATAACATAAAAGTCCTTTTGTTTATGTGTAACTTGTGGAATTCATTTTTGGATTCCTGATAAAATTTGGTGATCATATTTTAAAATTATGTGACGTAATGCGCTTTAGATTAGACATTCATAAGATCATAATTCATCCAAGGCTTTTCATTAAATTAAGCGACAAAGAACAATACTGTCTTTGATTTGAGAATACAATTATGTAGTTTAAAATAACAATAAAAATTTTATTAAGCAATTTGAGGTTTTACAAGGAAATTTTGAAGTCTAAATTGTTTACGTGACGAAAGTCGAAAGTCGCGCAAAGATTTAGAAGCAATTGATATAAGTAGTAGAAAAAGTTCTATGAATCAATTTCCATCTGATGTCCCTCGAAAATGTGACACTAAATGAATAGTAATTCTTAAGAAAAAAAAGAAAAATTCTGTTCTCTCCGCACAGATCTACTTTGCATTCAAGACATGATCCGAATGCGGCGACGAAGCGCTAACCCTAAGAAAGGTCAGCACATTTTAGTTCCCGAATCTGATGTAAACGGAGGAAGTGTGTTAGCAGCGCAAATGAAAACAAAACGTAATTATTTGACCACAGTAGGTGCCAAATGTGGAGGAAATAAAACGCTAAGAAAACAAAATTAAAATAAAATTAAGACATACAGCAGTTGAAGTTTATTAAAGTAGCAGTGTCAATAACGTTTATAACCGATTTCGTTGCGGTTGATGGCACATTATGTGACTCGAATTCGCATCTCTCGAGGTGGGCAGTCGTTGGTTGGCTCGTGGACGAATTATGCTCTGTCTGAACTTCAAAAGTTCGCTGGTCTCGCATGTTACGCAAACGACCTTAAAGTATGAACTGAATGAAGGAGTCAAGATTAATCATCCGGCTTTTAATAATCAGTATCCGAAACCGATGCCCATGAAAATGCACTTCGTTTTACATATATGGCATATAATATAGCATATCTACCCAATTTAGGACTCTTGCCAATTTAACTGAGGAAAAACACATGATTCACAGCATCATGTGCATATCACCAAAGTGAATATGTATGATAGATGATTATATCAGTAGCATAAGAAAAACCGGTGATTCCCAGTATAAAGTAGAGTAGAGAAATTTATAGAAGACCAAAAGTCTGTAAAACTATGTATGTAATGTATGTACGATTAAAATTGACCAATTGTGGCAGGTAAACCACCGATGTTATGGTTGACTGCCAGCCGAGAGAAAATTTATTATCCAAAAACTTTTTTCGGGTGAAGCACTAATTCCATAATAAAATGTTGGTTTGTGCGGTTGGTTGACTTGACCTTTAATTTAGTTAAGAGTACCTAAGTTGGTTTCTTTTCTCAATTATTGTTTCTGAGAATATGCATAGGCATAGAGGTATAAAATATTGGAGAGTGCAAACCATTGACTTGGTTAGCATTTTAATTTTAAACCGGGGAATTACCTCTGACGGAAATGTGATTTTCTCAAAACTATTACCATGAAAATTATATGTATGCTACCAATGTCGTAACAAATTGATCTCGTATTCAAGAAATTTAAAAATAAAATTCATGGTAAAAACATTTTAAATGTTGTCAAATTAAGACATTAGCGATTAATCATTCATAGAATTTTAAAGTTGAATATAAAAGCCATGTAAACATTTATATCAAATAACACGAAAGTTTGTAGAGGATTAACTTTTTCATAAGAAATTCGTATTATCTGTGTATAATACGACAAAAACAATTTTTTGTCTTAAGTGGAAATGAATAATATAATATATGAATAGCAGCTAAATTATTAATATTTTTTTTTTTATTAAATAAGTACTCATAGGAGTTAACCACGTAATTAAAATAAGCACGTAACTTCTTCAGATATTATAAACAACGTAACATTTTAATGTTGCGAAATACACCTGCAATTTGATCTCATTGTTTAATTAATTACAAAGCGCATACCCAAAACGGAATTATTGAGTAAGTGTAACCACTTCAAACGTGATAATAACTAACGGAACTGATAAACGACTTGGCTTGAGGTGGGAAAAAAGGAAATATTTTTGAGCCGTGCATTATCTGTAATTATTGAAAATAGGCGTAATTTGTCGTTTTGGAGGAAGTGCGAAAGAACAAAACATTTGGCAATACAAGAATTTATCTTATGTAGGAAAGGGGCGTGTCACTTTATGTTAAATTACTGAATTTTAATTAAAAAACATACAATAATTATACTTTAATTGAGATTGGATTAGAAGCACGGTTTTTGCACATATGGCTTTAAAATATTAACCAAAAATAAAATTTTTGCTATGGGTGCTCGAGGTCTTTCGAAGATAATCGAATTAAAATTTTAATTTTCTTGTCCTGTGTCAAACTATTAGTTAAAAATACAATCATGCCATTATTGCATACAATATTCTGTATAGACGTTTGTGCAACTTAAAAAAAAAATTCCCAATCTATTTTTCCACATAACACGACGTTAGGTGATTAACCAAAAATAAAATTTGAAATGCATTTGCTTTTTTTTCCATCAGAATGCATTTCATTTTTAGAACAAGATAGTGGTGCAAGATAGCTTTTGGTGTGTTTTAAGAATTCGATTCTAAAATTAACTATTTGCTTTATTTAAAAATTTATTAACCAGTAAATGACCAGATTATCAGATCTAGTTAAATCATCATTGGGTTCTACTTTTTAAGATTTTATGCATAAACTTGTCTTGAACCAGTCTCAATTTTTTTTAATTAAGAGAATGTATTTTAGTTTATGTACATACTACTTCCGTAATCTGATTGTCCTTGTAGAATTCGTAATTATGCTGGATAAGTTTTTATAGATTTTTTTTTAGCCGTTTTAGAGTGTTGTAAAGAAAGTTGTATCATAGACGATACTTCTTTTTACGTGTTATGCACATCGATGAAATTTTCCCATCCTGTTGTAATTATGTTGTTGCTAACGACCCTATACTTTTTAGATAACACTGTGATAATGTTTTCCATATTTTGTTTTGTTCGATATTCAAAATCTAATACAAATTGCATCAAAATCGGTAGGGTAGGTACTTGATTATGAAATTTGCAATCTGGACGATGGTGTCAAATCCATTCAGATAAATATTGTAATAGCACTGCACTTTGTTATAAATATTATCAGCTGCAGCAATTTTATCAAGAAACAAAAAACAAAAAACAAAAATTAACTTTTAGCGGTAGAATACAATCGATATTAATTTATAAAACACGCGATATTAGATAAGATTTATTGTTTCAGTATGTACTTAATTAACTTTGAAATTTGAAGCAATGTTGAAACTTGAAGAAACACCCACTAGAGAAAATACCTGAAGTTGAAGGTTGTGACTAATTTAGTGCAAAAATTTGTGTTGAGTAAAACTTAAAATATTTCGAGCAGGCTGATAATAACGCAAAAAAACGTGTCGAAACGTTTGAGATAATGTCTCCATCATAAATCATCTCCTATTACTTGAATATCGCTAAATCCATAGCAAGGTGGAGCAGCTTTCGGCTTAAGTGTACTTTAGGTGATTGTTGCGGAATTTGATGAGACTTTGTAGGAAGTTTCGTTTGGGTTGCAAACGAACGAATATGCAAAAATTTTTTGTCGGAAAGCTATATTTTCCGAGATATTTAAGTTGGAAAATTGTTTTTCCCAACAATTTTCCGACAAAAAAGTTTTGCACTTTTCCCACAAAACCCCTTCAAAATATCACTTCTAATTCCGCACAACACTTAAGCACATCACATTACGCACAACTGCACTTTTTTTTTTACACTTATTATACCTGCAAATGAAGAAAATATTAAATTACTTGCATTGTTTACTTACCTGAACCTCCTTTCACTTTGACAACTCCAAATTTGACATTTTCAAGTTGTCCCTCCTACCTTCTAGGATGCGTTCATTAAGTGAAATTGCATTCATCAATATACATCTAAATGGATAATTATTTCAAATTAATCTTTAGTTAGCAGGCATTTTGTAAAAGGAAAATCTTTAGTTAGTAGGCATTTTGTAAAAGGAAAATCTTTAGTTAGTAGGCATTTTTTGTATGTGATTGTCGATATTTCTCAGCATTTGCAAAGCGGATTACTTGGTTCTGCCCACAATACATTACCCCCCCTCCCCTCAAGGTCAACATATTTCAAGGTCAAGGTCATTGGCGGCCAATGACCTTGACCTTGAAATATGTTGACCTTGAGGGGAGGGGGGGTAATGTATTGTGGGCAGAACCAAGTAATCCGCTTTGCAAATGCTGAAAAATATCGACAATCACATACAAAATAATAAAATGCTACGGAGAAATGCCTGTCCTGATATCTAAGAAATGAAAAATTTCAACATAAAAAAAACATATGAAGGAAGCATTTCCCCAACATATGTCCGTGGACAAAGTTGGTCAGAAAGACCTCAAGGTCAACATATTTCAAGGTCAAGGTCATTGACCATGTGACAGGTTTTCCGAATAAATTCCAATTTTCCTTTTACAAAATGCCTACTAACTAAAGATTTTCCTTTTACAAAATGCCTACTAACTAAAGATTTTCCTTTTACAAAATGCCTGCTAATGCTAACTAAAGATTAATTTGAAATAATTATCCATTTAGATGTATATTGATGAATGCACTTTCACTTAATGAACGCATCCTAGAAGGTAGGAGGGACAACTTGAAAATGTCAAATTTAGAGTTGTCAAAGTGAAAGGAGGTTCAGGTAAGTAAACAATGCAAGTAATTTAATATTTTCTTCATTTGCAGGTATAATAAGTGTAAAAAAAAAAGTGCAGTTGTGCGTAATGTGATGTGCTTAAGTGTTGTGCGGAATTAGAAGTGATATTTTGAAGGGGTTTTGTGGGAAAAGTGCAAAACTTTTTTGTCGGAAAATTGTTGGAAAAAAAAATTTTCCAACTTAAATATCTCGGAAAATATAGCTTTCCGACAAAAAATTTTTGCATATTCGTTCGTTTGGAACCCAAACGAAACTTCCTACAAAGTCTCATCAAATTCCGTAACAATCACCTAAAGTACACTTGTTCCCAGCTTTCCTCAGCTGCGATAAGTCTGACGGACGTAATGAATGAATTAAGCCTTCAGGTGTGAGCGCAATTTTACACTCGTGCCCGCGACACCGCGAACTAAAAGGTGAATATATTTATGCTTAAACTCCAAAAAATCAACTATCTATCTCTAACGGATCTTAATTGGCGGTTGATTGTAATTGCTCCAATTATTTAAAAATATGCTGATGCATTCTCTGCACTTAAATTTCTAGTTCAACATCTTCGATATGGAGTTAATCACCGAACTAGTCCGAAGTCGGTGAGGAAAAAAAAAAATATTGTTCACGATGATTGCCACTTCTCGCTATGATATGATTGGCGATAGGCTTACTACACTTCGTCGCGCTAGTGGATAATATTGCAAAAGTCTACTACCTTTTTGAGTTCGAACAGTTCCAAATAGACAGCGGGGGAAAAAAATGCCAGAAAAAACCTCAACGGCCAAACTGATGTGAGGAAAGTAAACGAAATTCATATCTATACGAGTTGCAATCTGTGTCTCCGAACCGATTTATCGGTTACCTTGGTGAGGAGCACTTCTTTATCCACTTCTTTAAGGCAGTAATTGAGTACTTTCATTTAGAGTAGCCTCGATACCGTCCGGCACCGTCCAGCGTCACTCTTGAAATATACTCCGAATCGTAATCCCACGGCGCACGGCAAGATTCGCCTTCAGTCCATGACTTGCGGCTAAGGTAAATGCTTACCTGGAGTTAGATACGAATATCTGCATCGCGCAACAACTTAGTACTACCAACTTGAGTGCTTGAGCAGCTTTCGGGCGATATAGACGTCTTGTCGATCGGTCCGATCTTACCTCTCGATATAAAAGCCTTCATCTTGGCAGTTGGTACCTTCATTTGAACTACGACAGTTCGCCAGCAGATTGGTTGCATTCGCGCTGAAATAATACACGACATTTCCGTTCCGGGAGTGTAAAAATATTGTATGCAACAAGAAACCTCGGATAAATCTCGTTTCTAACGTCCATCGAAATTATATTATATACACTATATCATTTTTAGAAACCACCGAAAAGGTGGTGGATATAGATTTGAAATAATTACAGAAGTGCATAAATTCTAGACGAAGTGATATTCGTAAAACTCAGTGATCTTGTAATATAATTATTTATCTGAAAATTTATTATCCGAAAAATTACGTGCGCCTTTAAAAGGCGCAATATACCTGTATACATACGTGAAAATATTAATTTGTGCGTTTATGTGTAATATTAAATAGACTGTAACAAGTGAATTAATTTTATATAAAAATATTTATACAAAATTATTTTAATTTATATAAATTATCATCAACAAAATGGTGCATAAACGACTCATTCCGCTTTTAAGATGTAAGTTTTCTAATCTATTATATAAAAAATTTCGCAAATTTACTGTGAGTTTATTACGAAGTGATCTGTGAGCGTCTTCGGTGAAAGCTGAAAGTCCTTTTATAGTAATGTTAGCTGCACTTTTTGTGCCAATTCTGGTTGAGGAACACAAATCTGCGTTTCGCGATTTAGTTAGTTTTTGTATCTGTTCAAATGGGGAATTACATAGTCAAAACTGGATTGATCCAGTACGATCGTTACTCAACTTAAAACATTCCAAATGCGAATTAAATAAAATAATAAGAAAAATTATGTTCAGAAATTTTTGTAGCGCTTTTTATTCTACACATATTCTAAAATAAAAGTGAACCTTCAAGTTCTTGATACACCCTTCTTTTCGTTGTTTATTTTGGGGATATCTTTTGGAAGCGCACTTGCTGGAACGAGATTTTCAACGCCCAAATTCGTTCGCATTAAAATCAAATTGTGCGTGTCGGCCCAGCCTATTCAAATTTTTGCCTCTCAGCAACAAGTGCTAATCGCTGGATCATTTTCTCAATGGAAAGAATCCAATTTTGATTTCTTTTTCAATCATGCGGAAACACAAATTTGAGGAAAAAAAATTTCAATATGTCTTTTGCGCTCAAATTGTGCAATGGAATAAATTTGAAGTGGAAAGAATAAATGTAAAAATGCGATTTTTTGGATACTATATCATTAAGTTATCAAAATATTCGTACGTATTTTATTATGTTGAGTAGTCCAACAGTTAAAATTTTAAAAAATATGTTATGGAAATTTTTTATTCAACCAAATTTAGCGAGTTAAATCATCAATATTTCATAGTGTGGGTTTATAAATTGGAAGAAATATATCCATCAATGCAATATCTAAAATCTAAGAACAAGCTTTCCACTTTTTAATCTATTTTTTTTCGAAAATCAATTTGATAGTACATTTTCGTTCCTGGATTCTTAACATACCAAAAACATATATTAGATCGATAATGTATATAAATTTTAGTAATAAACCTTAATTGGTATAATAAATTACTTTTGCGTAACGTAAAACATAATATATTGTATTTCACTGGTAATAAATTTGGAGAAAAAACGTAGAACCAGGCGTTTTAACAGTCATGAGTAATCAATCATAAAGTAGCATTTTATTGGCCTAAAACAACTGGAATGCAATAGTTGAATATGAAAATATATTCACCAAGATTGATTTATCGGTTATGAAACTGTTGAACACTTGGAAAAATCTTTTATGAAAGCATAAAATTTTTTGAGACATTTTATGTTTTTTAAATTCATTTCTAAGATAACTGGACACTGGCCTTTAGTTTATCTGTCTTTAACTTCTAAATCTCATCTCTAATCTGAATTATTTTTGAGTAAAACAATTTATTAGTTTAATTTTCATCGTTTTTATATTAAACAGTTGATTAAAGTGATAAAACTTAGTACGTCTTGCAATGTAAGTTTATAGAATTGTCAGAATGATGCAATGAAAGTCAATATTATTTTAAACGTTTTGGTTCATTTTAAAATTGTTAATATTTGTAAATAAGTTTTTGGTTTTGGGCAAATTATGTAATGTAATTTTAAATTTTAATTTAAAAAAAAATGTTAACGGGATGGCAGTTAACAGTTTCAAAAGGTAAATTTTGAAAATGTTCCATAAAATGATGAATTTTCATCAAAATTTGCATCAATCACTGCCAAAATTCGTTCGCACTGATATCCAATTGTTCGTGTCCAACTATTTAAATGTTTGCCTCTCAGCAACAAATGCTGGGTAGTTTTCTCGATGGAAAGGATCCAATTTTGATTTCATTTTCAATTATTTGGATACTCAATTTTGAGATATTGGAAATCATAAAGCTCCAAAATGTGTTTGAACTATGTTTACATATATTTTATTGAAAAAAATTCGTATACACTACTTTGAAAAAAGTTGTTTGGAGAAAAACTTAATTGAGAGATCGTCTTTTTTATGAATTAAAACATAAAAATTTGTGCATTTACTTTTAAAATGACATATATGTATGTACTTATTTTCAGAAAGTGCAAAAAAAAAAAAGATTTTTTATCCGTTCAGTGGTGTTCCGCCTTAAAAAGCACATATTTTAAATGGTTGTGTAATGTACAGGAGAGTCATATTATCTATCTGTTTTTTAATTTCCTAAATTGTTCGTCAATTCAAGTAATTCGTTATTTTTTGTTATCCTATGCTGAACTAATTGCACTGTAAGCTGAATATTGAAAACTAAACAAAAACATATTTAATGACTGCTTCAGAATGTTGGTTATTCTGCATAAAAATAATTCTTAATAATTTTTCAAAATCACTAAGGTTTATTGTTCAATTTTACTAACAGTTTTCAGTTGGCTAATTAAATAAATTATTTAATTTAATGTGCAAGCGTTACGTGATATACTCGATACCATATTTTATTTTTTTTTTTACTGAAAAACTGGAAAAGCAAGATATTTTATAACCAGGTGTTGAACAGACATGAGTAACCATAAGGTACAAATTTATGAGTTTTAGACAATTGCAATGAATTAGTTTAAATACCGCATCACGATGCCTTTGCTTTGTGAGTTTCAGTTTACTAAATTTTAAATGCATAATTTGTGTGCAAGATTGATTTACAGGAAAATACACTTTTGCTTTGCCAATTCAGAAGAATTTTTATAAATTAAAATAAATTGTGATACTGATAGTATATCGATCTTTATTCTGACTTCATACTATGTTTTTAAAAAGCAAATAGAAGTTGGCAATAAAACAGCATAATAACAAAATATAATGAGACTACGTGCATTTTTACAATTTAGCCCCCTCATAATATTTACCATTTTGGAATTTAAAATGTTTTTTGTTTTAACTTTGCGCCGAGAAAAAAAAAATTAAGATAACTTAGGAATTATAGTTTTCGAGAAAGAAAATAACTTTGTTTTGTAGAATATTCAAGGAGTTGTAATCGTACCTATTATTTTTTGAGAAGTTGGATAATATATTTTAAAATGAAAAACAAACAGATAGAGAAAGAGAAAACTTTCTGCGCTATCCGTTTTAAAATCAAATTTCCCTATAACTAATGTATATACTGTTATATAAATTAATTTATTAAAGCTTCGTGAAGCCTTGACGATGATGATCTAAAGATTTTTGATAGTAAATTTGTGAAAACTTTCCGGAAATTCTACTTTAAATTGCAATTATTATTACGACCACGGTAATTAACGGATATATATGCATATAATTGAAATTTTAGCCTTTGTTTTTACAACCGATACGGCTGAAATAACCTCGCAGAAGGACTTCCATTAACAAGTAAGAGCCAGCTCCGTTCACTTGGAAATTACTTGCAAAAATGGAAAGCTCAAGTAGCGTTCACCTGGTGCTAATTCTAAAAATTGCGAAGAATATATAAATAAAAGCGATAATTTCGAATGGAACGCAAAGTGAACGCGGCAGATACTCCCAAATTGATCAATCTCATTGTTGCAGCAATCAATGACAAAAAAGACTGTGTCAGCTGATATTATTAGTCGATAAAATTCGCGACCCCGCTATCAGATAATCAGTGGAGCGCATCGTTGCAAATTTTCGAGAAAGCTTCTTTTGCCTCTAGCCAGAGGAAATTAATGAAGTAAGTCAGAAGTATCGGCCACAATGTGGTTAAATTGTTGATTAAATCGGTACAAAAAGCCAAGAACAATTGAGTCTTGTATTTTGGTTTTCGCTGAAGTAATCGTTATTATGCCTATTCTTGCTAGACAACCTGTTTTTAAGAGCAGTCAAAAAAACAGGTAGGAGCTAAGTTAGAGCATTGAAGTTTTCCTGCACCACTTAATACATTTTTTCTTAAAATATAAAGATTTTAATTAATTATTATTTTATCCATTTCATTTAAATTCCATTCAGAATGAAAAATGGAACTGAGTGTAAACTATAGCATTTAAAATTTTTAATCTTTAAGAGTTTCCATAAAATTTGATACAATTCACTACAAAGCCCATAAATTCGAAACATGTAGGACCAATAAAACGCCCAAAAGTTTTCAGCTTAAAGAATATGGATAATTGCTAATTTTAAATTAGCTATTTACATTTAAAAATGTGAGTAGAATATTTCATAGCTAGTAATATCATAAACAAAATCGTTAACTCAATCAGAAATGGTGAAAATTTAGAGCTTGTCGATTTGACGTGCAATACTCCATATACTATAATAATAATTCTGTTCAAAGGAAGTTAAATTAATAGTCCTATTTAGGTAACTCCATTGTTTGCTAAAATCTGTTATAATAATTACATTTTATTTTATCTTTGCACTTATACGCCTCTTGAGGGGATACTTCATTAAATATCAATTAATAGAACCACGTAATGAGCTCCAAAAATTGATATTTTTATGGATAAGTGGTCTCTGATGTGTATTGATAAGATTTAAAAGTTTATTTTCTATTATTTGAATGATAATTTTATATAATAAGGCATCATGTGACATGAATTGGTAAAAGTAAATTATATGCTGAATTGAAAATGGTATGTAAATGTTTTTGTAACTTTAGATATATGCTAACGTAATCCTATTTGGTGTCTATATTGTTATTTGTATTTTTTAATGTTATCTTAATTTATAAATTGTATTCGAAAATTACTTTGACAGTTTTAATATTAGTGTTATTAGTATGTTATTGCAAGCTTTTATTTAACTCCACCTCTAATTTTTGTCAGAATTTGGTTGGGCAGTTTTTTGGTTAGATTGAGTCTTTACTATGCAAATTGATTCTATTGTTAAGGAACAAAAGCGTTGTGAAAAGGGTTTAAGAGGATGAAAGGCGGTTTAAAACAGTCATTATTAACTAATTTTATGATATGATACACAATACAAAATCTTAGTTGTGATTCCAATTTCTCTGCAGAAAACCGCACCTTATTTAAAGCAGAAAAGCTTCTAGAATTTATAGTTTGGCGATAAAAAATGAGGAAACCAATAAAATTAATCAGACTTCTTGTGGTTACTAACTAAACGCATTGATGCGGTGCTTTTGGGTGGATGGTACTTCTTGGTACTTTCCTCAGCCGGCAAAAGTCGGATAGTTTCGTAAAATCAAATTCAGCAAAAATTTTACTATACTGCAAAATTTTCATCGCACAAGTGATTCAATGTGGTGCGAAACAGTAAAGTTAAGCAATTTAAAAATAGTTCGGAAAATGTTAACTCAGAAATGGTTGGTGATCATGAAATGCAACCGTCGGCTAACCGGAAGTGCTTCTGCCTTTGTCGTTTGTATCTGCTCGCGGTTCGGCGACACGGTGACGGTGACGACGACGACGACGGTACGCAGCGCACCCGCGAGAATTCCAACGATTTCCTAGTTCCGAATTTAAAGCAAGTTAATTGCATTTCTGTCGCGCTGCAGTTTAATTGCGTGCACATAACAAATGTTATGGGTTTAGCAGCTTGCGTGATAGGTGGAATACCTTGCCTTACGTAATGACAACCTGTGCGATGAGCTGGTTTTGTCGGATGATACGTCAAAAATTATTAACGATTTTTAAGGTATATTAGATGAAGACATCCCTAAGTCGGAAATATTTTTTTTTTAAATTGATTCGATATAACGAATCTGAAGTTTATATTTATTTCTGATGTATTGAGGTCTAAAAATAAGCTTTATGATTCTTTCACAACTTTATAAGAATCAGGACATCAGGACACCTTTACGAATTAAAGAATGTCACTAAATCAAGTCAGACCTACATAGATTACGATAACTTGATGATATGCACAAATTTTAGACGATTTTGCTAATGAAATAAAACTATAGCAATGAAAATTAGGTTGGTTCAAACTTAAAATTATTTTATGTATACTGTTTAGAAAAGCTTCTGAATTTTTTATGTCGGTCATATTTTATTGAAAATTTTTTATTCATATTCTAGAAAATCTTAGGAATTTAATCAGTTAATGGTCTTGTTCAAGTTTAGCTAAATTTTTCAAATTAGGTTCAATTTATGCATTTTATGGCTTCCAAAACAATTATTTTCTAAAAACATTTAGGTACTAATTTGTGATGTTTACTAGTTCTACAAGACTTTTGCAAATATATACCAATTATGACATTTACAAAAGTTCAACATTCTGTTTACAACTTCTCTACTCTTGCTATTATCGCAATAACAAGAAAATTTGGAAATTTAAAAATTAAACTGCCCTTGGGTCTTAAACAATTTACTATTCGTACAACTTTTCTCATATATTTACACCCATATTTATGCTTTGCAAGCATGGCAATGTTGTAAAAAGTGCAATTTTTGCTAATTTCGCATTCATGTCAGGAAACTTAGTTGCGCTAAAAGAGTCATTGAAATGCCAAAAATATTTCATCAGTTAAAATGGATGCTGTGCAAGATGTAAAACATATTGAAAACAAGATTTTTGCTCGTTTACCTCGGAAATTTGCTTGCGCCGTACATAGGCCCTGAAATTTTATACCCAACATACGTCGGTTTGATTTTGAATTTGCATATTTGGTGCATTAATTGCATTTATCTTTAAACATCTGTAAATATAAAGGGAACATGCTTTAATTTCATTGAATTATTTCTCATTCGTAATCGATTTTAAAGAGTTGATTTTGCAATGGGGAAGAGCATTAATTGTTAGATTATGGAAGTAAGGAAAGCGGAAGTCGGATGAGGATATTTATTCTAGAATTATGGTGTCAGTTCAAGCAATGGTTATTCTAATAGAATAATTTGAGCTTTTTATGCAACTCATTTGGAGTACATCATATGGTAAGATGAGCCTTGATATGAATGTACACGCTTTATGGTGTTTTTTAAAATATGTAGTTAAATTAACATGATTTAATAAAAGTCACAAGTAATATGTATTTATTTTTTTATCAGCAAAAGGCTACAAAATACAATATTAAATTGACCTTTCCTATAAAGAGGTCATTAGGGATCAGGATTACTAAGGTTGAATGTTAGTCTCAAAATTTAGAATAAAATCTTCAGAAGTTAGAAATAAATCGCATTTATAAATTTAATTTCCTATTACAATAGCAAATTATGTTCTTATTATTCAAAATAGGAGAACTCCAAAAATACTAATTTTCAAAATAAAAAGAAAACGACTATGTATAATAATTGCCACTATAATTACGAAAATGGTTGAAATTTAAAATTTGTAGCTCGAGTTATGAATTTCTCTAGGTTGAGAAAATCGGTTTCGATAATTGAATAAGTTCAAGTGCACGAAGAGAAGTATCTCCGGCACCTTTTGAAACACCTTTGTCATCTTTTCGATTTTACGAGCTATTTATGTTGGACTCAATTAGTTCAATTTCATGCTCCAGTCGAAGAAAGTAAAAGTAAAATGCAAATTTAGTTCAGACTTCATTAAAAATTTTTTCATGTTTCAAGACTGTAAAGAATTTGTAGCGCCCGTCAGCTGTCGAGAATGAAATACGTTTTAAAAGCTTTCTTAAAATTAAACGCCCCCACTGTGCGCAAATATGCCTTCTATGTAACTTCAGATACGGAAATGAAGTTCAAAGTCGAATACCAGACCTACTTACGAAATTTCATTTAGGTCTAACAATAACTGGCTAAGCTGAGAGGTATAGAGGTATTAAGGTGTAACTATGTCATACTTGACTCTTGCACTTTTTAACCAACCTGCAAATTCGGCGTGTAGCTAATTTGAATTAAACAAAGCGCGTTACCACTGATTTTTAGTTAACCCTGGGCCTCCGCAAAGTCAGTTAAATGTGACCCACTAAAAAACCCTCCTTCCAAGATCACATTTTTCCCGGTTTTTTTTTTCCATAAATAACGAAGACAATTTCGGTGATCAATTATTAAGTAAAAAAACAATTATCAAGGGATACACACTATCAGGACGGCTTAACTAGAATGAAGAATCACTTAACTGCTCTTTTAATTGATAAACCTCGTTTTTTTGGGGGTCAATTGGTTTGTGGGTACGCTTGAAAATTTTCTGACGAGTCCGTAATAAATTACGACAAACCATTGTAGGTGAGGATTACATTACAAAAAACCTTATCACTTTATGGTTGAATTATTGCCCCATATCTCCCACACAGGGCTTAAAGTGTAAATTAACCTGGTCAATTGATAAGATTAAGTTATTCTTTATTACACGGGTGCCTGCCTATCATAATTTTATACAGACCAATAAAAAATGATAAAATTCTGTGAATTTATGTTTTGCGCCCTCAGTGTGGTTTTGCAAGAATTAAATCTTATACCTATTGTAAAATGTTACTAATTTATAAAAACAATTTTTCTAAAAGATTTTGTGATAACAACTTTTAGTATTATTATAAACTTGTACTATTTTACAATAAGCTTATAAAATAATTCTAAATTACGCTTTAAATACCACAACTGAAAACCAAAGACGCCAAAAGGCAATTACGCGTATTTTTCTGAAATGCAAGTTTAAATCTAGCTAAATAAGGAATGTAATTGGCATTAGTATTCGCCTAGCGTGTGTTTGCGCATATGTTTTTAACAATTTGAAAAAGGTGCATTCCAAAGTATCAAGTTTCATAAAGTTAATATTATTATTTAAAACATAGTCATTAAGTGACATCAGATCCGCGGGTCAGATTAATTGTTTAGTGAGCTCTACACAGTGCCAACTTCACAATATATTCACATTTAAGCTTTTATAAAAGTTGCTATTCTGACGCACATTAAATTTTCGAAACACGCGCTGTTGGCTTTTTGGAATTGCAGGTGGCCATCCAGATCTCTTGTTTGTTACTTAGCTTATTATTAAACTTACATACATTCCGCAAAGTTTTCAACTTTTATCAAACGGTTGTCAGTTAAAAAATGTTTGATCAAATTATGTAAATACGCCCTTAGTTACAAAACGAAAGGTGTTTTGTTTAAAATGAACAGGGCTCACAAACTCACTCAAGATATATACAAAAATACGAGGTTGGTAAACCCTGCCATATGCCACTTTGCATATTACTTAAATAATACTTTTCTAACAACTTTTCCACCAGTCGTTTTAAATACTTTGAAGGAAACCCAGTAGATTGTTCAGAAAGTCCTTTTTCTCAAATCTGTGAAAATGTATAGTAAATATTTATTTTGGAGAAAATATCAAGGTGATTAGAAACTATAAACATATAAAATTTGAAATCTTCTAACAGATTTTAATTTGATGTCAAAAGTGGTAAAAATTCAAAATTTGTTTGTACTTTTTATTTATTTTAAACTTTCGAAAAGTGGCATTTCTTCACCAAGGTTTTGATGCAAAAATCTTTAACTTATGGTTTTAACAGATATTTCGGAAAATCGGGATGGAAGAATTTTATTGTTTGTCGTCCTAAAGTTTTAATTTCTTTTTTTAACAATTATATTTCATTATGCGATTTACTTTTTTCTTTACATTGTTGATTTAGTTTTCTAGTAGAAAAACGAAGAGGAGTGAATTAAGAAACAAAATATTATGTGAACATTTACAAATTAATTTTATGCCGGTTACTTAAAATATAATACCATTTTCAAATTTTAGGTTTTTGCATACCGCAACGAGTAGTCTTAGGACTGTTTGGATTTCTAGCCATAGTAAATGCATATACTATGAGAATATCTTTGTCTGTGGCGATTACGGTGATGGTGAATAAAACTGTTAGCAATGAGACCGTCTCGAAGACAGGAGAAGGCATCTGTCCGAGACCAGAGGGTGGTATTGGGAGCTCTAGTGGACCGGTAAGCATACTTAGGGCTTATTACACAGGTCAACACCAAATTTGCGGTTGAACAATTAGCACATCGTTTCTTTAGATTACGAATTTGGAAATAAAAATACTCAATTAGCTTCAGTTTTCAATGAAAATATGGTTCAAAAGTACAAAACGTTTTATTTTTATCATTTATGAAAAGTCATTAAAAAATAATAAATTGTTCTAGAATTTAATAATATAACTTAAATAAAAGCTTGAATCTTAAGCTATTACATAAAAATGTAAAAAGCTTAAAACTTCTCGAAATGTTTCTTGAAAATTATATTTTCGTGTAAAACAATTATTTCATACAGTAAAAGTAAATCATAACAAACACAAAAATCTAGTTCGCAAAACTGTTCAAAAAGATCTTTAAATATTACTGGTATTTCATATATTTTTAGATTACTTTAGATTACTTTCAATTGAGCCATGTTACAAGTTTCTATGATAAACCTTTATTTTTAAATTAATTTTCAAAAATGGATAAAATATAATGTTTTGTACTATTTGACTCTATTTTTCTAGAAAACAGGAGCCAATTTAGAACTTTTATTGGAGGATTCATAATTTATGGCAAAATATCTCCACTTGTAGAAGATACACATAAAGTTCAAGTCAAATCACAAATGAATTTTCAAAAAGCTAAATCGATGCCTGTTAAGTTTAGTTTTAACTTTATTTCGAGACTCTTGACTCCAGATGGTGTACAATTTTTTTTTTTTTAAATGAACGAAAAGTAAGGGAAACTAACGAAAATAAAACATACAAGTACAAGGTCCATTTTATCTGATAAGTTATTTTTACTTTTTTCAGTAGTTAAAGCTGTTATCTTAAAAAATTTAATATTATTGCTAATAATTACTTAATTAATTTGAAATAATATTTCGAGAAATTTCCACCGTGCAGAGAATTATAACTCTCTTAAAATTTTTGTGGAAATGAAGAAAGTTCCTATTCAAAATAAAAACGCCTTGGTAATCATTTAATTTGAGTTGTAAACGAAGAATGCGTTATAGACCGGATTTCCTCATGTGCTTACTTTAAAAAATGTTTCAAGACCATACGAATAATATGTACCTATATTACATTTTTTCATTATTTATATTTGTTAACACTTTTTTTAAAAGTCGCTAAGTTTGAACACAAATAATTCGTATATGAAAGGATTAAAGTTTACCTTTGAAAGATAAAGAGGTTTATATAAATAATTATAATTATAAATAAGCAATTAAATAATAACAATAAAGTAAAATGTAATAGGTTTTCTTGATTGTAGGAAAGAGGAGAGTTTAACTGGTCGGAAGAACTGCAAGGAATGATTCTATCTGCATTTTATTTCGGTTATGTAATAACTCATATACCTGGTGCACTGCTAGCAGAGAAATTTGGCGGAAAATGGACACTGTGCATAGGAATTTTATCAACAGCAATTTTTACACTTATAACGCCTCTGTGCGTTTACTCTGGTGGGCCACACGCACTGTTGGCTCTTCGAATTTTAATGGGTCTTGGTGAGGGCACCACGTTTCCTGCATTAAGTGTCTTGTTGGCAGCGTGGACTCCATTAAAAGAAAGGTCGAAGCTTGGAGCACTCGTCTTAGGAGGAGGACAAGTTGGCACTATTTTGGGTACATTGATTTCAGGTGCCCTTATACACTACTTCAAGCACTGGTCATCAGTTTTCTACTTCTTCGGAGGCCTCGGACTACTCTGGTGTCTATTGTTTGTAAGTTCTTATGCTGTACTCTAGTTGAAATTGGTCTACATATTTATTATTAACTTAGGCGCTGTTGTGCTACAGCGATCCTCTTTCCCATCCATTCATCTCCGATAAAGAAAAAGATTACCTACAAGAGGAGTTGGGCAGGCTACAGAGAGATAAAAATCTTCCTCCAGTTCCATGGAAGCACATTTTTACCAGTTTGCCTATGTTGGCCCTGGTTTGTGCACAGATCGGCCACGATTGGGGCTTTTACATTATGGTCACAGATCTCCCCAAATACATGGCAGACGTCCTGCAATTTTCAATTGCAGCTAACGGATTGTATTCATCTATTCCCTACTTAGTAATGTGGATCGTTTCTATAAGCTCGGGCTTTTTAGCTGATTGGCTTATAACTGCCAAAATACTAGGAATAACTGCTGCCAGGAAGCTGTTCACGGTACTCGGTAATAAACGGCCAAAAAAATTCTGCATTTTTAGAAATTACGAATAATTTTCTTATTTCAGCTGCTGTTGGACCAGCGATCTTCATTGTGGGTGCTTCATACGCCGGTTGCGATCAAGTGCTTGTCATAGTTCTCTTCACAATTGCTATGGGAATTATGGGCTTTTTCTATCCCGGAATGAAAGTTAATCCACTTGATCTTAGTCCAAATTATGCTGGAACATTAATGGCAATTACTAACGGAATTGGAGCCGTAACTGGAGTTATTGTTCCGTATATGGTTGGACTTATGACGCCAAATGTAAATAAAAATTTCGTATTATTTTAAAATTTAAAAATTATTTTTTGTTTCTCTGTTGTAGACCACTGTATTGGAATGGAGATTAGTGTTCTGGATAGCTTTTGTTATATTCGTAGTAACCAGTATTGTTTATATAATTTGGGGATCTGGAAAAACACAGCCGTGGGATAATCCAACAACGATGGACGATACCGAAAAAGGGAAACTTAAGGAACCTAAAGCATAAATAAGAATTATGTAGCATTACGTAGAATCTGTTTTTCTCCAAACAGATCTACGGATTCTAAAGAGTGATTTTAGTTTGTATTAAAATGGCATCGTTTAATGGTGCCAAGTGAGTTAAATTACAGGAAGTGTTTAATGTAAGGAAAATACCCTAAATTAATGTACAAATATCACTTTTAAAGTATGTAAATATATTTCTATAAAAGTGTGGAAACTATTTTATTCATATTTATTAATTATCCCCTTACGACTTTGTGTATTTTTTGAGACAGAAATTTATTCTTTTTACCACGATTGACGAAACAATGTTCAGTGTTCCCATTTTCAGCATCTTCCAAAATTAAATATCTCAGCTCAATCTCAAGTCGATATATTTTAATAAACGACTCTTACGAAAAAATAGACTTTCGGAATTATTGATATTTATTTAACGCCAATCGGCTTTATACTACTATAAGGTACATACATATTTTGAAAAATAATACCTATGGTGTAATTCATAATAAATTAAAACTTCTATCGATTTCAATCGTTCAAATTCCGAAGGGAAAAAATCGATTTTAATAACTAGTAATTAAAAAGAGTACAGCGAATTATAAGAAAAATATGTGAAAGCAAAAATTAACCCCAATTAAAAAGTTTTATTGTATATTGTACTTATCGCAAGTAAATGAATGCAATCCATAAAAGTGGAAATTCGTTTAAAATTATGAAAGCTGCATTAAACTGAATTTAAGTACACTTCATTACAATTCTTGAAATACTTGAATAATGAAACTCTTTTAGGGTCTTATAAACCTATAAAAGAAGCTCAGATATTTCGCACAGCAACCTATTGTAAAAATGGTTTTCCATTATTAAGTGCTTTCGAGCTCTAATATAGATGCAATTGACCTTGGCACAATTTCAGACGACAGCAAGGGGCTTGCTTCCAATTCCACTCACCATAATCGGTCAGAAAAATGTTGCTATGGTTATAATACATATGAGATGATCATAAAAGACAGTCGTCGTTTTACTTTTAAAATAAATTTCTTTTTCTGTGTTTATTATGAGCTTAAAGCCTTAAGAACAGTCTCTTAAATGAAATGCAAACAAACGAGGGCGCAGCTACGCTTCTAATTTATATTATACATTTGTGTAAATAACGACAAACATATTTTTATTCAGTATATACCTTTTTCTAAAATCGATTCAACAATTAATGATCCTTTAATGATATTTGCGTTTCTTGGAAGAGAATGAACTAAAAGAAAAAATGTTTAATCAATCACTTCTTTACAGTTCATAGGCACTGCAACGACGTCATTTAAAATAATATATAAGCTCAATAATTCGAATGACGTTACTACCGAATAAGTGTGTAAATTGCATTAAAAACCAATATGCAAAACAGCATCACGCGGAGAGCAATTGGTTTTTATGGTTTACAAATTTCCACGACAACAAATTAAAACAGCTTATTTTTAAAATTTATTTTTTAATCAGTTCATAATAAGTTGAAGATAGTAACAGTATGTAAAATGTCTACCGAAATAAGTTTTTATAGGCATATAAATATTTAATCACGCCACTGCTGCTCTTTTCTTTTAGTCAATGAACTAAAAAATTAACTTTTAACGAGAATGGATAGAAATGTACCTATAAATTTTTATCTAATATTGCAGAAGAACCAGTTGTGATATTTTTTGAAAAGCCAATAAGATGCAAAACGACCGAAACAATCTAAAGAAGGGTTTTTAATTAATTTGAAATCAATAAAGGAAAAATAAAATCTTTTCAATCGTCACGGCTGGAGATATGTAGTTTAAATATTAGAATGAGTTTGCATCAACGTCATTACTTTAAACATGCGCACTTTTTAAAGCATATAAAGAAAACATTCAGAAATGTTAAAATAATCATAAAATCAATCCAGGGTACCCCATTAAAAAATATGAAAGTGTTGTGGGAAGATTTAGTCTAGATCAAAAGTCAGAAAAAGCGCATTTTTTTAGTGAATGTTCTTATCGTTAACCTTAGCCGTTTTTTTTTATATTGATCTATTTTCGCATTGCAAAACATGAATTATTTAACTTTGAATTTTCTTCTATTTAGGATACATACATATATGTACATACTTACATACCTTAATGTAGTAATTTTCAAAATAAAGAAAATCAACTTATTTTGCAAATATCATATATTTCTGTATATACCCGGCTACTTTTATCTTAATACATCTTCCTTAATTCGTCAACACATATTTAAATTATACTATTCTTAAAGAATCACTTTCTTCCACTTAAATGTACACAAGTGATTTTTGAAAACGCTTCTTCAGTTCAACGTTCTCGATCTTCATTTTAATATTATCTCTTATCTTTCAAAACTGTTACATTTTTTAACACGTAACGGAAGATATTGTTTTATTTTCAAATGCATGATGATATTTTCTTTATTTTCTAAATATTTAAAGAAAACTGCATTCTTACCCGTGCGCGGTACAATTTATGCAAGAAATAATGCATTCAGATGTTACACTCTCTCAGAAGTTGCGTGCTCGAAAAATTGTGGCACTTATTTGATGTCTTGATTAGAATATAAAACGTGATAACATCTAGGTGGCATAACAATTTGTTTACCGAAATTTTTACGGTTCCAGCGATAATTTGACTAAATCATTATTTTTCGTTTACTAAATGATAGCTACAAAAACAGCAGGTGCGAAACATTTTGGCTTTCTCACAGACTATGCACCTTGCCCGGAGGAATTATTATTAAGTGAAAGTAAAGCAGCTTGTAGCCTCGGGAAAGTTAATAAAACAGCATACAAGTTAAGATTTAAAAGAATCTTTAATTTTTAGTTGATCTTGCATAGAATATGAATGTTCATGAACTTAATCTGTCTAAATTTAATTACACGGATCAACGACATTTTCGCTTTGGACAAATGATATAATATACATAACGAAATGCTTACAGATTCAGGAATTTTCGTTAAAAAAAGCTAGTCCAAAAAACGAAATTACTATAAATTTTGAATTTCAAGAACAAAAGTTTGCTCAAGACAGCTCAAGGAATCGATTGGTATAGCGTTTCCTATGTAGAATCCGAACACCCTGTATAGTGTATACAATATATGTATGTATTGTATGAAATATATTCGTTAATGATAATAATTAATTTTAACGAATTGTCGTGAGAGTTCTTGAGATATTCATATTTTTATGTAGTAGCTGAATATTCGAAATTTTGTAACCTCAAATGCCTCTATGACAGGGCTTACCAAAACATGTTTGGTTTTATTTTTTAATACTATTTTTCTTAAAAACGTGTGTGATGGAGAATTTTGATTTCAGATTCGTATTTACCACCAGAATTTTTCAATAGATTTTCTAATTTTTGGTCATGTTTTACTGGACTACTTTTTCAGTTTCGAGAAAAACTCGAAAACTTATTATAAGGCATATGTAGCTATAACAACGTTGGTAGTATTACTACTTAATTTGAATTTTTGCAATATTCACTTTTACTTGATTACTTAAAAATATGGCATTGAAAAAGTCGTTGCAGATTTTTGCTGATAAGATTAGGTGTTGTACAATTTAATCCAAGATTTTTATTGCAAAGTACAAGATTACAAAATTATGAGTTTTATTAATATTGAAAAGACTACATATGTATGTTTGAATATTCATTATCACTCCACAGGAATGTTTCGATTAATTTCATTGACACCTTTGATATCAACCGAGTGAAGGTAATAAAACAACAAATCACCCTTTTGACGATGACGAACACACATCATTGAACGCGGATTATCCTAGCAAGATTTTTGAAGTGGATGCGGCAGCTACTATATCAGTGGTATTACAATTGTGATGAAAATGCATTGTTAAAACTCATTTTCTAAATGGAAGTTATTAACTTGTTTTCGTTCTAAAATTTGTTTAATTTAAAATTTCTGTACAGTAAACACTGCCAATAAAAAATTACAGAAAAATACTTAAAATTACCCTTAGGGGAAAAACCGAAATATATTACTAAAAAAGATTTTGAATTAAACAATTTATTGCTAATTTCCGAAGCACGCTTTTCAATGAAATTATCACTTAATTGCTATTATCTCAAAAGGAAATTGCGGTTTCGTTAATGACTTCATGTTCATAAAAACAATACTTGGTAGTAATAATATTTTACTAGATACATGGGGCAGATACGATATCGCACAGAAGCAGCAATTAACAACTGTTTTCTTGTTAGGGATTGCAGCTTTCCGCTATTTAAGCTAGAGGAATTTTAATCTAAACTTATTAGAAGCTGACAATTTAGCATGGTAACCATTCGATTAAGCTATTTCAACATTTTATTATATTAGGTCAGAATTAGACTTATCGTACCTATTTTTTTTTTAGAAAGTTTTATATTGAACTAAAAGCTATCAATTTTTAGAAGAGTGCTATGATTTCTATTCATGCAAATCCTTTAATCTTGAACTGGATAATTTGCAGATTTGCAGGCTAAGCTTTTATTGAAAGTGGTTAGTAAATTTCTGATCTTTGCTGTATATTATTCACGATAAACAAATCAAAACAAAATCTCCTTTTGATCTGCTTAATGGCTTTATTTTACTACCACTTTAAATATCAACAGATTTAACATTAAAATGTATATTTGGGGGTTTTCGATGTTGCTGCTTCAATATGATGTCAATTTTTTAAATTTAAGGAATTTCAATCAAAAAGAAAAGTATGTAGACATTTTAAAATTTACAAAGGATTTTCGTGAGATGAACACTTGGATGCTTTAATTGATACTGATTTATAATCAAATTTGCCCTATCTGCAGTGGATCGAATGCGAGGGTAGAACATTTTAAATTTTTAGGAATTTTCATTTGTGATTTGTTAGTTTTATAAAAAGGTATAATTTGCCTCAAATACTCATGTATAGCAAACAAATCTGTAATTTTATTTCTTTTGTTTCTTTATAGAAGAACAACAATTTAAAGTGCCATTTTTCGAATTCTAGAAGCAGTTAAAATGTCCCACACACAATAAGGAAGTAATAAATTTTTCTTATAGGCTAAAATTATTTGGAGGAATTCGATTTTATTTCAAACAAAATAATGGAAGCAATTTAGAACGTAAATTTTATTGTACAACATTATAATGTTTATTTCATCGCTAGTACATTAGGAGTATTCACATATTGCTGTATTTTCTATTGTGTCATTGTAAATATAAAATTTAACACTTAATACAATGATGCAATATTAAATATAACAAGTAATTAATACTCCTATTGTGTATGGGGACAAAAACGTCTTTGAATTAATGGTGAATAAAAACCAAATTCAATTTGGAAATTTTAGAAGTGTTTTGCGATTCTACCAAAATATTGCTTAACTTATGTAAACATATCAGGCCAGCTGCTCACAGGAACTACATCACGTTAAGTTGGCTACTTGCACAGACTAACTATCGCTGAAACATCGATTCCTAATTTCTTTGTGACATTCAATTGGGCGACAGCCGCACATTTGAGTGCACATAATCGTGTCAATTCGGTAAAGTTCCGTGCGTATTTAATGGCTTTTTCGAACGTATCGATTGCCTTTTGAAGTTCAGCTCTCTGTATAGCAATGGTGCCGAGCATTTCATAAGCAAACTCGCATTTACTGTCGATTTCAATGCTCTTACTAATTATATCAATCGCCTTGTTGATGTCTCCTTTCCACTGCATATACATAACTCCCCGGTGGACGTGCAAAGTGGCATTTAGGGGATCAATTTTGATTGCTTTCTCAAAGTATTGATCAGCTTCATCGAACTGGCCTAATTCGCATAATACTTGAGCCATCAGGCTGTAGCATTCTATGCAGTTTGGATACTTTCCTATGGCATTTTTAAAGTCATTCATTACAGACATAAGCCTCCCCTGGTCTTGCGCCATTAGAGCTATTCTGTACTCTGCATAACATTTTTGAATATAAGCCATCGCGTGATCAGGGGACAATTTTAGGACTTTCTCGTAATCTTCCAAAGCTTGATCGAGCTGATCTAATAGAACATGTATTTGGGCTCTGTTGTGATAGATATCTGGATTGTTCGGCTCTAGTTTTTCTGCCTCATTATAATCAGCAAATCCTAAATCTTTCTTCTCCTTTTGAACATTAAGAGTGGCTCTCCGCATTAGGGCACTTGCTCGGAGTTTCGAATCTGCATCAGCTGCAATTTTTAGAATTAGTATTAAAATATTACAAATGAAAACCGTAAATAATAATAGCATTTTAAACAAAGGAACATGCCGCTTAGTACAGATATTTAGAGTCCTTGACATTTAAAATGATGATACTAATTACTAATAAAATATCTAACGAATTCTAGGGGCTATATTAATGAATAGTTGCTATAGTTAGATAAAAACTTTATTATTCAGTTTAGTAATATTTTTCAAAAAGATGGGCAACGATTTTAACAATATTCACTGTTTATCGACTTAAATGGAGGTAGCTATTTGACCTTCTGTTTCTGTAAGACTGGACAAATTTCGCAGTTTAAATCTTCACGAAAAAAATTAGAACAGTTTTAATAATTTTCGATCTGTTAATTAAGTTTTGACAAAAATGTTGAAAAACATTTGAACCTTATGGGCAGTGACTGTTCAAAGCGCCATGATTCTAATTCCAAATCGCTTACCTTTGTCGATTACAATAGTGAAGTCATCTTCTGCTTCCTGGAATAGACCCATTAAAGTGTATATGGTGCCTCGCAGCAGTAGTGCTTCATTTCTGTATTTAGGGTCAGTGGAGTTAATCTCCTCAGTGCAGCCCGGCACAATGTCTTCATATCTTCCAGCATCCAATCCCAATTTTGCCCGAGCAAATCCTTTTGTAATATCATCATCAGTTACATCAATGCTCTTTATAGGATCCTTGGTGAACGCATCCAAAAATGTTTTGATGAAGTGGACAGACGGAAGTTCGGGAATTTTATTGTTCATATGTTCAGCCGCCTCTTTCTCAGCGATACTTTTCAAAACAATTTCAACATCTTCAACTGTCTTTTTATTTTGAAATGACTCAAGTATACATGTTGCTGTTAGATCGTCAAGGCATTCGTAGAGATTGCCCAGCTGTTGGTTCGCTTTCGAACGTCTCGCGTAGGCTTTTGGGTATTTTGGATTGCTCTGCAGTGCCGTTGTGCAGTCATCTTTTACCTGCTGCCACCTTTGGAGCATTTCATAACTCGCTGCTCGATTTTGATAGAATATAGCCAAGTCGATTTTCTTGTCTGTGGGGCACTTCTCTATTGCTTTGTCGTAGAACTCAATCGCCTCGTCGTATTTGGCTTTGCGGTAGGACTCGTTGCCCTTTTCCTTGAAGGAGAGGGCTTCTTTCAGCAATCGCTTTTTCTTCTCCTCCGCACCCTCTTCTGAAGGTTTTGAGGCCGCATTATTTTCTACGACTTCTTCTATTGCCCCCTGACGAGATTTAAACGAGCTTGACGATTTCCTTCGGTAGATATAATATGCAAGGGCTATTGTGGCTGGAATTCCTAAGAGAATCGCAATATGCCTCCTTGAAAAAGGTGTGGTTGTTGTGGTTCCGGCTGGCATTTTTAAGTTGTTGAGCTGTAATGAATTTTCATAAATTCCTATTATCTCTGCTAATTTATATATATGGTTATTGGGAAAGTTAATGAGTTTTTATATTTAAATTATTGTTTGTTTGAAACAATCTTTTATGTTTTGGACCGTTTTTGACGATAATTTTTGGATATATTATATACTTTATAAAAGTTTAATTTTATAACTTTTAGACTTAATACGTTTATTATCTCTTTCTCTCTCTCTCTCTTATTCTTGTTCAGTGCATATGGATATGATCTTTGTCCTAATTTCTAAACACTAGTAGAAAAGTTAAATATCTTGGGCACATAATGCGTTATGATAAATATGAGATTCTACGATTGGTACTACAAAAAAGAATCGAAGGTATGCAAAGAAGAGGAAGACGAAGCTTATCAGGGTTACGTTCAACTTGTCGACAAATGACGTGCTTAAGGTTGTTTTATCAACGGATAAGATCAACAGAATGATCACTAACCTCCGTAACAGACAGGCGTGCTGAAGATGTATTTTATTTTATTTTCCATCGTTCAGATTTGAGCAGAACTGGCGCCTTAGGAAAAATTGTTGATGATAAGTTCAAAGTAATCTACATTTTATTTTTGTTTATTTCTTAAGGTAATTTTAGATTTCAATGGATTACCATTATAATCCACATTTAGGACTTTTCAGTACTATTGATTTTGAATCTAACTTAAAAATAAAAGATAAATACAAATTAAATATTTTTGGAGCAATTTAGGACGAGAAGGAAATATACATAGGTACTTACAAAAATGCAAAATAAGTATTCTCTGTACCTCGGGGGTGGAAAACTTTCACCAAAAATTGAGAAACTGATATGTCCGTAGTAAAAGCACTGATAGTACAACTTCTTTATCCATAGATTTACGGTGATTCTACTAATAACAATTCGTGAAAAAGACTATGAAAATTGAATGGTTTGTTCAGCTCTAGAAAGCAGTCACAAACTGAAGGCACCTAAAAGATGTGTTTAGATGGATCAGATGGTAACCGGCGGGAAGATAAAATGCAACAAAGCAATAGCTGAATATGCATTTAATTTTTCGAGGGTACGAACTAGACTAGTGCGTGGGCACGAATAATTTCAGAGAAAATAAATTATGTTCGTGATGGTCACAATCAAGGGCGAGGGTGTACACTCTAAATAAACATTTACTGATTATATGTGCAGCCCTGATGGGACTAGCAAATTCAGATATTATGTTTTGAAGACTTCTCGACTAATTAGCGATATTTGACTCTCCTTATCTAGAAGTCAGCCAGAAAAGATCGCTGCTCAAATGATACCAAGGCTCAGGCAGCTTCCCCTCTTGGTTATTGGATGATTTATCAGCTTGTTAAGCTGCCGTTTCGGTTTTGTTTATTCGTTCTTTTTGAGAGATGTTCATTCAATCGCTAGTAAAAGCCTCAGAAATACAGAGCCCCTTTTCGTTGCGTTTGTTTAGTAACAACCCGCGAAGTTTAGCACGTTACACGGCTCGAATCGTTAATCGTGAAATGTAGCGATTGCGAGTTGCAGTAATGCGCCGGCTGTTCAAAGAACGGCTTTTATAAATGAAACCTGCCTTAAAACAGCACCAGGCTGATTTCTGGCAGCGAAATTTTGCCCTAAAACAATCATTACACAACTGCTCCAGTTAGCTACTCACCAATTAGATTTGTATAGCAACTTTACCGGTAAACGTAGTAATTTGTTGTGCCGTCAATTCGATAGCAATAAAGAGAGATTCCGTTGAATTTTAGTGGGTCATATCTCAACTTCAGTTAACAAAAAGGATAACACTGACAGTCGGCTGAAATCACACCTCACGGCCTTATCAGCTGCCTCCTCGGCAAGGGAGCAAAACACAAGGAGGAAAATTCTTTGACAGATGTGGTGAATTCCGAATTGGCTACAGTTGCGGTGTCTAGATTTGAAATTAATAACTAAGATTCTTATATGTTGAAAAGATTTATAAATTTATTTTTTTTTATAAATTAAATTAAATTTACCTTCCGAGCAATTAATAATAATTAAATGTCTTCAAATAATGTATAATTATGGTTTTCTTCCTCAAATATTTTATAATAATTCAATTTTCATTAATTTGTCCAATCGCTCCTAAACTCATTTTTCACCACAATTTTGTCTTCCTGAAAAATGTCACTTTAATTTGTCTGACATCTGTCAAAGGCACCTCAAAATTGCCGGGGTTTGTTCGATTTTGCTGAGAAGTGAATTTTAATCCGGGATCATCATCCTTTAATTAAAGTGAAGAATTAATATTATCACACGGAATTAAGTGCTAAAATAACAATGGTTTCGAAGACAAGAATAAGTGCTAGCACCCCGCAAGGAGGCGCTTACAAGGATAAATCGAAACCGACCGATGTCCGCCTTAGCAACATTAACGCGGCTAAAGGTACAAAATTCTCAGAAGAATTTGTTATTTTACTTTAAATTACTCTCCCCATATATTTTTTAATGCAATATCTTATAAATTTTGTTAGTTTTTGGGAATTAAAGAACCAGATGTTTTGGGGTGTAAACAAATGGTCTGGAAGGTTCGCTTGGCGGTGGTCTCTGCTCGTTTACGAAATAAATTTTGAACGAATTCCGAACAACGCAATTTATTTAATTGCTGTTATATAAATGGGATGGGTTTGCGAAAAATCTCAACGGTTCGCTGATGGTTTCATTAAACTAATTGAAAAATTTGGTCTGATGATGACTAATGCTTCGAAGCTCACCGCTGTCATCTTAAATTCAGAAATTGTTTGGTGGAAATTTTCACTTATTTCGGATGATGAAATTATTTTATTTGTCTAGAATGTGCACTCTATGAAATCCTTTCTGAAATAATGTGCAAATTTTCAGAGAAAACATTCCAAAAGATTCTTAATTTTATTAGGGCAAAAATATAAAATTGTTGAGTTCAAATTAAACTAAACAGAAAACCCGAGCGCCGGACAACTAAAAAATGTACGGAGGGAAGAAGAATTAGCTTGGAACCGATCCGAAGAATCGAAAAATGACTGCATTTTCGCTAAAAATTCATTAATATTTTTGGCATATATGGTTTTAATGTGTTTTTAATTTCTTAAAACTTGTATGTCATTTGCGTCCAAATTATCCGATTAATTCAATTTATCCTAGAGATTTCATAATGCCTAAAATTAATTAAGCTTCATCCTCTTGTCTTACGCCGTGATGTCGCCGATATTGTTTTCGTCTATTAATTCCTACCTGGTTTCTATTGATTGTTCTGAGGTTCTGCACATCATTATCCCTTGATACTAACCCTCGAAAAAAAAGATCTTTCTCCACCTTTCGCCTAATTTATCCTCACTTCGAACCCTTCAGTAGAATGCTACGGAAGGTTAAAAACTCAGTCGCATTTAGTTAGACAACCTTAAGCATGCCCTTTTCTTGCTAACCCTTACAAGAACCCATCACATGTTTTTCATATAGCTTGCATTATGCGAATTATAATAAATTAAATATTTCAAATTAAATAGAGCTTTATTTTTCCTCTTTGTTACCTTTATTTATAATTTCGTTTAGTTCGGCGTATTTAAAAACTTTCTTAAATACCTTTCTTTTCAATTTCAGCCCTTGCCGATGCAATTCGTACTAGCTTGGGTCCCCGTGGCATGGACAAAATGATCCAAGCTGGAAACGGCGAGGTGACCATCACCAACGACGGAGCAACAATCTTGAAGCAAATGAACGTTCTCCATCCCGCTGCAAAAATGCTGGTCGAACTATCCCGCGCTCAAGACGTTGAAGCCGGTGACGGAACCACTTCAGTTGTGGTTATTGCTGGAGCCCTTCTCGAAGCCGCGGAAAAACTGCTGCAAAAGGGCATTCATCCAACAGCAATAGCAGAATCATTCCAAGAATGCGCCTGGGAAGCTGTTGAGATTCTCAAAAAAATGTCGAAACAAATCGATGCGTTGAATGATCACACTTCTCTCGTTAAGAGTGCTTCGACGTCATTGAATTCAAAAGTTGTTTCTCAGCAGAGCAGTTTCCTTGCCCCAATGGCGGTGGATGCTGTGATTCAAGTAATCGAACCCGGCAAGAATACCAACGTCGATCTGAAGAACATCAAAGTTATTCAGAGTTTAGGAGGAACCGTCGAGGACACTGAACTGGTGCAAGGACTTGTTTTCACCAGCCGATCTTCTGGAACTAACGCTCCTAAGAGGGTCGAGAAGGCTAAAATTGGTCTTATACAGTTCTGTATTTCTCCACCGAAAACAGATGTAAGTTTTCTAATATTTGTTGCTAATTAGAATTCAAGTAGACGACTACAATTAGAAGTTTTACGTGTTCATTAGCTCACCCAGTAAAATAGTGTTTTTCAAAATTAACAAATTTGTTCAAATATCCTTTAAGATGGACCACAGCGTTATCGTGTCCGACTACGCAGCTATGGATCGCGTTCTGAAGGAGGAAAGGGCCTACATTCTTAATATTGTAAAACAAATTAAGAAATCTGGCTGCAACGTCCTCTTGGTTCAAAAGTCCATTCTTCGGTAAGCTAAAAAAAAGCCTATTTTAATAGAAGGATATTAAATTAGTTTTTTGTTCAGTGACGCTGTATCCGATCTAGCTCAACATTTCCTCGACAAAATTAAGGTGCTCGTTGTTAAAGACATCGAACGCGAGGACATTGAATTCGTTTGCAAGACACTCAACTGCAAACCAATTGCTTCTCTCGATCATTTCGTTGCAGAAAATCTAGTATCTGCCGATTTGGTTGAAGAGGTCGCAAGTGGATCGAACAAATTTGTTAAAATCACAGGCATTCAAAATCCTGGACGTACAATATCAATTATTGTCCGTGGATCGAACAAACTGGTTTTGGAAGAAGCCGCAAGATCACTTCATGATGCCCTCTGCGTTGTACGTTGCTTAGTTAAAAATGGAGCTCTTATCGCTGGAGGTGGAGCACCAGAAATTGAAATAGCTGTTAAGATGACTGAAGTTGTAGAAAGGCCGAGAATATTAAAAACGGCTGCTGGCGAAGGTCACCACGATTATTGCTGGAGAGCATTTGCTGAAGCTTTTGAAGTCATTCCTCTGACCCTCGCTGAAAATGCTGGTCTCAATCCAATTGCCACTGTGACAGAGCTCAAGAATCGTCATGCTATGGGCTACAACAATGATGGTATTAATGTTCGCAAGGGCGCTATCACAGACATGTGCGATGAGAACGTGGTTCAACCACTTTTGGTTTGCACTTCAGCTATCACTCTAGCGACGGAAACTGTAAGATCAATTTTGAAAATTGATGACATTGTAAGTTTTTCGCATATATATTTGTTTTTAGAATTGTTTTTAAGAAACTCCTTTTCTTGCAGATTAACACCATTGGTTGAGTAACTGATTGTTAAGAACGCTCTATCCTCCTCGTATCGCGTCTTGGCGTGGCTTGTTTCTTTCTATTCACAGTACTTTTTAGTTACTTTGTCTTGTAGTACCATTTACACCACTCATGTACTTCTCATTATTTAAATAAAAAATGCATTAACATTGGGCCAGTTAGTTGCGCAACTTGGCTTCCTAATATTAATTTTTTTCACTTAGTTTTGGGAAAAAAAATTCGGGAAGTAAATGCGGAGGGCATATAAGTCTTTGTATTTGGTCCCAATATAATTTGCTTGTTTGCCTCTTTAATTGCTTGGTCTTTCTATGACTTGAAGTTATCCCGTGTTTGGATATAAATTAAAATATTTTATGTATAAAAGTAGACAGTGAGAGTATCAAGTTCCGTTTTGTAATAAATTGTGGTAGTTTTGGTTTATCTTATGAGTAAGGAAGTTTCTACCTGAAAACTAACTACTTTAAAAAAATCCTAGAAAATTTAGAGTTAGATGAAGCTTAGTGACGGTAATATTAAATAATCAAAAAGAAAACTAAACATCTTTTGAGCAATGTAAGGTCAGGAAAATTGAACCAAAATGCAGTAAATAGTAGAAAATTGTTTTTCAGTACATATAAGCTTATCAGAATAATCTTCAAGTTTAAAAAAAAAAAACCATTGGGCGCCTATAATTACTGTTGATGTTTTTTAGTTTCCGAACAGAAAACCAAGCACTTTGGAAAAAGTAAACATTATCGCGTGGTAAAGGCTAGAATGAAAACAAGACAATTTTTGTCTCAACAATCTGAGTAGTTTTAGTCATTAAAGAGAAAAATATTGACCTCGACAAAGTAAACGAGCATTTCTAACTCTGGATTACGCCAATCTGATAATCTAGCAGGTGTTGAGGATTTCCACCAGTTTGGAAAAAGTGGTTTTGTGAAAAACGGATTTCAAGTTTTCGAGTACTTACGTTCAGTATATTCTTTACGAAAATGTAAAAAACGCGTTTTTGCTCCAACAAGCTAAAAGACCATAAAAATTACTTAATTTGGGATGAATTATCACTAGTCAAGTTCAGTGATAGTTGTAACTATAATTGATTAAGAAATAAATCAGGATAATGAATGTAGTAGTACAAAACTTCTATTTTTTGTCTGAAAATTTATTTACACCTAAGCTTAAGAATAAAAGTAAACAAGTAGGTCTTTACTACATCTTGACACCGTACGCCTCGGGCATCCGCTCTATCGCGTACTTGTGGTGGGCGACGTACATGATCGGAACTCCTGGGATTTTTCTTATTCTATTCCTCAAATCCTTGTCGTTAGTGGCCACGATGTAGCATTTGTGTTGCGTCACCCTGTTCACGATGCAGTCGTCCGCGTAGGTGCCCTTGTGCAGGCAGGGAATTCTCTCGAACCGGGGGTCAGTGATGATGCGGAGCGCTAGTTTGTACTTGGCCCCTAACTTCTCCATCTCGGCCCTTACGCAGTCCGTGATGTAGGGGATGCACTTCGCGTAGAGGCAGTCCATCATGTTCTGGATGATGTCCAGCTTGCTCTTGATGCTGAAGTTGATGAAATTCGTGTCAACGATTATGTGGTACGGTGGACCCAGCTGCGTGTTGTACTGGAAGAAGAGGGCCGAGCTCACTTGGGGCACATTCCGGACCTTCAACTGGTGTGGATCTTCAGGTTTTTTCTTTGTCGGTGCAGCCCGCAGGCCTGCTTTGATCCGGGGATCTGATGGCTTGATGAGCCTCTTCAGTTGAGCATTTTTCTGCTTCTGGATCTTTTTCGTTTTCTTTTGCTTACCCTAAAATATTGGTTATATGTTTATATTTTTATATATTACAGCATTGTTTTATTTACCATTTGTAAATAACTAAATTCGTTAAATAAGCGCGCTTACTTTCAACAAAAAACACCAACCAGGCACACGTGCGTCAGCCACAAGAATCAGCTGGGTTCTGTCACAGATGTCAAATTTAGGACGGGACTGCGAACATGGCTTTGGAAGGGTTTGTTTTGAGCCAGCCTCGTGTCAACTTTCAAGTTATCACACGATTTTTTCCCACAGAGGGCGCTAACAGGAAATTCAATTTTTAACCGACTTCAGAAAATAAAAACATTTTTAAGTAATTTTACATGAATCCTCAAAGAATAATGAAATTGGAATCCGCACAATTTTTGATTTCGATGAAACTCTAGGAATTTTCGATTAGATGCCAAAGAAGAAAATTTGCCGAAATTATTTCTGAGCGCGCGTCAGTTTCGGTCTGCAACGACCAAAACACTGGAAAAAATGTTCTATTAGAAAATACCAGGACATTTGTAGTCTCATTTCAAAACTGAAAGCAAGTTATTAAAAAAAAATATAAATTAAATTAAATTATGTTTTTACATCATATTCCATGAGTGTTAGCGTGATGAAATTGCAACTTTTATCTGTTAATTCTGATAAGCTAAAATCTTTGATAAGCTCGTTCAACCATTCTTTTGTATGAAAATATAAGGTTAAAATATAATTATTATTAAAAATCGCATACTTTCAGTCATCATTTTAGTTTTAAAATAAATATGTGGGATAGTAGATAGCAAATTGAAATTTTCAGGAAACTTATTGCACATATGTATGTAAAAGTTATTATAAATCAGATAAATTGCAAAATTCAGTGGTATATACAAAATAAATTCTAATGACTGTGGGATAAAACGGATTGTAATTTTAAAATTAGACTTAAAGAATATTTAAAATCATTGAAATATAAATAAACATATGAACATATGAATGAAACCGAATATGATGTGATATTAAAAACTTAAAAGTTTTACATGTACTTACAAGAAAAAAGTAAGAGACTATATCCTAGAAGCTTGTTATATCAAAAAAGCCTCGCAAGAGCACTACCATTAAACGATTGCTCTCACTATTATATTATACTTTTCTTGTAGTATTGGACTGAATATTTGAGATTGTATTATATATTAGTTATACTCAGAAACTTCTTGAAAATGGCCTCATAAGCCAAAATACGCGTATGGGAAATTAATAAAACTTTGAAACAAGTATACATATAAATAGCCTCTATAACGCTAGTTTTGTTTTTTAAATTAATTATTATATCTTTAACCAATTAGAAAATATATATAGGAAAATTGTGAGATGATTCGTTTTTATTAGAGTTTTAATAATTCTTGAAGTCGACTATAAAGCCGATTGGCTAATTGATTGTCCCCGGATTTTTTAAATTAAAATGTTAGTAAACATATTTTTAGAAGTTAATAACCATATTATATTTTGAGATAATCTTATAATCCCAAAATCAGAATTTGCTATGTAGATTTTGGGCTTCAGTCATATTATTCTAGGTTTTCCAATTCCTAAAGCTAATGCACTGCTTTTCATAAAATTATGTATGTAAGTATTTTCTATATATTCGAACTAATTTACTTTGTTGCCAAATCTGATTTGATTAAAGAAAACCATAACCATTTACAATATACGTAGTTATGTTAGTACGTATACAGACAAAATATCTAGATTTCAAAAATAATTTTACAAAGTGGGAAATCCTTTTAAAAATGTGAACATAGAAAGCGAAAAGAAGTAAAGAGCAATTCATAATGGAAAACAAAAGGAAGAGAAATTCGTCGGGCAAATGTTTGCGCTTTAATCAAGAATTGAATAAACCTTTGACGAAATATTTGTTTTAAAAATTCCCCAGATGATGTTTACACATAGCACACAGAGATATTTTCAGTTGCCAAAAAGACGTGTATGCAAACACATCCGATGGACATTGTGGAAAATGGAGTGCTCCTCGCCGGAAAAGATATGAAAAGTCAACTAATATTGAGCACACAGAGCCTTTGCCCGGCGCTCCAGAATCCAGATACTGGGGCCACAGATACACCCGCATCCACATCGCAATGTTTTCTACGTGCCGTGATTGATTTGGGTCCATGGTCCGGGCTCCCACACAAAAAGGAGAGCTCCCGAAATGCTCCCAAGTTCCACTTCAAAATTCACTTTGGACGGCTTCCAGAAATCACGCCCAACACCCAACCTTAAATCCTCCAAACCAATTGGGGAAGCTCTGCCGGGGTGGGAGAGAACAGGCATTTTAAAGGATGCGTACCTCAAGGTGCGGGAGTAGGAAAGGATCTGCGGGCAGAATTTGCATAGCTCCTATCTGGGAATTCAAAATGGGGTGTACTATCTGGGGAGTGGCAAGATGACTTAAAAATAAATTTTAAAATTTTAAAATCTTCTTATCTTCGCATTTTTAAAAGTTACTATTTTTTCAAGCTATAGTATAACTATCACATTTTATTTTAAAATATGTTTACAATAACAACTATCAAAAATTATTATGTATTTTAATGGCAGCAGAGTTCTGTTGATGACCTTGAATGTCTTTGAAATTCATTGGTTTCAAAGTTGTTGGTCCATATAAATTATTGTTACTTTTTCTTTTTTAACTGGTAGGGATTTGTTTACACAGCTATTCAAAAATTTCATTAAGAATACATTTTAAAAATAATGAAACGACGTGTGTTTACCACCAAAATATTTGAATGAAAAATGTGTTCCAAGAAAGCTAAAGTTTTCGGGATTGCTTTATTTTGAGACTAAAGCCTTTAGTTATTATGTTTCAAAAGCTAGGAAATAATAGCTTTCTGATACTAAGTTTTACTAAAATATTTTTAAATATGAAAGAGCGTTTCATTTGATTTTTTGAAGCAATTTATTTTTCTTTGAAACAGTTTTTTCTAACCTTACTTACTTACCAGTATTCAGTCGTTCAAATATGTATATGCATACGTTTTTTACAAGTTAATTTCGGGTATATATTGTTGGTAAATTCTATACTATATTAATTTTAAATGCAAACGTGCACTTAATATTTTTATAACAAATTAATAATGATGTATCAAATTTAGGTTGTTGGAAAAATTCCTTTGGATGGTTGACATAATTTCTCCAGTTTGGGTTGATTTTAGTTCTGAAGATGTAGACAAAATTTTGAAAATTTGTTTTGTCATAGTGTCAAGCGACAGGAAAAACTAGGACCTCCAGGCCTTTAAAAATAATGTTAAAAACTTGCATTCGCTTGTAATTTAGACTTGGTATTGCACCCAAGCAGATATAGGAATTGGCGTTCGATCGGCAGTGACGGGATCGATTTGGTGTCCTGCATCGAAATGCCCTTTAAGATTTGGGCTCGTCTATTTCGGGGGGTAAAGAATTTCTGATCAAGAAAATCTTATCAAATATTATCCTGATAAGTTCTATAAATCAAACAATCCAGATCAGGACCTGAGTAATCTGTGTTATATGAATTTGCGTTTAATTTTTCTTATAGTCGAGTAACTTCGTAACTAAAAGGAATATTTCATAAAAGTATCAAAATATGTACTCCCTTAAATAAACTACCATTATTTAAGGTAAAAAACGTTAAAACCTCAGCAGTCAGGTACTTAGGGGCCAGGAATTTTTATGCAGTGTCGATGGAGAACGTTTAATTTCTTCCTTCCAACATTCGTCGATATAAAGGAAAGTAAAATCTTCCCATTAGCCTAGGGCTCCATTACTCTTCCTTTCCCGGCTGGCAGCCGACAAAAAGTTCAATAAGATTAGGCACGGGCAGGTCCTTGTGAGATAAGCACGCGATGCTCCTACCTGCGCCCAGCCCCCGCCGTTGGCCAAAATTTAAGTAAACGCTTCCTTAAGAGCTGGACCAGTTTTGATAACCCCCGCCGCAGCCCATGTAAAATGGTCATTTAAAAGGAAAAGCAGCTCCTGTCCGCTTTCTCCGAATTTAATAGACTGCCGCACAGATTTTCACCCCTCACAGCCGCCTCCAGGCAAACAAACAACCAATTTGGGGAGCAATCCATACAAAGGACTTGATAAATTCTCCCGTAATTCTGAGGGTTCGAAAACGTATTCCAGAACGCTATCGGACCGTCCTGGACTGGCGGCTTTAATCTTGTTTTGTGTATGCATTCGATAGGAACCTTTTTCGTTATACTTTTTTTTTTCTTTTTTTTTTTCCGGGAGAAACCAAATGTGGACCCGGTGCGTAAACAATGGACGATTCGTTCCCTTGAAAAATGATCCTTCAGTGATGCTGGGAAAGATTAAATCTGTGAAGTTTCCCAATATATCTGGGAGCCTTTTTAGAAACAGAACTTTCATCTCGAGCATGCCATCTTGTACAGAAAATGGTCGCTGTGCTGGATGAAACCATGAAACTCATCTCGATCTGGTCACTCAAGGTGGAAATATATTAGAAAAATTCCATCTCGAGAAGCATTTTCCTGTCAATCCGATTCTCTTGGACAGGAATCGCGAGAAGGAACCGGGAGCATCGTCGCATCGCAGGACACAATGACTAACTCCCGTGCAAAATAACCAAATAGAACCCATTCATCCCCATTTCCAAGTGGTGGATCCCACTTGGTCCCCCTCTCCAGGAAAGTGCACAAACTCTTCCCGTTTGGGGAGCTCGAATGCCGCCGTCTTACAATATAAAATGATATAATGCAGGGAAAATATGCTTATGTCCCTGTGCGCCTGTATACAAACAGCATTATGCTCGATATAAGTGGAAATTTATTGTTTTGAGTCGCATGCGCACACCTTCGCCGCTAAATCGATATTTTATGTAAAACAGCCGCCCCAGCCAGGTTATGAGGAGCTGAGTGCCCATTGGCGCATTGTCTTCTGCTCCACTTTAAAGTTATTTAAATTCCGGAGGAATCGCTTACGCCTGATTGGACGCTTCCCAGAGCCCAGGGTGTTGGGAGCAGTTTTTATAAGGGCAGTAGAAAACTGTTTTAATAACCTCATAAAATGCTTATATTTATGTTTATACATCATTATTTGGTTATGAACATTTTTCTTATTTTTGAAAACATGCAATGAAAATGTGTGCGACTTGAATAAAAAGTAGATAAACTTTAATATCATGTTACAATTTTAATATAATACATACATATGTATATGGATTATAAGTGATAAACGTTGTTATATTAGTAAATACGATAGAGCACAAAAAGCTGCATCGAATTGTTGTTCGTTACTATCGATTTTTAATAACTTATAGAGTTTTTAATTGAAATTGAGTTGTATTTATTATTATCAACAAAGTATCAGATTGTTTTGTTAAAACGCTTTTTAGTGTAAAATTGAAAGTAAAAACTAACGAAGACAGTTTTTTCAAAAGAAAATCTTTTCTTTTTTGTGTGTTGTTTTTCAGTCAACAGCCTAATATGAATTTTCGGGGCAATAATGTAGTAGTTGGAAATGATTAGACAACAAAATTTTGAAATGTTCGCAATAAAAAAGTAATGTTCCTATATTTTATACATTTAATATTTTAGAATGTTGATGAATTCACGATGTACATATTTTAACAATGGCTCGAATAATTAAAAATTTCGTTGGAAAGGGAATTTTTTTCGAAAATAGATCAAATATACACAAAACTTAGTCAATTTAAAACTATGTGTGATATAAATATAAAAGTATTCAGCATTCGGATCCAAAAAGCAAAATTTTGTTTTTGTATTTTCTGAAAGTATACCTACATATTTTTAGAAGTATGAGCGCAAATTTTGAATTTCTAATTTGTAAAAATGATGAAACTGCAGCTTTTTAAGTGAGCGTAGTCAACACAGCCGTGCATGTAAAGTTTTATTTTCAATCGCGTTTTTCTCAAACGACGTTTCTCGACTTGGTTATAATCATAACTCTAGCTTTAATAGTTTGATTTTTTTTTTTTTTACAATTAAAAAACAAATTTTTCTTATTAAACAACTTCTCGTAATATACTTTTTCAATTCGATGATAATTTTTATATTTATATATTATTATTATTGTTATATAATATAGTTTGACACTTTTGTTTTATAAAGAATTATTTGTTGAGATACATCTATTTATTTATAAGTGAAACGCGTATAATAGCGAAGACCTCAACTTTTTTAATTAATATTACGTAATTTATTGGCCATAGAAACTTGATCTTCTCCAAGACTTTGTTTTTTATCGCAATGTTTAGCCAAAAGTAATTCTTGTAATAAAAAGATCCGACCTTTCAAAGCGTATTTTCATACTAAAAGTCAAATCTCACTGACTGATCACCAAAATTTATAGGGTACCTACTTCCTGGTGACCTACAATCTTGAAATTTGGCACGAAGGGAGGTATTTTGGCTAAGTGAAGGAATAAATCCCAAAATCATTAATTTTTAATTCTATTATATATGGAGTTTTCTTTTTATTTAAATTAAAATGATAGACTTATTACGTGATAAACTTAATATTTTTTATAATTCTGATAATAATAGCCTCAAGGCGCGAGTTCTACTCGCATTTGTCCATCTTTTTAGGTAGATTTCATAAGAATTACTAGCAGCGTATCTGATGAAAAGATTTCGAAGAATGAATGATGCCAAAATTCGTTTTAGGGGTCGTAGACTTTAAAAATAAAATTATATACATATATATGGGATATAACGAAACTTGTGGACACGATAGAGGTGAGGGGCTACATCAGTTTTTAAAAATGATTTTTTTACCACGATAACTGCCGCATTTATTAATGGATTTTGATCTAACTTTGCGTATGCATTTATTGGCTCCATATTTATTAGGTCGTATTAAAAAATTGTGGGGTTTGGGGAGGGGAGAGGAGAAATTTCACCTCACCTTATATATTTTAATTTATTTCAATGTAAGTAGACCATGTTAATCGATTTTGATTAAACTTGGCTAACATATTTTTCGTGGCAATATCTTAGCTATGTATGTTTGAAAATAGGGTGAATCGGTAAAGGGAGTGGGGAATTCAGTATTACCATTATCTAAAAATCATTTCTACCACATTGAAATTTACCCCTTTCTTCTGGTTGCCGTTGAAAGCTAATTTTTTTAATAAGTTTATCCTATTAATTTACATTAAATATTTCTTGAATTTCTCACATCGTTCCACGGTTGAATGCAACCGACACAATCCATTTACCACGTTATTTCAACTTTGGGGAGGTTTATTTTTTTTTCGCATCAAAGTCCTGCCTTAGAATCGATCAATCGTTTTGTGGGAACCACCCCCATTTAAATTGAATCAAAATTCAAAGGCTCCCAGGGAAATTATTGAAGCTGAGCGTCAAGGGAGTCGAATTGTTGCCGGGCCAAGAATGCGAGGGAGTTGATAACACTCCTGGCCTTCTTGAAGAAAAGAAAAAAAAATAGAAAAAATAAAAGTAAAAAAAGATGGCGAAAACTGCGGGTACCTTTGACGAGCCGGCAGTGGATGAAAATTGCTCAGAAATCGAAAATGTCTTTAATCTTTGTAACGACACTCCGCTCCGAATTGGCATGGCGGATGGTTCGTTAGCCAGATAAATTCGGACGGTTGGGCACGGGGCGGACGGCGGCGGCGAGGCTTGATTTTAAACTTTTCGGGGTTGGGCTCCGGCCGCCGTTGTCCCTCTGAGTCGTCATGTCCCTGCGATTACAATCAAACTAGTTAGCTTAATGCGATTTTGAAATAATGAGAAGAGTCAACACAGAAGTCCCCGCCCTTTTGTTCTGTTTATCTTTTCCGGTGTTTTTGCCATCTTCTTAAATTACAGGAGACCCCCATCACATTTCAAGCTCACTTAGATTCCTGGATGGCGTCTTCTTCTTTGTCGTCGTTGACGTCGGCCCCGCTTTCCGAGAGGATTTGCTTCTATTTTATTTTTTTTTTTACCGGGGAGCCCGAGCCTCCTTGACCCGTATATGTTTACAAAGTGGACGCCGCTTACTTCATTACGTCCCACTCGTCCAGCTGCCGGACGAGGAGATTCCTGGCGATTCCTGGAGCGATCGTGCCGAAGGTGGTGGTGGTCCTGTGCGGGGTGGCAATGGTGGCAATAATGCCCGGTGGGTCCCGGCGGCGGCGTCCAGAAAACTCACCCCCGCCTAGAGACCTTTCCTCTTCCTGCCGTTAACTAAATAAATCGAAGGGTACTTCGCATAGGACGAAATCGCCTCGCACAAATATCTCAACGAAACTTTCAATGCTCACTTTCGTTCGGCAAGGGGTTGAATTTTATGCCCCTTGAGAGTTTTACGGCCAAAATATGTTCCGAATTGAATGAGTGAAATATGTTCAGGCGAGCGCAAATTAATAGTGGGTCTACCTGAGATTGGAATGGATGACTCTCGAATCTCGATTCCCCCGAGGAGTGCCCACTCAGAGTTTGGGGACTCTTTCATTGTGACCTCTTTTTTTTTCTTCGAACCGATTTCGAATTATTCAAAAAGTCATTAATTTTGCCTTTACTTACTCAATCTAAGTAGCTAAAAAGCTTCTTTTTACTATGTCTAAACAAAATATGTATATAAATACGAAATACATGAAATCACCAAGATTTATCTGTCCGTCTATCATACAATAGCTGTTTTACAACAAACTATGAAAAATTTATTTACAGGGGTATTCACTATTCGATGTATTTTTATTAAAATAACAAATTTGTAGATTTGCTTACAGTGAAGAGTGAACACCCTGTAGCAAAATATTACTAAACTCTTGTAAAATTTCGATCAGCTGGTTAAATGCGAAAGCAGTCAGTTGATTACTTGATAAATTTTGAGTTTTAACAATAAATTCGTATGAGTAAATTGCAATTAAAAATCGCAGTAGCTGAAGTTAGAAAATTTTCACATCTAATACAATATGTCCCACGTGCATTTAATTGTTGCACGTTGTATTTTAGTACAACGTTGTAGGAATTTGCTATGATACATGACCAAATACAACGAAGAGTGAATACCCCTTATGTATTTCACATAAAGTATGTGCTTTAAAAATATATACAATAAATATGTAAAATTTTATTGCAAATTTCCCAACAGTTTGGATAGAATAGAAGCGATGCGCTCTAATGTGAAATTTCGAACGCGTTTTTTTTTTAAATTACTATCACTATCATTATTTGTGTGGTGTGAAGTATCAAAGGAAGCAACATATAATATATTTTTCAAATAACATTCATAATAATTTCAAAAACACTCTTGCATAATATTTTCATTATCAAAAAGGAATCATATTTAAACTTTTCAGTTTAAATATGATTCCTTTTTGAAATAATATTGCTTTTAAAAGGAGCTCAAGTTTGAATCTAAACATTTTCAATTTTGGTTCTACACAGTTCTCTCAGAAGAGCTTAAATATGAATTGAAATATATTTTTTAGACCATTTATCACTGGTTGTATTCCGGATTAATAAAATATTAAGTAGGTACCGACATAGTTCAACATTCTTATTTTAAACAATTGTGCTATTTGACCCAATTGTTTTTAATGCGCTCGGAAAATCCCAACTAAGACTATCAATTAAAGATTTGTGTAAACAAAAATCCTTTTTATTAATAAACTGAAAGAGAAAAATATACATAAAAAGGAATCGTACTCAAATTACAAACACTTCAACTTCAATTCAAAAACAGAAAAGCAAGAGGGTTTCGAATTACAAATAAAAGTGTAATCAACATCAGTTTAATACGAAACGAATTATAATACATTTTAATTTCAATTTTCCTCTGACTTAGTTATTATCAGCAGTACCTACATTACAATAATATAATATAATAACTTTCTTCATAAAAACAGGAAATTAGCAAAACCGTCTTTGGAGCACTAAAATAAAAACTTAGTTTAAAAATAAAGAAATTGCCCTGTGGTTATTAATATAAAGTAAAATTTTGAATTACCTTAGATATTAAAAAAATATATGAATATGATTATATTTAAAGGCCTTTCAAATTGGTCAATAAGAAAAATATATTTTTTAATTATCACCTTCTAAAAATATATACTAGAAATTAAACTTTTTAGTTTGAAAGAGTACGTCACGCATTAATCAACATCATCATAATTTCAGAATATGAAATTGGATAAAATGTATGAATAATTAAAATTTATAATTCGTTTTTAAGCAGTTTTATCTTAAGACAACATACCAAGTGCGTGATGATCATCATAATTCCTCTTTGAAAATGTAAAAGTTGATATTCATTTGATTTATGAGTAAATTAAGGGCTGCGTCGGTATTATTTGAGGAATTTTATAAACAAAGCTATTAAATTTCTTACATTTTTGTGTGCAGATGAATTAATAATATTGTATAATGTACTTATTTCGGAATTATAATTAGACTGCAAATTATTAAAATAACAATAAGATAATTAAAACTGAAATTTATGTTTAATTTATCTGGTATGTTTATTCATTAGCCCAGTAAGTCTAATTCTTGGCATCGATGTTGTTAGGGTTTGTTTCAGTCGTAGTACAATTTTACGTTAATGGATTGGTTTTAGGGTTTTAGAGCGTATATCCATCAGCAGGGTAAAGAAATCGAATTTGTTTTTATCATTTATTGAAAGTTTAAAATAATAAAATATGTGGTAAACAATTTCAAGTCGAAAATCCAAAAATTTTCCACCGCTGATATTTATGATCTAATAATAAGGTCGAAATTTTTTGGTGCACTCAGACAGGAATAATTTCCAAACGCATTTTTCTCGAAACAAATCAAAAATTCCGTAAAAGAATAATTTTTTAACTTCTCTGGGTGTACATACATATATGAAATTAATATCAGATATAAAATCACCAACACTAAAAAACGAATTTACTATATACATAATTATTAGAAAACCATATTAAAGGAATTGTATATCCGTAATAAATACGGAAGTCTACGCCATCTGTATCATTTACCCAAAAGGATTTTATATTTATTAGGGACATTCCAATTTCAACAATTGGACCCAAAATGCCTTGTAAATTGTTATGTTAACAACCCGCTCCATTCACATAATCATCCATAATTTTGAACCCCACTCTGGGTCCACTCATCGTCACGTGTGACAACATTTTTAATGCTCTTCCTGGACAACTTTGTACTTTTGGGGAGCTTGACAAATACAAATCGCCGTGGTGACCCTTACCACTCCCTCAAAAAAAAAAAAAAAAAAATAGAACCTGAACCCATCACCGTCAACCAGTCTAAGGTTAAGACAACGGCGAGCAACACCGGCTGCCAACATAATTCAACTGTCGTCATATTGCCATGACATTTATTTATTGTAAACGTTTCCCTGAGAACGTCTTTTTCATTTTCGGAAAAGTGCCAAAAATTGTGCCCAACTTTTTCTGGCTAGATGAAGCCCTTCGGGAGGTGGATGTTTCAATCAAACCCTTGCCGGTGGAGAAGATTGGGCTCATCCGGGCTTGTTTACAAAAAAAAAAAAAAAATCAGTCCACTCGGTGCATTCGGAATTTGGACATTTAGAATATGCAGAGGGGTGCGTGGGTTTCAAAAGGGCACGCGCCTCCAGCAGTAATAACATAAAAATCAGCTCCAGTCGCAGCCATACGTCTTTATCTCCCCCTGCAATGTTTACTCCTTTTCGGCAAAGGGTTAGGACCCATTTCCCTTCCTTCCTGTGTTTACATCGTTTTAAATGAAATTTGCGACGTTTATATACTTAGAGGGATTTCCTTTCGCAATCGGATGAAAAATGGATTCGGGCACTTACTGAAATTTGTTACCAATCAAAAAGTCCTGGCTACTCTTGGAGCTTCGAAGTTATGGCAGAGTTTGATGATTTGGACGTCCATTTTTATTCTATGTCGTAAGATATTCCTTCAGTACTTAACAAATTCTAAGGTATTATTGCATGGGGCATACATAGCTAATAAATTTATAAGATCATTTCAACAATCTATGATTATACATTGATCAATATTTTTTCTGCTAGTTATAGTTTATGTAAAAAAACAAGTGATGGATACCTTCAATAACTTTTTTGCTGTAGATTAAGAATTCGAAAACAAAATGTTTTCAGAATGTGAGATTTTTGAGGAAAAAACAGGGTAATGTGGCTCAAATAAAACCTTGAACCTTAAGCTATTTCCATTAAATATGAAATGGTTTGAAATTTTACACTTTCATCGTCTAATAAAAAAAAAAAAATCTGCTTCAAGAAAATTGCGAAGTTTAATCTTTCAGTCATAATGTGGTGAAAAATCCTATGACTATTACTTTTTAAATTAATTTCAAACATATTTTTATCTTATTTTTGTTCAAAAACCGTGTTGGAGAATTTTCGTTTTACAAGCAATTTATGAATATTTCTGAAATGGTTGAAAAAATGGTTTTTGAAGAAAAATAAGATAAAATATATTTGAAATTAATTTAAAAAGTAATAGTCATAGGATTTTTATGCGCTAAATAAATTTTATTAGCGACAAACACACAAAAAGTTGTTAGATAGTTTTATGAATTTTATTTTACTAAACAAAGTCCCTATTCATTTCTTTATTCTATTTTCAGTTCTATAAACGTTGATAATGAATAAAATAAGTTGATTTGATTTGATTTTTTATAATTGGAAGAATAAATCTGAAAAAACCTCAAAGAGTTAAGTTTGATATTAGTTTTTAAATACCTTCTTTAAGGGACTTTGTCTACTTGTAAAACTAAAAAATATTCAATTTTAGATTCTTTCATTTTCTTAATGTGCCTAATCTTGCTTGAATAACAAGTTTTATTCGTTCTGGCAAAAATAATATATAAGCTTTTACGAATTTATTTTTCAGTATTTCTTTTGAGAAGATGAAGTTATAAATAATAATTTTTTGTATGCTATTGCTATTATATTCATTTAATACTTACCTATCTCGAATTAGATGCACTAACTTTGATTACCAGAATATTAGAAAGGCAACTTTTATATCTAATATTGGAATTGCCTTGTGAAGCCCAGACAAAAAAAGGATATAACAGTATCCATATTTATTAATGCAAATAAAATACAAACATTTGCTGCTGTTTCCTACAAACCCCATTTTTATCTTTATAGAACTCCAACTCGGTCTCTAGGAATCAGTAGAAGTTGTGAGCCATACTTAAGAAAAATGCGTCCTGCTGTGTCCTTTGGATTAACACCGAATCCATCTGCGGTGACCAAAGCGCTATTAGCTGCAGGTACTCCAAATTTGTCAGCGGCAAATTTAATTACGTTGGTAAAAAGTATTTCTTCTGGCACTGAGATAACTTTAAACGGCAATTTTGGGTGTGTTGTAAGAGTTATCTTGAAGGAAACCTTGTTATCCATCTTTTATGATTAACAAAATAATAGTGCACGATACACAAAAATTATTTTATGTCAAAACTATTTCAATGAAACGTCAATTTCTAAATTTTCTTTTTAATATTTCAGTTAAGTGGGCATATGAAAGTAGGAAATTTTGAAATATGAAGTCAAAGGACTCGAAATGAAATTTTCTTTATTATTAACCACTTTTATGAATTTTCCTGAGTTTGAGAAATGTTAGTTTCTATACATGAATTTCTAAATTTCTGTATAGTATACTCGTAATCAGTGTACCAAAAAATTAAAAAAGAATGTTTTATATCAAATTCAATGGAAATAAGAAACTCACTTGTTTCAATGTTGTGTAGATTTGAAATTACTTTTCATTTTAAAGGAACACCTATTTCAAATAAAACAAAATTGAAAGAAAAATACATGATTTGAGTTAATTAAGGGTAGATTGGAATAAAAGGTCGTTAGTCGTCTCCAATAATTTAATATTTATTTGTCATAACTAGGAACTATGTCTTTTGGATATTAAATTTTTTTTTTTTATACAAATGTTAAAATATCGCACTACGTGGTACTCTCTATTTGTCTATGTCCTTACCGCGCTACCTTGTTTATAAATTCGTACTTATTTGCATACAACAATACTTACACGACGCAAATTTGGTAGGGCTAATTTTTTACACAATATTTCGACTAAGGTGACAGTTGCTCTCTGGCTTTACCATACATAAATAAATTATACTTCCATGATATCTTTCTAGTGCTAAGGACTGATATGCCGTCGCGGGATCGGGTCCCGCCTGTCCCAGGGACTTTCTAGTCAATGTATCTGGAACTTGTGCCGAGGTGGTTGCCCATGGGCGAGTACCGCGGCATGGGGTACTCGTTCATGCACCAGGTCGGAGGTCATTCGGGCTTAATGGACATGGGGGCGTAGTGGGGCGACAGGCTGCTCACGGAGCTCCCTATGCTAATCGAGCTGCCCTCGCCCCCGCTGCTGGGCCCCATTCCGGCCCTGTTCATTGGCGGCAAACAAAACATGTTCGAGTTGCTGTTCGGGGTGTTCGAGGGACTGTCGAGGGTGCTCGGGGGGTTGATCCGCTTCTCTTTTTGCCGCCGATTGCAGAACCACACCCGCACCACCTCCTTTTCCATGCACAGCTGATCCGCGAGTGACGCGATCTCCTCGCTGGTGGGCTTCTGGTTGATCAGGAACGCCTTTTCTAGGGCCCCACGAACTGTGGTTTCTATCGACGTCCGCTTCTTTCTTCGCCGGCCCATGGTCTCCGGAGTGGTCAGGGGGTTTGCCAAAGTGCTGGGTCCGTATATTCTGAAAATATTGAAAAATATGATATCATTTATTACTTGATTGGCATTTAATTTTTCAATACTCTTATTCAAGACTTCGAAAGTATTTGCTTTCTTGACTTTTCCTAAATCTAAAATAATTAAGGACTAATGACTAGTTGGGTAACTTTTGATGTACTTTTTATTAAATATAGTCTTAATAAAATATAAAACATATCAAACTCAAAGCTTATAATTTCTTCTGTTTTTGCAATATTGATTAAAATTTTGTACACTATTTTCTAGAAATGTTTAATAAATCTATAATTCCGTTTTAAATATTTAAACATTTAAAATAAATGAATATTTTTTTAATGGATTTAATTAAAGGAACCCTTGTAATTCACTAAAAAAGATCGCTTTTTTTTCAAAGATCTTTATCTTTTCAGAACAAAATTGCTGAAAATTGTGGATGGGAATAAAAACTTGTTAAGACCAAATCAACAATAACGATCAGAATTATATTTTCATTTTATTTATCTATATTTATTTCGTATATATCTATTATGCGACATTAGCAGTAAAAAAAAATCAAGGTTTTTAGTTTCATTAGCATATTTGCAATTTAAACTATGTCTTTTCCTTTGGTTCCCTTTAAAAATTGAAATGTTAACAAATCTTTCGTTCAGGGCCTTCATAGGGTACTTGGGTTTTGAGTTCAGAGTAGCCTTTCAGGAGTAATCGCAACCACCGAAAACGATACCGGAAAAAAGACGTCGCCGGAGAAAGTTTTTATCACTGTCATTAGCAAAAATATTAATAGAATGTTCCGACAATTTTTAAATAATTTTGATTCTAAGTTTTAGTGTTCATAACTAATAAAATATTAACTAAGTGAGAATTATAATGAATGTATAATGTCAAAGCTATCGTATTTTTATTTTTGTCTGAAGAAATAAAATTTTAAGTTCCTTATTTGTTATTATTCTTTGTTATTTTTTAGGATAAGAGTGTTTTTTCCTTCCCATATTACAAAATCAAACCGACTTATTATCAGCTTTGTATCAATTTTAAAAATGATTACTTAACCCTTTTTTGAGGGAGTACGACTTTTTCTTATTTATGGTTTAAGAAGTAAGTTACAATTATAAGTTTAAATAAAATCAAGAAAACAAACAGGTGAAAATGTCGCTTTTTTAAATTTAATGGAAATATATCGAAGAGACACTTACCCTCCAGGTTTCGAAACGCTCGTGTCGGCGTCCTCTAGCCACTTCTGGAGCAGTGGTTTCAGCTTGCACATGTTTTTGAAGCTCAGGTTGAGAGCCTCGAAGCGGGAGATGGTCGTCTGGGAGAAGTCGTTCCCGTAGAGCTTCCCCATGGCCAGGCCGACGTCGCCCTGGGTGAAGCCAAGCTTGATCCGGCGCTGCTTGAACGTCTTCGCGAACTGCTCGAGCTCCTCCAGGTCGGTCGTCTCCTCGGGAGACTGCTCCAGGGATCTTGGGACCGGGATGTGCTTCGATATTTGGGGCGTTCGTCCGCAATTCCCGGGTGTCGTCGGCGTCAGCATGCCCCCGACGCCTATGCTCGAGGAATTCGGCGGTGTCGTCTGGTGGTTGGTGCCCATCATCGTGATGGGGGTGCTGCTGTTCCCCGGACTCAGGGAGGGGCTCCTGAGGGGCGACGGGTTAATTGGCGTCGATGCGCTCTGAGATTTCATTTGCTGCTGCTTTTGCAGCGCTTGAAATTGCTGTTGCGCCACCTGAGCCATCGCATGAAATGAGTTCTGCAGAAGGAATTGGGATGCCGGGGAGCTGCCCATGGAGTCGTTGGAATTTAATTTCTGGGTTGGTGTTGCACTCCGCACCATTTCAATGTAGTTCTGGATTTGAGCTTGGAATGCTTGTTGAATATCTTGGGGACTAATTCCGGCTAGGGTTAACTGATTTTGCAGGAACAGGGGCCCCAGTGGATTTTGGAGCGCCGCTAGCGTTGCACTCAGGTTGGCCGCGTTTTGGTGCTGTTGCGGGGTTGGGGTCCTCCTCTGGTGCGGCGAGGAGCCCACTTGGATGGGGCTGGGCATCTTCTTGTGGGGGAGGTCCATTTGCGGCGACGGAGTCGCGTCTCGTCGTGATATGTCACTAGCCAGGTTGAGGACCCCCTCGGGCCTCTCGTCTTTCACGATGGTCGGGCTGGGCGACCGCTCCTTATCGCTGAGGTCATCGCAGCTTTCCACATCACCTGTAATCATGGAAGTAAAAATAAAAAAGCAAATTAGATCAAATGGAAATTTTCAATTTTTCGTGCGAACAACCCTCATGGAAATTGCCCTCTCAACCCTCATTCGAAGAGCCCTTCTTAAGATGTTTGGTTTTTGCGGGGGCGGCGGTGGCGCTGGGCTAAATTTTCATTCAACCCTGATAATTTGATTTCGGTCGAGGCATGGAATTGAATGCAGACCGGATGGATGCCCAGCGCACGGTCCGGCTGCGGTGAGGACGCAAATTTTATTCAATCTTCCAGCTGACTGGGCATCCCGGGCTTATCAACATGTCCACAACATTGCTCCAGTCAAGGATAATGCCAAAGTGGATTCATCCGTGTACAATAACAAAATAAATAAATGAGAAAATAACATGAAAAGGACAATATCTGGCGGTGAGCAGGAAAAGGGGTGCGGACGGCCGCTTCCCTCCGGAGGACGATGGCCGCTCGGGCCCCCATCTCAGGGTCCTCCGGGAAGATTTTTTTTCTTCAGACCTTTTTTCAGATTTAAGTTGTTTATGCTCACAATAAAAGTCAATATGATGGAAACGGTTTTGCGCGGGGTAATTGCTTAAACTACGATGAACAACAAATTTTACTTTTTTCTTGGTTATTTCACTTTAAACATAAGTTTGATTATTTTGAAGTAGAATGGAATAAGAATTTACTAAAGTAATATAAAATAAGTAAATAATAAGTTCTGTGATATTCAGAAATCCCTCTTTTGGAAAATGAACAATATTTCCTTATTTTTCCTATTTCCTATTTTCCTTCTATACCTAATCTTAAAAAGTAAATCCTGTGGGAATTGACCCCAGAACTTTTATTGTCCAGCTGGTTTGATTATAAATTGCGGCAGTGATTTTATAAAAAAATTATAGAAAGAATTGAGTGAATATCATAAACTTAAATATATTGGTCACACCAGAAAAGCAGTTTGGGATTGGGAGACATTTTTTGATAAACACATTTTATAAAGTTTTGTTATGTTTCGAGATATTGAGATCGAACTAAAATTTCGGTTTATTTTTGGAAGTGTATAATCATCCGCATCTCTTTCATTTTATTCAATTTTGAATGAAATAACATCGAGTTTTGGAACTTTACCTTTATGAAAGGAAGTATTAAAAATTGTATTCTCGGGCCGCGGGGTCTATAGGTAGTGACCCACTTTTCCTTTAGGTTAGTCTGGCTATGTATTAGGCAAAATTATTGTAAGCGTACAGTAGAACTAACTATTTTATTTTATGAAATGTCGTATTTCATTCATTTCGGTGTAATATTATAGGTGCAGTCTTTTCCTCGGGTTCCAGCTCTGGTTCTGGGTTATGTGAAAAGAACGATCTGGGTTAAGGAATCGTTGTAATTTAAAAGTTGGTATACCTGCCTGTCTCACTTATGAATAACATTTCACAATTCTGTCTTCTTGCGGAGAACACCGAGTGAAAATTAATTCTGTTTTGAATTAAAATTAAATTAGTTAATAATTTGGAGGATGGATGTGATGAGGTAACAATTTTATACCTTAAATTTTCTGAGAAAAGAACACTGCTATTAGCTCACGTAGGTATATCAAGATTTTAAAATTTATGAAAAGTGCATCAAATTGCCATGATATTCAAACCTTGCACCAGATAAATTTTAGGATTACGTTTTTGACGCAAATTGGGTATAAATCCAATCAATTTTATTTTATTTTCGAGAAATAAAAAATGTTGTATATGGGTAACTTTACATAAATTTCAATTCAGTGCATAATTTCCTGCTAAACCTAGAACCGCAACCGATTTGAAAAATAAACACAGCTATTATATTGAAATGAAAGAGAATACTTCGACTTAGATTCTAAGTATTTAAAAAATTAATGAGAATTCTCGTCATAACGTGAAAAGTCGTAATTTTCTAATAACAAGTATATTCTCGGTTCAATTCAAACCTAATTGACACTTTATTGTTGTTTAACGTCAATAAGCAATAAGCCGTGAATTAGGCCCTTTTTAAATTCACTACCCCAACACCCTTTCAATGCTCTTTTAAGTGAACACTCAACAGGTAACAAAGCGCGACCATTTAATAGGCAAATAAGCACCCTGAATTCGAACCCTTCTCGAATTCAAAACCATCCCCCGAAACTAGTAATTTAAATACCAAAAAATTAACTCCTTTACGCCTCTTGTCGTTTCATAAAAAAGCGCAACAACCCTTCTAAGCAACAACCCTTCCGCCGTCTAACAGCACTTCCGCAGGTATCGCCGTAACAAGGGCTTTGCGGTGTCAAATTTGAATAAATTTGTTTACGGCAGCTCACCTGAGTTTAAAGTGGCGCGTAATCGGGAGATTGCATCACGGCGCGAAGGGATTGGGAGACGAGCCGTGAATTTGAATAGGGTATCGGATCTCTTTTAAATACGCGAAGGGTGCAGGGTTTTCTAATGCCATCCGAGTGCGATCATTTGTCAAGGTACACTGCACGCCGACAGGTACAACATAAATTAACGACCATCGAGCATGACATTTTGTTTACGCGATGATTAGGGGAGATAGACACGTCGTAGGGAAATTCCCGTTTAATTGGTCGTTATGAGTAATTGCCTAATTTAAATAATAGGAAGGGGGCACCTGTGGCTGATTCTATTAATTTAATATTGAGCCTCCGCGGTGCTAATGATCTTGGTCTAGTGTTCCAGGAAGTGATCTGCATAAGTATCACTATCACTTCACGGGAAAATTGAGTTATAATTGATTTTAGTTTCATGTTTATTAAGTTATAAAGAAACATCGTGTAATCCATTGAATAGTAAGAAATGAAAAATTTGAATTTTATTATAAATATTATAATATATATATATATAAATTGTTTATGTGTATGAGTTAGCTACCTCTTACGCGATGATAATCAAACTGAGTTGAGTTGGGGGACTCTTAGACTAAAAGGTGTAAAGCTGTGAGGAACTGACGATACCCCGACGAATCATGGATGCTATAGTAACCGAAAAAATATCGCTTTAATTGTTTCAGTTTAATGGCTATTTGAAAGAACAATTTTCATTTAAAAAAAAATATATTAGAATAATAAAAAAGTATTGTATATTAAAACCATCAACAAACAATATGTAAAGTTTGTAAAGAAATTATAGAAATACCCATATTTCTCGCTTATGATGATTTTCCTTAATGATTTTTTATTCCTATAAAACAAAATAGCAAGCACAACCAGTAACTTTTTTGTAAAATTTAATATTAAATTCCAATATTTTCCTGAATTTCCTATCAATCAGTGTCAAAAGGACACGTCTTGCCTATAAATCAGCGGCTGCATTACAAAACAATTAAAATCCCTTCCAATTCTCGATAATTTCACAAATTAAGGACTATAGGACTACGGCGACGTCACGTTAATGCTGGGGCGAAATCACGACCGATCATTGCTCATCGTGATCCATTGGCAATTATGAAGAAGCGCGGGCTGGACGGCAATAAATTGCACTCGTCGCCTCGCTTATTGGACGTTTTGTGATGGATGGATTGATATTTGATACAAATGACCGTCCTAAAGGGAAAGGGTTGCAGGGCGAGACTGCATCTGGACCATGCATCCGAACGGGGCTGCGTCATGTGCAAGACATTGCCTCGCCTGGGGCGTGTAATTGATCACTTGCGAGAATTCCGAAATTTCGCACTTTATCAGATTCTGGACTGAATATAAAATCCCTAAACCGATTAGAACGGCGAAAAAGGTTGAATTTAAAATGGCGACAATGTCCCCGTAATATCGGTTACCAACAAATTAAGGACATCTGCTGTTATTGGGCGCGCTCCACCCCACGCTAGTAGCTAGATTTCGCCCGAATCGCGGCGATCATAATTTTATCGCATATCCATAATTCATCGATTCGGGTCGGTGATTATGCTCCCGAGTTTGCATTTATCCTTCCTCTAATCAGGACGGCTGTAATTCTCCAGACAAACGAGTTGAATTTGAAATGGTCTCGTTGCATTGGCCGTTGGCTGCCTCTTGCGACGGGCCGCGTTTTGCACCCCTTTATACTTTAAAATGATGCGTCGCGCAGCGATGGGGTGAATTTTGATTGGTTCCCATTTGTAAAGATTTAAAAAAGGGCTTTGTCATATTTTGTTGTATATGTCAAAGTGTTTTTTTTTCGCGTCCTCTGGCTTCAGTTGCTGTACCAGTTCAAAATTAGGGATTGGGAAGGTTTAAATGGGGTTTAAGCCCGAGGAAATTTCGGTTGACTTCTGCTTCTTGGTGGCTTGCTGTTTTCTTATTAGTTCACTTCGAAGGGTGCGGCATACAATTTTCAATTGTTGCTGTCTTCGCGGGCATGTGAGGCAGAAAAGGGTTCTATTTTTAACTAGGTCAAGCAAAATGTAATATTTGTACAATTAAAAGCAACACGTAACCGTCTGGCACTTCAGCACTTTTGTGTCCTTCGATGTAATTTGATATCTTTTTGTTGCCGTGTCATACTTTTTTAATTAAATACAGACATGCTGAAAATAATATGAATTCATGATCAATACATACATATGTGCATTCTTCTTCTAAAACATACTTTTTTATTATTTGTAATCTTTCCAGTATTTATATTAATAATAAGTATTCTGAATTACTTTAAGGGGGGACATAGGTAAAAAAATCGATTTTTTTTTTAATTTTTTTTCTAATACTACAACTTGTAGAGAATATCGTCCAAAAATTTCAAGTCATTTGGACTGAAACTTTTCGAGTTATAGAAAATTTTGTCGGGCGCTCAGTCACCTTGATTGTCTCTATTTTATTCTTGGTCAAACTTCAATCGCGTTTTCCTCGAAACTTTGTTTTTGAGTCGGTAGACAAAATTTCTCGAAAACTTGTGGACCGATTTCGCCAAAATTTTTAACACTTCTTTTACATACTCAATACTCGGATCTGAACGAAGGAATTAAATTTTTTTTAATAACAACTAATTTTTTTTATTAAGAATATGGATTAATTTCTGTCAAAAATCACAGGGTTCTGATTCCACCTTTACCAAAAATACAAAAATGAATATTTTCTTTATTCCTTCGGTCAAATCCAAGATAAGCTTATGAACTAAAGAAATCTTTTTGGCTTTTTGATTTCAGATGAAGCAATCACCAGTAATCCTGCCTACCGCATCAAAAATTTTTTTTAAAGTGACGCGGTTCTCCCCACTACCACTGGCTCAATTTTAAAAATATCTTTATAAAAATTTGCCATAATAATCTTAGACATAAGCTTAATAACATGTCAAAATTTCATAATCATAGATAACTTACATCCATTGAAAAAAAAATCATTTCAACATGCTTCTTTTTTAAGCATGTTTGACCTATGTCCCCCCTTAAGTTACCAGCAGATAGCTTTTCTTTTCAATCAGTCTATAATTTTGAGTATTTTTCAACCAATTCTATTATTTATTTTTACTTTCCTTTTAATGTTCTGATGAAATATTGAAAAGTACACTCTTGACCCGTATATATCAGAATTATTTTACTAGAGAATTTTGTCAGCTCCAATTTTCTTAGTAATATATTTTGCGAAAAACTGATCTCTAACACAAGAAACTCATGGATAAAATTAAAGGTATTTACTTTTCAAGATTTTTGTAAAACATATAACGAGATAAAAAATTCAAAATAAAAATTTAGCTTAATCGGACCTTTTTAGCAGTCAAAATCTAATTTTACTGGTTTAAGGATATTGCTAGATCATTTTTTAATTATGACTAACTAAATTTTTATTTAACATCAATTAAAAATTTTTGTAGAAAAACGCGATTAAGAATTAGACTTTTCTCTACACTTTTTAACTTCTTATCTAGGATATTCAAAAGGAAGATATTAAAAATCAGACACATTTTGTCGCTGATAATGAGACAGAGCCTTTTTTCCTGTGTGTAAAATATAGAAAATGTTACGTAAGAAAGGGAGGGGTCACCGAAATCTTATGGACACTTACATACAAAGGGGTGGGGGAATCAAAAGTTTCGAAAATGATCCTTACATAATTAATTGGCGAAATTCGCTTGCTTTAATTTAAGTTATTTTAATGTAAATTCCGATTTCTTTCTGTCTGGTTTAGTTTATTCGATTGCGATGACTAATGCCTAGACTTGTTTAAGAGTTTTTCAACCCGAATTATTAAACAGATACTCTGAATTTCTGTTATTTATAGGACTACTTTACTTTTAACGAAGTAAAGCAGTAAAGTGCCCAACATAACTTTTAATCCTGTTCGCAGCAATTTTCCACGAAATTGCCTCTGAGCGATAACGAGCTACATAAACCATAAATAGCCCGTTGAAATGAAGTCAACTCGTTTTTCGCAGCAGCCCTTAAACGTTAAAGCGTGTGCTCATCTCGTGACCAGGACAAGTTCTAATCATCCTGCCTTGAGGTTCATCAGCCATACGCCCCTTGTCTCCTCCTAGAACCGAATTTCCCAAGTGTGCCATCCTCAAGGGCTGTAAACTCCCGAATAAAGGGATTGCACAACCCTTTCATAATCGCAAAGCTGTGGCCACAGCAGCTCCTCAAAGGATGCGACTACCTCTTTAAGCCCGGCTTGGTGCACACCGGAGACACGGTGACACGGCAAGCCAAAGTTACGTTTCTCCTTGGCTGGGCCTAATCCTTGACGTGTGTTTTGACAATTGAAAAGGAAGATTAAGGACAATTCGGCCCATTATCCTTTCTTTATGCGAAGTAAATTTTTCGAACGGCCACAAAAAGGATGAAGAAGTTAAACGTGTTTACAGGACTTACCGGTCGATGGCAGCGGCGACGGCGACTTCGACAGCCTGTTCAGATCTGAAACGAGAAAAGGTAAAGATGCTGCTTTAGTGTCTGTTTTCTGCAGTGTCATCAATAAAGGATGCAAATGCCGCTGTTCAGGTCACGTTCTCGTTAGGGAAATTGGTCAGGTCAGAGTGCATTATGTCCTCATGAATATTCACGAGATATTGATTTTTCCGCTGGCCGAATGCACATGGAAGAACCCTCGCCCCATTGCAGCAAATAACTTGGACTAGCCCTAATGGAGTCTCCTGCGCCGTGCCAAGTATCCGGCACGGAGCCCGCCGTATTCTGCATACTGTAAGGCGGTGCGGCGAGGGACTAAGGAGCCAGTTTTATTCATCATTGGGGGAGACATAAAGAATCCTTGTTGCTTGCGAACGCGCGAGGTGTGGACGAGGGATGAGACCTACTTATGCGCGGGCTTTAATGCCCCTGTCCCCTTACCCCGAGCAAATGTAGCCATGGCTTTGGTGTATGAGTGGAGATGTGTATCCATCCCTGGGCTATGTCCACGCTGCCGGCCGTCTCCTCTCGGCGAGGGACATTAAATTTATAGTTCCCTAGAGATGGTCAAGATCGAAGGATAATGCTCTGTTTATGGATTATCGTCCTTCGCCAGTGTAATATGTTTTTTACGCCTGGCTGTTGCTGTGATTTGTTGGAGAGGGAATTTGAATAATAACACAAAAGTCCCGGAATCCTGGGTCCTTCAGGAAGGATAAAGATATTCCCGAGAAGTTTTCGACGAAAAAAAAAAATAAAGAAAACTGATTCAGATTAGTTTCTTGAACGGGTCTGATTTATAGGCATTCTGTATGCTGGTTGATGGATTAGGTACTGAATGTAATGCCTACGCCTCTGAATTTTATATCTGGTTGACCCTGGTTAAGATAACCAGTTTTAGGTAGTAACTAAAATCATTATTAATAATGATAAAACAGCTTTTAAGCATATATTTTTCTGAGTTTTTAGATTTAAGTGCTAATTTGTTCAAAATATTATTAATGTATGGATCTTATTTTATTTATGCAGACATAAATGTATGTATCTTCAGAATTATATTACTTCAAACTATTATTAATAAAGCAATCAATCAATCAGAAAAGAATGATTAGGTTTTATTAATAAATCAAAAATAAGATCGTTAAAATAATCGAACTCCTTTTCAAATGTAAAGTTTTAAGTATGTGTATTAGGGAACTTTTTTTATGATTATTATTTGCATGAAATAGTAAAAATTTCGAGTAAATGTTACGAAAGTTAAAACAAATTCATAATTTTCAGCAATTTAATTAATAATTTAGTATAATTTATTAAGAAGTTATACACATTTAAAATTTTGAAAAAAAACAAATTTTCTCGACAATATGTGGTCCGAATTTCAAATCGATGTGACGAATAGTTTTTGAGTTACGGTCATTTTTAGTAGGAATGGTTTAGAATAAAGTAAAACGTTCTCGAAACTTTAAATGCGTTTTTCTCAAAATGAGGTTTTCAAAGACAGTGATCAAGATCATCTTTTTTTGCTTAAAATCGAATTTTTTATGTTTCTTTTTCCTTCGATTAAAGACAAGACTAAGTCATAAATTAATTACCCTATTGTTTTGTAAATAACATCGTTCGGAGATACAGTGATCACCGCAAGATTCCATATTTTTGGAGACCCTTCAGAAAAATTATCCACAACAACTACAGATATTAATTTTTCTCTATGAAAATTTCAAAATAACATGTAAAAAGTTTTTTTAAAAATATATATACGGAAACTTCAAAAGAAATTCCTGAAAAATGCTTCTTTCTGGAGCTCTGAAATGTACAATATGTATATAACCCCTTAATAATTAAAAACTTCTTTACTTATTAAAATAATAATAAATGATAAAGAAGATTGTAAGGTAAAGTAAAAAGAGATAGTTTGTGAATTATTGGCTCAAAATGAGACTAGGCATAACATTTATGAGGTGCAGAATTGTATTTATATTTATGGTATAAATAAATAATATTTAATTTATTTATAAAATTTCATTAGAAGTTATAGGAGTTAGGGAAGACAAACTTTCCCGCGTTTCATATCCTATCCTTCAATAAGCCTATTGTCCTTTGTTCAAGACGGTTTAACTCTGTTTGCAGATTTATACATTTTAATTTTCTTCTAGAAGAGTTTATAAAGTCTCTATGTTTTCGTCCTTTGCCAGTATTTTAAAGGCAATAAATTCTGTTTGATTTCTATCAAACTAATTCATTAATTAAATTCGTACATAAAATTTTCAAAATTCTGTGATTTTTATTACAAATTTAGTACTTTTCTCAGAACTTTAGTAAACTCTAAGGTATGAAGGCTGACCGCATCCATCCCACGATTTTCGTTAAAATTTTACGACCGCATCAAATGCAGCCTTTGTTCTCAACAAACGGCAAATTGATAGTCTTCCCTGAGAATAGTGAAAGGACAAAAAAGGCAAAAATCACCTGCGCAGGACCTTCCGCACCAGCAATAAATTAAATTTGGCCGGCCATCCAGGGGAGAGATATTCTAATCCCCGTAGCATCACCAGATCATGTTACAATTTACCTTCGAAACGCTTCTCACAAAGGACCCGGGCCGGGCGACAGGACAATATTCAAATCCTGGGAGAGCCTACCTGAGCAGCACAAAAAAAGTTACATCCAGGCGAACCAGAAGGGATGTTTTCTAAAAAAAAAATATTCTTAAGGTGTGCTGCATCCTGCAATCTTGAGATATTTCTTCCTTTCTTAAAGAGATAAAAAACAATTTTTCAGTTTTTGAGGCCTTTTTTGCATTTTTTCTTGTCTGCCTCCACGGAGGACGAAGTTGGGAATCGATGGAAAAATCGCTTTTCTTGGATATGTGCCAGAGGGACGATGCACAAAGGTGCAACTTGTCATTAGTACGCATTTTGTGAATGATTTGTAGATTCCTGTGTCATTTCGCCTTTGTGCGTTGCATGAGACTACGATTTTTAAGGTATAGGTACCCACTGACTGCTATGTAAAAAAATAACAATTAATCCATTTAGAGTGGTTAAAAGAGCTCAGTTTATCTTTTTCTGTACGTAAATGTTGACTTAGTTTGTTGCCTTAGAAAGGCAAGATTTAAGAAATATTATTTGACTTATATACATACATATATCTGTTGGATTTTAATAAAATTTTATTGTATTTTTCGAAAAAATACAATTCTCCTTGTATAATATTATTGCCCGAAAAATAACTTTTGAATAATCGATTAAAAATGAAAGTACCTTAAATGTCTTTTCGTTATTTATAAAATAAAAAGAATAAGATTTGATGACCATATGATGACTATATGAGTTATCATTCAAATTTAAATATTAAATTATTTAAAACTTTTATGACAGTATTGAAATCAGAAAAAAGGTATTTGCAAAGGCTTAAGGCGATTAAATTTATAAAATGTTTTTCTTAAACATTTCATAAAACAAAGAATTAGACCAATAAACTTAGAACATAAAAATTACGTAATTTGAAGTTAACCATATGCATTAGAACTTTTCAATAAAGAAAACTGCGCGAGTTAATTTCCTCTACTTTTTATTTTATATTACTTATACTTTTAGTTATAAACCAATGTAGACATTATAAATAAATATAAATTATTTAAAAACTCTTTTCAAATTCTACTATTATTTCCTTCCTTTGGATTTACTTAAACATTTTTCAGTCTGGACATAAATGTTCATTGGATTTTAACATACCTACATATCCATTTATTTATTGGATTTTAACATATGTACATATTTCGACATTTTCAAAATCATATTTCTTCGATAAACAAAAATTGAAACAGCCTTAAGAAAGATATTCAAATACTCGTAAGACGACTATTGTAAAGAAGGCTAGATGCAAGCTGATAGAACCATATGAGGGTACGAAAAGAAAGAATAAACCGAAGACCTATGTAAACAATCCATAAATAAAATATGCAGATTGAGCAATTTTAAATGAATAAAATCGAGGGGTTGTTAAACAAATTATGAAATCTTGAATGCATCGTTTACTGCATGAGTCGCAGTTGTAAGAAAAGTTTGTAAATGCAAAAACCATCAAAATAAATACTGCAATTTTTCATTGAGTTTCTGGAGCTAAGTAGAGGTGCTACAGGAGTTCAAGAAGTTCAAAATTTGACTGGAAAATATGTTAAAGTAAAATAATCAATTCAGATAAAATTAAAATTGTTGAATGGTTTCTTAAGTATATAAAGATTATTTTCTCTTTCTAATAAGAGTTTTTCTACGGACACGATTAGAAAAAACCGCTCACTAATAAAGTTTAATCTATTAATTAAATTGCTGGCTAAAATTTCATTTCGCAACTACATCTATCGGCTCTGTTCTTAAATACAAGTATGTTTGAGACAAATTTCAGAATTAATAGGGAACATGAAGAAATCGAAGTCTTCTGACTTGATTAAATTAAAGATACGTAAGTAGTTTCAAAATCGTTTAAATTTACTAAACCGTAAAAACTTCAAAATTTAATTTGAATAAAACTAGGTATACTAAAAAAAATCTTAAACTATAGAATGAAGAATCATATGAATACGAATATGAATAATATAAAAATAGTTTTGAGAAAATAATGCGTTTAAACTTATAGCGTCGCTTAATTTTCAATCGGCTGTAACTTGAAAAGTATTTAAAATTTTGTTCTGAATTTTTTAGTGAATATTCTTAGATAGTTGTACTATTGTTATGTCCCACAAATGACATCTACTTATTATTCGTATAGTTTTTGGGTAAAACAATATAAAAAGATACTTTCGGTTTCAGATTTTTGAAGGTGTCCACTTAAATTCCAGAGTCAAATATTTAACCAGAATAAGAAAGATACTCACATCTCTTTCTGGAGTGTTTGGAAGTTGGACTGCCCAAAATCTCGAGTTCCCTTTTGAGTAGGTGGCTCTCGGTGTCCAGCCGGCCGTCCCACTGGAGTTGCGACAGTACCATCATTTTGCGTAATTAATTTGTGGAAAACCGAAAAAAAAATCACTAGATACTCCAAGAAATGCACTCCTTAGAGTCGAGTCACATGACACACTTCAATTAACCCTGAGAGCGCGATTCAATCAAAATTCCGGTCTTATTGCGCTCGCCCATAAAACCGAACTGAGTTGCAAAAATCGGGTGAAAATCAGAAGGCGCTACGTGTCCCCGAAAGGTGGCTCTGCACCCGTTCCACACCCCGCAGAGCGGAGCCGTATTGCATCGAAATTTGCTAATCCGATTTGTATATAACAATTTTTATCGGCGGCGTCGTCCTGCTCCCAAGACGGCGGCGACTGGATCTCAAGACGGCTGCACCTCCGCGCCGAACCGACACACTGTCGAAACTCGTAAATATGCAGCCGGGCGGTGGTGGTGTAAACTGGGCAAGTAATGGTTCATGTCATCCGGGGTCATCCGGGAGTTCCCCTGCATCTCTGCACAGGAATCCGGGACCGGGGCTTGTTCCTCCTGGAGGAGATCCCCCCACTCGCACGTCGATTATTACTGTCCTCCCAGGTCCCGGTGTGGAACGTGAGTTGCATTGGTGTGGCTCGGCTTGAAAAATTTCATTGATTTAAATTGCAGAGCGGAGAAGCGGTAATGAGAGGGGATGTGCATTGTTCCTGCTCTGCGAAGGGTGTGGCCTATTTCATCCCTCGGGCTCTCCAAGGACATGCATCCCCGGGATGTTTTCCTTTGGCGGACATTAGAACCATGTGGAATTCATTTAATGCGCCCTGTGCTGGCGTCCCGAGAAATCACTTTTTTATGTGACCAGGGGTCATTCTGCTGTTATTATTCCTGCAGGAACTCTGGGGAACGGGCTCTGTTTGCACTTGCTGGAAGTGAGGGTGACACAAAGCTTTCAACGAGTTATGGCCACTTGAAATCTGACGGGCTTTGCTAATACCTTTTAATTTACGTGCATACAACTAGCAGAATTTCTTCTGCGGAAATGGTTAAGCAGATTTTACATGTATCCGCCCGGATATTTTAATAATAAATACATGCAATATCACATTTCTTAGACCACCTATACTTTGGCTCTAGGAAATATTTATATAGTACATTATACAAAAAAACAATATAGTTTGTAGTAAAACCAAACCAAAGTCAATACTAATATACATATAGGTATATACATATCTATTCAAAATAAATAAACGACTTTTTAAAGCTCGTAAGTCTTTCCACTATTTATATTTTGAGTGAATTTTTAAATATTCTTAAAATGTACAAAAGGAAATTTGAAGATATTTGTATATATATTTATTATTTTCATATCTTCTATTAAAAGTAAATGCAAAAATATTTAGTTAGTTAAATAAATATGTGTTGTTAACAATTATTATTCGAGAAATTCATGCCGTTATTATAACTATAATAAATTATATTATATATTCCGATATTTTATTCAAATATTCTTAAGCTTTTTGTTATAAAATTTAGGCTTAAAATTCACATAGTCACTTTAAAAACAAACAATAAATTTTGACAATTCGATTTTGTGTCGATGTCTTTCAACTAAAAATTTTTAGCAAAGTTATTGCCGTAGTAAAACTATCTTCCTATAAATTGGGCATAATCTGAAGAAAATTTTACGTCTTTACTATAAAAATTCAAATAACTCGTGTTGTTTAATACAATGGCATTAAAGAGAAGAAGTTTTCATTTTTAGTGACTTTTATGCTTTTCTAAATTTTTATATTGATTTAAAGAACAGAATTATATCATATAGCGATAGTGGAAAACTACATATTTCTCCATATTTTGATAAATCTACAGTTATCATTTTCATTTCATTCATTTCATTTCGCTCAGAATGATTTTGAGAAAGAAATTTAATACAATGAACAAAATTTTAGCCCGAATAGCCGTAGTCATAGTCAGCGGTTTTGGAATAATAACAATAATTTATGGTGGGAGAAAGCATAATGTATAGCACCACCTACGTTTATTAGCTTTTTAGCAAGCAAGTAAGGTTGCAAAGAATACTGACCGGTCCATTTTCTTCAAGAGAATTTAATGACTGACGATTATGAATGTTTCTCTCCGATGAGCCAAACTGACCTAATCTGTATGGCATTCGGATTCTCTGTGGTATATACTAACAATATCCTTCAAGTTGGCTTAGCGAAATACCAAGTGCGAATTATAATGAGGAAACATTTATAAATTTACGCAATACACATTGGTAGAACCGCAATATGTATAATATAAGAATGATCGTTCGGAGGAAGGGGTATATTTCATTAGACAAACTTCACATCCTTTTAAAAAGATTATTGAAAATTAAAAAATATACGAAGAAATAATCGTGACCCAAATAAAATATAAAAAAACTGACCTACTTTCAACCGCTCAGCAGGAACATACTATTTAAAAAGTGCATTTTGACAGGTAAGGGCTACCCTTCCTGTCTTTTTAAAAATTTTAACCGATCACCGAAATCAGGAGCAGTGCATCCTTCCCTTTGAACCTTTGAAACGGACAAAAATTTTGCCGAACCGATCAAAGCGCAGACCCTATGACCTGATTACGTTTTTATTTTCAGCCATCATCACAATCACACGAAATTTTGTACAAAAACTCGAAATTGGGAAAAATGCCTTAGAAAATTGTAAAAAATAAGAAAAAAATGCAGTAACCCCTAGCAAGGATGCGGTGTAATATATTTTTTCCAATTTTTTCCACTTTTTGCCATGTTTTAACCCTCGTTTAAATCGAGGGTACGCATAAAAAAACATGATGCACTCGAGGGGTTGGGATCTTCTCAAGTCTGTATACGCTTTTCCGCTTTTTGTACGAAAATCCACTTTTTAAGAGGAATCTGTGTCAAATCTTGTGCAATAGATGCGAATGTGTGTGCAAAGACACAAAAGATGAAATTCTAATTCGGATAGGCTAAGATGCCACGAGCAACGAGTTTTTTAACGAACTTTCTCACGCGATTTCCTTTTGAATATCAAAAGTACGTAGATGAGGGATTTTTAGGGGTGCGAAATTTTAAGGTAAAATATTTCTGAGTTTAAGGAAAAGGGCTTCCTTAGTTATAGAAACCAAATAATTCAAAATTTCTAGATAACTTTTTTTGAATTTGATGATATAAAATACAAACGCAATATATTGCATCCACTATTCTTGGATTATTATTATTCACATGACTTTTCAATTTCAATTTTTGGTTTATTAGTGTCAGACTAGACTTGAGGGATTGGGTAATTCATTAAACATCTTCGGCTTTAGATAACTTACATCTCTATATCTAGTTGCAAATAAAAGACATATTGTTAGAAAAGACAAACCTAAGCTTAAATCTGTCGAATATTGTAACAATTCTGAGCTCAGTAAATGGTTTTTATACTATATATGATACTAACTCGATTCAAAAAGAAGATGATTTTATTAATACGACCATATGTTCATTTTGTCTTTTGATGCAAGTTTTTTGCAGTATTTCGTAACCTCTGAATTATAATAATTTTAATGATTCTGCTTTTATAGAGTAATTTTGCCGAAGGGTAGAATGATACTAAAAATATTAAGAAAGAAATTCTAAATGTTATGCAATTGTGCATTCCTCATTTCAAATAGAGTGCTTAATTTTACTTTTAATCGTTCATATTCCAAATCTAAAACAAGTTCTTTTTTAAAAAAATTATATCCTGTTTAGAGGTTTTATGTCATAATATTTTGGTCAGTGGACGCAGAAAAACAAACAAATTATGGTATATCGTAAAATATTTTAGTATATCTTAAAGTAAAATATTATCTTCAATTTTGGTAAAAGAAATTACAATCGAATAAAAACCGATGGAATCTGATGAAATGGCAACAATTACCAAATCAAGGGGTAAGGGTAAAGTAAGTTCACAGGAAGTGCATTTCGGAATTTTTCCCAGCGAACACTTTTAAAACTTTTAAAAAATTTACAACTCCATTAGATGCCACTTTCACCCCATGCAGTCCATAATAATCTTCAAATGCCACATCCTTCCCGGGACAGCGAGAAGTGTATCTGACCAGGCCCAGACCCGGGGGATGGAGGGAGTCCCCGGAATGTCCCTGGCTACGACGATATCGAGGGGGTGAGAAATAAAATTCCGAAATCCAATAAAATCACTTTGCAGGAAGATAAATCCTTTAGCACATGGTGTCTCTCCTACTTGAAGTTTTCGCCACTAAAGGAGTTCGCACCCAACTCGGAGTCCTGAACTTGAATGAAACCATCCCCGGGGAGGAAGGGTTGATGGACTTTGAGAGTAACTCCACCCACCTGGGGGACCTGCATCTGAAGTCCCTGATTTAGATAAGATGAGATATTTTCGCCCGCCATGGGAGTTCCAGGAAGTTTTTGATATGCACAGGTTGTTCCCTCCGAACGAAAGATGGATCCCCTTTGTGCGTGGCCGTGCATTAGAAGGGTGGGATCCCGGATCCAGGATCTATGCATATGTCGCCCTGGACCAATGGTCCCCCGAACGCCATCTGGCTTGACTGATTGAAAACAATTGGGAAATTAACGAACATCACCCCATTATGTTTCCTTAATTGCTAGAGGAGTCCCGAAAAGAATTGGGGTGTCATGGCCAACATCCAGCGAGCATTCGTATTCAACGCCCGTAACCCAAACATGCAGAAGAAATTAATTAATGCCTTTGTCGGTGGGTAGACGCTCGAATACCAACTAATTCTGGACGGGATCCTGGACTCGGAACTCGGGACAGGACTTTGCATGCGTCCCTCTAGGAGGAGACATGTGGATCCTCCGAAACTCGATATTCTAATTAAAATTGACAAATTCAGCTAGAGCGGGCGTTGAGCGTCCCCAGCGCAAACAAACTCCACTCCGGGGAAACTTTCCAGGGAAACAGCAGAAACCGTCCCGGTCCTCCGGCAACTCCTCCGCCCTGGTTGTTGGCTTTGATTTTATTTGCAAATTGAGTCGGCAGCTAATCAAACAGACCATCGGGACAGTCGGGCGCGCGGACAGACGTCCACTTCGCCGCATATTGGCCCTTCACGTGCAAACAGCTCTTCCTGCAGTCCCCGGGAGTTGGCCCGGACGTCTTTCTTCTTCGTCGACGTCGTCGTCGTCGTCCGCCTTCTGCTCGATTGGTTGGCTATTTGCGGACCGGCCGGAGTTCGAGGAGATGTTCTGTATCCAAATCCAGATCCAAATCCGGGCAAGGGCTTGGAGGGAGGACCACGACATCTACATCTCCTCGGATAATTCTGTGTCCAGCTCGGGTAAACAAATGAATGGTGACAGACTGATTGGGCTCTGGCCGGGCTCATCCTTATGGGGCCCAGCAGTTGCTTTACATTGAATTGGAATGTTTTACATGTTCTGCAAATAGCTCGGAATTGAAGTTGATTCGCAGATAGATAGATGGAGTCTTCCATTAGTGAAGGGTGGAGAGGGCAAACATCAACTTTTCCTCTTTCTATTCTAGTCACCTATCTAGCCAAAGATACAAGTCGCTTCTGTCTACAGCAATCAAGTTGCATTGAAGACATTTTTGAATACTCTCTATGTAATCAAAGTTTAGACAATCTTAATACCAGAGTATTTCTTAAATATAGTATCTATTTACAACTAAGGACTCAGATATTAAGGACCTTTTAATAAATTATTCGTTCCTTGCCTTCTTAATATCGCACTATTTGTGATTGTGGGTGGAATAACTTTTTCTTGTTAGATTATTACCTGTTCCCAAAATAAAATTATTTTTTTTAGAAATGTTGATTATAGTACAATATGTAGGACGTGCTTATATTGATTCTATATGGAAATAGTATGAAAATATATCAGCAGAATAGCTGAATATTATAAAATTTTCGTATATACATACATACATAAAGTACGATTTGCGGCTACTATCTAAATTTAGTTCTAAATTTTCAAGAAGTGTACATATACATATTTGTATCTAATAGCTTTTTTGAGAGAAATTTGAAGTCAGCTTCAAGTAGATTGAATGATTATAATTAAATCGTTGATTAATTACTGATTTAGTTACTTAATTCTTGAAACACGATTTTTTCCTATCTGTACCAGGCTTTAAAAAGTAAATTTAATTTAAGATTGCTATCTTAAGCCACTTTTCCATTTTTGCTCTACTTTTAAAATCAAACAAAGCTACCGGGAAAAAAGGTGGGAAAAAATATTAAAAACTTCTGAAGGAAAATATGTATGTGTTTATTCGGAATTTATGGAATTTCAGATTTATTTGTTAACTTATGATTCGACAGAATGTACATATTTTATCATTAAAAACTTTTAAGGTGTTATGTTATTGAGTTTCTTCAGTAAATAATAATCGTGGAAATATCAAAATGCAGATATTTATATGAGGTGCGTTTTCTCTATTATCGAATTAATGTTGATAAATTGTTGATATTGATATCAATTGCGTTGATTTATACCGATTTTAGGTCAATACATTTTCAGTTCATGTGATTTTTCGGAAAATTTAAAAGATTGGTATAAGGAACGGTTTGTAAAATTCAATTCAATGTAAAATTTCCTATCTAACTTAATCCAGATCGGATAAGAAAAAAAATTTAGTTAATGGTTCAACTCGACTTGTTTGTGTAAGTAAGTTGATGAGTATTCTTTTTTAGAACTACTATTGAGTAAAGATTTTTATAAAGCTCTTAGTAATTTAATATTTGTCGTTAACGATCTAGAATATAACTCAAAGATCTATCTCTGGTCACGTGAAGTACTATTGATATATATCATTATAGGAGTCCTTTATACAAAATAGTAACTTTTTTTACATTAACATATTTTACATAAAAATTTTTCACACGCGTACACAGCGAGTGATTTAGTTTGAAATAGTTTTTAAAGAAACCAATATTTCATTAATTAGTTCTTACTTATACTAAATATGAAATTTGATTGAACTCATCATATAAGTGTTTGTAATAATGATTCTCTTTTTTAATACCTTTTAAATAAAAAATAACTTTAATAATTACTTCCTTATTCTACATCAGCTTCAAATTTTAGTTTGCGTCTCAAATTAGCTTATATTTAATTATAAATCGAACAAATTTCTCTAAAGAATTATATCAGTTTGTTTCAGTATAGTCAAAGGCGGTTTAATAGGAAGAAAAAATTCGTAAAACTCTCTGAAAATTGCACTTAAAATGAGTTTATATTTTTGTAAACAATTCGAAATATTCGATACTCATTTCCACATGACATATTTTGTAAGCATCTATAAGATCAAAATAATTATCTACGTTATCTCACTAATTCCACTATAAATGAAATAGAATGGTTCCAGTGGAGAAGCTGAAATATTTTTTTAGAGTTATTTTTTTTTTAATATGTGTAGTTGTTTGTGTTAATTACAAATTGTTATTATCAAACATAATGTAAATTTTCCGAAAAAGGGCTTCCCAAGAAATGTTGAGCCTCTAAGGGCTAGCTACCATTAGAGTAGCCACTGTCTGGTTCTACACTATGTAAAGAGTCATATTTAGATTTAGCTCCATTCGATCCTAAAACTGGGCTTGAACCCGACAATGGATGGCTGTTTCTAATTTAAAAAATTTGTAGACGTCCTTCTTGAAAGCATTTAGGTTTTTTGCGTATACGAAGAAGGGTGACGATTTGTCGTATTTTGTTTTATCTTGAAATTTAAATTTTCAGCTAATATCGAACAGCCCAAAGGGTGTTTTTGCCACTCACCCTTATTTTGCGAAAAGAGGGACCTTAAAAGGAACACTTTTAACCTAACCAAAGCAGTGCCGTGGGTCGGAAGCGGACTTCTGGCGGAGAAAGCAAAAATTTGCATTTAGATATGATTTTCACGTTTTCGAGAAGAAAGGACCACTTGAGTAAACGGTCCGGCGGGCGAGCGTGGGAGGAAGGGCTTTTTTGTGTATTTAACAGTTCCTTTGTCAAAGCCTCCCGGAAATTGAAAAACGCTGTTTTGAATTTAAAATCAGCCCCCCGTCCCTCGTCGCCCCAAAAAGGGGTTTACTAAAAAGGAGCCGCCCGGTCAAGGCAGCCATTCATTTGGAGGTTAAAAAAGAAAATGTTAATGGAGTTTCTTTCGGTCCGGGACCGTTCGAAGGAATTTTGGGAGAAAAGCACTCACCTTTGACGTCCGCGTCCTGGACCAGTCGATTCTCGAGGAACACATCCCGATCGAGGCTGTCGATGCTCTGGCGGACCTGCTCCTGGGCCGCCTTCATCTCCATGCGGTGCTTCTGCTGCTGGAGCTGGTGCTCCCGGATGAGCCGATCCCGCTCGTGAAAGTGGGACGCCAGGAGGCTTTTCTCACGCTCCGAGCTGACCAGGGTCGAGGGGATGCCGGCGAGACTGTTTAACGCCGGAAAATTATCGGAGCCCTGTCTTATCGCCTCCTCGGCGGGGGTGGCGGGGCCCTGGAACAAAGGGATCATCGTCGGAGTCGTCGTCGAGGTCGACGTCGGCTGCGGGGGTGGCGACGTGTAAGAGGAGCCCTGGACCAGTGGATTACAGCCGGTGGTGGTGGTGGTGGCGCTGCTGCTGCTGCTGGCGTTCGGGCCGAATTGATGTGGGGCCAGGTGGGGGTGGAGGGCTGCGTCCAGGGTGGAATTAACAGAGGGCGGCGGTGCGGGGGTGGGCCCCGAATGATGCTGCTGCTGTTGCTGGAACATTAATTCGTGGAACGGTAATTTGGAGGTTGAGCTGCTGAAAGTCATGCCGCTGAGAGCTTTGGGCAGGGCGTCTGTGTGGGTGACCGGCGCCGGGGACGGGGGCGTCTTATGGGGGGGCATTAGCAGGAACTGGGGGGCCGCCGAGGGGAGGAATGCGTGCGGAGGTGGATGCAACGGGGACCCGGGGGGAGTTATGTGGTGCGAAGTGCTCCTTTGATGGGACGTGGCGAATGCGGGGGAGGATGGGGTTGAAATCTGATTGTATGGCGTTGACTCTTCCTTAATGTGGAGGGGTTGCTCCTGAATGGTTTGTTGTGTCTGCGGGAGCTGATGGGGGTGGCGCTGCTGCTGCTGCTGCTGCTGGGGCTGTTCTCGGTGGGGCTGTTGCTGTGACGACATGAATGGAATTGTTGTCGGCGTGCTCCGGGAGAACGCCTGACGCCACTCGTCCTTGCTTTCTCCCCAAAATTTACCTGCAAAAATGATTTATTATTGTGCTTTCTCCCATTTCGCACGAGCGGCATTTTATTTTGATAAGCATATTAGCAGATACGCAAAAGATACTTCTAATTATTAAGATAAGTCTGACTGATTCTATTTTTCTTAACATAAAGCAGGTGACCAAGGGAATCACAATTTAAAGGTTTCGCACAGTAAGAAATAATTTGGATTTTACTCATATACTCGCAAGAAATTCTGAATTTTACTAATTATAATAAGTAAAATTCAAGTAAATTATAAAAAATTACACACAATGTTCTTCTTTTGTAAGAACACACATATTTAATATTTAGATTGTTCATTATTTGTAATTTTGCAAAATAAATTGACATGTTCAAACAAATAAACAGTGGTTGCTAATCTGTACCTAAAAGTAAGTATAGAACCGCCGGGAATTCAAATCCGTCTGAAGAGAAGCACATTTAAAAGCAAAGCTGCAAAGTTTTGAAAACTCGGGAATTGTCGAAGACTCTAATAGTTCTATGTAGGTGTATCATAAATATTCTATACTCCGAATGAACATGAAAACTGGCGATTTAAAAAATAAGGTTGCAAAAGTTTAGGTAAATTTCGCACACTCGTCAAATGTTTTCATTCAACATTGAATGAATTCGTTTGCAAAGCCATTATTAAATATTACGAATAGTGTAAATTGTGTAATTATGTAAATGTACTTATAATTCATTAACTGTATTGAAATTGGCTGAAAATTACTATTACATATGTCTGTACTTTGTTCAGTTTCATACTTTTCAATTGAAATTTTAAAATTAAATAGGTATTTCGGGAATTAGAACGAATTCTAGATGAATCACCAAAATGTGCAAGAAAACCCCCTAACTCAAATTTAATTTTGAAGGACTTGCTTTTGTATGCTTTTCACTTTGTTTTAAGGTGCCAGAAAGTGTGGCGTTGTCTTTAATACAAATTTAATACTATCATCGAACAATTTTCATTTGATATAGTACGTCTTACCAAGTGATTTAAAAGAGACGTATTTTACTAACGAGATTATGAACCTAAATTGAAAATTTTGTTCAACTAGATTGAGACTAAATTTCAATATTTAACGTTCTAATGGTGCCACGTTTTTACATTCCAATCGTTCTCATTATAGGCATGAAATTAATTGTGATATCAAAAAAAGATTTAAACCACGTGTCGTGCCACGCGTCCCATTCCATTGACATCGCAGAGGAAGCGTCGAAAGGATTAAACCTTCGATGCCCAAATCAAAAGAAACCGAGAATTGCGAGCTCGTGCTGCATTCGCGGCTGCTAGTTAGCGACATCGTAAGGGTTGGGCTCCTTCAACCCTTCCTTCCTCCGTCGCGGCAAAAGACGTTCAACCGAAAAAGGAATATTCGGAAAAAAAATGTTCGATCGTCAGAATAACTCCAGTTGTCTGAACTCTGCGATTCGTCAGATGGCTCGAGAAGAACGGCGGCGGCGGACAATAGCGCGCCAAACGATTGCATTAAGCAGAATCCTTTCAATATTTGGCCATCAATGAAAATGAAAGGATATCACTTTTCCTTCGGGTCCTGATTCGACGGGCTGAACCTTCGAACAGTGCCAAACCGAAAATCCCTTTTTTAGCTGGGCGGTATTTGAGGCCTGAAAAAAGAAAGCGCTGAAGAAAACCCGAATTCTCGAATTCGCTGAACCGCTCGCCTTTGTGCTGCAGAATTTCTTTTCAGAACGTCTTAGCCGACATTAGGACGTAATCTAAAACTGTAAAAAATTGTGCACAATTTTTCATTTTGATTTTTATTAAGACGTGAGCGGTGTGAGATTTGTCCCGGGGAAAGGGCTGCTCTTGCGAAGGAGTTTTGTTGCAACTTGGTTCGCGGCAGATGACCGAGGCCCGCCCGATTGCGGCTGGATCGAGGTGCCCAATTTTTTGAAAAGGATTTAATTTAGCTGCAATGTGCACCGGTTTCCTTTTCATCCACGCTCCAGAGACTCTTAATACAGAAGATTTTCCCTAAGACTTTCATTTTCTTTGGCACTCCTTTGGGTTCCCTTGCAGTGGTTGCGGCTGCGATGCGATTGAAAGGAAGAAATTGGAAGAATTACAGCCAGGCGGCGAAGGTGGAGGAACCGTGAATCTTTTAAGGCTTTATTCCTAAAAAAAACGTGTTTATGGGTAATTGAACGCAAATCCTTCCGCTTAAAACGATGTAATAAATTAGAGTGCTTAACAAAATTCGAAAAATCTGAAAATGTTCTAGGGAAACTAAACTAATTTAACTATGTAGAGAGGTATACTTAACTCACGTTTTTATCAAATAATTTTTTTGATTACTTTTCACGGTCAATTTGATTTGGTTTTGTTCACAGTGATTCCCTAAGTATAAAATCGTACGCCGTGTTTAATTTTAATTCAATTTATTTTGTGATATCATTTCATTCATATTATTTTCGAAAACAGGCCAGCGCAATGATAAGATTCAGAGCATGCAATTTGTTAACATTTTCTATCATTTCATTAAATTTACGCGGAATTATTACTACCCACTTCTTTATTTTATTTTTGTTTTGATACTGAAATGAAATAGGTATTATACGGAAATTGTACGCTTTCCTTATCATTTTTAGGTTTTGAAAGGTTTTAATGATAATGAAAAGATTTCCGAAAGAAATTTTATTTATACATTTCTACAAATATTTTTAATTTTCAAATAAAAAACTCAGAACTTAAGTATAATGTTCCCATACCAAAGTAAGGGTATCATTTTGAAATAATAATAGAATTAAATGAAGCCTTGAGCCTTGACCTATATTATGTACATAAAACATACGACTAAGTACTATCTCTTGAATATATTCCACATAACATTTTGGAATTTGAATTCAAACTACCATAGTGACTTTTCTTGATACAACTATTACCTTTAAACATTGAATAGTTCATGCAAAAATGGCTATGAGAGCAGTACGAATATAACTTTTAGATAGGAAGCCAAAAGATCGTATGCTACATCGACCATACTAATGTTATTTAGTAAGAAGTTTTAAAAACTTTGAACTAAATTGGCAAACTAATCTTCATGATATTTGCTCTACTAGTGTGCAAGATGTCAGTTCGAGAAAACCGCCAAAAGAATAAATTGTAGCATCAGTTCATCGTGTTATAAACCAAGATTTTGGCTGATTTAAAATTAAAATACTAAAATCTGGGGATGTAATATTAATAACCATATTCCAAAACTTATTTTGAAATTTTTTATCTTATACCTACGCATAAAATGTAGCCTATATGTTAAGTTGGAATATGTAGCACCTTCAGTCAATCAAATCAGTGGTCCCATAGACAAAATTTAAATTAAATTTGTTAAATTCCATTTCAATTTCAAAAACCTTGGTCGCCATATTGGGTCCGGCAGTTTAAATTTCCAGATTTGATAGTAGATTCGAAATTAGTTGCATTAAAAAACTCTTAGTACCTACTAATTTTCACTGAAATTCATTGAATTTCAAAACTTGTTGATTGTTATATTGCGTTCTTGATTTTGAATTTTTAAATTTCGAAAGTGAATTCACAATCAGGATCTCTAGAAACCCCTAAATACCAATTTTCATGGCAATACCTTGAAAATTACAATTGTTTTTTTAATAACGTCGGTTATAAGTAAAGTTATTTTGGCCTTGCAAAATTTGAAAAATTGTCTACTGGCAACGCATTTAGGTATTTTAATAAAGCGGAAAGGCAAATGGGCGCTACCATCCTCAATCACGGTCCTTCCCAGGAATAATTTCACCGGAGAGATCACAACCCGAAATTTCCGTCTTCCTTGACTAAATTATGACACTCAATTATATGCCCGGAGCACCACCGATCTTCCTCGATTCGGCTAGGTCCGTATTTTCGATCTTGAGGAATTAGAAAACCTGACCAGTGGCCACCGCGCAGGTACGAAGGACGGGGCAGCAAAACAAAGGGCCCGAAGACAAGAAGACAAGGCCCCGGCCACATGTCGTTCCCTGACCCAGAGTCCGGCAGCACAAGTGCATGAGGTGGCTCTTTTTTTTAGTCTCGTTGCAACGCGGAAGGACCTCGCCGCCGTGGACCAGAAGGGCGCCAACGGCCAGCTCCTACCTGGCGAGCTGGCACCTATGCGTCTTATTAATGGGCCACACGGGAATTAACATCTTCGACTCTTCCTCCTTTGCATTCGGAGTGACTTATGTCGAGTTTTTGTGCGGACCCGGCGTTTTTGCATTTTTTGTCTGCGGGGCCGGGTGCTTATTATGCGCACACGGTAATTATGGGCCTCTCAAATTTTGGTCCTTTTAATGGATTTCTTGAGGAAATCGTCTAATGGATTTGACCGAACCTGTGAAGGATTATCATCCGATGGGTTCCCGCCAATTCCCAGGAAGTGGCTGGTCCCTTTTTCGGTCGTTGCAATATTCATGGACGATGTTGACGACTGCCGTCCGTTCTTGAGATAAAATTAATTATCGCACTCCGAGTGCGTCTTTGTACCTTTTCTATCTTGAGACGTTCTCGTTGGTGATTAAAATGCACGAAGACACAAACCCGATTAAATTCATTTCACAGTGCACCTGAAGGGTGGTACATAATAAAATCCCCACCGACATAACCGTAACATCGCGGTCATGCATTAGATAAACCATTCATCAAAATTAAATATGCGTTTAAAATTTTAATTGTACATAAATGAATAGAAAGCGACCCACTTCAATTTCGCCTATGCGTTTTAAAGCACGCAGGTCGTTTGAATTTTTTAAAAAAATGAAAACAAAGTTATAAAACTCGACGCTGTGCTCATTAACAAGTTGAAATGAGTACACTTCATCACTTAAAATTCGTTCATTTCATGCATGTAATGCAAGGCATTTTTATGGGTCCATAAAACCCCACAAACATGCAGAAATATAACAATGTATGCTGGATTTTCTCACCAGACGAGGTCAAAGATGCATAAAAAATGCTTCTTTGTGTACTTATTGGCAGATAATGATACTTTTGCACGAATGACATGCGCTCATTCATAGTCCAGAGCATTATTAATAATTAGCTTAATACTTCCTGGTTTAGAAATATATGCAAAATTATCATCAACTGAGAGAGTTATTAAGGCAAACAATTTGCTATATGCTTTATTTTCGAGGCGTAAATGAATTGAGTTGCCCGAAAGACTATAGATAATAATTGTTTTTAGATATAAATATCACTAAGTTATTTATTTAAGTCAATAGACTTGTACAACAATATATGTATGTATACATAGACATGCAATAATAAACAAAGAAAATTTTGTAAAATATTTGTTCCTTACGCAGATTGTGGCACTTAATACTAATGTTAAACGAATAGAACAATTCGGAACAATCAATTTCATAATTTATGCATAAATATAGTATTGGAAATCTCTCGTCGGTACCCCAAAGTTTGAAGGTTCAATAATTTACGCCTATCTAGATAAGGCACAGGGTTTTGATGATTACTCCTTTTTTTTTATCGTTTTTGTATTGCTTCAGTTCGAAAAATGAGTCAAGAATAATAGGGAGACTATTCCATACGCATACCACACTAGCATATTCTAAAAAAGCGTCAAAGACTATGTAAAACGTGGGTCAGATAATTAGACCCGCGCCTAATGAAATCTAGAACAGAACTACTTTTCTTGAATAAGAAGTCCAAATTCAAGTTTATTATCAAGAGGTCAGTAACGTGGTCAGTATAAGATAAAAAAAAATTAAGAAGATAATTTAGTAATAACAGATATTATATACATATATAATAAAACAAATAATCCTACAATTAACTTCCTTTTTCTTTTATTAGGACTCTGTGGTCACTCTCACTGGAAACTTTTAGATGATATATGCAATTTCCTCATATTTGAAAGTCTGTTGGTCTTTCATTAATTTATTTAAAAATATGTAATATCACTTTTTAGTGTTCCGGGAACCCTTATAGAATCCTTTGATTGTTAAGATCTTTTTCGTCAGGAACGGCTAGAGTTATCGTGTCGAAATTAATACCAAATACTAAAATCTACGGTCTCATAGTCCTTTTAAAACTCAAGTTTTTAACTCAATGCTATAACAATTTTCTTAACCGGCCAAATGCGACTTAAACTCGTACGCGAGGGCCGGAGGTTCTGTAAGATATAAAAGAAAAAAATTACCAGATTTATGAATATCAAGAACTTTGTTTTATTTTGACCGTAATATATATCATTAGTATCTATTAGTATAAATTATTTCAGATTTTTTTGTTTGCAAACTTTGGAGATACGTTAAAAGCTAATACGGCTTAAAATTAAAAAGACATATTTTTTGAATTCCTAAAGCAAGCCGTTTCAAATGATGCTGCTCACAGTATAGAAAACAAATAAACAAACGAAATATTAAGTTCTCAATTTGCTTCCTATTTTAATAAAACAAGTATTTCTAAAATTCGTTCATCGCGAAGTAAAAGTATCATATTAGTTACTGCAGAGATTTCAATTAACTGAATATTCTTAAACTTAGGTACATAGTTCTTCTTTCGATTAAGTTTCAAAGTCATTTACAGCTCAAAAGTTACTAGAGAAAGTTAAAGTATGTATATAATAGTTTTAAATTTGTGTTATACAACTACTTTTATACTTTAACTATAATATCTTTTCATGTCGAGTTACATTATTATTATTATAACATTGTTTTAAAACCATTATGTGATTGTTGGCTGAAAAATGATCCGTGTATACTCATATTAAATAGTAAATTTAAATAGTAGGTATCGTGAAACAAGCTATTAGTAAACACGTTAAGCTTACATTAATTTTGGGCGTGTTTACACATAAAAAGATAAATAAAATTAATGAATATTGCATTGTTTTGTAGACATTTATTGATATAAAATTTACTACGGAGTTTTATTTTTGCGTGTTTCGACACGCAACTTATTAGTTTTCATATTTTTACAAAATGCATTTTATCGGTTTACGATCCGACAAGTTAAGCTGCATACAAACTCGCAATGTGCAATGGAAGATGTCGGTTTGTTATAAAGTATATTTTTAAGAAAACCCCATTTCTTTAGCCATATGTTAATGCTTTTTACATCTTCCAAAAATAACCCCATGCCCTGGTCAAAGACATTTTCCCACAAAGTAAACATTTTTACGAACGCCCTTTGCGATAGTCAACAACGGCCCCTCCAAAATTGAAATCAAATCACTTAAAATTCCAATCAGAAATGTTTCCGGTTAAAGGGATAAATTCGCCTTTGTCGCAGGACATGGGCACGGTGCACTTGATGAAAATGGAGGTCGGGAGCATTCCTTTGATGCCGCCATGCAAAAAACCAGCAAAAATTGATTCTCCCTAATTTTAAAATGTCCTCGACAATCGCCCGAGGGAAAAGGCTGGGTGGTGGCTATTCAATTTTAGATTTTTAGTGGCCGAGCCTGCCATTCCCGGGGGCGAGAGGCTGGACTCCCTCTTCGAGGAGTTGGCCTTTGAAGACGATGGTGGCTTATTTCAATTTTCTTTTTAAAAAAAACCTGATTTTAAGTCAATTCGACCTGGTTTCGCTTCGCCCACTAAAAGCGGCTGTCTTATCCGGTCTCGCGGTTTTTGACGGACGGCAGGAAATGAGCTCGCGTGTGGACGTTTCATAAGTTGTGAACGTAATCACGGTACACTTAGCAATTACCGCGCGTAATAAAAAGCGTCTTCGGAACGCGGCTCTTGCGCACCTCCCCTGAGTTTGCTTAAGCGCCGCGCTGCGCCGCCACCGAAAAGCCGCTGCTGCGCGCTACGCTGTGCCGGACTGAATCTGTTTTTATTATGCAAAATCCCGACGAGGAAGCGCATGCACTAAGAAGATTTAATGACCCCCGCCTCGTCGCCGCGCTTTTGACGCAGCATGACTATTCACGAGCCTAATTGAACAATGGTGTTTACAACTGACAGGCGCCTTGCGCTTTTCACCTCCTTCACTGGCCGCGACGCGCCACCAGACGAACTCCTTGGCATAATCTTCGCTTAATTGTTGTGTTCCTTCGGCTTCTAATGAACTGATTATGCAATTTAGAAGGAGATTGGCTGAACCGAATAGTGGCCTCGAAGAGCACTGGAAACTTTATGTTTTAAGAAGATGATATAGTCGTCAGCGACTAATTATGAGGAACATTGGCATATGTTCTTATAGTCTATTAAAACATACCTACTTACATATGTACATAAAAGTCCCAGTTTTCTCCCTTTTTGTAGTTTTATTCCTTGTACTTACAACAAACAGACTGTTAACATATGCACATAGTTCGAAATTGTCCAAACTATTTTATTGTAAATATACATATTATAATCATGTACTTATAAAATCTTTGATAGTTAATTATTTGATAAATTTTCACGAATAAGGACATTTCAATTTACAATTTACTATCACTAATAAATTTTTTGTTAATATGCAATAACGCAGTCAAAGCAAAAAACATAACAAAAATTATTTTCTTTCTCGGAAAATAAATGAAAATGTACTTGTATGTCCTGCAGTAAAATAACATGGCCTACCATGTCCTTTAAAGCAACCCCTTTTATGTTCGAAGACACTGACAAGTTTACGCTAAAACAAAGCATCCCGAAATACGTTTAATGGGAATTTCAAAAGATGGGCCTTGTTAGGGCTTAAATCTTCTTTGGTTCACGTACCTTATATTTTATATTATACATTTTTAATTCGTAGTTTTAGTCTTATAAGATCCGTTCAAACCTCAGAAAATCAACAAGCTGAATTCTTAAAATTTTAAATAATGTGGTATAGGAATTGTAAAATTTTCGTTGAATTTGTAAACACCTTCATATTTTCTATAGCAAAAGCTGTCGATTCTATAAATCTGAACCAGAAATAATTGCCAAAATTTCTAAATAGGTAGATTTATTATTAAAATTTCGAACATAACAATTGATGCTACTAACTTTACAATAAAGTCTATAAATTTTGCACTCAATCTATTAAATCTACAACTCTATCAAAAGATTAGATGTCTTCTCTCACAAGAATGTCAGTTTAAAAGGAGATATTTCCACCTTACAGCATAGTTCTTTAACCTTATTTTAGTTCATTGACTCTTACAGTTGAATTACGTTTAATAATTTTCATCAGAAAGTGCTGTTTCTTATATTGGGCATAGTGACTTATTATAGAATTTGAAGATTTCGATATTTGAAATTATTATGACCACCTCATTGGACTTATAATTTTATTTGTTATCTAATATTAATAATAGAGTAATTTTAGGCGAAAAAAACATCGAACCTTTAAGAATGTTGGTATTTACCAAAAATTGTTTCTCTATAAAAGAGGTTATATACAAATTTTACTCACGAACAATTGCTTTGAAATATATTTAAGTCGAGAAAATTAAGATTTCGTTATCTCGAGAACTGTACACGATTTTCTAATAAACAATGTTTGTAATAACTGAAAATTTGCGTTACAACCAATAAAATGTAAAATATACCCAAAAAAGTTGTTTGTGGTACCTTTGACCTTGAATAATTCGATGAGTGGACATAATCTTGAACTGGACTTTTAAGACTCTATTTGTAATGCGTAAGTAAAGGTTTATAAAATATATAATTTTCATCAGTATTTATTTAAAAATAAAATCCAGTCCTAATCACACGAATACGAAAAACTAATGCTCGCAAACGCATGGAACATGTTAAATTAAGAAGTATCCATAATCAAAGAAATCTTAAATCTGACTGGTATGAATCGCAAGATGTATGCAAGATGACATAAGAATGATATACAAAACCATCTACAACTAAGGAAACTCTATTTGCAATTCTCTCCCTTCATTCGTAACGTTCACCTGTCTTATGAAATATGTAGGTACAAATGATTTATGACGAAAAAATAGAAAAAAAATATCAGGGCTTCTAACCGCTGGCATGGGATCAACTTCTATTCAAATTACGCCTTAAAGCCCAGTCCTAATGGGCAGCCAGCATTTTTGAGTAAACATAAAAGGCGATCGTACAGAGTGAGCGCCCGTGTACCTGCCGATTCATTCCTCTATTTACCTTGAGAAGAGTTTGTCTCAGAATCCCCGGGACATGTGTTGGTGTAATTGAGCTCAGAAGACTATTAAAATGAGATTAGCCCAGATTAGAAGGCGTTAAGTCATGTTGCGGGCCCAGCACGCATTGTCTCGGTATTTCAGATTCTCGATTCGATCCAGCGAAGGCCGCAATCAGCGCGTATTTCATAAGTCGCGACGGACTGCGGAGGCTGCTGGCACGATCGTTTTGTGTCACCTGCGTTCGCGGATCATCTGCTGAACAAATCGTTCGAGCTTCGATCGCGCCGCGGTTCTTCGATCGTTGCTGCCTCCCTGCGCGGCCGACACCAGTTCTTTGGGCCGATCTTGTCCGCTCTAAAATTGCACTTTTAATTAAAATAATAACGAAATTTCGTATGCAATTTAGATAATCGCACAGCGGCTAGCCCTCGTTCGTATTTAAATTGATCTCGCTCATCCCGCCGCTGCCGCGCAGCCTTTTCCGCTCCCTGGACTGATGATCATTTTCATATTTCACGCATAATTGATCGTTGCAGATAGCCGGCCATCCCCACTCCCGCCCGGGCCGCCATTGAATGCATCCCGAATGTTGTAATTATATTGACAGTGGTCGGCATGATTTGTTATGAAAAGAGCCCGGTGCACGGCGGAGGCTGAGCAGGCCGCGATCCCGGGTAAAAGCCTCACGAATTTTCATTAATCCAATTACAAGATAAGGAGCTTTTAGAGGCAGCTCTTAACCGGCGCGCGAACCTTCTTCCCGCCGGAGAGAGCCTCCTTTGAATACGCTGAGGAGCTCCTTCAAGAATAGCGATCTTGTCGGGGCTCGGATGCAGAAACGAGCTCAAGATCTGGCCGCGTATGGACCGCTTCCAATTACCTCGGAACAGGTTGCCCATATCCCTCAATCCGGAATGAATATTTGATCAGACATTGTAGCCGCGCTTATCGCGACTGGTCTCTCGCGAGGGGCCAACGGGGGGTCAGGCTCCAGGAAAATGGAGGTTATGTATGTGCATTTCTAACAGTTGGGCCGCCGATTGCAGCAATTCGCTCGCTCTAGTTTCTTATTAACTCGCTCGTAATAAGGGTGTTTAGGGTGATCGAAATTCATACTTACCAGGTGAGTGGTCATTAACACTCTCGCTATCATCTGGAAGACAACGGGAAGAAAAGAATTTCATTAGGGTCTTCTGTAACAACAAGGGAAATGAATGTCTTGCGATTAAAAGCGTAAGACCTGCTGGCAGTTATTAAGGTCACATACCGGCAATTTACTGCCCTGAGAATGGCTGGCTGCGATGGACTGTTTGTTCCCTTTCTTTACAGCTTCCACAGCAGAACCATTTTAATTCACTCAAAATTGCATTATAGTTATGAAAATTATGAGGTATCCGGTGAATTCACCTTCTACCCACCAAACACTACCTTTCCAATATGAAGAAGATTTAGGTGCTAATTTAAACGAAATATTCTGTTTACTTTGCAATGAAAAATCACTTAAATTACAATCTCTAAAACTCGAATTATGTACTTAGATTGATGATTGATAATAAAGTTTTTATTAATTTTTTGTTTGTCATTGAGATTCTGTTTCCCTTTTTTATATGTAAATAATATTATAGAATAAAGTTAATTAAATAAGGTACTTTAAAATATTGTAATCGAAAGCATCATCTTAATCTTTTTATTTAATCGGTTTAAGTAAAAGAGGGAATTTCATAGCACATTTCAAAAACTTTTAAAGTCTTTCGTTTTTCTATATAATAGCTGAAAATTTAAGCGTTCTCTTGGTCAAAGTTGCCAATTTCTAAGACAATTGTTTATTTTTCATACATTTTTCACAGTCTCTTGTACTTTTGAATCCTAAACACAGACCAACAATAATTTTGGTTTCGGACAAGTGATAGATCATTTCTGCATTTTTACTGTAAATAAACGTTTTTCATATAAATTTTTACTTAAATTACGAATCCGCAAACAAAAATGTTTGAAATACGGTGTTGGTATCGTACTCGCTGGTCGTACTCGACTTCGCTGGTCGAGTTGAGCGAAATAGACTTTTTAAATCGGGCTTAATTGTAGGAAGTTAAGACAAAGTGTATGTTTTTGAATTTGTGTTTTGCTCTAACCAGACATTGTATATGTTCTCAAAAATGCATTTATTTAATATCTTTTTATTTTAATTTGTTTTGAGCATGGTCCAAGGCGTGGCATAACTCAAATCCAGCAGTTTGTTCTTTTTGTGAATATCTTAATAAAACGGATATCGCGCTTACTTTACAGGATAATCTTCTTCTCAATCCTTTCATACTCCGTTTATCTAGAGCCCGGAAACTTCAACACCTTGTTAACACAAGAGTCCGTGACATTCGACATCATCCCCCGGGGCCGTCTCAAACTTTCAATCTTCCACCGCTGAGTGGCTGCTAAGTGAAAGGGTAAGCCACCCTTCGCCTCGAGGCAGTGCGCCGCGTCGTTTATTGCGCTTATCGTTTTGATATCTTGATGCCTTCGACCCTCTTAGGTTTTTTCTATGAACCCCACTTTTGTCCTCCGCAGGTCTAGGGGTGCATATGCTTAGGCGATTTCAAGTCATCCCTTAAGGACGCAACCCTTTCGATTCAAGACGTCCTGCTCAGTGGAGCTGTTGAAGAGCTCTTAATTCAGTCAAATCGGCTTTTAATGAAGCAAATTATTGACTTAGGGCGTTTTTTAGGTGTTCCAGGGGACCTACTTGTTGAGACCTTTTGGGAGTGCAAATGAAGTCACCGGAAATGCCCTCTTAATGACCATTCTGATTAACAGCGAGAATCACAAAGCTATTTTTTGTCTAGAATAGAAGAATAAACCCAAGAAGGTTTCATTGATTTTAAAATGCATTCGCTGAAACGTGCATACACCTGGATCAAATTTGACCCGTGTCACTTTGGCGCCTTCAGATCGTTCCGACCTCATTATAATTGGTCAAATCCCGCCAAAGTTATATTATTTTGGGAGCTATTCAGGCTTGCGTGGTTTGATATTTGGCCCCTTTCATTAAAAATTCCGCCGAAAAATTGCTTCAGTTTCCGGTCACGCCAAGACGGGAACCTTTCCAGTGAAAGCAAATCTTACATTAAAATCAAATACCGTCAAATTGTCATTAAGCGATTACAAAGAATATTTCCGGTGTAAGTTTCACAATCATTTGTGGCAAATTATAGCAAAATGAAAGTACTATTTCAATTACATAGGCAATTTATTGTTATTTTCGCAACATGCAAACTTTAGCAAACTTTCAGATTTAGAAAATTTCAAAATCATTAATAATGTCCTTTTTACGGTGGAAGAGAAGAAAAAATTGTTGAATTGGCATTGAATTAAAAATCTTCAAATAAAAAGCTGATAAACATCATTTGCTCAGGCATGCTTTTAGATATATTTTGTTATAAATTTTGCTTTTTCTTTTAAAATTTCCACCGTTCGTTCCTGACATCTTCATAATTTCTTAACATATAATGCAGATATCTCATCAATGTCCGGATATGTCTCGTGTCAACATCAAATTTGATCAGTTAAATTTTACCCATCGAAAACGTGTATCGGAAGCTATTTTTGGACTTTTAAAATAACTTTTCCTTTTTCTTTTGCTGTTATTTTAGGTATTTATTATCGCGCTTCTTACAATCTTATTTTCTTATAATCAAATAATAAGTCTCATAGTTTTTTTGAAACTGCGTATCTTGTTGCATATAATGCAAAAGGTGATAATTTTGATAAACTGGAACTAAAATGCAAAACTACAAAAACAAACTACTATTAGTATTGTAATTTGTTGATATTAACTTTTGAGGTATTTTAATACATACTAAAAATTCGAGATTCGCAATTGTGCTTGGTTTTTATAGATGCCTGGCCTGACTTTTGTTACTATCATACAATAAAAATAATTACACTATAATCACCGATTAGCTCTTATTAACATTTGCTTCACATAAAATAGTTTATAATGCATACACTTTCTACATTATTCTAGAAATGGTTATTGCGATTATCTTTTAAACTTGTTTCATAAAATTTAAATTTAAGTATCTATTGTCTAACATTATAACATGACACAAATTAAATAAAAATGTTCAATGTGATAGAATTATTAATAATATGGTAACAAATGGCTGAAAATTTTAAAATTAGCAAGAAATAAAAATCTTTTTTATTTTCACTCGGCAAGTAACAATAGCTAAAGTGGTAAGAAAATATGTCTGGAAGAAAAGCAGCACTTTTGATGTTGTTAATTTTAGTTTACATTAATTTTTATAATTTCAGTCTGTCCTTCCGTTTTGCAGTCCTCTCATTTGTACTCGTAAAAACAGAAATAATGAGAGCTTGGGAAAATAATTTGTTGTACCCTTTTCCCATAGAGTGAAAAGTGTACTCAAACAATTATTTTTCACTTATTACATTGAATGAAGTGTCTTTAAATAGGTCTAGGTATACTCAACACATTTGAACACCATTGGACAAAAATATTAAGGACCTAGGATTTAACATATGTAAATAAGATTTAAAAATAAATTTTTAGTTAAGAAACGTAAGCTAATCATGGATTTTTTGTGAGATTATTCCTTGTTTCCGAAAATAATTAAAAAAGCACAGCGTCCTATTCCAATCTTATCACAGTTGTAAAGGGACATAGGCTCTAAACTTCTGAACAATTTTAAATTTATAACAAACATTAAGATGTCCGCAATAAATGAAATGAATGCAGAAATCGTTATCAAATGGCTTTTTTCTAATTTCTAAACTATTGATGCAAAATATCTGGTAAAATTCCTAAGTGTACACACTAAGAAATTTTTCTAGTGAAATTTAACTAGACCAACTCTAGTAAATTACAATATTTTAATTATTATTATTAAGATTGTGAAAAATCCTCATAGTTAGTAGTTTCCAATTGAAATTCTAGTGAAATTCATTGGATAATCGGGAAGTTGTTTTGAGGGTTGTAATATTAACTGAAATTTCCTTTAACTCTAGTGGGCTTCTAGTGATATCCGTATACCATTGAATGTTCTAGTTGTGTACTGCTGGAATTCTAGTAAATTTTATAACTTTATCGGTGCATATTGAACTTATTTCGTATTCGTAGTAATTGTTATTCAAGTTCGATTGCTTGTTAAGGTGAGACATGGGATTTTGTCCTGCTCCCAAGCGTTTCCAGTGTAAAGAACGTAACGTGATGCACGCAATTACCGCCACACAATTCAATGAATTAATTTAAATTATTTCATTTTCTATAATGTATCTTAAAAAAATATGGATGTTGTTTTATTTATCCACAATATTCTGAAAATTTAATTTCAAAGTTTTCCATCTTATTATTTTAAATTCTAAGAATTCTCAGCATGTATTTCTGTTCTAGCGAAATTTACTGGATTTCTAGCAAAACCAACTAGAATATACGTAATACTAGATATGATATTTCTGCAAATTTTTCTAGATTTCAAACGAACTTTACTGGTAAAGCAGACAAAAGCTTTCTAGCCTCTTTAGTCGTTCTAGATATATTTCCGAGAAAATTATGTACTGAACTAAAATAGAAATGCAAGAAATAATAACAATAGAATTCTAGTGATCTAGGAAACCAACTCCAGTTAAGATTTACTTCATTCTAGTGAGAAAAAATTTAGGTTAGAGGGTACCCGTTTGGTAGTACTTTCTCTCTGGCAAGCAAGCAATAGAACCCTGTTTTATAATTGAATTATTTAATTTTTATTTACTATAAGGACTCACCTGGATGATCGTCGTTTTGATCCATAGCACCGTCGTCCTCCTGTTGACTGTCTACGTCACTGCCGTTGATGTTGTTCACCTTAGACCTCTGGAAAAATTGGTTCGCGTAGGTGAACGACGTGTGGAAGGTGTTCCCAGGTAAATCTTTGTAATTATTGTTATTATTGGTCGCGAAGTTGCTGCTGCTGCCGTTCAAAAAGTGGCTAGTCAAGGAGTTGGGGGCGCGAACGGTCGCCTTAACTTTTGATATGGTAAAATCTAGCGGCTGGTCGATAGTACCATTCGAGATTTGGTTGCTACCACTGGTGGCGGGGGTGTGTCCCACCGCATGATGAGGCGTCTGCTGCTGGCTCCGTTGCGCAATCAACAGCGGCATAGCGGCTCTCTGGTGACACTTCCTCCACTCGCCACTTGATTTACGGTCCTCACCTTCTTTTAAACTGGATGCTGAGGTGCCCCCCGGCAGCTGCTCATCTCAGAGGAACCGGGCGCGCCGCGAAATTCATAAGACAGGTATTGTCGCGGTGGAAAAAGTGTCGCCTCGCCGAAGACGTCCGCGTCGTCGTCGTTGTCGTCGTCGCCGTCTCGCGGTGTGACCTCCTCCTCGACCTGAAGGTGTAAATAGCGTCATTAGCTGGGATGTGCAACCGCTTAATTTTACATTTTAAGGAAAGGAATGCAAGCGCCCTAAGAGTTTGGGGCGCGGCTAATTTGTGAAATTAAGCAATTAAGCAATTAGTCGGTGGGCGCTCGCGCCCGATGATAAATGGACGACGATCTCGCGCACAGGGCCTCTGGATCCGAGTGATATCAAAGCGCGGCGCATCTTAATTCAGCGGCATTAAATTTGATGGGAAACTGCGTGGAGGGCGCAATTTTTGATAATGGGATTACGCGCTAATCGATCCGGCCCCACTCGAAAGAGTTCCCGGACAAATTGCTCCAAAGTGCAGCAGCGCGTGGGAATTCTCAAATTGAAAAATTGATCTCTAAGTAGATGGCGAATGTAATTAGGCCGGGTAGCGCTTAAGTGGAAAATTACCCGAGGAAAACTGAATTTCAACATTTATCAACAAATTTCAACTTTTTGTAAACTTGTGAAATAATTTAGTGTATGGTAATATTGGTTAGGATCAATATCATTTTAATTCTTAAGAAATTGTTACTCGTAATTGAACTAGTAGAACATTTAATTTGCAGATTTATAGTCTATGCCCTACGATATTTCTTCTATTAAATATGTTTTCTGTCCCGGGAATTTGGCTCTATTTGAGGTTTCTTAAGAAACGCAAAAGATCGAGACTTTCAAGTTTAAGTGGCAGAGGAAAATTACTTTTGCTATCACATAAATTATAGCTGATATCACATATTTTCTAAGAAAACAAATCTAAAATATGTTTGAGAAAAACAAGAAGTGGGTTCAAATGAGCATGAGAGATTTTAATTTTTTCTGTAAAACTGACTGAAACTTTTACCAATTTTTAAACTTTGAAGAGTCCAAGCCATAATCCAAAGGAATGTTTATAATATTTATAATATTATAATATTCCTAAACTAAACTATTGCTATATTTATTTTAGAAGTTTCATTATTAAAAATAAACTGATATTACTATATAAGGCCTAAATCCTTTAATTGCTTCAATTTGTGAGCAATTTGGGGTCAGCATTGAGCATACAATGCCCATTGTTAAATAAGTAAACATAAAATCTTAGTGCTAAGAGCTATAATAAAAAAAAATACGATTTTTTTTATAACGTGATAGTCTTAAAGTATTTAAGTAATTCAGAGCCCCTTAAATGTAGGTAGGCATAACTAGAAAACTTGAAATTTTTAAAATATCATAAATCTAGTCCCTAAATAAGTATTTGTTATCTATTTTTGCATATAAAAATATAGTCTGAATCAACAAACATTATTATTATTTTTATGAAAGTGCTACTATGTATAAAATTCGGAACAATTTCTTGGTATACTAAATATGTAGTATATATAGTATAATGTAAAAAAATAAAAATTAATTAATAAGAAGTAACCACTTCGAATATCTTAAAATTTAACTAATAAGAGCAAATTACAGGAACGCGTAACCACCATTAATTACCATTATTGTAACATACACTGTATTTACAAACATTTAAAATTTCAATAAAGACAAATGAAGTCGAGTTTATATTTAAATTTATAACGAGAAAGTTGTATGTCTAATTTGAGTAAATGCGACTGAAAAAATAAATTAATGTTGGGTTATATAAATCTTAAGTTCAAATATATAGGTTTTTAAATCAAAAATCCTCCATTAAATATGTTGTTAAAAGTATTTTTTACTTAGGTAGTTACTAGTCTTAAAATTATAAAGATATAAATTATCTTTAAAGTTTCTGCTTTAATTAATTTTTTAAGTATAGGCAAGTATTTGGTAACTGTTGAGTTTACAGCGATACCAAATGTTTTCGAGCCTTTTATGACCAATTTGGAAAACTATTTACCTATCAGAAAACTAGCGTCTAACTACGCAGTATTGTTTTCAACATTCTGATCCCAATAATGTGAATAATCAGTCTAGGCAAACATTAATAATTGTTATAAATAAAGCCGCGTAATAGCCGACCATAATAAAACCATGTTGCAATAACCAACAATTGTATTTTTCGCGATTAAATTAGCACGCAAAAGCAAAAACAGTGCTCTCGAGAGCTATTGACAGAACTTCCGATATCGCCGGACTATGTAAATACTGGCCGAGGATATTACTCACTACCTCTTAAGATTGTGCAACTGCAACCCCATACTTTCTTGCGATTTTACGGCCTCATAACTTTTATTTTTACCCTCCTCGAAGAAAAACGCGTAGAGGCTGATGGCAAAATGAAGGAATAAAAAAAAAATTAATAATAATAATTGTTTACCTCGTGGCATTCATTGTCTGAGCGCGCTAATTCTTGCGCATTTCGAATTCGCGGACCGATAATAATTTTCCTGATCGTATCAGCCAGAGATTTCAGCTCAGAGTCTTATTTTAGACCCAGGTAAGTAATTTAGCGCGGTCTTATCGACCAGAAGCTAAAAGTGGGATCTTATCGACGCGGCGCGATAACTTAATCATTATTAAATAACTCTTGTCTCTGCTCGCGCTGGGCTGCAAGGAAGTCGTTATGATTTTCTTAAATTAATTGTGACTAATTTGGAGGTGTGAGGGCTTACCTGAGAACGCAGTTTTAACGTGGAAAAATTTCTGACTCTATCTGGGATCATTAAATTAAGTTGACCAATTCGGCGATAAGAACTGTGTTTATTGGAAGGAATTTGGGTATTGCTGGCGTCAATAAATAACCTCTTTTGGTAAGAATTATTAACAGAGGTGGATGAGGGGAAAGAATATTTTAAATAAATCAAGTAAACTCATATGTAAATAAAATAAAACGGACAATCACCTCATAGTTTGCTTCTTTTATTAAAATTTACTATGCCATCAAACCTTTTAGCTTACGATATTATTGGTAATTGTTACAAATTGCTTTTATCTTCTATACAATGAGACGATGAAGCTTGTAAAATCAGAATTGAATTTATCGATAAAAGTCTGATATTAGACTGAAGTATATTTTCGATAAAATCTTACTTAAAAGTAGATAGTACAAAAGAACCAATGAACTATTAGGCCATACCTGCTTTTCGAAATATAATTGTGATAAAAAGATCGAATTTGCTTTTCTTATCTGCGTTTTTCGTCTATACAGAACCAAAGGAGATTTTGCTTAGATTTTAATTTTATCATTAATAACCCACTGTAGTTGATGGAAAATTCAAATTCTTATTTTGAGGAACTGTTAATAAGCTTCAGTTCTTTTAAGTGAAATAAAATAAGATGTAGTGCGTATACTCGTCATAGTGTTGAAATTTGTCTTCTAAATATGGTTTACATTAGAAAAAAAAACACATTATAGCAAAAAAAGATGAGATTTTTTATTCTGTTTAGCAATTTAACTTATTAAAAAACCATTAATTAAAATTCAATAGTGATTTTTCTAAACTAACGTAAAGTCTATTTATAAGGTTTAAAAACGCATTCTACCAAACTTTTATTTTGCATTACTTCTTTTCTACGGAAAACTTAATATACATAAGTTTTTAATCATAACTATGAAGTTTTTTATCTTCTACGAGCGATTTCTTTACTTACATTGGAACTATATTTTCTTAAAACAAGATAAATCTAATTCGAATCAGTGTTGATGTATTCTGCTTTTAAACTACATATAAAATGGATTTTGCTGAATATGTAATTTTAAAGTAAATACTAGAAGAAGTGGAGTACATTTAGAATATTGTGAACTTCTTGAAAATAATAATTTAAAGAACAGGACAAAAATTAAAACTTCAAACTTACTTCCAAATTAAGTTTAATAGAGGTAATTTGGAAGAGAGTATTGTATTTTTTTCATATTCTAATAATATCTAAAGTGTGATAGATTTGTTATCTATGTGCCTCACTCAAAAAAGACTTAGCAACTTCAACTTGTAAAATCGACTTTTTAAAACGTCTATTGCAGATAAAACTATCATATTAATTAATTGTTTTCAAAACAAACTTCTGAAAATGATTCTTAACCATCTCTGGCATTTTTCCAACATAGTCGACATAGATTTACTAATTCATGATAGAATTAATACCTTAGTTACTAAGTTTATTGACGACTGTGAATTAGCAGATAATAGTTTACATAGGGAACATGTCGAGAGTTAGGTCTAAAGTTTAGCTTAAGCCTAATCGTAGCTTAGTATGAATAAATCAAATGGGTTTTGAAGATTTTTTTTCGCAAAATATAAAATTATTTGGATATAGTTAATTTGGAATTCTAGAAATATGTACATACAACACTTCTATGTTGTTTGATGTGTCTACCGAGTTTTTTTTTTGTAGAGAAGGATTAAGTAAACTTTTAGTCAGGGCTAAATTTACGTAGTACGCTGCTCACGGCGCCAAACTATGAGGAGTGACGAATTTGAATTAAGCTTAATCATCAAAAATCGAATAAAATATTAAAATTTGAGGGTAGATTTTTAAACAATTTAACCTGTCTTAAGACTTAATATCAACAAATCCAAAATTCAAATAATTTTTTAACAAGAAGGGCCAAAACAGTGAAAACTAAAAATCCTTTCTCAAATTAGTTGAATTTGATAGTACCTAAATAAAACAATCTGCGATCTTGTCAGCGAATTTTTAAGGTTCAACTGGGTCAAATGACGTTACACCCGATTTAACAAATAAACTTTAAACAAAATTTAATAGGTAATTTTGCCGCAAACAATATCAATAAGATTTCTATAGAGTTTTTTTTCCGTAGATTACGAATTTTCAAACGAAAATGATGGGTTGCCCAGTGTAATCGATCTAGATGGAAATAATAGATCTTCTTAGTAATCTATATTTTTCTTTTTTTACCAGTCTCAGGTGATCCTCCTACCTTAGGTTGTCGTGATATCAAAACCACATAACAGAGAAAATAGCATGATTAATTTTAACTTATATGAAGATATTCTGTAGATATACATAGACTAACAAAATAAAAGCACTTCGATGGATACGTACTATTTTCTTAAGTTATCAAAAACAATTTGTTGATATTATCATTGAGAATATGTCTTTAATTAAATAAAACAATTTGTAATTATACAGGGATGTATCCAAGAAAATTGGATAACAGGAGACTAACGAATTTAGGGGAAAAAATAAATTGTTATATCTTCAAAATTTGGAAATCTCTAATTATTTTTGGTTGCATTAAATAGGCCCCAAAAGTAACAAATAAGGAGGCAAAATAGATTAAACTATTTGATACAAATTTAAAATTACTAATTAAGCTTAATGGAATTGAGAATAAAAACAATGATTTAATTCATATAAAACTTTGAAGGAAAATATTTGGTATTGACGTTTTTAGGATTAGGATTATGAACTTTAATGTTACATTTTGGCAAAACTTAAGTTACCTAATTTTTGTCGAACTACCTACATATAGAGTAAATTATACATAACAATATTTAAAATTTCCCTGTTTGTAATAATATAGTTTTTTCTTTATAATTTTAGCTTTAATAGTTTCCGAGATAAGACTACATCTTTAAAAAACAAAAACAGACAGACTTAAAGATTCACGCAATTTTATTCAATGGAAATCAATTAAAATCTTTTCATCAAATAAACCGCCAGGAAGGAAGATGAATGAAGAGTCTCAAATTATGCGTACTAAACTTCAATTGAAGTAGATGCAACTTGAATCTAAATTACGCGGAATCTAAAATTTGCAATTTATGATCTATGGTAGCAAGAGAAAGTAAGAAGCAGGCAGGTGCAAAACCGCACATTGTATCGTAAAAAAAAACATTCTCACCTATCCCAAAAGCAGGCTCTGTGCGCTGAAATTTCCCAAAATCGTAAAATTTCGAGAAAAAAAATAATTCACGTGTGTTTCCGTGCACTGAGTTTATTATTATTTTTTAATTAGTTGGCCTTAGTTGCACCTGGCGCTAAAGAACACAAAAATATCCACAGAAATTCGCCACTCTTCGAGCAATTAACCGCGAAAATTAGAAGAAGAAGATAAAAAAATTAAATCACTGGACCACTTCCACTCACGAAAATCCTGTCATAAAATGCAAATTTCAATTTTAGTTTCATCCAACATTTGATTTTCACCGCGCAAAAATGCACTGATTTATGAATTGATGAGTTGCGAAGTGCGTGTTTGGCTCATTAGCGCGATGCACCGACACTTTAAATTGAAATAATTTTTAAAATAAAATAAAAAGAAGGTTAATTGCACTGTCGTTTGATTTGAGGTGCAGTCCACAGTTTTGCATTGTTGGGACTCGTATCGGGCACGGGACAGGAGTTGTGTGATTTTATTTTTTATGTTTTATATCTTTTATGTTTTATGCTTTATGACACCGCGAGGCGTGTGAATGGACGGGCGGTTGTCGGGCTCTCGGCGCTTCCCGAATGACCAACAGAATTCGACTAAAATAAAAACAAACGTGGATCAGAGCGCGCCTTTCGTTTTCGTTCTTCCTGTTTTTATTTATTTATTTATTTATTTTTTAACAAAAATATTTCGGCAATTTCAGGATCCACCGGGGGTTGTTTTACTTAGATTTATTTTTTATTTTTACTTCTTTGCCTTCTTTTGCTTCACTCCCTGGCAATCCCGTGTTTTATGGGGGACTGTGCGACCGGACCGGACCGACCGAAACACCGCGATTCATCGAGCGTACTATTTTCGTGGCAGACGGCGCCTCCCGCGCCTCCGATTCGGCCGCCGCGAGTCAATCATTTGACAGGCACAGGCCAACGCACACAGATGCAGGCGGCCCCCCCTCCCCCCCGCCTCCGACTGACCTCTCGGCGCGCCCGCCATCTGCCGGCGTGTGTTGGTGGTGTCCGAACGAACGGGGGAGCGATCCAGCAACAAAAATTTTACAATTTTTCAAAAATTTTAAGGGTCCCGGTCCCGGTCCCGATCCCGGTCCTGGGGGTTGCTGTTCCGTTACGATGGAGGGTCACCTCACCTCCACGAAAAAGGCGCTCACTCCCATAACTCTTTTATTTGTGTGTGTGTATAATCAAATGTAAATAGCCCTGCGTTTTATGTACAGCGGCGGAGCGGCAATGCCCCTCCGCTCCGCTCCGCGCCGAAAAAGGTACAAAAACGTGCTCCCCACGTCCACCAGCAGCCAGCTCCCCTCGCCGTTCGGCGCGCGTAGCGGTTCTTGGGACTCATCGCGTGCGCTCTCTTCATTCGGTGGCCGCGATAACACCGCTACACTCCCCTCATATACATAACACGTCACACACACAACTAAACAAAAAAAAAGCATCTAACACTGTATTAGTTAGCTGGGGAGCTCCGCATAATCCACTTCGCACCGTTATTCTGGTGGGGTCACAAATCTCATCGACCAATCGCCGCCTTGCAATTCGAACTGCGCCGGCTTCAAAACTGTTGGAGCCTCTCTCAGTTCGCCGCAAGTTCATAGCCGCGGCCGTGTCCGTCGTTCTCCTCCAGAATTCGAATTCGCTGCAATTTTTTCGCTGCACCCGCACAACACACAGCGACGCGATGCGATAGAAAACTGGGGAGCTTTTCGATTCGGTTGGGAATTGTTTTTTTTTTTTTTTCTTTTCGGTTTGGTTTGGTGAAGCAAAAATTTTTTGGCGGCAGGCCAGCTATTTTCGGGGGTGGCTGAACTGCCAGCAACAATTTACTAAAATTGGCGTGGATTAAAGCGAGGTGCGATATCGCAATTAGAAGGGGGGCTGGCCCCATCGGGCTACCGATGGGACTCCGGCGGCGGCGACGGCTGCGGTCAAATTCGTTTTGCGTCGTCCTCGTTTTGGCGATTTGCAAATTAATGGAGTCATAAAGTGGTCACTTCGACGGGGCCACCTCGCTTCGGGGAGCGCTCGTTTTACTGCCCACTCGGGGGAGTTGCTAAGTAGTTGGGGCTAGTTCTAAGACTCTACGATCTGTCGGTTGCTGAGAGCTAGCATTTTAATTTTTCTTTTAAGGTTTTTCACCCTCTTCTTATTTCTCAGCCTAATCATTATTATCTGGTCAACAGGTTCTTTTAACAGTGTACTTGATAGGTTATTTTGATTGTAGTTTTAGGGTAAATTGCGAATCTGGAATGGAAATTAAAATTCTCCAATAAGTATGGCTATTTGAAAAAAATTATATCAAACATTAAAAAAAATCTGTTTGTAATACAGTTTTGAATTTTCTTTCAGAATGAATGAAACGTCATAGAATTTTCTAACACATTACGAGAATAAATGGAAGCTTGAACTGTAGAGCATGATTCAGAATTTTCTTGGAGCGGATTTTTCATCAGTTATTCTTACTAAATTTTCTACTGTTTGGTTAACTTATATAGGGGAATTCTAACTATGATTCAATTTTCGAACAATTCGAAAAAATTAAAAAAAAAGTAAACAATCATTTCTATTTCATATCAATTTTTCTTATTATAGAAAACATATTGACGAAATGTCACAAATTATATTAATTTAGATTCTTATATACAAATATCAAATAGGACAATTTGAGAATTTTCCATACTAAATTAAAGCTATTGACAAAAATTTTTTATGTTACAAAAATATAAATTCTATAATATCAAAAACTAGAGTTTATAAACTGAAATAATTACAATTTCTAGTATCAGTCTTTCATCACCGCAGATGTAAATATTTCGAATTATTCGATTCATTTCGAATAATTTGAAATATCGAATATCTATTAGATTCCACTTCCGAATCTTTTTTTTTTAATTTTAATAGAGCACTGCTATTATTTTGACGCGATAAACACAAATCATGAACGAGTGATCTTATTCTTATCTTGTTTCCGCCAAATTTGCTTGTTTTTAAATTCATAACATTGTACTTATTGTAACCAAATAGGAACAACTTCCGACTACTTACACAAACAAACAAAATTTATGGTTATGTATGATGATACTGAAGACTACTATTATTTTGAAAGCAACTGTAAAATTCATATATCAATATGTTAGAACTATGTCTGCCCTACATAATTTTCGATTTAGGTATGTATGTTGTACAGAAAAAGTCCGCTGCTGAGCAAAGTCCTCAATAATGATTATTATTTGACTTATCGACGATGACAAGCACGCATTTATCGTGTGAAATGATAAACCGAACAAATCGAAAGCTTTTTTTTCATTTATTTCTTTTAAAGAATTTTTCAGTCCTTTTTGTGTCTACCTTAAACCGGAAAAGTTTGTAAAATAATCATTCTTGAGTCATTTCACACGATAAATTCATGCTTATCGTATTCGATAAGTCGTCCTTCAATACTCAAAAAATTTATATTTTTTAGTTTTCCTTATTTTTGCTTCAGGTGGATTTAGGAATTTAACAGATAATCAACATATTTTTTGTAATTTTATTCTATCAGAACAAATTTTTAAATTTCAGAAAAAATAAACTATTTATGATATTTTATTTATAACAGTTACTACCTTCGATTAAATAAATTTAAAAATAAATATGAAATATCTATAAACTTATCGATACCTTGAAAATGTATATGAATTTAGTATGTCCAACGTTTTTAATTAATTTAGCATTATAGTTGTTTGTAGTTCTTATTACTTTTGATAATTATTTCACTGCAGTGTATATTCTGAGTCTTATCTTACTACTGGCTTATTTCCGGAAATAAAAGATTTTCTAAACTATTATAGCCTAGTTGACTTAACGAAGAACTTAATTTTCTACGGCCAACAGTTTTAGAGATATTAAGGGTTGAAAATTAAAATTGCCATTACAAAAATTATGATTTTTATATAATAGAAAGAAACGAAGTAGTTAATATATGTAATTATCCAATAGCAATCCTGATTTTGACATTTTACACTTTTTACTACACCTATTAAAACCCACGAAAACGCACTAAATCGTTTTTTTTTTGTCTTGCAATGACTTCACATTAAATTTTTATGGTAAAATTATGGTAAAGTTCACTTGTACCATACTGAGAAATATGTGTACACAAAATTTAAAACAAAGATAAATTATATTTTGCATCAACATATCAGTACGAATTATTTGAATTCGAAAACTATATTACTATAAATATTTAAAAATTGAATGTCCATATAAATTTTCTGGATCTTGATATAGGAAAACCTTAGCACCAAATTTATTTAAGAAAACTGTCTTTATCTTTTGAACTTATGCCAAGATTTGGATATTATTTCATACTAAGAATCAGATCGAATTGCCATTTAAATAATATTTCTTTGTTTCTTTATAGTCTTCCCTAAAATTAATATTGAGCATCTCGGTCAAATAAATTAAAATTTGAACTTATAATCCAATAACGTGAAATGCTACGATTTTATTTAGGTAGTTTCAATAAAATGTTTTTAGTAGGAGAAATATGAAAAAATAGATATTTGGTTTAGTACCTCATTCTACCAAATATATGTTACATAGATTTGAATTGTTTAAAGTACACAAAAAATCGTGTTCAGTTTGCCACTTTTTGAGACTATTTTCTTGTTTTAATCCTGTTTGTTTTTAGGGTTCTGTACCTCGAAATGAAAAAAATATAATCTTTATAGGATCCCATCTGTCGGTCCTCAATACCCTTTTTTTTTCAGAAACGGTTAAAGGTATCAAGTTGAAATTAATACTAAGGTAAGTATTTTCATATTGGCTCATTAAAACCGATAGGCTACTTTCCGTTGACCTAGAATCTTGAAATTAGGCACGAAGAAAAGTTTTATATCGCAGGTAAAAGAAAAAACTGAAAATCATTAATTTCTAATTCTAAGTCTTATACGGAAATTCTCAGGGCGCGAGTCCTACTCTCACTTGTTCGTCTTTTAAGACAAAAACCTTGTTGTCAAGCGCTATAAACAATTTCTTGATTTTCATTCCAATTAAACACATGCCATCTGATATCCGGGCATATTTAAAATTTCTTAAGCTTAAAACTCCTGAATTCTGAAGAAATGTAATTGATTACGCTTTTATCTCGGGGTCTTTGAAACAGAATAATTCCTGTTAATTGGAAATTCGCCTACTGAATAACATGAGACCTTTCTAAAGTCTGAAACTAATTTACTTTCCCATAGGCGTTTCATTCTTTTTTCCTTCTTCTTTCGAACTTTTCAAATTTCCCACTCCTCATCTGGAAATATGAAGAAAATAGTCTTTTTTTTTTTGCAATTTCTCATCTCAATTCTTTTCTTCGACTTAAAATCCACCTCAGAACGCCTCTTCTTTCCCTTAGATAGAGAACCACACGAGTATATGATTTTCTCGAGAAAAATTCGTAAAATGTTCAAAATCTGACGAAAGGTGTCTCCTGGCCGGCAACACCCCCTCGGAGAGATACGAGAAAAATTGTATGTAGTTTAAAATAGCAGAATCGTACATCAGGCGCCCTATTCAGAAGCGGTGTTATATTCAATTATATTAAACCCTCCGCCCACCGGGTGCCGGGTGGGAGCGAGTTCTTGGCGAAATTCAAGTTAAATTTTATCTCTGTCCCTTTACAATGAGAACGAAAAAGGGAAAATTGTGTGAATTCAAAACGTTGAGAAAAGTGTGGGTGGAATGAAAAGCTCGCGCCCCAGTCGCACTGTTCGAAAGCACAATGAATGCCGCCCCCTGGACCCTTCCCGTCCGGGGCAGCCATTCTTGACTTCAGCACATCCACACCCTTTTGAATAGGGCCCCAACACCGGGGGGCTCTATGTACAGAGCCCGACCGGAGCACCGGCAGAGGCCGCCGTTGGAAATATGATTCAGAGGACTTAAAACATAAAAAATGGGGCCCGGATTTATGCCTCTGCCCATATTTCCCTATGAATCCTGTAAAACGGTTTTTTATTGGGCAATTCCGGGCGCATGTCTCCGCATAAAACAGGGACGCATGTCGTTCTACGTTCCCTGCGAGAGCAAAAAAAAATAAATAAAAAATAAAAAAGGGAAGTATTTTTCTTACTTTCCGGGAACCTCGACCGATCCCCCCTTGAATTTCCCTCATTTTTAGATTTATGAAAAACAATTTTTCACAAAGTACACACAAATGCCGGGCCCCAACATGTGCGGGTGAGCTCCAGGACGATGCCCAGCTCCGGGAGAATTTTAATGCTTCCCCCCACCGCCGTTGCCACCGCTGGGTGGCGCGCTCTACATATGTAAGTGCGGGGGCGGAATGGGGTACCGCTGGGCAGTGGGCAGGGTCCTTTGTTGGAACGCTCCAGGAAAATTATTTTTTAAATATTTATGGGGACTGGCGTTCTCGTTATTGAAATTAAACTGAAAATATTTATGAAGCGGATTGATTGGCTCACGCTCCTCGTGCAAGAAACAATTTCACGTGGAATTGGAAATTTTTTGTTTGCTCCCGTCGATTTCCCTTGTTGTTGCTGGGACGGAGGAGCCTTTTTCCAGCAAATTTTTTTAAATGTAATGCTGTTTAACGCTCGAAACGAGGTAAAGTTTTTCATGTTTAGTGTAATAAGGGACACTTGCGCTTAGCTGTGGTTTAATGAATAGCTTAAATTTTGCTACCATTTATTTTTCCCTTGATAAATACGAAGATTTTCAGTAAATTGCTTTAGATATTTTACTAGATAAGTAATTTTAAAATGCATCTTATGAAAGTAATTTTTCTTTTATTCAAACTTCAAAAATGAATAGTGAATAGAGAAAAAAAAATGCAAAATAGTGAAATGTTGTAAGAACTTAAACGAATTCCAAAGAACTCACCACCGATTCTACATAAAAAGTAAAAGATGAGGGGGGTGGGGACCATTTATAAACTCAAAAAAATCGATTATGTTTTCATACGTAAATATAATTTGTATGTGTCAGTTTATTAAGGCCTATTATATGGACCCTTTATATTGATATTTTTTACCTATTTCTCAAAAAGAATTCCTAAAATAGTAAATTTTTAAGACACCTAAATGGTCGACCCTTAAATTGTTTTAAAAAATCATTTCTATTCGGAATAAAACATTTAAAATTAAAACATTTTCTAAAATTATAAAAAGTAAAGCTGTGTAGAAATCTTATTTCTTTGAAAATTTAAATTGATACTATGTAAATAGGGTGTAGAATTAGAAATTAATAATTTTCGGATTTTTTTCTTTCCTTGTGCTATGAGACCTTCCTTCGTGCCAAATTTTAAATTTTCTAGGTGAGTTAGTCTTTCAGTATCACAATATGCTTTTAAAGGCCGTATCTTTTTATTGCATTGAGCTAGAAACTTTTTACTGGACTATAAAGCTGTAGAAATAATAATTATAAAATTGATGTAGTTTAGATTATGACTTGAGTTTATTTAATAGGGTTTTTCCTACTTTACTGTACATGCGACTATGTAATATATAAATTCTAAACTGTTTAGAGACGCAATTGCTCTGAAAAATTATGTAATTTTAAATAATAATAATAAATAAATAATGAGAGAACTTACTTTTTCATTACTAATATATAATGTGAGAAATAAAAATTATCTCGAGGAAAAATAGCGACGCGTTACTTTTTTCAAAAGTTGTATGCTAAAACAATATTATTTCATATATGTAAAATAATTTTCTTAGATTTCTCCTTTTTTTTCGTGCCGCAGTGTAATGCAACATATACATACATATATGGATCAATACAATACATTTTCATACAATATAATTCACACTTAAAGTTTGAACAGACGAATAAGTAGCCGTGGACAAATTTCTGATCTTTAAGGTTGCCACTATTTCAGAAAGGCACATCACTTGTTGTTGTGAATCAAGATATACTCAGCATGTAATTATCAAACTTTAAAATAATACAATTTTAGTTCAAGTTCTTATCTATATAATTCATGTTTTATAATTTTTGCTCGACTGTTGTACTATTGTATTAAATTTTGGTTTTTGTACGAGTATGAACCAAACAAAATCTAAATAAAATTTAGATTTATACCCAAAAAAGTAGAAACCCGCTTTCAATTTTAGAAGAATTAGTATAGTTAAAAAAACTATTATATAATAATTCTAAAAGTATTTTGTATATGTACATTTAACATTAAAAATGAAATTATGCACATTTGGTCGTGTTCAGCAAGGAGCATAAAGCATTTTTGCGATGAATGACCCCTGCGTTGGTCAGCCATGGAAGTGCTAAGCTAATTCTTCTAATTGGACATGCAATCATTCAAAACAGTTTTTGCAGAGGCTAACTTCGTTCAAAGATGGATTTTGATGTAATTAACGTCAGTTGACCGCCTCAAATAAGGTGCGGGTCCGGCCAGTTTTTCGCGATTGCTGAGGCTCTCCTTAGATCGGCTGGGGCCGATATGCAAAAGCTATTGAAATGAAATGAAGACCGAGGTGAGGAGAGGCGGCCAAATGATCGCCTTATTTATGAACAGATCGTGCAAGAATACTCCGCTCGCCTGGCGATGGAAAAAAAATTATTGTGTGACGGCTTCAAAAATGCGGTTCCAACTTGGGCCTAAGTCGAGGCCTCTGCGCATAGAACTGGGAGCTGTCGCGCATCCCGGGGAAAAACAAAAGAAAATGGTCCGGGAGGAAAAACCAGTCCCACCAGAAAAATGGCATCCTGATTAGTTTTTGTTGGGCTAAGTGCGAGATGCCAGGCATCATTACTTACTTATTGTGTTCTTATTCACGCGGCCGCGCCGAGCCGCGCTGGCCAGTGGTCAATTCCGCCGGCCATTGAGTCGTCGAGTCGAGAGGCGTCGTCGTCTTGATTCCGTGCGATGGGATCCGCGGCTGTCGCGTCCCATCCGTGGATCGATCTCGCGGGCACCGGGAATGCCCCGGCGAGCTGGAGCAGGGCGGCTACGATCGTATTCAATTTCATTTGGGAGCGAGCGAATTCGCGAATTTGCGGCCTCCCGATAATCCCGAGATGACGCGAAGCTCCCGTTGCTCCCGCGTGATGGACGCGGACGCGGACGGGCCGCGCCACAAACGCGATCGCATATTCTGGTCGTCGTTCGCGGGTTCCGGTTCTTTAAGGTCTCCACGTCGCGGCGCGGCCCGATCTTTCCCAGTCCCGGCTGAATGCTGATGAGATTTAAAGAAGATATTCCAGTGGACTCGATTAGATCACCTACGACGATTTGTAGTTTATGGCTGGTGTCAGTTTTTGCCGGGGCTAACGTTTAACTGATTTGCTAGAATAACTAGTTTGTCAATGTCTGAATTATGTGAGAATCTCAGCACTATAACGGTTCGTTGGCGGCCGCACCGCGCGTTCCATCTATTAAGAGATTACTTAGACCGACTTAGTGACTTGCGGCTGCATGCAAAAACTTGCCCTAGATATCTTTGGATAAGAAGTCCGGAGTGGCCCTGAGATTGCACCGCAAGTCCTTTCAAGATGGCCACTCTTTCTTTAAGGAGATATTTAGGGTAAAGGGAACCTACGTGCGAAGTACTACTTCCAGTTTAGATATATCTAATATTTTGGAAGAATATGGGCATACCAGGGTTCTAAAAATTGAATTGAGTATTCAAGTTGGAGTACTCAAGTCATCATAGTGGCTTTAACTGAATTTGAGTAAAGAAGTTTCGAGTATCCGTCTCAAAAAAATGCCTATATAAAAATGGTGCACTTTTCATGCCCTCTTGATTGTACTATTAACGAATTTTAAGCAGTCAGCTATGGGTTTGAATTTTAGTCAAATGTATTATATTTTTGCAATTTTGTCAAATTTCAATTGAAACAGCTTTCTTTCTTGTATTAAGAATCTGAATTTGAAATTAGTTCAAACGGAAAAGTGAAGTAAATGAAATAATTTAATTTTAAAATACCCTTATAGCCAGCAATTTTTGAGGATATCTATATCCAGATACCCACTTGGTTTTTAGGATATTTATAGAGTACCTAATGGAGTATTCAGTGATACACGGGGTATATGCGGGGTTAAAGTGGATTTTTGAGTACTCAATTAGTATTCTCGAGAATTACTATAGTTTGGGAGTATGCAAGTTACTAGCGTATTTGAGTCCGAAGCAATGCATTGTTTATTTCTAATGACTAGGCCTTTTGGAATATTTGTATACCCAGAACTTTCTAAAATATACATATGTATATAAAAACTGGGGAATACTCGAAATCTATCTTTTTCTTGTGGCAGAGAATACTCCTTAATACTCAAATACTTCCTTACTCGAGTTTTCGGATAATTTTTCTCCTATATTTTGAAAAAACAAAAGTTGTTCAATGTCGTTCGCAATTTTCGTCCTAAATTGCGCATTATTACTATCGATATTAATTAAACAAAAAAATATATTTATTATTCTCTGTGCATGTGTACTAAAATTCAAATCGATTTATCAATTGCAGCCCGAGAAAAGGTGTATGTACAACGTTTTGAAAAATATAATTTCGAGAAAAACGCGATTTAAGTTTGAGCACTCGTTTTTTCAATATACTGAGCATTTAGTTCTTATTTCGCTCCAAACGCTATAACTACAATAATACTTCGAATATGTACGAGTACATACTATATGGGACTTTTTGTATGTAAATTTTAACAATTTTAAGCCATTTTTTGATGAAAGCGAATTTTTTTAATGTTGAAAATTTTACAAAGGAATCGTTATCGTTATAACAACTTACATGCAATTTTTCAGTTGTACTTCTTTATTGTTCGAATTATTTTTTTTCTCCAAATACCCATTTCGACTACACCGATGACGATTAGCATTTCCGAAAGAGTGACAAGGTACTTTTTTGCCAATAATACGATTATTTTATATGCTTTATAAAGCCTAATTTCAGAAAATTCTTTTATATTTCATAAAAGAATTATAAAATTAGAATTTGCCTTGAAAATTAAAATTGGACTTTATTATTTTACCAGGAAATCTAGAATATATAATATTTTTTTTTTTTACTAATGTAGAAAGATATTTGCATTGAATTCGTTTTTTAAAAATATGCGTTGAAATAAAAACCTTTGTAATAAGTGGTGAACTTAGTCGCTAAATTACTTTGAAAGAGATGTGTTTGAAATAATTTTGAAGCTTTAATCAATTGCAATTAAATTTTTCTGTTGTTATGTTAAAAGTAATTCCTGATTGATATTCCTTTTATTTATAATTATGGGCGTCGGGAGGGGGTGCTCCTATGAACGAAAATACACTGAAAAAGGTTAAGAAATAAAAATTGTATTAGTAATGTCCCTGTTTGAATAAAAACTTAATAGGTTACACCATCTTGAGATTTGCAGAAAATGAAAAATTTATTTAGCCTAAGTAAAAAATCAACGCGCCATCCAATCAAAAAACTCTTATACTTCGTCTTAGATAATGTTGTAAAGAATACGTGGTTTACATTTTATCAAAATCGGTTAAGTATAGTAGATATTTAGATATTTTATACACCAATTTGAAAAACATAGTTTCGAAGAAAAGGCAATAGAAAAAACGTCAAACCTGTAATGCAAGGAATATGCGCTGCCGAGCTCATTTCAATTGGTGGTAATGGTAACTCAGGTAATAATTGAAATTTTGACATGTTGAAACGCTTAAAATATTCTTAACAGTATTAATAATAAATCTAGGCAAAAATATGTTTTATTTTATGTTTTGAAAATCTCAAGGTTGTGTAACTTCTGGCGTCTAGGTGGTTGTCCAAATTTGTTAAACACCTTGTCTATGAATTCAGTGTCCTCGTCTACCCTTTTTCTATGAAATAGGAAATAATGAAAATAGTGCAACATCGTGAGCTGTTCCAGAAACGCATATTCAAATACCCGTGTGATTTGAATTTGATATTAATTCAATTGACAGATGTACCAATGCTTAATTTTATATACCTATCTTCTAAGATACCTAATTATAATTATAAGGATGCTCTGTTATAAATTATATCTTTTTATTTAATAGTATATAATGTGTAGATGCAGATGCACCTCCCTGATAGTAAGCCTGCCGGTGTTCACGCCTTTAATTGCAGAAAAGTTAGAACTATTTCGCATTGAGCTAAACATTCTGAAAGAGTGGAAATGTAATCGAAAGTGGAAGAGTAGTCGCAAGAGGAATTTTCCAAGGAGCTAAACGGACCGAATTCGTTCGTCAGTGAGCTCCAGAATCCTGGGAAGTGGCTAGGCAATGGATAATAAATCACAACGCATTCACATGGAATCAACCTGTAGCGTCATTAAGAGATTTCACCTACGCCTCGCCGAGTGATTCCTGCACACCCGTTTTACCTGAGCTGCGGATAACCCGCCGGATCATATCTAATCGCACACATCCATTTAGTCGTCCTCCGTCTGGCCGGCTATCACTGTTTATCTCTCATAAAGAACTCACCCGTAAAGGGGTAAACACAGGTAACATGACTTTGAACACTGTGGATAAACCGGAGGAGCTCCGAGGAGTGCGGAAAACTGATTTTAATCGATGAGGCATCTTATCGCGCGCCGATCTTGCTACCCGGCCGAAGAATAAAGTCTTGAGTCTTGAGTCTTGAAGACGCTGCTCGGCTCATACCCGGCGCAAAACGTGATATACTTGAGCATGCAAGAAATTGGATGATTCCCTCAGCGCGGCCGGGACCATCGCGAGCATTGCTCGGGTTACGGAGCCTCGTCTGCTCCCCGGCTGGCTCAAGGTGGCAGGCCTCATCTTATTATTTTTCATGTTTTAATGAGCCCTCCGCGAAGACACAGCTCCTCTGATAAGAAGGGAGCCCGGAGCATGGCAACTACTTGATCACGTGAGGGCACGGCGATTGAGAAAGTTATCGTGATGCTATTAATTTGACAATTTCCTCACTAAAACGTTATTGCGCATTTTGAAATGTTGACAACGCTATGATTTGTTACCCTCTGCTCGCCAGCCTCAGCACACTCCGCCAGATGGCGCCCGAGATCCGGTCGATAACCGCTGAAACCTGCTTTTGCATAATTTCATTAAAATGGCAACAGGAAGTTTTTTCAAAATATTCAGTTTAGATAACTTCCAGTATATACCAAAGCAGTCAGTCGGTTATTATTAATTTTTATTTAGGTGATGTAATATTATTTGTCTATTCGTAGGTAACACCGTGGTAATGGTTCGCTAAACATTCAGTCAGAATTAGTTCTTTAAATTTCCATATGTTTGGCTCTCACATTAATATGTTAAATAATATTAATTTACTAGTCGTTGGCAACAAGTTAAACTGTGTTCATATTTTTTTGCAAGATGAAATATTTTTTGTAGTAATTTTTTAATAAGAATGAGCACTCAAAAAATTTGATCATGTCGTAAAAAAGAGCGAATTATTCATTCTAGCACGAATTCCAAAAATAATTTTATTTATAATTAGGTATTTCAACAAAAATTTTCATTTTTATTTGCTTAACTACACAGTATTATTCGCAAAATAATATTCAGTCTTACAGTGTTTTATGTTAAGTAATACATACTCGTATTTCAGCTGTGATGTAGTATTGATAAAATATTGTTTTCTTGTTTGTGAGTTATCAAGTTGAGGGTAACATTTTTTTCAAAAACCTCAAAGTAAAGGATATTGATGATTTCGTATCCAATTGATTTTTTTGAACATCTTCTAGACATATTTAACGTAAATATGGCAAAGTAACTAAAAAACAACTCAATTATACCTCAAATACTTCAAAAAATTTGACTTGCATCAAACTACGAATTTTAAGACAAAGCTAGGTTTTGTTAAAAAGAAGATGATTTAAATTTTGATGTTATGTACCCTTCTTTAATTCAAATCTGATAAATTTTGTATTCCTAAGGAGGAACAGAGTAGATAAATAAAAATAATTTTATTTGTTAGATTTTAAAAGACGCGCGTTGGAATAATATTCGGGGAAAACTGGTGAAGTCTCAACGAATATGCAGGAGAAGCGAACGAACTTTAGATCTATAAATTGTTTTTAGGTTTTTTCGATCACATTATACACCAAATATAGAATAATTACACTAAATCTACGGTATTTAAAATTTTCACATTAGAGCATAAATTCAATACCTCTACATCAGGCTCAAAAATTACACATGTATTGCATTATTTTTATTAGTTATACATCGCTATATTTTACCTGGTAGGTATAGATAGAAAAATATTCAATTTGTTCAGTTGTTCACTTAATTGGTTTTAAGTAAAACGAACAGCCTTTTGAATCGTACAATATAAATAGCGAAAATGATGTATTGTATTTATGGCATAAGCAATGAATAGTCTAATTATAATGACCAAAAATAAAGTACCATATATTGATGGTAGTAGCAAAAGTAAGTGAAACAAAAGTTTCACTTAAGAGACTAAAGTATATTTAATTAAATATTCTAAAATAATTATTTATGTATAGGAATTAATATATATAAACACAATTATATTATTTAGATTCAAAAAAATATTATTGGAAAATTTGTATTTTGCGTATTTATTTTAAGCAAAAAGTTCCGGAAAATAAGTACATATATCTAATTTGAATTGAATTTAAAACTATGCTGAGCCTCAATAAAGGTTCTGTGATGTTTAATACAAACCATGGTAAAATATATTCCTTAACTTTTAGTTTTGGTCAATTAAAATTTAAAAAAACAAGCTGCATTTGAATCGTAGGTCAGCAGTATTAAATGTCCTATTTTAATATATGGAATTTATTAATTTTTAATATTTTTTGTTTTGTGTAGTCATATATACAATATAAAACAAATTAGATTTCATTCCAAAATTGTTAACCGTGAAGTATATACGAATAAAAAAATATTCTGTACTAGAAATCTGTGTCCTGATGGACATATCCTATATAAAAATTATACGATTAAAAGATTCTTAATTTCTATAAGATTTGAAACTGTCATTGCTATACATTTCAAATAAGCTATCAGTAGAATTCCCAAGTCAAATAATATCTAGTTGGTCTAAAATAATAGCAATCAAAAAAGTAAACTGCCAAGCAAGTGACAATCAGCTTGCTAAAAACGGCTAGAGTGCAAGTCAGATCAACAGGTAAAAACTAAAAACGTAATCGCGGTCATGTCAATTTTCCACATCGTCACCTCGCTGCCGGTAATGAATTCCAACAAAAGCCCTGTCTGTCTGTTTTGCAGCGGTTCCGAGGCAGGGCTAGAATCACTTAGGGCCCCCGAGAGCCCCCCGCAGTCGTCGATCTCTGACAGTTTAAGTCGACAAACTACGCTAATTCTGGAAATAAAATCTCTCTTAAAAAAAAATATATATTATATATATATATATATATATGAAATTTCGCTCGACTCGGAACGAATGTTTAAAAGCTGGAATTGCGCGACGATATCGAGTTGATATCTGGAGGTGCAGAAATTGCCCAGCGGAGCCCCGGAGCCCGGCTCAGGCGGAGGAAGTCAACCGATGCAAGTCAACTGATTATGCCGGAGGGAAACGCGCGCTAAAAGGTAGGCCACCGCAGAGCCAGGGCGCGCTGCTGGTGGAAGGCATTCCGAACGCCCGGAGGTGAGAAATGAGATTTTAATCGGACGTGTCTGATTCCGAATGAGTTTTAATGGGGCCCTATTGCAGCCGCCGAAGGTATGCTCCCATATGGCACCAGGGGCTCCCGGGGCGCTGCGCTGACACATGTACTCTTGTTTGGGGCTATCGCAGCTCCGCGGAAATTGGCCAAAATGCTCCGGAGGCCCCAACTGGAAGCGGAGCCTCTTGGAGCCCGGTTAGCCACTTTAAGACTCTGATTTACATACAATCTGCATAGTCGGCGCGGTTCGGGCGGGGGCTTGTTACCGCCGCGGGCGCGGGCAAGAACAGAAATTGGGAGCATGTAATGCACCCGATAATGAGATCGATGCCGTGCGGGTAAAAAATCGATCGGCACCGCCGCTAAGGATGTGCGTGAGTAGGGTTCATGTCTTCTTTTTTTTCACTCAAGATGCTTAAGGAGCTCGCAGAATATCCCACTTTGAGATTTTGTTGCCTTTTCCCCGAGATCAGCCGGAGAACGACCTCGGCGATGGTCAAGGCATGAATGAATGGAAAACGCACGCGAGTGAGCCTCGTAAATCGTTTAGCGTGGCTTATTGGATTCTGTGCCATTCTCTATCTGGACCCGATGATCTCCCTCGTTTATTTGCGTTATTAAAGTTTCCTCACGGATACGGCTGCCGTGGCTTATATATAAAATATATATTTTTTTATTTATTTATTTACCTTGTTGGGCCCTCGGATTATGGGGCTCTTGCCGTTTAATCGCCGCAATGACCGCGTGCGAGTGCGGTTTCATTAAATTCCGGTCGGTCGGGCACTCATCACGAGCCACTTAAATCGAAGCACACATCGTTACAGTGGCGTTACTATAGGGTGGCAGGACTGGCAAAATGTCAGGAGGCTCCGGCCCGAGAGGGTACCGAGAACCCCGACGTTTATTATTACAAAACTGCAAAAATTAAAAACAAACAAAAAACTTCAAAATATTTCGATTGGATTTTTCTAATGGAATTATTTTAACACTTTGAATGAAAAAATTAATTGAAGTCAAAGGTTACAGAAATAATTTTGTAAACATTTTTGTAACTTTATTAAGGAAATTCAATTCAAAAGGCTCTTTTCGATTTCATTTAGCTCGAAATACAGAAATATGGGCGAAGATTTTTGAAAATACATCCCCTAAGGGTGTTAAATAGAGTATGAAAGTTTGTATGGAAGTTCTTCGTTTTTGAAATTAGAAATATGGAAATTAGTTTTAAGGCTTCCATTTATAAATAAAAGTCAGTTGTATCAGCGTGTTTGGAATTGCAGGTCTAATTATTTTTGGAATAAGAATATTTATTTGAAGTTTCTCGAGTCAGGCGCTTTGAAGATGTGAAAGTTTTTGTGGCAGATTCCGTGAATCAAGGACGGATTGGCTCCCAAGTCTATACTCAAAATGTGGTATATCGTGAAGTCCTATAGGCGATTCTTTGATGTGTTCAATCTAATACCACTACCCCTCAATTTACACGGTAGATATTATATTATATTATATTATTGTAAAATATTACTGACTGTCAACGAATCGAGCTTTCTTAGTTTTATAAATGGTATAATCCGAAAATATCAAAATAAAATCAAAAAATTTTTTATTTTGTTTTAATTTAAAAACCGTGTTATTTACAAAGTTATGGTCTCCTGATCAATGTTTGTTCAGAGGCCCAAAAATAAAAATAGGCCAAAAATGTAATGTGAGGCTCTTTTTAGTCATCTTTTAATCCTTTTTTCACCCGGGAAGAAAATTTAAAATATTGGTAGGATGTCTTAATCAAAATTTGTTACTATAAATTAAATATATAGAAATGCTGTGCAATTTATTTTATCTCTAATACATAAAAAGTAAAATGTCAATTAAAAAATGTTTTTACTTTAATACTCCTTTTAAATTACAAGTTGCGTAAGTACGGCGTACTTTTTGGTTTGAAGGCTCGACTCTTAAAAAATTGCCAGGGGCATCAGACAGTGATTTACGCCACTGCATCCTTGTCTCGTTATGAAATGCAAAACTTAAAGGTTCTTAATAAGTCGCCTCACGGTTTTATGCAGAACTTGAATTCGATCGATCGAAAAATTCGGCCAGGGATGCTGACCTCTAATCAATGGCTGGAGCATTTTCTATCAGTAGAAGAAACTTTCCTTGCAAGGAGAGAGCGGCTCCTCCGCACTTTCTTTTCTCGCCCTCCCGGAGACTCCTCTCCTCGAATCCTGGATCCTGGAGGAAGGAAGTATGTTTCTGTTTTTCTTTTTTTTTTTTTTTCTCAGTCGTTCTCGTCAATGACTTTCATTAGTTGCGACGTTTATCGATTAGCCCCAGCAAAGAAGGACCAAAACAAAATGCCCTCAAGACACAGAGCCCCTCCCGTGCGGTGGAGCACCCTCCGGGGGGAGCGAAGACGTCGGAAACCACACTACTAACCTTCCTGGGCTCCTTCAAGACATGACCTAACGCAATAATCTTCGTGTTAGCGTCTTATTCCTCCGAATTATCACGCACATTAGAAGCTCATAGAATCCGAGCAGACTGCGTTTAGTGCCGAACCCACCTGCAATCTTCAGTGATTGGAGGTGGTCCTTTTTGAGGAGGAACTGATTTTCTTGGAGGCAAAGGGCACTAGACGACGCGACAAAGCAATTAGGGCCATCAGATACCAGAGGTTCTTTGTATATTTTAATTTTAATAAATTCTTCCTTTAGTTCTCTCTAATTACATTTTATTTTAAAAGTAAACTTACTGCACTCCATAATTTACTGTCACTTTGAACTTTACTTCAATTAAAATATTAAAGGTTCTTTCCTTTAAATAAGTAAAAATACTTTATTGGACTTAAATCAATAATTTCTTAAGAATATTTTTGCATAAACCTATAATCTAAAACATATGTGTAATATTATACAGTTTTTTTTAGTAAAAATACACATTTCGTCTAAAAAAGTTTATAATTCAGGTACTAGAAATTTCGCAACATTTTTACAGAATGATAAAACTTCTACGATGAATTTTTATTTTTTAATGATATTTTTAAAAATAACCAAAATACGGTCTTTCGTATATTGTTATTCTAGTTTTCTTGAAAACGGAAGCTGATTGAGCATTTCTGTTTACAAATTCATAATCTAGGGAAAAATCATATAATAACTTACCATTTGTTTGGATAAAATGCAAAAATTAAATTTGTTGACTGAGTAGTGTTATCGATGCATCTGGTTTTTAAAGTGCATACAGCTTACTGCATTCATCGTACGAAAATATATCTAATCATTTAACTAACAAGCAAAATAAAGTGTAATAGCCGATTTTTCAATAGACTGATAACTTTATTCCTTAGAATCTATAAGGCTTAGATCAAAAAACAATTTGGTTGTGAGGAAAAATTATTATTCACTCTATTTGTCAAAAACAATTTTTTTTATTTAATCATTGCTTCAAAGTTAGTACTTAAGAATGACGGCTTTCATTAATTTCTATGTATAAGAAATTACTATTTTTGTGACCTTTTATAAAAATAATTGAATTGCACCGACAGTGCACAGGATTTTGTTTTTATTATGCTTATGAGGATTACTTCAAATTAAACGAAGAAATTTGAATGTAGTTGTCTATAGGCTATTATAGCTGAAATTAGTTAGTTTTATGGAAATAGAATAATAAGAGAATACTTTTAAAAGGTATAACTCACAGGTAAAAGTGGATAAACGAGTTACGAATTAAAAATATTATGATAAATGGAAAGCAACATATAAAATTGGCCAAATTGGGCTTTCATTTTGCAAAATTAAGTGAAGTTTTCCTTATCGAATTTTGTATTTATCTAAATATAATACTATCAGAGATGTCGTCTTTTCAAATCAAATTAATATTATTCCTAAAAGATCACAGATCCGTTAAATTATATAGGAACAACATTTATTCCGCGATTTAATCATATCAACGAGTTTTTCTAACGTCGTTTAGAGGACGTGGCTTTCATTACCATTTCAAGTAAACTTTCTTTGAAAAAAGCATTTTCTCAAAATCCGCTGCGTTACATATTCTCGCGATTGTACAGTTTCTCACGGTGCGAGTCGCATAAATGTGGTCTTTACTAAACATGTCGCGTCTAATTTTCATAAGCAACATGCAGCAGCAATTGGAATCTAAGTAACTAGTATCTAGTATGTAAGTGCCTTAGTATCTTACTATCTGAGCTCCTCATTTGCGCTGATCTCGTGTGAACATTGGCGGACTGAGGAGTGCGCTGGCAACTCCTTTCCAACGCGATCGGCAATCCGGCGCTGTGACATAACGCAAGGAGGGCAGATAAATATTGAAGAGAGAAATAACAAGCGACATAGGCGCATTTAAGACAAGTTTTAAAATTAATTTTTCTTCTTTTTCGCGATATTTTCATGTAATTTCCATTTGTTGCGGCCGGGCTGCAAAAAACCGGCTGCATTACACATAGACCTGCTGCTGATTTGCTGCGCTTTTTTTTTTCACCGCGCACCATCGCAATCTCACTGGTTGGGCCCTGGCCGTGCGTCGCGCGAAAATGTTCTGCGCCGGGCTTAATTTATGCACTTTTAAGGACATAACGCGGCGTTCGCATCGATTACAAACGCTAAGTGCGCACGTTCTAATCAAACCCCGCGCAGAGACACTCGTTGCAGTCGTTCTGCGCGAGTCACTTAAATTTTTTGCATATCGAACGCAGCCCGCCAAACAGGTCATGGAGAGCGGCTGCATCGGTGGTTTTTATGGGCGCATCCAATCGCCGGGAGATAATCATCCAAAGGGCGGCGGCCTCATTATCATTCCGTTCAATTAAACGAACGCATCGGCCTGATCGAATTATTGAGGGATGGAGTTCAGCCAGCAGGGCTCGGAGCACGGGATCAATTGGATAATCGAAACTGGCGCGTATATCGCAAGAAGGGCAAACCCGAAGGAGTTTGCGTCTTAATTGGATGATCATCTGCCACAATAAAACTATCATAGCTAGCTGCCAGGATAGCGTCTATCGACGATAAATTCTAATTAATTAATTACTATTGCAGTTGCTTCAAAACCATTTCATTTTCTCAGTGTTCAGCTCATCAATGCGCTTATAAATGCTTATAAATGCAACTGGAAGACTAATGGGTATTACATTTCCTGTAATGACTTCGATATCTTATTTTTTGTTTCTTGCACAAAGTCGTTGAGATGAGCTAAGATCTCTTTCTCACGAGCCAACTTATAGAATCTATAAACTCGTATATATTTTTAATTTTTTAATTCTACATAGCTTCGATTTGCAATGTTTAGAATTGTATAAAAGAAGGTTTTCATTTAAAATATGTGAATTTATTAAAACGAAATGAGTAGACTTAAGACTTAATCAAATGTAATATAAACTCATTTCGCACATAATATATGAGATATTAGTAACCTCAGACTTCTGAAAAACTTATTTCGAAAGAAGGAAAATATATTCAGACTATTGAATATATCGATGCGATTATTTATTTCTTTTAACGAATAATTTACTAAATATTTTTAAAACTTTTGATATTGTTTAGTAATACTTTTAACTATAACATCCTCTGCTGCATTGATCTAAAAAAAACTGGAAATCAGACAAAAATTCAAGAAATGGGACACTTTATAAAAGTTATATATGAAGTTTAAACCAATTTTAAATTATTTTTGCTTAAAAAAACAAAAATAATGATTTTGTCAACTGATTTTTTAAAACCTTTAAGTTCGAGTGCAAATTAATATTGTTATTAAAATGTCTGTAAAATTTCAGCGACATCGATAAAGGACTTTTTTTTATTTAATAGAACTTTTTTAATGTTTAGATCAATAAAAATTTCAAGCAAAGCTAAGCATAAGAGTTGGGTTCATAGGCTATAAAATCAGAGGCACTTTGAATTTACTTTTAAAACTTTGGTGACATATTCCTAAGATGCTATTCTGACAGTTTATGAAAAAATAAAAAAAAAATATTAATTACATTAAACAAATTTATATAATATATATTATTTTTTTTAAAAGTTTGCGTTTATTGCTTGTTTAGTTCTTTGAAATTTTCCACGAGGATAGAAGCAGCAAATAAAATTACAACAAAAGTTCTCTTTCTTTTAGCTTAAAATATTTGTCAATAAATAAGTAGTAATATAAACAGTATTAATTATACAGGCTATTATACTATATATTATGTAGGTTACAGATTATTTATGCTTAAAATTGAAAACTTTACGAATTTTTTAAATTTAGTTTAGAGTTAAAATTAAATTTTCTTATAAGCAATGATTTTATCTCTTAATGTACCATTTTAAGGGTATTCAGTAATTTTTCCAAATATTAATAATAAATAGCTTACTAGTTGCAAGCATTTTAGTATCTGAAGTCTGAGGTACCGCAGTATTCCAGATACGTTATACTGGTGAAGTGTGCCATCAAAGGGTTAAGATGTAATTTTAAATTGTATAGATCTTAACCCAAATATATAAGAATGCCTCTAGCTACAGTTGCCTTTTTAATGATTTGATTTTGTTAAGTTTAGGTAAGTAAGAAAATTATGTTTGATGTTTTCATTACAAAATGCAAGTTGCAATTTCTGAAATGCCGGTTTTGGTAAATTCAGAATTCTTTTTCTTCATAAAGTTCAAATTTTAAAAAATATTGATTTAAAATCATCAAATCATATTTCAAAAGGGAGTTTTATTTTCAATTCATTAAAAGCATTCCTCTATTTGGAATATTGGACATTTTTATACATATTAGTTCGACATTGAAAAATATTCGGGAGTCCCAAGAGGTTCCTTTTCTCTCTCGTCCCTTCCCCCGCGGCCACTTACGAAGACAAAAATGCCACAAAAGTTGCACCGAAATATGCCGCCGCAGCTATTTTGCATTTTTACCGCATTTAAAAATTTGTCCGATTTGGACGGCACTTTTTGTCAAGGTGAGGCCTTTTCGCGATTTGCACAAAGTTGAAGGGTTGCGACGGAATTCCAGCGGAGCCCGAGCGCAGCACCAGCGGCAGGACAAACAGAAGGGCCGCGCCCGGTCGTCCGGTCGCAGCTCGACGCGAATCGCAAAAACTCCGTCAATCATTCCGGGGACTTCTGGGGGCTTCTGTTTGAAATAAATTTGAATAACATTCCCAGGCGAGGAGGACATCGCGGTTTTTATGAGACGCCGGACCTCGTCGCCTGTTCGCCGGGACGTCGCGAAGAATGCGCGGGCGACGTGTTTGCGTAGGTAAATCCTCCGGGCCGCTCGCCCGAAACCCCATTAATCTCCGCAATTATTATTAATAACGAGCGAAGGGAACGCTTCAATCAGACTCGCCGGGTCAAGCACCTTTGAAGTTCCCGAAACCCGGCCGCTGGAGCACTATCGAGTGCCGAGATTAATGAGGGAATAATAACATTAAACAACCTCCGAGCGCCGAGCCATACGTAATAAGCTGGCTGGTCTAATTAAGATGTAAGTTAATTAGAGAAATTCCTCACCTGAGTCGGTAGTTATTTCGGGGCGGTGACTATTTCTTTCTTTCCGCACAGGCTGATCCACAAACCAGAAAATGCCAAACTTTGATGATTGATTCCACTCGGCGCAAAAAGAGGTCAGAGAGCAGATTAATTAACTTCAGCGTTCCGGGGAGAAATCGGGCCCGGCTTTCGGTTCCAGCCCGCGGTCCGGTCCCCGGCTAGCACAGGAGCCCCGGACGATCTCAAAAACTAGCGATGGATGCAAATTTACTTGATTTATTTATCTGAACGCCTTGCGGCCCCGCCGCGTCGACCGAGCGGGACGGGAGCGGGAACCTCCCGTGTCCGCGGGTTGTTCGATCATTAACAGGTGCGGGTCAAATAAGGTTCGTTTTCTGGTAATCGTTTTCACGTTTTCTTATTAGCCGTGCTCGACGCGGCCGAAGATTTGTTTAATGCTCTTGCTCACCGTCGAAGCCGTGGAAATTACAATTGAAGCAGCCGAAACGATGGTGCCAAAGTATTCGCTTTTTACACGTTCTGAGCTCAAATGCTTCGCTGATTGTCTTGGGAGGGAAGGGTTCAGGGGCTACCAGCAAATATTCGAAGCTTGAAATATACTCGTTGATTTTTGTGAAAGTCGCTCATAGGCTAAATATTTAGTACCTTTCAAATCCTTTCGAAACTGTCGCATTTTTTACTATAATTATTCTTAAGAAATCATTTATAATTGCTTTTATATTATTTTTTTTATTACAGCATGGCTTTTTTTGAACGCATAATTTTATTATAAAGCAGGATCAAAATAAAGTCAAATATAGTAGTACTTTCATTATTTTATTTTAAATGCATTTTAGAAAATTAAAAATAGTATAAGATCTATATAAAAGTATTCTAAAATTATTATAAAAAAAAACAGCGGTATTATAGTATTATAAGTTGGATACTACTAACTCAGAAAATTTTGCAGAAACTACGAAATTGGTATTACCAATTCTTCTGATTGAAAAGTACTAATTAAATAGTAATATTTATTTTTTTTAAAACTTTATACCTACAGTTGCTTACTGAAATTTTAAAATTTTTCCTGCTTTTATGTTAATTAATAATAAAAATAATTAGAATCATTAGAGTTATCGTACGAAATAAGTATAAGTAATTGTGTTTTCATACCTTTATTCATATATGTAAATACTACTTACTTAATATTTTTTAATAAGATTTTATTTGTGAAAACCAATCTTAAGGTTGCACGCTCAAATAAATGCTTAGTTCGAACTTCTTTCAAATTTCAAGAAGTTTAAAAAACAAAATTATTTTTAACCAATTCATTTTAATAATGACATCGTACAAAAGTTTTTTAGACTTTCTTTTGAAATATTTGATTTATTAATATGATTTAACTTATTAAATTCGATTTGTTAATTAAGGGTAAAATTGAAATCAATTCCGTTCTAATAAAAGGAATTAATGTACTTGTGGTATGTATGTATGAAACAAGTCAATTCGGATTTTTGAAAAATAGATTATGTTTTCAATATTCTCATAGCTTAAAGTGTCTAGAATGTATCTATACGGATTTTTCGCGATTTATCTCGAAACCTTATTTTCCCGGCCCGCCATCAAAATTAAGCAAAATTTATTGGTCCGATCGGTTTAGAATTTTAATATAATACAATATTCAGCACACATTCATTTTTCGAAAGGGCCCCCGGAATTATTCTACATGTTATGGATTTTTATTAAGAATTAAGTATCACTTATAAAAACTTATATAATAGTTATTTGTATAAAATAATTTTATTCCGATATTTGTTAAACAAATTTTTAAATTGTCGTGATAAAACATATTTTATGTTGGATTCGTATTTATACTATTCAATTAACTATTTATTATTTAATTAACGCCGGTTAATTTATTTAATCAATGTATAATATCCTATATGCACATTGATTTAGAAAATTACATACGTTTTTTTTAATACACATTTCCTTTTCTATAAGTTTACAATTGCTTTGGAAAATTCCACATGTTAATTAAAATTGTATTATAATGACTAGGATTGCAATTTAACAATAACAAAAATTTCATAAGTTTACAAGTGCAACTTGTCTGACTTTCATTCAAACTGTTTGAACCATTCGAGTAAGTGTGAATTTTAAGTGTTGTAAAATATTCTTAATATGGCATGGAATAATTTTAATTATAGTAGGTAAATGTGTGTTTTAAAACGTCCTATCCTATTAATGAAATATTCTTACTAAAGAAATGCTTATTCATTTAATTCTTTGCTCATAAATATTGATAAGACCTATTCAGCAAGGGAAATTACTCAGATAAAAATTGCATTCGACAATAGTATGGTATGTGAAAATGACTTTTAGTTTTTTGAAAGGTATTAGATACCAAGTACCTTTATGTTAGTGTTAATGCTAGGTGTTCATAAATCGGCCTTAAAACCTTATTTGTCGTGGTTTAAAGAATCTGTTTTATTTTATGTGATCTTGGGACTCGCAGCTAGAACGACTTTGATTCCATGATCGGAGACCCTCAGAAAGGTTGCACATTGAAAGATTTATTCAGCTTCGGACGTTTGGCGCAATAATGCCGGACATAAAAGCAAAGTAGTCTTTTGGATCAAAATAACCCGATAACTAGCGGCGAGTTATCACCTTTTCGCCGCAAATGAGGAGCCGCGGGTGCGAGTAAGTCCCCGAAAGCGGATCCGCTCAAATAGCCCGATGTCACGGCATCGCCATTTGCTTAATAAATTAATCGGATGTTAATGGGCTGCCGCAATTTTCAGCATTTACAGAATTGTATTCGAAACGTTTTTTATCGGGCCTTTATCTATAATCGGAGAGCCATAAGGCGACGGCGGCGACATCGGGCCCGGAGTGCGACAGCAACGGAGCCCCACTCGATTTCCGATGAGACTGACCGAGGCTCCGGGGCTCGGGGCCGGTGGTTTCCAATTACCCACGGCAGTTAGTCGGTCAACTGTTCAGCGAAATAGCCGCCATCCATCTTCCCTGAGATATTCCCGGCGAATATTGTAATTGATTGGACTTAGAATTTAATTAATTAATTGCTTCGGGCCTCAATTAGATAACTGCCCGACTGACATCGTCACTATCCGTCGGCGTCGTCCAAAGTCTACCCGAAATGGTTGCGGGGCCGAAGAGGTTTACTTAAATTAAAAATTATAGTTGATACTTATTGTAACAAATATAATATTTTTGCGAACAACAATTTCAATTTTTCTCATTTGAGTGTATATTTATTTTGCGAATCCTTTTAGATTGTATTTTTATGTTTTACAATCAAAATATCTTCAAATTATATTATTATAGTAGAAGTAGACTAACACTATAATTTGATAACTTTATAACATTCTTATAAACAGATTGAGTTTTAGATATCCTCATAGATTTTGATAAAATTTTGTAGGAGTTTTAATTTGAAATCGAATATGCCAAAAAAATTTTTGTCGGTCACTTGTACTTCCCGAGATATTTAACTTTGTGAAGTTTCGAAAATTGACATTTTCCCGTTAAAATTGTTTGCATATTCCCCCACAAAGATTCGTTGCAAATTATAATATATAAATAACTTAAATTAAATTAATTAATTCTAAACATTCTTCAAGAATCTTTAAAATTAACGAATTAAGGGTAAATATCTTTTTCGACTTATCGACGACGACGAGCAGGTATTTGTCTTATAAAATGACAAATCCAAATAAAGTAAAACTTTCGTGTAGAATTTTTTACAGAAATCCGGTGAAAACATTTTTAATTTAAATTTATGCCCATAATTTTCACTGAAAGATTGTGGCGGTAAACTATCACTTTTGACAATTTTAAAGTTAAATATCTCAGGAAATATAAGTAACTTACAAATTTTATAAAATTAAAATTATAGAAATTTAGGACTTATTATGTTTCTTTTATTTGAACCTGCTTTTAATTTAGTTTGTTGTTGAGCAAATTAAATTTTATTTTATGAAAAACGAGATCATTTTCAAATTTATTATTTTGATTTTGAAACAAATAATATTAATTATTATTATTAGAAAAAGGTATGAATTTAATTTATCTAGTCGGTAGTAGATATATATTAAAAAGAATTTATTATAATCATTTCATGAGGGAAATTCAAGCAATATTTATGTAATGTTCAATTTGGTTCTGCACCCCAAAAGATATCAATAAATGTTCAATTCTTTCTGTATTTTATATAAAATTTTAGCGGGGAAAACCCTTTTTCCCCGAACCGGAGCTTAAGTATCGAACGGACAAAATCAATATTTTACAAACCATTTTTAAATAAATTACCAGCGATAAGGCATTCCACGATTATTAAGCAAATATTGCCACACTAAAGACCTTCATTCCTTCATAGTACAGGTGTTCGGTCTTTTGGTGTTTACACATACAAAAAGTGCAAACCGAAGGAAATTATCGCAGCACGATATATTTTCCATCGGGGAAATGCCAATTGAAGCCGTGTCATTTGCTGATTATTCTTCAGAAATAATTGAACGCTTACACCGTGCAATATTTACCTTAGATCGCCTTTTAATTAGCACCACAAGGAATGTTGAAGGTAATAAAATGCATTTAATGCGGATGTTGAAATAAACACCACTCAAAGACGAACTTTCGTAACAACTTTATTAGATTACTTTATAATGGACGATTCAACTGTTTTGCTGATTTAAACTTTTAACTAAATATTGCTTACATACTCACATATGATGTAATTTTTGGTCGTTTAAAAGATTAATATTAAAGTCCAACCCCCTGCAACGTTCCGTTCTCATAAAATTGAAATTGGTTCCTCGAAACTTCCCCATCATATCGCTTCCTGGGAATTATTTCTTCTCGTTACGCTCCGATCAGAATTAAATTTTTATTGTCTTAAGTAGCATAAAATTAATTAGTTTGCTCTTAATTGTGCATTTGATGGCCAATAATGAAATATAGAACTGTCGTTTACAGCACTGTGCACTGCCATTACGATCCCAACATGATGGCGATTTGCACAGATATCGAATGATCCTAATTTCTGTGTGGCTCTATTTTTAATTAAAGGACACAGGCATTCTCCTTATATTCGTTTCCTTACAAATTGCTTTATCGAATTTTTATTGTAAGTGCAAATCTAAAAATTGATATAACTTAGAATGATAGCTGATATTAGTTTTGTTCTTGAAAATAATAAATAAAATATATTGCTTTAATTTTTTTCATAATCAGCAATTACATTTAAAATTAAAAAGAGTTAATAAAATTATAGATGACTCAGTCCCAAGGTTTTTCCAGCCAAGTTGTTACATTCTCTGAATAAAAATATCTTCCTACAAAATTTCAAGCGGTATAAAACTAGAAATAGTTAAACATAGTTTTCATTTAATTTCTACTCATCTTTTTTATAAATTATTTCTGTTTTTTAAAGATAATGACTCAATTAGAACAAATTACCGCAGATGTGTAATTGAATTGTAGAATTTCATCTTAGAAAATAAATAACAATCATTAATTTAATGTTAAATTTTTAGGTTATAAACAATCTTTATGAATGAGGTTTTCTTAGAGATTCATAACTTTTAATAATTACTAAATATACTTTTAATATAATTAAAATGTTAACTATGCGTGTTTAAAAAAATGTATTTTGGTTAAACTTAATTTTAAGTATTATTATAATTAAGTAAATTTCTGAAAACTATATATCTATGTATGTATTACAATATAAAAATTAATAATACGGCTGTAATGTTCATAATAAATTTGTTTCCGGAAAATGACTTGATCAAGAATCTTATCGTATGATTATGATATCATCACTAAAAACTTTAAAATCAAAATAACAGTGACATTCCCTTAAACGATTCAATTGCTTTTCTGGTATTTTTCATTTACAACATAAGATAAAATTCAAGAAATTATGAATCACAGCCAATGAAATGGAAATATTATTTCGATTAGGTTGAAAAAAAAATTATTGCGAAAATTTAATTGCACCGATATGGAGTAAGGTGCATGATTTGCTTGCCAAAACCGGGACAAGAAAGTCATTGAGCCAGTAATTAAATTTTACATGCGCAATTGATGGGTGTGCCCTGTTAAATTCAGGTGGATGTGTCTTATCAATTTATAGGAAATCCACTATCAGGTGAACTTTGATAAGAATTGCTTATATCGAACACGTTCGAGGTTTGTTTTCCTTCGGTATTTTTACGAGTTTAAGAAGGGCACTTCAAATTTATTTGCTTAACTATAGTTTTGTTTAGATTGTTACCATAAATACACACCTCCGAGAATTGATTAATTCGAGTATTCTCAGTTACTACCTTAAAATTGATAGTTTAAGTTTTCAACAGATACTGATTTTTTAAGAACATTCGGTTAGTTTTAGCTAAGAAGAAAGTCGTAACACAAACTTTGACAGTTTTAGAAATTGTTTAGAGTTTCTCCAAAAGCGTAAATGCATACAAGATTTAAATAAGTGGGCCTAAATTTTGTAAATTTTGAGCTGTTATGCAGGAAGAAGGAGAATTTTAGTACATAAAATTTATTGATGATAAACACATGAATTGATTATCGAAATGGATAGTCCGATGATTAAATAGACGGAAATCTTTGTTTTAATTAATTATATACTATAACGATAATTGTGAATATCTAATCATGGCAAAAAGGGAGTACTATTACTCCTGAGGATCCTATATTTATTAGATGTTTTCAGGTTTTTAGATAGCGGTGATAGTTTTTCACTTCATAGTTATTTCTATATATTCAATTTTATTTTCTGTTTTAATAGTCTACAAATTTGTGCAGTAGGCTAATTCTATAAATCGCAAATTTATGTCATTCTAGATTATATTCATCACCATTGTATCAAATTTTAGCTTTTTCAGTCAACGGGTGCAACAAAAACTTAATACTAGTGTTAATTACGTTACTAAAGTGGTTACAATTTGATTACCTCTGAACTCTCATTTCAGAGACTGTGAGTGCCATTTCTATCTTGACATCTTTGTCTTACATCAGTCGTAACTCTCTTCGACTCCCTCTTTTCTAATTTATATCCGAGTATCGTTAAAGAATTTTTTCCCACTAATATCTAGCTGGTATTGGTTAAAAGCTTGAAACTCAAACATTCATTGTCGCAAAATATAGCTAAGAAGAATTTTAAATAATATATAATTTCTCAATTGCATACGTATTTTAGTGGTATGAGTACAGTCTGCAAAACATTTACTTTTTTTAACTCGAGAAATGGTACTAAGTAGCTTTGTTACAAAAATATGATCAGTTTTAAAGTCCAATTTTACGTTTCAGTTTCTCAATGTTCACCAAATATACAGAGAAATTAGAACCAAATTTGGAGTGCTAGAATTTTATATTACAGAAATATATAGTGCAATGTTATTAAGTATATCACACCATTTTTGTAATTTTTGAAGAATTTAGAAGGTCCTTCAATAAATTAAAAATGTTTAAAAGTCATCCAAGAAATATTACCGGACCAGATCGACTTCATCATTTATCATTGATTGCAATCGAAAATAAGGTTGCTCCAAAATTGGATATAAGTTAAGTGATAGAGTTGTACATTTTTACTTCGTATTTATTTATTATCTGCTTATAATTTTTATTTATAGTTACATTGTTTCAACCTTTGGAAAGAAGATGTATTAAATATTGACGAAGATAATAATTTAAGGAGCCTAGTTTATTATCTTAATATAATATTTTATTTTTATAAAACTTTTATAAAACTTTGAAAAGAAAATACAAATAATTTTTATTTATAACTTTTGCTGACTACTTTTTTATACGCTTCTTTAAAATCCAAGAAAATGTGAAATTCTAACATCGTTTTGTCGGATTGGGTTGTACACAACACTCAACTCTGTCCAGAAGAATTCCAGTTAGACGTGTCATTCTGTTTGGAACGTCTTGAGTACAAATTTTATCTTTTGGGTAATCTTCGATATGTTCAGATATTCGTCTATATTCGTCCCAGATAAGTTTTCTACTTTGTTTAATATATCCTTCCTGATTTTTCCAATAAAGTGTACTCTGGTCTTCTATGTGGTCGTGGGGTAATTTAAGGTCTCTCAATACTTCAGTCAGTACCTCATTAGCAGAATTGATGATCGTAGATACATCACTAGTTAATTTATTGTACTCGTTTGTAGTAAGCCTCATGTCTCCACAAAATATGTTGTCCTTTAGTTGTTTGTCTAAATCATTCTTAATATCCCTGAAGACTTCTGTGCACTGATCCTCATTATCACTTTTAACAATTTCGTCACACGCGCGGAAGAAGTGTAACAAAATATCTTTTAATTTGTCTCTGTTATCCATATAAGATTCTGTAGTCCTGTTAAGAGAATCTGGCAAAAGCGTCATGACTGATGTTAGATATTTATCAAGATCGTTTACAGCTTTTTTAAGTTTTTCAATAATTTCAGCATCGGCTGCAGGTAAAGTCTTTTGGATTTCGTAGATATCGTCGACAACTGGCGTAATCTTGGTATTTACTTGGAATTCGTTGAAGAATCTGGTTAGCAGGGATACAAATGCAATCCTTATTCTGCCAATTTCTCCATTCACCCTATTCGTAAATTCACTTTGCATCTCATAAACTATTCCTGCATGAGTGTGACACACAAGAAACACGATTAAAATTGCAACTTTAAGGACTAACATCTTGTCTTCGAATATTCTGTCGACTGGCTGAGCTTAGAATTTATAGGCGGTAAATTCAATTCTATGACAATATTTGCTTACAAAAATGTTTGAATTAGTTTCGTTTTTGCCGCATATAGATACATTACTTTAATGGTAGTGTGTGAGCAAAATAAATTTTCATCATTATTCTTCTAAATGGAATACTACCAAAAACGTGAATTATACATTATATTTTGTTAACTTCACCCCCACATACATACATACATATATGTATATACTTCTTTGTTGCTCTTTATATCGATTATTAATTATTCGCATGAAAATTTGTTTCCAGAATTTCAGAAATTGTTTGCTTTTTAACAATTGTGTATCCGAATTGTCAAAACGTGTTTCAAGTATATTTGCATTTGGGACGATCTTACGTAGTTGAAAATTTATTGTTATTGCTTAGAAGTACCTAAATCCACGCTTAGAGTTTGAAACATCTGTATAAAGAAATAGCTTTTGAAAGTAAGTCAGTCTTATTCTAATAATTTTAGTTAGAGAGAGAAATGCGGAAATTTAAGCGCAAGCTCTTAGAAATTTAGAGGCTACAAAGATTCTTTTGGATAGAATAAATTTTCAACTTTAACTCTATTTTAAATTATTTTGAAGAAAGGTAATTAATTAATCAGCATATATGTATTTGCTTCAGAAAATTATATATTCATGTAACATATAAAGTTTCATGAAACGTAAATATTCCTTTTACTATTCCCGAAATATCTATGGGAAAGCACAAGTAATAAACTGGAAAAATATCAGTTTAACAGATGCAGTAAGAATTTAGCAATCTCAAATAACCACATTTCAAAATAATATAATAGTTTAAAAAACTAAAAAACACGCTTTTAGCACGCACTAAAAATTACAAAAGGGCCTTCCTTCAGCATTATGATTTTGAAGTCGAATATCGTCAGGGAAATAAGACAGCTTTCTCCATGCTTACTTCACTGAAAAATGTAGTTTCTCATCTCATATCTTGGGGAGGCCGCCATATTGGATTTGTAATGATGTTTCTTAGCTAGTCATGTATTGTCATCAGAACTCAGAGCGTGTGCAAAATTTCATCCTAATCGAAGACCGGGAAGTGGGTCAAATTAACATTCCAAGATTTTCTTACATACATAGTTAGTTACAAGTGAAGCTAATATAAAGCGTGTAAAAAAAATTATTTTATACATACATTCATTTCCCTAAACTACTTTGATTAAAAGTAGAGTTGTTGAATCAATTTTTATTGCAATGTTGAAATAATATATTTAATAAGTAGGGCTCTCAGAGACGAACGATACGAAATAAACATTAAATTTGGTTCTAATATTACTTAAGAAACGAACTTAATTACTCTAAAGTAGAGCTTCCAATATAGCAAATTTGTTGATAATATGAATCTTACTACATGTTCATATCTCATTATTTCAAATTTGTTAATAAGCCTGAAAGTGCACTATTTCCAACTCAGTACTAAATTTTATTGAGCTTGATCAGAATTTCATAAACATAAAAACGGGCGGATTTTTGTAATATACATATCTTAAAACTTTTGCTGTATCAAGAAATATAAAAACAATCCATCATCATAGTACTATTACTCCTGAGGATCCTATATTTATTAGATGTTTTCCTGTTTTTACATATTCGGTTTTAATATAATCTTATTTTTAAAAAGCTGTGATAGTTATTCTAGATATTTAACTTTATTTTCTGTTTGTCTAATGATTTGCACACTACCGCTTAATTGCAAAAATTGCAAATTTATTTCGTTCTAGATTATATTTATTACGACTGCACCATATTTTAGCATTTCAAGTCAACGGGTGCATAGTTTATAGGCTTGTAATGTTTTGCACGGTTGCAACTAAAATTTAATAATAGATTTAATTAAGTACCAAAGCAGTTAGAATTTGATTACCTCTTAACTCTCATTTCAGAGGCTGTGAGTTCCATTTCTATCTTGACTTTTTTGTCATACAACAGTCATAGCTCTCTTCCACTCCGTCTTCTTTCCATCGGAGTTCTTCCCAAAAATATTTAGGTAGTGTTGGTTGAAAGCTTAAAATTTAAATTTTTACTTTATACACGTATATTTCTTATTGTTGAAAAACAAAATATAAGTAATATATATACGTATAAGCAGTAGGTATACTTCTTAGAATGCTATGTAGTGTATTTTATATTTTTTTAGAAAATGAATATCTTTTGAGAAGATAGTTTTAATATGCATATTTCGTGATAATTTCTATTTATTTTCAGAATCTAATGGGGCAGAATCCACATTGTTGGATTGTTATGCTGTGATCTGAGGGCTCTTAATAAATAATTCACCCAATACACCATTAATAAGGGTGATGATCGAAGATACATACGTCATTAGTCAATTTATTGAATTCATTTGTAGTAAAACTTCATGTCTCCACAAAATATGGTGTCATCTAGTTGTCTGTGTAAGGCATAATTAACATCACTTTTATAATAACAATAATGTCAGAATCCTTGAAGAAGTTTAACAAAATTTCTTTTAACTTAACTTTGAGATCAATTTTAGATATTTATCAAGATCCTTGACAGCTTTTGAAGTTTTTCAATAATTTCAATATCGGCCGTCGGTAAAGTCTTTTGGATTTCGTAGATCTCTTCGACAACTGGTGCAATCTGGGTATTTTTGTCGAAATCGTTGTAAAAGTTGGTTAGGAGTTCTGTGCACTACGAATTTCACTTCGAATCTCATAAAATATATTTGGGTATATTCACCAACACAATTGTTATTTAATATACAAAGTTTTTCTTTGTCGGCAACTACATATACATATGTATTGTTCTAATATATTAAAAATAATAATTTCTTTCAGGTGTGTTTTGCATTGTCTGCTATATACTTTAATTTAGTTTTTAAACAGGTTACGCAAACAACAAATATCGATTAATATCATTGTTCGTATAAGAAACAAAATTGTTTTCGATTTTTAAAAAATTGTTTGCTGTTTAACTTATCTGCTAGCTACGTTTTAAACAACTATAAGAAAAATAGCATTTGAAAAAAAAAAGTCACCCTTACTCTAATCATTTATTTAAATTTAGATGTTTTCAGGTTTTTAGATAGTTTTTTTTGTAATGATTTTGTTTTTCAAAAGCGGTAATAGTTTTTCACTTGATAGTTATTCTATATATTCAACTTTATTTTCTGTTTTAATAGTCTTCAGATTTGTACACTAGCCTAATTCTATAAATCGCAAATTTATGTTGCTTTAGTTTATATTCATCACCACTGCACAAAATTTTAGCTTTTTCAGTCAATGGGTGCAACTAAAACTTAATACTAGATTTAATTACGTTACTAAAGTGGTTACAATTTGATTACCTCTGAACTCTCATTTCAGAGACTGTGTGTTCCATTTCTATCTTGACATCTTTGTCTTACATCAGTCGTAACTCTCTTCCACTCCCTCTTTTCTAATTTATATCCGAGTATCGTTAAAGAATTTTTCCCACTAATATCTAGCTGGTATTGGTTAAAAGCTTGAAACTCAAATATTCATTGTCGCAAAATATAGCTAAGAAGAATTTTAAATAATATATAATTTCTCAATTGCATACGTATTTTAGTGGTATGAGTACAGTCTGCAAAACATTTACTTTTTTTAACTCGAGAAATGGTACTAAGTAGCTTTGTTACAAAAATATGATCAGTTTTAAAGATCAATTTTAGAATGTTATATTACAGAAATATATAGTGCAATGTTATTAAGTATATCACACCATTTTTGTAATTTTTGAAGAATTTAGAAGGTCCTTCAATAAATTAAAAATGTTTAAAAGTCATCCAAGAAATATTACCGGACCAGATCGACTTCATCATTTATCATTGATTGCAATCGAAAATTATTTTGCTCCAAAATTGGATATAAGTGAATTGATAGAGTTGAATATTTTTACTTCGTATTTATTTATTATCTGCTTATAATTTTTATTTATGGTTACTTCGTTTCAACCTTTGGAAAGATGATGTATTAAATATTGACGAAGATAATAATCTAAGGAGCCTAGTTTATTATCTTAATATAATATTTTATTTTTATAAAACTTTTATAAAACTTTGAAAAGAAAATACAAATAATTTTTATTAATAACTTTTGCTCACTACTTTTTTATACGCTACTTTAAAATCCAAGAAAATTTGAAATTCTAACATCGTTTTGTCGGATTGGGTTGTACACAACACTTAACTCTGTCCAGAAGAATTCCAGTTAGACGTGTCATTTTGTTTGGAACGTCTTGAGTACAATTTTTATCTTTTGGGTAATCTTCGATATGTTCAGATATTCGTCTATATTCGTCCCAGATAAGTTTTCCACTTTGTTTAATATATCCTTCCTGATTTTTCCAATAAAGTGTACTCTGGTCTTCTATGTGGTCGTGGGGTGATTTAAGGTCTCTTAATACTTCAGTCAGTACCTCATTAGCAGAATTGATGATCGTAGATACATCACTAGTTAATTTATTGTACTCGTTTGTAGTAAGCCTCATGTCTCCACAAAATATATTGTCCTTTATTTGTTTGTCTAAATCATTCTTAACATCCCTGAAGACTTCTGTGCACTGATCCTCATTATCACTTTCAACAATTTTGTCACACGCGCTGAAGAAATAAAACAAAATATACATTAATTTGTCTCTGTTATCTGTATAAGATTCTGCAGTCCTGTGAAGAGAATCTGGCAAAAGCGTCATGACTGATGTTAGATATTTATCAAGATCGTTTACAGCTTTTTTAAGTTTTTCAATAATTTCAGCATCGGCCGCAGGTAAAGTCTTTTGGATTTCGTAGATCTCGTCGACAACTGGCGTAATCTTGGTATTTACTTGGAATTCGCTGAAGAATCTGGTTAGCAGGGATGCAAGTGCTCCCCTTATACTGTCAATTTCTCCATTCACCCTTAACATAAATTCATTTTGCATCTCATAAACTATTCCTGCATGAGTGTGACACACAAGAAACACGGTTAAAATTGCAACTTTAAGGACTAACATCTTGTCTTCGAATATTCTGTCGACTGGCTGAGCTTAGAATTTATAGGCGGTAAATTCAATTCTATGACAATATTTGCTTACAAAAATGTTTGAATTAGTTTCGTTTTTGCCGCATATAGATACATTACTTTAATGGTAGTGTGTGAGCAAAATAAATTTTCATCATTATTCTTCTAAATGGAATACTACCAAAAACGTGAATTATACATTATATTTTGTTAACTTCACCCCCACATACATACATACATATATGTATATACTTCTTTGTTGCTCTTTATATCGATTACTTGTCCGTGTAAGCCATAATTAACATCACTTTTATAATAACAATAATGTCAGAATCCTTGAAGACGTTTAACAAAATCTCTTTTAACTTAACTTTGAGATCAATTTTAGATATTTATCAAGATCCTTGACAGCTTTTGAAGTTTTTCAATAATTTCAATATCGGCCGTCGGTAAAGTCTTTTGGATTTCGTAGATCTCTTCGACAACTGGTGCAATCTGGGTATTTTTGTCGAAATCGTTGTAAAAGTTGGTTAGGAGTTCTGTGCACTACGAATTTCACTTCGAATCTCATAAAATATATTTGGGTATATTCACCAACACAATTGTTATTTAATATACAAAGTTTTTCTTAGTCGGCAACTACATATACATATGTATTGTTCTAATATATTAAAAATAATAATTTCTTTCAGGTGTGTTTTGCATTGTCTGCTATATACTTTAATTTAGTTTTTAAAGAGGTTACGCAAACAACAAATATCGATTAATATCATTGTTCTTGTTCGTATCAGAAACAAAATTGTTTTCGATTTTTAAGAAATTGTTTGCTGCTTAACTTATCTGCTAGCTACGTTTTAAAAAACTATATGAAAAATAGCTTTTGAAAAAAAGTCACCCTTAATCTAGTGATTTATTTAAATTTTAGAGTAAATTTTAATATAATGCAATTTGTATAGGCTGGGTTTTATAATACCTGTTAAAACTTTTCCAAAATCTAAAATATATGTGAAGGAAAAAATTTATAGTTAAAATACAAAAACGTTTTTTATAACATTAAATGTAAGGTTGTTCAAATAAGTTATAATAATCTAAGAATCACAAACATACACAAGAAAATATATAAATTCTACATAATAACGCAATACCCTAAAAAGAGGTTATGCAATATATATATTATATATATATATATTGAAATTTTATACTTGGTTTATGATATATTGAAACAACTGAGTTATTACTATAAATAGTTATATATTTGCTTTAAAAATTATCAGGACTTATGTAGATAAAATTATTAAGTGTTGGCCTTTTATAGAGTTCATAGTTTTTGGGTATTGGTATCAAAGTCATACCTTAAATTTTTACCTGTTGTTCAGTTCTAGTTCAGTCTTTCATTCAAAATGTAAAAAATAGGAGATATTTTTCGTACATTTTTTCAGAGATGCATATAGACTTGAATCATTATACTTAAACTGTTGATTGAAAAAGTCGTAATTGTATGTCTAAGCTCAATTTGTCGACTTCGACAAGTGCAGAGAGTCGACACTTCCTAACAACACTCTGTTCACATCTCCTGGGACTACACCAGGTGTCGAATTCATCACCAGAATTCGCCGTGCATGAGCTGCAAAACAAATCGTTCTTCGCATTGGAGCCCCACTGATTGAATAAATCAATTCTCCCCCGTGAAAATATATCTTTTAAGAAAATTTCCTCAATTGCAGCGACAAGCGGCAGCGGCGGCTCTATGAAAATAAAATGAAATTAGAGCAATTTGCGGTTTCGCGTGTCTGCCACTCTGTCAATTGACTATAGCCTTAAGTCTTGGGCTCCGTTCACATTGCTCCGACGACCGACACAACATAATTTATTTCCCACCCTGGTCGACCAATGAATTATTAAAATTAATAACATCCCTCCCCTGTCATAACAATAATTTTGACATTTCCACAAGTGAAAGTAATTCTGTGGTCAATCGCGCGAATGTTTCGTGAATAAATTAGGCGTGAGGTTTACCTGGCGGTTTAAACAGGTGCACGCTTTATGACTTATTTTATTATATAAAATCTGATATGATCACGCCTAAATTCGAAGAGTAGGTATATTTTCAGTAATTCAACTAAATATAGAAAATAGAAAAATTTATCTTGATTCATCAGGAATTGAGATCGTTCAAAAATTTTGCTCCCTACGATTCCTATTATTATGCTCATAATATATAAATAATTTACAACCTATTGATGGAACTGATTTATAAATAATTATATTAATCGCGCCAATTTTTATTTTAAAATTACCAGTTTTCAATTCGACCGTTACCAATGCAATTGAATTCGTATCAATATTTAAATTAAATTAATGTGATTTTGATAATGGAAATATAATAAAATCGGATACCATTGAATTATAAAGTAATATAATGCAATTTTTTTTTTAATTTCCTGAACAATCCTACCTATTTGACTTATTTAAATTTAATCAATAACTACACTTCAAATTATATATACCTATTTAAGTACGGGAAGTAAGAGGAAGAAAGGCATCTTGCAAATTCCTATATTTTTCTTAAAATTTACTAAAATTAATCATACTTTGCTCTAAAATCTAAAATTAATATACAGAGGAATTAAATTAAAGTAGGTAGGAGAGACTACAAAATATTTAGAATTTTTCGTAAATGCTTTGGATGCTGAATGGAAATTAATTTTTCCTAAAAACGCCATTTTCTGAAAGAAAATCGTGCTATATTATGAGTTAAAATTTTATTTTCTTGGTACTCAGAGTCACATATTGAAATAATTAATATTGGTTCTAAAAATATTTTTTATGGAGTTAGGCTTAATAAGTTTGTGTAAGTCCACTCCAGACTAATCATTGCAAGGGAAGTGGTATCAACCATCATATCCGCAATTATCATTCTATCAGTAATCTATCTATGATATTTTTCTACAAAGATTAATGCCTATCTTATAACTTCTAAATAGTATAGTTGAAAATATTGCAGATGAAATTTGGAAAATGCTAATAAACAATTAGTAAAAAAAACAAAAAAATAGTCGACTTTTGGGCTACCTATGGGTACTAATTCTTAAGAATGTAGCTTTTTCATTCAATACCATTGTGAATCATTCCGAAAAGGTAGTATTTTTCAAAAGTGAGAAAAAAAAATTGTTTAATATATTAAAAATTTGATATTTCTTACTAGTTTCACATTTCAATGCGAGGGACGACGTTGATAGCCGTCGAACTCAGAGTTTAAAACAATTGCGATTAGTGTGGCGCCGAATGGCTCATTCTAATAAAACGGACGATAGAGAAGAGCTCTGAGAATCACCTGAGCAGGTAATTCAGACACATGCAGGGGTATGTTAATTACCCAGATATGGTGCAATGATACTTTTTTACGGTGCGCGGTTTTAACGGATCCTCTAGTCTGGTGCCCTCGGATATCTGGCGTGCCTCGCACATCCCATGCACGATGGCATGATCCGCCTCGCGTCTTCCTCGCCGCAGTGGGCTTTAAATATTAAAACAATTTTTTTTTTTTTATAACTTTTGCAATTAACGAACAAAATGTGGAAAAAAGTGCTGAAGTACAAACAACCTGTTTCGATTTTTCTTTTTCGGTTGATCCGCCCGCGGACCGCGAACATGCCCCTAAAGTCGTTTAAGATATAGTCGAAGTTTGGCCGCGAGAAGGAAGCGCACCAGAGCGCGACGAACGAATAAACATGCGTGCGCAGCTTATTAGACAAAATGACAAATTCATAGCGCTGCGACCACGTGATCGTTAGCAGGCCTAACAAACCAGACCCGATTTGGTTACCAAAATAATTGAAATTAGCGTAATTGTAATTGAGTCGGAAGGGGTGCCCCGAACCGGCCACAAGTATCAAAAACAGTAACTGCTTTTTGGCGGTTACGGCGGGTGGATTGGTGTGTGTCAATTGGAATCTTGGCTACTCGCGGCCTGAGTGCTAGCGTTAATAATTGCCGCCTTCGCGCTCTCTAAGACGAAGTGCTCTCTTTACGAAATTGGAAAGATTTCGATTAATTAGGGAAATGAGTCTAGTTAATTAGGCGAAAGGGTGCTACTGCTTCAGGCAATAAGCACAGTTTTTCACGCAGAAAATGAGAAATGGAGTTCCACTTGCTTACACCTTACTTTCGAGCTAATTATTATATTTAAGCAAATTTTAGCAGTAATTTATGTTGTAATTGCAAGTAAATTGAAAATAATTATCCATTTACTGCAAACTTTTCCACGCAGACTATACTTTCTGAAGATTTATGCTTCTTCGTTTAAATTCGTGATTTTTAAAGCAATAAATATTTTCTTTTTCTCATTTTCTCTGCTTTGCGCCAGTGTTATGTGTATATTTATTTTTTTTTTAATAAGCATTAATTCATTTTTAATCCTGATTGAGTTGCTCTGGATGCGGTTATTATGTATATTTAATTCTGGGAACGTCTGACTTTTAAAGCAATATAAAATTTTATCTTAGTTATTTAACAGGGAGTTTTCTGGTTATTAAGTAGGTTATTTCTCCAGATAAATAAATGCATAATTTTCTGAATGTAGCTTTTTCTAACCACAATAGGTACTATTGGAATACATAGTTCGTGAGGTAGGTAGAGTTTTATCATTATTATTTATTATATATGTATATTAATAAGTAAAAGAATTTTATAGCATCAAAAAAAAATCGCTTTATTTCAACTATTACTTCTTTTGGACAATTACAATTTTTGTAGTCATATGAAAAATGTAATTAATTTTATTTAAATTTTATAATAAAATTTTGTTTTACATTGATATTTAATTTGCATACATTTTGGTATTTATTGACATAATTGAAAAGTATCAGTATAATTTATTATATTATTTATTTATTACATTTGCCACTTGGCTTTACGCAACAAGTAATTCTAGATATAAGATTTGATGTTGTAGCTAATACATTTTGTGGAACAGCTACACTACAAACAGGATTTTTTACGTAATCGCTAAGTAACTTTTCTTGATCTGCAAGTGCCTTGTTGAAATTTTTTCCCAATTTATCTATGCGCGGTGCTTGCTTTTTCCAATAACTTGCGTCTACATTTGGCTTTTTATTTTTCATATCAAGGGAAATGACTACATCATCAACAACTTCATTAAAATCTTTAATAAGGCCTTCGGCGTAGTTATCGAATTTCCACAGTTGCTTTTTAACAGCGCCCAAAGATCCAGATCCACATTGTGCTTTATTTTCATTAATTCTTTTTTTAAGATCACTTGGAATGGAGCTGATGGCACTGTCACATTTGCCACCATAATTTGTTACGATATTTTTAGATTTGTCGAAAAATGTTTCCAAAGCTGGTATCATGTCTTTCTTTTTGCTAGTACCAGCGACAGCACCCTTTATTTTGCTCGGTAGATTCGATGCGACCTTTTCAGTTGTGCCCACAAACGAACTAACAGACTTCTTCAACGTGTGTATAGCTGGGAGTTCATCCTTTTTAAAAGGTCTTTTAATATTAGAGATTTTAGAGACACCTGATGTTAATTTGTTTTTCATATCCTTATAAGAGAGCGTTAGAAGATCTTCGCCTTCGAATTCTATTTGATGTATTTCTTCTCTAACTGCATCTATAACTTCTTTCTTGATATCGTTTAGCTGTTTTACTATACCGCCACCAACACCTTGTGTCACACGCGTATAAGATATAAGAAAAATAGTTACTAAAAGTTGAACTTTAACTACGAACATTTTGGCGACGAATATCTTGCCAACACGCTTAATTCGAAATTTATAGGCAACAAATTCTACTATTGTTTGGATTGTTGAACATTATATCTACCGTGCGTCAATTGTCTCCGAAAGCGTATCTTGTTTAGACACTTGGAGCTTATTCAAGTTTCTATGGCACATGATAATGATGATGTTATTTTTAGTACAGTTTTCTTATGTTATATGAATTTTATAAGTACTTTACAATTCTGTAGATTGATGTATTTCTTGATTTGTTTTACTTTTCATTCTTTTTATTATTTTATTATTTACAATAGCATTTATATAGCGAACCTCTAAATTATATTCATGATAATTGTTGCTATTTATACCTATTCGTTTCTATAAAAATGTGGAGATGATGTGGCTTTTACTTTAGAGTTACATACTCTCAAATTTGAAGTTTTTTGTTAGAAATTTACTTTCACCTAAAAGTCACATTCAATCAGAGAGGTCTTTTGCAAATTTTATTTCTTTTCTTAAGAACGTTTTTAAAGAGGAGTCCAGTCAAAATTTTAGGATTCGGAAAATAACTTCATTCTAAATAAATAAACCTAAATTCGAAATGACCAATTTCATAATATAACTAAATAAATATAAATGCGAAATAACTAATTTTATTTACTTATACATATGTAGGTGTCAGGCTATTATACCTATAAAAGTATATAATTAGGTTTATCTATCCAATACTTATGTCGTAAAATGGTCTTGTATGTTTTTAATTTTTTTTAGAGCAACTAAAACATGACATGGGTGAAAAAAGCAAATTTCAAAGCTTTAAAATTATAAATTATTATTTTTGAAATTACTAAAATTACCCCTTTTTTAATTACGCCTGTATGTGGACCATTAATATAACTTTAAACCTTATTATATGCAAAATTCAGCTTGGTTTTAACTTTCTATAATTTTACCAAATTAATAATGCCATATGAAAGCTGAAATTTTGCCACAGAAAACAATTTAAATAGGTATATACTTTTTGACAAAAAAAAGTCGAATACGTATTTTTAGAAAATTTATTTGATTCTATAATTTTAAGTATTACTTGTAATTTTCTTTAAATAACTAAGAAAAAAATATTGATGTCGTATTCTTTGTGTCAAGTTTTGCATTCGTGTAGTTATTACGATATCAAAGTTCAATATATTTCTGGTATTTTGTTATAATTATCTACTTCTAATACACTCAGGAATTGAAATGAAATTTACTTATTTCAAGGTAGGTCATACATTTTAAATAATTTTATAATAATTTTATATATGATAAAATAAAGAAAGATGTTATACATTTAAGGTAATTGGAACTGAAAAGGAATGGATGAAGCAATAGAACAAAAAGTCCTTTCGTTAAAATCAAAATAAGTTGTGTGATATTTTACGTGTTAGTGTGTGAAAAAACGTGACAGGAAATAAGTTCGTTAAATTTTTGTTTAATATAATTCACATGTCAAATTGCAAAAGCCAGTTTATAAGGAATACATTTTGCAATGAAGTGCATATCTTATCTACAAAGTAAAGAATTATTCCTTTAAATCACTTATTTATCTTCTATTCGTAAAAAAACCCATATCTGTTTTTCGTACTTTTAGGAAATTTTTTCTGGGTGAAGACTATACAAATGACCTTTATATGAAAATATAATTCTACATTTAAAAAAATGAAATAATTTGACTTTTGAAAAATCTATTATTTTTGGATCATAAATCGCATATACTACCTGGTGTTTGTCTATAAAATAGGGATCCCATAAGGGTTCCATTTTTATATTTTTAATCATCATAGAAATAAATAATTTGGCATGGGTCTGAAGAACATACGTAACTATCTGCACATTATAATAGTGTGTCTTATGATAATTATGAATATGAAATGTCCTTCACAACAATCAAATAGGCAAGGAGACACCGTTTTCTGCAGAATATGTAACAAGTACTATTAAAAATAAGTCTAGAAGAAAGCACCATAAATGTTTGTTGCTAAGTCCAGTCTGGACTATTTTGCCGACGTCACGTAGAGACGGGACATTTTATCGGCGACAAAAAGACCTAATCACTCTCATCTGCGTTCGTTCCGAGTTAGGTTAATTTATAACGATCAGATCGTAGTCGTTTATTGAGTTCATAAAATCGTATCGACAGGACTCTTCTTCGCTCGTCTAACAAGATGAGCTATAAATATTCATACGGCCCGGGAGCCGGCAAGGGATATCCCGAAGGCAGCGTCAGCCATGAATTAAGCCCGGGAAAAAATATATAAAATCGTCGCACGGATCCCATGCAGAATACGCCGCCGCCGTCGTCGTTGGTGCGGGGGTGGCTTTTGGCCACCGAAAAGGACTCTGTGGAAGAGGACTGAGGAGGATGGCCGGGCCCAAAGCCAATTTGACAGCGAACATAAATTTACATGCATTATTCCAGGCCAGCTGATGGCCATAGGCCAGCCGGGACTGGGACTGGGACCGGGACCGGGACTCCTCAGTGGTGGTGTGCGCCAGTTGATCGTCCTTTCGCCTTTCGGAGTCCTGGCCGCCAGCGACCGCCGAATGACCCCCGTGCCAGAAGTCGAAATCCAGGGCTATAGCCTGGGATGATGCAGAATAAAGGGAAATCTCAATAAATGGCCCCGGCACCATCGTCCTGCGTGCGGCTGACTGCGTATAAATTTTATGGGCTTCGTGAAATTGTTGTTTCACCACCCTCGCAATTTGCGGCCAGGTGCTCGGCGCTATTCCTCAATTTTTGGGATCGGTATCTTTTTCATACCTCTCCTGCAGGCAATTCGCCCAGGCGGACTTCAACAGTTGGCCAAAAGTCCCTTGTTTTGGGTTTTGCATTCGCTTTTAGAGCATTCGGTGATTTATGGGTCTAAAATTGTTTGGCTGCTTGCTCACTTTAAAGGACTTCCGCACGCAATTGTTATCGCCTTCAAATGAACCCGTCGGAGGGTGTCGAACACGCTTCAAAGAGGTTTTATCGCTTTTCGTTGAAATTCTGTTTCATTTTTATGCTATTTTCCCTCTAATTAACTTTTAAATCCTACACAATAATAAAATTATATCAACTCTTGCCGAATTCGAACTTTCAAATTCCCTAGAAATAACGTAACTAACAAAATTAGGACTAGGGCTTGATAATCCAAGAAGATATTAAGAAAAAACATTAAAGCAAATTAGTTTATACTTTCTTGGTATTTTTGCAAATAAAATATAAATATTATGAGATCCAACAGATATTTAATATTCTACACTGAGAATAAACACTTGTAAATACAACTTAAAACCGAATATCGATCGTTTTCAGCTTAGGTAGGTACTATAAGTTTTTGGTCAGAACAACTTTCATAGTATCTAAAACATTTTATTAATAAGTAGGTACTACATCACAGCTGAAATATGTATTCCTTAGCATAAAACACTGTGAGATCGAATATTATTTTGCGAATAATACTGTACCTCATTTATATGTATACATAAGAAAATAAATAAAATAAAAATAAAAATAACTTTGTAATATTTAATCAATTTTTAAGGGTTATATTAAAACAGCTCAAATGTTATCATATTGTATGTATGTACATATATTACAGATGTTTTTGACTATATTTTAAGTAAAGTAACTTAAGTACTAGAGTTAACCAATTATTATATGTATTATTTTTAAGCAAAAAAACTTGAACAAAATAAAGAAATCCTTTATATTGTAATAAACATAGCTAAAATCAACCATGATTTAAAAGATAAAGTATTTAAGTAACACTAACGTAATATTGATTTAAACAAAGAAATTTTTGAGCTAAAAATTTCGGATTTTGGATTGAATCTAACAAAATTTTTCAACGATTTTTCATAAATTCTACTTAGGCCTGGGCCAATTAATTCTAGATTATCATTTCAACATTATTTCAATCATTTGAAATAAAAGTAGTTGTTAAGTATCAAGATAAGTGTGATATTTCTTTTAAATTATTATTTCGACTGTCCAAATATTAAATGATGTGCATGCAAAAATGTTACAAATGTGTTTGAAATAAAAGAAGGAGTAAATATTTTAGTCCTTTTTGCTAAGATTTGTTATACTGCTTTATACAGTCGCAGACGAGATAAGCAACCAAAATCCGGAAACATTTGAGAGAATTTCGTTTGTCTAAACTTTAGCCAATCGCATCATATAGAGTTACTACACTGAAAACAATGTTTAACTATATTCTGAGAGAATCATACATATATGTATATTATTCGATGGACTATATTTTCACACTATCTCAAGGATGCCAGACCTATAAAAATATATTTTCGCACCTACATATGTTAGGGATGTCAGAACTATAACTATTACATATATAAATTTTACTACATATATTGCAAAAATTATTGATATCAACGCCATTTTATAGCCCTCAAATCCATAAAAAAATTTCTTAGTATGGTGTTGAAAATTTACTGACAAACCAGGTGTAGGTGTATCTATTTTATTTTGTAGTAAAGAAATCTTTTGGTTCAAAATAAAAGCGACAAAAGCATAATTATAATATTAAATATATTCGGTCAGAAAATAACGTGAATATGATTACCTAAATCCTTATAAATCCATCATTTGCATTTGTCCTGTTTAGTACGAAAACTACCTGAAAAGCAATTCAAAACAGATGGCAAAACTTTTAGATTAATTGAGGGTCGCATTCCCGCTCAACACTTCTCCTAATTACGACATGAAGTTGCCGAGGCCACAGCCAAACAAATGACACCCAAAGTGTGAGCTGAATTCGTTAAAGACAAGTTTTAAGTAGCGCTGAACATCTCCTTTCACCTGTACCTTTTCCAGCGTCCGCCACCGCACTGCGTCACCCCGTCCCGCCGGAGGTCCCGTCATCGTCCTCCACAATTCCAGGGACTAAACCGACTGGATGAGGCCTGGCGAGGCAAGAGGGTCCCGAAATGGCACCGTTTCATTAAGAAGTTCCCACTTTCTTTCTTTATCCTGATTATGTGAGAAAAATATTTTATAAAGACGTTGAGTCCTCGTAGGTGGCGCACTTATTATCTTGGAAATTTGTTGTGCGTTGTTCTGGCGAAGTTATAAGCACCGGACGAGGACGTGAGGTAACAAGTCTGCACTGTAATATAATTAAAATACAGCGTGCAGGGGTGGGCATGACACAGACTGATTATATAACTTCACCAGATAAAATTAGATAGCAGATTCAATTGAGATAGTCGGGAATTAATGCGGTCTGAAATTTGGTGAGATGTATGCTCTTCGAATTTCTGAGGAGCACCTTTACATAAAATCATATCATCGATTAATGCGTTCATTCCTCTTAAATAGGTCTGAGCTCTGTCAGTAAACTCCTGAATCAATTTTTCATGGCAGATCGCCATTATTCCACCGAATTGCCCGGTGCCACGCGTTTCGATCGAAAACATTTGGTCCTTCTTAAGCGTTATCTCAACCCTAAAGGTTTTCGCAGGACAGTTTCTGGAATGGCGTAGGGTGCGGGCACGCGTCGCTATCATTAAGGGACCCGCCTTAAATTAGTAAATGAATTGCAAATGGTTGACAATCAACCACTAGCCGAAGCGACTTTTTATCCCTTTCGATAATTTCTTTTGATATGTGACCAGTTAACGACATTTGGGTGATCTACTGTCGTTAGGACGAATGTCGAATTATAGTGGTAGGTATGTCCACGTATCCAAGGTTTAATCGAGGGCTTAGTCATTTAATACTTATAAAATTTATTTTGAAACAATTATATTAATTTATAAACTTATATTTTATAATATAATACTTTAATCAAAATTATGCATAGTATCATTAAATTGCTAAGTGATAGCTTACGACGTAAATCTATTATTTACCAATTTAGTGATATCTAATATTTAGTTCATTAACCTTGAAAATTTCGTACACTCAGACAAAAAAATATATGTAGAACATTTTAACTTCAGTTAAACATATTTTTATATTAAGGTTCGTTAATTATGTGTGACTAAAAATCATTATTTTCTGAGTAATGATAAATTTTTAAATTTTTAATTAGTACTAATAAACTACCAAACTGGTTTTTATTTTTTATTTCTTACTCCAAATTAATTATTTTTATTTTTTACTTGAATTTAATAGTTAACTTTATTTCTTGTTTTTATATATTTGCTCACTCCAAATTATTAAAATGAGAAATTGTCGATTTTACTATTCTAGACAACACGCAGAACTTAAACCATCAAAGGTCGACACATATCCATAGTTTAGTCATACACAATTGATATATAATAAATTAAAAATCTTTAAGACCATTACGTATGCGCTCTTATGTTTTTATAAGATTTTCTAGGACAGTTTTATATTTTCCAAACGATTTTAGAATTAAAAAATGTAGCCCAGTATCTTAAAAATGATCTTGTTCTACATTGAAAAAATTTACCATATTCACTGTCGATTTTAGCGCTAGTGAAATTTTGAGTACATTATCGCTCGAAGTGGTTTATTAATTTTGATGAAATATTGGTTCCGACTTTAAAAATGAGTAAAACATTCTTTTAAACTGAGTTTAATTGCAAATTAATTAATGTTTTAAGTTAGCACTTTTTTATACTTGCATATAAGCAATAGGTATCTGTTTACAACAGTTTATATTAATTTAGTACTCTTTTTAATTTAAACATTGTCATTTATGTATGTAAAATTGTGGGTTAGGGTTATAATTATTTAATTAACTTAATTATTTAAGTAAACCTAGGGAGTAAAAATCGAAAAATCCCAATAATTGACTGAATAAAAGTAGTTTTTAGGTAGGTAGTAGGTTTTCTAATGTTGATTTGGTATGGAATGCTCCAAATAACGCAACTTATTTAAAGTATAGATTATCTTTAGCAGAAGATAACCTTATTCATAGAAAACATGAATGAACTTTTAATAATATTAAAATTCCGACTGTCAAAGATATTTATCATGTCGACAAAATTAAAATGTTATCATTAAACAGCTCAAAAAATTAGATCATTGTAAATTTTACACTTTACAGTCGCGGTAATGTTTGCTCTGCTTTGATGCGGTATCACCTCCAGGTAAACTTTTTTTATTGAGCAAGTGCGATAAACTGATCTTGTTTGTATGTTTATCGAACATATTTGCTTATGATAAATTCTTCGTCCACCGCTGAAACTAACAACTTCTCATAAAGTCCTGAATGGAATCAAGTCGAAGTCATTGAACGTTCGCGGACGGACGGGACAGTGACGGTCGTGTCCAGTTTTTAATCTTGGATATTTTGCGGCGATCTAATAATTGGCAGTGATCGGACTATTCAAATAAGGGTGCGTAAATGGCGCCGGCATCGACTGTTCCATGCATAAAAAACAAATAATTTCGCGATTATTCGCGAGTGAGCGGACTCACAACGAAACTATTCAACTGGGCGTGGGAACTGGACACTCGAAAACAGCTGACCTAATTGAATTCGCAAGAATTATTTTGACGAGCTCGAATTTTATGTAAGTGGCGACGGAATCAAAGTCCTGCAATGATAACCAAAGAAAAACGGCTAGCAATTAAGCGAAATATGAATAGTCTCAGAATTATTAATTTGATCGTTCTTCTCGGCTATTTTTCACCTAGGGCTGAAGCAAGACTTGAAAATGATTCGCTGAATATATATTATAAATATATATAAATTTTTTTAAATCCGTCCCAGCATTAATCAGCTGAGTGAATAATTTACGCCCAGATTAGATGTGAATTGCTACAATTTTGCTGCTTTAAAATGCACATACAGATCGGATGGCATAAATTGAATTGCAACTGCACTCAACGAGCCTAAAAAACATGTGATCTGGGGGCCGGGTAATGTTAATAACGAGGAATTAAAGAAACTAACAAATCACAAATTAAAAGAAAATAACTGAGAAGAAAAAAAAAATTCATCCTCAGACGGATAATTTATTGCATCTGCGAGCTGTTGCAGTTCGCCCGGTTCCTCCTGCAGTCCCGAGTAATGAGAGCTCGATAAGAACCTAGCAATTATAAGTCGGATATGCTGAGGGGCGTGCATACATTTGAATCTAGATTTGCCCCGGACCAGCTAATTTCTATAATATGAGAAAAACTTCTCTTAAAGGATACATAAGCAAATTTTAAGCCAAGCCAAAACCGCTTAAGACTTCTGCTGAAAACTGGAATAGAAAAAAAAACCGAAATTTACTACGTTTTTCACTTTTTATTCTGTATAAATAAAGATACTATGTAAATTTTTTCCAATATAATAAATTAAGAAATAAGACAGCTTTAATCAGTTTAATAAATACAACTCAAAGAAAAATCGCTCTAAATTTACGTAAAAGCAGTGTGAATTGAGTTATTATTAACTTTTAACTAAATGAGAAATAGGTATTCCAAAATCGGTCGGATTCTATCATTTTGAATTTTTCCAGTAATTCTCAAAGAAACATATTCTTGAAATTATTTGATTTATGATTTTAGTCTTTCAGACCTTTTTGGTAGGAAATTTAATTCTCAACAAAATGTTACTATGAAAAATTGTTTAAAATGTTTTTTCAAACGAGTTATTTACGTTTATGTAAAAGATTATATTTTCCCATGTAAATTGTATGGATTGATCCAAGAGTTTGAAATTTTCGGATTACTTTTAGATTTAGAGGTAAAAACTTTGGCCTATGGGATAGAAAAAAAAAACCCTAATATATACATATATTATTGTCAAATTATTTACTAATGTTATATGCATATATCTTAAAATTTCCTTTATATGTATCATATGTACATATATCGATTCTGTGAATTAAGCAAATAAAGAACTATGCTATATCTACTATTATCGAGGCTAATTAAATTTAATAGTTTTCAGCAGTTCTTTTTCTTTTATAAATAAAAATTAAATCATTGTGTCATTTGAATGAATGGTGCTTGCCGCAGCTCTAGACGAGAATCAAATTTGATAGACTATTATTGTAAAAGATAACTAAAAACAAATGTTAAAATTAGCATTATATATTCTCACATTTTATGCTGCAAATCCCAAATTATTCGTTGCCGAAAAATACCTAAACATCATTGCTATAGCTAATCTAAAGTCGTAATCCACAAAAGTGACCTAACCTACATCTCTTATTTCCACAATATGTGTCTATTAAAGTTTTCAGGCAAAATATACCTAGTAACAATTTTATGTTACTATTTCCTAAATACATAGAGATCAGCTCTGCTGTTAATCTGAGCGGGGCGTAGTTTTCAAAATTGATTTTATCGTGCATCCTCCAAAAATATAAAGAAATCTGTCGCCCAGAGCAAAAGTGTTAAATGCACTGAGCAACCCTAAGTTTTCCTATTTTGAGAGTTAAAAACCGGGCTAACCGAACTCGATTACACAAGTTATAGGTCAAAAGTTACCACTATGTTTAAAAGTTGACACTATTTCCAAAAAGCCCTTGGTAAAATATTAAACCCTTTTTACAAATAAATATTTCAATAATTAAATGAAATACAAAGTTTAAAGTTTTAAGCAAAAATTTAATTGATTTTATTGTAACTTCTAGTAAACTAAAAATATTTAATTCTAAGTTAGGTTTTATTAACTCATCTAAAACTTCTCTACAGTGGCTGACAAAACTGTTTCGTTTGAAGCTCGATCGGCACTCCGTAATTTTTATTTCTTCATTATCGGAACAGGTAGCCAGCCGACGATTAATTGGCTCCAGCTCGTGATCTACGCTGCTCCCACCCACCTGAGCTGTCAGAAATTGAGGCTTCGAGCTGATAAAGACTTAATTACTGTCCAATTTCCCCGGACGGTGGCCTGTTTTCACCCACTCGACATTTGGCCATTGGTCAGCGGCGCGATCATGATTCGATTTTGGTAAAAATTCATTCAGCTGCATCCGCGACGCGCAAGTCTCCAGCATCCAGGTGAATTGATGGATTCGGCCGGGGCGACTGAGATTGGCCCGCTCGGAGGAGCCGCGACCAAAAAACTTAATCTATTTTTAATTATATTTCGAGGGCTAGAGAGCGAGCATTAGAGGCTAGGATCGACAATTTTCGTTTTCCTCTTCGATTTTTTCCCCCTTGGCTATAGGCCCGTGGAGGCGCGGATGGGACCACCGCTCATTTTTAGATTTTTGGGGCACAGCTCATTTTTACCTCTGTGAATTTTATGAATTAGAATTCCATCATCGGACTGCGGCGCAATCAATCACGGCGGAGAGTATTTAAATTTCATTGAAATAATTTCCACTCTTGTGGACACGGCTATGTTTCAAATTTGTAATTTCGAATCTCCGAAAAATGTACTAATTGGTGGCTTCACCGTCCGATATAATTGTTAAATTATTTATAATGGCCGAGGCTCGCCTTGGTTGCGGTACAGTCGCGACGCATGTAATTACTAACGCAACTTATTCGAAAGGGCATTAATCTTAGATGGTTTGGATTTCATTGTTTCGCAAACAACGATTTAGTTTTAGACTTTCCATTCATCTTTCGTGTTCGTTTATAGAACCGAGCATTTTCCGTTCATGGAGCACTAAATTATAATATAAGTAGTCCAATAAAAACAAACATCACACTAAGGAACAATTCCAATGAAGCTAATTAAAAGTCCCAATCGAATAATAGAAAAATTTTGTCGGGGTCAAGGTTTAAAAAACGAATATCTCTGAAGGGGTTGATCTCGTTCCTGACCTCAGTTTCAATTTTAAATCAATTTTGATACCATAGTAAAATAATTTGGTTTTTTACTTTATTAAAATTGTACTAAAACTTTTTATATTAACACTTACGCAACGATGTTCATTTGGTTTTGGAAAATTTGAAAAATTACATTTTTCCGGCGATATTTTCAGCATTTCTTCAAAAGAAATTGTTAGAAATTGTGTCAAAACCATAAGTTAAAAACTTTTCCACCGTTTCCTTTAAAACGTTTCCGGAAAAATCCTTAAAATAAATTTAAAGGTAAATATTTGAGATGCATATTAATAAAGTTAATATCTTATTTCCTTTAAATCTTTCGTTACATTCGTTAAATCTTGTTAGTAATTTCTGTAAAATAAAAGTCATTAGGTATACTTATTTTGCTAAATTAAATCATATTTAGCTTTAATATTTACTTAAATATTTTATCAAAAAGCGGCACTTATATGCATTTCATTTAATTTTCCATCAATAATTATAATAAAACGATGAAACGATTAAATGCCAGTAAAATTAATACGATAATATTTTTTATTTATGACATAGTTTAAGTAAGAAAAACGTGGATTAAAACTTTTTATATTATTCTGCGGCAGGCAGAAAATAAAAAATTTAAAAGATTGTCTTATTGATGTTAATATTACTAAAGTAGGTTCTGTCAGCTGTCGTAAATTAAATGTCGCTTTTAACTCTTCAGTTCGTTATGTTTTTAAACTTAGGTGATATGACCATATCAGTTCCTATTAGTTCTTATTCCAATTTAGTTGGTATTAGATTGCCCCTTTTAATCCTATTTTAAACTCGACACTATAATGGTTTTACGTCTATTCAACAAACTGCAGTTTTCTAAGTCTATTAGAACTCTGCATTTGCTCATCTACTTTTTCGGATTTTAAATCTGCTATTAGGCAAAAATCATTGTTTGTATGTATATATCTTAAATAAAAAATAGTCCTTTTTGCTAAGATTTTTATAAAAACAATATGTGTGTATCAAATTTTGACAAGAAAGGAATGTCTTCGCAATCCTCAATTACTAATTAAATTTATTGACAGAAAATACAACGTTTAAAACAGCGCAAGCTTTGGAGTCGTTCAATTAAAAATTTCTGAATATTTGTATCGTTTTGTGGGATGTCAAACAAATCTCAAAATTTGGAGATATAAATTTATTTATTTTTTTCATTGCTTAAAACATGCCACAGTCCCAAAATGGTTGATGAAGACGATGTTTCTTCCAAGCAAATGGAAGATGAAGACATATTCGCGAAGTCCAGAGCTAGAGCGGATAGAATTTTGTTGTATAAAACCATGGCAGCTGGAGCTTTAGCAGCATCACTAGCCAAACTGTCAGCTCAACCGTTCGAAGTAACGAAAATCCGACTTCAACTTCAAGTAGAACCGATCAAGGGCGGCTTGGGATCGACATCCAAGTATCATTCACTTCCGCATGCAATGAGGACAATCTACCACGAAGAAGGTATCAGAGCCTTCTGGAAGGGTTGGATGCCCGCTCAGGGTATCAGTCTCGTTTACGGTGGAGTGCAATTTGCAATTTTCGAGCATTTATTTAAGATTACCAAAGGCACTGCGTTTCACCAATCTTATCCGAATTTCAACTTGTTCCTTTGTGGCGCATTCGCGGGATCCGTCTCAACGTGCGTGTCGCAGCCCATTGATCTTACAAAAACGAGGATAATTGCCGAAGACAAGAAAAATTACAAAACCTTCGTCCACGCGCTCATCGGAACCGCGAGGATGGAAGGTTTCCCCGCCCTCTACCAAGGTCTCGTCCCAGCCCTAATTGAAGTTTTCCCTCTTGCTGGCCTCAACTTCATGTTCTACCGGTTTTTCACCAAGAAATTCATATCTTTCTTCAAGGTTGAAGAAAGACATCAACTTCCAGTTTGGAGTCTTCTTGTTACTGGAGCAGTATCAGCGGTGATGGCGAAGACTGCAACATACCCTCTGGACTTGGCTCGTAAAAGGTCTCATATTCAGGGGTTCCACAGCCAAAGAGAAGGTTTTGGTAAAAGCGCCGTTTGCAAACAGCTTTATACATGTCTTTTAACCGTCGTCAAGAATGAGTCTTTCTTTGGACTCTACAAAGGACTTGTTCCAACCCTTTTGAAGAGCGGTGTTACAAGTGCTGTAATGTTTCCAACATACGACTTGCTCAAATATTTATTTGAAAATTTTTTATAAAAGCAAACAAGAAGAAAATTATATTTATAAAGCAAATAATGCTATCTATTTTAATTCTTCTAATTTTGTCCTAGTAATATTGAAATTAATCAATCGAAATTTTCACTATTACCTGTAATGGAACTGTAATTTGCACTATCACTTGTTATTCAGTGATAGTGAAATTGAATTTCCACTATCACCAAATCACTGGTAGTGAAGTGATTTATCCTTAATATCTAAGTATTTTATGTTAGAAGCTCAAGTTTCATGTAAATTATTTCACGGACCGAAAGACTAGTGAATTTTCAGTTTGCTGCAATTTTAAGGAAAGCTTTTGCGAATTAATTACGCGGTATAAACTTTAAACTGTTGCCAATAGCAAACCTTCAAGGGTTTTTGTTTGTTTTTTTCTAAATTTCGGTTATAGTCTTTCTAGAGTATAATAAGATTTAGCTTTATATTTATTTATGGGGTATAATTTAAACCTAGAATTAGTTTTTATCCTTCAAAGATTATAAAAACACACAGAACCAAAATGTAGTCTTTAGTATATTTTAAGACTACTTTAATTGAAAACGAGGAATACAGAATATAAATACATAATAGAATATTTTCGTTTATTTCTACCCAGTAGGTAACAAATTTTTATAACAATATGATTACTTATGTAATCTATCTAATAAATATATTTTATGCTTTTCTTGTAAATTTTAATAAGAACCTAGCAAAGAATAAAAATTTTATTAAAATTCCAGTAAAAAAAAACTTTTACTAGAATTTGTATTAAAGTGGCTAGAATTCTAGCCACTGACATCATTTTTCTAGAATCTAATGATTTCCAATAAATTAAGACATATTAAGCCATAAATGGAAAATTTTACTAGAACCTCGTATTGAAAAAATTAATATTACTAGATTTTTTACTAGAATTTCACCGATATCATTCTATTAAAAATTTACTAGGGTCTAGTCAAAAAATATTTAGTGTGGATAAAGATTCTAAGCCACGTTAAAATATTTTCTGAAAATTTGTTATTTTCAGTAAAAGACTCTATAGCTATAGTTCTGGGATCCGTAAGATATAGATATAAAATTACTTTCAGCCTATTTGATATATAATTTGTCTAGAAAAAACAAAACTTAAAATATTTTCCCAATTGTGTTAAAAATATAATTTACAGATAGGTACTTTTGGGTATTTTTATAAGAATTTTTGTTAAGATACATACATTGCATATACATATGTATAAGCCTTATATTTCTAGCTTTTCGTTTTTTATTTAATTTTTTAAATAATAAAACATAAAGGAGAAATAGCAACTTTGAAATTTCGAGTTTCTATTAAAGTTTTTAAGATGTATTTTCCTACTGTAATTTATTTAATTTAAGCGCACATTTTGTGCTTGGTCGGAAGAAAAGTGATTCCCATCTTTTTTGCACCTATTAAGTATTTAACACCACGAGTCGCGGAGGCTGTGTGTCTTTGAAAGAGCCGCTCTAGCGCGCTAGCGAGCTAGCCACCGAGGAATTGTCCTCTATTTGTATATATGGGAATTTCTCGAGACTAATGATTTGGTCCTGCGCACAGCAGCCGCATCTTGGACCGATCCTGTGAATTAACTATGGAAGCGGTCATAAATTGTCGCGAATAAGGTAAACACCGCGTAGACAAGAAGTTTCAATCTTTTATAATAAATGATCCTCAGTTAGTTGCCGTTCCGTTTTCCAGCTCCATCCTTCTGTAATATGATCGACAGTGAAAAAAGTCTCATTCGAGTCGAGGAATCTGAATCTCAAGACTTGATTTGACTTTGAAGAGTTTTTTCCGAGACGTCATCGAAACTTCTTAAGGTGCCGTGCTCTTTGATCGCCAGCCGACCTGAATATGATCAGCCGAGGAAGAGGCCGGCCGGTTGGGGCTTTTGTTCTAGACGCGATCATCGCGTCTTCGGCGACCAGCGTCCGTCTTATTCCTGCCGGCAGAATCACTCGATTGCGGGTCATTTCTTATTGAGAAAACAAAAGAGAAATATGTAAAACATGTTTGTAAGAAGTCGCGCTATCCTCCAATTGCCTGCTGACATGTCGATCTCCTTCACATTTAATGGTATCGATATTTCGCGCCGCTTTCGCGTTCCCTCTTCCCGTTGTCGATGAGGATCGGTGTGGGTCGGTACGGCAGACGAAAGTAGGGAACGATTCCAGCCAACGAATTAAGCAAATTATATTCAAATTGGCCAAGTAAACAAGCAAAAATTTGAATAATAAATCACAATTCAGGGCCTTAACGAGAATTCCGCGGGCATGTCGTGTGGTGGCTGGACTGCCACTCCAGCTGGCGTCATGCTCTTAATTTGCAAATTTTTAATTAGAGCCCCCTTGGGCGATCACTCGTCAACATCACGAATAGAATCTAAGTACCTTAGTATGAGGCTCTGGTCGCCCAAGGGCAGTCCCCCGTGATGGACGGCGGGACTCGGCTTGACCACCAGCACCCATCGCTCCCCAGATCACGCCATCTGCCCGCAGTTGGACCCCTCGCAATGCAAATTTTATTGTCTTTTAATGAATGTCGAAAAGTGACGGAGCTGTCTCCTTCCCTAACCTGCAATTTATCATAAAATTAAGCGGAAGGGTGTCGATCAGCCAAGAAAAACGGCCTCGGCAGACACTAAAAATTAACATATATTAAGTTCAATTTGTTTATTTTACGAGATCTATGTTTAAGTAACTGAATTTGCGAGTAGCTTAGAATTAATGACCAAATTTGACCTTTTTCTCAAATTGAGAAATTACCTTTTTGCACCTTTTTAGCTGTAATTTGTATAATTGGAGTAAGTATCATTTATTATACACTCCGTTTCATATTTATAACCCACCTAATAATTTTAAATTAATTCCGTCTGAAAATATTAGTGTTATGAATTTAATAGTTGAGGATCAAAAACTTTGAAGTAAAATTATTTCTAGTCGAATTTCATATAAATTTTCAGTAAAACAAGTTTTCTATTTATTTCATAATTATAACCCAGACAAAGTTTTTAACAGAATTGGTTCTAAACCAACCCATGTTTTCGGCACTTATATGAATCCTGGCATTGTCCTATTTAAAAACCCACTGTTTTTGAGAATAAATCTGCCAGAAATGAGATCAAGCTATTCTGAAATACCTGGATGTAGTCACTACCACAGAAACACTACCAAAATTTCCTTTATATAACCAAAGATATTCCTTTCTCAAACCTCGCGAGTAGAGGTTAAAACCTTCAGGTCCATCTAAATGCCTTTCTTTTCGTTAGAAAATGTGACCAAAGTATGATTTCGACACTTTTGTTTGCAGAATTGCCTAGCATTTCTTTGCAATTTAGTATCGAATTGCTTGTAGGACGTAATATTTTTCTTTCATCCCGCATGAAAAGTTTTCTCTTCAAAATTACGATCGTACAACTACATAAATTCAGTTCTTCTAATTAAACAACTGACCTATGTAGTTTATAAATGTTAAACAGTCAACAATTTGTTAAAATCCGAGAATTTTGCAAAATTAATGGCAGTTATGAATAATGCATAAAACATTTATCGCATGAATGCATTATTCCAAAAAACGTCAAAAAATAGCAATATAAAAAATCACTAACTTTATTATCATTGTTTATTTAATTTCCTTTAGAAAAAACATAACTAGGATTGTCTCATTTTAATTATTTCCACTCTTATTACTACTATATCTTTAACAATTATAAACATAGATCCGTCCAAACTTAAAAAATATTAACAAAATTGTATTTAATGTATTAAAGCAAAATATAAAATTATTTATAATAATTTTTATATTTATATACTTATAAAACTGCAATCAACTAAGAATTAAATAAAATTCTTTATCAAATCCTAACTCTATTTGACAGAATTCGAATTAAAAATTCTAAAAAGCCAGTAAAAAACCATATAAAACGGAAGAAACTCACAATAATTCAGCAATTTATTGACCTTACTTTCCCTACTCTGCAGTCTAAAATATTTAACATTTGTTAGGCACTTTGAGGTTAAGGATTTCATTTAGCATGATAATAATTGGTATGTTAAGGTAAATATCTCTAAAAAAAATATATTCCTATTTTAAAACGTTATAATAATAATTAGGTTCTAATTTCTTTTCCATAGGATGCCCTACAAAATTTTAAATTAGCTACTGTAGAAGGCAGCGTTCTTGAGCCAGTACTTTCTAATTGCAAGAATGTTTGCTTCGGAATTTCAATTAAGCTAATTTTCCTAAAATTGAGATTTTTCGAACCGAAAATTAGCTTCGAAAGGTGGTCGCTGCTACCGGGCACCCTCTTTCCTCCAGCGAGCCACTCTAAAGCAGTTGGCAAGTTGCATTCAAGCAAGTCAACAATTAAATTCGAAAATCATTCCGCCGAAAATTTCGTGACCCGTAACAGTTTCTGAGCCGATCGTAATTTTCGGCCACTACTGCGCAGGCGCGGTGCGAGTGCGCATTGCGATGACTTGCGCTAAAATTGTCTTTTTCCCGGCGGCTGCTTTTGCGAATCATCGTCTTTTGATGCTCAGTCATACGGTCTTACGTGCGTCCGTCCCTCTCCGGGAGTTTCGTGATTAATGCTGATCTTCCTGTAAATTCCTTTAATTATACTTGCCAGCATCACTTTATTTAACCCTCCCCGACTCCGGGATCATTTTCAATTCATGTTTGGGCCTCGGCGGCGGGTTCATTGGTGCATGTAAATAAGATTCAGTCGCCCTGCCATTGCGAAGCAAACAAATCGCCCATTGATTTATAGTGGCCATTTGCAACTATCAATTAGCTCCAATGACAACATGAAATATGATCAAAGGCATGATCTGAAATTCGAGACCGTGTTATTAGGGTTGCGACTGGAAATTGCTCGGACGCGAGTAAATCATATGCGTACACTGTTCGTTTCCTTTACTTTTTCAGTTTTTCAGCTTTTAGGCCTACGAGCTCTGAGCTCTTTGCGCAGCCGTGCTCCGCTGAATTTTTGCTTGTCTTGTACTTCTGGTGGCAAAATTAATCGGTTAGAAACAATCAGATCGAAGAAATCTCCTTCCGTAACAATTTTTTTTCGGCAGATTTCGCCAATATCTCGGCTAATTTCGTAATTGTGAAGAATCGTTTCTTAATTGATTTTGATCAAATTTTGCTTATGAATTTATCGAATTGATATTGATATAAAAACATTTCTCACTCCCTTTATGATCTATTTTCAATTACATTCATATATCAAAATTTTGACCAAATAAATGTAATACGCAAATTTTGATTAAAATCGATTAAGAATTAATGGACTAATCGTGTCCATTAGAACGTTACAGAAGAAAATGCATGAGCCTTATCCAAACTCGATGTATTGACTTCATAAAGCATAGTAAATAAATTTTGATCAAAATCCCTTCTCTATAGACAGCTTTCCTTCATCTTTTATTGTTCGTATTAAAATCTACCTATGTACTTCTTCTGGCTGTCATCGAAAAGATTTTTATTTAACCATTACTAACACTTGCTGGAAAGCTAGTTATTTTACTAAAAATTTAAATTACTCTTTTAAATATTAAAGAAAAACTCACGTTTATAGTCTTTGCTTAAATCTAATCTAGTAACTAATGCTGCATTTCTGGATAACATATGATGACTGCATATTTTATTTTATCGATTTGTGATTTGCCTATAAACTACAACGATTTTTAACACTTCAGCACCAAAAGTGTATTAAATGATAGTCATACGTTACAATCTTTTAAAAGTGCACATTTAGAATTCATTAAATTTTGACATGTTGAAAATCACTCAACTGATTAGCCCACAATCAATAGATAATTTTTCAAATTCAAATTCAAGTTGGTTATCACTTAACCATTTAAACAACTTAAGAATAATGTCTTATATTTATGTAAAGGAAAAATCAGTTTATGTAAATATTCAACATGTTGATTATTCAGACGCGCTAGTACTTATTTTTAAAATCGAGACCTATGATAAAATGCACAATAAAACATTAAGCAAATTAGTTTTAAAACTAAAAGTTCTCCCGCAAAATCAAATTTTAAATAAAGAAATTTGGTATGTATTTACAAATTAAAATTTTTGCAGCATTAAAATTTCGTCTTGATTAAATCTCATCTTAATAAATTTATCCACAATTTTCTCAATGTTAACTTTAAGAAAACGATATTTTAGATAGAGCTCAATCGTACCCAAGTCAATATGAAAAAAATTTGAAAATTTAAAATACCAGATTCAAACCAAAGCGTTCTGTAATATCGAATTAGAAACGAAATTTTTAAAAGTAAAGTTGCAACTCTCCTAGAATATAATTAGCAATATTTCGATTCAAATATGATTCAGTTTCGAAATGCATTTGGCTTTCAGAGCTGCTTAATTTTGAATTTAAAAATGTTTCATCGATTAATTTGATGTATGTATTTACTTATTCCAAAATTATTTAAAATTGCAAAAGTCGTATGATTCAAATATATTTCTGAATTTCGAATTTCAACCGAATATACATACATTGCGCTTGTAATTTATTTTATGTAAATTTATACTTTAGTTTAGTTGGCTTTAAATAATATAGTTGGTACCTTTTCCATCAAACGAAATTAAATTATTGAGTTTTAAAATGGGATTTTTTTCTGAATGATGACTTACCACCTTGTGTATTTTAGATGTATTTTCTGTTTTGCATCGTTATTATCAGTCTCACGCAACAAATCATTGTTTTTGGAGTTGCGTTACTGCGCCACAAACTCCTTCTGAATTCGAGTGTTGCACTTGGCAATGAAATAATTTTTATAAATGCTCGGATGCTCCACTAATGAATCAAACAATTAGCGCGACCGCTCACACACACCTCCACCTTGGCGACGATGGCCAGTCGACAGATGGCTCAGCGCCGGCGAACATTAAGGCAATTAATTGAAATTTATCTCGGAAGGTCGGAGCCTTTTGAGGGTTTCGCCGGCACCACTGGCGGTGCGTTGCGCGCGCTAAAATTGCATCAAATGGCAGTCGCGGCGCACTCTCTGTCACCACCACCGCGACGGCATCCATTGCCCCGCGATTGAGCACGCTAAGTGGCTCCCCCACAATTATGCAATTGCACTTTTAGTGGATGCACTCACTGAATCATTTTCGCGATGCAGCCGGCCATAGAGAGCATGAAATTTGCGCATTGCATGGCGACATTTTGCGCGCACGATCAAAACAGTCGCGGAATTAAATAAGGAAAAATGCCGCGGCTGCGCCGACGGTTTGATTCAAGTGATAAATTAGAGCCGAAGCGGTTTTTGCATGCATGCATAAGATGCATTTAATTTTCGAAATCCTCTGAATTAATTTCAATTTTGCATGTCGTCAGTGGGCCGTCTCCAGAAGCGCCGTCACACTTGTCAGGCGGCTGACGATTGAGAGATTAAGCGCGATAGATAGCGCGATCCGGCGCGAATGGGGCCGGAGATGATGCTGGCGGTGGATGCACTTAGAAGCGATCAAACCGCGAAATATTCGAATTTATTCATTTTACTGTTGAATATTTCATTCGCGAATTTTCACCTTATTGCCTCGCCTAAGGGAGCTATTCCACGAATCGGCTGTATTCACAAATCTTGAGGAATTCCGCATTTTTAAGCGATCTAGTGGCTAATTCTGACTCACTTGGGCCTGCGGAAAACCCGTTAAATCTAAGCACTCTAATTTTAATTGCAAATCAGGGGGATTGACTCATTTTTAATGCCTGGCAACATGGACTTAATTCTGAGGCCAACTCACGCAAGCCGATTTTAATGGCTTTTGAAGCATTTTAATTTATAAAAACGAAATTTAATACCTTTTCTATTTAATCCACCTTAAATCGACAAACGGTTGGATTCAACCATTTTAAATTTGGATAAAATTTTGGTTATAATGTTTGTTATTAATATCATTAAATAAAATTTCACCAAACGATTTTGAAAAAGGAAATAAACATTTTTAAAATTAATCCAGAAACAGAATTTTATCTTAAACCGTTTTCAAAGTATTTAAAACTTGAGAAATCAATAAAACTTCAATTTTTTAATAGTTTCTGGAATACGAAGAGAAAATGCAAAATCAGCAACCTAGAAAATTACAATTACCCATTTTCGACGAATTTGATAAACAAAATATATTAAATAAAACGCAAGCACAAAATATTTTAAATTTATTTTTGAAAAATATTTTTTCGATAGTAGATACTCTACCAATATTTTTTGTTACATTGTGCATAATTTTCTTTTTATTTTAGAAACTCAGTTTTGGGTGTGAAGCTATTAAAACGGCAATTATGAATTTTTAAAGTAATCAATTATTATTTTGCCTCACAGCCAAGTTGATTTTTATCTGCCGAATAAAGATATTTAAAAAGTTGTTCGTCATACATACGTTTTTCAGCAAGCTGAACCAATATTCTGTTTACCAATTTATTTATCAGTAAGAAGTAGTGGAGTAATGTGACGTAATTCAATACACGAGATATATGAAACAAATAGACGTAGTTTCGTATTTAATGTCCCAATCAATGCGAATCTATAAAATTATTTGATCTTTCCTTTTCGAAAAAATTAGAATTTATTTGTTTAAAATAACGCGATGTAACAAAATTTAATAAAATCAGATTAAAAAAATTACTGGTTTCTTACTTGTTAGTCGTATTCTACTTCTCAAACCATTTCGTTTAATACCCATATCAAGGGTGTTGTGAAGAAGAAAGTAATCCGTCATCTTGGTGGCGTCCGCCATTTTGAAGGCCATATTGGATTTAGAACGGTATTAGATTTATTTTTGTGCATCGTCACGGGACTTGTGTAAAATTTTAAAGCTCTATTTGGTTTAGAACTAGTCCAAATTTTGATAAAAACTTACCTTTTTCTAATTTTTTAATTGGCACTCGAAATTCTGAAAACATCGGAAAATATAGGAAATGGAATCTCGGCACAGGGTGTGAGAAAGCATAAAAAATTAGATGCGTTTTCATCATTAATTTATTCATTACAGTATTTATCACAGTATTATTCTTCATTATACAAAAACAAGTGATGAGGACACAAGAACAATCTCCAGCTCAATTACGAAGGGGACCGCGGGCGGCGAGGGCGCCACCGTAGGCCAGGATAGAATTAAATTAATAACGCTACAACATTCAGTTCACTTATAATGATAATTACATAATTTTACAAATCAAACGGAATTGGCTAGGGGTTGGCAAGTCGCCGCTTTACAGAGGCCCGGGTGAGCGAGGCCCGCCGGGGCAGTTCTACGAGTAAACTAAATTTCGAATCTCCTTAAAGTTAAAGAATTTTAAAGTTAAAGAACGCAAGAACTAAAAAAAATTCGGAACTGGACCGCGTGGGGTGCGCTCCGGCCGAGGGGCGCGGGGGCGGTGCTGATGTGCTCTAATTACCTGAATGGAACGGGGAATGAGAAGTCATGGGGCAGCGGTGGGAGAAGACATCTCGCGGCAGTACCTGCGCTGCAGTTTTGCTTTTTAATTTTCATTCAGCCAGGTGAGGCGCGGGATCGCGACTGGTGGCGCTCCGCGGGGGCCTAGCGCAGCAGCATGAACGGTGACTCACTGCCGCCGTTGGCCCCCGTGGGGCTGTCCAGGGCCGGGTTGATGCGCTTCTCCTTCTGCCGCCGGTTGCAGAACCAAACGCGGACCACCTCCTTCTCCATGCAGAGCCGATCCGCGAGCTGCGTGATCTCCTCGCTGGTCGGCTTCGGGTTGACCGTGAAGGCCTTCTCCAGGGCCCCGCGCACCGAGGTCTCAATCGAGGTCCGCTTTTTCCGCCGGCGGCCCATCATCTCGGGCGTCGTGACCGTCGTCTGCAGCACCGCCGGATCGTAGACCCTGTAAGAAGTCACAAGATGTTCATTGAGATCTGTTCCAGCCGCCACACTGTTCCAAATCGCCAGATAGCTGGCCAAAAGTAAACAAAAAATGGAAGTCAAAGAACGATACTTTTTTACTTTATGTAGACAAAAACGCCAAAACATCTAAATATCTCTTCCATGTTACACATTTAAAAATTATTCTAAATCAAGTTAAAGTGACCTTAAATTTAACTTCTAAGATGAATACGAAGGACACTTCAAGATCAACTTTGTTTTTTTTACTACTAATAATACTTTAAAATTCTAGTTCTTAATTCGGGGTCGAAATTTTAGTTCTGTTTAGAAACCATAAACCCCAAAATTTTTTGTTATTTAGTCCGCCGCTTGCACTCGCTTCAAACTTAGGATCCTTGAAACAATAACGAAGTATCAAAGTAAAGTTTATTGGTGAGTCTTTAATTCTTATTTCTTAAGTTTAAGATCCTCGAAATAGTTTTGAAAGATATATAAATATATATTAAATAAATATTAAAAATCACTAGATGTAAAATTTCAATATATGATTTATGAAAAACAGTAGGCAACATTATAAATTTTAATATTTTGAATGTTGAAAAGGAAAGGTTTAATCAAAAACTATATTTTAACACCAGAAAATAAAAATAAAGGTCACTCTAAAGTTCTCCTTCCTCAACCCTTAAATTTAAATCTTAAAAATCTCTTCTCTTTAGAAATATTTAAGAATTTCCTTCCTATCTTAAAGTTTTACTCTAGACTAACTGTCGCTTCGTTTAGTAATATAATGTAAGTTGCGTTTTTTCTACAATCAGTTCTAGATCAGATTAAATTTTGATGATTCGAATTGAATTTTATAAGCCGTCATCTATGTATATATGCATAAAAATTTTAAAATTTGTGTATTAAAAAGTGTATCAAATTGCCATGATTTTTTAAATAACTTTTTGACGCACGAAGTGAGTATAAATCAAAGCAATTATGCAACTTTCTGCTTCGGATGCAATAATAAAAAAATAAAAAATAAAAAATTCAACCTTTATATGGAGTAGTTGCGTTCTGAATAAAAATTACGAAGTGTGTGAAGCTATATTTAAATTCTCCATTTTGATATCAGGATAGGAATATAAATAAGCGCTCTCATAGACCCCCAAGTACAGTTTCAAAGGATATCATGTCGAATTTTGGCTAGCTTTTTAGCGATTTTGAATACTATGGTCCAAGGAGTGAACTTACCCTCCGGTACTTGATATGGTGCGGTCGGCGTCCTCCAGCCACTTCTGCAGGAGGGGCTTCAGCTTGCACATGTTCTTAAAACTAAGGTTGAGAGCCTCGAAGCGTGATATGGTCGTCTGGGAGAAGTCGTTCCCGTAGAGCTTCCCCATGGCCAGGCCGACGTCGCCCTGGGTGAAGCCGAGCTTGATCCGTCGCTGCTTGAACGTCTTCGCGAATTGCTCGAGCTCCTCCAGATCGGTCGTCTCCTCGGGGGAAGGCTCCCCCGACCGGGGCGGGACCATGAGCTTTGGCATTTGCGGGGTCTGGGGCCCGGACCCGGGGGTGTTCGGCGTCAGGATGCCACCCACATTCAAACTCCCACTGTTCGGAGGCGTCTTCTGACTGCTCCCCGTAAACGAGATCGGGGTGCTCTGGTGGCACGGGCTGCTCGCCGGGCTCTGCATGGGGCTGTGCTGCCCGACGTTGGGGGTGGAAGTCAGCTGGCTCTTGATCTGCTGCTGCTTCTGCAGCGCCTGGAGCTGCTGGGCCGCCTGCGTCAGCGCCTGAACCTGATTCTGCAGGAGGAACTGCGCGGTCGCGACTTGCGCCGTGACGGTCGGGTCATCCTTCGGGATCCCCATCGAGCCCCCGCGGATCAGCTCGATGTAGTTCTGGAACTGTTGCTGTAAGGTCACTTGTTGCGCCTGCAGCGCCTGCTGGAAGGTCTGGAAGTCCTGCGGCGTCAGGTTGGTCAGGCCGCCCAGACACGAGAGCGGGCTCTGCATGAGCAGCGGCCCCAAAGCGTTCGGGATCATCCCCGGGGTGAGGCCCGCCATCGCGATCTGGGGGACTGCGCTGGGCTCCCGGGGCGGCGAGGGAGTGCTCCGGGCTGCCTCATTTGTCTAATGGAATAATTGTCGAAGGTGAAGGCTAACTACTAGGAAAAAGTAAAAATTTCAGACTTACCAAATTTAAAGCAGTCGAATTATCTGGTGGAGCTCCAGGGCTCCGCGATTCAGACCTTTCACTATGATTTCCAGTACTGTCCACTTCATCTGAAACTAAACAAAAATAAATTCATTAGAAACACTTAAAGAACAAAGATATCAAAAAGTTAAACTGACTTGTCATTGTAAAGGCTAGAATTGCAAAATTTAACAATAAACTTTGCTAATTAATTTGTACAAATATACTTTTTTAATTTCAGAAAAGATCATTTTCGAATCAGTCTAGTCGAATTTCAATTCATCAAAGTCACTCCAGATTTTTCAAATCAAACTAGTCCGAAAATTTCAACTCAAACAAGTTCAAACGTATCTAAATTGTTAATTTCACGCAGGAAATACATTTTTACATCAATTTTAATAAAGTATTTCATTATTGTCTATTATAATGTGTTAACAACCATTGTAAACTCGGATTAGCAAGAATATTTCTGACATTCATTTTTATTTTTGAAAGTATATTTTCAATTAGCTTCATCAGTGACGAAATTAAAAAAATTAACATTGATATAAACATTTGTAATAAAGAGTGAAATTATCAATTTTGAACTTGTTTCGATTGAAAATTTGGACTTTAGTTTTATTTGTATTGAAACTTCCGAATACATAGTTTGAAATGAAAATATACATTTTGAAATTTAAACCGACTTTGATCTGATGGTATTTTTCTGAAAATAAAAAAGTATGTAATCCTATGCCCTAGCTCTTTTTATAACCCACAACGTAAAACAAATCATAAATTGCATCTATGTATAATGTCTCTGGAATATGTAAACGAACTTTTCGATATTTGAAGTTGGAAAGTTTGAAGTACCGAGGGATTTTTAGAGATTTTAAACAGAAGTAAAGTAAAGTGATTCAGTCTGTGCACTTGAACTTTAAACATCTTTTTCTCAAACTGCATTTTTTAAACTGGTTGATATGATATCTCAAAAATTACTCAACCGATTTCACTAAAATTTTAATGGCATATATATTACGTACATATGTAGGTTTAACCCGAACTAGAATGTGATATCTGTCATAATTAGTTTGTTGTTTTTAAGCTAAAAAAGTTACGAAAAATATTACTTTTCTAGTTCCAGCCACATGTCTACAGTCTGTAGTGTGTATTCTGGGTTCAAAAAATTCTAAAATATTGTTTCCAAAATTTCAGTCTTTTGAAATATTTTCTTGAACACATCTGTCTAAATTTAATATACGCTACCGATTTCGTGCTTAAATGATACAATAATAAATTTATATTCTGAAATCTATCCAGGTTAGATCTGAAAATTTACAGATTCACAGGCTTTTTTAACTAAACTGCAATATATTACCATCAGTTGTCGTTTATTTATCTAAAAGACTTATAGCTAGTCAGTTATTACAATAAAAATGATTCAAAGAATGTATCTTACAATTTAAGGAATCTTAAAAAGATATCCAAGCGTCAAAAATTGTTTTTCTCCTGACTTTATTCTGGCAATTTTACGCAAAATAACACCGATTTGAATAGAACCCTTTTTCGTATCCTTTTTCTCCCACTTTCTCAATCGAATGTATGCAAAAATTCAACCGGACGCTGACCACTTTGTATGCAAAAGGGAAATGTGAATATGAAATTTTCATGTTCAGTCCGAAAAGGGCAGAAATTCAGTTAAAAATTCGCACATGTGGTCAGTTGGGTTGTACCTGTTTGATATGCAGATCACAGTAAATTTCCATTTTATGCTCCTGTGAACAACTCGAAATGAACTCCTTCCCGAGGATTATGAGGAGATTGGCCAAGGAAGGGTTGCTCCATTTATGCAAAAGAGGCCGGTCTCCTCATAGTTTGGACATTATTCATAAAAATGGTGAGCAAAGCAATTTTATAGCTCAGCAAACCTTAAAAAACGAAGGTCCCCCTGTTCTCTCCGAAAAAGTGAGTAAATTCGAACCCAAACCCTTTGATATGGAAAACTGCTCCAAAAGCAGCGCACCGATGGCCCTCGACTTAAAAGGTTTTAAGTGGGATTTCGTGTTTGGCCAGGGAAAGGTGTTTGCTCGGCGGTGCACGGCATGAAAGGGCTCCTCGTCCTGAGAAACCTTCGGATCGCTTGCCTTTTTAACATTTTCTTCTGCATCAATTTCACGGCAGTTTGCCCCGAATCGAGTTCACTGCACCTCTCGAAGAAATCGCTTGCCCCGTCTCCGGAAATTCATATTCCACCCTCGTCCATCATATTCAAATTTATCCCGAGCAGCGGCCAATTCTGCATAAATCACGCCCGACCAATCCACGTTCAGACGGGTTCATTTCCGAAAAAAAAAATTGTTATCGAGTACGGGAAGCATGCTAAATTTTTTATATTTACGAGCCCCTGACGACGGTGACCGAGGTGGATTCAGAAGAACCCTTCCTCGAGGGCGCACTCGCCCGTTTCGGTGAATATTTGAAAATCACATGAATTTCATATTCATCTCTGGTCAGCATCCGCCATGGACCCGAATCTTTTCTGCATACGTCTGGGAGCAGCTGGAATCACAGCCGGGAAATTGTTCTTCAAACCTTTTCCCAGTTTGCACGGCACGGATAGTCGGAATTGCCGAATCATGCAAATTATATTAGAGATGATGTGGGTGACAGGGCGCAGTCAGATGCTGCTTCCGAATTCGGAACGCTCACCCACCGGAGATCTGGTCAAGGTGCAAATTCCGATGATATAAATCAGAGTGGCCCTGGATTCACGGACTTGCTGACTGGCTTACGTGAGAACTGCAGACGCTGTGATTTTTTGAAATATGTCTGCTGGGAGACGGTGCAGGATTAACCTTTTTAGGTGACAAATCCCCCAGACTGGAATGACATGATACTTTTTAGTTTATCAACGAATTATCGTCAATTGAATGGTCACCACATCAATGAAATAGAACGAAATTAGTTATTTTATAGAAGTTTTGACTTTAGTCTCGAATCAAACATTTACTAAAAACTTTACAAGAATTTTTAGATATGGAAAATTGTTAGTACGAAAGATGATGATACATATCAAAATCACTACTATATTTATAAATGAGAATAGTTTTTCGCGTTGTTACTATTCTCCTCCAAAACTGTTGGATAGATTGGTTCTTCGGAAGGGTTTTAGGCCTTTTCGATGGGACTTACACTGGAAGTTAGGGTATTTTTTCGAGTATGGTTCAAGATATTTGTTTTCTAAATGTTTTCAGAAATGTTCTTTTGAGACTGAGAATGGTCAAAGAAATCAATTAGCATAGCTATAAATAGTTGGTTTAAATGAATTAAGCAACAGATCTGCCTATACTATTCGTTTTTTATTTAAATTCATTATACCACGTATTTATACATAATATTAGTTGGAATACTTGAGAACTAACATAATTTTGTCATCCACTGAGATATTTTTGAAAATTCCAAATCTTGCGACTTTTTAAAATTGTTTTTGAGACTTTCTTTAATATTTACTACACAGCAAATGTTAAGATTTAGATATCATAGTAAATCATTTATCACGTTTTTAATCACAAACATTTTTAAAACTACTCCTTTTGTTATGTCTGCTTCAATTAGTTTTTGAATAAGTCACAATTTTATCTTAATAAGTGCCACTTTAATATTTACTTCTTTACTCACATGTCAATGATTTTACTATGTTGCAAAATATTAAAATTGCTAAATCTTTGAGTCGAGGGAATTTTCTGGGTGTCAAAATTTTTCAAAGAATTTAGCCACTGTTGTATTAAAATTGTTACTAATGAATTAAATAGCAGACTCTTACTATATGCAGTTCTGCGGTTAAAAAATGACATGGTAAGTAATTTAATCATTTTCTATTCGAAACATTTACTTATATTGAGAACTTCAAAAACAGAGGGTAAGATTCGTCATTCTTTCTAGCAAGGGACGGGAAAACAACCTATGAGTATTATGGATGAAGAAATTTCTTGATTTCAATGATATCATTTCCCTGACTGCTTAAATTTCCTGGATATTTAAATTCAGTGTCTTATCTCAATATTCCAGAAAATGGTCCCCCTGTAATGTACTATGCATAAGCATAGTTCTGCCCAATAGTTTTCTTTATGCATATGTTACTTACAAAATAATGCTAAAGTTGACTATTAACAATAGTTCAGGATAAACTATATTTGCGCTGAGTAGTTCACAATTGATTTAAATTTATCAGAATAAAGCAGTAATTCATAATTCAAACCGAGTTTGCCATGACAAATCACTTAACTTTTTGGGGTTAGATGAATTAAAAACAGTCCCGTCTTTTGCCTAGCTTTTTATGCATGGTAGGTTATATTTTAACCCACCTCGAAGAGTATGAATTATTTATATTAAACTGAATCTTATTGAAAGTTTTCGGTTTTATAATAACAACATGAACTTTTTGAACGCTTTTATTTAACTTGGGTTGTATAGGTCAAATCTTGCAACACAAAATTTTTATACTTCTATCTTACCAAAAGTTATGAAACTTTGCACATATGTTTAACTGCGATGACAATACAATGTGATCGTGTTTGTAGGTGAATTCCACCCACGCATTCCCCACTATCCACCCACGCTATTAAAAGCGTTTACTAAAAAAAATGTTCTTTCGCTGTTCTTGTTATAACTTTCTGGAGGGGAAAGTTAATTTTGATTTTTTTTCTTTTTAACTATCGTGAATTTCTAATAGTAATTCAACAAAGTTATATGTATATTGATGTTTAGATTTAATCCCAGTAGAAATACCAAATAGCTCCAAAAATCAAAATCTTTTAATATTTCCTATGTTCCTATGGGGGTTCTACTCACGGGGGAATTTTCCGCGGCTCACCTTATTTATCTTTAAATCGTGGGCCTCAAAGAGTTAAAGCTAGCCGAAGAAAACGTTTTTGTATTGATTGAATCCTAGATATACATATGTACATATATATTATACATACATATGTATATTATATAATAAGACTTTAATTTTATTAGAGTTAATTTTTATTTTGTTTTCCATTATTGGCAAAATTCTTGAAGAATGTGTATGTAGTCAGTTTTGTAAATGTTCACAAATAGTCAAAAAGTGTCGCTAGAATTCTATAAAAAAAGATAAATGAGAAAATTATTAATAACCCTAATTTATCCTGCGAAAGTACTTCTCCCCAAATACCCAATTGCCACATTCGTCAATCAAATAAATCACGCGACATCAAATTTGGCGATAAACAGCACATAAACAGCGCCACAATGGTCCGCCTATCCGGGGACTGGCGAAATAAATTAACCCGTCAGGAGAAGTGTGCCACTCACGTTTTGATCGGAACGACTCAACTGGCGCACTCAGCCGACTCCCTGACGGGTCCCTAAACCTTGTTGTTGTTACGTCACAAGTCCTAATAACCCGGGAACCCCGGACCTGGAGAGAAAAATGAAATAATCTTAAAAACGGCTCAGAAGTGTGCACAGCTCGTGTCACTTGAACGGGAACATCTTTAAGACGTGGGCTTAGCGTACGAGGCCCAGATGGGATCAACCCGTCCCGAGTGGGGCAAGCAGATGGTCGAATCTTTCGGGACCCGTCCAGGAAAATTTATTTATCTCAGCTGAGGTAGACGCCTCTGGTGACGACTATAAAAAAAATACCCTGGGCTTGCTTGCACCCTTCGAAGTGGCAGAAACCCTTTCGCTCGGGGTGCCCTGTATTATGTCATTTCCAGAGCAGCGCCCCGAACTCCGGTTCCTTCAGGAGCAGCCCGGGCGGGAGCCGTGTTTTGACAGGTTTTCGACAAAAGTAGTTTTTTAAGCCGATGACTTTTATCGGGATACCTCCGTAAGGAGATTTCGTGATTAGAAACGAATTGATTAAGTCCTACTTACCATTTGAAGGAAGGGGCGACGGCGACCTCGAGAGCCGACTGATATCTGGAAAGATAAGAAGTTGAAGGCACTTTGAGTTCAATTTTACGACAATTAACGATTTATCGACGGTAAAAGGGCTCTTCCCCTACTTGTATGAATTTTATTAAACTCCCTTATCTTTGTTTTATAGTACAAAAAAGGATAAAAGAAACTTATTACAAAAGCTGCAGTTACATAACCAACCAAAAAAGTTCTCCAATTTATTGTGAAATGAAACTTCTTCATACCCAAACTGCATACATTCATACATATGTCTCTCTTCCTGCAGTACTTTTAAACAATCTGTGTCTCGATGGCATCTTGTGAAGAAAGTTTGAAATTAAAAATTATCTAAAATCAATCAAGGACTTAGATATTTTATCTATTTAGGTGATTACCTATATTTTATTCACGAATATTACTCAACATTGCGCGATTATACTTAAAGGATTTTTTGAAATCGATAATCTCAAATTTTATGAATTTCGAAAATCAACAAAGTAAATTCAAAATGGTGGCCTCTTAAAGGTTAAAGTACCTCTTAATAAATGCAGCCTTTTTTAAGATGTTTTCATCATTCATCGTAAAAATTTGGATTTAAATAAATCATATTTTCAATATTTTCATAAAGTAAAACGTTAAATGCCTTTTGTCTTTTCGTTTTAGGTACATGACAAATTTTACAAACTTCTAACTCATTATTGGTCAATACCAAATATTATTTTCCAAAGAATTGGCAAATCTTCAATAGATATATAGTATTTTTATTGTAGATTATGAATTCGTAAATAAAAATGTTCAATCAGATCCCATTTTCGAGCAAAATATGGTTAAAGAGTACAAAAGACCATATTTTTACCTTTTACAAAAAATAATTTCAGTTTTAATTTTTATCGTTCTGGAATTCAAAATTCGTCCGACAGCCAAAAATTTATCGATACCCCTATAATTCTTTGAAAATTACATTTTTTAAGTATTCTTGCAAAAATAGACGATGAAATGTTTTTTTCCAAAAATTTCCCCTACACCATTTAAAAGATTGTCGTCAGTAGTAGAATATGGCTTTCTCAACCCTCGTTTACTCTTTTTCTTTAAATAGCATGAACTTGAAATCAAAGTAAAAATTCAGCACATTTGGGTGTTAAAGGGTTAAATATTATTGAAAAATGCAATCTTAGCAAACGATTGAACTGCTTAAATAGATACATTTTCAGTTCTCTGAATTTCATTCCATTAAAAAATAGTCTTATTTATTCAATATTTTAAAATTAAAACACCAAAATTTACTTTTTATTTAAGTAAATCCTAGAAATTGTTTCAAGCTATTTGAAGTGTATCATCACAATTCCCTTAATGCTAAATTTTATTAAAACCCCCAAGTACTAGTTTTCATGGCAACTCCTTGAAATTGGGTCGATACATGAGATATGCGGATTTATTTACGTATTTCTTAAAAACGAAATGTTATCAGCAATTTTGGTAAAAAAGAACCTTAGCAGAGGCTAGTAAATTGCTGCTTGCGTGTTCCACAAAATTCGGTCATAAAATATGCACATCTGCCCTCGTCTCCAGCGAAGGCGCGGCGAAGGTGCCGAAGATGCGCTCCTTGCACCCACCGCTGTCCGTCTGGGAAATTCATTAGTAAGTAGTGAGACAACTGACCCCTGGCCGGGCTCGCAGCGGAGCACCTGGTCCAGATCTCGCCTCCCGGCTCCCCGACCCGGCCGCAGGATGCTCTGTCAAAACCAAATTTATGGCGGACATTATCTCGTGGGTGCAGTCCAAACAGACGAACTAAAAATAGTTCGGATGACCGGAGGGCAGCACCGTCGCTCGGCGGCTAATCGCACTACTCCGGAGCACGAGAGGAGACGACTTTTAGGTGCGTGCCCGGTCGCGGGGCACTTTCCCGGGGGGTGGATGTGCCATGAATATGCATGTGACTCCTGAAGGACTCCTGCCTGAGTGTGGGTGGGCCGGATACTCGACCCCGACTCGCCGTGCGGCCGTGTTGGTGCGGCCGGTCTTGGTCAAATCGATACAATTTCGGCCAATTCAGGGGTCGATAGATTTGCAAGAATCGCGACGTGTGCTAAACCACTGGCTACCCCCCGGGGCGATTCGGGATTATCGGCGAGATATGACGTTCCTGCACACACAAAGGCAGCCTCCCGAAAAGGGTCCGGGACTCTCTTTGTTTTCCCCGTTCTGCCATTGTTGATCCTCCTCGTTGGGCAGGAGCAGATCCGAAATGCGTGCGTGGGTGATGCCAATTTAGGACGAAGGGAAACCAGAGGAACAGATGCAAATTTTCGATATTGTCCGATGAAATTAATGGAACTCGATAGTCGAAAAAAGAAAAGAAAAAATTCTAAATGGTTTTCAAATTGAAAAAGGACTTTGGAAAGATTTATTGTCGAAAAGGACTACCAATGTCTTTCTTAACCGTTTTTTAGGAATAGCATTTCAATTTATTTCGTCGCTATTCAATTTGAAAGTAATTAGAGATCACTTCTCCTCTAGACTACATAAAATTGCCTTATATTAGCTTTAGATATAACTTTCCATCTAGTCTTAGCAAATCAAATCAAAGAATCAATTGTTATATGAATTTATGCTTTTTATCTGTATATTTTTCACAGATGTAAAAGGTCACAAATAATATAAAAGTTCTTTATTTCAAAAATGCTAATAATAGGGTATAAGATGTCGTTATTGTAAAATTTATATAGTTGTTTGCAAACTAGAGAAAATTAATGAGAGATTAATGTTAATTTACGAAGAGAATCTACTCTATCAAAACTAAAAATACTAGATTTAAATACATAATTTGTCTATAAGGATGCAGACTAAAAATAAATGAAATAAGGAACCATTTTGCATTTTAGAGTTAAAACTTAAACGCTTTAATTAAAAAAATGGCACTACATATAATACTTCTAACGTATTTCAAATAATAAATGTAGTTATAGACATGTATTTAAAAATAAAAGGGATTAACTCTCAAACATCCGGAAACAATTAGTAGAGTAGATTTTTTTAATATATAAGCAACACAGAAAGGAGTTTTATATTTTAAAAGTAATACTGAGTGAATGGTTCAAATATTTAAATGCTATATGATAACTTAATTAATAAGAAATGAAATCTCAGTTTGGGATTATCAATTTTGATTACTTAAACTTTAAACTTAAATCTCTCGTATATGTGCCTTTGTCCTACCAAAAAGTCACATATTTAATAATCTAAAAATGATGAAAGATACTTAAAACTTTCGATAGAAAAAAATACTATTAATAGCTAAACTTTTTAAACTTTGAAGTAATATTTGTATAAAGTTGATACTATGCATAAAATATGAATTACAACGTTTATAAAACAAAATAGCCTTAATACTCTCTTCAACTTGTTCAACTTCCTAACACAATTAACTAAAACTTTATTTCTCAAATAACAAAACTTTACAATAAAAGTATCTTAAGTTTATTTAACTCTTACAATTCCTTTAAAAGGTTATTGGAATAACTACAAATTTAGAAAATTGTAACACTAAGCGTTCTCATTTGTTAAAAATGTATCTCGACTGTGTTAAAATTTAACAAGAGTTACTTTCAACATATATTCTTTGGCAAAACACATAACTTTAAATTAAAAATATTGACTCTTAAATTAAGCCTACAATTTCAGGACTAATATCCATTATTTTACAAAAAAAAGTAATGCACTAAATGTTGAATATGTCCAGCACTTTTACTATCTAGATTTGTGTTAGTAAGACAATTAAGAATTAAGAATAATTTTCGGTAAAACACACTTTATTTTATCAATGTTTACTAACTAAATAGAGTTAAAATACTAACTAAAAGAGTTAAATTCCAAAAAAATACCTACATCTGTTCTGCAAGTGTCCAGTTGGAGGAGTCTTCAACAAATCGCGCTTCAAGGAGTTATTGTTGTCCTCGCAATTAGTGTTCCATCGAATATCAGACATTACCATTTTCACCACTTACAGTCAAAAGACGAAAGAAACTATGCACTCCGCGGTCATCCAAGCACCACGAGTCCTGCGAGCGAAAAAACGAACCTTCGGCACTAAAAGACACAATCGGGACGAGGGCTAGCTAGCGAACCGCTCGGACATAGTCTTGATTAATATGCGATAGAACAAAATTTAGATTGCCTGGCAACGTGTCGTATGCAAAGTGAGTGCGCAGAGCGGCCAGTGTTAACCCGATCCTGTTTCGATCGAAACTAAAAAACGAACCGAACAACCGCCAGGACACCTTACGGGATGGCGGTGACTTGAAGTTTTCAAATTATATTCCCTTATATTTTTTTTCTCGTTGTTTCGTGCAAAAGAAAATCTTTTCCATAAAATCTGCCACAATTGCGTTGTGTATGCACACACGAGCGATGCCGATAAGAAAATCCTGATTCAGGGATGCGGAGCGGCAGAAGACGTTTTCTTTTCCCACAAAAACTGCATTCCACACGAACACATGAGTCCCACGGACTATGGGTTCTAGTTGTGGTCGTTGGTCCACACTCCCGCCAGGAGAAATTCTCAGCTTTTCTGGTTCCCATTTGCAGCCAGGATAAGAGTCCTGCTCGCAGGGGATATGCTCGGAGGTGGGGATGGCTGCAGGGGTATAGGCCTTATATACTCCGTTATGAAGGGTGGGTGTGGCTATTTCCTCAGCCGGGTCCTATCCTGCACAAAGAGCAGGCGACCGATTTTGTGGATTTCATTTTTTTCTTCCTCCTGTGGATTATGATTTACAGCGGGGCATACAAAATTTTCTGCACCCGTCAGGATTTCGGGTGAAGTACCCTTCCCGTCCCCAAACCCGGATCCCGGCACACTATCCCCCCACATACATATTTTGTGACAAAAGTTTTGAAACTTTTTCATCCTTTCTCCTGCAGTGGTTCGTTCCTTTTTTAACCTTCGCACGACAACCACAAGCACCCGACGGGTCCAGGACCCGTTGAGGCGTTTTTCGTGCGCGGGTGGAGCAGGAGGACACCACTGAGACAATTATTTTGGCTACGTTCCACTTTATCCTGCCAGAGCAGCGCCCTCTATGTGCGCCCCGAGTATAATCGAATGGCCGGGGTGATAGTGTGCTGGATGATGGTGTGTACGATGTGATTAATATTAAACAAATGGGAAGGAAAATGTGCGAAAATGAAGGGTTGAATGGCAAATTGTCTTGTCTGTGATTTTTATTTATTTGTATTCATCTGTGTTGTAATTGAAAGAATACACAAATTCGAGGAAAAGGCACCCGGGTCAGAAGAAGCCCTTAGACGCTGGGGGATGTCTTCAAGGGTACTTACGCTATTTTGCCACATTTGGTGAAGATAGAACAGCCGATATAAAAGCACCTTAACCACTATCTGTCGTAAGGTAGTCAGTAGAAAAAGGACTTTTCCACAACCGAAAGCCATTTAGAAGTTAATTAATTAGGTAATTCATTGAACGCAACATTCATCGAAATATTTCAATCGTACGCTCTTCTGAAACGACCGAAATCAGTTTCTTTGGATACGTAATTCTAAGCGATTATGAAAATGAAAATATGTACCCTGTCAAGTATGTCGCATAGTTGATGAATTGACTACTCAGGATCATCAGCAACCAGAAAGCAATCATCTAAAACAAACTTTTATTTTCAATTTGATATATTTACATATAAGACCTTGGCTGAATATTATAAAATACAGGTACCCGGTCTAATCCACGTTTTCCAATAAAAACTTATTTCAATTAAATTTTAAAATGAGTTCGTTATTTGAAAATAATGATTTCCAATAAAAATTTATGTAGTGAGAATTGAAATAACTATATTATTTTAAATAAAATGCTTAAAGTTGTAAATACAAACGAAATAAAATTTGAAAAGTTTTTCAATAGAATTGTATTATGTTTTTTTTCTATTATTTGAAAGAAATTATTATTTTATTAAAGTTTTATTTCCTTTTATTTGAAATAATTAGGTTAATTCGTTTTGAATTAAAATTGTTATTTGAAGTAACAAACACTTATACCCTGTTTCTGTCTCCTCAAAATCTTGAGATTTAGAATATCTAAGTGATTTAAAAGTGTTTTAGCAGTGCTATTTTATTTGATGTTTCAAGCGTAATATTTTAATTGTTTGCACGTGTTTATATTTTCTTTTTTTTGTGTATAATTATTCCATTTCCGCCTGCTGAATAGTGTTGAGCGAGCTTTTTGGCGATGCCACAATGAATTTTTGAGACATTGATTGCGATTTCAGCGAAATCTCAAGATTTCAAAATTGCCTACTTGTATCTACAAGAAATCCAATAGATTGTCTATGGATTTCGCGAAATCTCACAAAATCTCGAGATTATTAAATAAATCACTTTTAAATTAAATTGATTTCCATATCATGATTTTATAAAGTATAAAACAATATCTTAGGATGTTAAAAATAAAGTACAATAGGTTTTATAGGTGGGACAAGATTTATCATACTGTTTTTTGTAATACTTATTTCATCGAAAATTTTAATCAAATAATTCGACATAAAACTTTAAACGCGTTTATCTCGAAACTATACATTTTTTTATTCTGGGCGGACATATAACTTCCTCTTCCTTCCATTTTATAAAAAATTTTGTCGTAATTTTATTCGTTTAAAACAAAACTTTTCGACGATATATTGGACCTGAAATCTTAAATTTTTAAATTTTCTTGATTTAAAACTATTTAGCCAAGCATTTTAATTCAATACTTAGAACCTGCTTTTTAAAAATTTCGTAAATCAGTTTTCTTTGATTTAAGATCGCATTATTATGAAATAATAAAATCGAATTATTATGGACTTCATAGAACAATAATTTTATTATAATATTTATCTTAAAACCTTTTGTAACTCATTACTAATTCACACATCTGCTTATCTGCATCTTAACTTCCCTAAAAATCGTCATCAGTAGCTCATTTCGATTAATATTCAAATAAATTCCATTCGATTAATATTCAAATAAATTCCGAAAGCATAAAAAAATCCCCTTCCTTAAGTTAAAATTTTTATAATTAATTGGTATTGCAGGTGAATCTTATTAAATTTCCCGACTTCTTAACATTTTATTTTTTTTTAATTTGTCCAGACCATGTTTACCATACACAATTTTCCCTTCAAATTACCGTAATAAAAGGACAATAACCGAAAAACTGCATTCACAGTGACCCTAATTTTTCCACGGATCATTGCTGACCGCTGCAAAAATGCATTCAGTTAGTAAGGGTCGTGAGAAGCATGACCACCACTCAATGAATTTGAATAATTGGATGCGGTAAAAAGTTATTATGAGAGGTATGACAGGTAGGCAGGAGTTCATTATCTTTCAAAAAGGAATTTTTTAATAACTTGTTTCATATTTTTAATACCTAATATCAAGGCTTTAATAAACAAATTAAGCTGCAGTAGATTATCACTCAATTATTTATCAGCGGAAGTTGTTAAAATTCCTAATCGAAGTAGTGTAATTAATTTTAAGCTACGTGATTTGAAGGTAACATAGACATAACATTACAAATTGCCAGATTATAAAATAAATAGAAAATGAATAATTTCAGGTCTTATATGCGACTTATAGATTATGATATCTTAAATAAATTTTTACGTACATTCAATCTTTTTATAATAGGCAAAATTTAAAAAGATAACAACTTTCTTGCAAATTGCATTAGTACTTTCTTATCACATGAGAATTATAAAATGAGATTTAAAATATACTTTTTGAAGGGATTATTCGATAAGTAGTGCACCCTTTTTGAATTCTAGAAAATATCAGATATCTAAAAAAAATTTAATGTAACGGTTTTTTAGCGAAACCCGCTCGTAAACCCACTTCAATCCCTTTATTATATAGCGAAAAATCAAAAGACCGGGAACAATTCCTGTCTGATTGCATGAGTAATCATAAAAAACATTCTAAAATCCCCTTCTTTCCAAAAAAATCATTGATTTCCACCAAAAATCAAGGAATTACAAGAAATCGTGAGAAAGTCCGTTAAAAGTAAATTTTGGCGCCTTTAAAAAAATCGCAAGGAACCTCATCCCCTAATCAAACCTTTCCCTATTCCCGAAAAAAAGCGGCATCTCAAGCGACAACCCCAAAACATTGCAGTGCTAGTGAATGCATTTTTTTACAATTTCCACGAAAAAATATTTCGTGAAAAAATCGTTAAAAATCACATCAAAATGCATCCTGAGCTGCATACGGACGAGAGAAATGCGAGCGAACAGGACATGCCGGGACACAAGAGGGATGAAAATCCCTTAAAAAACGCACTGCGGCAGGACAGCCGAGAGGGTGATATAAATCTTATGCAATTCGGGCCGGGCGCATTGTGTTTAAAGACTTCATCAACTTGAGTTTTACGTTTTACCTGAAAAAAGGATCTTTTTGCGATTTTTATGAACGCACGGAGGCCCGCTGTCCCGTGATTAATGACTTCGTTCTAGCGTTTCATGAGCTGATGTCAGTTTTTTACCAGGAGAGATTTCGTTTAGAAAAATTCCGATAATTTTCCGAAGCAGTCAGCAGTTAATTTGTGAGCTGATTTTACTGCAGTCCTTCGAAGGCATTTTTTACAACCGTAGCTCCGGGATGATTGTCAAAAGTCAGCCTTTTCAGAGGTTAAATAGTTTTATGATTCGGTTTAGCTGCGGTCGGTTCCTGGACATTCATTTTAAAGTTACGCACTTTTTACGCGTTTTTTAAGATGCTGTAAAATATGACATATTTACTGCTATTGGCTACCCTTCTGGCAGTAGCCTTTCACTTAGTTAGGTTCGTTAAAAAACGCATTCTACGAAAACAACACTGCGGGATTGCAAAATATTTACGAAATTCTCAAGGATGCAAATTGGTTGTTTGTGAATAGCAAACCCTGAATATGATTTACTGCTAATTTTTTTTCAGGAAACTGGCAGAAAAGGGAAGATATGTGAAATGCTTTCAGTTGAAGTGAAAGCGGAAAAACTGACACTTTTCAGTAAATCATGAAAAAGCATCTAACATAGAAATTCAAAGATCAGATCAAAATCATATTAACCTCTTTTAAGAATGCTAAAAATTATATTTTATTAGTTTTTCGCTAGAACGAATGTTCCAACGTTTTGATAAACTAAAAACCTATAACAGTACGACACTTAAAAAATATTGGATATCTTACATTACATGAAATATAACAAAAATTAAATATATAATAAAAGTAGTGTAGTAATCTAAAAAACAAGGATTTTGAAAAAACCTTCTATTTATTATAATTGTCTTATCTTTTATTCTAGTCTTCAAATGATTACAAAATTAAATAATATCAATTGAATGATTATTGTTTTAAATATTGCTCAATTATCAAGATTTAATACCTAAGAATTTGTATAAGGTGATTTTTTACCTACTTAATAACCTTTTGCCTGTATGTCTAAAGAATATTTAAGATAAATTTTACATATCTGAACTAAATGCATAGTTTGAATAAAATTATTGTGTTTTATTATTTTAAAGGTAAAAACGGTTACTAACACATTTCATTAATCATTGATCATAATTAATCTGATACATTTTATTATTGATCTATTGATCACACACCCTATTTGAACATATAATAAACAATTATTATTTAATAACTGCTGGATGAAAAATAGTTTTCTTTAAATTTAGACTTTAGATTAGCTAAATAAATAATAGATTAAGTATAAGTTTCAGTTTACATAAAATAATCTAGATATCGTCGTTTTTTCTTCCTGCTGTTATAAATTTTTTATTTTTTCTAATATGTAGTAGTTTTGTTTTGGTAAGCAAATCTCACGGCTTATGAGTCCTAACTTCAATTTTACCTAGTTCTTTCCTATAGAGGCTCCAAAAGCAGCCAACATGGGTAAGAAAGAAGCAGCAGTTTTTTAAAATGTTTCTTTTAAGTAAAAGGTTCAACGTTTCTACGACGTTTTGGGTTGAAAAGTTGGGAAAATCTCAAATAATTTCTGAAAAATTAGGGTTTGAAGGAAAAAGTGACAAATTTTTCATGAAACAGAGATTCTCACTTTAATGATTTACCCTAAACATATTTTGTATTAGACTCTAGCCTTTTGCAGCCAGTCTAGATGTTAGTTTTCTTGAAAACTCCAAGTATTTTAAATATTTTTTAGACTAGTTTTTCGATGGTATTTAGTCTTTTATCTCAGTCTAGGAGTCGAGTCCTCCTCTGGAACTTGGCTCTTGCAAATAAGGCTCAAGGCATTTTAAATTCGCGGAGCATCTTAATCAATTCGAGAATGATAATGCACCGCGGTTCGTGTAATTACGACCTGCCACCACCGCGCCCGGTGGTCCTCGCATAAATCTCGAAGAAATGCAATGCGCTGCATTTGACCCATAAAGCGGGAAGAATCGGTCCATGCGCCGCAGCATCCTCGTGCTGTATGCAGAAGTTGCATCGCGTCGGCCGTTTCTCGGGAGAGCCTTTTGCATCCCGGATCCCGACCGGGACGGGGAGGGGTTCGGGTTGTCGTGACATTCGAGTTTATTCCCTGATTTAGCAAAATTTATTGATCGCCTCCAAAGTTGACGGTGCGGCGCACTCCGGCGAGTGCAGCTCATATCGCATGCACGTCGTGGACGCCTCCATTAGGACTCCGGTGGTCGGCGAATGCAAGGGAAGTTTCGCTCGATCCCGACGACGTCACCGGAGCCGGGACGCGGGATTGGAAGCCCACTTCGGGATGAAATTGGGGGAGGCGGATTTAATTAAGCCGAGTTGCAGAAGACGCTCTCGTTTTGGATTTCAATTAGCGAAGGTACACAAACGTCTCCGTCGTCGTCGTCGTCGTCGCCGTCGGGATCTGAGTTATTTATGTTGTGCCAGAAGTGCACGAAGTCGGCTTTCGAATAATTTTTTGAAACAAATGGAGGAAGCATCTCCCGGGAGTGGGATGGTGCCTATTATGTGTTACTTTTGTAGGACCAAGGCTGAAATGTGATTGGGATCTTTTAAAATGGAATTGTTTACCCGGCAGCACAACAAATTGGCTGCTGTTAAGACAGGCATTCGAGGTAATTGTAAAAAATAATTAAAAATAAAATAGCTAGGTTCACGATTTCTTTATTAAATACTAATATAAAGATATTCGCCTTTGACCGGTGTAGGAATTTTGAAAGATTGGTATTTTGCAACATTATCTTAACAGATAAATTAGATATACCTATAGATATTAACTACTACTAAAAAAGAAACTTTCAAAATCAACACTCTCAACAAGTCTGGTAGCAAATTTATTATAACCATTTAGCATATTTTTAGCAACATTTTAAAACTTGCATACCTACATACACTGTTGTTAAAATCTGCTGATCTAGTCAATTGATCTGATATCTTCGTCACTAAATACTAAACAAAGCAACAAACAATTTATTTATTCATAATTTTAGTTCTAGAATAACTAGCTCATTCAACTTTATTGCACTATAATGTAGTTTGAATTGCCAGACATTCAAGGGTTCGATTTTAAAAATCTAGTGAAAAACTTTGGTACCTACTACTAACTAAATTAAAAGTAAAATAAGCTACATTTAATTTTACTTATAATATGTATATTAACCCTTTAACGCCCAAATGTGCTGAAGTTTAATTTTGATTTCTACAGGTGTAGGCAAAATTTTTAGAAAAAAACATTTAACCCTTAATTTTTCAAAAATACTTTAAACAATGCAATTTTTGAACAAAGATTTTTGTATAAATTGCAATTTCCATGATATCGTTTTTTAAACTCCTTCTAAGGTGTCAAAAACGTATTTCTGACACTTTTACTTCATAATAGTTTAAATTTTATTATTCTGGAATGCATGTTGATTGGTAAGATCAGTGTCTAATAAATCTAACTCATTCCCTTTTATAGTGTAATGCCGCCAACTTGAAATAGCTATGGCCTAATATTATTTCTGTAAACTAGAAGAAGAGGTTCATAGCTTTTAATAACTTATTTTTCATGTTTATATTATGAAAAACTTGAAAATTGAAAAAATTTAGGAGTTTCGATAAATGATTGGCTGTCGGACGCAATTTCGAACTTACATAACATTAGTCTTCAAAACTCACACTTTTATTTTTTAAAAACTGTTTAATCAACTCGAAATATTTCTTTCGAGTTAATATTATTTTTTATTCCATTCATTAAAGATTATATCTTATACTACGTTAAAATTAATTAACTACATAAATATTTTAGCATTCAGTCGTGCATACTTCACTTGTAAGATGTAACTAATTAACTTTTTCAGGAGATTAATGTCTAAAATTTAAAATGTAAACTAGACCTTCAAGTAATACGGTGCTAAATTAGCAATTATTTACCTTAACTAAAGTGTAAGAATGCCTTAAATAATGTTTACTCTGCTTTAACGACGTATTCGATGAGGTCCAAAAACGGAAAAAGGAATGTTTTCAACTTAAACGACACAAATTAACCAAAATACCAGAGTTCTATGCAATTAAACAAGTATCTAAATAAGTTTTTATATTTGCGAAGGGTATACTCTTTTCTTGTATTCATCGCATTAATTTAAGTAAGACCGACTTAAGAGTCGTAAAGTAATGCTAGAGTTAAGACTAGTAAGTTTTACTAAAGACCCAGTAAAGAAACAAAAAATTATATACATGTCAATCTCCAGTCTCCTCATCATGAAAAATGTCTCTAAAAAGTCTGAGCAAGTCAATTGCTTCATTTTCTTCAAAAATTTCTCATGTCACCAGTGAGCGTACCTCACTTAGCTTAGCCAAGGATGCTCTTATGACAGGTAAAAGGTAAAAAATCAAATAAATCAAAATAAATTAAAAATAAAATAAAGTAATCTCGTCTCACTGAACCTACCTGCACCTCGTGTACTGCCTAATTTAGAATCGGTATTGCAACCTGTTGCATCTTCTGGTGAATCATTCTCACGTTTAGTGTCTTCACTTTTTGCGCTAACATCTTCATTTACACCTGAAAATGGCGTTTCTCTACCATCCGGACTTGTTGTCTCCCTTTTCACGGAAGTGATTGAAGGTAAACTTTGGCGGGGTAGTAGCCAACTCGTTCCTCCAGATTCTGTAAGAAGATCAAGATTCATAAATTAGCATTAGAAAAACATTTTCTACATTGAACATTTTAACATCTTCGAGTGTATCTTACAACTAACAAGAAAATGTAGAAAAGTCTTCTAAAAAAGGTATCATCTTAAAGCCCTCCATTTTGTGTGGGAAAATTTATTTGCTCGCTTTGATTGCATGAGGCTCGCCCAATTGCTTCCCACCAATAAAGAAGGGTTCAATTTACATAGGGCCAGAGAATGGTGATGAGATTGATTTACATAATTTTACCCCTGAGGGGCTGGTTTTTTAGCACGGTGCCCATTCAAAAGGCAGCTATCAGTGCCTTTCCCAACCGAGCAGACGCAAATGAAGGGTTGAGGGCTCCCAGAATGGTAAAAAAAAGGGTAAAGCACTCTTCAGGGAAAGTGATTGGCTGCGATTTTGAATTTCTATTCACGCTGAGCTACTTTTCAATGACTTCCTCGTTTCGAGTGGCGCTTGTTGCGAGAGGCGTGATTTAAGCCTTTTCTACACCTTTTCAACTCTGTTTTTAAGACATGCGGCCAACACAGCCACTTTCTTTTGTCGAAATTTTTGTTGGTTTTACCCATTTTACATTTGTGATAAACGAAAGTTGAGATAAGCAAATTTATGCTAAAATACTTCCTCTGCAGAAGTATCCGACTGTTTTTCTTATTTCCTGCTCTTAACAGATTTAAACATTTTTATCCTCTTGTTGAAGTGATTTCAACTACCCTCTGAAATGGTGCATTTTTCTTGAAAGGGGTGACTACCCCAACTGAATTTTTATCCAGTTTCTTCCATAAAATAGTGTTTCCAAATTTTGACAGTTAACGAATTTCTACCGGGTATAACAAGGAAAAGGGGCTTAATCACAAGAGCTGCCGGTTGTCGTTAAAAAGATTTAGGGAGGAACCTTTAAAGAAAGGATGGTCAAATTAGAATATGAATAGAGTCTTTTTTTCGAAAAATCGAAAAAATCAACAGCTAACAGACGATTGGTTCATATTGAAAATTTGTACTTTTCCTTAAGGGAATGTTCTAGGAGGTATATTTTGGACTTGTTTTATCTTCCGTGATTCAAAGCCTAAAAACGAAGAATTGGTTAAAAAGCGAACTCTTTGAATTAAATCGGTTTAATAGAATTTGAAATACTCGTAATATTATTGCCTCAGTTTACAAAACGTGATTTGAAAAGGGAAGATTATTGGCAAAATTGGAAAAACACGTTTTAGAACTTCTTTATTCCAATCAACTCATTGTAAACAAGAAGGTAATATTAAAAAACAATGTTAACAAAGTTAATTTCAGTTTTGCATATAAACCAAATAAAACATATCTGAAAAGGCAGTAGACATGCGATTTCATTTCGAATATAAGTCCCAGATCAGTTTACATACATATGTATGAATTCATATTATCGAGGTGATTTAGTAAACGATCGATTTACTTAAAAATTCACTATAAGGCTAAAGGTCGAAAACTTTTCTCTATAGATTTTCGGAAAGGACTTCGTTATTCCAAATAACGTGAATAAAGTTTATAAGTCGGTAGGTATTTATGATAGGCATTTTTATAATTGCAATATTGCAGTCACAGTTTACTAGCTTACTCTTGACTTTAAAATACCAAATATGTTCGAAAAAGGGTTGTATTGAAATCTAATTTAAATCGTAAGGTTTTGTATTACACATTTAGTTGGCCGTTTATTGTTTGTTATTATTGAGACATTTTGTTATACCTAAGTTTAACTGTGAAACAAAATCTGGTATAGAAATACATGACTATATACTTATAGGCAATCTGAGCTTATTTTTTTACCAAATTCAAAATTAGCGTCCCGGAAATCTCTTTATATTCATTTTCAATAAAATTGCCTAAGTTCAAAAAATATAAATCGTTATATTAGAATCGCCGTATCGAATTTTCGAATTTTCATGGCAGATTCGAAATAAGCATTCCTAAAAACGTGCGAAATTTTTCGTCAGAAAACAAAACAAGTATGACCAAAAAATATATACTTTATCAACTTAGTTTAGCATCTGATCAAAAATTTTTAGTTTTGCTATTATAAAAGATTTTTAACTACCGAGCCTAAACAGCTAACATTCTTATGAAAAGTTAATATTTAAGATTTTAAATATAAAAGTGGCCTTGTTATTGGTAACCAAAAATCTTGTTCTTTCAGAACTTTATAAAATATATACGTGTAGTACTTATAACTAATTTATAATATAAAGTTTGCTTAACGATCATAGTTCAACTTTATAGAAAACAAAAATTGAATATTTATTGTTATTTTAACGACATAGACCCAGTTAACTTTCTCAATAACGACCGATTTCTAATCCGATTTCTTCAACTTGACGATCTCGCACGTCATAGGCATATGTCCGACAACGCGTTACACCGACCATCCATCAACGTTGACCAATTTGCTCGTTAAAGCAGATAGCTTCAATTATTTTTTTTATTTTATTGAATCAGTTGCTGCAATACTTAAGTTGCATGAGCAAGATGTAAATGCTTATAGGCTTTACAATGAAAATTTATGCACGAACTAAATTCCAAATGCACCAGTACTGAACGTGTCGGACAACTTGTTCGTTTCTAATGTTTTCAATTAAAATAACATCTGCCAGCACAAAATCGACAATTTCTCGCATTCCGGCCGAGCAACCTCTGAGCCGGTGGTGCGCAGGCATGCCCATGGTTCCCGGTATATTTGCAAAACAAACGAAACAATCAGGGAAACTTTCAAAAGTTAATCATAAGTAAGACTGGGCAATTTTCATTAATCAAAAATCCATTAAGCGTGGTAGCCGCTAACCGAGACACAGTCTTAAAACAGTCCAGATCCCTGCGTATTGTATAGTATGGTGCGTATAATGATGAAAAAAAAAAAAAAATCTTGAATATGCAAATTTTGTCCGCTACAAAATACTTCAAGAAAAGAAATGTATATATGACTGGAGAAGAGAGAAAAAATGCGAAAATTACAAAGAATCACGGCGCGTATATAATTTCACACTATGCGCCTCTTGCCCGATGAGTTATTGCAAGAAGTCACGCAAATTTCACCATTCGGCGATGGTAAGAGTTCGTCTGAAAGGAAATTTCCTTGTACAAAAAAAATTTTTTTTTTATGACGACTGAATTTTCTAGTCGTTTTACCTTTCCGCTGCAATATATCGAAAAAATATCCAAGCATATAAAATGTGATTAGGAGTATCAATCAAAAAACTCGAAGAATAATCAAATCGTGAAGAAGCGAAAACAAAGAAGGTCAAAGCATTGATCCTGGCGGAACATCATCAATAAGCAGAATTGTAGTTCAATGGATCGATAGAACATCTGCCGATGGCATGCATTAAAATGGCGAGGAATAAAAGTGTCCTTTCATGCAACGTTTCCAGGGGGACCTCATAATTGTAGTGAATGCGTTTGCTGCAGGACACCTCTCCTACAACACAGAAAATAAGATTCACTAGTGCAGGTCCAGGGCAGGTATATAAACGAAAATTTCTTAAGAATTACACGGAGATCAGAAGGCATTTTCGACGGATGTTTGATTTTTGGACGTAAAGTAAGATCAGGTCGACTTGCGAAAATTATTGTAACCTTACAGCACAATAGCGAATACCTGCCCGATCTTACGCATTCCCACGCTTCGACTGGTCGAAGAAAATGAAAAGTAAAATAATCACCTGGTGTCCGAATTTTTTTCTTCTCATACCTTCATATATATGTACGTATTTTTTTGAAATTTGAAATCCCAATTAATTTTACTTTCAAAATTGGCGTGATAACAACCCTTGGATCACTTATGCCATGAGTCTAGCACACTTCTTTAACCCTTTCTTGCGTTTTACATCTTGTCTTTTGATTATACATTTTTTACCATGACCCTTGCTACTGAAAAAGATCGTTAGGTATGTACAGCATCCGGCTTTCACTGACAAAAAATAAAAAAAAATTTAAAAGTGAAAATAAATACACGTCTGAAAACCCTTCTTTTGAATGGAGCGTGCTACGTAAGTAATCACGATCAATTCAATCGCGAGAACCAATAACGAATCGACAACCGGTGAACCTTATTCTACCTGGATGTCGATGATCATCCCCTTCTTCCTGTTGTGGCACAAGATAAACAGAAGGAAAGGTGTCACCCGAGCGCAGTTTCCCTTTCGAAACACGCAACAGAAGGGTAAAACGAAGGTTAGGGTTTCGTTGGAATGACGCGGATTCTGTTCAGCCGATGGTTACTGTCTCTAACCCTCTTTTTAGAAAATATTTTTTTTTTCGTAGATTTTCTGATTTGGCGGAACGCTAAACGTGCTTTATCAGCGAATACCGCCACAAAACCCTCATCATTCGCAACCCTAAATGGCTCGTGGCATTGGTTCGATTTTAACGTGAAACGACGCAGTCCAATGATGCGTCTAAAATTTTCAACCGTTTTTCTAGGGAATAAAATGTTCAGAATATGAACAACTCAGAAATTTTCAATAAATCATTTATGAAATGCATAAACCAATAGTTTTTGGATTTGTTACACTATCGAGAATTCGCAAACTTTATTATTTGAATCGACGATTTTAGTATTTTTCCTTCCTATTTATCAAAATGTTTTCAAAATTAATAGCACTAAGTAACTAATTTTAAATATTTTTCTTATTATTATTTTCTGATTAATGATAACCAATTTTAGAAGGTTTACGAGCTACATGAGTTAAAATGGAGTTAAAGTCGACTCTTTATTTCTTTAAATATTTAAATGCCGGACAGTTTCAGTCACATAGCATTTAACTATACTCTATAAATATAAAACGTAGAAATAATTTTATATAGAAAGCTCTCTTTTTCTAAACACATTGACCATTTCATATTTAAGGCAAATAAATCGCTTGATTTTGTTCAAAGAAAAATCAGAGAATTTACTAAAATTTTTAGTTTAAAAATTTTATTTTGGTCTTTCGTGATATCACTTATTGAATATGGTGCTATAATATATAGAGTCATCGACTATATGCCTAGTTGTGATTCACGATGTTATTTGGTTTACCTATCTTTTAATATCACAATGATATTATGTATATTGCCCCGAATTTATTGAATTTAATATATTTTTACGCATTGCAAAGACGTTTTCGTTCAAGAAATTCATTCCTCACATCGAAAAATTATTGACTTTGTGAAGTAATGACTAGATGTATTAATAACTTTAATTTTTTTCAATATTCATTTGAATTATTATTTCTATATTAGAATACAATAGTAAGCTAGTATATTTGTAAAATGTTATTAATTGGGGACATATTTCTTATAGTTAGTTACTTTTCTAGAATGTAAAATTAGTATTTAATTGATAGTCTTTATTTTCGATGATCCTGCTACGAGTTCTAGTAATTCCTTGCTAAATTCTTTTGAATTCCATTTCTATATTACAAATCTGGTACAAAAAAAATGCAAACATTTTCCCAACAGATATACCTCAGGATAGTCACTCTGGCCCATTCCTCTTTAGTTCATCATTTATTGATCAGAATGGCAAAATGTTCGCTAATGAGCAATTAAATCATTTTAAATAAATAAATGTTTTTTCGACCAAAATCCATAAATCTATCGCCATTTACGCCGAACAGCTTTGCGATTATGCGAATTTAAATGATTCTATTTCCAGCAGGAGACGAAAAGCTACAAAAAGTCGACCATTTGTAAAACGATAAAAGCCATCCTCCTCCAGACGCGGTCTCACGTAGTTAAATCTTCTGCGCCTCCAGACGACAGCCGCGTATAAATCTCGGACGTAATTTGTCTGAAAACAGACGTCTTACGGACATAATTACTAGCATAATGATTTATTGCTGCCATGCACCCTTCACCTGAAAAACGCCGATACGTCTGCGGCTTATTTCGACGTAACCAGATTATGCCCCGGCGAATATTTACGCAAGCCACTGTTAATCACAGTCTTAATTAACGAAATTATTCAAAAAAGTTCCCACTTGCCTGATTCCCTATCGCCTCGCGGAATCGCCCAAATAACGAGAGTCATCACAACTCGGTTTGGTTTTGCATACGAAAAATTATCCCCGGGGCAAGGAGGTGCATGTTCACACTGGGGCCCGGGCTGTCCCAGTCCCGTCGAGGAGGTAATTAAAAATTCAAATTAGATGCGCACTCTGATTTGACTGCACTCGTATAACTGAACCGCCGCGGCTGGCAAAAGACGACTATGCGACCACCACGTTGGCGGTTTTGTTTCTGAAAATTGCCTTGTGATGGAATTTTTTCCAGGTCATATTTTTAGTTTCCGGTAAAATAATAAACTTTTATGGATTATATGCAAATCGCGGGACGAAAAAAAATGAAAGGAAATCCGTCCAGCGTCGAGACGTTCTCGGGGGTACACAGAACTCTTAATGGTGCTTTTATGAATATTCAAATTTTTTATCGGCGCTGATGTAGATGAGACTACACGACTTGGGGTAGAGGTGTAATTTTTCATCGGGCCGTCACTTTTTTTTCAGTGGTCATTCGGCGCTACAAGTGTGAAATTAGTTTTGGGAGACAGCTCCTTCATAAATTCGTATAGAGGGCAATTAATCAAACCCTGACTTGAATGTCAAATACAGGTTTAAATCGCAAACACTTTTTTATTTATCAAAATATGGAAATGTTAATATTTTGCAAGCCATACACTCAAAATTAGGTACAAATAATTTTCTTAAGTTATAAATTGGTTTTTATTAATTACTGCGTATCTTATCTATCTCTGAAAGGTATAAAAGTTTGCAAAAAATGTTACATACCCTCGTAAACCAATTCTTTTCGTTGAAGCTTTAGAGTAATATTTTGGTATTTACATAAAAGTTAGAAATTCTTAAAAGATGGATAATAAAAGAGTTTGTAGTTATAAAATTTAATCTTTATTATTTTATTTTAAATATTACATAACCAAAAAGCTGCCCTAAAGAATATATTTACCTACAGTGCCGAAAACGTCTATTAATCAGCATATTTCGAAAATAGCTAACATAAATGAAAATATTGTGGGTCAAAAGCAACCCTATTTAAATCTTTTACGTGATATCCATGAATACAGTCGGTGTAGTTTTAATCTTCAAAAGTCTTTCTGTTCATTTATAGGCAAGACTCGAAAAATTAACAATATAATTTAAATAACTCTAATACTATCCTATATTTGAAAACTTTATTCGATTGTTGAAAATATTGTAGCTATTCTTGCTTTCTTTGTAATTAAATTTGAATTAGTTGGTTTTGATGTTGATTTGGTTAGTGTCGAATCGGACGTGGTTTAACATTGTATGAAGTTCGCTTTTTCAATTTAGTTTTAAAATAATTAATACGATAACAACAAAACAAAGTTGTGATATATCGTTTACTTCCCACATAGCCAAAATTAATGCCAACTTTTCACACTAATTTCGTGTTTTAGTTTCAAAATGGCTAGAAACAAAAAATAAATTATTATTAAGACCTGAGCTTGTATTGTTTCAATGAATTTCACATTGTTCATATATAAAAAATATTTAAAGGAAATAAATTTTCGCTATAAAAATATTTTACAAAACCGATCATCATGCCTAGAAATTTTATGAATTCCTAAGCATTGAACATAGTCGTTTTTGCAGTAAATTTTAAGTAGATCTATTCTAGTATAATAATATATTTATATAGGTTTCTAGAGAAAAACAAAAAATTTAGTAATTCTATGTATTATCTTCTTTGAATATGCAGGATTTTGCTTATTATCCGATCATTTTAAAATATACAACCAGAATTAGTGTAGCATTTCACTAGAAAATAAGGAAACTGAGATAAAATAAGTAGAAATAAAATACGAAATTGTTTGAAGTTGTTGAATGCTTGAACACGATATAAACAAGGCAAATTAGTAATGTTTGATCCTAAAGAGTCGATTAGGAAAATTCTCACCTAGATTTCTAAGAATTTTACTGTGAAGGTTTAAAGTTAGAACTCTAGTTGTGTTTTATTCTAGCTGAAAAGATTGCTATTTTCTTTGAATTCTTAAGATATTCTTTAATACCTTATTAAATAAACACATTTCTGATCATTTCTGCAAGTTCACAAGACTCACCTTCCCACACCTGATTCGCATCATCCCAAGATCAATTTCCTCGCAAACATACAAAGTGGATCTCACCATTTGGTGCCCGGTAATAACGCAATCACCTTGCAATTTCTGACATTTAGACGTCTCGAAGGCACAGATGCGAGCAAACGCCCTCAGTCTAATCCGCATCTTTCCCAAAGAGCCCGGAAAACAGGTAGAATGGGTTTCTTTTCTCCGGGCCGATAAATCTGCCTTGCAAATGGCCCGAACATTCTTTGTGTGCAAATCACTTTACATCCCTTACTTTCACTTGTTACCGATCCCCCGGGCTGAACGTGGGAACGTTAATATTTTTCCTTCTTCCTTCGGGATCGTCCCGGTCCTTGGCCCTTAACAAGAATGTAAAATTGAGCCGAAATAAGGCAAAAAATACACAACTTCTCAATATCCCTCAGAAAAGGATATCGAGCAATAAAAATAATTTTCGAAAAATTTCAACTACTTCATCCCCACGGAGGATGTTTCCATAATTTGATTGACTGGTCAAAAGGATCCGTCTAAGGATAGCATAATGGATATCCTGATAAGAGCTCCTTGTTCTCCCGGAATTATGGACTAAGCAATCAATAAATTTCTCCGAATATCAAAAATCCACCCTCAGCCTACATACAGCAAAGTGCGGGGGCGGTGAATTAAACGAAATCAAATCAAGCATTCACCCATTGTCCTTTTGTGACGCTAAAACAAAAATTGGAATTTGATTGATGCCCCAATTCTCAAATGGTTTTCAGCATTTCAAAGATTTAAAATCCTCAAACGGCTCCGAATCGCAGGAAGTCTGTGAAGGGTCGGTCCTGTTGTAAATTTGGGACAAAATTCTGACTGGGTATAAAAAATTAAAAGGTTCTAATAAGAATCGAAAATTTTCAAATTTTACATCCAATTGGACCGACCATCTGTTAGTACCTTGCTGCTCAAAATTTCTACCTTTTTCATTTTTCCATTAATTTTTAGAGAATTAATTAGTGAATATATCTAAAATATGTTACGCTTTAATTTTTTTGGAACAGACGTAATTAAAGATTGAATTACTTTATAATTATATTTCGTTGTGCACATTAAGGGACTACATTTTAAAGGTATATTTGTTTTTAAGTCGGTTCTACCCCGCCGTTGGACCGCTGTTTTTAATTTTTATATACTAAAGTTGAAAGGGTTCCTTCGGTGCTTGCTTATTTCTAAACTAAACTATTTTCGCTGCAGTGTTCGTTATAATAATTTTCATTGAAAGTATACTAGCTCAAGGATACGTTCAAAAATTTCTTCAGATATTTTGCATCGATACTTGAGAAATTGAAGGCAAATTTGTTGATATAGGTATTACGACTTTAAAAGTAAATAAGTGAAAGAATGTTGTGCACACATTTCCCTTTTCTAAAAAATTTATTTTTCCAAAATTCTTATCATTTCCGTTTTTGATTCATCAGTCTACGTCCGTATAAAAAATTTCGTCTGATTAAATGAGAGCTGTGACATACAGAAAATGTAAAGAATTATATTTGTGTAAAATAATTTATTTATTCATTTTAAATTTTTTTTCACTATATTCTGTTATTATCTGGTTCTGCAATATAAATATTTTCACTTATTTTTACAATAAAATATAAATAATTAATTGAATTGCGTGTGTGTGCCTGTTGCGGACGTATTTTGTAACAATTCGGGACAGTTGCAGTCGTAGTTTATAAAAATTTGAGCTTGTTCAGGAGCGTTTCGGGCCCGTTGTAGGTGCGTTTTGAGTCTGTTGCAGGCGCTTTTTGGGCATATTGCAAGCACGTTTCGGGCCTGTTGCGGGCATATTTTAGGAAATGCGATCTTGTTGCAGGCATCATGCATGCGTGATATAGACGTGATTGATCGACAACCGTGCGTTATTTTTTATTTTTTTTATTTTTTGTATTATTAATTGTATTTGATAAAAATAATTTCGCAAACATATGTACATACATACGTATGTATGTATTATTGTTATATGTATTTTTTTCATCTATTTACCGCTTTCGCGATGAAAGTACAAAAGGCTACTTTTATTAATATGCATATTAATTAATAATATTTTTTGCAAACTATGTTAAAATATGAGGTGATTACATGTAGCCCCAGCACTAAAGACTATTAACTTTTTGTGGATTACCATATCTTCAGGTACGGTTCGGCGGTTGCGGCCGCGCAGACGGTTTCCACATTTCCTTGATTACGAGCAGCACCTAATTAACGTATTCAATCTCATAATTGCATATGTTGATCCGCAGCCGAGCCGGCCGCCGAGATAAGGCCCAAGGAGATAAGAGTCGCTCGGAAAACATAGACCAACAAATTAGTAATTAAAACCACTGCACACTCGTAATTTCGTGTTATTGTTGGAAGAGGTAATCTAAGGGGTGGCGGCCGAACATGCACTTGCACACTTCTTCGTAACGGACTGGAATTAATATTCACAACTCTATGACGACTTAATTAGATATTCACGATAATTGAACGCAAATTACGTGGGGTAAAAGAAAACTCATCTAATGAGATAAAACTGGTCGCCGCCCGGGCTGAGGTGCTCCGGAGCGAGAACTCCGGCCGGGGGACGGCGGCGTTCTTATTGCAAGATTAAACAAATCATTACGACGAGGAATCACGCAAATGTGCTAGGTGATTTTCAAGTGATCGATTGGGCGGCAACCACTGCTCTTGCACGCCCCTTTTTAAATATTTATGCAATTACTCGCCGCTTTTGTGAGGCAGAAAATAGCATGTGATGTGGAATAGACAGTCTTTTGCACCTGTTGTAATACCTCACTATTTATTATAACAAACAATTTAAACAGACCACTTTATTGTAGTGTTTATCCGAAGTCACTCCTTCAATTAAAAATATATTTAATTTAAAACTGCATAGTTATCAAAAAGGGTTATTTGTAAATTTTATTGTTATCTCAAACATTGACAACAGAAAAGTTTTAATTAGGTTAGATTCAAAATATCTTTAAACAAATTCTAAAACAGTTTATGAAAGTCTAAATTTTAAGAAAAAAATTGCTTTCTAAATAGTGTTAAATATGACTAAAACAAATAGTACGTATCACAAATATAAACCTTAAATTATAGAAATGGTGAGACTATTTTTTCACTATATTTATAAAATATATCGTGCACTAATCAAAGTTTTAAAGCCTTGCTCTTATAATAACGGATATAAAATTTCAATAACAGTCAACACAATTTATAAATAGGTTTTTATTTCATTGCTACCTAATTTAGAGCCAATTTTTGTTTTTAAAAATGAACAGATAGATTGGAGAATAGTTTTAAATAACAGCCAAGTTGATTATACGAAAAACAATTAGCCCTAATAATATTATAGATTTTTTTTTTTTTTATTATAACTCACAAGAGTTTTAATAGTTGAAAAAAATTTTGTTGAAATTCACGGGGTTTGAACCACTTTCCTGATAAAAACCATACTAACTATTAACGGACTTATTTTTCGATTTTATACATACAATAGGGTGTAGCAGCAAAACTACCAAATTTGAAGAATGATGTGCTTGTTATAAGCAAATGAATTGCTTTTGTCTTATAATCAAATCATTAGCCTATAACGCTTTTATTTGTAACCATTACGAAAATAAAAGTTATATATATTATGATAACTAGGTAACAACTTGAACTACATGAATATATATCGATTGTAACAAAAAGTAACTTAATGAAGAGAATAAAACAGCGATATTAATTATTTTAAATCACACTACGAGTACCTACATATGAGGCTATCAGCGCAGAAGTGGTGTAACCCACAATTTTTGTTGGGTAGGGTTTTTGTGTAAAATAAATTCATTAAATTATGATCTTTCAATACAATAGTGGCGTAAGCCACCTTTTAGAATTACCAATAGATGGCAAAACAATTGAAATAATGTTCACAAAATAAATGCAATTCAAAAACAATTTAAGCACATTTTAATTCCTCATTATCTCCTAAGACGTAGTCTGGGGTTACACCACTTCTGCGCTGATAGCCTCATATATTTAAAATCTAGCCTTTAAATTCGTAAAAATATATAAATCAGTGGTCTAATATACCTTTATTACGCTCTTTTAGTTAGAAAAAACGATATTTCCATTAAATTCATTCTTTTAAAATATGTGTTTAAGATAAAAGGCAATCCCCGAAGAAGAATATGTGTTGCTAAACTTTGTTACTAAATTACAAGAGGAAAGGATGTAGGTATTTAAAATTGTTTCATTATACTAGTCAAACAAGTGGCAGAATATTTCTATAGGAATTTTTCTTTATTCATAATAGTAATAATAAATGGTCAAAATATAGTATATTTTGAATTTAGTATTCCTAATTTCCGGATAAAAATTAGTGTTAACCATACAAGAATTATAAGAATTAATAAATTCGCAATTTCTACTTATTATATACTATAGTATAGTATAGTATAGTATATATACATATATTATAATATACATTCACAAATATTTTGGTTGATATGGCTTAAAGCATAAATATCCAAAACAAAAAAAATAAACTTATTATATTATACACCATTTAAAGATAATTTAAGAATCAGAGACATACTTATATGAAACTTTTAAACTACTGTGTGTTGGAAATACTTTTCTAAGTTTAAAATGGGAAGTAAAAGTCTTAATACAATTGAACAAGGTACCTACAAAATTTGTAACATGTTTCGAAATTATACCAATTCGTTTTTCCGTGAATAAATGAATATTGGATTTCGAATTTTACATAGCAAAAGTGTTCGAGGCCTAAAAGTGTTCAAACTTGAAGAGTTGGGGACCCTTGAACCAAATCAGAGCGAAGTTAGCTGCTTACGCAACGAGAAAAAAAGGAACGCAAAACGTGTCGCAAGCCGTAACGATAAGCAAAGTGCATCTCGCAAATATGGGCAAAAACGCAACGGGGCCTGTAATTATAGCGTAAAAAAATATGAAAATAATCCCAGGTCGGTTTTTTACACCGTGATCAGCGGTCCATTACGGCCGCGGTGGGGACGCGCAGCGTCGGGTATGCATAAACCACTTTTTGCACAAATTGCCCATTTGAGTAAACTTCGTGAGGCGTACGAAGATGATCTGCAGCAGCCGCGGCCGCAGCGGGAAACGCGATCAATCCCTTTCATGGCCGGGGAGCAGCGCAGCATCCAGCGGCCAGCATCCAGAGGTGATCTAGCGAACAAGGAAGAAGCCAACCGAAGTAACGCGCGACTTTTTGCTCCTCGGCCCGTTGCTACAGTCCGCGACGATCGCGGCCTCCGCGTCTCGTTCGCCTCAAGAAGATGTGTCAGCCAAGATTAAGGGGGCGACTTCAGATTAGGCCTTTGCGATTTGCTGGTCCACCAAGACGCTGGTCGACCGCTTCGTTCCACGCCGCAGATCTTGGCGAGATGCGCGCCCGTCTTCGCCGCCGACGAGACTTGTCTTGCGGCAAGGTCATGGGAGAATCCGCGTCGCGTCTTTGCGCGCGATTTTCGCGGTGCGGTTGGTGCTCGACCGATGAGTGGCGGCAGTTAAACGACGCATGCTGCTGCCGCCGCCGTCGCGATCATGTGAGAAATTAAGCCGCATCCCAAGAAGTTCATCAATTTTCACGTTTCACCAAAGTATTTTTTTTTTGTTCTTTTATTTATTTTTTTCGCTCTTTTCGCCGCGAGTGGCGATGATGACTTTGGCTCATTAGGGGGCGACCTCGTGCTTTATTGAGAGGTAGCAGCAGCTAATTGCTTTCATTTTAAGTGCTTTCAGGGGATAATTATATCGTCTGACAGTTATTACTTTTTGCGGCCAGTTAGCCAAGGAAAAGCCAAGAATTTAATCGTTTTCTTTAAAGGGACCCACAGAAGAAATGTTTTACAAATTGCCCATCTTCCTTTGTTAAGCGGGGCCCTGATCCTTGGACGCGTCCCCGTTTTGTTTGCGAACATTTTTCCCACAGTGCGCTGCGGTGCTCTAGCCAATTGCTTCCTCTTACCTTCTGAAAAGAGCTCAAATTAGACTCATTTTCCAGGCAGGGTTCACACCATCGCCTCGAGATGAGCTCTTTTTAGTGGACACTCAGCCCACATATCCCCGGGTAATTGGGAATTGCGGGGTGCGGGGAGTTTCGCTTATTTTACCTGGCCGCGTGTAATTGACTCTTTTAGAACTATCTGAATGTAACGGCGAAAGGTGTAGGCATTACCACCTGAAGCGCTCAATGGGCGCGTCCGAACTGAGGAAAATATTTAGGTCAGTAATGATCTGCATGTGGGTAGTAATTTCTATGCAATTATGTGGAATCAGTACTTTCTCAATTTATGTTCTCGTACTTAGATAGAAAGGACTTAGAAGAGTAGATAAGAAATAAGAAAGCAAATCTGTTAAATGCTTTGAGATATTTTCTTAATGAGTTTTAATTCATCACCATGTTCGCTACCGTATCACATTCACGTACCTTTTTTAATCAGAACCCATCATCGCATAATGTGAAACGCTACCCACTGTAACTTAAATAAAAATTAATAAAGTTTTGTCAAGCTCAAGTACGAGTTTTCTTTTGGCCAACCCAATTTAATTTTGCGACTAAAGACTTTAGTAATACAAATTTTCTTTAATTAGAAAATTCATAATATGTGGAAAAATTCATGGCGATTCATATAAAACCGTAGAAAAAGAAACTCAGAGAACCCTGATAAAGAACGTGTTAAAACATTTTCCATAGAATACATCGTCGATAGTAACGAATCCCACATTTCCGGGTATATAAAGCAAAATTAAAACAGGAAAAATTAAGGCGTTTGTATAACTAAACTCGCATAAAATCTTCTGGGTCTTTTTATAAGGGTTAACCCTTAAATGCATTGAATTGTAGAAATACAACAAACATTTTCAATCGTTATTACCTATTTCTGGAACTCATATTAATATAAATCCTTTTTATATCTTGCTATGCAAACATACGAGAAAAAATTTTTTTAAAGTACGTGTATAACAAATAAACGCGTGCTATATAATCATTAGTCTATTAATTGAAAGCAAAATTCACTTTGTTTTGCAGGAATACAACAATATCCATTTGGAAGAAATTTTATCTTCAATTAGAATATAAACTTGAATGTCAGGAAAAATCATTTCTCACTCTATTTTTCACAATTTGAAATTGATTATTAGGAATTTAGCAGAATTTTATTTGAGGAATTAAATTATCTGAAAAGTTGGTCGTATGTAATATGAATTACTATTTTCGTTTCAGCATATAGGAAGATTTTTGACAGAGTTTGATGGGCATTTCTCCGAAATTGATAATCTGTTCCCTGATTCCTGATTTCCCTATTATTAGGAAACATATAATAAAAAAGGAAGACCTAGCTCCAGTATTGAAAGAGAAGCAGATGCTAAGAAAAAAAGGAGCCTGCTAAAACTTTACTACCAAAAAGATATGCGTCTGGATGCAACATGTCAGGTGTATGAAGCCAGGTTGCAGTGTTTGGTTACTCATAAACTAAGTGCAAAAAATGTGACAAAATACTCTGAACAGACTATAAACGAAATTTAGAATTACGTGCATTCTCAATTTCAAAAAGATCTTATCATCTTTGAATGTTTTAAAAAAATCTAGACGATTATTCCATTAAACATAGATTTCGACATAAATTTTACTCTAATTTCAAGGTAATATAATAATTGTAAAATTGCATATATTACGAAGATATTTACATTTCACAGAAATTAGGAATATGAGTGATTAACCCTTAACGATCGTATCTGGATTTCCTAGAGTTGATTTAAAATTTGAGTCCTAAGAGCTTGTATCACTATCATTTCATCACCGAATATTCAAATGTTTTACATTACGATAATACATATTAAAATTTTCAAAATATGGATATACGCACTTCTTTTTAATGTTGAAAAAACACACTCTTAATAGGTGTTATTGGAATTATCTTAACCCCAAAAAATTGAAGTTTCGTTAAAATTCAAAATAAGTATCTAATAAAATAATAAATTAAAGCTTAAAACTGATTTTGAAGCAAATCCAGACATTTTGAAAATATAGAGCAAATGCAAATTTTTGTAAAAATCACTGAAGAAAAATGATATCAGTAGCGCGAGACAAAGAACGATCAAAAGATAATCGCACGATGCTGGCGTTGCGTTCATACGCTCGAAGCGGGGCGACTCATTTCAACTTTGGCCGCTGGCCGCAACAAAAACGAAATCGTCGGCCGTCTGGGACTTTTGATCGTACCGCGTCGATTTTTTATGATCGCTTATTACCGATTCCTGAGCAAACACAGAATGGAATAAATAAATAAAATGCCGGTTGCATACAATCACCTCATGGTCAATCATCCGTGATCAGGGCTTATTTCGCGGCCCTTCGCTGGGCCCTCCTTCTTCCGTCGTGGTCCGCCGCGGCGGCCGCGGAGGGACATTCGCTCAAATGGACGAAGAAAATCAGTGTGCGCGGCTGGCAAAAACGGCGCAGCCACTAAAAGATCGCGCGGCAGCGGAGACGCGGGGCGCGCATTGGTGCTGCTGAGAGAACTCCAGAAAAGATGGAAATTTTTAATAAATTTACTGGGTACCTCGCTGAATTTATCAATAAATTGAATTTTTTGCATGAAAATATGATTTCATTACATTCAATGCATATTCCGGCTCTGCATGGGGCTCCGGTTCGGGGCTTTGAAGCGGCCAGTCTAGACTTCGGCTGGGGATTGTGCTTGCTCGAGCCAGACTGATTTGCATGCAGAAAAATTGGATTAACGTGTCTATTAATTTTACTGCGATTTCATTTTCCTGCGGTTGCTCCGCTTTGCTTTGCATACGATTCGCTCGGTGAAACTGAACCGAGACTATGCAAATTTACGCTGAGTTTCATGTTGCAGTGATGGCGTATAACATTTTATTTTTACTGCTTTTCTTTAATGATTATATTTTACATCTTAAGGTGTGGAGTATACCGTTGTCTTACGCTGTTACTACAGGTTTTTAATTAAAGTTAGTTATTAAATTGATGTTTTGCACTGTTTTCATAATTTTGTATTTATTGTGGCATCATTCGACTGATTTTCTTCCAATATTACGTTTTCATCGGCAGCAAAATGTGTAAGAATATTTATAACAAGCACGCATTTTTATCAAAACATAATTAATTGTTTCACGGTAACTTTCTCATGGCGAAAATACTTTTCAAACACTGTTTAAGGATTTAAAATTTTGAAATAGGAAATTGTTATTATTTTTTTTATTTTATCAATATCCCCATATGATAAATATGTTAGATGTGGATACCTGCGGGCATCCAGTCTAGTAAATTTTGTGGGAAATTTTGTTTAGTAACATCAGGGTTAATGTGTTTTAGAGTTGTTTTAAATACTATATTATTTATTTTACAATGGTCTGTAACGAATTTTAAAGACGTTATAATCAATTTCTCGCACTTTTGAAATTACAATGCAATATTTTATTCACTGTAGGCGCTAGCTTAAACCAAATACTATAGGTTTAGCCTATTCTTTGACCAAGAAGTACCCTATGTGTATTTAATATTTTATTAAAATCGATAAACTTTATTTGATTTGGAGGTTATAATGGAACAGACAGACTATACCTTTTACCTAGTTTTATTAATAGCAAGGATTTCTTAATTTCAGTTTACATGTAATCAGATAATATTTTTAATAATCATCAACATGAAAGTTGAACCAAGATTCATCCAGAGAACGTGAGCAGACTTAAATTAGAAATCCTCCCATGGTGCCTTTTAGATTTGCATCCTCCATCTACCTGAGCTGCGTGTTAATTACTTTTCCATAAGGCTGGATCCCACTAAAAATCAGTTCCCAGTCGCACCACCGTCTCGAGATCCGCGTTTACGGGCGTCTTTCAATCAATTTCCCCGATTTAACTATCCGTCATTCCGCGGAACTGCATAATGATAATAATTGTGGCCGCGGAGTCCGCAGCCGCCATAGCAAATACCAGTAAGCAACATCCCACACTAATTCCAGCGCACGCATCATCGTTTCATTTGGACCCGCGACGCGATCCCCAGATGCATCTGCCCCCCGCGATCCGCGGGACCGCGAGATGTTTTAAGCTAATTCCCGTGCTCCATCATCCTCCGGGCTGCAACTGCGATATTGTTCCCAGCGAGCCCGAGGGCGGAGCTTCCGAATTGAGGATTACATCTCGAGATAACTCGACCTCAACATGAGAAGCGGCCGAAGATGCTGCGGAGACGCTACAGTGCGGCGCGCGGAGGAGTCCGCGAGACGCGAAATAACCCGCGCTCGGCCGCATTAATGCAATCTGCATGCAAACCAGAAAGCGATCGGGTCCGGTCCGGGGCGGCCTGGCCGGCCAGACAAGATGAAATGATGAGCCCCGAGATGAGTAATATCATGGGAAACGACAGGGCCGAGCAGAGCACGTTATTTTGCATGCTGTTCTACTTTGGGGCTCCGCGGCCACGTCCTGGGCGCTCCGCAGCGCAGCCCGGTCCGTTCGGACGTCTTCTGGACGTGTCGGCTCCGTCGATTGCCTTCGCTTACCAATTGGCCCGATGGGATCTCTATGGACGGTTATTTATTAAGAGGCTCGGACCCAAGACGCCCCAAATGGTCATCTTCCAGAGCGCGGATGGATCAATTTGGAAAATCGCGAGGTGCATATTATCAGCGAGGATTTATGACACCCGCTCCTCGGGCCGTTTATTCGCTCGGAGGTGCACCCTTGGTGTGCTCTTTTAATTTGCATGCTGCAGTTTTATCTCAAATTGATCCCGTCTTAAATATTTGGTTATCCAAGTGGCAAAATAATTTATACTTTCCCAAGGCCAGGCTCATGCCCTCGTCGCTTTTAATTGTTTTGCATCATGCACGCAGGCTAAAGTACCTGGGGCATCTTCACAGGTTTTTAAATATGTGCATCAAAACAAGTTTGCTTTATTCATATTTGGTATTAATTACTACATGATACGATACTGATTAACTTACATGATACTGGTAATTATTAATCGCTAGTATTATACAAATCAAGGGTCTCTAAACTTTTCTTCTTTCTGACAAAATTTCTTCCAGATATTGACGCAGTACTTAATAATTTTTGCACTAAAATTCCGTAATAAAAAATTTTGAACTATTTCTTTAGTCAAGGACTTCATAAATTTTAAACGTTAGGAAATTCTAGACTTCTGCTTAAAGATATTTTTGAAGATTTTTTGAATCATCTTCATTATTCGAAAACAGTGATTTTTATGGCAAGAGTAACTTTTCTCCTTTTAAATATTGTCAAAAAATAAAATCGTCTTATGTTATCGTTATTGAAAAATTAGCAGTTCAACAGATTTTACTTAAAATTGTAGTATTCAATTGATGTGCTTCTTTATTGTTAAAGGAGGCTTAAGTCTAGTTAGTTTCCAATTTTATAACTTAAACAGTTGTTAGCTTCATCAAGAGAGAAAGCGACTCTTGTTATTGACCCTATAAATATTATATTATCACAACATTTTCCTTTTATTATAAACCATTTATTTTAACCACATGCAAACGAGGTTTGGAAATTATATATTTATAAGAATTATTATGTTGAAGACAGGCTTTGTTAAAGAAATAATAATAAAACCTCCACTTTTTTTTATTACAAACTCCATTCTTTAGTTTATGATGTTATAATAGTTCTAAAATTAGAACTTAAACCGAAAATAAATATAACCTCTTAATTAGTATTCAGTCTAACCAGTGCGGTTATATAAAAGCTAGGCTTATCACTCTTTAGATTCAATTTTTATATAAAATACAATATTTCTAAGTTTGTTACAAGATAGCATTATTTATTATCCGATATGGATCAGATTAGATAGCATAATTTCTATTGAATTAAATTTAACAAACCATGACCTAAATTAGGCTTTTAAGATTTGCATTCATCCAAACTTTAAAGCTTGAACTAAATATATTTGAGGATTAAATCGTTTGATAAATTTTAATTTAATGCAATTTACTCTGATTAAAGCAAGGAAACTGAATATTATTTAGATTATAAATATACTTTTTTAATTTAAAAGACTACCATTTTCAAATCGGGCTAGTCGAAAATTTCAAGAAGTCTTTTTTCATTTCAAACTTGTCCAAATTTTTAACACAGGCCCAATTTTCTACTCGTTTCATAATGCGAGTATTAAGCCTTGTTTGAATTGAAATTTTGAACTTGTTTGAGTTGAAATATTGGACTTGTTTGATTTGCAAAATTGGAGTCATTTGTATTGAAAATTCAGACTAAATTTAAATGAAAATACACTTATATTAAAATTCGACCAGTCTAATTCGAAAATGGTATTTTTTTTTAAATTAAAGAAGTCTATATTTTATTGTCGAAATGCAAATGTCGTGAGTGTGAACGAGTTTCTTTAATTTATCTTCTATGTTAATGATATGGTAACATATGTAGATGTATACGTTATTTATGTTGAACTTGAAACAATCTCGAGAAAGCTCAATTTACAAGAATCGCCAATCGCCAATTTTTTGTGTGTTAAATTAATTATAAATAAAAATTAATGGGTTTCTTTAAGTACATACATACATATGTGCATTAGTTTCCGTAAAGTGAACGTTAAATTGAATTTCTCAGTGAAATTACCTTTGTCTTCCTAATTATGAACACCTCCTAGCCTTCGACAAATAAAATGTAAAATTTGAATGTTCGTTTGAAAATCGCCTTGCCGGGTAAAAAACTTTCGCGGCCCTAATTGCATGTTATTAGAGCCAATTTGCCTATTAAGTAGCTCACTTCCCAGAAGGCTTTTTACTTGGATTTGACCTTTCCACGCTTTTGGCGTGCTCTTAAAGGAAAAATTTTTAGTGCTTAATCAGCCTCGACTGGAATTTGTTATTGGCTCACTTCTTCAAGTGCACAGGTAAAAGAAAAGCCTCGCACCGCTAATGAAGCATTACTTCGGTTCGACTAGCTTCAGTCTTTTTTGGAATCTTCTTTCTAAACAAACAAAAACATTTAACGAGCCTTAGGAGAAAGAAAGCATTTCCTTGTTGCGCGGAAATGTAATATCGAAATATTTGCAAATGTACTCGAGTATGTCATAAATTAATATTTTGAGTGACTTGAAATTGAAAAACTAGGACAAGTCTGTAATTAGTGGTGCCGCAGATGATCGCGAAAAAGTTTGTAATTTGCTCAAGATATTATAAGAAAAATTTCACGGAAATTGCGCCTACATTTCCGTTCCCCCAAAATTAATTGCGATCTAATTTTGTCTGAAATAACTGAATCTGGGCGCTGCATCGCGATCCAGCGATCCAGCGATCATTAGATCGCCGAAATTTGGCGCGGCAAAAAGGCGCCGAAAAACTGTCGATCGACGCGCAGTGCAGGAAGACGTTCGTTGTGCGTCTTGTCCGCGTTGACCCGTGCTGAAATAATTGCGATCGCGAGCCAATTTCGTCGGACATACTCTTTTTAGTCGTAGGCTCAGGTTTTTTTTTTTTTTTATTCAGCGGAAAACAAGAAAAAAAACCAGATTTCGAAGACGATGGATCGATCCCACTTGGGGTTGACAGACCGCAATTTGGGGCACCGCTGAAGGTGCTGTTGCCGTCGCGACACGCAAGATCGCTCAAAAAATGCATCGGTCCGATCGAGCAGCCTTTGTCAAACCCAAAGGTAACGGTCGCCGGCTTCCTCCGCGGCCGCCCCGAGCCGCTTTTATGAATGAAATCTTCACCTCAATGTCGTTCCCCTCCTGCGGCCCACCTTCCCGCGCGCAGGTATCAATGAGTAGTCAAATCCCCCCGAGGTAGGCTACCTTCCGAAGACACGCAACGAAACAAGCTCTGGCGCGTCTTCGCGGCCCGCGATGTTATGACAGGTGAAGCAGAGGTGCTTCTTAAAAGAACACGAACGCGGCGGGCCGATCATCTTCACTCCCCAGGTGACTTGGCGGCGTGCGTGTGATTTCGTTTCCCCGTCTTGCGCTAATATCGCGAAAGGTGTTAGATCACCTGTGCGGATGATTAATAGACTTTCTCACGTCGATCGGGGCGCGGGGGAAAGAAGCACATTTTTGTCTTAAAAAATTATTATAACCGCTAGAAAAATATTCACACAAGACTAAACAGGTTTCAGCGCCGCCGCGGTCCGTCGTCGTTGCGCCGCAACCGACCGCAAAAGGAGAGCACCCAATGAAAATGTCACGGACAGGATGTGGCAAGCTAATTTGAGTGGGAATTGCTATAATTATCCGTCTTCTAAGATAAGAAGGTTATTAGGCAGTCCCAGACGTACGCTCTGTCTGCAAATCTCGCAGACGAATCGGTGCTGTTTTGATTTCGCTTGCAGATTATGCTAACAAGATATACGCGGACAGGACACCTGCTTTTGTTTCGAACCAATTGTATGCATGCTTGATGCCTTCCCAACAAGTTGATCTTCAACTTCCTACTTTTCTTATTAGCATAAGTATCTAACTATCCAACTTCAACAATTCCAACCTGTGTCTTACTACGAGTCTTCTCCTTTCTATCATAGAGGCGGATAGTGGGACAAAACCAAGATTTACATTTTTGACATTACCAAACAAACCTTTTTAAAACGTAAACATTATACCTAAACAAAAAAGCAAACATCTTTCTTCGAAAAAGTGCAACTTATTTAGTTATTATATAAAATTAAGGAAAATTATCTTATCAGAAACACAATTTTTTAAGAATTTTTCCTTAAGGGAAATTATATAATAGATAGAATAGATAGAAATCTATCAATGAGCAGCTTGGTTTTCTATAACTTTGATTGAGAAGATCCTCTATTTTAAGACGTTAAACAAATTTAATTCTATTGAATTAAGTTGATTCATTTGAGAATAGTAGTGGAATTGAAAATTACAAAAATATGATATATTGAATTGAAATTTGTTAAAGATAGAAATGTAGTAAAGAATTAAAATGTAATAAAATTAGCCTCAACTTTGAAGTCAAAAATTAATCCCAAAAGTTTTTAGTATTTTTGCATTTTGATGTATTTTTCGAAAAATTTCTCTAATAATGGTAATGGTAATTGGTAATGTGATTTTAAATATAAAGTTAGGCAGAGAAATAAATTATGAAGTTTTTATTAAAAAAAATCATGTCTGCGGACACTGGGCCAAACAAATTGGTACTGCGATTTTTAACATAAAGGTAGATAAATTTCCCTTATTAACAAACAAAATTAAATAAAATGTTCTTAGGTAAGTAAACCGCATTTTTACCATATACACCACACGTAACATATATTTTCATTTTTGCGATTACATATTACAAAGACGAACACTAACTTTGTTATGGCATACATATGTGGCACATTAGTTGTATAGCATTTGATTTGATTATAAAATTGTTATTGTGTCCATTTTCAAAAATATGAAAAGACGTATTTTATCCATTTATGAAAAAATCAAATAAAAATTACGAACTGGTGAAAATTTTAATCTTAAAGCACTGTATATTAATATACTAAAAGCCTAAAAACCTTTCCAAATGTTTAGGGAAATTGCCTGCTTTCTACACTAATTATTCCATGAATGTCTCAACAGGCTTTTAAATAAATCATGATACAAGATTGTATGATAAATTAAAAAATTCAAAATTCAAATATTCAATTTTGATTTTTAACTCTATTTTTCTCGAAAACGGACTTATTGATGATTTTTATTGACCAATTCATAATTTGACTTGTTCGCCAACAGAAATTTTTTTTAATCAGTATTGACCAATGTTATTTAAATAATAAAAATATTTAAGTATTGTATTTTTGCATCTCTTCTCATTCATAAGCTGTTAAATTTAGGACTATAAAAATGGCAAACAACATAATTTTCGATCCAGACTAATTTTAATCCATTTGTATCTACAAGAATTAATAAGGATTAAATTGGAAGCTGTAAAGCCCAATAATGGCCACAAAAATTTACTAAGGCACCTAAAAGGTATCCAATCCACCCTTAATGCCCCTTGGCCCGTTGAATCTCTGCCGCGAAGGTCAACGTGAAGCGCTTATAATCAAAACCGATTAGCCTGCAATTCAGTTCAACTTTGCTTACGTTGAAAAGTCCTCTCAAAAGTTAAATTCCTTTTTAATGCTGCGCTATTGAGGCTTCCCGTAATTTGACAAATGGCTCCGGCTAGAAGCATCTGACGGTCCGGGGTCCGAAATTACACGTTCACGTAATAAAGTAGTTAGACGGAGCGATGATTTTCCCAGAAACATTAGACCGAACCAACTCATATTACACAGAGTCATCAATTTTAAGCTTCAAATCATCTCTGACTGGGGAACGCTAATCGCTCTTTACGGGTATTATGTAAATCACCTTAAAACACCTCCAAGAACATGAATTTCGGCTGGCAAAAAAACCCTCTTAATTGACATGTAATTATCGGTTGAAGAGGCAGAGCAAAAACCTAATTTGATTTTTTGGCCGAACTATGATTTAAATTTGAATACCGCGGGGCTCCCAGTCCTCCGAGCAGTGGACAGAGGGGCCCCGAAAGGCCCCCAAAGCCCCCGAGGAAGACAAAACAAAACCACCGCAAAGAGCATCCAAGGCCCCGCCGAAATCGGTTTGTGACTCAGTCCAAGTCCGGCTCTAGACAATCTCAAAATTTTCGGCGGTGGCAATTATTTAGTATTTAAATATTGGCCCGCGCACTGCATGTTCGGTCTGCGGCCGGGGCCCAATTTTGGAGGGAAATTACGTCAAATGACACTTCGCCTTCAACTCTAATGGCAATTACCGACGAACAACCTCCCAAATTAGCCCCGATCTAATGCGACCACCAAATTGGACTCCGCATGGGACCGCCGCTGTGGCCTGGGATTAAGGTTTTCCTTGGAAGCAGCGTCCGTCTTTTGTGCCCTGGCAGGTTGCTTTTTGTGGCCTTCTGGGTTCGTTCGAAAAGGGGTTTAGCGTTTATTAATTCCTTTCTTGGGCCACACAGACGGGGGAGGCGACGCACCACAGTGAGGCATAGGCCTTAAGTATCCACTGCCCATTAGAAATTGGGACCTCTTCGCAATGTCTCACAGTGGGCACGTCCTGGTCTTAAAAAAGGTAAAAACTGCTGTGCTATGACGCAAATGAAATTGTCGTGTTGAAAAACGATTAGATAATTCAACTGGTATTTGGAAAAATTAAAGAAGCTTGCAATATTATTGTCCATTTGATTGCATCTAATTGTTGCTATTTGCTGATGTAAGTACGCTTTGGTAATTTTTTTAATGTTGAGTTACAAAATCATTACTTGAACGCAAGATACAAATACTATATTTTTTTCATAGACATGCTGTTCCTTTTCAAAGCAAAGAAATCTTAAAATAAATTCCATGCCTCGATTTTAATAACACTGTCCAACCCGATAAATTTAATAATTATGAAACTTAAAAATAATAGTTAGCTCCAAGGACGTTTGGCAGAAAATTGTTTTTCGGAGAAGGGCAAGAGTTGATCAAATATAGCATACTTTATAGTCAACAGGTCTTATTTATATTATAAAGAATGTTTTATAAACTCGTATATGTACGTCATATTGAAATAAAATCGTAAACCCTCTAAGGGTAGTTTCAAGCGCTTAAGTAGTAGTTTCCTGATCAACGTTTGTTCCTTAAAATCTTAATCAAGAAACTTGGAGGAGGTGAACCCATAAAATGCATAGCAGTCCCAAATTAATGAGAAAATGTAGCATTGATTTTAAAGGTTTGATTTTATAGATCAATTACATATTTCATAAAAAATGTATTAAGCAGTAAGAATTTGAGGTTGCAATCACTAATCACTGCCATGAGCTCATATAGAAAAATTTTAATTAATTTTAGGAAAGTTATCGGGAGCTCGTAAACTGATTGTTGAACACCATCAAGATATAAAATTAAAACTCTTGCAAATTCAAATAACAAAGACGACTGTGAAATACTAGAAAATTTTGGGTTTTCGGTTTTTTTATAATAACAAATATATTATAAATTTTAATTTTATTATCATTCATCAAATAAATTTACTTTTTGAGTCATCTTATTTCAATTTATACAGAGATGTCAGTCTGTCGTACTGCGACTATAAAAAGTCGTACATGTTTAGACTCTTTTAGGTATTTTTCATATGAATAAGGAGTGTGATGTTGTTTTCATCGTAATACCTTATATATGTAAAGTGCAACTTTAAAATATAATATGGTATGAATTCGTCTGTACCAAGTTTCAAATCATATATGATAATATATTATAACAAATAATTGCTCAAGAAACGTCTCGACTTAACATTAGTCAAATTTTTTATACCTTTAGGTTTAAGTTTAAGAAATAAAAGCGCTGTCTGATTAAAAATTGAAAACTAAACATATAAAATTAATGATTCGTGATGTTTTAGACCACTTAATTTGAAGTACGTAATTTTATTGGGGGAAAAATTGACTTGACCTCCTTAAAACAAACAGGCATAAAGCATCCAAATTACCTTTATAAATTACTCTCAAATTAAGAGCCCTCGAAGGAAGAAATATTCCCTAAAAGTTACCCCCAAAAGGCACCTACTTTTCAGGTCACCGTCTGATTTCCCTTAAACACGTCTTAACGAGCTGTGCACGTTTTACAGCCGAGCTCCCCAGACAGAAATTGTCTTCGTCAGAGGAGCTCATATGCAATGATGTCCGAACGTCTCCTAATACATCATAATAAAAGTCGGAGTATGACACCTCAAGTTCAGGGCACTTACCTTCATCCCTCCCAGGTGGCTGGGGAGCGTCCCTTTTTAGGTCACTCGGGTTCCCGTAGAACTCGTTGTACATCTGCTGGAGCTGGAGCTGCTGCAGACTGACGGGATGGGGCCCCGGGTGGAACTGTTGCACGTGGTGGTGGAGGTGGTGGCGATCAATAGATCCTGACGAACTGCCCGTTTTATACTTGGACATAGTAAAATCAATCGGTTGCTGCTCCAAATTGAAACTACTTCTACTTCTGCAGCTATTGTGGTCAAGTAACATTCCGTACACGACGACGTTCTGGTTGGCTAGCAGCAATGGCATAATCGGAGACAAACGCACTCTCGAGCACCTTCTTTTCGGGGAGGATTTTCTTATGTTCTAATTCTTTATTTTGGTCCCTGTTTTCTTTCGCTTTGTTTCGGCACAATCAAGGATTATTGCACATTCCCCTGGGTTCACGTTTTCGCCTTCTAGTTCCTATCAATCAAAGAATTAACCTCGCCCGAGTCATGCTAAACACCACAATACCAAACACGGATTTAATGAACCTATAAAATAAATTGAAAAACTTTATTTTAGAACCAACGATCATAGCATATTTAAAAATTACTAGACACTTAAATTATAGGAATTTAACCACATAAAGGTACGTCGAAACGAATTTTTAGAAGCAGTAATCGTTTTCGATTAAATAATTTTATTGAATTTGTATATATGATACACATAAATTTTTCAAAATAACCATATACTCTATGTGAACAATAATATTATATGTATGTCGAAAAGACGTGTGATTTAGTTATCTTTTTAGGTTTAATAAACCTACATAAAAAGGACATTGAAAACTTCGACAAATCTAATTTTTATTATGTTTCTTCCAATTCTGATACTTTCTTTGAACACAAAATATATATTTTATTTTTTTTTTTTGCATACAAGCTCATATTTGAATATTTAATATAAAAGTATGTTCAATATCTACAACATATAAGAAAATATGACCGATTTCCAAAATCGCATAACCAAAATGCGTGGTGCGTTAAATCCGCCATTGTCAGTTTCAAAATTTCAATAGAAAATTTAAGATCAGCGACCCTGAAACCACTAAAAAATAATTTACAAAAAAATCGTGCCAATTCGATGAGCTTTTCGCAAATTTTAAAATCTTGTTAGGTTGTTTGTAAGGTGACGATTTCTAAAATTCAATTGAATGAAAAATTTGCTATCAAATCTAATCTATAGATAGAAAAATGAAGAAAAAAAAATGTAGTAGACTGCTTTATGCACTTTTAAAGTCTGCATGAAAGTTTCCATAATGCAGAACGAGTAATCATCACAATTAATCTGTTACAAAAGAGGTACATTGTTTGCTTTCTGCACTTAAGAGTTTACCTATAATTATATATTTTATTAGTTTTAATTAGCTATTAATAATAAAATGGTGTGGAAATAAAATTAAGAAAATTTAAACGATCGATATTGAGAATAAATCGTTTCATTTTTACTACCTTCAAGATTCAGTTTGGTATAAAGTTGTTTTATTTTAAAACTTGCATTCAACTCAAGTTGTGCTTACAAATCAACGAACTTCATTTCTGGAAATGGCGAATAATTAAATCGATCGTATCGAGCTTCACTATAATTTACAAATTGAAACTGATATATGTCAATTTTAATTGAGTTTCTTCGTTAAAGTGGAGCAATTTTGCATCTAGTTACCCTATAATTAAAGTGTAATTTGTTAAACTGAAATGTATTATATTTTTGATCGAATTTATACTTTTTACGTTTTTACGTGAAGTAAGTACATTTCCTTATAACTCAAACTTTATTATTATTATGTACGTAACCTAAGCTTCAATTTAAAGCGGACATTTTAGTCTATTATTATAGTAAAATTATAATGTAATAAAATGACAAACTTGTATAAAGGGCATTAGGAACTATCTTAAGGGTTGGTTATAATTTTACAAATTTGTTTAGTAGATGAGGTATTTCCTTTTAATTTTCGAAATTCATTTGATTTTTGTGTTCCAGTTCCTTAAACCCATAAATAAGACGTTAATTCTTTCCTTAATTCCAATGCTCAATTTTTAATCATTGTTAATTATTATTTTATAATTTTTTTAATCAGCTTGTAAGATGTAATAAAAAAAAGACGGACAAGTGCGAGTAGAACTCCCGCCTTAAGGGTTCCGTACCATTAAAAAGGAAATTATGTTTTACACGTCTAATAGGAGCTATCATTTTGATTTAAATAAAAGGAAAATTCAATAATTAGAGTTATAAATTAATGATTTATCGGATTTATTCCGTCAATTGTGCCAAAAAACCTGCCCTTCGTGCCAAACAAGATTGTGGGTCTCTGGGAAGTAGGTTTTGATGATCAGTTAGACTCAGGGACTTTTTGTATAAAAATACGCTTTGAAGCGCAATAAAAAGGCGTTAGACTAGAAACTTAATTTGTTTTTTACAACAGAACGAGACTATAGACCTTAGTATTCGATATTAATTTCAACTTGATCCTATAAGTGTTTCCTTTTCCATTATGAGGTACGGAACCCTAAAAATGAAATGTATTTCCTAATTTTCCTAATAGGAGTAAAGAAATGATTAGTGTTTTATATTTTAAGTGTGTATTACAAACATTTAAAATAGTTACATAAAATGTTTTAAACGTTTTATAAAAATATAGTATTTTAAATTTTAAATTAAAACATTTAGCTTGTTTTGTTTTGCAGTAGTTGCTCAAGTTAAACAAATTGATGATTTATTTTGAAACACCTACTTTAAAGTGATTGTAATAATAATAAAAATAATAATTCAGTTGTCATATTTGGTATAGTATAAATACCTCTCAGAAAGGAATTTAACTAGATAAATAAGATAATAAAATTGCCACTCTCATACAAAAAAATAATCAACATTATTAGCACCAAACCATGGTTTTGTGAGACTTTGCAATTGGATAACTAATTGCCAGGAGGTGTTTCCATGTTTAATACCGCAATTTTAAAGCTCATAAGAATTGATGGCTTTGTTACCAATTTTCTTAACTTGAAAATGAGTAACTTCTCAGATATTTGAAAGTATTAAAAACCGATTACGATCAATTCGAGGCGGTTAATAACAATATTGACGATGTTAAATAAAATTTCCGCCCCCGCCAGCTTCACCTGGTAATTAGTGAAATGAAGCAGGTGTTAATGTCCGAACCGCGGACCGCTAGTTCCTGACACTCGGACACACTTTTAAAGTGTGGAAACATTAAATCATTTCGCACCTATGCCGGTCCAACAGACGAGCGGCGCGGCGCGACGGTGCGGCGCGAATTCCGCGCATAAATCAGATATGGGGAGCATAATTTATTTCTGGTAAACGAAATAAATCACGGCTGCCAGCGGCCAATTGTCGGGATGCATTAAGCCCTGGAACAAATTAAGACAATAGTTATCACCTTATATACTATTAACGGTAAAACAATTTTCTCCACCCACATTCTGGCGGCTCGCATACCTGTCCGCGAGGGTCCATTTTCGTAAGCCATTAAATCAATTATTTTTAGCCGCGACTACCTGGCCGCGGATTGAGCGTTAACGGTTCCATAAATCGATCATTTCATGTGTGTGCTCTCGCGGTGAAAAAGGTAGCTGACCAAAAATTTCCAATAATAATTCTCGGCCAGATCAATCGATCAGTCCAGGGGGGCGGTGGCGGCGGTGATGATCGGTGGGATCAGGAGGGGGAGGGGGGGCGCTGATCATACAAATCGACTACTGGACATTGCCGCGAACGCATCTGACGCCACACCGTCGATTGCGTCGTGTTTGCGTTTGCCGCGATTGTTTGCGTGTGGGTTCTGTGGCGCAACAATGAAATTTCTAATTGTTGGGGAAATTAAAAAAGGCGCGTAACAAATTTTTAAAAAGCAGCCAAACCGTCGCCGAGGATAATAGCGAGACGGTTTCGTCGCTCCCCGTCGACCGCTACCGCCACCGCCCCAGATTTTGTGTTATTCATTGGTATCGATCGATATTGATTGATATTGAAATTTTACTTTTACTGAACGGGGCCAAGTTTTTGCCGCTGCCCGGGACCCAGCAGAAATTAATTTCATTTACAAGCGGAGGTACCAAAGAGGCACCATCCGCGGTCCATTGTAAGATCGCGGCGGTGCCGCTTTTATTTGCATACACCGGCCTGATCGCCACAGCATCCATAACACTCCCCGCGCTGAGTGCCGTCGAAATTGAATATTTTTTGCTTGTCATTTTAATTAGACAGGATTTTTTCCGGAGCCGGCCTCATGTCGGATCCCGCCGACCTGTGAACATGACATGTAGATGACTAGCGGCGAGTGGGTATTTTGGTATTTTGGCGGGCAGTGTGCTGACCTTACAAGAAGATGGTAATGTCTTCGATTGTGAAAGTCATCCCTCTTGTTTCGGATTGCAGGTAATGGGTGGCCCTCCAGTTCGATGGTTTTCGATATTCGGCTTCTTTTGGCCACCGCAGCTCCAACCGCAGTCGTTTTTGTCCGGCTTATTACTTTTGGAGTTGATTGAGGAAATTCCGGGGGCCTCTTGCTTTACAATCATCGAAACATTTCCCAGGGAGATAAGTGTTTTTCTTATTTTGGCCTACCATCATTTTTGCTACCATCATTTCAAATCCCAGCTGTACACAGTATGCTGGTTTAAAATTTTGTAAAAAATTACACGATGTTTTGTAAGCATTTTAATGCATTACGATTTTAGAGCCAATTTCGACTTTTCAATTCAATCTGTTGCAAGTTTCGAAAATTTTTAAAGATAAATAGAAAGATAGAAATGAAAGAAACTTACATTTTTTTGCTAACAGTCCAAGACTACTTAAAATCACTCTTAACGTATAATACATAGATTGAATAAAAATTTATTTTAACTGTTTTGCTTACTTAAGTAAGTCTAACTTCATTCAACCATACATAAAAGCATCCTGTCCTTGTAATAGGTAACTCCAATAAAATAATTTTTTCCAAGCTTAATTTCCTGAAAATACCTATCCCATCAAAACCATTTCATGTTAAAAATGTAGCCGCGAAATTGACTCTCGAAAATTTTAATTAATAACGTACAAATTTGCGATTTTTTTAATTTTCTCGCTATTTCCCTAAATCCAGCCTGTATACCGAATTTAAACTTTCTAAGGCTTCGGGAAGTATACCCTAAAAAGTTTACTGATGTTACGAAATCAATGAAATTTGTGTACATATTAATAAAATTTAAAGCAGTAGGACTATAAAAATGAAAGGTATACTTCTTAAGTCTGGCGACAATATCCTATCCTAAAATTTGAGGTCTCAAGTATTTTCCAGACCGAAGTTATAAGGGTATATAATAGTCCGTCGACAATTCTTTATCGTTAGACATCGACTTTCATTATTTTCGTTTCAAATCGACTCGAAAAGAAATTGCTTCTACCTGCTATTATTTAGCGCCAGTCTATGAAATTTTCAAACGGCTTGTAAAAGTTCTTTATATTTTTCGGTTTTCGAGAATTTTTAATTTCAAGTAATATATGCATACATTTTTGTGAAAATTAACAACAGACTGTATCCCAAAAAAGGAAAAATATACTCATAGCAAATTTTAGATACTTTATAACTTACGATAACATTTTACAATTGAGCACTAACTCCTTATCTGCTTCCACATATTTGTTCAATTATTCAGCAATCGAAAAAGCATATATGAAAATCACCTTTACTTAGTGACCTCCTTTACCAAGAAATCTATCGTTCAATAAGAGGAGCAGTACTTTAGTAAATTTATGAAAGATAATATAATTTGCACAAACACTCAATTTAAATGAGTAGTTTGACTTCCGGATTAAGACAGTGCCTCTATCAGTTTTCGATACACTCGCAGATAATTCTATAAATTAAAAGATAACACAAGCGGCCCCAAGAGCAATTACTCATTTATTGAGGTTCATTATGCAATTAGCTGTGGTGCCCTCGACGTGTAAATTATCATAATTCTTCACACTTTGATGATAACCGAGTGCATGAGTTTAATTTACAAAGTGTACCCCTTTTGTGGCACCTGAACGATCCCCGGGGAATTATTCAATTTTACGCTATCTCAGGGAGTCCTCACTGAAAATTGCAGAATAATTGTGATATGCTGGACGCCTATTCATTAAATTATGCTCGAATGCATTGTGAGCGCATTAAGTAATGAATTTCGTTTTATTAGAACTCCTTAAAAAATAAGTTCCTTTAGCTTTTACCATTTGCATTACATGTTAATGAGTTTCTGCTTCTTTTAAGTTATTCCTTATTGCAAGTACCATGGTTTTAAATAACAAAGAATTGTTAAAAGTACTTTGAACTGGTAAATTAAAGCATTAAACGCATTCTATTTATATATATAAAAGTAATTAATTAATCGAAAAAAATATAATTAGTACCTACAAAATACAATTAGAGGAGTGAGCAGAAGATTTTATTTGTTTTAATTTTTGCCCTTAGAATGCACAAACAAACAGTACCAAGATATTCCAATTTAAACAATTTTAAAAATTGTTGTTAGTTGTTTTTTACTATCTATTTATTATTAATAATTAATTAATAACATTAATAAAATAAGCGAAACTTTATTATCTCTCTCATATAAAAATGACCTAAAACTTAAAACAGGAGTGAAAAAATCAAGAAATTTTATAATTCATTTCAAATTATTTAAAGCTGAACACTTTAATGTAAGTTAATAATTCGATTATTTTTCTTCTCTCTGTTTACACAGTTATCTAAGTAAGGATTAATTTATGGAGCGTTTAATCTGTCGGTGCTTGATGGTGTCAATGTCTGACTTTTTCTCGTAATCAACCTTAAATTCATTTTGAGTGTCATAATTTTAATATGAATAAGCAAACAAAACTCGCTTCTACATGTTGTCACCCAAACCTTTTAATCGTTGAATTAATTTTATTTTGAGTGAAGAAAGGTTCAAAGAAAATTGTCACCTTTAGAAAAGTAAATATAGTGTTTAAAAATTCTAAATCTGTTATTTAGTTACTTAAATCGAAGACGAAAGGCAGTTCCAATCTTAAATACGCTTTGAATTATTGTTGCATTGAATTAGAAACTTGAAGACCTAAGTAAGTATTTGATATTAATTTCAACTTGATACCTCAAGCCGTTTCTAAGAAAAAAGGTTTTGACGGTCAGACGAGCCAAGACAAAAGCGCAGCTCAAAGACGAATTAGAAATTGTAGAAAATGTTAAAACTGTTCGGCGACGATTGAGAAAACATAATTTGAATGCCTGCAGTCCAGGGAAGGTGCCGCTTTTAACGTCTAAGCAAATTTCAATCCGCACTTTTCTCAGGCACACTAAAATTGAAAAGTGGAGAAACATTCTTTGGACTTACAAACCTAAAATTGTTTGTTTTCAGTGTCACATATTCCAAACCTCGATATACAGATTTAGGTCCTAAATATGCACCAAAAACCATAAAACCCAGATACTGGATTAATTAAAATATCCATATATGCAAATATTGCAGGAAATATTGTTGCCTGTTGCGTTTGAACAAATGTTGTAGATATGGCTTTGTCAACAAGACACGAACCTTAATTAAGGTACGAGTAGTTCATATGAAAATATGGTGACTACAATATTTTAAAATCGAGAAGACAAAGTCTTATAAAATTTGTATATAGTTCATGAATTTTATCATTTTCAATCAAAAGTCAATGTTTAACACTTTTATCATTTTACATTTTTTAATAAAGACAATTTTATTTATTAAATATGTTTAAGGAGTAAAATTCAAACTATTTAATAATTAATATATAGAGGAAACTTTCTCTATAACTGGCGAAAACTTGAATTGGATTCTGCTTTACAGACCCAGGAATTAACTAGGATTAAAACTGATCTTTTGAACTGAAACTGAACTTTTGAAAAATAAGAAGTCATAAAATACAGGTCACTTTTCTAGACTTCGTCGCAACTTCAAATAAGATTATTCTCAATCAATTTTCATCAAATTTTAAGTTTAAATTATAAATATAAACCTCCTTTATAACTGAAAATATAGAAGACGGTAGTCACAGAGACCTTTTTGGTTTATTTCAAACAAGAAGCTTGCTGCTAAACATTTATATTATGCTATATTTGTTAAACTTTTATAACGTATAAAAACATACTAAAGGGTGGTTCAAAAACGTTTGATTTATTTACTTTGAAAAATAATTGTGCGATTTTTTGAGTGCTCAAATATTAATAGGACCAATATTTTTGAAAGACCGATTCGATGATACCCCTATACATAATGGGGTATGCGAATAATCTAAAATTCAACCTCAGTTTACATATAAAAGTACCTTAAAAGAATGTTCTCAAAAGATTTTATTCCATAACTTTGTAGAGGCTATAAATACGTTTAACTATGTCAAAATTCAACTTTATAGCACCATGCAATAGACTGCTAGAAAAACGGCTGTGACATATAGACGTATATGGCAAAACTAAAAGTGTTCCTAGTTTGGGTATGGAACTGGAGTTTACGCATAAACATAAGATTAAAACTGATTTAAGTAGGTTGTTTTATGATTCGTCGCACATAACCAGATAGGTAAATGAAGCCTCATATTTTCTGATATCTAAAGTTATGCAAACTCCAAAAACTGGGCCATGCCCTCTTTCCTCTTGGAGAGCCTTCAAAGGTAAACAAAACCGGCCGATATTTACCTGATTGAATCAGAGGATTTCGCCAAAAGTGGGGCACCGTCTGAATGCAGCCAAATTTAGCCCGGAACGTCAGTTACCTGCTTATCTTAGCCGCAAACAAGTGCTCGCCAGAATTTCAAAAAAACAACGCAATCGCGTCAACCACTGAAAGAATGGAAACGCACGTCTAAATGCGCGCTATCGGGGCACAGTTCTAAAATTTCCCAAGAAGACGGTTATCTAATTGGGAATTGGGCTTGCAATGAGCACAAGAAAAACAAATTCTACACCTTGCGCGGTATCTTATCGATGGAAATCAATCAATAAACGTAGACGGCGAGTAAACAGACCAAAATAAAAAAAAAAAAAAATAGGAGTATAAGAAAATAAAAAGAAGTGTATTCCCTTATCGCGGTTTGGGAGTAAATGAAGTATAAATTTCTTCATATTTACCTTCGATTAGCTCGGCTTTCTCAAGACTTCCACGAGCGCTCGATCACTGGATAACACGCGGTTAATTGCGTTCTTCCAAATAAGTCTTAACACACAATAAAAATAAATAAAACCAAATCCGATAGGTATTCCAAAAAGAGGCACAAGTATCTTTCAGTTTGGGGGCATACCTGGAAAGGTAGTCGACGCACGTGAGATGCGATACTTCCTTCGCGACACTTGCTCACTGAACCTCGCGAAAAGATCAAACACTAAAAATTCCCGGACCGGAACCGGAAAACCGGAAGACGCGCGCGCGAAAAGGTTCCCAAAGTTCCCGGGGAAAGATTCGTCGCGATCGTCACAGCATCCGAAGCTTTCGCGGAAAAGGACCAATAAAAATCGATCACCCGTCGGCGAATTCGCACTTGTGCGCGCCCCAAAACAACGTGGCGAAGTGTTCGCGATCTCGACGAAAAACAGTTCCTCAGCACCGGACCGCTCTGGTGCGAGCCTATAGCAACACTGCTTCTACACGGGCCTACAAAACGCAACTGAAGACGCGGCTCGAGAAAGCGCCCCGCGAGAATCCACTGAACCGAAGAAAGTGCCGTTCCGCACGAATCGGACGCGCCCCTCCCCCGCCCGCCCCCGTTCGGTGAGCGGTGCTCGCGGTAAATTCCGTCGTCTCGTCTCGAGCGCGCGCGCGACGGACCGCCGCCGCGCCGCAACCGTCGCCGCCGTGGACCAACCTGCGCGGATCCCGCTGCCGCCGAAGATGCCCGCGCGCGGCTTTTCTCATCAAACAGAAGCTCGCCACTTCGGTCACTGGCCAGCGGTTGCGCTCATCTCGCGGCCGGGTGCTCCGCGGACCGCGGCCCCATGTGTGGGGCCCCAAGCACACACACACACACACACACAAACAGAAAATCGCCCGGTGGAGGGGCCTACGCCTCTGCCAGTCGGCAGTCGCCCGGCCGGCGGGACAACAAAACGATCGCAAGTGGGAGGCCTGCACCGAGCGGCTCCCCGTTGCAGCCCCAATCCGGAGCCCCGGCGACCCGCGAGGTGGGGTCTCGCCGGCGGCCCGCCAATGGGAGCGCTTGCAGCTCCCTCTGTTCGCTTTGTGCGGTGGCTGGCGCACCCGCGATTTGCATACGCGACTCGCGCCTGGAGGGAGCTGCCTGGGGAAGCGCGGCCCGCGTGCGCCTGTAGTCGTGGACGTGCGCCACAATTTTGAAGTGATCTTTGATTGACTTCTCGCCGCAGCGAAAATGCAAATGAACGCCGTCGAGGAGTAGGAATATCAGTAAAATGGCGGTGCTCAGATGCGGTTCTATTGGGAGGAGAATTTCTCTTATTATGGATGCATTTGATCATTCGTATCTAATAAATTCGATCAGAACACTTCTATAAAGTTCTAACCTTCTAATTAAATATGTACAATATTAATCCAGACGACATTACACAGTACACAATTTTTACAACATATCGATAGACAACAAAAACTTGTCACAACAAAAGCCGTAAATTTACATGATACATGCAAATTAACATTATTATTAAAAGTACTGTCAGCAAGTGAAATATGTAGGTTTGCAAATTGTTGCTAAATTTACGCAATAAATGAAATTAAAAAGTTTATTTATTTACATAAAGTTGTAAAAGTACAAAAAAAGTCAACTGAAACACATACACAAAGTAAAATTATAATTATTATTCGAAATACAATGTATTTTCGAGTATGATGTAGAAAATATATAAATATTTAAATTTATTATTTACATAAACTGACAGTAATCAATGAGTACCTAAGTAATAATAAACATTGCAGTTATTGCAAATGTTTATTGTAGGTATTCCAGGACATTATTTAATTCTACACTAATGGCACTCGTAATTTAAATAGTATAACACGTAATGAAATAGTCGCAGAAAAAGTCGTTACCTAACTACATAAGTTACTATCAGAATTTACACAAAAAAATTATTTCACATTTGTGTAAAATCGCTTACATTTTTTACTGCGCGGACAGGATATAAGACTTATATATTTATTTTTCATAACCAAACCACCATAAAAAATAGCAAAGGGCAATGTAATACTAAAAGTAATTATGGGTAGCATTGTTAAATATTAGCTGCCTATGTTGAAATCTATTTTGCAATTATACTAACTGGAATAAAAAATGTTAACTTGAGCCTCTAAAACTCTTGCTAATTTTATTCATTTTATTTTTCATTATTAACCCCTTTCACCCCTTCTTAGAAACGTTTATCCGCTGAAACTGAAAAATGCTACAAGATTTTGGTGTAGTAGATTTTGATGTAAAATAACAAATTTTATTAAAAAAAGTATAAAATTAGAAAAAAACTTCTTAATTTTTAAAATAAAACAATCTGTCATAACAGAGGCGAAAACGTTTAATTTCTCATATTATCAATAGAGATTACAATTTGCATCATCCTGCAATAATAAATTAGTAATAAACTCAACATTATTTGGGAAACATACTTGAGTGAAAACATCTAATACAAATACTATTATAATATCTTCAAGGAAAAAGATTAATATTATAATACGAAATGCCTATTGACTCTAAATTTTCCTTTTACAAAAAGCCTACCGACTCAGGATTTTCTACTATTAGCAACCAGAAATGTGTGCTTATCCTCTATATATAATATGTATATGTAAAGTTGCTATTATCTTTAAAACTATCGTTTTCAAAGTGCATAGTATCCGTGTTTAAGACACATGTTATATAATACAATTGTTACTTTATTTATTTATTTGCAGTGAGACATACCGACAATATCTATTAGTTTTAATTTTACAAAGAATATAGAAAAACAAGAATCGCAATTTTAATGTAGATTAGAAAGTTGAAAGCTAACTAGATTTTTCAATTGTTGACAAGACAAACTAAAATCAAAGATATGGAGTAAATTTAACAAATTGGTGATGGATGTGACTAGTTCATGTAGTCCGTAATTAGTGCGCACAGTCTCAATGCGGTCAGAATGGAATTTATAAGAAGGCGCCACAGAACTTGCATATTCCAAAATAGGGCGAACGAATGTAGTATATAGAGTTTTTGTGACATAAGGATCGTCAAAAATCGTAGACCACTTCTTAATGAATTCTAATAACAAGTCGGCCTTGTTAATAATTATGTTTATATGCTCGTCAAAGTCAAACTTAGAATTAAAAGTAACATCCAGATTTTTCACATAGTTAAGTCGTGAAAGTTCACTACCATCCATGAAATATTGGTAACCAAACTCCTACTGGTCAACAAAATTTTGTCCACAGAACAAGTGATATATCATTTCTATAAAACTTTTTCCGTACATTACGAATGAACGAAAATATCCCAACACGTTACGTTTTGGAGAAAAATAGGTTTGAAGAGTATAAAATATAATATTTTCGACATTTTTAAAAATTCGTTACAAATATAACGGATTCATAGAAGATTGAAATGTGAGTCAAATTAAAATTTGAACCATTAGCTATTATATTAAAATACTAAAGTCTTTGAGATTTTCCGGAATACTCTATGAATTTCACTTTTTTCTGTTAACCGAATACTTCACACAATTGCGTAATGCATTTTTCGCAAAACGTCGCGTGATAGAAAATTTTAATTTTCGGTTCTGTAATCTAAGAACACTTCACAGAAAAATTATCTAAGTCATTATTAAGTAAAAAGCAGTCGTTAAGACAACAAATAGAGCGAAAAAATTTTAGAATGGGATAAGGAGTCATTTATCTATAAACCAAATAAACAGTTGAGGTCCCAAGTGACCACCTTATAGAATCCCAGAAATGTTATGGATAGACGGTGAGAACGCACCTCGGAAAATATAGCTTCTGAAAACGATCCTTTCAGTTGGATGGATGATATCCAGTCCAAAAAGACCTCAGAAAAACCGAATTTCGCTAGTTTAAGGATCAACGCCTGGTTGTTAATTCTGTCAAAGGTTTAAATACCAACCTATAAAACTCTCTCTTCAAATTAAATTTTTTTCGACTGGCTTATGTTTTGTGTATAACAAATACAAGACAACTTATGACTTGCTTATAAATTCTTTTATTTACTGGATGTCAAAAAGGTTCAGGTTCATTATTTACTTCAAGCAGTGAACAAACCATTTTATAAAAGAATCAGTTGGAACCTGAACTGTAATTCATTCATGTTTAATTAAAATAATAATAAAAAGGGAATAATAATAATGAAAAAAGATTGTCGAGCTTTTTCAAGTGAAGCATTAAACATTTACTAAACATTTTTATGTTCTTAAATAAATTAACATAGAAAACTTTGAAAATATTTTTTTCTATATTACCTACCCTTGATATCAAATTTAAATTTATCAGTTATATTAAAGAATATGACAAAAACAGAAAAAGAACTGTAGACTTTACAGCATATTGGAAACTATCCAACTCAAACTTGCCTGGTTTTTTTATCAAAAGGTTTATGTTACATAAGAAAACCTCTAAAGAGTCACATTTAAGGTTATTTTTCCTTGCAATTGTCGTACTGTCCAAAGTTGAATAAAAGCGCATCTGTTGCAGATCGCTGCTTTTCGATGAATTTTCGAAATTCAGTGTGTACTTGTTAATATGCTAATTAGTGTCGCAATAAAAGTAACGGAAGCAATTCAGTTACCTTCTGTGTAAGACGTAAACATTCCCCCGAATGTCATCCTGTCAATTCGAAGAATATTCGCAACGAATTAATGAAATGCAAATTGCGTCCGCGCATCGCTCAATTAAATGTAAAAGCCCCGCCAATTCAGCGGAGCCCGGTTACCTTTTGAGGAATTCCCTCGCGGACTGTGGGCCCCAAAACGCGGCGCACCAAACTTAAAACCCACACATGAATTCAAATTTGAGGCCGATCGTCGGATGTGGCGCCTTCGGAGCTCCTCGAGGCGGATTCTTGGCGGTCCGCGAACAATTGAAACAATTGAATCGGATTGCGCCGGACAAAAGAGGTCAAAATTAGCGGGTCCGTGTACCGCGGCCGCAGGAATGCGACGCAAGCCGGTCGCAAAAAGCGCACGCTCGCTGAATGGAGCCGCATACGTTCGCCGGCAATTTATTTAAATTTTCGATTTGGGAAGTTTTGACGACATGCGAGCGAGGGACCCCCGAACGATCGAGAGACAGACAAACAGACAGACAGAAAACATTCGCCAGCAAGGCCCCGAATCGGACCGCGGCGGTCATTTGAATGAGCCCCCGATGGGGCCCCTTCGACAGTGCGGGTTCATTAAGTCTGCAATTATCGTGGCTATCAAGCCAGAAATTAACTTGGGATGAGACCGGGTTTTTCGATGGCTTTTTGCTGCGTCCCGGCAATCTGTCCAGCGTCGACCTGCAAAGTGGACGACGCTGTGATTGCGCATTGACGGGCGAACCGGTCGATTGCGCGTCGCCGTGTTGCGCCCGCGAGATGACTATAAGTAGGAATCGGCGCAGATCGTCCTGGTCCAGTGCGCATCTGCGCGGAGGCTGCGCATCTGCGGCTCGAGATCAAACAAATTTTGCTTAATTGGACGGTTTAACAATAAAACATAAGGTCCAGCAGGCGCAGGCCGCGTCCTCAGTTCCGCGCGGGACGCTCGCGGCCGCCAGTAGGCATGCTAATTCCCCTCAGAAATTCCTTGTGCCCGCGGCCGAGACGTGGACTTATGGACGCCGTCGGTCGACGTCTTCGTCTTTTTCTTAGAGGGCAATTTACTCCTTCCTTTGTTGTCCACTTTGCGGATAAAGCGGCGCTGATGTGCGAAGATGGAAGTTTCGTTACACCAGCCCGCGATGGGAAATCTTAAGGAAGTAATTAAAGCCACAATTGAAGGTATTTGAATAGTTAACGCCCGGAGTTGCGGGGCTCCGCGCGGCTACCCGCGCCACGCTCGATTAGACGGCCACAAAAGAGGCGCAGTGATGACTACTGATTGTGGGAAGCTGCGCGGTATGTGCTATGATATGAAGGTATGAAGGGTTTTTGCGCCGTGATTCATTGGCTAATTTATTTCACAGGGGCCCCGAGAAGGCCACGATCAGGCCGGGGCGCCGCCGCCGCCGAGGTGCCGCTTTCAGCGGCTCAAATTAAAACCGACCATAGTTGAGAAAAGGGCCTCAAAAGAACGGCCGGGGCTACCGTGAATATGGCAACTATTTCTCAGGTGCTCCGGGATTAGCCAATCATTCATATTACCTTAGATACTTAGATACTAATTGTCTCTGCGGCTCAGAACCGCAGGTGATGAAGTGCTGTTGTTTTGTTTACCGAATAATGGTAAAATGTTGAATCCCATTTCCACGGCGCACCCAGGCCCCATTAGCTTCTATAAAACTGCACAATTAGCAGGGGTTTTTTGTAAAAACGCCACGTTCCATTAAAGCTGCCGCTAACAATTCATTTCGGCGATGAAAAGCGGGAAAAGTCTTCAACTCTTTCCTTTGATGCCTAGGCGAGAGGCTTAACCTCAATTTGTTACCGGCTTTTCTGGACTATGAACTGAACCATTTTCAAAATTTCACTCATTTGTACTTGGCGACTTTGGAAAGTTAAGGTGATTGTCAAGTGCAAATTAACGAAGCAGTGAATTATCACATTTTGTCACAATATGAAATGAATTTGAAACAAACTCAGATTATTTTTGCCGATAGTAAAAAAAAACTACTTATTTGATTTCCTTTATTTTCAGATATTTTACAATAAACATTGATAAATTTAAAATACAAATTCTAAAAAAGCATATTAAAAACTGTAGAAGATCTGCTGTACCAAACTTCGAACTTTGGATCGGTTTGAAAAAAATAATTTATGTTGTTATTTTATCGTTATGAATTGGAATCTAAACATATACTTAGTAATTTATAGGGTTTTTTCCAGCACTACACTGTGAATGTGATTCAACTTTCCCAATAATTCATTTTCTTCGAGGCAGTTACAAAGCAATGAGCTCCTTCGTCGATTTATAGAAATAAATACTTGAAAATAAATCTGCCTTTCTTTGTCTTATTTAAAAACATCAAAGTTATAGTCTCACGACATCAAAAATGGAAAAAATCGAAATGTTAGATATTAAGCACACCGCATTTGAAAACTATATGTTTTGAGAAAAACGCATTTAAATTTTGATTATCGTCTAATCAACGCAACGCAACCAGTTAGCCTAATTCCAATTTTTTATATTTCGAAAACTATATCAAACATGTTCCCACAACAAATGTTTATCTTAATTTATAACGCAAAAAATCAAATTTTTTTAAGTTTCAATTTGGTGGGTCCTAAAGTAATCCTAAATTAAAATATAATATAATATATGAAACTTTGACTAAAAAATTATATTAGGTATTATATGACACAAAACCATTAAATCATGCTGATTTTGATTTATCAGAGCTGCATATACTTTCATTTGGGACTATTTTGATTAGTGTACTCAGCAAAAGCAAAATAATAATATATTATCTACAACTTCAATAAACTTTCACTTTCCAATTGGTTATTTATAAAAAAAATATTTAATTAAATGCAAAATCGACCAGTTCTTACCAGTTGTAAAATTTACGTTTTCATACTATGAAATGAACTTTAAAAAATATCAAATAACTACTTTGTTCCGATTCATTTTCATTCTCATTCAATGTCAATCTCGTTAGCAATTTGACAGAAAAATAGTTGATTTATCATCATTAGCAAATTGACCGTGTGTATGTTAACTAATTACAACATTAGGGTAGAGTGTGTCTAGTCTAGGGTATAAAACTGTCGTACATTTATCATTATTCATTGGTTCAGAAAAAGTTTGCTCGTTAGTTGTTTTCACATGTCTATTAACCATAGACGAAATAGTAAATATTAAATCATATATATAGATTAATTTTGACGTTTTTGAAACCTTTTTCATTAAAAATAATATGAGTAGTTAGCGTTAGAATTAGTTTAAATTAAAAGGATTTTTAATTTGTTCGGACGAAAATTGTATTTATTTTTCTTTTTAATTTACTTAGAATATAATTTTATACAATATATAATTTCTCAAGCCACTTGTAAAAATAGCGAATTATAATCAGCAAATATTTATATGTACGGTGTAAACGAGGTCTTAACTAATAATATCGCAATAAAGTGTTTAGGCATTTATGCTAGAGCTTATTTCAGAATAAATAAGATTATGCTATAAATTCTACCTAACCTATAATAAAAAAAATACGTAATGCTAGAGCTAGACAATCTAACCTCAGTCGTGGCTTCAATTTTCTATCCTCCACCAAGAATTTACCTTAAAAATAGGAACAAAACCTGAGAAATATTCCATGCAGTCACTTAGCCTGCAAAATATTCAATCAATAAAAATTTTCATACCGAGCGGTTCATCCAGATATCTTGTCCAATTTATCTGATGCTCCGATAAATTTGTGAAATACCAAAACGTGTTAAGAGCCAGAGAAGTTCCAGCATAATGCTGGACCATAGGTGCCCTCCGCGGCAATTGGAGCCGGCTGCGGGCCCCGTCGTGGCGGCCAGGTAAGTAAGGCACGCCGGAGTATCTCGCGCCTCCATCAGGCCGCTGAGTTAGTGCTTTGGTCACTTGTTATTATACTTCGACATATTTCACGGCATCCCCGGAGCCCCAGCCGCACAGATGCCGGGCTGCGGCGGAGCCCCAGAAGCCAGCATCTTCCAGCGCGCTCATGGACCGTCTTGCGGCCGTTTTACTTTTCTAAAATTTCATCGACGATTTTCGCCCCGACAACAACGACGATGACGACGACTTCGTAATAATAAGCTGCGCGCGCACGCACATTTCGAGGTGCAAAGAGCCCATCTTCCACTTAGCCGGGAAATAATTTGAAAATTAAATGGTCATTACAATCGAATGATGGAAATCGGCTGGAGCGCAATTACATCGCTTAATGGCCAGTGAAATGTTTAATGTAAATTTACATAATTGTTGTAACTAAGATTGGTGGTGGGGAGTGGGACGGCGCGGCGCCGCGGCAATTACCTCAGATAGCATCAATTTTCTCACCTCATACTAACCAGCTTCAATTATTTCCCGCGAGCCAAGACGCTCGTCTGCTCCTTTTCAATTAGACGGTGGAATTTTTGACCCGGCGCTAATGTATGTACATATGGATATGAGCCAAGTGCTTAATTAGCGACGGGAGAAATCATAGCGCTAGAAATTGCTCTCTATTTGGGCCAATTAATAGCGCGGTCTATCTTCCCGCGAGCCAGTTACGTGTTGATCTCGAAATTATGAAATTATGTTAAAAGAAAGAAATAATAAAACAAATTTGAATCGCAACGATGCATGGCTCTGAATTATTCTAATTAGACAGGTATCGAATGGAGGATTTTGTGTATGAATAATACCTGATTAAGGTAAACCTGTTAACTGCTGCTTTTCATAAAGGTAGGTGGTCTTTTCGCTACAGAAGTTTTCGTCCGCTTAATAAGCGAAATTACCCCGCGCTAATGAGAAGCTAATTTTTTCCACTTTTCAAAATATAAATTCAATTTTCATTATATTTCATAGCAGGCAACCTAATTAAAATGTGCAAACCTAATCACGTCAGAGTCCCTCCTCGGGCCGAAAACCTTCAAAGTCCTTCGATAAGATCTGAAAATACTAAAACATTTCCGCAGGCTATTCTCTGAGGAGTCTGTTTTCCCCCGTAGAGTTTATAAAAATTAAATAAAAAAGGCATTTGTTTCGCATGAATGAACTACAAGTTATCTTTTATCTAATTAAGTCAAAAAGGAGTAATGTTCATGATTCACGAAGCCCAACAGTTTTATCTAGAAACATATTAAAAATAGACCTCTTTAGTCTCTGGGCTACTTTTTATCAAAATTTGCTCTAAGAAATTTTTAGAATTTCCTAATTTAAAAGAAAAATCTAGGAATTCTCGCTTGCCTGTTATATCTGACTTAATTAGTTTGTTCTCTAGAACTGATCTAGGATCTATCTGAAATTTAACATTTTAATATTTATGTATAAGACACAAATGTTTTCTAATTGTCAGAACTCGAAATATATTTTTTTTTTCTATTAGTTACTTCAAAAAATAAATATTTAAATATCTTAGCTTCTAGAATATCACTTTAAACTTGATATTTCTTTTAAATGCGTATTTTATTTTATAAAATTATTAACACTTCCTAAAAGTTCTTTATTAAAAACTATTTAGTAGTATTATACAGCAGATGTTCTCCTGGTAACCAGTTAGAAAACTGCTACTGTTTCGGGGAAAAACGCGAATGAAGTTTGCGAAGGTATAGTCAACATCTATATTCATCAATTTTCATTAGTTAACTTATAGCCTAGACCGGCAGTGGCCTAAATAACAATAAATCTATCGTGATTTAAAAATCAAATTATAGATGTAAAATGGAACACTTAACGTGTCATAGCTAAATATGGTTTAGAATTGGTTTTGACCAGGCAGATCTGGAATTAAATCGTCTTTTAATTTTTGAACTTCCACTAGGAGAAAAAACAGAAACTCATGTAATGCTTGGTTCCTGTCTGCCTAGGCTATTTAAATTTTATTATTATATTTTCGAGATGTTGTACATATTTCTGAAAATTTAAAATACAAAGAAGTTCATCAGATCCTACTTAGGTTCAATGAGCAGGAAGCAAGTTATATTGAAAAATAAAAGAGCTAGGAATTAGCGTTTAGTTTAAAACATCCTAAATGAATTAGAAGATAGAATATGATAAATAATATAGCTGCTTAAAATCTAAGACCCTTTTAAAATCTCTAAGTTTCCTCAAGGACCGAACCAGTTATGACTTTTTTTTGAAAAACGCTGTCTTTACCTATTACTCTCCACGGATAATAATTTCGAGCTAAGAGAAAAAAGCTCAACGGCTTATTTTTTTTTTCTTTTGGCCAAAATAAAAAACCACCTTAGCTTTTTACTTTTTTTAGCAAAAAATAACAAGTTTTGAAGCTTGCAATTATTTTGTCGGCAAATTTATCAAGTTATTCACTTAAAATAAAACCTATTTGAAGTGGTAATTTTTATATTATAACAAATATATGACAAAAAATGAGAAACCTTCATTCCTTTGCTACGAAAAAATTTCATTTTTAACTGTTAAGGGCCGAGAAAAATTGAATTTGAATCATGGTAACTTTAACTCGAGGTTGAGCTATTGTGGCTTTTTACTTTTGCTAAAAAAAAATAATGAGCTTCAGAATTTGTTATTTCTAGCTCGAAAATATAAAAAGCCAAGCAAGCTTTTTATTTTAGCCAAAAAAAAACATATTAAGTTTCTGAGCTTGTTTTTCTTTGTTTCAAAATAAAATAGGTTAAAAATAATAGTTTAGATACGCCGTTTTTTAAAAAAAGCTAAATTTTGAAGATCTTCGCAGAACCGAAAAAGAGGGCATTATACGCAACCCTTTGGTGTACTTTAATTTTATTCTACTATGACAACTTCTCCCACCTTTTTTAGTTTAAAAATTGAAATATACCAGTTATTTGAAATCCCTGGGTTTCCTAGTTGAGCTTTTGAACCCACTCACAAGTTTTCTTTTCACACGATCCTAAAAATTGAAAAGCTTAAGTTATCTGCTCTAATTTAAATACTTTTATTTAAAAGTTGCAACAACGAAAGTCGGAATCAATTCATAAGAGCTTTATATAAAAATTATAATAGGTATTCTAGTTTGCACCTCAATTATTAATTTAAATTGCAAATATGTAGCTGGCACTTATACAGAGATTACTGCAAAGATCTTGGTGAGCTTAAGTCCAAAGAACCTGCCTTTTGTAGTTTAAGATCTGAATTAAAGTTTTTATTATTATTTCAAATATAATTATCAATGTTACAAAATAACAATACCCGTTCAAAATTCTTCCTCCATTCTGAATACGTTGATTTTCCCCCAGGTGAGTTTCCATGTTTTTTACGACACTGCCTCGCATAGGCGTCATGCGAAAACAAATTATTCATGGACCGCGTTATTTCTGCCAATCAGTTCCTTGCGCGAGCGCGTCTCCATCAGCGCACTTGCGCGCATTTTCTGACCACTTCGCGAAGTCCTCCAATGGAGCATTTCTTCAATTTTTACATTGAAGCCCACGACGCCGGCGGCGGCGGCGACGGGCAGCATGCGGTTCGTCTTGGCGCGCAGGAAGCTGCGGGAAGACGAGCGGGAAGAAGTCGGCATGTCGTGCGATTGAATATGCAAAGTGCTTGGTAAGATCTCGGATTTATCTCGGCCGCGTGCGTCGAGGGATTGGCACAAAACAAGTTCGAGGCGGGGTTTTCATCTTTCGGCTGGATACTAATAAAATCTTTGATAGCTGCCCTCCGATGCCGACTGGTAGATTTCATGTGGAGACGTACATGGCGGATGTCATTTTGTTTTCACCTAAAAATTCAATTTCATATTTAGTTTTTGATTGTGTAAGTTTCCGATTATATCATAAATATTATATTTAAGTAAGTAGGTTTGTATAATTTTAACGCATTTAAACAAAAATATGTAGATTATATATTTCCAGAGCTATTAATAATTAGATTTAGAAGTCGCAATGTGTCTCTAAATTGAACAGCCACTAAAACCATGTTGATAGTAATAAATACTATCAAAACATCTTTGCACAAATCCAAAGTAAAAAAACATATGTACAATAATTTGCCTAAATGTTCATACTTTTAATCGAAACCTTTAAGTAGGTTATTTCTTATTGTATGTCACAATTATTTGTATGATTTTTTAAATATCAACCTTAAATATTAAAATGTCTCGCCTTTCCATTTCATTATGCTAAAAAGAGATGTAAAGTAAAACATTGTTAAGTATGATTGAGTTTTGTTAAGAAAAATTAGTACAATTTAGTATTGATACTACAAATTGGCTGACGTTATTAATTTTATCCGAAGTAACTTCAAATTAAATTATAAAAATAAGCTCTGAATCTGAATATGAGGAAAATTATATTTGTGAAAATTCAATTTTTGTTGACTTGTGAAGGATACCAAAATACTTCTTAATAATCGGTTGATTCGGTTGATTGATACTTTCTTTATTAAATCTGGGTATTAAGACAACTATATGAAAAAAAACAATTATGTACAAAAATATATGAGTACATACATACATACATATACCTACATATATATTTTTTTATTTAAATCATCAGAATAATCCCTTCTTTCAACATGATTTTTTGGATAACGATTTTATTCGATGGTTTTTATTGTATTTCACGATCAAAAACTCATGAATAATTATAAATACTGAATAACTTAGAAATTCCTGAGTATAGTTGAGCAACCTCTCTTTATTTGTACGAACGATAGAAAACTAAACGATGCTGCAACCATTGCTATGATTGTATAGAGTATAGGCACTTAAAATTTGACTGAAATATAGCTGAATACTAGAGTAAGCTCGGAAAAATTGCAGATACTAGCAAATGCTAGTAAATACTCTAGTATTGTTTAGTAGGTCCAGAGAATACTCAAGACCTAGCACGGAATGTAACCGAGCTCATCACCTTCATCCCAGTTACTAAGCAATTGAGAGCTAATTTACATGATTTTCTTAAGGACTATGCTCAAATTTCTATAAATACAAGAGTTTTATGATCTAGAAGTCCACTGTTAAACTATTATAGATACGACTAATCTAAATAAGAAAACTTTATGCGTAATTTTCAGTTTTTATTATTGTATTTTAATTATATCTTTTATTTTCGCACAATCCTTACTCCCCCAAAATTTTTCGAAATATTTGAAAGTAAGAAAATATATTCTATTTTCCAAATAAAGCGTTAACGAATGAAAAATTTGTTTCTAAAGAATGTGAACGAACCAAGAAGAAATATTTTATCTAAAGAAAAAATTGCTGGATTACAACACCGTATCTAATTGTTATATAAGAAAACGTGCATTTGCTCTTATCCGTTTAGAATGCGAGTAAATGTTGACATAAACCTTTAGATACAACCTTACGAGGTTAAATTGTAATTAAGTCTGCATATTTTCGAGTTAAAAACTTGTACATTTTGCTACAAAGTGTCTTTCTGATGGAAAATAATTTAAACCTATATGGAAATCTATTAGAGGCAATCCTTTTGATGTAAGTGTAGGCCACTCCCTTTATTTTTCCATGCTCTCTGAATAGTAAAAAAAATCGTAAAAATGGAGTTAGCAAGAGCTTGAAAACGTGCAGAAATGAAAGCGGCACAGATAGACAAGGTATAGCTAATAGTCGTTGCGCGAAATCTCGCCACTTAGGCAAAGATCTTGATTAGTATCCCGAAGGGACTACTTTAAATGCCCAAGAAAAATACAACGACGAGTTAGTTGACAGTCTTACGAGCAGTGATATTTCACATGGGAATTATAATGGCGGTTAATTAGCGATTCTCATCACAATGTCTCCTATTTTAAATAACGCCGTGACACATCGCGGATTTCTCCAATCATAGGCGGAATTGTGTAGGGCTGAGACTTTTAGAGACAAGCGCAGTGCGTCAAAGACGACCACTTCCTATGGCGCAATTGTAAAATTAATAATAAAAAAACTTGTCCTTACTTAAGTCGCACGATTGGCAAGAAAAGGACAAGCGGAGAGGCCAAAAGAAGCCGGCAAAAGTCGCTCTTATCCGAGGCAAATTATTAAGCGTCTTCTGCAGGCTGAGCCTGCGCCGGTACTGATCAAAGACCGAAGAAAAGGCCGACCTCAATCTCGCATCGTATTCTTACCCGCGAATAAGGAATTGTTTGAATATCTTAAGACGTGGAGTCCCATTTGTAAGCTGCCGACGACAATCGGGAAGACAACTCCCATTCCATTCGGCTTCGGATGCGGCGGCGCAACGCGATCGCTTCTTATTCTAACAAACTGCTCTCGTTTAATATTCAATTGCGATTTACCGAGCGGTTCGCCTCATCCGACCGTAATGGCACCTTAATTACAATCATAGATCTCAACCGATCTTATTAATTAGTCAGCGAGGCATGCGCGATGCAAGCATAATAAGTTTACCTAATGAGCATTATCTGTCGTTCGAATATATTTATATTATATACATACATAAATATATATGTATATATATATTTTTTTTTTCGGGCTGCCCAAGTGGCCGCTGATAAACTCCCTTAACGATTTCGCCGGCTTCAATAATCCATCAAATTCCAATACCCGTCCTCGTGCCAACAGATTCGCCAGAACGAATTTTATACGGAATTTGAGGGATTCCGCGACATTTGAAATTGTCCCGCCGCGGCCGCGGCGACTGGTCAGTCCCGGAGCGGCCGATCGCGCAGAGACAGACGCGACAGACAGACAGACACGCTCTCTCTGGCTGTATGACGAGCAAAAACTGTACGTCGATTCTTCTGATTTTTGTGCAAAAATTATTTTAAGAAGTTTTTTTTGCTTTGCTCGAAAGTGTTTTTGCTGCAGTCGACGGTGCGCTTTTTATCGACAGCCAACCGAACGGCGCGCTTTGATCCCTGGCCTATTGATTGGGACCGATCCGGCGATGACAGCCCGCTTCCATCCCTTAACTCGTGCGCCAACTAAATGAGGCAGCGCAAAGGATCCCCGGCCTTTTTGCAGCCATGCACCTGCTCTCAGCGTTTTTAATGACGTGTTTGCATTCATAATTTCACGTCCTTTTCAGGTGTGACAGTTTTTGATCATTGCGCGGAAGAAACTGTTTTAAAAACATAAACATCAAAAAGGGTTATGAAAATTATTAACTTAATTCGCTAAGTTATACGATGCTGGCCATAATTCTGGGATTAATTTTAATTGTATTTTGTTTTTTTCCATGCATATTAAATTGCATGCAATATTCCATGGTGAAGAACGTTAAAAGCCATTAACTTTCAATTATCGAACAATTATGAATAATCCACAACTTAAGTAGTTTATACACTCCATTTTACAACCGACTTAACCGACTTACAAAAGCGCAGGCTATCAATGCATGACACTTAAGACTTTTTAAATTTAAGAGTATTCGCGTGTAAACCGAATTGAATGATTATTTCTTCATTAAATGCCTCGATTCCCAATAACTAAAATAATAAATATGAATGAGACTTTTATCTGTTGATTTCAAATTGATTGCCCGATTTTTAAAATTCAAAATGATAGACCTAAAATAGTAACTCCCTGACCAAAAAAATAATAATAAGCCATTAGAAACCACTTAACTTTTAGCTTTAAAATATTGTTAAAGTGTCATAGTAATCCGAAATATACGAATATTAAAAAATAATATTGTAACTTTTTGTATTTTCTCAGTTGAACATTGATTTTCATTTTAACCATTATTGATAAATTTTTGATCTGATATTTGAAGTTAGAGAATTCAATTATTGTAATTATTGTAAATTTGTGTATTTCTTATTAAATTTTTCGAGTCCTTGTCCCACACATCACTATCAATCTGTGTAACAGTCAATTTAGATTTCACGTCGATTTTGAACAATTAATAAAATTTTATGAATTTTGACAATTTACAGTCAACGGAGAATTTTAAAGTGGAAGTTATTTTAAACTTTTTAAGGCTTGTAAATTTTTAAAAAAAAACCTATTTATTAAAGTTTTCTTAAATAAATATAAAGGACCTTCTTTCAAATATATGTAAAGAAAAGTCTAAAATAAAAATATAGTATTTGTTTTTTTAATCAATTCTCGTATGAATTACCATTTTTTGATTAAAATTTACCATCTCAAAGTCTTGATTTATAACTCTTCAGTATATTTTTTTGAATAATAGATACTTTGCTGTTTTACAATCAATAACATTATTAAAACAAAAAAAGAAGTAATCCTGCTCTAAATAAGATAGAAATCAAAATAGAGTCTGATCTAGAACTTCGGCCTTTTCTATTAAAGCACCGCTCTTCTCACCCACCTTTTTGGTTCCACAAGAACAAAAATTAATTATTACACAAATAAAACTTAATCATACAATCTGATCGAATTTTGAACAATTTCAAATCTCCAGCGTTATTTGTAGGACTAACGCCCGGAAACCAGGAATAAGCCTATTTAGTATCATTGAAGTTCTTCTACAAAATTCGTATTGATTATAATTTATAGTAATATTTTTCTCTGCGAAATTAATTTTAAAATAACTTAATAAATTGTAATATCACTTTCAATAGAATCTTAAAATCAGGTTTCCTTCGTTTTTATTTTAATCCATAAAAAGTTTCCAAAGTCTATAATCTTATTTTGGTAAGTGTAGAGTGTCCTGAAATTATGGCAATTATTTTATGTCTTCATTTTAGGCCTTATTCCTCCGATATATTTTTGGGGCATATTTTGAAAGTCTTATTTTATAACAAAATTCCCATTACAGTGTACAATTTGTATTTAGGGAAACCAATTACTAAGCTACATAATGTTTTATTGATACATGTGTCAATTTTCAATTTATAGACATCATTCATTTTTTACTTATAATGAATTTAGTGTAAGTTTCCTACAAAATTGCATCTTCAAACTTAAATCTCATTTTCATTTTGTTAAAGATTCCTTAAATTTAAATTTTTAACTTAACAGAGTTCAAAGTAAAAATTATATTAGCGGCCTTCATAAACATACTTTAAATTTAAGATAGTCGAAATATTTACACTGCTTTGTACCTACATTGTTTTTAAGTTTATGATATTCATACAATTTATTTCTCTGACTTTTAAAATTTTAAAAATCACTTCGGCTATTTATAGAAGTTATTTTAATCAAAGCTAGACTAATTCAACAGCTCAGTTAATGACGACACGCAATTTTTCCAAAAGAACGATTTCGAAATATCATAACATATTCCCTGCAATAATGACATACCTAATATTTTAATTAAATGAAAGCTAAGGTAGAGATTTCACTTTTCCTTCATATCCGTGTTTAACTTTAATTAAAGTCACATATAAATAAAATTTATGTTTTATTATCATATAACATTGAAACATTCAATTCACAGATATTAGGTGCGTGTGTTTTGGCAGTTAAACAGCGAATTTAAAATTTATGTAAAATTGAACAATGTACTTATGCTTCTGAGAGGAATTATAATTTAGTTCACATTCTTTTAAGATAACTTAAACAAATTTGCCGTCTTTCGACTGCTTTAATCCGTTCCCTCCTAATTCTCATGCTTAAAAATGTTGCAATGAATGCAAAAGTCATATAAATTAAAATCCGCGTCACTAATGGAATTCTCTGAAAACAGTTTCAATTAGTTTAGACACAGATCGCACATCCCTCGTTACATATTTATGTTTTGCCAATTGCACGGTGGCCGCGAGTGCCCTTCTAAGTCGGTAATAATTAATAGCATAAAACTTCAAATAATTGCAAGGCTGGTAATGACGAAATTCCATGTAACTGATAACCAGACCTGTTCATGGCTAAACAGCATTTTTCTTAGCAATTTATTTCTTTTTCGTTCATCAAATGCATGAACTCGATTTTTAAATATTTATGAGTTTTTATACTATGAATGCCCTCAAATGCAGCATATAACTTAGACTTACGCAAATTTTTTGTTTTATGCGGCTCTCTCGTCTTATGCGAGGTCTCCTCGTTGTGCGCTGCTGTGCTGTGCTGTGCGGTGCGATGCAGTGCGTGCAGAAAATTCCCCGCGGATAAAAATGATTTAGCTGATGATCGTTTTCCCAGATAAAAATGATCTCTGCACCGCGCTCATCGGCCAGTCTGAATCAATTAAATCTTTCGCGCAAAGGGTTTAAAACTAGCTGCGGGCAAGGCAAAAGCGGTGTTATTAATTGTTTCTGCTTAAGGAGAAAGCCTTCTCTTTCCGCGGTGTAGCCGCCTGAGAAATGCAGGAAGCACTCTGTTCTCAGAAGATTTATCAGAATCCAAAAGTGTCCACTTTCGCGGCAATTAAAAATGCTAATTAGGAAAACAGGGTGCACTTGCAATAAATCGCTTTCCTTTCTGGAGTAAAAACAATGCGAGCGAGAGCCAGCGGTGGTGATGCCAACCCGTCCGTTGCAAACGCCTCATTCACCTCCCCCCGGTGCATATGTGAATTTTTTTAGAAATTTATGCAAATATGCACTTGCTCTCGGGAGGCGCAGGTGTGCTCTACGTGCATTTCTTTCCCCCCCGCGGCCCTGTTTCTGCGACTGCACCGCTGCATTAAAAGAGATTTATTGCCGATTCCAGTTGAAAGTGCAGAAAACGCACGGCGTAAGCAAATGAGGCCCGCCGCACGCTATTCACTCGTTTGCCATGAAATACTTTTGATAGTTCGCAAAATAATTGGCCTCCGCTTATTCGCTGCCTTCGCGGGGTTTAGTCTAATTAATGGAAAAATTCAAAGCGCCCAGTTAAATAATTAATTTTCATTTAAATGTGCATTTCGTTACACTTATGCAACTCTGCGGTATGCTTCCTTCACATCAATCTCGTTTTGCACGACTGATTGATTTATGGGTTTTTTTTTTCCTAGAGAAAATCGGATTATTTGAATAATTTTTCCAACCGCTTGTTTGCATTACGAACCGAATGGATAATTACGCGTGCTATTGATTTGAATCAGGAAAGAAAAAAAAACAATTGTAGGAAGTATAACAAAATAAAATTAGGCAAATATTTGCAAATTGCAAACAGACCTTCTACAAACATAAGGCCGGGGTGCGAAATCGTGATTTTATGCTCTTGCATAAATCCACTAATAAGTAGTTCGTTAATTACAGGCACGATATATCGCGCTGCAACAATGATTTTCGTGAATTTTTATTTATTTACTTTCCGCAATTTCTTAATATAATTTGCAAATTTGATCAAACTCCGGCAAAAAAAAAAAATTAAATAAATTGCATTTTAAGAAATGCATAGCAAAGTCGCGGAAAAGATTATTTGCATATTTGTTTGACCAGCACTGATTATTTGTAAGGAAGTTACGGTCCATTCCGTTTCCTTGATTCATTTATAGGATTGTGCCGTGCCAGTAGCCTCAGACAGTTGAGTTTGTGAAAGTTTCATATTTTAATAGGGCTATTAATTATAGTTGACGTTGACGTTGATGTATATTTAAAGAAATTTTAAAAATTCGCGCCTCTAATCCCAGTGTATGATGTGACTAAATTATTTTTATGAGCAATATTTTATTTATTATTACTACTATATTTCCTAATAAAGTAGGTACTGGACTGGAGTATTTAACTTCCGGATAATTTATATCTTTATATTTTATATCTTTGTACTTTTAAAAATCTGATACCGAAATATCAAAGATTTATTTCAAGCTAATTTCAAAAATTATATAAAATGTTTACAGAATATAACCCTAATGAAATTTCAATATATTTGTTAAAAACAATTAATTATAATTTTCTCATAGAAAATGGCAATTTCAGGCCGAGAGTAATGAAATTTTACGTAGCTCACAAATAAACTTAGTTTATAAGTGTATGATTAGAAAGTTTTAGATTGTCTTGGATTTTTTCAAAATTTTATTGTTGAAAAAATAGAATTTATGCTATGAATTAGTAAAGAATTTTTTTAAAATGAATAAACAATAAATAAATTAATAATCTCACCCTATTTTTGGGCTTATTGATTCCTTTTTGTGGCATTTACTTAAATATATTAAATATTTAAAAACAAACTTTTATCATGTAATTTATTTTGTTTTTGAGATAAGTAGTATTTTTATATTTATATTATATTGATACTTATAACTATTTAATTTGACTAACTATTTTTCCTTTTCTCCATTCTTCAAGATACAGTAGATTCATGAAAATAAGTAATGGAATATTCGCCTGAATATTTTAAAAGATTCCAAAGGATGATACGATTTTTCTAAAATTGAGAATACACAAAATTCTAAATTACGTCCAGAATATTAGGATTATGTTTGTAAATTCATGTCACTTCATGCAACTATTATACCTATATATTCTCAAATCTTTATGTTATGCTTAATTCGAATAAATTTATCGTTTTTTAATTCAATGTTTTTCTTATATATGTAGTTAGAAAGTGGTCAATAGCTTAGATTTATTTTGTATTTAAGATTTTGTACTTACTTTTGCATAGTTCGTTTAAATGACCTTTATAAAATTCTGCACCTTCATCCATCGTTGATCCACGTTTATCTTGGAAAAACAATTCCCTATAAATGAAACAAATTAAAAAATGAAGTTCGAATATTAATTTGTAAATCACGTGAATTATTCAGTTGAGTAGGTTCGACTTTAGTTCCAGAAAGTGGTATTAAGATGTTCGAAACGTTGTAGCCGTTAATTATACCTAAAAGGAATCAATTTGCATATATTACTTTATGAAAATAAAATCAGATAAAAGATTGCTATTAGCAATGCAAACACCACATCGCACTAATTTGAATTGCCTTCCTGAAATCCGCTCGTAATGAGGAGATCTTTGTTATTTCACACCGTTAAATCTCCGGTGATTATCAAAAGTGCACGCTCGTTAGATTTACCTAATACACGTCTAAGAGGCTTCCGTCGAGCGGTGGCGCAAAACTTTTAATTTGTTTAACTAATTTAAGAGTGCGGCTGTTCCGAGTAATTTATCGCCTTATATCTCGTTTTTGAAGCGCTACAAAAATCATTTGTAATTGATTAAATTGCAAATTTGATTATTCGGAAGTCATGTTTTATTCAGTTCGGCAACAATTAATCATTCTCAGAGCCAGGCCCCTCGAAGTTGTGATGGGTGCTGGTCGCGGAAGGGAAGGCAAGAAGATACACCACATTACCTTACCTTACCTTAGCTTACCTTACCGCGAGCAGGTAAATGACTCATCAAAGTCGCAATGAGTTGTGGAAACCTCGAGCACCTGATCGTCTTAATAGACGCGGAATATTCCGCGCTTCCCGCACCGTCTTCGGGGGGGTACTCAATTACGCCCGTCGATTATCAGTCCAGTGCACCTCACGCCCCGTGCGAATGATCCGCGCTGATCTGTCGACACATAGTCCCAGGTAATTATAATCCCATGTCAATACGCTCGAAAATGCGGCAATGAGGCCTAGGGGCTTACGCGAGGATTTAGATCAAGCCGCGGTGAGCAGTCGCAGGCTTTGTTGAATTTTTATTCAGACTACATAATTACTGCCCTTATAAGACGCCTATAGTAAGCGCTTAGAGCGGCCCAAGTATGACACCAATGCGGTCTCGATTGTAAATCGCCTTTTTGAGACGCAGCGCACGGCCTGGACACCGTGGGAAATCGCGATCATTGAGAAAATCATTCAAATCTCATTGCGAGCGGTTTTGGTCCAGCGCAGCAGCCGGTGCACTTCTCGGCAGGTTTACTTTGCTGCCGCAGGAGGTCACCTCGAAGCAAAAAAAAAAACCTTCCTAACATAGATCCATAGATTTAGCTACATAATTGCTAGACTGGTCCACCTAGGAAATAGGAATAGGCCGCGAGAAAATTGTTTTTCTACGAAAAGTTGAGCGCCATTAGTATAATACTTAGAAAAAAAACATGGCTGCAAATTAAATTGCAAATTGAAATTTACGCAATACTTAAGGCTAGTTGTGGTTGCTTGATGAGAGCGCGCAGTGAATGTGGACTTGCTTCCCCCGGCATGCGTAAAAATGGACTCTCAGCCCCACATGACTCTACAAAAAATGGAATGAAACGCGTTAATGCAAATGTAATCGCATATTTTCAAATCAATTGACCAATGGTAGCTGGCAAATTCATAGAATTTACTCTAGAACCTTTTTTGAGCTAACCGAAAATTCCGATTTGGTTGAAAGATTTAACCAACCGAGAGATTTAATTTAGTAGTGGTTTTCACTTTCAAATAATTATGTTAACTTGTTTTTTAACAATTTTAGGCTTCAAATGTTACAATTTGTTTAGAGTCTTTTAATTAAACCCATCAGAGCAATTTTGAAATTCCGCAAAAATGTTTACGCTTCAGTTGTCCCTTTTAAGTATATAACCCTTTTTAAATTTTTGCATCTGCAAATAGAGCGAAAACGTCTTTTAATGCCCATTTACTAAATTTATAAATATGGTGATAAATGTAATCCCTGAAACCTGACATTTTTCGTCATGTTTTCCTCAAAAAATATTTTCTTGATCTCAATTCATTAAGGAAAGAGACTGTTTTGAGTTATGGCATGAAAAAAAAACGACATACGAAGAAAAAGTTTTGATGACACGATATTTTTTCGAAATTTAATTTATACTTGCACAGTATCAGTATGTTGAGGAATAGTTTTACTAATTTATTTTCAGAATGTAAAGATTCGTCTAATAGGATTGAGGATATGACCATATTGTTGGCTAGTACCTCAATGTTAAATTATGAGTGGTGGAATGGAATTATGTTTTTTATTTAGATGTTCATATGGGATTTAGTTAAATAAACATTGTGGGGGCCTTGTTATACTGGCGGCAATGACTACGAAAGCCCAGATTCCTTTTTCTAGAATTCCATCCAAAACTGATAGTTATCCAAGCCCTGGTAACCAACAATCAAACATTTTAACACCTTCCTTCAGAATTACCTACAGCCTGACGTTTCCTAGTAATTATAAAGCCCCATGTATTCGAGCCCAAACCCTTGAAAAATCCTTAATTCTAATATTATGTGACAAACTAACGATATTAACAATATCTCGATTTTTTTATACTAATCACTGGACACTTTGACTGCTGAGAAACGAAGTGAAAACGTCCGAATTTTCAAAGTTAAATTGATTAAGACTGTATCTAAAAGCGTCACAATTTGTTATACATATTTATTCACAATCACGAAATTAAGCTATAATTTTTGTTAAAATTCCAATTCTCATTATACTGGGAAAGATCTTGATTACCCACCAAAAAATAACTCGTAATAATAATTTAACCTAACCTAATTTTTAGAAAATTTAACTAAAGTTTACGTTTCTACTGAATTAAAAAGAGTTAATTTTCTTGAAAAACTTAGACTTTCACTGCACTACGCCAAATTAACCACATTACATCAGTAAAATATACTTTTAAACATTTTTATATCATAATAAAATTTTGGATTTATAGACAAATAATTTTAAGACTTTCAAAAATTAATATCTACCTTCGTAGAAATTTTGTTGTAATATTTTGAACAGTTCTCACCAAAATGAAAAAACACATTGCACGTCTCGTTACCAAAACACATCTAAATCCGAACGAGTAGACTTTTTATCGTCAACCCCTTCAAATAATGAACCCTTCCAACGTGTTTCATAAAAAAACCACCCTAACCCTTTCTGTGTTTTGCATAAACGGGGAAAGTGTGTGTTGGAAGTTCTAAAGGGGAACTGTTTTTTAAAGGGGTTGAACTAAAATACAAGGAGTTCGCCTACAATGTATTAATATTGGTTTTGTTTGGGAAATTTTTATTTTAGTAAAAAGTGAAACAGTATAACTATTTTTAACAACATTTGATTATAAAGGATCATTAATTTAAATTATGTCTTCTCTGATATTTGAAAATTATATGTCTCGATTTTATGTTGCAATGTTCTAAAAATATCCCATTCGACTTCCTGAACAGTACAAAAGATGGCACCACATTCACTTTTTGATTAAATTTTTCTTTATATACGAAATTAAATGTTACATTGACAGAATATTATATTATTTGGAAGTAATATATATTTAAAACGTTAGCTGCCGACATAAAACAGCAAAGAAAATTGATTCCCATTGCTGATGGTATCTAAAACACTATTCTCAAAATTTATTCTATTATGATGATGTGATGATTTCTGACTATCGAATCGATTTAGAAAAATATGAAACGAAACTTGCCTCACACGATGCTCAACGTGTTAAGTGTATGTAGGTATATAAAATTTTATCTCTTAAAATTTTAATAGTTGTAAGAACATGGAAGACAAACAGGTATCATCAGTTTACTATTATTAAATTTTTAGTATTCTATTCAGTCCGAGAAGATAAAATTCTAATAATGTTTAGAACTTAACGAGAATTCAGAGAGAGAAGTTTAAACGAACCTTTATAGTTGAAACTGCTCTGAGATACTTCGTCGAATGCGTTTTATAATTATATAGATCAGTAAGAACGCTGAAAGATGATTCGTTAATAGGTAGTAATTTGGGAATATAACATTTTTTATTATAAATTTCCATTTCTTTTCGCTCAATATTAGGTTGAATATAGGAATTCCACAGAAATTACATTTTTAAATAATAAACTGAAGAGAAGCATAACTACAGAGATCCGATCACCGATATTACAGTGGCGGCAATTAAATATCAGAATCAGATCTGATCATCACCAATATTTTTATGATCTTTTAAGTAGAGTTTCGGCTTACTTTGAACCCACAACTTCTTCATGGATTTATTTTAATCGAATTTGCAAAAATCACGAATTCACTGCAAAAATTTTATGTGTTTTTTCCCGTCTCGACTGTGGATATCATGCTCTTAGCAATTATAGAATTTTATTGCGTTGCAAATCGTCACTGCCCCGAGAAGATGCATGTTGCTCGTAAAATTTCTGAAGAGTTTCAGATATTTTTCATTTGAAATAAATTCACGTCTTGATTAGAACTTAGGTCTTCGTGGGCTATTTCAGAATACCCTCGAGGTATTAGAAGATCGTGAATGTGAAAAATGTATGCAGAGGTAAATTAAAATTAAATAATAATAATTTTCTGTATGTACATACTTTTTATGCACCTGATATGGGTAAGAAAATAACCTTTTTAAGATGTCTACAATTATGGTATATAGATGGATCTGACATGAAGCTTACGTGTTTATAATTTCTTACATCCTCGGAAATGTTATTTTCCATTCAGTTCACCTGTGGAGAAAAACGTCCGGTATTATGCATAAAATGAGTTATGGGCAATGGATATAAATTAAAGATGAATTCGATGACATTCGATTTTCCATATATTATAAGTTCAGGGGAATGCATCATGATATATAAAAAAATAGACTTAATTAGTAATAAGCACTTGAAACGTTGTTGCATTTTCTGATTCCCATAGTCGCAACGTTGTAAAAAACACAATCTGAGAAATGCTCTACATATTTTCACATGCCATTTAAGGACAATTAACATTACCTAATTGTCACAAATAATTATTATCGTCTCCCAAGACAGCACCCAACGCGCCAGTAATATGCCTTTCTGATAATTGGAGTTGGACTCGACGGCTGCTATATCATCAGCCACCTCCATATAAAGAGTGCCCCCCGACAGACTCCGGGACTGGGGCCGCCTAGCGCGCCAAGAGGGAAGTGCGATCAGAGGTCATAATTAAAAATTCCATAAATTAAATAAAAAGGGAACTAATAATGGCAAACAGTGTTTTGAAATAATTGGGTGCCAGCGGAAGCGGGACAGACCGGCTAGAATCAGTCTGGGACTACCACCGACGAAGATACAAAGACGGCTCGAGAGCATCTTCCTCGAAGTTGGAGTTCGCCTAGATGGTGCACGATCTCAACGGATCCGCAGCATCCGCGAATCCGCGAAATCGCTTCGAGTGCTCCCCACCGATCAAACCGCTCAAGTGCTGACTGATGGAGCTATTGGCACGAAGCGTCCGCCGTGTATGATTTTCACATCATTTTCATTATAACGTCATGTAATTAGTCGTCGCAACCTGCAATTATTCGATTTATTTCACATTATGGATATTATCCATGTTATGGGTAATTAAAGTTCCCCCAATTAGCATAATGTAACCGCCAGGCTACCGGTAGAGTAATTTTGTGCTCTTCTGAAGCTTGTCGCCCCAAGAAAACCTACTTTTCTTATAGGTGTGGCATGATCAACCTGACGCCGAATCGAGCAATTTCTCTTCACTCACCACTCGACACTATAAAAATTAATTGAGGCATATTAATTTAAAAGCATTTGTCAAATAATAGGATTTCTTGTTCTTATAAATTCTCTTATATCTTATAGCCTCGTATCATGCGACCAACATAAAACGTGGGGAAAGTTCAAAACGCACCGAAGATAAAATTATTAAAATTAGCTGAGTGTGAACCCTTCCAGCTACTTGTTTTACAGAATCTATCTAAGAATTTTTACACGCACTTCGTTCAGTATCATTTAATTTAATGTAAAAAAAATTCACTTATTATATGAATTAATCATAATATTACGCATTTACACTTAGAATTTGCAACTGTTCATTAAAATGCTGTCTGCGATTCTCTATTAGACATAGAGCGCTTCATTATTATTTTTCCCAAGTAAATTTTAATGTTCTAATCAAGAATTCAACAAATTATAATTGGCTTAAGCTTGAAATATTCTGCTCATTGACTAAGGAAAGCACATCTAGGTCTAATTAAAAATGATAATAATTTCTACTAAAAGCTCCCAGTTCTAATTCACTGAAAGATTTAAAATTTGTTTTATCTTAAAAGATTAAGTCACATCTCTTTTATCCGGAACTCCAATAACTGGCAATCTCCGATGACCGGAAATTTTTGCGCCAACCAATTTTTTTAAATTTTCATTCTAATATCCGGAAAATTATCATTCAATCAACAGCCTCTATTTAAGTCCGATAATAATAATCTTATTTTGTTTAAAAATTAAAAAGATATTCATGCTCATATAAATTATACTAATTTTGAGGTGTTCCCCCTTTTTCATTATTTTTATTAATTTCTTACTATTTGATTTATGCGAATGACTTAAAACTTTTCTCTTCTATAAAGAGTCCAGCTGATGTTTTCTTCTTGCAATTGGATTTTGAACGATTAAATCAATCAATTGTGCAATAAATTGAAGGAACTCGTAATTTTTTACAATTTTACATTAATTTGCTAGTAATCTATAAGAATTATACTCTGTGAACTGAATTAAATAAATATAATATTCAAATAGTTGCTTTTTATTATATCTTGTGATATGTCTATCATAATTATCCGCAAACTGTTAGCTAAAATTGTAATAATTTTATAGGATTTTTTTTAGTTAAGAGGTCTGAAAATTGACCTTTTTAACATTTAAGACCTACAGAAATTTAATTTTATATAAACTTTCTTGTTTAGTTATTATTTCTGTCCATGTTTCGAAACTTATTTATCCCTAAAACTGGCATTTCAAAATACTAGTAGCATTTAATTAGTTGTTTTAACGTAGCCACACATAACAATATTTTATTGAAGTAATTGAATAATGACGACAACGCTTAAGTTCTACTGTGGTTTCGCACCGTAGTCTAAAGAACTGAAATATTGTGTTTAAAAATTAGTTTATTCGAATAAATATGCAAATGAATTTTAAATAAAATAAATTAAATTTAAATTGAATTAAATTAATTTGAAGAAATTTTGTTGTTTCCAAAATATGTTGATTTTTCTTTCTTGTGTTCAACCTCAAAATCCTAAAACCCTTTTTAAATATGCTTAAACCGCAGGTTCCGAAATAAATAAATTAAATTACTCTTTTTATTTTGAGCCTTCAATTAACGACTATTTTTTCTTCGATTGTCGGTACTTTGGTCGTCCTTATAATTGATTACGTCGCCAGTTTCTTTTGAAATTTAAAAAAGGGTTAATTTAAAGTCTGTCAGATCTCCTAACATCCAATCTGGACCACAACTACTCCTGCATTTAAGAGTTCTTAGTCAAAACGAAGAGTGTGTGGAAGCTGATTACGCAAAACGATTAATGAATTAAGATATGCCGTAATTAGTCTCATTAGAGCAACCTGAATGCATTAATTGGGGTAATTTGTTGCAGCGACCACAGAGATTCAGACGTCCAACAAAACTGTCATAGAATAAAATTTGCAATCATTGCGCATGACAAATGCACGGCGACGCGGCGACAAAAAGAGTGCGCGCGCAACTTATTATGCACCGTCTGTCAGCTTTTCAATTAGGTCAAATGAACGTAAAGCAAATTGCTGAAAAGGACTTTTATGCAATTGAATTTCGGTATTTTGCGATTTTGTCATTAAAATATGGAAATTGCCCTGGTCAAGGGGGAACTGAGACGAGCGGGTCCTCAAAATGAAAATTCAGATGGAAAATTGTCCGCTCACAGCGGGGACAAGACAAGACTAAAGACTTTAAGGCAAATGTCCGCGAAATTCTGCCGGTGCCGTGCTTAAATTGCAGCGCCGCCGGTGTAATTAGAGGCAGCGCGACGGATTCACATGGTCATAAATGCGCAGAAGACGCATGACTCTTGCGAAGAATGCGTTCAAGAACGGCGCTTGACAGCACAAGATGCGCTCGCGCACCGGCGTAGAGGCAGGCAATGACTTTGTCAAATCGTCTAACAAGAAGTTGGTAAGAAGCCGGTAAGAAGCCACACCGTCGACAGCTGACTTGTTTGTTTGCCGAGTTAATTATGTGTGAATTTTAATTAGTTCGGCCGCTAACAACCGGCCTGCGTACGAAGCGGCCGCGCGGCTCCATTCGGCGCGGAGGCATAGGTGTCATTAGGGATGATTTTCGCGCATTTGGATTGCATAAGATAGGTATGCTGAACTGTGAGTAATGACCCCTTCGATACCGGGAAATGGGGCCAACAATTGCGATCCGGATGTTTGCCTGCCTCCCATAAGCAAGAAAATCAAAATGTATTCAAATCAGATAAATCCAAATGACATGGAATTATACAGAAAGGGGCAGAGCTTCTGGCCGCATTCAGCTCATTCCCATCTCTGCGCGATAAATCCGCACTGCAACTATTCCTTGCATTCAGATTACAGAATTATGTTAAGTATTTCATAAATACATAATGCGGCCTGGAATTGTTTATCATATCTCGGCGGCGAGCGTGAATGTATGCAGTCCGCAGGTAAAAGGTATAGCGTCTTAGAGATCGGACAGACGACGACAGCGGCGCAGTCTCAGCTGGGAAGATGCTGCCCGCTGGATGCTGAATGCTGCCAGGGAAGACAGGGAACAACATTTGGAGCAAAAACATTGAAACATAAGCACATCCCCAACAGCTCTTCGCATAGGCATTCCATCAAGTTTACATATGCTCCTCCGGCCGTTGAATAGAATAATCAGCAAAAAAGTTGAACATTTTGCTGGAAAAATAAAGGATAGCCGCTTTTCTGTTCGCGGACGAGAAATCATTCGTTGCGTTGTTGCGATTTTTAAAGCGCAACGGCCTTAAATCGTCAACGCGACAATATTTTATTGTGGCAATGTCCCCAGCGGCTGATGTTGTTTGTTGGCTGCTTTTTGAATACTTAACAAAACGCTTTAAGCATTATGCTCATGTTTTTGGTATGAGATCACAATACGATTTGGATTTTAACCGAAAATATTTTTGTTTTTCATTCAGTATGGCTATTTTATCAAATCTAATGATCATGTTGATCATAAAAATGACTAAAATTATGATACGGTTTTCTTTTTTTTATCAAAATTCTTCATCACTGAATTATTGTATACCTACATATATGTTATTTTGCCTAAAAGTTTCCAATTTCTTAAATTGTCAGAAAAATGTATTAAAGAAACAAACACAAAATACGCTTTTGAACTAGCCGTGTGCCCGATGAGTTTTCTCATCAAAAATGACGAACTTCAATATAAACTTTCATCCCCTATTTAATCCCCTTAGGGGAAGAATTTTCAACAATTCTTTCTAAGATTACCAAAAGGGAGCAGTATTCCAAATTTCGTACGTCTAGGTGGAATAATTTTCAAAATATAATTTTCCAAAAATCACGATTTTCGGCATACATTATATCCCTCGATTTGCACGGTATTTTATTTATACGATTTCGGTTTTACACGGTTTTCAAAATAATATTTTAAATGACATCTACAAAACATAAAGTAAAAATAAACATTTCGGCTAAACGAAAATATGTTCAATCGTTTTTTAATTCCTTTCTTACCATCGAGTCATCATTTGTCAAATAATATTTTCAAAATTTTTATTTTAAACCTATACCTAGCTTTCGCTCTGTGGTAGACGTAACGAGACTTAGGTCAAACGATTTCGATCGAATTTTATTTGATAATTCTGCAATCTCCTTGAAAGGACTTATAAAAAAATAAAATGAAAAAAAGTAAAGTAGTAAGGATGAAGAAGTAATTTTAAATTATGCACATTTCAGTTTGTTTTCCGATTTACACGCTTTTACGTATTAAAACCTACGATTTTGATTTACTCGGTTTTCGGAGGAACCGATCTTCAGTGTAAATCGGGTGATAGGAAAACTGATCATAATAAATTTACCCGGGTGAAAAAACGGCCGAAAATTCACCGAAAACTAGCCGAGGTAGTGAACAAAATGACGAAAATGGGCCTACTTTTTGCATGAACGTTAGATTTTTATATTAAAAATAAATAATCATACATTGAATAATTGAATAAAAAAACATTATTATTAAATATATAAATAACTATGAATTATATTAGTCTACAAATATGTACATGTGCTTTATTGCCCTTTGTTAATGTATCCTGAATAGGTCTTTTCGGCCTCTAATAAACTTTGGATGTTTAGTCGGCCTAAAATCGGCTAAAAATCGGCGTAAAATAGCTTTTTCTCGGCCTCTGATAAATTTTTCAGTTAACAAAACACAGTCCTGGCGAGAAATTGGCCTATTTTAGATTCTTACCTTTGAGCAGAAACTACTCCAGAATCTACACAAGTCCTATAAATGTTTATGAAAAAAATCAAAGAATCAAGCAATTTCAACTGATCCCGAAAATCGACTCACTCTTCCTCATGCCGGCTAACTTTACCCACTTACCCATTAAGCGAATTGCTTTGGTATCACAATTTCGTTTTCCTTTCATCTCCCTAAGCGTTGAAACGTTTAGTCAATGGGTTTCTTGGAAGAATGCTAATTAGATAATTACCCTCATTAAAAAGAGGACGGAGTCTCCACAGGAACTGCATAAAAGAAAATTTTTCAGCATCTGACTGTCGATCGATTGTTACCTAACATTGATGTGTTTCACTATCGTACACATTCGTTCTGGCATCTTTTTAACATTTTCTTTTTTTGCCCGTCTGTCTGCTCAGTTGCGGTCACAGTTTTTTCCCATTTATGGTCAGTTGCTCAATAATTTTCCAAGTATTTTGCATTTTCTACTAGTAAAATTCCTTCGTGCCGTCTCCATCGTCTTTGCTCAACTTTGATGGCATGCAAATCATGTCCAGATTACGCGAGACTCCGATGTGACTTCATCGTTTAAAACGGTTACCGCCGTTGAAGAAGTGCAAATTACATTAATTATTTTCATGCTATTGCTCCTGCCGAAGAATGGTATGTCGGTGCAACATGAATGCGGATGCGGAGGGTTATTGTCTTGAAATGCAACTTTCATATCGCTTTTGCACAGGAGTGAAATATTCAATTCAAAACGCATTGAGTGTAGACTTTTAATTGCAGTTAAGAGTATCCTAAAAGTGAGAAAAATTTATTGGAGGTAATATATGCAAAAATGTTGATAATTACTCATAATGCGATTTGCAATCAGTAGGCGCACATAGAGGTAACATTTTTGCATAAAAATTTCAACGATAATTGCGATTTAAACTAGTCTCCAAGCAGAAATGGTAGGTAGACATGAATTCCGGAATGTTACAAAGTTTGTGTAAAGCTGGCAATATCGTTTTAGTACTTTCACTGCGCCGAATCGCAGCCCTATGCACATATTCTAGTTTTTTTTTTTAGTTTTTTTATAAAGAAATATATCCCTCAATCCCTTCTTTGAAATATAGGCATCACTTCCAACCCTTTGCTTCCGAAATTCAAAAATTGATGGCAAAGGGGTAAATTCTGCCCTTTGCTGCAAACGCACCCTATAAAAACATGAGGGGATAAATGAAAATCTAAAAAATAGACTGAGCATAGGTAACCATCCCTCCTCTTGGTTCGATGTTAAAAATCCTTCCAGTTTAAATTTTTCGAAGTATAGTGACTGCGCATATTCAAATTAGATTCATCGCCTGGAATTCTGGAACCCAATTTAAATATCGCCGACATTTCATTTCTCGTCTTTCATTGAAGATACGCGATTCGGTCGGACGAAACGAATATGTGAATTTTGAATATTCGAAACTCTAGCACGGTTCGGTTTTCGGTAGCTAATAATTTTCGACAACTATATGGATATAAGTCAAATAGGATTAAAATATTATTTGGACAGCACATACTAACCAGAAGAAAGGATACTAAGTTAGAATGGATATCCATGGCTTTACTACAAATCAATTGGATTTATATTGGAAAAAACAGCTTTACGACGATTATTGAATTTTATGAAAAATCATCATCCCTGTTTTTGGATTAATAATACGAAAAGGAAAATAATTTTATGAAAAAGTGAAGTGACTATGAATTAATAAAATATATCTTCTAATTCCACTTTGAAAACGACAACATTACTATTCTATTATCCAAAATTTGCATTCTAATAACACTTAAAATCAAATTTAAAATTTATTAATTGATCAGACGCAACTATATAAAGATCTGAAAAAACATGAAATAAGAATGATTCCGAAATATAATAGAATTTCCAAAAATTGTGATACAGATTATAAATTTGTGGTATATCTCAATCGTTTGCAACTTTAAATATGTATATAAAAAACATTCCAAATAATAAAACATTTTCATTTTCACCACATATTCAGCAAAGTTTATTTTATCATACTATTCATAATACGTCTTAAAGATATGGATGTCGTCATATTTAAACACAGATTTTAATTTCTACACTTTAGGTTGTTTTCTTTTACAAAAATTTATTATAATAATTAAATGAAATTATACAAATCAAATTAGCTAAAATTCATTTACATCTAAGCTTTTTGATTCTTCGATTTCTTAATAACGCTCTTCGGATCAATTGTTTGCATTTTCCTGGCAATATTCCTTTTATATGTAACAATGGCTCGTTGTATTTCCTTTTCCTCTTGATTTACTTGATCAACTGGAATTTTTGCGAAAGATTTGATTAAACTCTGAGACATAAGAAACTTAGTCTTCAATTGGTTTATGTTTTCAGGATCAAAGCCTTTGTCCTTTGCATTCCTTTTATAATTGAAAATATAATAAATTGTTGAGCGCAGCTTTTCTGACATTATAAAAATTATTTATTATTTCACTATTTAGGTATTAATCAAATACTCGCTCCTTACTATCTTTAATCTGTAATAATGCGTCTCAAACCGAAAATAAAATATTAAGGGTAAAATATTAATTCTTACCTGGACTCAAGAAAAATTTATCGTAAGATGTCCTTTTGAGCGGTCTGTCATAAAACAAGTTAAGGTAATAAAATATTTTACGATGACCGTCTAAAGGCCCTTAACTAAACATTGAAATAATTTGAAAATTCATAAAATCATCAAAATAATAATTACCTACATTAATGGTGTCTACCCTCATTTACTGACCTTCCTTGGAAAAGACATTTAGGAACGTAAATAAAATCGTTTCGGGTTATGTGTAATACATGCATGAAAACTAATTTACATATGTACTTAAAGAGCTTATGTAAAGACAAAAATTGCTGGACATTTACCCTCTCCGTAATTAGACATGAATATAGGCAAACATTTCTCTAACCTGGATTTTAGTCGAATTTCTTATAATATAAATCTTTTTATTTATAAACATAAAAAATGGATTTGGTTAGAAAATAATCCCTTTGAAAAAATTAGTTTCTGCATTGCATTATTATAATAAAAAACCAAAATTACACTAATCAACATTCCAAATATAAATTTAATTTCATAATTTCCGATCCAGCTAGAAATATTTTAAAGATTACTCAAAATTGTCGTTCACTAAAATATGAATAAACGTATATTAATAACTTTACTTTTTTAAAGTTCTCATTAAAACTATTTTATTTGACGAAGTTTTCTTCCCGAGTGCGGAACGATTAAAATATGAATATAAATGAAACATAAAAACTCAAGAGTTATTTAACTAAATTAAATAGGTTAGTACCTATAAAGTCTATCATTTTGCCGACCTCCTAGAAAAAGATTTATTTATTTATCATCCTTTATATAAATGGTATGTAGATAAAAAATATAATGGTCTATGGCTGTGAAATATATTTTATACAATTCCCACAATATGTTAGTTCTCTATAGATGTGAAGTTGATTTCGCAAACATTGTCGTCTGTAGACCACTCTGTAAAAACCCAGACGCCAGAAATGTGAATATTAAAATTTTTTCGTAAGACAAAAAGTACGACAATCTGCTATTTTCGACTCCTTATGACGAAAGAATTGCTTTGCAAATTCACCTGGGAGCGAAAGAAGAAATCGTCGAAAACCCTAAGATCGGGTATATACGAATTCTGGGCATTTAACCCCCATAGCTGGTAGCTAATGATAAACCAAACGCGGTAATAAATCTTTAGTTCGAAACTTTTTCACCGATCTGGTGACAGAAATTATTTCAAGACAAAGGCGAAAAACTTGAATTAATTCCTTTTTGTTGCCGATATTTCGCTATAAAGTGGCTCGGCGCTGGTGATTACTGCAAATACTTAGTCTCATCGAAATTAATGCAGATATCCCTGGAGACGGTGATGAGAAACTCCGAAGGAATCCGAAGGGCCAACAGGTGCTTAAAAAGAAGTGGTATGTCGCAAGCGCGCATAGGATGATCGCAATATTTGTAGTCTTGGGTATGTGAATTTGTTGTGGATTTTCTGTGAAATTTCCTTCATTAAGACGGTCATTGAGGCGCGTCTGGAGCATGTTCTGATTAATGCGCAAATTGCACGTTTAAATTGCTTTGTTGCAAATTACGGAAATAGCCTTAAATATGGCATTTATACCCCGCAATTTTCTTGCATATAAAGTTTGCATACGATGGTGTCGTACCACAAAACGCAAATGAGATTCTTTTGTTTTCAGGTGCACTGGCATCCAAGATTTGTCACGGAAAAAGACAAGGGGAACAAAAATTTTTGCTGCTCGTACCGAGAAAATTCTGGATGTAATAAAACTGATTCGCACGAGTTTCCCTCTTAATTACCGAACATGCATGTGGAATTCGCGATGATTTATCCACCGGTGCACCGCATTATGATCTTCTTTCACCTGTCGGAATTGAGCGAATTCGCATCGTTCTTTTCCCTGGCAAAACTTTCCGGCTGTGGGCCATGCAAATGCCTCGGCCGTGGTGTGAAATATTAAGCCGGCCTGTCCGATTTATACTACAAATATAGCAATTTATAAATTTCCGTCTTTCCGCACTTCTTTCTATCTTATGGGGCATGCGTGGAATATTTAATCGAGCGCCACATCAAAAGCGTGCAATTAAAGGGGTTTTGCGTTAAATACTAAACCTAATTGCTCCGCTTTCTAGGCGGCGGTTTCTCTATAACTGAATTTATTACATATAATAACTGTAATTAAGTTTTAAGAAATTAATTAACATACTCAACGTAAAGAAGATCGACGGCCACAGCCGCATCTTTTTCAGTTGTCGAGAATTTAACTTCCCACACCTGAGGACGCTTACACACCTTCTTGTAATATCTAAGAAAAATTACGTCCGGATAATTTGGTAATTATTGTAATTTTTGCTCATGTTTTCCTAATAGTATCGTGAAAAACCGCATTATGGGCAAAAAAGGAAATCCGTCTGCATGAATAATCCAAATATATGCGAATCTTAAGTAATGGTCTCATATGAGAGAAATTCCGCCTTTTATGTTAATTTTTATGGTGCGGTACTTTTAAGATAAGCACATTCACTAGGAAGAAAAATTTTCCTTCATTGTTTCATTCATTGGAAATTTATGCGAGAAGAAATTATATGAAAGGATATTACATACTTTCATTTTTATAAATTGATGTATGTAGACCAATTTCAAATAAAATACCCATAAAATTTTTAAAATACTAGAACCAAAATTTCAATAATACTAATAATTAACTTGACTGGGATTTAAAACAGTTTAGTTTTAAAGGATAAATTTATTAGGTATGATATTTCTACCCAGTTTCTCTAAATAATGCTATACGAATCCTATTACTTTGATTTACCATTTTACAGAAGACAAATCCGTGCTTGTCACCGTCGAAAAAGATTTTTTTACAATACAAAGGTAGAAATATGTTTAGCTTAAGGAATATGTAAAAAAAATCATGTACTAAAGGAGGCCGGATCAGTTTTTAAGATTTCAGGAATTATAGACATTTTTTTAATAGATTCCATAAAGGGGACTGTCATATCATGCAGGGTACTTTTAACAATAAACACAACACTAAATTACATATTTTGTAATTATTTTGAATGCAACACAAATAAAGCTAATACTATTAACAAATGTGCAGAACGCACCGTACATATTCTTTAGTATTTAACGTATAGGCTTAAAATATGTGTCTTCCAAAAGAACGTGCTTGTACCTACTACTTATGTATCTCCATTTATTAGCATACTATTGAATGGAAGTTAAATAATAAGTTAAGAAAAAATATGTGGGTCTAGCATTCTCAGGTTTAGTCAAGATAATCGATTTATGATATAAATGCTTCACATTTTTCACTTTAAAATGATATTTTTTAAAATATTTCGGCAAAATAAAAAGTGAAATGTTGGTTCTAATTAGCTCTATCTATCGAGATATAAATGATATTAATCGGGTTTTTTTCACAAAACTTTTTTGAAAATTTCAAGAGTACCTAAAATATAAATATTTTTAACCTTCCATTTGGATGATAAGAAATTAAATTTCGTATAAAGTGCCAATTGAATGTAATACCAATTCTAATTTTGATCATAGGCGATACTAGTATCATATGTAAATTTATAAAAATACAAATGTAATTAATGCATATATGGGCATAAAATCGTAATAAAAGTAGCTTTATAACTTGTAATATTAGGAAAGATCCCCACGTATCTATGATAACAAGCAACGCGTACTATGACTGCAGAAATATTGTTTTCTGAATGCAATAGAAGCAAAGATACGAAATGTCGGGCTATTGCAAAGGGATCACATTGCTAATCAAACGACATGTAACAACAGTCCCGACATCGATTCATTTGCCATTGATGAGCGCAGATATCGGACCAATTCCAAGCCTATCACTTCCATTCGCTTTGATTCTGGAGTTATTTGATGGTGAAAAAATCCGCACCGCCTCCCATTTGTAATTGGGACTATGTGGAGGAGGTTGTTGCCCGCCCGCATCGACGAGGATTACCCATGAATATTTTTGGGTATTTTATGACCACCAACTGAATTTTGGCCCTTTTCCATTTGTGCAGAATTGAGCTTCGATATTTTACGATCGAATTTGGATTATGCCATCAAAAGTGCTTGCTTGCTAGCAATCGAGGGTAATTTGGATTTTATAGCTATATATGTATGTGGAAGGAAACATTCTTTGGGCTTTCGGTCCTCATGCAATTTCAGTTTATTTTATACCGCGAAACTCCCAGGCAAAGAACTGCTTTTAGAGCGTTTTCATGGATTTCAGATGGGGGTTAGCGCTTTCAATTTCTAGTTAAATTCAGACATGTTTTCTTGCCAGGAATTTTCTTTAATTTCTAATGGATAAAAGGCACTCTCGCAACCACTAGAAATTCCTTTGTAGAGCAAGTGAAGTGAGGAATTCGCTCCTTGAAATCTCGAAATCTGTCCGATTCCGAATCCGTCCAAATCGGACGCATTTAATCTCCCTCCGCCCCCGCAGCATCCGGGTGTGTGGCTCTGAAAGTGGTCCAAGCACTTGTAGGCATCAAAAGTTCAAAGCAAGTGATAAAATTCCATTTTGCCCTCTCGAGAGGGTAGCCCTTGCGTTCCCTTGTTTATTTCCAATTTTATGTCGGCTTAAGGACATAAACAGCACAAAGAGTGAGGGATTCGTAAAAAAGTCCGGGTGCGGGTGGGACCGTCTTAGGCACCGGAGATGGCCGCTTCCCCAGGAGAGGCATTCCGCATTCAAGATGGATACTTAAGACGAGGGGGTGTCAATTTTTATGTTCGTCATCGTATGAATAAAAAGGTCTACTTTGGGCTGATTGGATTAAACTTTTTTACATTTATCCCTGGACCGAGAGGTTTATGGGGGGCGAAACATCGGGAGAATTACGACGGAGTGCCTGCGGGCACACAACTCCCAGCCACCTACGAAATCCCTAATCCGATTATACTTCACAGAAAATATTTATGGAACGGCCCGCAGTTTTTACAACGATCTAGAAAAGATTAAAATGGTAATGCCCCCTACTACTCCTGAATTTAGGTTCGTAATTCCTCCTTGTGGCCAGAATCACTCATGTTCTCGTATATCTTCTAAAATTTCAAGGTACGTATACCTACTTAAGAAATCATAACATTTGGCACAGAAAACTCGTTTTTTACCACCGTCAAATTATAAGAATTTAATCTACCCACTGCGAGGTATGCGGTGGTTTTTTTTATTACCAAGTATTACAAGTATTAAACTATATCAATATTAACAATACTAGAAACTTTGTAAATTAAAATATGTTCGCTAACGTAAAAGTTTGTCTAACTATATAATATATGTAATATGTAATAATATAACTAATTAATAATAAATGATTTCTCTTTTTAATTTTGAGAAAACGTATATACAAATATTACTTATTTTTTGAGCAAGAGACAGAAATTCGTAAATTTGCAACTGAACGCATTATCTAAATAAGTATTTAAAAATTTAAAATTAGTTAATCACCAACTAAAAAATTTCTCAAAGTGACATAGGACACTTTTCTGTATTTAATAAAATTTAAGTTGACCATCCCAAGATTTCGTCTTTACGTCGATACTTGTCTTGTTTTATTATTTTTCAAAGGTAAATATATGCGTGTATAAATAATTTCATTCGAAAATAATATTATATTTAAAATCTTTAAAATTGTCTTTTCAAACGTTCGTTTTGTAGTTAAATCTAATAACAGATTTGTAAAGAAAAACTACCATTTTTACATGTTTTAATTCTAGGTTTATATAATAGTTTCATTAATATAATCTTTTTGAATTATTAATTAATTTTGTATTTATAAGGATAATTCATAAGATACGTTACAAAACCTGGACCTTTCTCGAAATTCATGATTATTTTTATGATTACTAGTAGCATACAAACATTATTTCTAAACATTTGGATTTATTCATAAAAATTTTTTCTACATAATAATACCCATCATGGCGAGTTGAGTTGTAGGATCACATAAATAATTTTATATTAAATTAGGTATTTTTGAATTTTACGGGCTCAGAAACGAAGAAAGTGGTCAAAGTTGATCATTAAAAACAACGTCCTTTAAATGTGTAGTAAATAAAAGTATCTAATTAAATGCAGATTTATATATAGGATATAATCAATGGACAATATCCGCTTTTTTATAATTAAAATATTGACTTGATAAGACGTCTCAAGGCTACCCCTGCTCGTCAGGAAGTGTCGAACCATTCCCCATCATATCATTTTATTCGATTCACTTCATGATTCTATAACTCTATTACTAAACTAAAAAGTTGTCCTTTATATCGCAACTGAAAAGTAAAATCTATAGTTTTTTAATAAAAATGAAAATAAGCCATTAATATTCAATAGCAAACTATAAAAATTGTAAGTATAGGTACTAACTTTGTTGATCTCTGGCAAAATTTTAACACAAACGGCAACGTCTGTTTCTATAATCTAAAACCTCATTTTTTAAAGGTATATACATATATATGTACATATGTATTATAGTTACATATTATATCTAAAAAATAAGAATATCAAAAGAGATGTCTGAAAGAGTGAACAATAAATTCAGTCAAGTTTAAATTACCAAGAGTCGTCCAGCTCATTCAATTTCATTAGTGAAAAAGCTGCTACGATTCGTCACAATCTTCACAATCTCGAAAAGCGCACTTTCTCTACTTGGCGCACTTATGCAAGCCATAAATAAGTGTAGAAATTTATTGCACATTTTATATTTATGAATGTAGTTATCATCATGGTCCATAAGTGCGGGTCCCCCGCCCGAGACGGTCGCTGGTATCCAAATAGCCAGCCACACTCCTCTCCACGGCTGGTGGATAAATTCGATCAGATATGCCAAAACACCACATTACGCAACCCGTGCTGGTCCTGGTCCTACTCCTGGTCCTGGTCCTGGTCCTGCTGATTCTGCTCCTTTCTGCCACAGCAGGGCCAGCCCCTTAGTCCTGCAAATATTTTTCCTGGCTGATAGGCCATCACGAGAGGCAATTTTTTATGTTTTCATTTCGTGAATATGTTGAGATTGGATGGCTAAGATAAAAGAACAGAGGAGACGGCACACAAAAAAGCCGAGCACTTCACATTTATGAATTTATGTATGTTGCCCGTGGAGGGTGCACTCATTTTATTGCTTAATTCATTATTGTTATTGGCCTGCTCCTTCAAATTGAATTGGATACGAGCGTCGTTACTCTCCCAGGCGGCTGGGGCTTTTGGCAAAGATTGTCGACGTCATTTCAAGAAATTTTATCATTAACTGACAATTTAGCTGCAACTTTTCGATATATGTATTTTCATTTTTATATTTTGAGTACAAATATTCACAACTTTTACAAAATCATAATAAAACAATTTTTCAGCTATATATAGAACATGGAACAAAAAGCATTACACCCCTTTTGGTACAGTCGGTTAAAAGAAGAATTTCTTAACAAATCTAAACATTAATGTACATATATCGTTTCATCAAGTCCTTTCATTTTATACCCATATCGGTATGTTTAGAAAAAACAAAAAAAAAATACACATGCGAACAAATTGGCGGCCGTATTTATTTTTCTCAAAAATTATATAGCCTATAAGACTCCCACAACTTATACCCATTTATTAAAATCCATAAAACCGTTTACACTGAAAGAAATCAACAACTATCAACATTTTAAAGTTTAAAATGTATATTATACGTTTTAAAGAATGGGTTTAAGTTCTGATTTAGTTTCGATCTCCAATCTTGGTATAGTAACAGAAACTTTTACGTTTCTCATTAGTTTTTGTAACTTCTCGATCTTTCCGAGTGTAATACTTTCTAAAACTTCATCCAAGCCGTCAGCTTTCTCTGGCAGAATGAAATTCATTGCATATTTTCTTCGCTATAGTAAAAGATAGTGTTCGAATTATTAAAAATTAAATTATAAAAGTTTTTTTCGCAATCATTCTGTATGCCATACGTAAAAATTTCGCTCCTTCTCCAAGTTCTTTGGTTATCTATTTTAAACATTGTAACATTGTAAATTCCAAGAAAGATCCCATCCCTTAAAGTATATGGCGTCGGCAAAGACGGCAATTATTCCTATAATATATGCAGAATAGTCAATTTTATTTCATATGCCGGCTTTCACTAATTCCTTAATATTTCCATTTCATTTATTACGCTGGAATACCAGTTATTGATTTTTTCTGCTGTTTCGTCGTGTTTATTGAAGTGTGATAAACACCCTTAGCAACTTCCAGGAACTCGGCGCGAGGTATTATAGAATTATTTACGTAAAATTTAATGCCTATATCAAGCTTGTACTGCTTATTCTTTTCCTATAGAATAAAAATTAAATTTAAGAATAAATATTGAAGCGAATCACTTACTTCCAAAGACTTAAGAATATCCTGCAGGAATATCCACTTGTTTGGAACCATGAATGGTAGTTTGTTTACCTTGGATGGTGTATTGTCTGAAACTTTAAATATCGTATATCGTACAAATGGTCTAAGTCATTCGTTAATCCAAGGGTAAAAACAGCAGAAATTACTAACAAACCAACTAAAAGACACAAACCATTAATAATTCAAAATAATAAATTCAACAAGGTCATTTTTACAAGTCTTACATTTTACGGCCATTTCGAAATATCCAGCACCAATATTTTTTCTATGAATTTCCCACATAAAATAATTTGATGCAAACACATCGATTTAGATACTTACATATTTTTACTCCGATGCATAATTTTGTCAAGAATACGAAACAATATAAAAAACTATTATTTAATATTAGTAAACGTTCCAAAGCATATGGGCTTAAAATTGTTAAAATATGAAAACCTTAAAAACCAAGTGGGTAATTCAGATTATTTGTTCTGAATTACCCACTCTACATAAAATTAACAATTATTTTTTTTATCCGTAGTGACAGGGGTGTTCAGGAATATTGTAAAAATTAACTTATTCACCGATTTCAAACCTTTTCATTATTACAGAATAATATAAGAATTTTTGAGAAACAAAATAGTTGTGGCAGATTTTTCTTTTTCTAAGCACCCAGCTAACAACAAAACCTTAAACCAGTTCTATCTATTCACTTTTTGTTTTTATTCTCTGCACACAAAACAGTAATTGTGTATTGTGATTTCTATCATAGTAAGAAAATTCCATAATATGAACACATGACTTTGTTAAACAAAATATAATTTATTTGTTACAAAAAACAATTTAATGTTTTGTAGGATCAACAACTTTTCCAGCGAAAAGAAGAGCACCTGTTGTTTCATCTTCAAGGAAGAAAGCGAATGGATGCAGTGCCCTAAAGCTTTCAAAACCTGCACTTCTATCAGTAAGTTCGACTTCTGCAAGATCAAAAGTAACGTCTTTTTAGATTTTAAATTTAACAACTATTTCTTAGACATCACCTGTAGCTGCGTAAATTTCTGTTCCCTTTTCGTCCACCTTAACACCAGCCTTTTGGATAATGTCGTTTACATAAACTTTCTGACCCAAACCAGGTAATTGTGCGTTCCTGTTAAAGATATCTCTGATATTGAGCTGAAATATTGATGATTAACATGTTGTAATTTTCCAATTACAAAATATTTTGAAAATGTACCTTTTGAAGAATTTGCTTGAGTTCTGATTTAGTTTCGAACTCGAATTTTGGCATATTAACAGCAACTGGTGCGATTGTCATTAGTTTTTGCAACTTCGCGATCTTTCCAGGTGTAATGCTTTCTAGAACTTTATTCAAACCATCAGCTTTATTTGGTAGGATAAAAGTCATTGCGTATTTGCTTCCCTATAGTAAAATATAGTTTTACAATTAGTAAAAATTATAATTGAAACAGGTTTTGTTGTAATCACCTTGTACGCCATACGCAAAAGTTTTGCTCCTTCTCCTAATTCTTTGGTTTCCAAAAAGTAGAAATTCTCCAATTGAACCATCGCACTGATTGGAACATGTTCACCATGATTTAAAGTAAACTTCTTATTTAAATTATCTCTTTCATCAAATGGAAGGACCCATGACCCCTTGAAATATATGGCGTTAGCAAGGACTGCAACAAGCCCCTCAAGTTTGTCTAGAAAAATAATTAATTTCAACAAGATGAAAATATGAAATAAATTTTGTTTCATATACCGGCTTCCACTAATTCCTTGATACTTCCATTTGTTACGTTTGAACACCAGTTATTGATCTTTTCTGCTGTTTCTTCGCGTTTATTGAAATCAACATTATCAATTGAAGTATGATAGACACTCCTAGAAACTCCTAAGAAGTCGGCGCGAGGACTTATAGAATTATCTACGTAGAGTTTAGTGCCTATATCAAGCTGGTAGTCCTTACTCTTTTCCTACAGAATAAAAATTAAATTTAAGAATAAATATTGAAGCGAATCACTTACTTCCAAGGATTTAAGAATATCCTGATATAAATTGTGACCGTCTTTTCCTGCAGGAATATCCACTAATGCAAGAGCTAGTTCCTGTAGAGATAAAGAAGCTGATGCTTCCTTTAAGATGCTAAGCAATATCTTCACAGAAAATGGTGAAACGACAATATTTTCATTATTTTTATCGAGTGCTATGCGTTGGAATAGTTGCCAATCGAAAAAGTCATGTTTGTCCGTCAAAGGCTTGAATGGTGCTTTGTCTTCTGGAGGCCCAAATAAATAGTCCCAATCATCGTTGCCGTTGGTTAGACCAATGGCAAGGAGAATAGACAAGACGAAAAAACCAACTAAAAGAAACAAACCAACGATAATTCAATACAATAAATTCAAAAAGAATTATTTTTTACAAGTCTTACAATTCACTGCCATTTCAAAGCGCACCAGAGTAAAGAAGTTAATGCGATAAATTGAATAATTCAACCTTCTTTTATACTCTGTTGTTACTATAGACTGTTAGACTGTCAAAACATCTTAACAAATAATTTAATAAAACAAATGTTTCATGCAAACTGAGCCAACAAATGTTATACAAACATTTTAAAAAGAATAAAGTCGCCACATATTTTTTGTGAAATTTCATTGAGGGACACCAGACGTTAAATTCAATTGATTAATGTCCTACACTTTTAAAAATACTAACTTAATAATTCAGTTGTAAATCTTTCAATTTTATATTACAGTTCCATCGGTAAAAGTCCTTGAACTATCTTAGAACTATAAAAGCAACAATTTCTTGTCAGCTTATTCTTCTATTGTTTTTCTTGTCTGTTTCTCAAAGCCATTCTTACAGAAAGAATGTGACAATAACCTTCAATTAAAAAAAAAATATATCACTATTGTATTAGTATTTCTTGTAATCAATAGAAGTCGCGAAACATATGTAGCTATTACATCACTATTCAGCTTTCATATAAAATGTTATACAATGACTTTTCAAAAGATTTAGATGTATTTGTTTAAAAACTACTTATTTATTCTTCATTTTGAGTGATAAAACTATTGCTCTCATAGTAAGTTGAGCAAAATTGTATTAATTAAATTATATACCATAGATATCTACATTTTCGACTATTTTTGGGCATGATAAAATCACTTCATAGAACAAGATATCTGTATTAATCAGAACTCAGAACATATGTAAAAAAAGAAAAATATCAGGCTTAAGTCATCTCGATATCAGAAACCACGCAAATTGTCTGTGTTTCTTCAAGATGTTTCTGTGGCAATTGTTCTACATATTATTTTTTTAAATTTTTTAAATGATAAAAAAACAATTGTCTAATTGCTTAGGAACTTACCAGAAAATTCAGCAATTAAAAATTGCATTGTCACTGTCAATTGATATATAATTTATGGCTATGAATATTATAAAATATATTTAACTGAAGAATATTCTCCTATCCTATGTCAAATCTCATATTTAATTAATATCGATTTATTTAAGGAAGTTCTGGAGATAGATACAATCGGAGATAAAAATGAATATTTATTGAGAAATTAATGAAAAATGTATGTTCAATGGTTCAAACTTTTCTACATATTTATATCTTAAAAAAAGTATCACGCAATAAAATAAAATAAATATATTACAAAATGTAAATTTTTCAATTTACTTATAAATAAATAGATATAGCTCAACAATAAACTCACTTTTTTGTATATTTTTGATATTTTATTCAAGTTAATTTTTTCTTTATAATAATATTCTTTATCCAAAAAAGCGTCGAAATATAAATAAATAGTAGGTCATAATTATAATAACCGATCAGCATGCATGTTGGTGACGCAGAAGTAGATTCCCGGGTGAAAAAGGCAGGGCTAACAAAACAGGTGATGTGACTTACATTGTTTTTATTTGTTATAATAAACAATTTAAAAAAGAAAAGAATATTATTAGCATGTAATTTTGCACCAAGTGGACTTGGTCCTCTAAGAACTTTTTCTATTCCCATGATTTACTCATTTTATTCATGGTTTATTGGGTCGTATTCATAAAAACGAGATCGAGCTAAGAGAGCTTTAGATCGATTAATAAGATCGAATTTAGGTTTGCGATCGATCTGATTTTTGTATTCATAAAGTTTGAGTTTGAGATTGAGCTTAAATCTCAATTGTATTATGGGAAATTTTTAAATTCCTTAAGATCGATCTCAAAATATCTCTCAAACCTGAGATTGATCTTACTAATTTTAGGCTATTTTGTTTGTTTGTTTACTGAAATCCAATTTAATCTTAAAAAAACTTGTTAATTGTTATTTCAAATTAAACTTTAATATTATGAATATAATATTGGGTCTCAGCTCAAGAGATTTTTTTTAAAATGAAATCAATTTTATTCTTGAGTTAAGTCTAATTTTTTGATATTTTGTTGCTAAATTTATGAATACAAAATTGAGATCAACCTCCAGTTCTCAAGTTTATGAATACGACCTATTGTAATGAGAATCTTTTACGATTTTTTAAGGGTTATTTCTTCCTATTGAAGAGATGTCGACTTTTTAAATACGAAAAATATCATCACTTTTCAAAATTGTATTAATATATACATATATGTACCTACATACATATATGTATGTATGTTTATATATATAACGAAATTTGTACCAAATCTGGCTGAGTTAGTAGTTGGGCTAGATCTCTGATTGTATCGAATAATAAATCAAGTTTTACTATTACTAAAGTCAGTAAATAGTAAAGGTAAGTTTATTCAGCCCTCATAACTTTAATACTAAACAAACCCTAAATACCTTTTTAAAAGTTGTACAATAAATGCTACAAGGACCAACTCTAAGTACACATAATGAAAGGAGCCGAAGCACTCATCCAGAAAAAGGAAGACATTTACCAGGAGAGAAATAATCATTCAATTAACGAACGCAAAGATGGTAATGTACACGTGGGTATATACCCCTACCTCCAGCCGTTGGCACGCAAACATCTAGAAACTAATTAAACGGGCGAAATCAATTAGAAATAAAAAAATAGGAGAAAAGGAGAATTCCTTTCAGTTAAAAAAGGGACAAAATCCAATTTAATTGGATCCTAACAAAGATGGAAACTGGAAGATTCCTCTCATCTCTGCCCCGATTGAATCCAATTTGAAAGTTCTGGCATTCCGGGGTCATCCCCCATACGTCTTATCTTGGCCGGATTCGATTTTGCACATGGACGTTGCGAGGAGTCCCGATTCCGGGATGTATCACCTTAACTGGAAGAGAAGGAAATTCTTTATCTGGACTTCACCAACGTCCACCAATACAAGGCGATTTTTCGCAATCGTAGGGATAAAAGGGAACTTCTGAGATCTCTGGCTGAGGACAAAAAAAGCGGAATTGATTTGACTGTTGACTGACGCACCCCATTCGCCTGGACGATATTCGGGAATCTTCCCGTCCATCCTGTCTGACACTGTGGTACTAGGGATGTGTGGGTGGGTGGTCGTTCCCTAAAAAATTTATGGGTGCAAATTCAGCCTATTCTGATTGACCTAAACTGAAGCGAAAGACTGTAAGATGGAAATGTTTCTTGAACTTGAAAAGGTTAAGGCTCCACTTGGCCAACCAATTAAGGGGGTTGGGGGAGGGCCAGAATATTCGGCTACTCAAAATCGTTTAAAAAGCAATCAATCACCGCCAGTCGAGGGCTTTTCACGCAAATCACATTTTTCGCTACAAAGAATGCGAAGGAAGTTGAAAGTTCCCTCCCCGGCTCGAGGGTTCTACTTTCGCCGGGAAGGGCCCGTGATGTAACAAAGTGAGTGAATCAAATTCGGACACCTCCCTTCAGAACCAAGCCGGAATATGTTTTCCCTTAAACGGATGAAAAATGGTCCAGGCCACCGGGTTTGTCACTCCCGGACATTATGCAATCTCATGGCCGGACAAAAATGCTAATCCAGAGCGCTGTAACATCCTGGAGCATCCCGCTTCCCTAGCCCCACACCGAGGGGATGTCCTTTCGACGCTACATGCAAAGATTTTCGCCTATGATTGATCGCTTTATGCAAATATTGCGGTTGCTGGCTCTAAACAAAAGAAGCCGTGGAATCAATTATTTTCGATTGCTCAGGGGGACATTTGGGACTGGACTCGCTCCTGGTCGGCAGTTCAGGACCCTTCGAACGTTTCCTTGTGGAAAATCGCTCCTTTAAATTCCTTTTGGGAATTCCCTCCAATCCGATTACTACCCCCACTCCTGGTGAATTGACAGCACAAAAAGTTTTCGGAATTTTTTTTTTTTTATGTCCCTAAGAGGTTTACGTTATTTCGGGTATTTTTCATCAAAAACTTTAAATTTGAAGAAATCCTATTCTCAAAAGCTTGGGAAAATTCTTTTAGGTAAAGAAAATTGTTAACAATTTATGGCTTTCTAAGTATTGGTGAAGACTGTAGGAAAATGCCTTTCCTTTTTTTGTCCAAAAGTTTGTTTCTTAAAGTTATATGCTCCTTCTCCAAGGAAAAGACCCACATGAGAAACGACGCAATCTGTGATAGACTCGTTATTATAGAAACACTATATCATTAAATAAAAATTAAATTTAAAAAACATACATAGCAAACTACTTAGATTGAAACACTTCCAATCACCTAAAAGTTATTAGAACTATAATATATAAATATGATCTAAAAGGGTTTTAACCTTTCCAGTACTTTATTTGTAGACTGTACCTACGATTAAAAGTGAAAACGAAATTAATACTGAAATCGATAAAGATTATTATCCTATACTATAAAAAATATAATAATATCTTATGTATTTTAGCTTTAGGTAACGTATTTTTGTATTATCATATGTATTATATAATTATTAATATTCAAAAATTTGAAAAAACGTTTGTACCTGCATTTACTTCCTTTCTTATAAACTATTAATAATCAAATGATTAGACCAGTAAAATATGGGAAATATAAAATATATTATTTTCAAAGATATGATTTTTTGAGTCTATTGCCGAAAAACGACAAATTTTTGGGCAAAAGGAACGAAAACATCGCTCATTACTTTGACTTAAGCAATAATTTTACATGTAAACATTTTTATCATAATCTTAAGATTCTGCATTTTTCGAAGTATAGAATATATTATAATATTATATTTATTGAATAGACCACCTTACCTATTTAAAATCTCTTTCTCTTTTCACGATTCAACAAAAAAGTTTTAGTTTCCCAATAAATTTAATAACAAGCAAATATCTGCTTAGTGCTTGAAATAAATAAAGTAACTAACGAAATTATTTTCTAATAAAATCCGCAAATGTTTACTCATAGTATTGCGTGCGTAAACCTAAAAACAAAATCAAGAAACGGGACAACTATAACATTAATTACTTTAGTGCTAAAAGCTAAATATATTTCATTCAATATTAATTTCATTGTGATATTAATTTTCTTTGGCGAACAAAAACGGAACTTAAAGCCCATTCTATTTAAAACCTAATTATCCTACTTACAAACCTACTCGTAACTAGGCAATAGTTGCCGAATTAAGCAATATTCCGAATATGAAAATCGTTCTAGGAATTTATCGTTTACGAACGAAATTTATTTTATAAAAAAAAAATATATAAAAATGATTTCTTTAAAGAATCTGAAGGTACATATCGCTGCCTTAATTATAGAGTATAATTTATAAACAGGCTTAATTTGGTACTCTGAACTTTTATAGTAACTTTTTAAAATTTCACACTGCATATATTGATACTACCTCCTTAGTATTAAATTTAATTTTAATTTTATTCGAAACATAGTAATTAAAATTCGATGTCTCCAAGTCGCCATGTTGTCATTTTCCATTTAAAACTCTAATTATATGTGAGCATTTTCGAACAGAGCCATAATTGTGGCCTGCTAAATATTTATTCGCATAGAAATCACACGGGAAGGGGGGGGAGGATATTCCTGGATGAGATCCGGGACGGGAGCCCACCTTATGTACAGGCCACAGGAGTGCCCGTCCGGGGCGCTGCTGGATACAATGTACATTTTGAAAATGTTTAACCTTCGCTTTAGACAGGCTGCAAAACACGCCCCCAATTTAAAATTTACGACCAATAAAAAATAAAAACGCTTCGTCCGCTTCCCCCCAATACGTTTTGCATACCTTTTCGGGACGCTTGCGCAACAAAACCTGGACGCCGGGTATCCTTCTCGTTTAAAATGTGTGCGCCGGGCGACCTCGTCCCCTTTATTTGTTATTTTTTTTTTATAATTTCACTTTAAAATTATGAGTGTAGGGCGAAGAGTCCTGGCGAATAGACGGGCATATTCAAATTTGTTTCGTGATTCGTGGTACAAGCGCCCTCTAGAGGGTTTTCAAAGTTTGGGAAGGGTTGAAGGGCTGCCACCCCCTCATGGCAGCTAAGCCCGCTCTGTGCAGGGATGCTAAACTTATTACCGGGAAGGGTGGGAAGGGAAATCATCTATGACAACGGGAAAATCGATTTTCGTGTCACACACATAAAATTCACATATAAATTTTGTAAGTGTATGCAAGATAAGGGCGGAAAATAAAATCGGGAATATAAAAAATGCTACCTACCCTCGGTGGCTGCAAACACACACACATACAACTAAACACATCCGTACACACGTACACATCGAGTGTGGTAAAGTGACGTCGGTCCCATCCGTACACAAAAGGCATACATTGAGCGCGGGCGGGCGGGGGTGGGGGGTGGAAAATGTTTAGGTTTATGGAGCAGCGGTATAGTCCCATGGAAAACGGGAATTCCACCCCGTTACACTGGGAATATATAACGAGGCCGCCCCTCCCGCCCCGCGCGGTCCTCCCCCGCGTCACAGGGCACGTCGCAGGGATGCGCACGTACACAACAATGTGTGGAAATTTATGTTGGGGGCCCACATTACTTTGCATGTCAACCCCCACCCCGTCGACAATCTGCGCCATCGAGTCCCACCTCAGCCAGCGGGAGCTTGTTGGCTTCGGCCTCTGTGTGAGGCGGGAATTACATAGCCAGCCCCAAGCCGCCTGCAGGAGTTTCTCGTATTTTTTTTTTTTTCCTGGATGATTTCCCTTCGGTTTACCATAATGGGGGTGTGTGGGTGCGAGGGCCGTGTACGTGATTCGGAGTGTTTTCAAACAGATTCTGACATACCTTTTTCATGTTCCCTTTTTTTTTTTTTCTTCCCGGGCGCTGTCAGGGCTCACATCCCTCAAATTATCATATCATGATGGACTCCTAGCTTTTGGCTCTGTGTGTTCGTTCATGAATATTTTACCGGGCAGGACGTTTCGCCTTGATTGGCTGAATTTGCTCGGGATCATCTGCACGTCCAGGACAAGTAGGTTCAAGGCACTTTTTAAAATTGCAAAAATCCTGGAGATGGGGCTACTTAAAAACGATGCGCAATTTATGGGATATTGCTGATGAGATTTCAAAAATATTGCTTTCCAAATATTGGGAATATTCAACCTTCCGAGGCAATATATTCATTGATATATTTTTTCTGTAGCAGTAGTAGTTATAGAATCCAAAATTGCATATTATACTTATAGTAATGAATTAAGTATATCTGTTTGAATTTTTTTCTATTGGACATAAAAACATTTTAAAAACGATATCAAGCAACATTGCCAAGCTTTTATTTTAAAAAGTTGATATTTTGAAGTATGTATATACTCAAATTTTCAATGCATTTATCTCAAGATCAAATTTTAAAAGTCGGCGAACAGTAGAGCTCAGGTAATTTGTATCCTATTGATTTAAAATAGATTATCTACCAAAGTAGATACACATGATTTTTACGATTTATGTATAAACAATTACGATTTGTATAAACAAATTATGGTCGATTTTTCTTCGACAAGTCAATTTTTTTTTATTTTTTCAAATTGATACCCAAATTGCAAACATCATCATTTTTTAATAAACATGTGACCTTCACTAGTGAAACTCATGTAGATTATGAAAGAAATTTTTGTAGATGCAGATGTACGAAACTTCTACTGCTCTTTTATTAATTAATTATTAATTACCCTTGTAGTGTATCTAGAACTGCGTAATAAATTGTTTAATTAAGTATTGGATTTCATTTCAAACAGATATAATTATTATTTGCAAAAATCAATTTTTGTGAAATTTTTTGATTACACAATAATTCTCATCCTAATTCATTCAAGATAAGACCTATCAATTTAATTTATTACCTTATAACATGTTTCGCACAATCTTGTATTTGCTAAATTTAAGCAAGATGAAAATCAGTTGATATCTTTTCAAATTATATGTAATGTATGTACCATTTCTTAAAAAACAAATTTCTTTATTTATAAACTAACATTATATAAACTTATTTGAAAATTGCACATTTCGTGCGCAAACTGCAATATTTTGAAAAAATCAAATCAGAAAAGTTTTACTACAATACGAGACCTTTCCAGAATGTAATGTAGAAGCATATTAAAAGCCGAAAGCATGTCATTATTAATTAATTAATTACACTGTTTTATATTGACTTTACTGCCAAAGAAATGATTTATCATTTCTATAGGATTCTTTCGTAGATTGCGAATTCACAAACTAAAATGCCCCTTCACATCATGTTATCAGGAAAAATGGGTTTGAAGAGTTCTTTAAAAATATCGTGTTTTAAACATTTTTAAAAATTCGCTGCAAAAAAATCGTTTCTTGTTGGAGCTTATAATGTGACTCAAATAAAAGTTTTACCTTTAATTATTATACTAATTTTGATTTAATTTTATTATCTTTCAAAAAAAAAGTTTAGAAAATTTTTAATAATACAAACTTATATTTTTATATCTGTTGAATCACTTGCTTTTAAATGAGTTAACCTTTAAATAGTCAACAACAGCAGCTTCGTGTTTGTTATTGGTTATTTTATTACTTAATTATTTTATTACTTCTCAACTCAAAATATCCGTACCTCATACCTGCTACCAATATAATTTCCGAAGTTACCGGTGTTTGTTACAATACAACTAATCTTGCTACTTCCCCCGTCTTTAATTTTGAGAGATTTTTTTACATTTATTACACACATTCATATCTTCTGCTTGTGACAATTACTGGGCGTATTCAAAACTAAGCCTATTTAAATGCGTTCATCACGAAGATTTATTTCAGAAAAGATCAGGATTTCGGTCGACTCGTTACAAGTATATTTCGAGAATATCGATAAATTCGTACCTTTGAGCATTTTAGTACTTTCGCTACAAATATTAAAAATGTCCGGAAATATTATTGCTAAAAATATTAACATCGATCAGTGGATTCAAAAAGGATCAGCCCAAGAAACACATTTTTCTCCGGTGTACTGTCTATTTTTGTTGGAAAAAACCGTGAGCCACAAGAAGAAGAGGCCTAGCAAATGGCATAAGACGAAATATCTCCTAACCAACGAATTAATCAAGAAAAAGAAGACATCTTACCACAAAATGGACAACGAAGACATCCAGGCAATGTTTCGTGTGACAATGTACAAGAAAAAATTAGAAAAAATTGCTTGCCGTGTTAAAAATCATAGGAGACAAAAGATTCTTGGACGTTTGCAAATGATAAAAAATAATGTAATTAGATAAGTTTTTCAAAAATTGTAAAATAAGTTTATGTACTTTAACTCAAACTCATATCATATCTAATTTTAACTGTTTGTAAATATTAATTAATTATATTTTAATTTTACAATTTTAATAAAAATTAACAAAGTTCTTTTTTAATTGTGGTTTTTTTACTTATCTAATGGACTGTACGTATCCACTTCTTCCAATAAAGATGTATAAAAGACAGTAAGTCAACAGCTTTTATCCACTTTTGAGCTCACAAAATAGGCTATATTCTACCAATTTCAGAAATAGCCACTAATGGAGTGGCTATAAATCAGTGGGGCCAAACACGCATTTGTCTTATAAAATTACAAATCGAAGTAAAGTAAAAGGTTCCTTATTTTCAGCACTCGTGTAGAATTTTTAATTTAAGGTTTTTCTATAATTTTCACCAAAAAATGTTTTGAAGCATGGAGAAATTACAACGAAAAACTACCACCTTTCAGGGCTTTAAAATTAAATTAAATTTTGATTCTAAATGAACATTGCTACAAATTTTCTTCAAAATCCGTAATGAGAACAGAAACTCAATTTATGCCAAGGGATCAGTCAAAAATTTGAAAAAGTGATTTCAAAATTGCTGTTTTTCCGGAAAGATTTCAATGAATAAGAGCTCAATCGAAAGCTTGTTTTTAGGTTTTAAATCGGTATTCCTCACAACACGTTAAGGGATGATAAAAAGTCATGAATCGTCAACTTAAAAACTAGTGGCTATTCATAGCAACAGATATTTGGCAGTAGCTACGTAACCACTGCGGGAGTGACTATGCTTTCATTTGTGGAATACGAAATCCGAAAAAAGTGGCAATCGTAGTGGCTAAGCGAAAATAGCCACTGTATAGCCAGCCGCTGACATTAGCAGAATAGGCCCCAATATCTAAGGTTTCGAATTTTTGGTTTGACTGTCTTGGCAAGTTATTTTTTCAAATACTGTTGTTGATTTGCAAGAATTTTAGAATTTGATTGGGAAATCTTTTTGTTGGATGAAATCGAAACTTAAACTTATTTCAAAATTTTTAAAAACTACAAATTATCCAAACTCGCGATAGAAACTTTAAGAATTTAAGAGATTTAACACTAGAACTACCAACAGTTAATGTGAAGCTATTTCTACCAGAACAAGTCAAAATGACTGGTCCTTAAATAATTCTCCAATTCTCGTCTTACGTCTCATGATCTAAGTGAACGACTAAAGCTATTTTCGAATGGGAGCATAATATTTGCTTTATCATTATCAATCCGGAATTTTTCAGAATCGTGTTAACGCAGTGAAAATTCTAAGAAATTGTTTGCGCAGTAGATAGTGGAAATTAAGGTTAAATCGAGTTTGGTAAATAAGAGCTCTTTTACATTTTGAAATGTACCAGTCATTTTGACTAATATTTGTATAAAATAAATAGTAACAAAAATTATTTGATTTTATAGTATAAAAAAAATCATTATATAATTAGTTCTATTATCGAACTCCTCAGAAATTTGCAGGTTAATTTGACCAAAAAAGATAATAATGTTAATTACTTTATTTATTTTTTTATTATCTTTTCTTTCCGGAAATTTATTAAAATAGCAATACTATATTACAAATACAAACTAAAGGTCTTCCATTTTGGCACTTTTATTGTTACAATAGAAAGAAGTGTTTTATTTTAATTTACCCGGAAAAGAAGTGAAACATCGAAGGTGAGCCTATTTCCTTACCTCTATAATGCTACAAGCGATGGTTTGCTTTTGTAAATAAAATATAATATCTAAAATTTATATAAGTCTTAAAATCTTCTAGAAAATATGTAATGCCCTATAAAAAATGAAACTCATGTATTTTGGGATTAACAGATTTCGAATTTGTTATTGAAATTTTTACCTTATAATAAAAGTGGTATAACCTACCATTTTACTTATTTTAAAATATAAAATTTTACATGGACCTAAGTAAATCTAAGTAAGCAAATCCCAGTGGAGCAATTAAAAGGCAGCGAGGCTAGAACCAGGACAACGAGTGTTATCCTTACGCTTGATAAAGTACGTTCACTACAATGGCGGAATAGTAACGAGCCTGGGACGTGGATCTAATCACCCACATCGGAATATTCCGATTCCCACTAATCAGTGCATATAAATCAGAAACACTCGGGTGTTACCCTTGGCCCCCGGATTATTGCTGCTAGTGAGACATTTATCGGACTGCCCTGCGAAGGGCCACAGGGAAGATATCGCTGCCATGGCAGCACCGTCCAAAAGGGCTTCTCAGGCCGTTGCACGCGCGGACTTTGGTGGCGGAATCCCTGACAACAAGTACAAAGGGCGTCTCAAGTAAAATCCGCTCATTAATATTCCACAGCGGTATCGAAACAGTGAGCAAAAATAAGATAAAACGTGCACATTATGCGCCTCTTTATCCGTCGCCGGAGGAGCACCAGCCGATGAGGGATGTCCCCCGTCGCCGGAGTCTCACCCCGGTCCGGAAAAGCACTCCAATCCCGGGGACCATGGACGAATGGACCCTGGAGTCTGAATGGGGACCTCAGACTCCGGTGATGACAAGTAAATATAATTCAAAATATTGCCCTGTCGCCCCAGTGCTTTTTCCGTCCGACTATAAATCATGAGGGGCTTCGCAAGGAGGCCCCGGAACCTGGAAATGGAGCCAATCTTCTAGTAAGTGCGGGTGGGCCCACTTTCGCCGGGACAGCGAGGTGGAGACTGTGCGAGTTGTAATAATTGGAAAAATTAAAGAACTCTCCGCCTTTATTACTGTTTACCCGAGGCGCACTTAAAATGCAATTATTTCCTCCGAGGTCGTTTAAGAATTTTACTACCCTTGCAAGAGGAATCCCCGGCGGGGGCCAAAAGTTTAATGCAGCTCACCACAAGCTCGAGCGGGGCCCATCTTCGACCGGAGGAGCACCTTGGCGGGAAGCGCAGTATATTCCAATCTGCAAAGTTATAACCCCCGCATAAAATATTAATTTCCAGACAAAACTTTTGCCGCCACCCCCGCATCCACCCTTTCGTTCGGCTAATAAATTCGCAGCACCTCTGCAGCCGGGCGGAACCCTGACCGCCTGACCGCCGACCATCCGGGACATTGTGAGCCCCGGATGATAGTGCGGGGGCGGCCGGGTTTTTGCCTGCAGGAAGAAAGATACTCAGATATTCGCCGGGGATTCGACCCCGTAAGTCACAATAAATGAATGCACTGCAGGACGACGATAAGGTTTCATCTCTCGAAATTAAATGAGCTCTGAAATTACTTTCTTTGCGTTCCTTTATTCGTCCTGCAGCCGCAATATCCCCGGACGTTCGAAAGGTGGCGCACCCGACTTCTTCCTGATAAGGATGAATGGGAACGTCCCACAGAATCTGCGGAGTCAGTCGCTGCTTTTGAAATATTGAGTGATATTTCTGGGAATGGGGCGAATTTAATTTTTATTCCCATCATAATAATTTTACTCGAGTGGAAGACGTCCAGTGCGGTTGTCTGAATTTTCTGGGGATTCAGCTACTGTCGGATGCTTCCCAATGGAATTCGGGGAAAGGGTAGAAAAGAAGATTTTTATTCTTCCGCGCAACTACAAGTTACACATGAAACATTTTCCGAGTGTATTGAATTCAATGATTAATAACCACAAACCTTGGAATTGCAAAAATTTAATAAATTGGAATTGTACAAATTTAAACATACACTCAAAGAAAAATCAACTTTAAATGTGCGCACAATCTTAGTGAATTAATAACGACATTTTTAAAGGGTTATTTCCTATAATGTTATATGTAAAATACTTAAGGGAAGTTTTAGAATTTTTTTTTTTTTTCAAATAAATAATACTTTTACTAATAAAAAACAAAATAATCAAAAATGTACTTTTCTTGCAAAATAACGTCTTCAAAGGCTTATGCGAAAGTAATAATTGTAATATTCAAATTATTAATTAGTAAAGATCTCGCTATCGTCCCTACTAGAATTAAGTATTTTTATTGAAAATTGAAAAAGTAATGAAATTGTTGCTCTTTTAAATAGTTTTTTATGTAAAACAATATAAAATATTCATAATAACAATATAATTCTGCTATGTCTGTAGAATAAACATATTAAAATTTGAGCGCAATCGGCCTAGTCGTTGTTTTTAATCGCCTGCTTAAGCGAGAAAAACGAGTAAAATTTTTAAAGTAGAGCAGTAGGCAGTGTAATTCTGCCGTATTCAAATCGTTATTATTTTGTGAGCTTTTAACTCTACTAATTTTAACTTCAATACCCAATTTTGAGAATTCAAACCGAAGATTATAGGTTTATTATAATTAATTTAACTACAATTTCACAAAAATCACTACGAGACTGATTTAGGTCTGGTTTTATATACATTATTTGGCGCCGAATTTTAACAATTCAATAATCTAGATCCAAAATGGTGTCCTTTTAAAGATGGGTTGACTTTTACAAATTGTAATTTCAATCAATTATGAAATAAAATACGTACCTACATATGTACATTTGTACAATCACTCTAATCTTTATGTACTAAGTATAATATTTAAAACCATAAAATGATCTTCTTTCTTAGAAGTAGCTAAACCTTAAAATAAAGTAATTAAGGTACTTAGAACTTTACCTGATTCATTATGACCTTCAATTAAAAATTTTGCTCATATGCAGGTAGATGTTTCAATTCTTAGACTTAGCGGATATGGTTGTCATAAAAATTAATAAACATCAATTAGTGCAATGTGCAATAATAAAAATGAGTAGGTAAAGTAATAAGAGACGAAATTTGAATATGTATATGACTTTGTTTTTCCTACCTGACACTCAACATGTTTAGCATTTCTTCTTTCCTTTTCTTCAGCAGGTAAATTTTTTTGTATTTAAAGATCTCTCGCCTCAATATTAAGTCAATATCAAAGTGACTTTCGTACATTCAAAGTGTATTCGAGATATTTCCTTAAAGTTCAAAAATATTATGAAACTAAAAGAAGAAGGCAACATGCAGATCCTTGCGAGCCCACCAGATCTTGATGACTACAAAGGTACAAAAACAACGATTTATTACATCTATACGTATCTTAAATCACTGCGCAGCAAAAACGAGGATTACATAAAAAATGTAAAGGCGAAATATTGCCTATCGAGGCAATTATTTAAATCAAATAAGAATACATCTCCTCCGGAAAACGAAAGCATTTTGGAAGAAATGAATCAACTGGAAGAATATAAAGTTCGACTGGGAAGGAGGCTCCGTCTACTAAAAAGTTTGAGAGGCTCTTAAGGATTTTAATAACTATTATATTTGTTTTATAAGTGAAATAGCGTAAAATTTTCTTAATTGTGTAATTCAAAAATGTATCGTTTTCTTTAGATAAATTGACTACTATGTTTGTATTTATTTTATCTAACTAAGTATTGTTCGTCTGTAATTGTAATGTACATATTATTTAATAAATCAATTTCCCAGAAGACCCGATCTTTTAATTTTATAATAATAATAATAATAATAATGAAGAAAATATAAAGTATAAAAAAATTATTTCCGGATTCTTTGTAGACCCAATATACATATAAATAAAATTACATCAGTTTTAAACTTTCGGTGTGATATTCAATCAATTTTATAAATTTTGTGTGATTTTACACCAAATTAGTGTAAGCATATGTAAGTATGTAAAATTACGTCAAACTGACGTATTATACATATCTACAACCTAAATTCTCTTATTTAAACCAAATTTAAGCGAAATCATTTTATGAAAATATTTATTGAAGTAACAATGTGCAAATGCATATAGCAAAAATGCCTTAACTCAAAATTTGGTCGTGCATATATTCCAAAATATCACTCTACAGGATTATAAAACTTATTAACAATAAAATAAAAAAGTAATAAGTATAATGAAAATTCGATCTACATAAAATGGTTTGTAAAAAGACTAGATTCAAAGGATTATTTATGTTCAAAAATTTACATCTTCTATGTGAATAGAAGTAAAAATATACACATATTATATATTGTGCAAACTTCACATGATTTATATTTAATTTTCCACCGCTATGTGTAATATTTTTACACAACAAAAATGGATATTTAGACAGACATTAGTGTGATTTTTTAAGTGTAATTTTACTACCATTGTGGAAGGTATTCAACTTCTTTCCAAAAGGAAGGTATAATTAAATCAAAATTTTTTAGAGTTTAGGTAAAATTAATTTATTTCTTTATACCTCCTTCCTCTAGGGTAAATCCTTTTCCGGAAGAAAATTTGTTTGTCTTTTAAAATGCGTTTTTAAAAACTGATGGTCATTAAAGCCTGCTTATGATAAACATAATAAAAACAAATGCTTTCAAAGAAACCAACAACAGAAACTGATTTCACTAAGAAAATATCACTTCAGATGTGAGGTATTAAGGATCGATCATAAATAACCCTTTTATGACTAGAGCCATTATCTTAATGATGTTTTCCATAGATTTTATACCTTTTACAAAATCATCACCGTAATTAAAGCTTTTACATATCGTTAATGTTTGCTACTACCTGCGTCTAGAATACCTATAAATAATTAAGTTGCAAACAATTTTCACGCAGTTGCAAACAGTTTCTTTATCGTAGCAGTTCGTTATGGCCTCCAAAATGCTTAGTAATTTTAAGAAGATCCTCCTCGATCGAATAACACGGAAGCGTCATCCACTACCTAAGTGCAGTGCATACCATCAAATGATATTTGGTGAAGTTCGATATTCAACTGGATATTACTTATTTGCATACCAAAATGACGCAAAACTTAACTTCAAATCGGATAAACCATCAATCACCAAGTGCCTTTTAACGCAACATTTATTATGGAGGTCAAAAGTAATCCCGCATCCATGGAAAGAAGAGGAAATTAAAAGGATGGAGACGTACTTTAATAAATTGGCTAAGGAAGCAAAGAAGACTTTCTTCATACGCCGAAGATATGGAAAAAATTTCACATCGAAGAAATTTAAATGGTTACGAAAATTTAAATTGTTTTAATTTTGTATATTTAACTTGTAAATAAATAAGTGTAGTAATAATCAAAGTAAATCTTCGTTTTTTTCCATTATTTTTTTCATTATTAATTTCAATAAATTATAGGTACGTGTATACCAAATATAATTTCTACTCATTTCCGATTTGTTTAAAACATATCAAGAATTTAGCTTTTTGAATAAGCTAAAATCAAAACCAGTTTCAACTTTTTGAATTTGATCGTTAATTTTGTATGTCTTAGTTTAGAAATTTTGGACTATACTTGAGAAATTTCCATGACTTAAATTAAGTATGACGATCTTAAAAACATGTTCAAGAACAATAAAAAGTACTGTGAAAGACATTTTTTTTTAAAGTGTACACTATAATAGGTCACATATTTTAATGAAAATTGCAGGGGCGTAAAGCCGCATATTTTAATTGTAACTAAAAAATAGGGACATGTAAAGTTTTGTATTATAAATATAATATAATACATTAAGATGAGAAATAAGGAAGATCGAGGTAAAAAGGAGTTCAAAAACAAAGAAATTTAATAAAGTTAAGACGTTTCCTCCCCTTTTACCCCTTCCCCAACCCTTTCTTTCTAAAATCTAATGAATTTGAGGCAAAAACAGATGATTCTGTGATTTTAGAAATGTGAATTTTTTTTGTGAAATTGTATTCCTTTTATGAAATAAAATGTAGTTTTCATTATTCAGTATAAAGATTATTTTTTAGTAGGACTTAATCAACAGCATTTTAAGATATGGCAATTTAGAATATTTATAACTCAATACTTAGAATGCATACGATTATGTCTTCTATTCGTCCCAATAACTTTGTAAAATACGAGCACTTTGGACTGAATATTCATGAGATATTTTAGTTTCATTAATAGTAATACGAAAATGGCATTTTCTGATTAGAAAAAAGTTATGAATGTTCTTCTAAAGTACATCTAAGTTTCACAAATTGACTTAGTAAGATAACTTTATGATTTCAGTTATCAAGGAATATCTGGTCAATATTTCTTTTGCAGCTTTCTTACCAAGTACGCCATTTTCAAACTTGTATTGTATTAAAGTACTACGAATTCCTAGAATTCCTGTGTTTACTATCAAACACTTAAATACATTTGCAGTAAAATATTATAAATTTAGTGCTAGTGACACTGTGGTGCGCAACATATTCGCGGACATGGCACATAAGTGCGGGGGCGAGCACACACCACCTTTGTTAGTTATTCATATTTTTATATAATGTGGTACCTTTCCCTTGGACTTATGCTGGCCTTATGCAACACACAGCACCACCGGCCGAAGCAACCTACATATGAAATTTATGCTGGTGGCTTGCCAACTCATGCACCATCTCAGGCCACAACTCCTTGCCGGATCCCAGGAAGGAGCTGCCGACGACGGAGGAGCCCTTAGCATTCGTCATCGTTTGGGGTGGGCGCGAAATAAATAAAAACAACGCAACCAAGCAGACGATAAAATCATGAAGGGGCAAAATGAAAATATGAAAATATAAATAAAATATAATTTTTCGGTCTCGGGTCGGGTGCTTGTGGTGCATTTCGCCGGCGTTGTTCGACCGCCCGACGACGAAAACGACGTCGACGTCGACGTCGACAACGGGGAGACCCAGCAGAGGAGCAAGGACACGGGAGCCCCGGCTGCTGGGGCTCCTTCTCGTATACTTTCCACTTTTATTAAAATTTATGAAGGGGTTTCGTTTTGCTTTATTGTTGGTCATTTTTTATTTTTAGCTCCAATTTTGCGCATTTGTTTCTTTTCTTTTTTCGTCCAGTGATAAATCTTTGTTTTGGTCTCTCAGGGCTTCGAGGGTTTTGGGTGAGCCCCCCACGGGGGACGGGTGGGTGGCCAGAGAGTGGGACTACTTCACTCGCAGAAAATTTCATTAATAAATCGTGCCTCTGCTCACGGAGGCATTTTATTTATGATGTCGGTTTTGGTTTGAACTTTTAGTAGACTGCTCAAAAATATAAAAAAAAAAATAATAAATAAAAAATGGTCGTCCATTGAAGGGCGCTGGGGCATACTCGGGAAAGGTGGTTAATCTGAGATTACGAACTGTCGAACTATTTCGACTGTGACATTGCGTGAAAATATGCCTTAAATGACGTTGAGTAATTCTTTTCGATAGTCCGCCCCCACTCCGGCTGTGAGTAGGTTTCCATGTCGGGTGACTCATCGAAAAATTATGATTGATGACATCCATCAAACCCTTTCGGTTTCATAAACAAAGGCGAAATTTTAGCAATAATAACCACCAAGTCATCGGTCCTGCCACACCCGAAGAGCACCCCCCTTCACCAAGTTCTATTCAAATAACGCCATTTTCATGGCAGCCCTAATCACCACCACACAGGGCGAGGTGGTGTCGTCCCTTCGCTAGAGCGCGCCACCGTCCGATGCAGACGAAAGGGTTAATGCTTCTTCTTACGCGCAAAAACAACGGCCACCCCAAACGGCCCTGATAAAAGGAGGATGGCCGCAAGGAAAGGGCTCACCTACACAAGCACAAAGCGTGGGAGGATGGTCCACAATTGTGGGAGGCAAAACAGAGGAGCACCATCGAAAAAAGATGATGAATGAGTTATGCTTGAGGGATGAACTTTGGAAGCCCGAGGAGCTCCGTGGATTAGATTAAGTTCGGGCGTCCGAGCCGAGCAGCCCCTGGACCCTTCTGGAGTGGTCCGGGGCGCGCCGGGACGGGGTGCGAATAAAGTAAAAATGCATGTCCAGAGAGCTCGAAATGGATTAAAGATGTAATTCGATACGATCTTATTTGGAAACTAATAACGCTCTGGGTACTCGCTGGGGAGTTCTCGAAAGGGTTGAGGTGCTGATGATTAATCGCACTGCACGAAATTAGGGAGAAATTTCATAACTTGCATGCTTCTATTTATAACGACCGGAGATTGAACGTTGTCTGCTTTTATTCTTAATTGAACGCAGGGGAGTGAATTCGACCATAAGAAAATATTAATTCATGCATTTCTATTCTTTGAAAAATTATGATTGAGGAGACTTGCAACCAAACTCGATATCAGATATGTCTTAACCTTCAGAAAACATATAATGAGTTAATTTATTAAAATTATTTACTTTTAGAGTTCCGTACTTCGATATTCAAAACTAAACCCTTATACTTTATAAGATCACTTTGTTGTCCGTTTTTCTGACCTTCAATACCCTTTTTTCAGAGACAACTAAGGATATCAAGTTGAAATTAATACTAGAGTCCTATATTTTGATACTGGCGGACCGACTTATTAATCATCAAAACCTATAGGGTAGGTACTTTCCGTTGATCTCAGTATTTTAATTTGGTACAAAGGAAGGTCTTATAACACACAAATGGAGATGGGGAAACTTCGTTCAATTTATGAATTTTCACAGCCTTTTCTGAATCATGTTTGAATTTGTCACTATAAATTCTGTTAGATGAACTGTTTTTTGTTAATTTGCGATAGAAATTGTTAACTAAAAATATACCATTTTCTTCAAAATTTAATAAATCATTTATATGGTTTTTTTAGGTTCAATATGGAAATCTTTAGTCATGTATATCCTTACAAATGGATATGTGAATCTGAAGCTCATCCATTTCAAGAAATAGTATCATCCATTTGAAGAAATAGTATATTAAAATTTACTACTATAAATATGTATGTACATAACATTTTTAAGCTCATCATATTTATTTATATACCTAAATTTTAACAAAATCGTATTAAGTTTAACGTCTGACAAAAAATTCTGAAAGCTCTAGTCTAGAAAGATGTGGTCTCATAACATCGTCTCTTGCGAAAAACAAACTGAAAATAATTAAAAAAGAGAATTTTTTTAAAACGATATTGTTAATAATAATAACAATTTATTTCATTTATCAAAGTTTAACAACTATAACTTAACGACTAAAAATACCAATAATAGGTAATCTAACAGATTTAGGTCTACGAATCATAAACATGCATTTTAAGACAAATATCGACGAACTTTTAAAATAATAGATAGAGATAGAAAAGGAAGATAAAATATTCAAATAGTATGTTTAAATTGATAATTAACAATAATTAAATAAGTTTTTAAATATGGAGTCCGAATTTATTTAAGTAACGACTGATCCTTATAGAAAAATGCTAATAAAACAAATCAAAACTAATGAAAACATAGTAAAAACTAATGAGTGTTACTTTTTCGTGAAAAGCGAAATAAAGTAAGTATATATTATGTATCATTGCTATTTTATTTTGTCCAGGTAGACAGATATTGGGCATTTGAGAGGACTCAAAGCTTCTATTAGCAACAAGCAATAAATAATTCATTCCACGTATGGGAAACAAACAGGAACAATATTTGTAGAACGCGGAAAGAAAACATTAAAAAGAGCGTCGAAGGTATTCACTGTGATCCAAGTAAATTTAATCATTTTAATGGAACGCACCCTCTCATTGCAAACAGATAGAAAAATAGCTATAGATCCCGACGAGAAGGAGCTCTGGAGGGACACAGAAAAAAAAAAATTGACTTTTTACTGTCGCTGCTAAGCAAACCGACGAAGTTCATCTGTATCTACGGACGGAGAAAGGTTTTCAGTTGAGCACACAGGAGTCCCCTTGGTTCGTCAAAAAGTTTCTCCCTAAAAATGGAAATGTGTACACAAACGAAAAGGATACAATCGAACCAGGGATACGGTCTGACAATGTTGACAGGAAGGAAATTCTGTGAGTTGAATTCAATTTTATGTCTCTGTGAGCTTTTTTCCTCGTTTTGTCCCCAAGAATTTATTTTATTTTTTTACAGGACACAGCAAAAGGATCACCAGAAGGAAAGTCTCCGGACCGGTCGAGGTCCTTTTTCCCTATACTCCTGCAAATGAGCGTCATCTCCCGCAGCTATGTCCTCTACATTTTATAGAAATTCCAAATGAAGCTTTGTTGTGTTCAATCCCTAAGAAGTTGGGTCGGGGGTACGGTGGAAAGGTTTCATACGTGAGTTGTTACAGAAGACAGTCCTACAGGACATTTCTATACATAAGAGGAGCTGTGGGACTCGTTTAGATACATGGGCCGATATTTGTTTTGTCAAAAAGGAGCGCATCATTATGTTTATTTGTTTGTAAAGGGATCCCCTTCCATTACCAAAATAACCGGATTCCTGAGCCCTGGTACCCACCTTTATTTGAGCAAGGATCAAATTCGGAGGTGACTTTCTTCCGCAACTTGAAAATGAAAATGCTGCAAACAGAAGTTCATTTCGTCCGATTGTTTGTTAGAGAATACATTGCCTTTGCTCAGGGGCATTAAACCCATACCCAGAACCATATCAATATCAATGAACATTTAGTATATATTTTTTTCCTTAAAAAGTTTCTAAATTAAACTTACTTACGTTTCTTTTGTAACAGTTGAGAGAATGATATACTTTATGGCTATTTTATTTGTGTTATATTGATTTGCAGCAATTTAGATTTTTTTATCTGTTCTATTCATTCATTCTTCATGCTTTAGATTATTAAGAAAATACATTTTTATGAAAGCAAGGTTAAGTCCTATGCGATATACGAATTACCTCATTAGAACAAATAGTGAAACAAGATCACTGGAGCACGTTTGTGAAAAATCATCTTTATTCCTAATTTCTAGATATTTTGGAGAATTTGTAAATCCAAGAGAGGTTCCTAAAAACCAATCTACTTTTTCTGGCTTATGCCGGAAGGTCTTCTTTTATTTATTGAAACCTACAATTAATTAAATTACATACTTATTTCTTAATGAAATAATTCGAAGTACATGAATACTCCTAAACTCTAATAAAATCGAATTCTCAAATACCTAGTTACTCGATTTTCCTATACTAACTTACTACTTTTTAGCATCCTAAATAACATCGAAAGTAGTTCTTAAAATTAAGACTTTTGTAATTTACTAAGATTTTTTGTTTTTAAGCCAAATTCTAACAAAACGCTGGCAATTCTTCCTCATACGAACGAGAAAACAATGTTTTCTAAAGCTTAAACTGAATAATCACGATATTCATTGAGGTCAGACCAGTGTTAAATATTTAGGAATTTAACTAAACCAAACGCTTACTTTTTCCAAACATATAGAACCGACACTAGGGCAAAATTAAATTATTGTTATTAATAAAGACATTTAATGTAGCCTTTCATTAACAAAAAATCAACTTTAGGCCTGAAAAATAAGCTGGTATTGTATAAAAATGTATTCCATTCCAATAAATTCTCCACCTCAGAGCTATAGTACACCTATAATGTAGCTAATAAATTTTTTGAACACTGTTTTCTGTTAGAAAATCTCCTAATCCTTTCCTATTGTATGTACTAAAATTGTACTATAAAATACTACTATAATATTATATACATTTCAAATAGTAAAGTAATAGTAGATAGCTTGTTCTAATAATCTTAGAGAAATACATAATTTTTACATTACTTTTTTCCATATAATACATAATGTTTAATGTTTTTATAGCTTTTAGAACTATTGAATATTAGTTTTAATTGAATATTTTATTTTAGCAGCTTTCTGTATCTACTAAGTAAGTGCCACTAGAAAACAGACTAACGCAAGATAAAAACTTAAAAAACATTATTCTTAATCAGCATAAAAAAGCTAAAGTATTCTTTTTAAATGTTAAGGCCCCAACGCGAACTTTTGTTTTCGTTATTTTGAGGTTTCTTAACTCTTAAAAGTTTCGCGGTTAAACGTATTCGAAATATGAGACTTTAGCTTGAGAAAAATTACCGATTTATAAAATATTTTGAATAAATAATTCTCTTAACTTCTTTAATATAGTCTCGAAAATTATAGAACATAATGTTTTGGGAAGTTTTTGATGTCTGTCTGAGTGTATGTTTGAATGTGGTTTACGTAAATACTACTAAAAAGAATTTCATGAGGTATTTTTTTGGGGTTATCGAAATTTAGCAAAACCTTCAAACCTTTCAAGAATATAGGTCTATATACTATATATTCCAAAAAAATACCAACCTACAAAAAGTGCCCCAATATGAAATAAAATATTTCATTCATCTTTGAAATGAGCAATCATAAAAACATTTTTGAAACGGTCCTACCCTCACTTTGAAACTCATAAATTGGCCACTTTTCACTTCATTGGCCTCTCACTTTTTTCGAGTTCCACTTGGATATAAACCGAAGTTACCGTGGGTACAAATTGGTCGAAACCGCCACATCCCTTGGAGGAATAAACCCAATAAAATCCAAATTGCGGTTACTTTAAAGTAAATCAAGGACGAATTCATAGAAAACGCAAAATTGCGGGCGGATCGAATGGAGACGAGTGGGGGCCGGGATCGCAGCGGGGCGCTAAACTCAAATTCAACCCTCTTGACCCGCTGCCATCAGCAATTTATGTGAAATCATTTATCAAAAAAGAAAACGCAATTTTCTCAAACCACCCCAAAATGCCACGACGTTTCGTCTTCATTTCATCCTCCCGGGTCCGGGAGCGCACAGCAGCAGCGCCGCCTGGAGGAGTTTTACGAAGACATCAAGGATATAAGGCGAAACAGGAAGACCGGGAACCTGCCACCAGGCGACGGCGCTGCTCCCGGGTTCCGGCCAGAAGAGTTTTCAAGCCATTTGAATTTCCCTGCGGCCGACAGGCTCCCCCCTGTCTTGTCCCGGCCCAAAATCCTGGCAGAGATGACGCTTTATTGTAATAATTTTCATCCCCAGGACCGGGAGGGGCTGGCGCAGCAGTCCTGTTGTTGTTGCCACCCTTGTAAATTGTCCCCAGTTGGAATATTTCCTGGTCCTGGTGGAGGGATGCTGCACAGCACGGGACCACCGCCCACCCGCCCACTCGCCCGGTGGATCGTTACAATTGTAAATGTATCTCCAGGATTTCGGCCGTCCCCGTTCCCGGCGGTGGCAACATGAAAAATTACGTTATAATAATTTTAGAACGATAAATATGAATTTATTTCTGGTTTCCCTCCCCATTGCTGGAATATTTTCTCGTTTTGTGTTTTCCCAGAAGGGTCCTCCTCCGTTTTGGTGGCTCTGCCTGGGTGGGCGTTGCACACTTTGTGGGACAAAATCGCTTCCTGAAAAATTTAAAATATTCATGCCCAGACCGAGGGATGGGTTCATGTTTAAAGATGAAAATTAGGTTTTAATGCTTTGCGCTCTAGTTATTTTTCGTTTCTGGGAATATAATATTTAATAGGAAATTGGAAATTTTAAATAAGAAACGATTACCCTTGAATTTTGAAATCAAACCACAAAATACAAAATATAAATAAAGGCGAATGTAAGCATTAATTTAAAAGTTACACTTAAAAAATTTTGATAAATATTATTATAGAATTTGAGAGTCAATCATCTTGAATTATTATGGTGTTTTAATTATATGGATAAAATAATTTATTAAAAAAGTTTATTTAATTTAAAAACGCATTTTCAAAAACATTTCAAAGATAAAAATATACCATATTCAGGAAGCCATAGGTATATCGTTTAGTAAGTAGTTAAATAAAAAGGAACATAGCAAAATTTCATAGAAAATGTAGCTTCTTTCTATAACTATGATATCCAGAATTTTTGCATACGATAATTTAATGATAATTCTCACGTTTTATCATTGTAAAGGTTGCAACAAAAAGAATTATAAAATACCATGTACCCTAGGGGCTAGGTTTCTTTTGAAATTTCAAATCGGAGAAATTTATTTTTAGAGAAATTCAATTCTATTCTGTACTTTCTCGATTGTTTCGTTTCTGAATTTTATAAATTCTTCGGGATTTCACCACTTTCTAGATTTCATCATGACAACCAGTGTACCAAAACGCCTAGTTTTTCTCAGAAAATAATAAAACATAAATTGTTCGATACAAAACTAAATATGTTAAAATTACGATTCCGATAGATCCTATTTAGGATGCTAAAATTTTTAAATTTGAAAAATCTCCTTATTTTACAAGAAAAATGTTCTAGTTTGAGAATATCCCAGTTCTGGTGTCGAACTCATGCAAAAATTAAAATTTCAGCAGCAACTAGAAGTCTCTTGTTAAGAACTTATTGAGACAAGTCAAACGAGCTCAAACTCAATGGGCTTATTATTAGCCCTTAAGGAGTTGCTATGACCATCTTCCATCTCTATCATTATTTAAGCTCGACGGTATCATATTATTGTATTGTCAACAGAATTGCATAAATTTGCAAAGTTTCAAATCGATATTATTATTAATATTAAGAATATATCGCATAGAGAGGTAAAATTATAAACAGCTTTAAAGCAATTGGAAATTGTCAAGGACCTAAATATCTTACTAGCTGCGTTATTAAAAATTATAAATAGTATACACTCGAACCTTAATTTTCGAAAACTAGTCCGAATGAAAATATCTAAGTACATAAATTCTTTTTTCACGCCCGATATTCACCCAAACATTTTCCATTTTTCAAGCCCGCAACAGAGTTTCTATTCATATTCGAGTAAAAAAATGCATATAGAAAGTCTACGTTTATTGCTATGATAACGTCCGAACTTTAAATTTTTATTTTTATTTTAAACAGGCGTGTTGCGGGGGTGTTGCAAGCATCTCTGTGATCTTACTTCTCTTCAAACATGCTACGGGCCCGATTTGGGCGTACATCGGGCGCTTCGTCAATTCCGGGCGTGTTGCGGACTCGTTTTGGGCCTATATATTTTTAATCGGGAGATATACTTCGAAGTTATTATATACCAAATTAAAATCAATAAACATTGTTACTATTAAAATCTTGTCACTAAAACCAAAACCACGCTATTACACGCGTCATTCACCCCTATTAATTTATAAAAGTAAGAAGCAAGGGTGAGGGGTTTTATGTTCGCGCCAAAATATGTATCTCATCCAGAAAATACAAGTGGCTGCCTAATTCCGGAATTCCTGAAATCCACCACGGTTACCATGTGCAGTCCCAATCAAGTGCGGCAGTGAATGGGCATGTTCGGAGGCATTTGACGGCCGGATCCCACATAAACGCGCCGAGCACCTCGGGACCACCAGAGCTCCAGGACCACGAGGACCAGGAAGTATTCATAAAAATGGATGGAATAATTTATTTGCTTATTTTTCATAATATTTATCCTGGATGTACCCTCGTAAACGGCCGCCTATCAAAGTTCAAGAGCATAAAAGCAGAGGAGATGGTCGCTGTTAGCATTTTTTATGCTCGTTTCATGCCCTCACCGAGGAGGTGATGGGTGGGGTCGGGAAGAATCGGGATGATCATCCCGGGCGGCAGCTGGGGTTGGGATCCCAGCACGCAACGGGCTGAGCGAACAATAACACCAATGGGCAACAATGACATAACGCTGAATCCTTGTTAATATCCTTGCGATTATGCTACACACATTTACGCCGCTTATTATGTGTTTTATGCGCAGCAATATACGTTTTTCTGATAGGTCGTCGGGGCGCGGGACCAGCCATATCCCGCCGCACGTTGGACACATTCGCACACCCCCGCAGGACGAAATGATATGGGGCCATTAGGGGTTGCCTCCCAGCTCCCGAAATTAGACTTGCAAAGTGCCTCCGCATTTCTATGAAAAGATAGGCGACGGGTGGCGGCGGAGTTTGGCGCGCAGAGGAAAAGTATTTTGCCGTTTCTTGGATGATTTATTTCAGAGTCATTCCACATTTGCCGCCCTTCCCGCATATCCCCCCGGCTCCTGTTCGTGACTAGCGAATCTAATTAAGAGGCCGCCAGAGGGGCGGATGCGGAGCACCCGTTGGAATTGCAATTAATTTTCATTTTTGATAGCAGATATGCAATAAAATTTCCACAAATGGCACCTTGTTATCTCGAAAGCCTCTGTACGGTGCACCAGAAGCAATTTATCCTCGGGGCTGAGCCTCTAATCCCCGCCGAAGGCGTCAGAGCCTCCATTCCGGGAGAAGTAATTGCTCCCACAAGGTTCTGGCTGACAACCGGTCGCAGTATCCTGAATATAAATGGGAACGACATTTGTGTACGGCGCGTATTCACCCCATTCAACCATTCGAACGTCCTGCCCTGGACTATCTACGGCCACACTATCCAGCGCCGCACTATCGAACGCCATCTAGAGGTGTTCCAGGGAAGCCGGGCGTGAAACCCCAGCCTTTTCGTCCTCCTCCAGAGAACTCTTCTGAATATTTTGGGCATTGGAGGCGACCATTAAAATTATCCCCCAAGGGCTCCCGGAGCACCAGGAAAATCTCAGTAAAAAATGGACCAGCAAAGGCCGGCAGCGGAATGGATAAAGAGGCCGAAATGGGGGCTCCGCTGGACATACAAATCCGAGGCCCCTCCAATATTTTACAGGGTAATGTGACATTTCGATTATTCTATTGGATTTAATGTGTTTTATGGTTTCTTCTGTATCCAGCGCTATCATTTTTTTCGATTTTTTATGTTATTTTCGCTTTGTTTTTTTATTTCGTACACGGGAGCCCTCCTTCTGTCTCATTTGGCATTTTTGTCCGGGAGGCCGTTTGTGCGTCTACAGGAATCCTGGGACGAAAAATAAATTTATTGTTAGTGCGTTCCAGGGATAACGAAGAGAGATGAATTGAAGGGAATGTCCCATTTAAAGGATTACAATGAAATGTGGCCCAGCCATAAATCGGACTGTTTTTAAGTTAATTTTATTTTATTGGCTGTCATCACATTACTCCCTTGTAAATGGTCTCTTTTAATTGTCTAGTTCCCGAAGGATTCGGTCAATGGACATCTTGGGACCATTCCTTAAATACAAAATTATCTTGCATAGTTTTTTAAAGTTAAATTATTTAGAAAAGCCAGTTTAGACCCACTACACTCATACAAAAGGTTTTACATATTTTATTTTCTGATGATTTTATTATAAGGAACATTCATATTAAATATTAACTTTGCAATGCTTTATCTGAGGCATTTACACAAATAAAGCTATGATTATAAAGCCTATTAGTCGGTCGCTCATTATTCTAAAATTATTACATTTTTCTGTTTTTAAATTTTTAAAACTTATCAAAAACCAATCTTATACATAGGAATTCCTAAAATCTTTAAAACTAAACTTAAGTTTTTTGGGCGAATATTTGTTTTAAAATCCTTTAATGCTAGGAAAAGAAAACTCTATAAAACAACTAAAGAGCTATGCACTAAATATGAAAAATGGCCAACTCAAAATAGAAAAGACATGTTGAGAAAATTCAAACCCAATAATTATGTTTCCTACCAAAAAGATATCTATGTTCTTAAAATTATTTTGTTTGAGACAGTTTTTTATCTAATCCTTACTAATTTAATTTTTTCCACTTTTAAGGGCTAATTAATTTATAACAAATAAGGAAACTATTCAGGGATACATACAATAAAATAAAATTTTCAGATGATTAAAACGAAGAAAATACAAAAGCGGTCAAGTGCGAATTTGACTCGCGATTTTATTCTTCAGTGTCTACTTTTCTTAAATCTTACACAAATTTGTTTTGTCATTGTATTGATTTTCCCTTGTTATATATTCCTGGAGTGAAGTGGGACCAAAAGAGTTATAATTTTCCTGAAAACTTTAAATAAAGCGTAATATTTCTCGATTTTTTCAAAAGTTTAGGATTATGAAAAAATATTTAGCTCTTTTAAATGATACCTCACACTAGTGCCGAATAAATATGTAGGTTAATAAGATGCGAAATCGCAAGCTTCGACGTAGCGTACTTTCTGAGAAAATTGGCTGTGAACGACGGACGCATGAGTGATCTTATAAGGGTTACATTTTTTTTCCTTTTAAAGTACGAAATACCAAAAACGACATCTCATAAAATGTTTTACTCCTGACTAAAGAGGATGCGATGACAAGAAATGATTACTTGAGAGTTGCTATTAAAAGGATTAAATCATGAATGTATCTGAAAACAAAAACATCTCGAGTCTTCTAGTCTAGGTTCTAGAATATTTTAAGGCGAATACCCAGGGAGCCAGCTCAACCTTCCCGGTTATAAACTAATTATATTCACGTTATTAACATAAATTCCATTAGGGATCTTTCTGGACGCTTGCAAATGACACATCAACTTGGGAATAACGCCTCACCACCGTCGGGGGAGCAGGACCAAGGGCGGGGGTGGTCGTTGTGTACATTCTGGTCCTGGATCGAGATGCTGGAAACATGGGATCCAAGTGGAGATGGCAGTTTAAGAGCCCGGAGAGTGGGCTCAGCCTCTGGACCAGGAGGCTGGGCTCGGCCGGACCACCGACGTGTATACACATGGAAACATCTGTGCCTGGCTGGGGATGTTTTGTTGTGTCCTCCATCGATTTTTCATAAAGTAATTATAACGAGGATGCCGACCCGTCGGGAGGGACACGGACGGTGTTAAGTTGCACCCAACAAAGACAAACGACCCTTGTTTGGGTATGCAAGGAACAATGCTCTGTCTGAGTGGATCGATTAAGGTAAAAATAAAGTGATGAGAGGGTCCTTTTATTAGATACCGATTTTGGGTTTTTGAGAGAAATTAACTCCTATCGAATTGATTCGTTCAAGTTGAGCGACTTTAATTCGAGGATATCAAGAGATTTTAGCTGCGTTTTTGTAATGAACTCTTCAGTTTTTAGTACGTTTTTTCCCCATACAAATCTGAAAACCCGGGTTTCTATTCAGGTTACGTGAAGTTTGCCACATTCTAAAAAGTGGGAAATTTTTGTAACTTCCCCGTAACCTGTATAGAAACCCAGATAAACCCTGGGTTTTCAGATTTGTATGAGGCGAAAGCATACTAAGAACTGAATAATTCATTAGCTATTATCCGCTTAATACACCCAAAAAAATATTTCCTAGTTGCATCGTCGACTAAATTGTATTTAGTGCGCACTAAGAAATTTTTCTAGTGAAATTTAACTATAGGTGGGCTCAAGTAAGTTATTTGAATTATTTTTCAGTATTTATTTTATATGAAAATACCGGAACTTCTGTAGATTGTCAAAAACCCTGATATTTTAGTATTTTCTACTTTCATTTCTAGTGAAAATCACAAGATAATCTGAAAGTTGTTTTGTTACTGAATTTCTAACGAAACAAACTAGAATTTAATACTAGATATTTCCTAAATTTAAAATAAACTTTCCGGGTAAAGCAGGCAAAAGCTTTCCTGTCTTTATAGTTATATTTCCCAGAAAACTACTGAATTAAAATAGAAATGAAGAAAACCATAGTAATTCGATTTTCACTAGATTTTTGAACTATATCTACAGAAAACCAACTCTAGTTGAGATTCACTATGTTCTAGTGGGAAACATTTTTAGTGTCCACTAAATTAAAAACTTTCAAAACTTCACCGAATATTGAAGAATTACTATAGAGTTAAGAAAATCGTTTATTAAAGAACAATGACGAAAATATTTAAACCAACAGCAATGAAAATATTAATAGTAAAATAAAATAAATAATGTATAAGCTTGGTTTACACTCTAGAAATAGTCTCTGACTAGGGTTAAGCCACCCTAGGGCCAGGTTTTAATATGATACTTGGGCCATATTTCCGTAGCAACATTGGACCTAATTTTAATATTAGCCGTGGATCAAGTTTCAAATCAGTCCTGGGCTAAGTTTTAGCACATGTCTTGATTCCAGGGCTAGCACGAAGTTATTATCCCAATATTTTCTCGTTCAAAATTACTCTAGAGTAAAGTTATTCAAAACTGCCATTTTTATAAAATATTTTATTTTAAATAAAAACATGTATGTATTTATAAATCTATGAGTAGAACATGCCCCAAAGCTGCCGTTTCCCATCAATTAAATTAATGACTTCATTAGTTTAAGAAATGTATGTACAAAGAGAGCGGACGAATTTTAATACAAAATATGCATATGTGGGTGAAGTTTTACGTAAACTTTTATTGGTTCGAAATTGATTACATTAAAGTTTCTCCCTTATTTTTGGTAAATATAATGAAATAGTATTTTTTTAAGTGTAAGGTATTTGTAAAATGTATGACTTTACATCATAGTAATAAAGTTGTGAAAGCAATAAATATCCCCATAACACCCACCATAATGTCGTCCTCCGGCATGTCGAATTGCTAAAATTATCGAATTTTCGAATGAATCAAAAGAATCCCCTTAAAATTAAAATAATTGCGTGAACCCCCGCACAATGTGGCATCAATTCTCGTGCATGTCGCTCAATTTCATTTATCGAAAAAACTCAAAAAATGGTATAAAATCCTGTGACCTCGCCCTAAAAATCACCAGCTCTGTCTTACCACTTCATTAGAGCGAAATTTTCGCAGCCTCCGGGGTGAAAAGTTTATGAATGCCGGGTGGCCCCTCGATTGTAAGACGACGAAAATGAAAACATGTTCCACGTAAAAAAATATGAAAAGTCGCAGGGAGGGTACAAAGGAAATTCAGCTTAAAAAATTGCGTAAATAAATTGACGTTACGCAACATTTCATTCGAATCCGGGAGACGAATTTGTGACAAGGAAAAGCGCCTGCATGCCCCAAGGAAACTTCGAAGGGCATTTCCCTCACCTTCTGCGGCCTCTGCAAAATTTACTCCCATTGTTGGGTAATAATCTGTCGAACATGAATTTTTCGACGTTTTGCCGATTTTTTAAAAAACAGGAAAAATTCACAAGGGGAGCGGCCTGTGGCAGGACCGCAGCATCCAGGAGGTGGGTGAAAGGATGCTGCGGCTTGGGAGCGAGAAAATGTCGCAGTTTTTTTTTTTTTTTTGGGAAAATCGCTGGGGCAGCATCTTTTGAATTGAAATGGAAAATGAAGAGACACATCCTGAAGTGATTCATTATGCATTCCTGCTGGTGGAATTTTGCTGAATTTGTTTGTATATCCTTTTGTCGATCGAAGGGGCCGAATAACAAGGATATAAAGCAATTTTATTTGATGTGAAAGGATCTGCCTATTTCTATGATAATGACATATCCTGGCTGCCGCCACCGCTCTGTGTCTGTTCGCGCGGCAACCAGCTTCATGTCCTTTCGCCGCAGTACGTACATAAAATCGGATATTGGAATTTTATCTGCATTGCCTCAGGCAATCTTTAAATCGCTGTTTTTGTTTATGTAAAAATTCGCCTGTCGACGTTTATGGCACAGGAATCGATGATTCACTATGAACCAACTTATTATGCCATTTGGAGCTGAGCTAGCTCCTTTAGCGCTCTTTCTATAGAACGTGCAGTTGTAAGATATTTAGAGCAAACCCAGCAAAAAGCAGAGACAATTTTTTACTATAGCATTGAGAATAAATTCGGTTAAAAAGTATTTAATGCACGATAAAATAGACGAAATATGTTACAGCTTCTACTTGCTACTTTTTCTGAATGCCTGCCACTCAGATGTTTAATGTCATTAAAATAGATCAAGGGTTGCAATACCATTTATAAGATATATAATTTATAAAATGCAATTTTCTTTAGTCTAACTATTTATCGAGGTACACACTATTTCCATATTCATATAAAACCCAAAATGTTTGAATGCAAGGTACTTTTGAAAGACAAAATCAGGAACGCTTAAAGATAACTTAACTTAATTAACCTGGCTTCCGAGCTCTCAAGATGACTAGATCAAGAACATGGTTTTAACTATCATCCACCAATGGAATTTTAAAAGCCAGACTCTGAAATATTTAAAAAGTTTAGTAATTGTCGAGTTCTCTAACAGTGCCCATGCTACTTTTAAATATTCTAAACTACTCCAAACGGATTTGAATTTCGTCGAAATTTAGATTAAAAAATGCATATTTTTTAAAATATTAATCTCAATAAGAAAAAAGTAAATTTAAAATCTACTTGTTATTTTTAATATGTATAAACTGGTAGCTCAAATTGCACTATTGTTTCAAAGTTTATAGTGGATTAATACTTATATAAAAATACATGTTCCCATTGTCTTATCAACGCCCAACTCAAAACCCCGACAGCTCATCTCCATCAACTAGCAGCCTAAATTCTTGAAATATGTTCATCAAATTGCTAAGAAAAACACCTATAGATTTATGCAAATATGTAAATCGGAAAGAATCCAAAAGGAACCAACCAGCTGTGGAACTACTTATTTGGACTTTCGTTAATGCATCGTTTTAAACATTTCTTTATCAATTCCTGTCTGTGTCGTGAAAAACTATCTTAAAATTCTTAAGTGAGTTTAATTTTCGTTCGTAAGCATAATAATTCAATTACAATTTAATTTTCGTGAGTAAATAAAAAGAATATATTTTGATTTTTCCCCGAGAGTTTTACGATTTAGAAAAACCCTTCCTATTAATTTTCGATTCTTTTGGAATATCGTTAACGAACTATTATATATATATATATCCTATATAATTATTTTACGATTCATTTACGATTAATTTACAAATCGTTTGGTTTGCTCAAGTAAAAGATTTTTATAAACTGCAATAAGATTATAAATAATAGTCCAAGTGCATTTCGAAGAATTGTCAGACGCCAAAAATCAATAACACGAATTAAGGGGACATACATAAGTATGGAATGAGTTTCATAAATTTGTACACTTAATTAACTCCCAATTTCCAAGATGTAAACTAGATTATTAGTCTGAACTCTCAAACAATTAAATATAGTTCCAGCCAGGAAAATATTGTACAATAAGTGAGGAGCTTCTTTTCATAACCTGACTATTCCACTTTTGATGAAACTGATTTTTTATTTATTTTTTGTTTGGTAACATTCAAATTTACACTCCGCGAAAATAAAATTGGGCCAAAACTTGATAATTACCCCAGAAAAAAAAGATTAAAAGACATGATTTCGTCAAAAATAGATTCTTCCACGTCAAAATGATATTACCCATTTCTACTACAAAATGACATTACCCATACTGTGATTATTTTTTTTTTTTTTGTTTTATTTATTTAGAGAAGAAGATGAACCTCAGGTTATTTCAATTCAAAAATGAGATTTCTAATACCTAATTAGTTTCAGCAAAACAAGATTAATCCACAGTGATTTGAATCAATTCCTCTAAAGCACATAACAAAACTTGATTATTCCAATCAGCCGCGTCAAAACTACATTATTCCATTTCAAATTTTGGATTTATTCAAAATATATTATTGCTACATTTTTGAATCCTGTACAAAGCAATGACTATTGTTGTCGTCTACAATAATGCATCAAAATTTCAGGTTAAAAACATAGCTGCATACCTACAAAACTATTTTCTCAGATTGTGAAAAAACACAAAAAGTGGAATAGTCAAGTTTTGAAAAGAACCTCCTCAAGTAATAAATAGATAAATAAAAGAAAATAACCCCAAAAATATAACAGAGGATGTGCAAGTTTGTATGGGGAGCAATTATAAAACGAAACTATTAATCCGAAATATTATGTAAATATTCTACTAAATAACTAATGAAGCACTTATTTTATCCATTTGCGAAATTTAACCTTTAATAGGGTGAGAAGTGTTATTCATTAATATTTAATCGATCTTGGAAGGGAGCCGCAAGTCGCAGGACAACCTTCTGTGGTTCTTTGGGCTACCTTTCAGTTTCAAGTAAATCAATACCATATTTAACTAAAGCTAAATCTTCCCCAAATAAAGAAAACTCCTTCTGTTCTAGCAGCAGAAATAAGAAGATTAATATTTAGATACCCCTAGAAACTAGCTCCCATTTCGTCCATCCAGCGAGCAGCCGAAATCCCAATTTGAATACTAAATCATCCGTCCAGACGTCGTTAATTATAATCCCCCGCACGTTACAATTACGCCCTGTTCGAGTTCCACGGAGCCAGCCTCTCGTCCCCCGCCCCCGCCTGCCCCGGAGAGCTTTCCCTCATTATTATCTGGACATCACCCTGACCCCGGCAGAACTCCGGGACCAGTGGCCCCCGATGCAGGAAAAATCATCCCTAAGCCCCCTAAGCCGGCCCGCTCATTAGACGAGCGCACGTCCCTGGCTCAAAGGTAGCCGGGCCGGACCCGAACCCGGACCCGGACCCGGACCCGAAGTCCGGACCCAAATCCACGGACCACCCACCCGCTCTCGTTTTACGTTTTCTTCAGCTCATTATTTTTCTGCATGTGTTCGCTCCCCCCTCGCTCCGTAATGAACCTGTTCAACTAGAAGGCCGCCGCCCCCACCCGACAGCAGCAGTTGCCACTTCCACACCGCCCCCGCATGGCACCGGCTAAAAATTCCCAATTATAAACAAAAATTTTTAATTGGAACTCGACCCATTCGGGTCAGTTTTCTCCCCCACCCAAAGAACGAAATTGCCAGAGGGCAAAAACCTCTTTCTTCCCAAAATCTCTAAATAATCAAACGTGTGCATGTGCAAAATCGATAAGGGTGAGTTTTTAGGGTTGTACGGGACGTGGCGGGGGTGGTTCGCAAATTCACCCTGCATCTCGCCAGAATAATGGGAAGCCAACCACCCACCCCCCCAAAAGAGGGTCCGGGCGGGAACCCTTCGGGGGACTCTAGGACCGGGATTCGGGCTGGATTTACATCTCCCCACGGAGAGACCCCCTCAACCCTTATTGGTCGGTAAAATTATAATTTGCACTCCCGCCGCCGTTAGGGCCGGGGTTAACCAGTTCCGTGCGATTTTCATACTTCGCTGCCATCAAAGTTATGAACATGCGCAAATAATGGCCGCCGGGGGTGCAGGCAAGGGTTGGTCTGGGGCCGTGGGTGGCCGACTTTTTAAATGCTTCACTTTTCCCCGCATGGACATTTCAATGTAAATAAGATGGGAGCCAGCCCCATTCAACTGACTCTTTGCGACATCTGACGGCCTTTTGTCGAACTAACGTGAAGAAGTTTGGTGCTTGTCTCTGGTGAAGACAAGAAACTTTTTCAAGATTTTCTAGCAGCTAGAATTTAAAGCTTTTATTTCTGTAGGGTTGAGTCAATCGGGGTATTAACTGAATCTTCAAAAAATGAAAATGTTTCAAAGTGTACAGTAAACAATTTTTTCAAATTTTACTACCATAAAAGTAGGAGTTTTACAAACTAATATTAAAAGTGAAGAATTTTAAAATTGTGTTAATACACCAATAGAAAATTACATTCAATATCGAAAAACTACGAATAGAAACGAAAAAATCCAACTCAAGGAAAAGTTTTTTAACTTTATAAGAATTGGAAAAGACAATGTCAATAAATTGTATATTGAGTATATTGCAAAAGGACAACGTAATCTGAAAACATTATTCTCATTGCTGTGTGTCACTCCTAAAATTGAGTCGAATGATCATTCAGAACTATTGAAGATATAAAACAAAAGATGTTTGCTGTCGGCGCGGTAATCCAAATAAAACAAAACTTATGCTACACGTCAATGAAATCAAAGGCAATCAAGTTGGTTTTCTTGACAATCAAGTAAATGGTAAAATCTTAGGATGTAAATCATTAGATAGAAAACGAGATTTGAAATTTGTTTTTATTTTATACTTTTACCTGTAAAAATATAATAACTGCTGGGTCAAACTATACAAGCGAATGAAACTGGTGAAAAGTAAAATCTAAAAATTGGAAAAAAATACATAAATAATAAATTGTTGTTTGGTAATATGAAAAACGTATTAAAAATAATTTACGAGATGCCTAGTGATTTCAACTGGCTAGGAGCATCTATGTCATAATAAGTTATTCTTATTTATTAAATACGATGACATTTTTAAGACTTTGTAGATTGTAGCGAGCATAGAACAAGACAGTGAAATATTTTTTTATAATATATTTCTGCAACGCTATATATTATATAACATTTCACAAAATAAGCTACTAATCGTTTGCGATCTTAGTGTAAATTGGTCCCTTTTCGAATAATTCGTTTGTTAATCTTTTTTATATAGAAACCTTCAGCGTCAACGTAGAGCTCCAATTAATTTTGCTAAGCATCAGGACAGGTCGTTTAAGTCAATCAAATCAATAAAGCAACTATGCGTTAAATATCGCGTCAATTTAAAATTACAGAATAGGTAATGCAGATTTGTAGTAATATAATTAATACAGCTGACGACTTTTTGTATTGAATTGAATAATATTTTTCAAATGTTTTTTACTTTACTCTAAAAATATTATTTCAGTTACAAATTCGCTGTTTTCACATGCAGAACTCAACGTACGATACTCAGCAAAATTTTACCATCATATAAATGACCTCTATCCGCAAATTTCGGCAAATATAGTGAGAGGTGGATAGACACCACGCCACACTAGAGCAGCATACATTTTTAAAATATAGAAAGCAATAAAGCTCTTGTGTTTGTTTCAGGTACATTTTATAAATCCATAAAAATAAAAACCTCAGCATTATTTAAGCAATTTTATTATAAAAACGTCTCAATTAAATTTGTTTGCTCAACACAAACTACCTATACAGCTTACATTTAAGCAATCCGTAAATATATAAAAAATATTTCTCTGGCTAGACATAAATTTTGCTTACTTACAGTCTGTAGAATACTCTTAAAACATTTTTTATAGAAAATTTCTATGAAGATCGTAATTGTAGGGGGCGTGAATAGAAAAATTCACAAAATTAAAGCAATGTCAGATTGGAGCCAGTTAAGTACTCCAACCAACAGTTTCACAGTTGAAATATAAATATAGCTTTTGTAGAAGTTCATTAAAAGTACATTTTAAATTAAGAAACTTACGAAGTAAATAATGAATTTTAAGGAGACAAAAAAATACCTAGAGCACCTTGCACTACTTATCTCACCGGCTGTGCGTACGTTAAAAACTAACCAAACTTCTCGGAATGGATATAAATTATAATAAGACTGAGATTTTTTGGCTCGTTTCAGGCGATGGATGGCATTTCCACCGCCAGTATGAATTAAGGTGGCACATCGTTTAGCCTAAGAATACACGCAAGATTCTGTCTCGCATCTTTTCTAAGTACTAGGAGTTATTTTTTTGGCATGCAATAAGTATTGACATGTTCTAGCTACATATGTATGTCCTTATGTGAAATTTACAGAAGATGAATTTGGCTAAATGGGATGGCGTATGGCTTATTTGAATGGCTTCTCGTTCTTGAGTGGGACTCCTTCTTCGGTATCAATGTCGGAGGCCTTCTTTCTCTCTGGAGGATTGTTCCATGGCTGAAGTTCTCCAGAGCCCATGAAAAGGAAGGCAAGTGAACCGAATAAATAGGTTGCCGCCAAAATCCAGAACACCAACTGCCATGCTTCGTAGGTTTGCTGTTTAAGATAATAAAAATTAGTAACATGAACCTAATCATTTTTGTATTATAACTCACATTTTGGTATGTAACAGCTCCAACCATATACGCTGATAGAAATCCGCCGAACGATGATAATGTGTTGGCCATACCAAAAATAGTTCCACTAAAGTTTGGCGCAATATCCAAACCATTTCCAAGGTAGCCAGCCGTTACAGCTCCATTAAGGGTCAAGGCAATCGTGAAAATTGTCACTGACAATGAAGCAGTTCGACCCCAAAACACTTGTGCAATCATCATAATTCCTGGCGTAGCAACAGCTGAAACAAACAAGTCCATTATCAATCGATCGATCTAATAAAAATGAATTTTTTTCTATCACTTACCGAATGTTGTGAAAATTTTCCTAGCCGCTGTTGTCGTCAGTTTTCCAGTCTTTCTAAGGTGATCAGCCAAATAAGAAGCAGCCACAGCCATAATATATTTACCTAGGTACGGAAGGGACGATAGAAGTCCATTCTAGAAGGGAAAAAATAAAAATTTATAAATACAAATTACTCAGGCTAAACTATGATCAATTGGCTTATGTCAATCATAAGGTCAGAAATCAATTGAATCGACGACTGATTGAACTAGAAAGCGGTCGTTAAATAATCGCCGCGAACTAATATAGAGAAAATAGGCCAAATTTGATTGAGTGCCTTAATTATTTTAATTCATGGGACCTTACAAAAACCCAATTGATCGTTTTTAAGTGGTGTTTTCAGAGCCGTCATCATTAAATTGCATTGATCTTATAAGGAGACCTAATCAATTATTATTTGAGACTATAAGCTTTTGCGTTGAGAGTTTTTTAATTGGTTTCGTACATCATGAACATTTTTTATTTTTATTTTATACCTAACTAAATAATTAAATAAGAGTCATTAACTGATCAAAGGATCAACACCCTTAGGACTTTGACCATATTAGTAGTAAAAAATGAGGTAATTTAAAATATTAAAATGAAAATTAGCTAAATAATAATCAATCAACTGAATCCTTCGCTAATTGAATAATATCGAATGGTTTTATTACAAAAAAGTTCAAAGCTTTTTACATAACAATTCTTATAACATAAAACGTGCCACTTCAAAACCTACTAAAAAAAATTCATTTTCCAAACATCGCAATTCAACTTTACTATGAAATTACTACACATTTACTAAAATGGACTTTGCCTTCATATTGTATAATAACAATTTAATTTCAACGCAAAATATACTGTAAGCAATTAATATTTAACACAAAGTGCCAGAACTTAATTTTTTTTTAAATTTTAGTAAATTTGTTAATTAGTAGACTAAACATTTTTGCTTCCAGACATCAATTTATAGATAAGGCGCTATTGATGAAATGGAAATTCCCTGAACTTTACATTTTTTTTTAAATCAGTCCTTTATGATTGCGCTGCGTTTATAACTTTTTTATGATTTAATAATTCGTTTTATTACAAAAGCCAGACACCGCCTCGATTGGTCGTTGATATGATAAACGTGTGCCGCTCTTATCACTGAATTAGTTCAATAGTTGAGATTAAAAATATAAACAATATTTTTTTTTCACAAAAAGTATTTATGCTTCCACGCGTAAGATCAATGTGCAGAGTTTGCATTTTAAATACTAAATTTTTATATATCGAGCTTTTTTGCAGAATTATACTTCGCCGAAAAATATGAAATAAAAAAACTGTTGTCTAAAACTAAAATGTACGATATTATATTTATTTGAATTTTAAAATATTTTAAACAAGATTGTTAGACGTAGTCAAGCCATTTAAATGATAATTTTTTCCTCTTGAAACAAATTTTTGAAGAGACTAACATACCTTGATTTGATATTATTGGATTGTAATTTCCGAGCCCCATTCAATAGATTAATAAAGCTCATTCAAAAAATATTTCAAGTGCTGCAACCCATCCCACAAAACCCCCGCAAAGAGCTTAAAAATTGTCAAAATGGATTAAATTGTCAATCTTATTTGTTTCTGTTTGATAATAAAATATTAAAGAATTTTATAACCCCAATCTATATGTATAAAGCATCTTTTAGATAAAGTCCAATTAATTTCCTAATCTAGTTCGTGCGTTTCCTCTATCATCCAAACTCAGCACATTTTCAGAAATTAAAACTTTATCTAGGTATTTCCTGGTGCAGAGTCATAGTGGCCAATTTAAGCTCAACTGCTTTTTTATTAGACCGTAAATACCCCAAAACAATGTCATAAAAATCAATGAAAGTACGCTCAAGAGGGTTGAAAACCGCGAAACACGTTCCACAAAAAACGATAAGATAACGAACTGGAAGGAAAAACCCAAAGAAAGTTTACTTACCTCTTTGATGTTAAAGTGGAGGATGTATTTCATGTACGTTGGAAGCTGATTGACGACGGTGAAATACCCGAAAACGGAGCATCCGTGGGTTAAGATGATCGCCCAGACAGCTGGGGACGTGAGGAGCTGGACCCAAGGCACATAACTTGGACGTTTCTTAGAAGTTGAGTCGCCGATTGCATCTTCAATCTCCTTCTTCTCTTCCGGTGAAATTCTTGGATGAACTGCAGGACTCTCGAAAATTACCACAAACCATGCAATCGACCACAGTAAACCAATCGCGCCTGAAAAAGACAATTTGAATTTATAACTTTTTAACAATAATTAAATAAATTGATTATTTATGGGTAATTTTCTATATGTAAAATAATTAAATGAGGATTTTTCAAAATTAAAAAAAATTCTTTTTTTACGCTATGAAAAATAAAATATAGATAAATTGTATGTAGGAAGAAAAATATGCCGACGCGCCACTACCGCGGAAATTGTTAGCTATGCGCACGACTTGAATTTCCCGAGAAAACCTCAATGAGATCGAGTCGTAACAAAACAACATGGGTGCAAAACCCGTCAAAACAGGTAATAGCAAGATTTGCGTGGAATTTTCTCTTTTATTTTAGCTATTTAAATGAACGGAAGTTCATCGATGCGAAAAAAGCAACATTAAATCAAAAGTTGCGCCACTTTCAAGCGAAAAGGTGCGCCTTCTGGGAAGTCGGCGGCAGTTGTACACGTCCTTGAATCAAGCAACGAGTCTGACTCGCCCCCATAAATGCAATTCATACTTTTGCAATCACCTTTTATGTTCAGTATTTGTTTACAAATTGCGACTTGAATAGAACCAGAAGCTCAGTACTGTCTAAACATTAATTTTCTGAACAATCTAACGATAGGTAGGAAGCGATTTGCGTGAATATGAATCATGGTCATTATATAGGCATAATTTAAAAATGTATAGCATACCTGTGAAGTAGAAGACGCTAGCCCATCCTAACGATGATATCAGGAACCCACAAATTGGCATCGTAATAGCTGCTCCTAAAGATGACGCTAAAATAGAATAAACAAAAATTTTAAACCTTCCAAATTGAAAAGACTATAGAATTTTTCTATTAATACATTTAGGTGTTCTTGTCTTTTAGATATTGCAATTAAACGATAAAAGTAAACTTTTCTTCAAAACCAATTGAATTATCTAATAATTGTACAAAACATTGCTTCGTTAAAATATTACGCTGACGATTATAATTGGCTTGCATGTTTTTAGAGACTTGAGAACATTTGTAACAAAGATTTCATTATATAAGAAAAGAAGAAAGAAGCACATTAATTTTTAATTTCTTTACAATGAGGTTGTTCTATACCACGTGTCCCAAAAATGGGTCACAAATTAAAGGTATTTCTTTCTTGTTAAATGCATTTTGAAAACGTGTTGATAAGCCTAAAAGTTTTTTGAATTTCAAGTTTACTTTTTGCTAAAATACCACTTTCCCAAATAAATTTTTTATTAAAATATTGGATAAAATATTTGAAGATAATACAATTTATCATTCATGCATTTCATAATATTCGAGTCCCAATGAGTCCAAAAGTGACGGAGTTATTTAGAAAACTAATAGTTAAAATGCTTGCTTTAAGCTGAAAACTCGTTGTCTTTAAAAATTGTTTTCTTTTGGTAGATGGCATGCAAATTAAATATATTTTAGTTAACTGCCATAAAATTTCAAATCTGTAATCCTATAGAGCTTATGTAGTTCTGTAGTGTAATTGCATCTAAAATTTTAATTTTTATGTTAATATTTAATATAATGAACTTACCCATCATATTAGAAATAAACTTCGACCTTTCCATTGGTGGAATCCACACAGCGGTCATAGGATGAATAGCAGGCCATGATGCTCCTGAAATAAAAATGCGATAAATAAGGCTTAAAATAACCAGATAAAATAAACTGGACTATGTCCTTGTCAACATATAAAAGTACCTAGGAAGTTCAAAAAACTAATTCAATGAGACACTTAAAATGTGTAACCCGCTGAAGTGATAGTGTGTGATTACAATTAATTTCCGGGCACTTGTGCATTAAAAGCGCGATTGTCGGCAAACGATAAGTAATTTAACAATAAAAACAAAAAAAAAATACATTTTGTTGTTTCGCGAAAATAAGGTGACTAAGAAGGCGGCAAGCATACCATTTGTAGTCGACATGCATTTCAAAAACAAGGGAAGCGAACGAAACGTAAATGTTGGCAATGTTTCAGCAAAAAACTATTTTTGTAACAAAACATTATCCAAAAACCAAATTGGATGTTCAGACACATGCAAGCTTGTCTAGGTGACCTCAAGTCAGGTGCCATTATATATAAATTTTGCGCGATCAAAAATACCATGTTTTTTTGGTTTTTCCTTTTGAAGTGTATTGCAGGCGAGTACGTTTTCTTTAGTCTGATTTATTATTTTGAAAGCAGAGCCAAAGCAAGGCATCTTCGGATCTGCGTATTTTATTTGTCATTAACAGAAAATGATAAAAAAGAGTTGTTTATAAGATCAGAAATCAGCAGTTCTTTTTATACCAAATAGAAGCGAATCTTAATGCCGCAAAGGTGAATGTAAGGTGAGGTTTTAAAAACAAAAAAAACTTAAGCTTAATTTATGTACATACACTGAAAAGACAAAATACGAAGACTTACCCAACATAAATCCAAGGAGAACACGAACAATAATTAAAGTAACATAATTCATCATTGCTGCAAAAGGTGTGATGATTGTGAGGACGCTGGCCCAGAGCATGGAATGTCCAAAAACGCGGTGGCCGCCAATTAATTCGGCGAGTCGTCCGCCGGGCAGCTCCGTCAGGATGTAGCCCCAGAAGAAGCTCCCCAAAATGAAGTTTTGCTGGTAGGCATCCCACGTGAATTTCTGCGATCCGTCGTCTTCCACCGCCGTTGTGCCGTTGACCGCGTCATCTGTTGTCGTGTTCGACTTGACCATTGCTACGATGGCTATGGTCAGATTCACACGAAGCGCATAATTCAGCATAAAGCCGAGAATCACCATAATATTCAGTACTTGGCGACATGATAAAAAACCTGGAATTAGAATATTGATTCATAAGTTAGTAAGGTAATTTTCTTAAATCAATTCTAGCTTCAAACAGTTCTATAGATCTTTATAGTCTTAAAAGTAATATCTTATTTGATAGTTGCTTTTTAAAGTAGTGAAGATCGACTTATTATTATTAAATATAAATAATATGTTCCTAGGAGTATTTGAGATTGATGGTTGCTAAACTGTGTCTATATTTTGAAATTCACTACTCCCGGTATCTTAAAAACTATTAAAGAAGAACGTTCATATAGAAGAAAAAATGCTGACGATAATTCTAGAAATTGAATTTGGTATGGCCATTAATAGTAAATTCACAAGTTATAGCATAGGGTTTCTGTATATAACGATTTTATAAAGAAAAAATCATTAACCCATAGTTGCACGATGGTAAATATTCTTTATTACCTTATGGATTTGAATTAAAAATTTTTCAATTCTTATGTATATTATTTTATTGTTTGAAATAGAATTTCCCAAGATGGATTGATTATCTAATGTTAAATTTAAAATTAGCAGTTTCAAAATAGTGAAACCAAAGTGCAAAAAGATATGAATAATTTTAAATTGTGTGTTCGTCGGTCCGCAGTTTAAAATTTTTATAAAATCTAAGTGCGAATTTCTAGCTAGTGCCCCAAAAAACCTCAGCATGAAAATTTTTGTAAAGATTACAAATAATTTGAAATTGATCTTTCTCATCAATCCAAAAAACACTATATACATCATGTTTTCAGGAAAAAATGTATGTTATAAAGGATCCGACAGAAAAAATCGCGATTTTGATTTCTAAATTTTAAAATGTTAAAAAGAACAAATTTCTCAATTTCTTCGATACAAAATACGTATTTTTTATTAAAACCTCTTATTACTTCTGACTTATAACGAAAAGTTGATTTGTATATAAATATATCTTAAAATTCCGATCGTATTCTTTTGCATGAATTGTGATTGTTTATTTAATGAAATTGATCTAGTACGATCGAATAAATTCAGACCACGATTTGAATGAAATTCAATATTCTACTATTAAATTGGCTGAAGATAAAATAATGAATACCATAGGCGTAGGCGAGTGTAACATTTCATGAAACTTACTTTGACGTCTAAATATTCCAAAATTGCACTTAAAATTGTTTATGATCTCAATTTTGTGTATTATATGTATGCATTTGCTCTCACCACAAAAATTACATAAATTACACTTTGTGACTATAAAGTATACATATTTGATCAACCCTTGCCCTCCCTGATAAAAACTTTTGCTTTTCCTTCGTATACGTCCTTAATGAACACTATATGTAAATTAAAATATTGATTGACATAGTTTGCTTGATTTATACTGTATTTAACTACTATTCTACTCAAAAAAAAACTTGTCTATAATCCGTTGATTACGCACAAACTAAGCTATGTACTCTACTTGATACAAAATTAGGATTTTCCTCTATAAATTAGAGGTGATTATCGCTAGTTGCATCTGAAAAGACGCGATTGTTCGCCTTCCAAGATTTCCTAACAAATCTCCTACAAAGACCTCATTACCGCTTTCGGTCTGCCCTCTAATTCCAACGCCAGCAGCACATCCGGAGTTCTGAGGAGCGTCCGAAGACACAGAAAAGAACCCTTCGCTGCATACAATGACCCATATAAAAATTTTCCATTCAAGAAACTGCGGCTAGCGTCGTCCGAGTGGAAAGTCATTGAGCAAGTGGCAGATTATTGGGGGCTCGACTTGGCCTGCCTTCTTCGCGGATATCTGCGTCGGTTGCGCCGCGCGTCTTATCAAACTACATTTGCACGAGCGCGACTTTTTTGCGGGCGCGTCCGTCTGTTGTCCGAGTTCAACGAAAGTTCAAAGTCGAAACGAACGCCGGACGAAAACGCTCCTCCATTCTTTGTACTTTCCCTGCTCGCCGCCATAAATTATTTATTTTTTCTCCACCATTCTTTCCTAGTTGTCCGATTTGATATTAATCGTCTAAAGGAAATTTTATAGGCTTTTAGGCATTCAAAGGATCATAGTACGTTAATTTGCAGAATTAATGCGAACTTGCGTGACTGACTTTTATTTGACTTGTTTGTCCCAAGTATCTAATTAATTTCCATATCGAATGGCCAATCATTAAGTAGACGATTACTAGTTATTGCAAAAATTTAATTGTAAGAGACATAACGGGTGAATGCATATGTAATTAAAATGTTTTCATTAACTTTATCTATGAACGCCCTCATTATTTTAACCGTCCTCATTCTAAACTTTCTATCCCATTAAAATCAAAAATATTGTGACTGTTTTATCAATGAACCTATTTCCAAATTGTGATTAAAAGATACTTAAAAAATATTTGATTTTAGTTTGCATTTTACCAATTTTTGATAGACTTTGAGAGAGGACACCACTGTGAAATTTGAAAATCGTTTTATAAAAATCACCTTTAAAAATCGTTTAAAGCTTTAAAAATATGATGCAAAATTTATATCTATGTAGGTGAAAAACAAATTTTACAATGTTTTTCGCGTTTTTCTCAAAACCATGCTTTTTAAATCGGCACGCAGTACTATTAACTCGAACGATCGACTTCAAATTTTGACTCTATCTAAATTTATTTCAAACTCGTGTCTATTTTTCTTAATTTCCCCCAGTATCGACTCCGGTAAAACTAATATAATTGAAGAAAATATTTCAGTTTTTGCTCCAGAATAAAACGTAATAAGTAGTATTCGAAAATGAGACATCATCCTTAAACAAAATAAAACGTACCCTTTTTTTAACTACCTTTTATTTGTATTTTGCAAAACATTTCCAAAATTACTTTAAATATTTTAATTTTTGCTTAATACGCCACACTTTCATAATTTTGCTATTGAAACTTTAACCTGTTATCAATTAAAAACGAGTTTAATATGCAATATTTTCTTATTTCTCACTACCTCCACATTCACGTAATATTTACATTCATTTTATATGGACTTATATAATTTATGAAATATTTATTCATCTCACGTTTTCTCTGATGAAATAGTTCAAAATATTACAGAATTTTTACTTTCAAGGATGAATTTAACAATTATTTTTTACGACGTTGACAAACAATATTTTTATTTAATGTTGCTTTCCGATTCATAATTGATACCATTTTCTGCTCTTTAGTCATTTAATTTATTCCTAAAGTACCTACTCCTTTTTTAAAAATTTAATTTTGATTCTCTTGTTTATTAAAATTGATCTAACAATTTTGAGTTTGGAATATGAATCGTGATCATGTTGAATATAACAATATTCACCTATTGTTAAGCTCGTTTTCTGTATTCTTTACATCCTTGCTTAGTCATATAAATTGAGTTATTAAAAAAACGCATCTCTATCTTAGCCCAACCCGAAAATAATTAAATATTTAAACGACAAACAAGTGCGTTTTCGAAATGACTTTGAATATCCATCAAATAGCCTTAGCCATGGCGCATCAATCACGTCAGAAATGCAATTAGCATCACAAAGAAGTGCATTTAGAAAATATCGCATCCGTTCCAAATGCATACAAAATTCATCGAGAGACGTGCCCGTCGGTTGGAGACGCTCCTCGAACTTGGCCAGAAAGATTAAAGCTCTGTTCGAGCCCACCTACCACCGGCCAGTAGCAACCGCCTAGAACAGCATAAAACTGGATTATGCTAATCATAGATATTTTTATACGCTAAATTAAAACCGGCGCCTCAGTGGTGAGCACTTCTCCATGTCGCAAAATTTTCGTGTCCTTTCGACTGTTGCATGACTAATTCTATAAAATAGCCAGCCGAGGCCGGGGTTATTGTTCTGCACAAAAACGTGACTGAAAAGAGCCCAAGAGTGCTGTCTTCAGGCCAATTAAATATGTTTTATTTTCATTTGCAGCAATTAATCCGGCAAAAACGGCTGGATTAATCGTTTAAAGCGTCGAACAATAGTCGCAGACTGGGCAGAGTAATTCGTTCCGACTAACCCCTGATCATTCTCCATATTTCGCAGTTCACCGCGTTACTAATTGATTTCATAGTTGCACTAGTACTAATTGATCGCTCTGAAGGAGAATGCTATATAATTTTTAGCTCTGACTTTGACATTGATTCAAATGTATTTTGAAGGTGACCAAGCGAAAATCTCGAGCCACTAGCAAAAATAGGAAGTCCTGGCTGCCTCTGTTCTGGCGTCATCCAATTAAAGCAACTTTTACACACGCGCCACTTTAAAATTCGCTTTTCGTAAGGAGAAAAAAAAATCTTGCTTAAATTAAGTAATAAACTGGGCCGAATTCAAGTAACGTGGAAATAAAAATTAAAAATAATAAATATCATCGCGGGCAATCAGACGCTGATTCAGAGGCTGACGTAAACCTTCCTCTCCTCAGGGACAGAGTTACGCAGACAAAACATTACACAATTTAGCCCGTTTTACATCGCACACTTCTGGAACGAATATTTACGATTAATTTCAGTGCGGCAGTCAGAAAAATTAATTAACATGCCTCATGTATGCTAATGAGATGTCCACCTCCAAAGCACAATGAACATAAAAAAAAATTAATATTTGTGATGAGGAACGTAATTTGAAGCTACTTTGAGGTAATTCTGCAAATAGTGTTAAACTTTTTCAGAACTCTGATGTGAAAGTAATTTTTAAATACCTACATAATATAAATTAAGTTTTTATCGATCGATTTTATAGCCGATTTCAATAAAAGTTGCAGTGAAAGATGCAGAATTATTTTATTACAGATCATGGCCAACCGGTGAAAACGAAATAAAAAAAAAATTGTATTATTTTATTAAAAAATTAAGGTTTATGGCCTCAGCAACCTTTCTTAGCTTGCAGGAAAACGTTGAAATGCTTTCAACTCTTTTGTTTAACGAGATTATTTTTGATAAATTAATTCTGTAGTCGCCAAACAAAATCCAGCATTTAGTACAATAAATTGAATCAGCTATAAATCCCCCAATGTTTTAGTCACACTTTTAAGTCTACTGTGATAACTGATAACAATATCAAATAAGAGTCATTTTAAAAAAACAATGGAGAACATGGATTTAAGTTTAAAACATGACTAATGCGATTAAAAACTGAAAATCTTAAAACTGAAATGATGCACCATACATTTTTGTCAACAGATGAGTCAAGAATAATTAGAAATATGGGTCCAATTTAACAAGGAAAGCATTCTAAAATGCCAGCGATTAAAAATGATTCGAAATGCCCTTGAAATGCTAAATTTTAATTATTGCAGTTGGTTGAAACTCATTCATCACAGTTAGCAATTTAAAAACAAAAATTGTTGAGGTATTCGAAAAATGTTCTTAAAACTGTTTCCGGTAAGAAAACATTGGTATAATAAATATTCATAAATTAGCCAACTCTTAATAAGTAATAGTTATGAAATTGAGTTTTTTACAACGATTATACATCTTATAGTATACCCGTAAAAATTCAAGATTGTAAAAAACCACCACCGAGCTTTTTGAGGGACAGTCGTGTAATTAAACGTTCTCAATTTGGTCTTGCGTCGGCTTATGGTTTATCTTTAAAAAAATTTATTGTTCTTTTAAATACTAGCACAAAGTCCGAAAATTGGCGACGAAATGAGTTCTTAAAACTCCCACTGATTTTTTATTTTTGATGACCTTTGAAACGTTTACAAATCGAGCGGAAATCTCTCTGTCTACGAAAACGGGGTATCTTCGGACTCCGGCTATCGCTAGACAGTGCTTAAAAGTGCTCTTAACTTTGATCCCTCAATTCTTCGACTTAAATTTTTTATATACCATCTTTTATTTTATAGCCGTCTCAAGCATTACCAATAAATTTTCGCAAATCTTTAGGCGGTTGTAGGTAATTACAGTGTGAAATCAGATCGCTCTGCCCGTGCGGCGGAGCCTCGATATGCAAATTGGGGTCAGACATTAGAACATGCTTTGCGCTTGAGTAATCTTAATGAGCGTCTTTGCTCGATCATTACGAGCACTTAATGCGTTTTACTTTAGATTTTTGTGCCGTTTGCGAGACATGCACCGCATTTTTATAGTAAATCGCGATTAAATTAAATTATACCAATTTACATTCCTCAGTATGCTGAGCTGATTTAACACGCCCACCGCAATGCATAAAATGTTGCGAACCGGGTTATCAAGAAAGGTAGCTGGCTACTTAAGTTCAAACTTCTTTTTGTTATTGGCAAAGATTTTTCTTAATTCAAGTTTTTCCAGTTACGGCTAATTTTAAAGGTGATTGACAACAAAATTAATCGGCGAGCCTCCGCGAATTTGTGTCCGTTTTGAAATGACTTCCAATTTTTACCCAAAACTTGTTAAGTTTGGTGAACTTTTAAGATGATAGGCAAATTGGATCAACATTAAAAATTTAAAGAGCATCTTCCAATAGATCTTATATATAGTAGACCAATTTCGGAAGTTAATTATAAATATGAGGCTCATAAACAATTCAAATTATCTTCCGGTTATTTTATGCTTTTCATAACTTGTTTTTCAAAGTCACTAGAGTTCTTTAGGATGATTTCATTTCATCAATAACTAGAGTTATGTAACTAAGAAGAAATACCAACTAAGCTCAAAACCGGTCAATTAAGATTTATAATGCATATTATTAATTAATTAATTTTTTTGTTTAACACTTTGCCAAAATTTAACACGTTTTAGACAAATGTATAAAAAATATTCAGAGGAAATTAGTATAAACAAACTTATTCATGAACCGCTTTAAATGTCTTCTCTGTGAATCCCAGTCGATATCTCATTAATAATGCCTCGATTAGCAATATAACATTTCAAATTAATTGTTCTGATCTTCGATAAATGAATGGCGCAATTTCCATTGAGATAATGCTCTTTCATTTAAGTACTATACTTATATAAGTAGTAGCAATATTAGAGATATCCATTTAAGCGCCGTAAAAAACGCAAATTTTTTTTCAATTTTAATATCTTAAAAGCATTGATTTCAAAAAATGTACATATAATTAATTGAATTAGATAACAAAATGATTGATAGACAATTAATTTATTAATCAACTAATTACATTTTGGAGTTGTTCGTGAAAAGAGGCATTAAGAAATTTTAAATACTGACTTTTGTCTTCCCTTCAAAAATTTTGAAATGTCCTATTAAAAAATTTTTTGAAAGTCACATTTATTAGTTCAATAGAAAAATTGTAAAAGTAATTTTATTGTGTAATTTAAGTGTAACTTTTCTGTCAAAATCTATTAATTCTAACTATTAAATACATGAACTTTAACCAACAACAAAGTGAATTATTTAAAATTAAACCATTTTCATCTCCGCAAATAAAAAAAGTTAAGTTAAGTTAAAGTCAATTAATTTTAATTCAGAAATTTGTTTTATAGTGCGGTTTTCACAAATGAAAGAAAAGAAGATAATACGAAAAACCATTCATAAAATAACAAATAAAAAGCATGTAGCTGACTATAGCATGTATTCAATAACCCTGAACTAAAACTGAGTTAAGAACACAGCAAATAGGTAAAAAAAATTATCTGTAAAATGTGAACATTTCTGTAGAAGTAGGACATTTACCTAAGTAGAAAAATACACGAAAAATCATGCGTCTTGGAGTCAAATATTTTTGTTTCTCCAATATTTAAAATTCCTTTCCATAATTTTCCCAAACCTTACAACAATCAGCTTTAAAATCGATTAACATTACTCTTAATTCAATGCAAACTTCTGTTTAATTCAACCACCTCATCTCATTGCCAATGTGACAAAGAGGTTCATTAATTTTTCAAAGTTAAAAGTGAGCAGTTGTTCACTTAATTAGACAAAACGATACAATTAAAGCTATTAAGGAAATTAAGGTGAAGCTAACAAGACAACTCAATGAAAATGACATAGGTTTTGTGGTAATGATGTCAACAAAATAAAATTTCTATTCAAGTAGAAACATTTTCCTTGTCATAATTGTATTTAATAATGTCATGTTTCTGACACATTTAACTTACAATTGAATCTTTAAAAAAAAAATTCAAAGTAATGTTTAATATGTAAATATGTAGGTATGTCAATGACCGAAATTTACCATAAAAATAATCCCTATTCTAAGATAATAACCTTCAGCATAGCGTCAAAACATTTATTCTTCTTTACAAAATATCTAGCGTACTGTAAACACGTTAAATGGTAGTGGCACCATATGGTGCCACAGTGTATTTTTATCTTATCAACAATAATTTATAGGAAGTTAAGTGATTTCAGTGTTAAGTTTTAATTGTCTTTTATTATTTAATAGAAAATTGCATTAAAAAAAACGATAATAATAATAAAATTTCGAAATTCTTAAGTAGTGAGCAAAAGTTTATAAATATCCACATATAAATTTACCGCTGTTTAAAATCAAAATAAAAAAATATCAACACCTGATCCTGCCCATTAATCGTTCTTAAAGGCTAAACAAATTTGTATATAATGATTTGACAAAATAAATAAAATAAAATGCCACGAATATTTTAATCACGCGATCGAAAAAACTAAAAATATTCAGCATGTCTTGTTATTCACCTTTTTCTTTTCTTTTCGGAAACATTAAAGAAGCCAAGAAACATGCAGCTAGCAATGAAGTTATAATGGAAGGTGTGCTATTTTTAGCGATAAAATCAGAAGGCAAAGAAATTTCTGGATCCAGTAGACAACTATTTAGATGCAATGGTATCCATAATTTATGCCAATTTGGCGGGAAGCATGATAAATCTAAGATTTGCAAATGTGTTCACTTTCAAAGGAAGTAGAAGGATAGAGCATAGGCGATTTTCGATTAGATGTCGTAATTTGAAAGTTTTATGCAGCGGGCGACTGATTGCTGCCTATTGAATTTAATGCAAATTGTGTAAACTCAAGGATTTTTCCCTCCGGTTTTGTTATAATTTAGCATTTCTTTAAATCTAATTGAGTTTCATCACATTTTGATTAAATAATTGTATGAGAAGCATAGAATTTAAACATAATTACCCAGATTTGTTCTTTTTTGCATAACTTCAATAGAGGCAAAATTATACAGTTCAAATTGCTTATAAATTAAAAATTTCGCGAAAAATTATAGGTGTCTGTTAAATAGAGCACGAATAATTTCAAAGTAATTTTCTGGCGATCTTGGTAAATGTCAAATTTCAAACTATAAAATAAAACATTTTTGACTGCGTTCGAACGCAAATAAAATTTGTGTGTCTTGGCTAAAACAGAAAACAGTGAATTTGGCATGCTGATTGCGTTAATTTTGCAATTTTGTATTTTTAAAAATTGATGGTAACAAAAGATCATACCTACATCAAATATATTCCTATATTATTCATTCTATAACCCCATAAAACGCAATTTATTGCATTTTATAATTTCTTTCTACGTTCTACCGAACTCACTTAATTCCAAAAATAATCTCACCACCTCTGTGATCTGTCGCAATAAAATTTCGTCAACTTGCCGATCCGCACCAAAACGTATGCATGTAAATTTATTTTTAACACTTTGTCAGATCGAACCGCGCAAGTTGCGTGCGTTTCTGTCGTTAGCCACAACTCTGTTGTTTCTAAGAATTGCGTGGCTTTCTTAAAGTTGATCTAATTTTGTTGTCGTCTGAGGGGCTCGGCCTTTTAAATAATGACGTTGGCGTTGACGAAATTTTATTTAACTTTTCTTTTTACTTATAATATAAGAAAATTTTTGGCACAATTCATGAATTTTAATTTTTATTTGTATGTTTTTTGAAATTTTAGTATCTAATTTTGGCAGTTTTGCAAATATTTACTTATTTTTCTAAATTATTTGAGATAAAACGTGAAAACGTGCCATGAAAAAAAAATGTATTACATATCTCAACCTCCAAAATAAGTTTTTTTAAATATTTTATTAAAAGAAGATAGGTACTTACTACTTAATTTGCTCAGTCCTTTTTTCTCTGTATTAGACATTTTACGTTCCTCCGGCGCTTTTGAAATATCTCGCACTCAGTTCCTAAAATGAAAAATAAGTAAAAATTTAGTAATACATCAAATCTAAAAGAAGATCAATAAACTTGAAGGTAAATAAGAATTGGTCAGAAAATTGTTCAAGGAAAATTAGATCGAACTAAGTAGATCCAGCATACCTACAATTTTTTATTTATTTATTTATGAGTATATGTCTGGTAAAAAATTTACAATTATCGTTAGCACCTGACACATGGATAAATTTTTATTTTTGTGTTAAAGTGTTAATCAGTTTCTTTTTGAGCTTTGACTTGCAGTTGAATTGCCGTTTCTTTTTATGCAAGCATTAATATTTATTTTGCATTTAAAGTCAGTTTGACGACCACTTAGCAGGTAAGGTCGTGAATTTCCATTTGCCTGGTTTTAAAAAAGGCGACAATTTACTTTTGCAATTTACATAAATTTTGTGGGCTAAAGGGTGAGTTAAGCTATCAGAGTATTAGCTGAGAAATTGCCAATGTTTTTTAAATAGTTAAGTAAATTTTCCAATGTTAATAAACATGAAATTATATCCTAATTGGATAGCAAATGTTTAAGTATTTTTGTAAACAATAATCAGATCAAATAAATAATTAAGTTAAACGTACCTAAATATTAAAAAAATATGATATGCAAAATATGTTTTAAAATTGTCTACGTCTGTTTTAAATATTATTCGATATGTTAATATAATCTAAGTAAACATTGAAAATTGTATTTTATTTACTTTTTCTCACACAAGGTTTTTCTCTGGCTTAACTTTAATTTACATTTTAAATTAAAAGAATAAACCTTGAAGTATGAACGAAAAATGAAGACAGTAAATAATATAAAAAAATCCACTTGAAAGTTGAGACAGACTTTTGCAAATAAAACAAATTGAGGTACAAATTAATATAAATTTAAAACGAATCATACATTGTGAAAATTTTTGAAGTCCACAACGAGTGTCAATAATTCAGATTATCTCGACGTCAGTTAACGAATCGACTGAAAATCGACACTCGTGGTAGATTCCATAATTACGTAAAAAAAATCTCATATCACATTTATCTGCACCTCTTAGTAAAATGAGCTGATTTCATGTAAAAGGCAATTCAATTAGCAATCAGTTAAAAAACCAACGAATTGTATTTCAGGACAGAGTCATGAGATCATTTTCTTGATCTTAAAGATTGGAAGTATATCAAACAAAAAATTTAAGGTCAGCAGATTTAACGATAGCGATAAAATCATCGTCTCTAACTACATCAACTAATTTTTTTTAAGGTCCAAAAAAATAATTTGGTTATGCAACAAAATGTTTTCCCGTTTTATATGGCCTTAAAACTAAATAACAATAAAACTTCCAAAAATAATAAATAATAATCCTAATTTATATTCAAACCACTAAAAATATTTCTGAGATTTTAATATACCAAAAAAATCTGGGACTCACGAAAGAGACTGTTATTTTCCTATTAAATAAGAAGAAATTCTGGTTTATCAGATAAAAAAATTATTTATTTTTTAAAATATGCGAAGAAAATCGATTTAAATTTTTGAACTATTTATGCAAGTTCAAAATAAAGGAATGCAATTTATTTTAAAACTGTTACTAACAATAAAATAAAATATCTCGGGGAATTGATTAAAAGATATTAATGGACGATGAACCTAAAATCACATGGAAATTCTCAAAATTAGCATTCTTTCTCGATGCCTTAAAAAAAAAGTTTGAAGTTTTTGTTTCTAAATTTTTTCTTAATACCTACTTTTTATTATATATTTTATTTAAGCTAATTTAATCAATTAGAAAGATTCTTTTTGCGCGACAATTTTCAGTTCTAGTTTTATTTTTGTTATATTCAAAAATTTTCAAAATCTCTAGCAGCTCTACAGAGCACAGAAATATCACGTTCCACAATCACATCAACTTCTTCTAATTTTGATCCAACCAGACCCTCAAAATAGACTTTCATGCATTTAACAAATTAGCTATAATTTTGTATTTTCGAAAGAAGAAAACTTATTTAAATGTGAAGAATTAAAAGTTTAACAATTAATAGGAAAAAATTAATTAGTAAAAATCCACCAAAAGAAAAATAGACGATATTTATTATTTTTTAAAGCGAGAAGAAAAATTAAAGAAAAGAAGGAACGTTAAGAATTTTCTAGAGAACATTTATATAACATGCCATGTAAGAAAAAAAAATATATAATACAATAGCGGAAAAATTCTACATTCATTAGATAAAGTAGAAAAACAAAATACATGAAATCAAGTTTACCATTGGAACCACAATCACCGGAACACTAATTGAAATTTTCACACTTGATGAATGAACATGAGACCGATATGATTTCAACAGGGCAATAGTGCAAAACTCATTGCCTTTATTGCTTATAGGATAACAATTTCAACAATATAAATTGAATTGAATTCCTATAACGAATTTAACAGACAAAAACCGATAAAAGCGCACTCAAGAGCTCTCTGAACACTCTCACAGATGATCAAACAGCAAAAATTCCATTCGCAAGCAAACAATCAAGCACCTAGCCATTTTATCGTTGAGGTGTCACGCCAAATATCACAAATTAACTATCAATTGCACCGCCACTAAAATTAACACTTGATCTGAAGGGGGGCACCGAACATGAGAAACGTGCCACTTTTATCTTATTTGCGCCTTCAAGAAACATGCGATAAGAAGGGCCACTTCCGACTCTTTATAGTCAAAGAAAAATTATATATATGTATGTATTTTTTTTTAAGAAACGCAGTGCCGACCACACGAGTGTACGCAACTGGACGTCAGCCGGATTCTTTTCGGCGGTCAGAAATAGAACAGTAGGAGCCCTAAAACCTCACACTTCTTGAAACGAGCGACAAAAAAACCAAGTACGACCATCAAAAGGAGTGGCTAAATAGACGCCCTAACAACCACCGAACGACCGATAAGAGCAGCTGGGGTACTTAGTGAGCAACCACCTCGAAGAACCGCAGAAAATCGATAAATTTCTAATTTCTTGAGTTTTATTCCGCGGCTAGCAGAAGCCTCCTAGCACACATACCTCTTTTTTTTTCACTCTCACTAGTTTCGGGGTAGCAGCGATGCAAAAACCCCAAAAATAAATTACGTTAACTTCTACAACAGCTTTCTTTAAATCGTCGGCAACAAAAGAAAATTCAAAAAATTTGACCGCCTTTCTAGAATGTTTATCAACAAAGTTCCAAAACAATTTTCACAGCAACATATGGTTTGCTCCCACGCTTAGTAGCGATTAATCGACGGTTAGAATCGCGAAAAAATCACTAAAACTCGACTACAGATAGTGTCGAGTTCGACAATAATCTGAATTTTTATTAATAAAAATTTTGCACAATTTTTGTTTATATATGTTTAACAAAGTCAGGGGAAGTTGAAGTATAGTCGCACTGGAAAAAATCACAGGCTATGTCTTTTTTAGCGAACAGGCAGAGACCGAATGCCGGCTGCCTGGGACTATTCCGAGATTTATAAAAAAAAATATATATATATATATATATGTACCGTCCTCCTCTCTCGGCTGAGTAAGCAACTAAGTTAGAATCTTTACCGAAATTCTAGCTTCTTATCCCACTCCGTCGTCGCAATCTTAACACAACTTCCCCAGAACTTTGATGATGTTGCCACGACTAAAGTTAACATACAACTGACTTCCCTCGGTTGTGCGGCAAAGACTTTTTCTCTCGTCGAATTTCCCAACCACGACCCCGGTCCCCGGTTATATCGACGATAAAAGCGGCGACGTCGTTCGACAATCGAATCGGACGAACTCCGGGGCACATATCATGAATAAGAAAAATTAAACAGACGTCGATGATACACATATTCGCAAACATTACGCTTTTCGCTTAGTATCTGAGTCGCGAAAGCGCAAATCCGCGAAGCAAAATCACCTTACCTCACCACATTCGCCACTTTGCTCTGGTCGTCCGCAAATTTTGCACACTTCGACAGAGAAATGACGTTGGTTTATACCCGTTTTTTCTAGCGAATTTAAACCAGCCTCTTGGAACTATTTTTTGGCGCCAAAAAGTCAGTTACAAATTCAAATTTTTCCACAACGATTATTTCTGATCCTATCGAACATTAAGTTCAAAAAATACAATAAAGAACCATGCAAATTTGTTGTTCTTCCAATATTAATTAATCAACAGCAACACTGCCGTGTTTTGTTACTAATTCAAGAACTCGTTTCATTTTTTTGTATCTGAGAATAGATAATTCATTTTCAGTGAATCTGATGATCGTGTACTGATGCTTGGGCTTTGGTAAACAAATTTGTTAAAAGCAATTCGATGCGCACTCGATACAATGAATGATCGAGCAATCATCAATTTGTATAAGTGCAGCGTCACTCGCAAATTCTTGAACGCATAAAATCAGTTTAATAGAGGAGAGGAGAAAAATTACGCTCTCTATAAACTGATCAACATGATCATCTTCATTTGATCTTGCGATTGGCATGGTTTCTGTTTACGCTTAAGATGACAGTGAAGAGTTGTTTTCAATTTTATAAAAGCAGAATATAAGAATGTTTTATTTTTATATTTTTCTCAACGATTGATACATACAATTGAATATTTGAGACATATTTGATTTTTTGCACTTTTATACATTCTTTCAATTTTTATATATATTTAAGTATATACAGTGCAAATTTGATTTATGAACAATGTTTTTATGAAATGTGAATAACGTCAGAAATATTCCTTTGGTTCAAACCACCAAAAAACCACATCTTTCACAATACTATTAAATTAATGATATACCCAAAAATTCCAATAATTCTAAAAGTTATAAAGGATTTAAATTAAGCGTTTTTCTCGAAATTATGTTTTTATAACTATTGTAGTACCCTCGATATCTCAAAAACTACTGAACCGATTTTATGTTTAAAACTTTTATCGTATAGATAATAATCGTAAATTATTCTTTAAAGATATCAATTTTTCAAAATGTCAATTTCAGCAATCTTAGTAAATTTTTCTTTTTATTAAAAATTGTGTCTTTTAAGTATAAAGAAAATAAACACTATGTAAGTCACAAAAACTTCATTTTATTAAATGCACACGTTGCTTCAAAACAATTTCGCACGCTATGAGTAGTCTAAAAATACTTACCATAAAATACTAAAAGTATTTATAGTATAATGCATAACAAGATATTTCTGGTTAAAACTAAATTTATCCTGTAAATCCTATATTTATTAGCTTGACCTTTTGCGTAAATGTCAAGGAATCAAACACCTCCGCAGGATTAACAAAAAATTACACGAAGAAGAAATTACAAAAGATATTTTTATTTGTTGAAAAATTTCTGACGAGTTGAGAATTTGTGGGGATTTCTTTAATATTTCATATTTAATGTGTAAATATTAGATTATATAGAAATCGTTTTTAATTCCAATTTACTTTGTTAAGTGGATAATCATTTCCCGGAAAGGTCTTAGAGTACCTTCGATTTAAGGGAATTTGTACGAGTAGATAATACTCAAAAATTCATCGTGCGAACAAGAAAAGTACCGAGAAAATAGTCTTTAATCAGTTGATAAGACTGACATAAAGCAATTGTCCTAATCTACTAAAGAACCGGATGTGATTTATTTTAGAGAGGTCGAGTTTTAGATGACAATATCTAAGTAATATTAAAAATTTTAATTCAATTGAATAGAGGTAATAATAATTATTGTCTTTCGTTTATTTTAATAAAAACTTTATATAATGATTTTCAATAGTTTCTTTAGAGGTTTTATTGAAAATTTGCAAACGAAACCACAAATTAAGAGTATTTTTTTAAGTTATCGTAATTAGTTTGACAAAAACTACAAAACTCCAAGTAAAACTAAATCTCCACATAGAAACAGATAGACTCTTATTTGGTTATTTCAATACGAATATGGAAGCTATAACCTTTACCTCTTTCATACTTTCGGAAAAGGTAGACGTTAAGCAAACAATATCACATTCATAATGCACGTAATGTCTGTTGCTTTTAAGATTAACAATTGTTTCTGGTCGGTCTATGTTTTATACAAGTTAAAAAAACGAATTCAAATCGACAGACGTATACTAATAATTTATTTTGTAGTTTACATTTTTATGACTTAAGTATATTTAGTAAAATGTGAAACTATTAAGAAAAGGAATAAACTTTTAAAAGTTTCAAGAAAATTAAAAAAGTTCATGGTACTAGGTACTAGCAAGGGCACTACAATGCTAAAGTAATAAAATAAGTTCTGACTGCCAAACCTACTAAAATTTTTATCTTCTAAGTTTCTACTTAAATAAAAGTAAATAAGATAAATACCCCTTCTAAGAAAGTGTTGGCATTGCAATTGTTCAGAAACTAATAAATTAAGACCTTCATTTCAAAAGAACCTACTAAGTACTTAAAATTATTTCAGAAAAAGATTATATATTCCAGCAAATCTTAATCTTCAAACGTTTTATTTAACTAGGATTTAATAAAAGTAAATTTTACTTACTCAGAAAATAAAATCTCAACTATAAATAAAAGGACTCCAGCAAATATAAACAAAAAAATATGTCTCCGAATTTAGATATCGTTTCTGTAGTAAATTATTTTATTATTCTTATCAAAACCGCTTTAGCCGCCATGCGATGTACGTGTTACTGCATGAAATGTTTCACATGTGAACTGAGTCATTGAAATTTATGCACATGCTTCAGAGTTTAAACAGGTGAACGTTCTGAAAAGACGCACAATATTTACTTTTTTAGATACAGCATGTCGCAATAATTTACGGGCTCTAGTCGAAGTGTTAGTTCACTGACTGCTTAAGTCTAGCGAGGAAAAACTATTCTAATGCCATGATTTTAAAGTAATTTAAATTTTGTTGTAAATTAAAGTGTAGAAGATAAAAAAAAACCTTGACATAATGCAAAATAAAGGTGGAAAACGAGTGGTTGTATAAAAAATAAATGTTCGCATTACTTCTACAAATTAATTAGCTATTGCCGATACGTGATTTTAAGTATGTAATTTCAATTCAAAACGATTGGCTTTAGATCAAGTGAAATTTTGCAAGTTCCAAGTCACTTGATTTTATATTTCTTATAGAAAACATTCAAGCAAAATCGACATGTTTTGATTCGAAAATCAGTTAAACGCAAGCTGATAAGTGATTATTATCAATCACCTATTCAAAATCGAATTTCTATAAATTGCCTAAAATTTTACTAGGAAGTGCCTATTTAAATTAGTTAAATGATCAAACTTGACCCAGAGCTTATCGTCTTAACTTCATAGGGCATTCAGCAGAAAATATCTCCACAAATTATAAATTTTTCATATGGACAAAGTTTTGTTCAATTATCTTGTATAACGGCTGAGGAATAAAATTATGAAAATCTATAATATTCATACAAAAATTATTAGAATAAGGGGGTAAATTCGGAAAATGTTCGCACATTTTTAAATAATTCAAATTCCACAATCATAGTGAAGTCGATCTTATCTACCCTGGTTTAATATAAAGCAGTAGAATGTGGTTGTCATTCACTTTATCGCAATTTCTTATCTAGTATATTTTTTACACATTTTCGAAAAATTTGAAGGGAATTGAGAATATCTAAAGTTCCGAATAAGTGATAATGATAGTCCGATCAAGGAAACTGGACAATGAAATTTTATCATATTAAGGAAATTCCTTCCTTTTTTTATATTAAATAATATTAAAGAATTCAAACTCTGAGTAAAGTAGGCAACGTGGTGACTGACTGGGAGCGAAGTGACGCATTTTTAGTTACCAAGTCTTATCAAAACGTGGATATTTCTGGAAAATTATTCAACTGCGATAAAGAAAAACGCGCTTGTCCCTTACAATTGATAATTCTCTGAACAATTCTGAACTGGGTCAAAAGATTGAAGCGTTCATGGGAAAGCAATTGAAAATAACTAGCAGAATCTAGTGATCGAGGAAGCCAGCTCGATTGAATTAATTACTGCGATTCCCCTGCCCGTCATCATTCATTCATTCAGTGGAGATCAGCGGCTGACATCACCCCGAAGATAATGCGATCTTCATTTGTTCGATCGTCACCGGCACCAGGTGTGTTCGATCGCTTCCCCAAGTAGTTTCACCTTCGAAAAACTATGGGTTGCTTTCCCAAGGGCATGGCCGTGATCTTGTCGGAAAATAAACGGCTTTTCACAAATCATCTATAATTATTGCACGAGATCATGTCACGGGGTTGACTTTCACGAGCAAAATACGAAAAATACACACATATAAAAATCCTGTAGCTATATTACGACTTGTGATGCATATTTTTCAACCAGTTTTTAAATACACTGCAGCAGCAGATTAATTCGCGGAATTTCATCTTATACTGAAAAGAAATAAGCAAATAAGTTGATGATTAATCACCGAAATCATGTGCCTACATGTTTTTAATTTGCTTACGTTTGTAGACGGCGACGTACTATCATCGTTTATTTTACATATCACATTAATCTATCGTTCGCAGTGCACTGACTTTATCCAAGAAACATCTTTCTAGAAGGCAATCAATTGAACAATTAAATGATTATTAGCATAAAGATACTATCTTAGTTGGACTTACTCAAAATTTATATGTAGGTTCTTAAATTTTTGTCCATTAGCATGTCAGAGATTTCTAATTTTTAAGACAAAATTTAATTTTTATCTCGGTAACATTTAAAATATGGAAAAGAAAAATGTTTCAAATTATAAGTGTTTCGGATCTTTGTTATGAAACTTTTGTAAATATTATGCTATGAATATAAAAGGTTAGATTGATAGAAACCCAAACAACTCGACTTAATTGGTAAACAAGTTTTTATGGTTCAATAAGATACGCGTTTTGTTTGTAGCAAAAACAAAATATTTGTTATTCTACCCAAAGAAAATGCTATACATAATAAATATCCCCTTTAATCTACAGTAATATGATAATAAGTCTGGATTATAAAGCTTCGCTTCGCAGTTTCTAGTAAATCGCTAACTAAAGATCAGGTGATCATAAATTGACCAAAGTCAGTAACCTCTCACAGAATATTTTATACCCCAATTCATGCAAACCAATTAACTAAAAAAATGTTAGTATTATTAGTATTAAAAAGCTAATTTTTGAATCTGACCTGAATTGAGAACTTTGAACATTATTTTCAAAGAATTCAACATATGATTTCCCATTATGTAAACAATCACGGGATACTGAAAATAATATAAAAATAAAAATACTTGTTTATTAAAAGCTGATTGCAACATTGAATTAAGATTCGTGTACTATCATCCTCACTTTCTATCATAAATTCGAAATGAAGGTCAAAGGTTTTAAAGATTTATTAAAAGCACCCGGAATTTCACAAAAGCCTCGTTGGCTACCAGAAATCACGCTATGTTTTTGAATGAAATTTTTGATTGCAATGGAAAAAAAAATTCACAGGATTAATTAAGATATCTCTGAATTTCTTTTATTCTTTGTTCTGCTTATAATTAGTGACTAAATTTCATTATAAATGGGAATTTAAATGGTAATTTTTGTCTTAATCCTTAATCTCTGTGGAAAATGACACACTTATGTACATTAAAAAATGTTGTTTGCTCATATGATCCAATCATACGTTATTTTTTAAGGGAAATTTAGTCTTGATTGAGACATCTTTGAGAACACAAAATGTTCGAGACAGTGACCTTATAAAAATGTAAATGAAAAACAGTATTCACGTGCTGAAAGCTTCGTCACTTTAAAATTTATATTCAAAACTAAGAATACAAAATATCCTAATTTATGATAATTCCTTTAACTTGGTAATCAAAGTCATGCGTTAGTCTTTAATATGTAGAATGTCTAAAGAATTTTTAATTAGGAGCGAATTTCTAGAAAATAGAATGATCTGGAACAAAAATAAAGCTATGACCTCTTTTAAAATTAATATGACACTAATCAGGATCAAGACTATCAATGATCTTTTGATATGTTTAGCTGACTTTTTAAATTGATAGTAGAATCATACAATTTTCATATTTTATTATGGCCACTAACCAACGCGCCGAGCCCCTTTTTTCAATTTATCTGACTGATTAACTTAACAACATTTACTGATCGTGTGTGATCTTCTTCGTGTCATAAAAATTAAAAATCAATTGATCAGCGACTGAATGGTGGATGCAATTCATAAAATAAACAATTCAGCGTCATGCTGTCGTCAAAGCATTTATTGAACGATTTTTAATTAAAACACACGATCGCAATCGCACATGTAACTAGGGAAACAGTTCAAAAAATGTTCATTTTAACATTCGCTTCAAAACCGCAACAACGATAACGTCTGGCCTTGCAATTAACTTTAAATCTAGGTCTACTATCAGCGGGTTCAACGAAAACGATTTCCTTAATACTGCTATTAAAATTAAACAAATACATAAAATTTTATTGCAAAACAATTTTTAAATAATGGTTGTGATCTTGAAAATTTTTCTCAGAATTATAAACACGTTCTCGAACGGTTCGAATCTACTTAAAAGTGTCTTCGTAAGTTCGCTAGTAGCGTAACGTTTCTTAGAAAATCAAATAACAAAAAAAATGTATGGAAAGAAAAACGTGTTTATGAATTTCTGCCAGCTCGACTAAGCTGTGTTAATTATTTATGCAAATCACGTCGAAATTCCCCTCGTATATACTTCCAGTGAGGAATTTCCCAGCAAATTAATAATGCAATTTGGTTTGAACCAGCTTACGATCGCCTTTCTCATCCGAAGTATCTTTGGACACGCCATGAAACTGGCGCCGTCGCCACTGAAGCTAGTAAAACTTTAAAACATTTTCTGGCGCTGAAGATCATAAGCCAAATAAATTGAGTTAAAAATCGAACAGCAAAAAAATTATTCGATCCGCGATCGTCGCCACCACCACAAATAAGCGCGATCATGCCACCAAACCTCGACAGGGAGGCGAGCCCGCCAAGCCCCTCAACGTCATAGGTATGCTGCGTTTGAATTGGTCGATCGCGGAAGTAGTGTGAGAAAAACGCATATGTGTGAAAACATGGCATATGCTAACTTTCATATTCTTGACTCTCCAACGAACAGAGGAGCGCAACATTGCGTTCGAGTTCAAGAATTTTGATATTTAACAGTGCAGACGGATGGCCTTCAGAATAATTTAATTTTGATGGCATTTCGAAAGATCATTGATTCAGATGTCCCAACTAGACCATAAAGCGAAATGTTGTGACACAACTAGCTCCTATAATAAACAAAGCTTCATCGCACGTTCTAGACTATTTTTAAAATTTTTTATAGCTTGTGTGACCCACTATTAACAAAGCAGGTTATCTCTTAATTTTCATGCAATACACGTTCCGAGTAAGAGTCTTAAATAAAAAAGAATACTTCATGCAAATATACCTCCGCCTTCAGGTGCACTTAACGAACTAAAAACGAAGGTGTAACAAAAGTGATCTTTACGTTTTACTTTTCTGAAATCGCTACAGGTGCGATGAAGCAAAACAAATTAGTCATTGCTTACACTAAACAAAAAAATACTTGATCAACGTGTTTTCTCACGTGGTAAGAAGAGATCATTTCAGATTGTTTAAATTAATTTTTATTTATCTTACCGTCCTTAACTGATGTAAACTTCCCACCACATAATTTTATGAGTTCAATGATTTCAACCAAAACGATTTGTTACACAGCTTTTGTGAGAAGAGAAATAAAAAATTGCAAGATGAATATAATTTCTTATGAATTTATATTTCACTTGCTGATCATGTGATGTATCAGAAAAAAATGAACAGAAATACACCTGATGCCACCCAAAGGTTCTGTATGATGACCTGAAAAATTAGAATATCTCAAATCATCGCTTTTAATTGGCATCTTACTATTCGCGTTAACTAATCAAGTAAAATTGAAGTCCCAGCGGAAATCGCCACATTTTCTGTTGGTTGATAAGCGCGTTCGCATCTTTAATTTTGTTTTATTTTTTCGGAATAAAATCTATTTCTTTTTTTCATTTGGACTTTGGTACTTGGGTGGTATATTTTTCGGGAATTTCACAAAGTTGTCTTATTTTAATTTACTTTTTTTTTTTTAAACTGACCTTAGAGACTCCAATTTCGATAGATGTTTGTTTAACTAATGAAACGATCTTCGACATTTAATTACATACTTTTCTTATAACATCTAACAATAAAAATTTTATGTTAGCAATTAAAACTCGAGAAAGTGGGTTTATTGCTAATTAATTTTATTTGTACACCCTTCCAAAATGATAAGCGGGAATACTTCTTGAAGTATTTTTTATTATAGTAGTCATGTATTAGATTTTTAGAATTTAAAAAAAAAGTTTTTAAGTAAAAATGTTTTAAAACACCTCTACTCTTTTACACCCAATTTGTTTAGGCTATAATTTAGTAAAATTTCGTCAAATCAACTTTAAAATTTCAGAGAATATTCTCGAAGTGTTTTATTTACATAAAGAAAATGTAAAAATAACTCGATTTTTTCAAAATAGCGATCATTGACTTGCGTTCTTTTGAACTTTTTATTAGTTTGCCTCGAAGGCTAGCAATTTCTGAGTTATTTGAGTGGTATCAATTTAGACATTTTTTTGGAGATGCAATACTTTTTTTAATTATTTGATTTAAATGAAAAACAGATAGTAGGTTAATTGTCTTTTAAGCTCTATACTCAAAAATTTATCAAATCGTCTTATGACTATAGTTTTAAGTGGCTTAATTACTTGTTATGACAAGTTAGGAACATCTGTCTATCATCAAGTCAGACTCCTCGTCGTGGGAATGAAAATGTGGCATATTAGACTCATCAATGGTTTATGCAATATGACTCAATGAATGGCAAGAGTGGCATAACCACTTATAGATAAATTCCTGCAAAATTAATATTTGCATAACAATGCAACCGATCACTGGAAAAAATCAATTAATGTCCAATTCAATTCAATTGGAGGGAGAGCGATCGTTTACTAATGAGACTATCAAAGCAGGTTGCATAAATCACCCTTAAGATTGCCGATGTTTTTGTAGCTTCTCGAAACTATCGCACAAATTTTAATTAACCAAAGCCGCAAGCGCGTGCGCAATGAGTAAACAAACTAATTGACGACAACAGTTCAACAAGTGGCAAACAACAGAGATCTCATGTTGCACAGGCCCATTACGAACTTTTTTTTGGACCGACCCTACGGATGTTTATAAACGTGCCACTCAATTCTTATCGAATCGGCTCGGAAAATTAGAAAATTAGGAAGCAAAACATGTTGTCGTCGCGGCTGCACTGGCTGTTTACAAAGATACGGCTTTCTCCATATTAACGAAGATGCTGACGTGCGTCGCCTGGTCCATTTGCTTGCGCAATTTGCAAGACGATCGCAGTTCTCGACGACGGTGATGAAATATAGTGAAAGTCAGGACGGCTGTTATCAGTCCACTCCCGCTTACGTTGCAGTCCGTCCAGAGATCGAAGTCTCATGGGGCCCTGGGGCTTCAGTCTGAATGTCGACGGGTCTATGACACGATCAGTCTTCATTCATTTTGCAAAATATTAAAAAGATATTGAAAAAGTACTATCCCAGTAGCAAGATCTAAGCGTTTTGTAACTTCTTTATTTTTCAATATTTTGCAATGAAATTTTCAAGATACCTATGTAAACGAAAGTATCATTGAATTGAATAAATACAGAGTGTTCCAACTAAGATGGGTTTGCTTCAAAATTTATAATACATTTTTGGATATAACGCGCCATATTCAAAATACTTTACCTATACTTTTTTGTTATTCCTTTTATAAATGACCTTATTTAATAGCAAATACTATGGACTTTCCATTTATTGCTTAACCAACTCTTTAATCCTCGTCAAGAAATGATAATCCTTAATATTTGAAAATCTGGATTTGTTGTACCTTTACCTAAAAAAATAACGATTTTTATTTTTTTTCAATAAGAACTACTTTTAAGATAGTCCTAACCTATCCATTTTCATCTCTGAGAAAAATGTGTAGTACAAAAGTTTACAGAAGAAACATTTAAAATATAAAATATTAATGATTTTTGTTAGGCCCAGAAAATTTAAAAATACGAGGAGAAAGGATAAAAATAAAAGAATTTAATGCAAAGCCAAAAATGTGAAAATGTTTACACTGAGCACTTGAGTGGATATTAACGCCTTAACACTTTACTTATTTATTTCTGATACGCATATGGATTAAAAATGTCGACCTCAATATTTTATATTTTCTACTATGAAAAGACATAGTATAACTTGCGTTTCCATACCAAAAGTAAAAAGTTTTATAATACTTAACTTATAAACTGTGATAAACGGATGGAAGCATACGGCGACATTTTAAAGATTCTTATTAATGCTACATGCGTATTAGATACTTCGAATTTTAATTTTACTTTCTAGCATTACTTTCTAGTCACATATTCTAATTTTTTTCAGAGAGATTGAAAATGATAAAGATATTCACCGCCAAAAAAAATATATAACGCCACTACGATATCAACGCAATTAATTAAACTGACTTCAACTTTTTATTATCTCATTAAATGCGCATTATACATCTAATTATGTTCCATAAAATAAAACACTCATGCGACCTTTTCCTTACAAAGGTCGTCTCACGTATCTTCCAGGGTCGGAGGTGTCCAACTCCCATAATCTTAATAATCACGGGGGCTGGTCTTGTGGTCTTATCGCGACCCCACTAAGAGCCTCTGTTCAATGTTACGAATGACACAGAATCCATCGACCACCCGAATAATTTTTTATTTATTTTAAAAGTTTTTTATTTTTGTTAATGATAACAAAATCGTTTTTTATTAGACTCTTTAGCTCATGAGGGTCGAGAAAATTTAACTAGCAACCAATTAAACTTGGCTCTCTCCCATAGCCGTTTTTTCGGGCTATTCTTAGATGGAAATTTAAAGTCATTCGGATAACGATGTAAGGAAACATGGAAGATTTTTGGATTAGTTGCTTACGCGGAAGATAGAAAGCATGCGTAAGAACTTGCGTAAGCAAAGGGGTGGTTTTTTGTACACATTCATATTGAAGTTTGATTCTAAATTTCTTAGAACTTCTTGAAAAAAAAACTAAGTATTAAAAAAATAAATCTATTAAAAAATACTCTAAGCCGCCAGACATAATCTTATTTTTAAAAAGCAAAACCCAATTTTTAAAAGCTATAAACTTATCTTATAATACAAATTAAAATTTGGAAAAAAAAAAAAACGTTGGGTCTGCATTTTGTCTAATTTCGTAATTGGACGAAATCAGTACGCTAGTTTTAAATCGGGGGCTAGTTTAAACATTTCTGAGTAATCATGGGAGCTGTAAATATGACCTTGAACCCAATATTTATAAATTAAATGATGAAAAATATAAACTTTCCGACTAGAAGTGTAATCTATATTATAATAATTTTAAATTTTGTTTTATAAATCTTTAGTTGACAACACTCGAATCTAGGAAAATTTTATTTATTAAAAATTTTAAATTTCTTGTCATTGATCTAGAAAATTAGTTGTGGGCTCTTGTAGGATTTTTTATATAACGTTTGTTTTACGTTTTAACTGCCTTCTTTAAGTATTTATTAAATAAATCGCATTTTCAAAGTATCTTTTTATAAAATTTCCGAGTTTTAACCGAAATTCTACGGATCTTCGCAACGACACCAGCGCCGCAATGTTACCTTATCTCATCTAAACACTACGCCCCCCCTTCTATTCCATGACATCGAATTTCCTCAACCAAAAAATTGACGTTTACAACAAAATCTGAATTTCATAACTTTGTGTGCTTGCAAAATTGAGCACATTTTTAAATACATTTTGGGAAAAGAAAGTTCCTGTTGTGATATAGCTTGTAGTTCTCAGAATATAATTAACTTAAACATAAAATAAAATGGCATCTCCATGGGGTAAAATTGAAAAAGTTGATTCGGTCAACTTTGCTGAAATTATGTCGGAGCAATACGCGAACGATTTGCACGACAAGGAATTAAAAAAGTATGGAAATCAGCTCCCAGATGATAGTAGCGGTAAGCCAAAGGAGCCAGGAGTGGAGCGTATCGTGGAGGTAATTCCTGAGGAGGTCCTCAAAGCAATCCAAGAAGAGGATGCTGCTTTTGCAGAGGGTGTATTTGATGGGGACACCTGCGGCTCCGACGAGGTGCTCGCTCGGCTGCTACAGTCCCAGTTTGACCACGAGTACAACGAGGAGCTGAAAAGGATCGAGAACCAAAAGAATAAGGATTCAAAAGTCCGAATATCTTTGGAGAACTATCGCAGGGAGGTGGATCCCGCGGAGCCCTATGACGAGGCTTACTACGACGAGGGCTACAACCACCCCAAGAGCAACGACTGGGACCGGTTTGAGACGAATGAGAAAAAGTTCGATGGCATCCCGAAGCGCGGCTTCAAATTGGTTGAGAACGGGGAGAAGATAACAAAGCACGACCCCGACATATGTGGGGTTCGGAACGCCTGCAGAATGATGTCCTTTCCGCCAGAGTTTCCAACAGGGGATGGAGCTGGATTCGACATGAAGCTCCCGAACTCGGTCTTCAACAGATTGAAGTCGACCTCGCACAAGGCGAAGAAGGGCGGCAGAATGTACGACCGAAAGGAGGCCAAATCAACCTGCGAAATGGCTGTGGATATGCGAACTAAGTTGATACTCTACAAGCTGATCAACAATCAGGTGCTTGAACAAGTTAATGGGATAATCTCAACCGGGAAAGAGGCTCTCATCCTCCACGCGGACGGTGACCCTTCCTACGAGGGGGACGACGCCGTCCCCAAGGAGTGCGCCGTGAAAATTTTCAAGACGAACATGAACGAGTTCAAGCAGCGTGACCGCTACATCAAAGACGACTATCGGTTCGGGAAGCGTTTCAGCAAGCAGAACAAGCAGATCGTCATCAATATGTGGGCCGAGAAGGAGATGCTCAATCTCAAGCGGATGCAGAAGTGCGGCATCAACTGTCCGAGCGTTGTCATGCTAAAAAAGTACATTTTGGTAATGTCCTTCATTGGAGAAAACCACAATGCGGCTCCGAAACTTAAAGATGCCCGATTGAGTGAGGCTGAGCTAAGCCTCGCCTACGAGGAGATCGTGCAGGTAATGCACAAACTCTACAACGAGGCGAAACTGATCCATGGGGACCTTTCCGAGTACAACATCCTCTGGCAAGACGGACAGTGCGTTATCATTGATGTCGCTCAGGCTGTTGAACCGGATCACCCAGGAGCCCTCGAATTTTTGATGCGTGATTGCGGCAATATTATCACGGTAAGGAATTTTTCCCAAGCGTTTAATAGAATAAAACTTTAAAACTAACAGCTTTTTTTTAACCGACAAAAGGTCGCAGCTTGATGAAATTGTATATAACTTAAGATAAACCACTTGAAATTTTTCTGTTCTGTAAATTAAATCGAAATCATTAATATACAAAAGCGTGCTTGTCATAATTTTTGTCGAAATTTCTATTTTTGCAGTTCTTCAGCCGTAGAGGTCTTCCGAACATTTACAGGAAAGAAGAACTATTCGAGCACATTACAGGCTTCAACGCCGAGGACTACAATGCTACGATGCTCGAAAAGATCCACGCAAAAGGCCCCTCAGAATTTCTGTCCACAGTCAACAATCAAGACACTATGCCCGAAGATTTTAAGCCAGTTTCATACTCCTTCGATTTGGCCTGGGAGAAATCCATCAAAGACAAGGAGGACAGGAAGAAATCAGCCGCCGCCGCTGTCGAGACTGCCGATGCCTTGCAAACGCTTAGTTTAAAAATGCCCCAAGAAGTTGCCGAATAAAATTATGAAGTGGAAGAGAGCACAGGAGCTCAACGGAAAAAAAAATTATGTTAATAAAAATATTCGTTTTGAAAACGATCTCAGGTTTATTCCTACAACAATGGGGTGAGAAAAAAAAAATTTTTTTTATCTAAAACTTCTAAAACATTAAAAATTAAACGAGCTCTCTAGGCGGGGGTTTTGTGGGAATCTTCCCAAGAACAAACTCAGGCGCTTTGAAGGCCTCAATCTCCTCAGCTGTGAGGTCTTCCAATTTGCTGTAGACAGAGTCGCTCACAGCCATAACACTAAACATATTTGGGTGCTGCTGGGGCGCAGCTTGTTGAAAAGGTGGAGCGACCTGCCCGAAGACGTTCCCATTGGGCTGAGTCGCCGGAGGGGTTCCAAACATTCCGGAGCTCTGCTGTTGCCCCATATTAAACATCTGAGCCTGCTGAGTCTCCGCAAACATATTCCCCTGGGCGCTAGCTTGCTGCGGTGCTTGTTGCTGTTGTCCAAATAAATTCTGCTGGGGTGCCCCAAACACGCCGCCTTGCTGCTGTTGGTTCGGTGGTTGCTGCTGCTGCTGCATTTGCATTTGTTGTTGGGGTTGTTGAGGCTGTTGTCCGAAAAGGCCTACCTGCTGCTGCACTCCAAAGCCGCCTCCACCTCCTCCTACAGGGGTTTGAGTTTGTCCGAACGCCCCGAAACCTCCCTGAGGCGGTTGCTGGGTTTGTCCAAAAAGATTTTGTTGTGGCTGTTGCTGCTGAACAGGAGCTGCTTGTCCAAATAAATTCGTTTGGGTTGTGTTACCCCCAAAAACGCTTCCTCCTCCTCCTCCAAATAGGCTTTGTTGCTGTTGCGACTGCTGCTGAAGAGCTCCTCCGAATATTGAGCCTCCGCTAATCTGCTGCTGTTGCTGTGGCTGAGCCCCCATTGAGAAAATATTGCCACCTTGCTGGGGTACTCCGCTCGGCTGGGCGGCTTGACTGAAACTGAAGGTGTTTGCTTGCTGTTGGGGCTGCTGCTGAGGCTGCTGCTGCTGTTGTTGTCCCCCAAAAATCGAGCCTTGAGTAGCAGCTCCTGCAAACGTAGTGCCTCCAAAGGAGCTCTGCGCCAGAAGTCCTCCTCCACTGAGGCCCTGTCCTGAAAACGATCCCATTTGGTTTGATGCTGCCCCAAAGAGTCCTCCAGAACTTGGTTGTGCCAAGGCGCTGCTGGAAAGTGAAAATGGATTTGACTGGCCAGCCCCATTTTGCACCTGGCCGTTGTCGGCTCCCGCTCCTCCTTTTTGAGCAATCTCAGCGTCATCATAGAGTTTTATCAATCCGTCGATGACCTCCCGCCGGAACGAAAGCAGAGCTTTCATCTTGTTCTGGGCGTCCATCACCTGCTGCGTGAATTGCTGCTGGTACGCCGGGAAGCAGTTTTCCTTGCGGGCGTTGTAACACATCAAGCGGACCTCTTCGTAGGATTGGTCCTCGATGAAATTCGGGATGCACGGCTTCTGTTTGAAGACCCCGAAGCAGGAAAGTGGCCATTGTGAGCCTTTCAGAGCTGCCTCAACTTCTGTTTTTATGTACTGTCTGCGGGTGGGAGCGTGTTAAGTTAAATGAAAATTATCAAGAAAAGCGATTTCACCTACTTGACGTCGAAGTGCTCGTTTATGCACTTGGATCCGAAGCGGCAGTAGCCGCTTTGGAAGTATTTACAGATCGCCATGTCTGGTATGAAGCGAGTTTTCGGCTCCTAGTTCTTTCAGGACGTCAAGATTTCTTAAAATGATGCAAAACATAAACACATAAAAGGGGACAATGACTTTGTTTTGACAGCACAACTTGACAGCTGGAACATTTGTTTTGGTAAATGCAGCGACATCTATGGTGTGATGAAGAAGACTATGTCACAGAAAAACCATATTTTCTTGTAAACAACTTATTTTTAAAATTTCGTAGCAAAACATAATAAAATATAATTTGCTAATAATTTTAAGAAATATTTCAAAACGTTCCAAAAAATTTGGAAACTAATACAGCTTTTATTTTAAAATAATGGAAAAATAATTGGAGGGTTGCGCCTTGATTAAACCAGTTTTATTTTAAGGCTGCCTCACAGCTGCATGAAACAGAAACAAAATTATTGTATTATTTTTTCTTTTCAATTAATTTTACATTTTATTAATAAAGATTCATACAGCGAACATGATAGCGACAAAATGTATTTCACTTTAAGAGGGTGATTAACTTTTTAAGACTTTACATATTTCAATTCTGTATTTCAAAAACTTATGCCGTACAATTTCCAATTTAAAATTTCGATTGTTTTAGCATTAATATTATTTTAAAATTGGAGCAGCATAGCGGTCGTTATTACACCCTTTTGTTGAATCGGCGAGAAAACTCGTTTTTCTTAAAGGTTGTTTAAATTTTAGAATTCATCTATAACAAAATTCAAAATATATCCCAAAAAGCTTTTAAAAAATAGAAAAACTCGTTCATTTATTCCTCGGACAGGCCAAAAACAAGGCTCTGATAAAAATTTCCAGTTGTGTATTATAGTAAAGAGTTGTTTGAATAATTATAATTTTGTATGTTTTAGAGTCAATTCAATTTTTTGTTGCCTTTTAAATATACTGCATTAATGGGTAACTCCTTTAATATGAACGTAAAAAATAACATCGCGAAAGTGGTGCCCATTTTCAACTTCACGTTCTTTTTAAATACCAGAAATGGCTCGAATTTATTCTCGAGTAATATTTTTTAGTTGCGTTACGGTTTCTGGCTTATTCGTATGGGAAGGTTCTTTCAAATATTTCCAAAAGTTTAACAATAATAATTTTGATTGGATTTTTATATTAAAATTGAAATTTTCTTAATTTCACCGTCACGATCCTAAGATAAACTACTTTATGGACTTTATGCAATAATTGTAATTATAAGGGAATAAAGACTATTTAAATCGGTGTAACTTTATGACTCCAGCTTGAAAAAATAAAAAGGTAAAATGTTGCTCTTTACGTTTACTAGAAAAAATATAACGATACTAAAAACAAAACATCAAGCTTCCGAGCTTGTTTTTCTTTGGTGTAAATTAAAATCGGTTTAAAATAATAGTTTCGATTCCTACTTTATTTAAAAAAAAATCAAAAGAGGGCATCGCGCACAACATTTAGACCTACTTTATTTTATTCTACTATGACAATTTCCTTAAGCTTTTGTATGTAATTTAAAAATTGAGAAATACACCTAATTCTGTTTTTACACGGTAGATACGTTCCAGACAAAACCGTGTAAAAAAAGACATGAAGTACATATCAAAAAAGGGTATTAGTTCCATATCCTTCGACCCTGTAAAAAATAGTTAAAATAAAATTATTCATACAAAAAAAACTATTATGAGAGTCTTTATAAAAGCCAAATTAAATTTTTATGTGCATCACTTATTCGTATCGGTATATAAAATTGCTCATTTCGCTTATTTGGAACGTTAAAATACATCCCACAAAACTTAATAATAATAGGTATCATATTTAAATAATAAAATGTCTGGGCTGGTTGGCGGTTTTTCTCCTGAGGCCCTGGTAGTGAATGGGTTAAGCTGCTATGAAAATAAATTAGAAAGGGGAATTCCCTAACTATTTTATAAATAACAGATAGAAAAACAATTTTCAAAAGATTACGGTTAATAAAAATATTTTTCTTTAAAATTTGAATCAAATAGCATTTTTTAATCGTGCTAAGTCGAGTGAAATCGTGTAAAAACGGAATCAATTTTTTTTTTTTCTAGACCGTGTTAGATCAAAACCGTGTAAAAAAAGACCGTGTAAAAACAGAATTGTGTGTATTCCATTTATTTTCCGTCTCTGGTTGAAAGTTTTGTTGACGTTGGTTTTCTAAATAAAGTTGAATAGTTTTCGTTAGTTACACTATCGTGTAGCTTCCATTTTAAATTTTCCAAGTCTTCTTTACACAAATCTGGAAAAAAAAACATAAATAAACAAACTACAACACATAAATTTCCTATTAAACGTTTAGAAGATTACGCCTATAAAGTAAAACTAGAATTTTTTCACTTCTTGAAACTAGATCAAGAGAAAAACGAGCCGCTGTAATTGCACCACGGCATGCCGACCATTTTCCAACCAAACCTAACTCCGCAGCACACAGCCGTACCAGAAAATGACCTGCCTGGGGTACGTAAAGAGCACGGATGAACCGCACCAGCAGAGCCCATTCCGGTTCATCCGCACACACCTGCAATTTTCGGTCGCTATTACTGCTGGTGAAAAAAGAATAAAATAAACCCCGAATTACTTGTAATCATCAATTGCCGGACGAAATTGAGCCCTTCAAGCGAAAAATTTTGCCACAACACTTTTCAGGGGAATTGTTTTAATTTCGGTAAATCGAAATTCTTGAAATTAATCGCGTTCGAGGGTAAATTTAATGCGAAAATTTGCTGCCCAACAGAAAATGTTTTTCTATTTATCTCGTTCTTAATTAGAAAGTGGGAGGGAGACGGGTAAATAACGGTTCATATGTGTTTTCAGGAGATTTAAGTTTTTGTGTGTGTGCACCGAAAAACGTCCCCTGCTCTGGGGCTGTGTGTTTTGTTTGATTTGAATATGCTGAGCGTACCCGAGGTGATTTTTCTCTTTTTTACATCGGATATCCTACAGGGTGGGGATTGTGTTTAATTTTGTTTTAAAATTAAGTTTTGTTTGAGGGTGTTTTTGAGATATTTTGGGGTTGATTTTAAGAATTTATAATTTTTAAGGTTAGATTTTTACGTTTTTAAAGTGGTTAAAGTGGAAAAATTGTGTTTTATTGCGGAATAAACACCTTTTTGCAGTGATTAAAGAGTTCAAACTGTTTGTCAATACTGCGAATCACCCTGTGCGAGTCGGTTCAGGTTTGGGACTCTCGGCATTTGTTCGTACGAAACCGTTTCCCAGTCACAGAGTGAAACGCGATGAGTGAGCATCGATAGTGTGTTACGCGTCGTTACGGCAACCGTTGTATATATAGTTTTTGTCATTTTATATAAAACAATAAAGGTTATAATCATAAATAAAATATTTGGTAATTGCCAAAGCAGTGAATGATCAAAAACTCGTTTTCCTTTTTTTTGTTTTTTACGAAAAAAGCACACGAAAGTGGGTGCGAGTGTCCTCTTCTTGATGGTGGAAAAAAAAAATAAATAAATAATGAATAAATAAAAATGTAATAATAATAAATATATAGTGATTTTTTTCTGTCTGTTCCGCTGCAGTAAAGGAAAAAAATATATATATATATATAAATAAAAATAAAAAAATTTATCCCACGGAAGGGACGACCGATCCGAGCTCTCGTCGTGTGTTAAGCTGCTCCCCCGAAAAAAAAAAATATATATAAATTTTGTAACTGTGCGACATTCTTCTCCTCGATATTTTTTTTTTTTTTGTTTTTTTTTTGTTTTTTTAAATGTTTGGAAGAAAATAAAATAAATAATAAACGTTTTTAAATGGAATACAGAGGAATGAAGCAGCAGCATCTAGGGAAATTTTTCTCTACAAGAAAATTTTCTTCTCCAGCGATGTAAGTTGATTTTCACAATTTATTTTTTCTTCTTTTTTTTTTTTTCTTTTTTCTGTTCCGTTGATCTTTCTATCGCAAAGTGCTTCGGTTTCGCCGCCGCGCCGACTTTTCTCGATTTCGAATTTTGTTCGACGAGCTCTGAGCCGTGTGCTTTGGGGGGCTTATGGGCGTTTTTGTGAGTGCTTCTTCTTCGCCGTTGTCGACGTTGTCGTGGTCCCCCCTCGTCCCGCACTCGACATTTAAAGCACAGTGGTGACCGAAATTTAGCGCCACTTGCAAAGAAAGAGCGCGGTGCGACGGAGGCTGGCGACTTTCTTCTTCCGCGAGTGGGATTCACACGTCGTCTTCGTTTCGACAAAAAATAAAAAAAAATGAAAGATAATCTTTCGGTTTAATGTTACAATGGAAGAAATATATATATATATAAAAAAAAAATCTGATAAAATTGTCTTTGGCGGACTGGGAAGCCTCCGATCGGCTGACCGCTGAGCCGCCTTGCTACGATTGGATGTGTGTTGCCATGTCTCGTGAACGGCAAAAAGTATCACACGACCAACACCAGCACCGATTCCAATTCAATTTTGCAACTGCGAAGCCCGAGAAATCGAGAAAAAGAAAAGAAAAACCGAGGGGGAAAAACATACGGCTGACGGGACAGAGCGGTGGTGACGAGGAATGTTTTTATTTTATTATTATTTTTTCCCAGTCTTGTATTTTGTAGCAAAAATTCTCAACGATAAAGTTATTATCTACAAAAAAACACCGGTTTCCATTGCAACAATCATTCAACCCAGGGAAGTAAGTTTCATTCGTTTTCGTTTCTTTTTCGTTGTCGGCGTAGTGCGGACCGGGCTCCGCTCCGTGGGGCTCTGCTGGGCACAGACATTTTGAGGCCAATCAATGCCCGACTGGGTCCAGTGACATGGTGGGATATGTGCGGGGCTCCCCGACCGAGACGGGGGGGGCGCTCCTGAGCCACCGCAATGTGGTGGTCACTGTCCGCCCGGTCCCAGCACTATCAGAGCAGCGCTAGCGCTCTCGTACACACGGGCCCTGAACAGCCCTCCTCTTTTTTTCGTACTGGCGGTGCTGCGGCTCAATATTTTTCTTGAATCTCGCGCTGTTTTTGTATATTTTTCAAGAACGGCTTTTATTAGCCACTATCTTGATTAATTAAAATAGTGCCGCTGGTCTCTGGTCTTTGGTGGACTGATTCTGATTATCTGCGCAGTATTAAAGCATTTTCCCCTCTGTCTCTCTCTGCCGACCGTCGCGCCGTTCCACTCTTATTTTATTCTCTTTTTTTTCAGTAGTGTGCTGTGCTCTGGTTTTTCTCCTTCTCGTCTTCTTCTTTCTGCCTCCCTCTGCCGTTGAGTAGCGTAGCAAATTCGCTCACTTCCTCGACTCGCCCGCCGATCGACTCCCAAGTGGTGGGAGGGGTGGTGGGTAGGCGATTTTCAACGACGGTGTGGTGTCGTGGTGGAGGTGTGCGGCGGTGGTGGGGTGGTCTGGTGGATTGGATTTTGCTGTGCTGTGGGCAAAGTTTTCCTTTTTTTTTATATTTTTTTCTTTCCTTCCAATTTTTTTTTCAGCAGCAGAAAATTTTTATATATATATATATATTTTTTCCCTTCTGATTGGAAGCGATGAAATGGAAGAATCTGCGGGATGTGGCCCGAAACACCTTTCGAAGAACCAAACTGCTTCGTCACGGGAGAAATATTCTTTTTTTTTTTAGGGGAAAATTCACAGCCGGAAATTTGGTTATTCTTAAAGTCCGGTTTAAATTATTTATTTCATTGTAATTGTACGAAAAAGTGCTGAGGCGGCGCTAGGAAGCAATTCAAGCTTCTGAAAAATAATAAAACAAACTGCGCTTCGGAATCTTCTATTTCTAGACTCTTAGAGGCTTGATTATTATAATTTATAATAATATACTGGATAATTTAAGTTGACAACTTCATTTAAATGTATTACTTTAAATTGGCGGTAATTTACATTCACACACAAAATTTGAAATTTTACTGAAGTAATTAATGTGAGTTTATCGTCGAAACGACCACACAATTTCTTTTAGAAAAACTCCTTCAGATATTCTCCTGAATGAATCAACAAATTCATTTTATTTTATTTAATGCCAGAAAAAGAGAAAAAAAAAAACAAATTGCTAAGTAAAATGATGGTAAAAGTTCATTTTGTTTGAAATCATTATCATTACACTAATTATTATTATTACACTAATTTTCATTAAAACCCGTTGAATTTCCAAAACATGGTCGTCATATTGGGTCCATCATTTTGATCAAAAATGGATTTCCAAATTTTTATAATAGAATCGAAATTAGTGGTCTCAAGTGGTCTCTTAGTACTAATTTTCAATTAAATTCATTGTATTTCAAAAATGTTTGATCATCATATTAGGTTCGTCATCTTGATTTTTTCGAAAGGGGATTCGCAATCTAGAATCTCCAAAAACCCCCAAATACCGATTTAAATGGCAATCCCATGAAATTTACAGTTATTACCCGCCATCATGCGTTCGCCATTTTGAAGACCCATTACATGAGATGCATACGTATCAACTTTCATTTAAATTCTTCCAGTATTTTCCGCGCGATGTGTGCAAAGACAAACAGACAGAAAACATTTTTAATTAATTATTAGGTATTTAAAAAAATCGTTTATATTCTCACACGGCTCCGTTACAGTTTGATTATACATACATAGTTATGCATGTATAGAGAGAAGAAACATTTTTTAATTTAATAGCTATAAAATCTTATCCGTATTTAATTCCACAGGGTCCTATGAGACCATAAGGCAAATTTGAACTGAAATTATGCAATAAAATGTATTTTTAGGTATTTTTACTTTTTCTCTATGATAATTTTTGTAAAACAAACCTATTCAAATTAGATTTGTGTTGACTAATGTATTGTTATATTTTTTTTATCAGTTATTGCTGCAGTATCATTTTATTATTATGTGTGATTCATTGGGGTAATTTTGTAGATTTGTCTCGGCAATGGCTCGAGATAAGGAACGTGGCATAGTGAAAAAATTAAATATTAAATAAAGCATTCCTAATGACAATGACCTTGAATATTTAATAATATGCTCAATTTTACTCAGTTTTTATCTGAAATATTTTTCTATAAAATTAATATTTTAAGTTACAGTCCATTAAAGTTTCTGAAATTTAAACAAATTTCCAGAATGAAAATCCTGTAGATAGAATTATAATCTTTATAACGGAAATCTGGACATATGTATATAAAATGGCGTTTCTCGTCCGCCATTTTGTTTTGTGATATTAAAATTCTTTTAATTTACTTTTATGCAAGTAAGTAATAACGAATTCTACATATCTTAATATTTTTTCGTGAAAGGATATTCCGCCACTTGCTGAAGTGTATCTAATTACATAAGCAGGCTACTCTAAATCTCAGATGATCTTAACCTCAAAAATAAACTTCGGCATAAAATCCTCATTTAGAAGTCTCAGGACTTCGTTTGAGTTTGAGATTGCTGCGACTCGAAAAAGAGGAGCGAAGCGGCCTCGAGACCATTCTGAACGAAATCAAACAGTAGGCCAGATAACGTAGGCATTTATTTTATCTGCCTGCGACCGACCTTGTTTCAGGACAAGAATAAAAGTAGGAAAAAAAATCGATTCTGCTACTTTGTGCACCCCCTTTTGCCTTTGCCACTGTAGCCGCCCGCACCCTCAGCGGAGCCCCTCCTTTTTCTTCTCGGAGTGAGCAGGCTGTCAGTCTCACAGCCTCATCGCATCGGAGCACCTCCCGGGCCCCCTTTTGTCTTTGTATCTTTGGAGCAAAGTATAAAGAAGATAAGGGCGGCGGGGGAGTTTATTTCACTTCCCTCGCTTTTTATTTAAGTACAAAAAGAAAGGAGTTCTTTTTTCAACTATTTTCTCACAACGGCATGAAATTGTCAAAAATACTTTAATAAATCTGAAAAAAAAGGGAAATTGAAAATAAAAGGGATTTCTTTACATGTTCATGATTTCCAGGAATTTCGCAGAAAGTAAAATTTTATGTTAAGGTTTCTTATTATTTCGATCATCCTTTTATAACCCTACTAAATGTACCTATAGATATTTTTTAAAAATTTTTAACACGCTGAAACAGAGTATAATAACTAGTACTTTTTGCTCTAAATATAGAACACAAAAATTCCGATATGAATCTTAAAGAAAGGAAAATTTTGTGTCGTTGACGCACTTCAACGAAAATGCAATGCGACTAGCTTTTGTACACTTGTAATTCTTATTTTAATCGATATTATCGATTGTTAAGTCATGTAACGTATGTAGCAAATGAGGTCACAGCCTTAAGACTTTCTTGTGTCCAAATAATTTACGAACTCGGCTGAATTTATAAGAAAAGGTAACTTGAAGGAAAAGCGAACATAGGTAATAATATCATACGAAGTGTTGAGAAGTTTTTTAGACATGAAATTGACTTAATTTTACTTTTATTTTCTCTACATTTATCTATAGTTACATATAATAAAATGATTTAAAATAAATTTATAAACTTCAAAGATACATTTTTTGTTTTTGAAGTAATTGAACAGATTTTATAAAATTCTTTGAACGTATTAAATATTTTATTTTGTTTCAAGAAATACAGAATATGATTTCGTTAGAAAATTGGTTCTCGTCCAATTTATAAAATATTTTTGGTATCTTTAAAAGTGTTGTTATTATTCAACTCCGAGAAAGATTTCAATGTTTTTCTTTTTTGACTTAGACCTTTGCACTGATGTTTTGCATTTGTACATTTACAAATTTTTGGATCTTTAAAAAAAACAATAATCTTTTTGCCGATTTTTTTGTGTGGTCTATATGTTCGTCGAAATTTAAGTCTGTGTCAACTATACCTTCTAAGAATTTAATATTTCCAAAGGTTTTCATTTTTTATCGTTTATTTCTACAACAATTCATAAGTTTAGTTTTCTAAATCGTATCGTCCCATACATTGCAATTTTACATTTTTGCACAACATCAGACAAATCCTTTATATATGAGAATGAGATGAATAGCAGTGCTCCTAGGATAGAACCTTGCACTATTCCTGGAATAATTTTATTTATAAATAAATAAGTTAGATATTTTAAGCGTTTCAATATTCAGTAAAACTTAGTTACTGACCACAATTTTGCGATCAAATAAATTATAGAACTATTTTTATAGAATCTTTTCCATATATGTATGTATTATGAATTCGCAAAATGTCGAGTTACGTCACGCTTTTGAGAGAAATAAGGTAAAGTAAAAGGTAGAGTTAATATAAAGGTGCCTACTATTTTTATAATTAAAACTTGCTTTCAAAAACGTAAATTTTACAATGAAAAACAGATAAGGAAATATTTTCTTAAAGCAAGAGGAGAAATTCTTAAAACACGATATAATTCAAATACTTAATTTTAGAAAGCATAATGACTGAAAATTACCAAAAGGAAACTATCCCCATTTAAGATAATTTCATCTCTTTTCTCTTCTTTACTTTTTACTTTCTTAATTGCATTCACGTTTAGAAATATTCGATTAGTTTTAGAGATCGAACTTGGGTCTTTTAGATTCTAAGTCCAACACAAGTTCACTTTTTTCCGTATTTATTTCTCTTAAACTAAGATGTTTTTTTTTTTATATATATTATAGTATATTGCATTTTCGTAAGGTGAAATAATATAATAATAAAGTTTTCCAAAATAATCATATGAAGATCTTTGTATATTGAAAAAGATTTAATAATACAGCAAACGATAAAAAATAATGATGTAATGTTAAGATGGAATTTTATTGTATTATAAGTAATTTATGAATGCTAACAAGTACTATCAGAATATACGAGAAAATTGTTCAGCATTTCTAGATAGTTATTATAAAATTAATAACAAAAACGAATTATCAAAAATTATACCCCCAAAAGATCTGCAATTATAACCCCGAAGAGCCATAAATTGTCTAAATGACGAGTCGATGAACGACTATTGCTTGCACGCTTCCCTCCCACGAGAAAAAGGTCACAATATAGAAATGACAAAAGTTCAAGGATACCGGTTAAATTTATTCGTTTCGAAATATTTACCACGAGAATAATAGTAATAAAACAAAAAGATAGAAGATGGCAATTTAGTAGAACAAATATGGCGGTCGTGCGGTTATATGGCCGCGGCAACAGCCAACAAACCGCGCAGATTAATCTAGCGTCGCACCTCGATTGTCCGCACTAAACTCAATATTGCAGCGGATGCATGACGATCAGTTATTAAGATAAAAAATAAGCGAAATGAAAATGTCACAGAAAATCAAACCGTAATCTCGCGGCCATCATACAGAACGACGGACGAAGCGACGACGCTGCAGCGCCGCGTTGCGGTGCGATGCGGCTGCTTTGGATGCGTTTTGCTCGCCAGGCAGTAGAGCAACTTTTTTATCTAATCGCAGCTTGTCGATAATTTGTGGAAATATTCACATTTTCCCGCCCTTATCAAACATTTCCAGAGCTTCGCGAGAGAGGATAAAATCTTTGCAGTAATATGGAACGAGAGCGACATACTTTTGAAAAAAAAAAGAAAAAAAAAATGTTTCTCTTCGTTTGGAAGATGATGAGACCACCAACTGTGCGGTGTTTGTTCGGTTCCAGGAAATATTTGACCTTGTTACACCCCTAAATCGAATTGCGTACACGTGCAGAAATACTTAATTATGGCATATTTGTTTACTGCCAATCGAAGGACAAGTAGGTCGTGTATATAAAAGGCGTCCTCTGGATGAGTCGTGAAGAGGGACTTGCTCCCGCCCAGAGAGGGAGCCACTAAGAAACAGAAAGGAAAAAGGTCGAATCGACTTGGCTGCCGTGGCATCTAATTTGTTATTTTTCGGCGCAACACCTCGATCGCTGTCTGAAATTTAATTTAAACATTACGCTGCTAAATCTGAGACGGACACAAAATTGTGTTTATACCCACGATGCGCGCTAAAAAAAATAAAATAAGAAAATGTTCATTAATCTTTTCCCCCGAAGAAAACGGAGACTCATTGGGGGTCTGATGTGCAACTCCGGTTGCCAGTCTGAAGGCGTTTTTGACCTTAATTTAATAAGGCAGCCAATAAGCGTAATAAGATTCAAAACAGGTGTCAGATTAACGTAACGACAGGTTACACAGGAGATAAGGGGCTAAAAACAAACAAGTGGTGCTCGGTCGGCGGTGACTGTATTTAGCGCACCTTAAGATGATAGTGTGCAAAATAAAAATTAAAACTAAATTGGCTCGGAGTTTGGGGCCCCGATCGCCCGGGAGGATAAAAAGGCTCAATTGGGGCACCCGATTAGACGAATCGATGCATTAGTCACCTTTTAGACGGCGGTGCATGGCTCAGCGAGCCACTCAATTTTTGCAAAAATAATCGCACACTTGATCGCGCGGGGTACTTGCGATCGATTTTTTTTTTATGTCTCTGTATTCTGCAATCCAATTTCGAAATCGGACCAGTTTTTGTGTCGAAATCTGTTAATAACTAACTGTCTGCAGATATTATGTCATGCGGGGACGGATTGCCTTTCATATTTCTTTCATATCTTATCGGCTAAGGCGCGGGTCGAAAACAAAAACAAGGAAGCTCCCACTTTTTGAAGTCTTGCGACGGTCGGGCTCCAACTCAATGTGAATTACTTTTCACTTGCTAACACTTCTAGCGAGTAATTAAGCTCTAAATGCAAAAATTAGCAGGTTTTACTGCTAGACAAGTCTTCAGAGACAAGGCGACATAATTATAAAAGTATTTTATGAACCATTAAGAGTTCGCATCATTCAAACTTTTACAGTGTTTTGTATATATTTTTATATACATATGTATATTCTTGTGGAACGAACAAAATGTGTGCTTGACGGTTTTCGATATTGTTATTTTCGAATTTACTATCAAAATTTGGAAGTCAAAAGTGATGACCAAAATTTGTAAATTTGAAAATAAATTCTTTAAAAAAGCATCGTATACGAAGCCTCGAATTTGAAATTGAAAAATGTACAACAAAATTCTATCAGTCGTATTCTAAAAAGAAATAAAAATATCTTCAAACTTTTTTAATAGTAAGAATTTGGGCGTGGCACTATCACTCTGTGCGAATTAAAGTGCAAAATTAATAGTATGAAAAAAGTAATAAAAATACTGCCTAATTTTATTGATTCTTGTTCTTAAAAAGCTCTAACTATTGAAATTTATAAAAAGATACGCTCTCAGGAAGTAAAAGACTTGAAAAAGACTCATTTATCATCAGGTGTCTAGGAGAAAGTGTCTAAAAATAAAAGATATTTATGAATTTTTCAAAAGAAACCACTCCAAATAAAGTTTTTGAAGTTATTTTTTTTTTAAAAAAAGGACGGTATGCTTGAAATATTTGAACAAATGAACTTTTCAAAATTTTAGAAATTTGATTTTCGCACATGAATAAACATCAAGGAATAGAATTTAACAAGCATGTGATGTCATAAATTTGTATTCACTATAAAAAAAAGTGTTCAACTAATGCCAACTTTTTTGAAAAATAGAACCAACTTAAAAAATTCAGAAGCTCTTAAGGGTATGAATTAAATTTAATATCGTTTGGTACTTACTAAGGATTTGAATCCTAAGATTTTATACAATTGAACTTTATAAATCGAATGTATTTGTTAGTATTAAGTAACATTAAAAGGCCACCATATGTCGATTTTTGTAAGATATCAATAAAATTAAGTCATAATAATTTTGGATCCATCATCTTAAAATCTCAAAACTAGGTATTGTATTATATTTGAAATCAGCGATCCCCAAAACCTCAATGTAGATTTTTTTCACATATAAATAAATCGCATTACGTGTTTTTCGGAAAGATACCAGATCTTGATTGATTCATAAGTTCTGTTTCTGTAAAATGGAAAGAGCTTTTAGATTAATTTCTTTTTTTTTTTTGTGTCTACGAAGAGCTAATTGCGTGAAGCTGAAGATCAGCTTTAAAACTGTTGGGCATTATTGACGTTAACAGTTACCTTAATTGATGGGTTTTATTTGAAATAAAAATAAAAACAAAATGGCGGTCGGATCTCTTCACTGGCGATCAATCTAACGCCCTAATTTGAATTCGATGAACCTTATTGTTTCCTTCATCTTCTTCTTTATGTAGTGAAGTTAATCACAGATCAAACTAACAAATCTTCTTTCTTCATTTGCATGGATTGGCAGTTAAACGATGACATCTGAGGGAATCTCAACATCATCAACGCAGCAACGACCGGACGTAACAAATCTTCTTCTTTCCGAACAATTACTGAAAGAAGAAGCAGCAGCTTTCGAACTGTTCTCTGCGGTCTTCGTTCTTCTTCCTTGCGCAGTTTTAACGTCGCTGGGACAGGGAACCGCTGGAGCTGCTGCAGCCCGAGAAGAATTCGCGCGATCGGCTTCAGAAGGAAGAACAATTGAGCGATCGTCGTCTTCAAGAAGCAGCAGCAGCAGCCGCAAAAGAAATTTCTGCTTCTTCGGTCGGGAGATCTTCGATTAAAGAGGGACAGAGAGAGATATATAAATAGAGAGAGAAAGAAAGAGAGAGAGAAAGCAATGTGGATTAATTGTGGATTATAAAAGAATTTGCGTACATAATCCGCACGTACACAAAAAGAAAAAAATCGTGGATATTTATTGTTGCTAGATTAATTACTGAATATTGCCGAAATTAAAAGAGTAAAAAGGAGCGAATGGCGCGAGAATTTAAAATCGTATTGAGAAATTTTGTGAAGTTTTTTTTGTTTTCCATATGATATATATATATTTTTTTTAATTCTTGCGATCTTTTAAAAAAGCCCCTTTGAGAGCAGTGTTTTGAATCGTTTTTAAAGTGCGTGCAGTGCGTGAAAGGGAAGGCAGTTTTATCTCTCAATTCTGTGAATTTAAATAAGAAAAAAGGAAGAAAAAAAGGTTCTTTAAAATTGGCAGTGAATTTTCCGCGATATCTTCGAGTTTTTCTTTATATAAAATTTTTTTTTTTTTTCGTTTTTTTCCCGTCAAATCCTTCGCCGGATGTGATTTTATATAATTGAAAAGAAAAAAGAAAATTTGTTTTTGTTCGCCAGGAAAGAGAAGTGATGATTCAAGTAAAATAAGTGAAAAAGTAAGTAAATTTTTATAACGGTGAAAAAAATTTCACAAGTGTGCTGCGTCAGGTAAATGAAATAAAAGTCGAGAAAATAATAAATAAAATAAATAAATAAAAAAATATATATATTTATATATAAAGGCGAATTTGGTTGTGTGTGCCAACGTGTGTGCTCGTTTTTGCGCTAAATCTCTTGTTTCGTCGCGAAATTATTTTTTTCTAGATTTTATTTTATTTAATTGTTTAATTCAGCAAAATAAAATCGAAAAAAAAAGTGGTCGCTATCGCCGGCATATTAAAGAGGTATTTAAAATAAAATAAAATAAAAAGAGACTTGCGTCGTGGACTTGGGCTGAAAGGTGTGGTAATAAAATGAAAAAAAAAATTCAATTTTTGTGCGCGACGTAATTTAATAATGAAAAAGGCGAGACACCAGCAGTAAGGAGAAGAAGAAGAATCGGTGGTGATTTTTATACGGAACTTTTCTTCCGAAGAGGACGTTGAAATTTTTGGCACTTTTGCACATTTTTCGAGCAGCCCAGAGACGAGAAAGAAGAGGTCTCGTTTTTAAAAGTAAGAAAAAAATTTCGTATCCGCCATCGGTTTCGGACGGAGCAGCACACAACACAGCGGCGCAACGTTTCAAGAAAAAATCGATGCGTTCCGGTTTAACATTTTCGATTTGGAGGAGATTTTACCGAGGAGACCTCTCCCCCCTCCAAAGTCGGTAAAGCAGTTTTATTCGGTGCTAGAGTGAGCGAGATACCGATAGATGAGAACTTTAAAGGAGTGAAAGAGATAAAAACCGCTCCGTTCGTGTTTTGTGTGCAGGCCGTCGTCGTCTGTCGACGTTTTCGTTTCACTTCCCCTCGCCGTTGTGCTCGTCTGCCGTTGCTCGTCGCTGTTTGTCGCCATCGTCGTCATCGTTCCCGCTGTTGCCAATTTTATTCCGCCTCACCGAAAATATTACACGGCCGTTCGTTTGCCATCTTTTCTCAAAGAAAAAAATAAAAAAAAATAAAGGAATAATAATTTCCTCCCCGCCACCCCCCACATCGCCCTAAAGCACTCAACGGATGGAAAGATATCGAAATGAAAACAACGTGACTGTAGGGTGCTGGTTAAATATAACGAGAAAACGCCGAAGGGGGACACAAGAGGGCAGCACAGCAGCACTGAATATCTGCAAAATAATGGCCGCCACATACCGATGATTCGCGCCCGCCTTCCCGCCTCAGCCCGCTCTGGGGCTTGGAACCTTGCGAAAATGCGGTGCGTTTGCTTGTAGCTGGGGTGAACTGTATATTTATATATATGTATATGAATGAACTTTGGTTATGTGTGGGTTGGAGCACCAAGAACTTTAACAGCTGGAAAATTCCAAGTATTTTTTTGCAAGAAGATTTTATAAGACAAAAAAAAAATAAGGGACTGTTATACAGTGAATATGAACTTTATAATCGGTTCCAGCCGGAAGAGGGCGCTGCCTTCGTCGGCTGTATAGTGGAACTATCACGATAAATATAAAAATGCCGTAAAATACGGTGTTAACGATGTAAAAGGAGGACATTAAGATATTATTTTAATTTTATTTTTTTCTAAGTGTTCTCCTGTGTGTGAAAGAATTTTTCGAAATAGGCTCAGCTACCAACCAACCAACCGACGAACGGACAGACAAACAAGTCTACGGCCACCGAACAAAACGACCGCCCGTCCGACCGATCGACCATTCGACCAAAAAAGCCTTCAGTTCAGAGCAGTGGAGAGGAGCGGGAAAAAAAGGAAAAAATAATTTGTAATCGTTGTGTGTGCATGGTTGGTTGGATTAATTCGCTTAAACTGCTTTTTTTTTCTCCTACCATCGAAGCCTTATGTACAATTTATACTCTGAGTCCATCTCGCTTTAGCTCGAGTCGAGAAAAGCACCAGCAAACTCCCAACTCTTTTGGGAAAATTCGTTCGCGCGTCGCGGAGTTTTATGTCGCATAAATTTCCAGCTTACGTACGAGGAGGAAAAAAAACATGATATACTGAGGGAGAAAAGGATAGAAAATACCGCCGCGTTGTACGAAATACGAAAACGAGAAAACGTACGTAAGTCAGTGCACCCACTTATGTATTTGTGTCTACTGGTGTGTGTTACTTGAAATGATTTTAATAAGTATATAAAGAGGTCGAGATATTATATGATTGTAGTAGTGATAGATAATGTACTGTTTTTATATGGAACAATGCAAACTCGTACATAAACTCAGCAATAAATTTACTGGACTATACGTGAGAGCGAGTGAGACGGACAATTTTTTGTGAAAAAGTTTTTGGTTGCGCGCGCAAAATATATAAAGAGGATTGAATTGAAAACTACTACTACTACTACAGTGAAAACGGTGCTGAAAATAATTAACTTGCGCGGGGTCGAAACGGAAGGGGAGACGCTTTGGAACTGTACATGAAGAAATTGGTGGTTCCCAAATAAAAGTGTACCGGACCCCACTGCGCTGGAGAGAGATAGCATTAATGGAAAATCACGAATGTTCGAGAAAGAAAGATGTAGCGACGAAGATAAGGTAGAAATCGTGCGCCGTATTGTTTTTTTTTGTGCTTATTTTATTTTCCTATTCTTCGAATCCATACTAAAGTTAGCTGTTGTTTTTATGTATAATCAACATTACAGTTTATATATTACATATATATATATTTTTTATTTTCATTAATAAATATGAAACTTAAAATCGTCGAGCGCACACACAACCATACCCTGAAATTACATAAATTGATAAAGTGCATATATTTTCTCTAAAAAATAAAATAAAATAAAAAAAAAGCTAGGGAATATAAATAATAATAAAAAAACAAAAAGAAATAAGTGGATTAATTTTGTAGAATCTCCGTCGCACACACATACACACACACCCTCTCTCCTTCTCGCACTTGGAGTAAATGGCAAAATAAATGCCAAGTGAGATGTGAACAAGAGAGAGAGGAGGGATGTAAAACGTAGTTCGATATACCTTCTCTATATATAATAAAAGAAAAAAATAACACGGAATTTCTCTATATAAAAAAAAAAAAGCTAAAATATATAATCACCTACTACACCACCCTATTATATATATGTAGAAATTTCTCTGGGAGGACGCCCTGCGGAATCGCCTCCATGAAGAACATAACGCAAAATGGTACGAGAGACTCGACACCTTTGGGTTGGAAATTTACCCGAAACAGTACGTGAGGACAGAATACGAGATCACTTTAAACGGTAATTATATAATATAAAAAGAGAATAGTCAATTTAATTTACTCTTTTACTATTATTATTTTAATTGATCCTAAAATCGAATAAAATTCTCTAAAGCTTTTATGAAATTTGTCAACGTCGCAATTTATGATGTCACGCGTTTTACGTATCTCTTTGGATCCAGGCAAATATTATTTCCATAGGAGCAAGTTTTCAGTTATATAAGAAGAATCAACCGCTGTATATAGAAAATATAAATATATGTATATAACTTTATCAGAGAGGCCATAATGTAAACACGCACACAGCCACACTCCAGCCCAGGGTAATAGTAGTTGGGAAGAAGCACTTGATTCTTTTCTTCTATCTTCCTTCAACTTGTACAGTTAGTCACGTAGTTTTGGATCTTATGTTTTTTTTTTTTTTTTTGAACATACCTTTTCCTGGAACTTATCAGGCAAGAAAATTATTTTCTTAAGCTCAACCAGGCAACCATCAGCGTATTCAGGCTCAATTGGATAAGATGGGGCTGATAATTGCCAGGGAAGAAGTTGCTTTGTTTTTATTTATTTTTTAAATGTAGAAGCTGCACACTCGATCGAGTCGAAGAGACAATGCTCCTCTCTACCTCCCTGGGTGACTAAACCACGTCTTAACTTGTCTTATCATATTTTTCAGGTTTAATGGGAGAACATTTTGGAATAATTAAGAGACAAGTTCTTAAGAAAGTAAAGAACTAATTAGTTTTAAGATGTTTTTATTTTAACAGAAGGCGGAAGCTTAACCCCAGACGTTAATAGCGAAATGTGACGCATGAAGAATGTCAGAAAAAAATAAATTTAAAAAGCTTATATCTACATATATAGGAAGAAGATGGACGAAGTAATTTTCGAAGAAATTTTTTCTCAAAATAAGACAGAAGTGATAAGAGTACACAATTTTAAGAGCTTGATGATCTTCAACTAATCTCTCAAGTCAGAGAAAAGAAGACTAATTTGAATATCTTAAGAACCGATTCCGGATCAAAAGAAGAAGATACGAAGAACGTTTAAAAGTTCAAAGTTAAATTCAAAAGAAACGTAACTACATATTTAATTATATTTATCAGTGATCAGAAAATTGTTTTGTGAATAGTTGATATTCATTATGTGGTTTGTGTTGTGTGTGTTTTTTATTGTGTGATTTATATTCTGTGAAATGAGTTAAAAAAATTTGAGAAACTTTAAAAAACTTACAATTATCTTCTTAATTTTAAATTCTGCTTCAACTGATCTAAGGAATACTATCGAAACAACAGGGACTAGAAAAATTTACCTGAAAATCAAGACGAGGTCGGGCAAGCCCGATAAAGATAATGTAAGGCATTATTCAGGTCTAGGATTGCCTGATTTGGAACTGATCAGGAATACCTTATACAGAGTTGATAAGATTTTTCTTATCAGAAATTCTTTATTCATCGAAGCAGACGAGACCAACAATTTTATATGCGTTTCAATCCAGGACACCAAGTCGATCTCATCAGTGTGACTACGGCTTGGTGCTTATATATTCTAAGGATTTCCTGAAGTTAATTCTAATCGAGTAAGGACTTATATATTCTCAAAAGTAGATGTGTATTAATTTACATTTTCTGCTGTCTGCAATGTACAACCAAGAGCGCTTGAAAAAACTAAACTTATATGTATGAAGAATGATAATACCTTAAATTGGTACTTGGGGTAATGGATACGACGATGTAGTTTCGTTCGCTAATATCAGAAGTTACTGTTTTGGAAAATGGAAGAATTGCAATTAGGTTAAGTTAGTTTTAAGTTAGAAATTTAAGAAATTAATAATATAATTAGATAGATATACGTAATACTTAGATTCAAAAATCGCAAGTTCTTTGAAGTAACGCCTCTACTAGATGAATTTTTAATAACACAGATTTATTATGAAGGTGTCTTAGAGCGATACGTTATTTAAGGTGAGATATAAAAAAATTTGGTTAATTATATAACGACCGATTTACGTAGATACTTTAAATCGCATGACTTAATAGATTTTAATTTTACATTGGAATTCGACCGCTGACCACCTTTTTACGCCTTTTTTTTTTTCCTAGCATGCAGTTCTAAAAAGAATCTATGGTGTAATTTTCTGGTTTTACGTAGAAATGATCTTTAAACGGTTTTGTTGTAACATTACAAAACTATTCTGTAAATATCTCGGATTTATGAATTGTTTTTAAAACGTCACATATAGGGAACGGGAGTAAACAATTAACCTTTCTCATGAATAAAAAAAAGCAACAGACAGTTTGTGGCATTTTGCTTCATTCCTGGCAACTTTGTCATCTTGATTTAAAGTCCGTTGCGGTGGCGGTGGTGCGGCGCAAACACTTTCCTACCTGAACTTGTCTTATCTTGTTGAGTCTCTCACCTCCGTAGAGGCAGCGTAAAAATAGCCATGACGAAATTTTTACAATTCCAACTTGCAATTGCTGCCAAATGAGAAACCTGTTACAAAACCTACATTTTACCCACGTAATTGCAGTCCATTTTTTTTTATTCCCGTGCGCTCAATGCCCACTTCCATTTGCACTACTTGGGTTGCAGAATTGGACTTAAATCTAAGCTTGAGTTGTTGAGTCGCCTTTAGATAGAGTTTTAAAGAAAAATAAAAGCAGGCATTTTCGCCGATCGATGTGAAATTAATGTGTTCTGTGGGAAACTTAAGTTTCCAAAGCTTTTCTTCAGGTGCAGGCGATGTAACACAGTACGAAATTTATTTATTTACTCAGGAAAAAGCGCTTCTTGCAATGTTTACGCAATAAATTAAGCGCGCATTTTCCTCTTTTGATTTTTACCTAGATGCGGCGGGAAGAGTTTTTTTTTTTGTTTTATATAATTTCGTCCCGCCTGTGAAAACTATCTCAGAAATTTCCGATATTTGTACACACCACCAGGACCCACGCTACGGCAGCGGCGAAAACAATCGCAACTCTTCCACAGAAGAGGTGAAATGTTTGATGGGGCGAGGGCTAGAGGGCGCTAGGTGGACTTTGTTTTGTCCGCCCACGACGTGTAGTGCAAGAGATTTATTTTTCCGCGGGAACTTCGGTTCGAGAAAATTAATGTGTTTTCTCTCCGCCCGATGTTTTGTTGCTCGAATGCACTCGTCGACGACATGCCCACAGAGTTGGCTGCCCGCCCGCCGCAGTTCGTCTGTCCGTGGTTCGATCCATCGCACCGGACTCGTTCAAGCGGGCAGGAAATTTGGCAGCGACGCGTTCTATTTACATTTTCAATTGGAAGTCAACGAGTCGACTTTACAGTGCGGTTCAGCTCAGCCGGGCGCAACTATGACTCTCTATGGCAATCTTGAGAGATTCTGAAGAAACCAAATGAAATGCTTCCTCCTGGTGGGACGGGGAGCGGGAACGAATTCGGGCGGAAGATTGTTTGTTTCGGTATGTGCCCATGAATGCTGCTGCTGCTGCTGCGGTGAATGAGTGCCTGCTTTCATTATTCCACTGTGCTGCTCTGCGCTGCTTTCGTTGTTTTTTTCTTTTTTCTTTTTTTTTGCTTCGTTTTAAGCTCTGCTTCGCCATTTGATCGAATGCTGTCATTGTGAACACAGCTTTAATACACATGTGCAGCCTGTGCTCCTTTCGTTGAAGCCGTTTCCCGCATGCATGCAGCGAAAATATAAAAATGAAATAAAAAAAAAATTTCGACCGTAATGGCCGCATGGCGCATATCGACGTCGCTTTCTTAGGGCAGAAAATTTTTCATGAAGAAAACTTCGCTTCCCCGCCATTCTGCACGGTCGGTCGCGCACCTTTCTGGTCCTTCGCCCTTTTCTTCTTCTTGAAATGCAAATACCCCCGGCGATAATAAAAATGTCACGTTTAATTGCTACTCTCTCCCGTTACTTCTTTGTTATTCAGGCTCCCGGTTGCGCGAGTTTATGACGCGCGAGCGAGACGTCCTAAATTCTGCTGTCCTTGTCCGCCATTCGATTCCCACGGTATGCTGTGCACCGATCTGTTTTGCTGCTTGCTGCTTGCCGCTGCTGCCAGTTCGCTTGTTTGCCTGCTGCTGCTATGTACCCAGAAAGTTTTCTGGACAGGCCAAGAGCCAGAAATACTACCGTATTTTTGGTATACGTATACCACACAATTACCACCATAATGTCGCTGCAACGTCGTCATCATCGCGCGGAATATATAAAAAACAAAAATGCTAGGGAAACATACTCGAAAACTATTGATGCTGCCTCGGCACCCCTTCCGCGCGCGCCCTCTCTTGAGCTGTTGCCAAATTTCTGGCGTGTTACGTAATTGAATAAATTTTGCTGAGATTACGTGCTTTGCACTATTTTAACACGACTTTATTTTCCTTTTTTTTTTTTTTAGGTTTCGCGTGTTATTTCGATAAGTAACTTTTGTTACGTTTCGACTTATGAAAAATTTATGTTTACGTGTACTGGAAGACGGCTCGCTTTGAGACTCGTCGTGGGTTTAGGCTTTTTTTTGTAGCTTCCTTTATATTTGTTTTTAAAGCATTCCCCCTGGAATTTGGTTGAATTTAAGTTGTTCGCGGAGGGGGGGAATCGATTTCTGCATAAATAGTTGAATGATAAATGTCGCTGTTTGCATTTGACTTATCTTCCCTATCTCTCATAAAGTTAGGCTTCTTTTTTTCTATGCCGGATTTAACTTGGCCTAAATATGAAGTTTTTCTTCGGTTTTGTCAGTTGTTACCGTTAGCTGAGATATTTGTCAGTTTTTGTTATATCTTGATTTCACCCTTAAAAGGAAAGAAAGTTAGTTTTGTTAAAGTGGCCTATCATTGAAATTTCTACGATCAATGCGGTTTAACTTCGGTGATCACAAGTAGATTGAGGTTTTTGTGGTTATGAATTCGATTTTAAAATGAAAACTCTGGATGAAATTCTTCAGGTTTAATAAAGTTTGTCAATATAAACAATTTTGAGAGATTAGAAACTGTAAAACAACAAATATTATCATTATCTCGTTTCCAATCCGTAATTATGAATTCTTAGAATTTAACAGTATAATTGAAATTAGCGATACAAAAACCATTTTCTGATGAAGCGATTTATTGTAGTATGTAATAATAACAGTCAAATAGCTCTTTCCATGTTAATAAAATAAATTCTAATCTTCAAGTCCTTATCTCATCTTTGGTCTCCATATTAATGAAACTGCCAAGAAAATAGCTAAAGCGATCAAAGTTTTATACCTACTCATTTAAAACTTTTACCAAGATGCTATTCAACCGCTACACTTCATCACGAATTCAATATTGACCTTGTTATACCTAGTTAAAACCTTAAGATTGTCTCATACCTTGTATGAGGCTTTCTAAAATTCTGAATTTTTACACATAAAACAACTTCACATGAATTATTTAAATTAGAATGTAAATTAGATAAATGGGATAAATTAGATAAGTAAATATGAGGAATCATAAAGAGTTTTTCACTAGCTATTTTCAATTATTAAATTCACATTGGTTAGTTTGTTACTTCTATTCCATGGATCCATAAATCCTTATATAAAATAAACAGTTACTTCTGGTTCTTGTACAGTTAGTTAATCCCGTATTAAGCTAAATTATCTGATACGATAACAAATATCGCTTATACGAGGAAAGTTGATTGCAATCTTCCCACGGTATTTGAATAGCGTGAATTTTTGCACAAAACTACCAAAAAGGAGGTTGTGCAACATAACATACATCGATGGGAAAAAACAACCAGAGATGCAACTTGCCACCGACCAAGCTTGACTATCTTGTCATCTATTTTTCAGTCTATCCATCCCTGGCGAACCTATCTCGCAGCGCGTCACAAACTTTAGCCACTAAGTTACCGTTGTTGTTGTCGTCACTGTCATCGTTGTTCCCGCCGCCGCCACCGCCACTCTGTGCATACTCCTTGTATTATAAAATGTGCATAAATTTTCTTGTTTTATTCGTTGTCGTCTTGTGTACTTTGCAATTCGGTTACGACATCACGCCATCGTCTTTTGCTGAAATGTGCATAATTACGGAAATTCCTCTGCCATTTATTATTGCTAGTATTTTCTGGCTGTAAAATTTCTCTCCAGTCTCGTATCTTCCTTCTATGCTATATGCATATATAAGGCCGATATCTGATGATGCGAGCCAGTATAAAAGGCATTTGGCGATGGTCGGAGTTTTCGAGTTCATTCAGAACGAGACCTCAGACTTGCTAATAATTTGTCCCAGTGCCTCTAATGTATGCCCATGTGCTCTCTTCCCAGCCTTATTAACTTTGGCGGTGGTGAATTTTTTATATCGTATCCTCGCTTCTTCGTTTGGTCGTTTAAAAATGAAATACGACGGAGGAGGAGGGATAAAAATGAATTTAATTTACCCTAACATCGATCGTCTTGATATAATGAAATTTATTCGACTGAATTTGAATTTTAGACGTTGGTATTTATGTTAAATAAAATAAAATTTTTGTTTAATTTTATAATCTGCTGTGGTACAACGCTATAGTTGATAGACAATTTAAAATTTAAGACCACGAAATCGCAAGAAAAAAGTTCAACGAAAGGGCGATGAATAGTTAAATTTACCTATAATCAATTTGAAACTGATTCTGGTTATTACAGTATTTATACAAATCATTTTCTAGAACCGTAAATGCACGAAATTTTACTGACAAGCACGCATTTGTTCTTTTAATACATATTTAGGATTTAACTTTCTCATTTGATTTCTGATTCATACTTGTGATATAATGACGCATTTGTAAATACATAGTTAGATATTTTGAAAATGGAAAATTAACAACGTAATGACATATTTTTACCCGAAAGCAACGGTGGCAAAGGCTGCAATTTTTGTCGTACTCTGTTGAAGGTTTTGCCTTGGAACCTTTTTAAATTAAATTGTAGAGTTTTAGCTTCATAATCATCATGACGACTGCTTGGATTCTGTGTAAATTTGCTTGAGAGTTCTCATTTCAAAACAAATAACCTTTTTGTTAAATCCCACGCTGGTTCAATTTAAATTAAAACGAGAAGTGTATCTTTCAATCAAATAAATTGTACATAGTCACATAAGCAAAGAAACCCTTCGTTTGAAAGGATAACTCACATGGGTGCTCTATTCATACCATTCACTTTCAAGGCACTCTGTAAATCGAAAGAAATTTGTCGATAATGCCCCCATTTTCCTTGTCGATGTACCAAAAAATTACGTAAAAGAAGAGTGACAGAACCTTCATCGAGCCAATCATAGTGAAATTGTTCTCGACATTTTCTTTCCACTTGTGTGCGCTTATTTCAAGGTCAACTGTCGCTACTTCTCTCACTTCCCCCTCCCTTCTTATTGAGAAAAAATTTTTCGCGAAATGAATTCACATAAAATCAAAATATTTTTGACGAAAGGGGCGAATAACCACGAGGATCTAAAAATGCCATCGAAAATCTTAATATATCTTAAGAAATTGAATTTGAAGCCAAGAAAATAGACTTTAACTGAATAAAAAAAAAATATTTCCTATGCCATGTGTTTTCATAGCTTTAAGTTTTGAAAAAGTTGCGAAGGGGGAGTTTGAGGCCCCATTTCGATTTTTACTGTGCACACATCGGTGACAGTGCAAAGACAGAGTGGTCCCAAGGCTGTGGAAACAAATAGGAAAAAGCGGTAGCGTGGGAATGAACGCCATTGGCTTATAAATTAATTGAATAATAAAAAAGAATCATAACAAAAGCTGCAATGGTGGAGGAGGGAATGATTGAGCGGAAGGGAGGGTGGCGTCTATCGATGCGTGAATTAAAAGCGAAAATCCTGTGGCCTTCGTCGGAAGCCAAATGACGACGACTACGTGGTTCTTTGGTGGCGACACCAAAGAAAGTTTTTACTTTAAGGCAACTATGTAGCTCAACTTTTGCTAGAATAAAAAAAAAACACCTAGGTACATTTATCTGTGAAGACACACAACTTACTTTAAGGAGGGAAAAAAAGGTGGTGGCAGAAGTGGGGTTGAGTTGAGGTAAAAAAAAAGTGGTATAGTGGCATTCCGTAGAAAGGTCAAACGTTTTTAAAGTAGAAGACACATCACCACCACTTCCTTGAGAAAGTATGAAACGGGGAGTAAGAAATGATTGTTTCCGGGAGCCACTTGAAAACTAGTTCTGGCGTTCTATTCTAGTCTGTTTTACACCATCTTTTTTATATTCTGGAGCGGACATTTTTTCGAGCCATGCACGGAAGCGTATAAATTAGACAAAAAAAAAAAATATCTAACCAGTCAATTTACGTAAATCAAGAGGGGCCCCAAATTGAACTCATAAAACTTGACGCCGCTTCTATTTTTAGTGGGCAAGTAATTAAGAACTTGTTTTCAATCAGAACGCAGAAAATTGCGAATCTCTTTTTTTCTATTATTCTCTCTGGCTCTTTGTTGTCGTGAATCTTTTATATTTTTATATTTTGTTAATTTCAGCAGCTGTTAGATGAATCGACGCACGGAACGGAAATAGTCGATGTTCTGTTGGAGCCATTAGCAATTTGCCACGTATATTTATTGGCTGCAACGCTATATTAGCGCACTTTGCCATTTCAGCCCCTTTTGTCACGATATGAAATTTAATTTTCCAATGTGACATACATAGAGCACATGCGAAAACATTGCATGTTTCGTATTTATTGATAAAAAGGCTTGTTCAGTCCACCATTAAAGTTGCTTTGTCACAGGTGGAAGTTTAGCATGCACTTAACTGCGGGCAAACGCTGCTGTAACTTTACTCTTTGCGGACAAAGAGGCTCATATCCATGAAATTAACAAATAATACATTTGTTGTTATAATCCCTTTGGTGTTTGTAATTATTAATTTTTCAATTCAATTAGTCTGATATCACTTACTCCTACTAATGAATTATTAAAGATGACTAATAGAAGATTTGATTCTACTTTTTTTAAGTCTACATGTCGGAAGATTTAACAAGTCTACAAAAGAGCAAAATATCTATGGCAATCGACTCATGATACTCGTACCGATTCTCCACTTGAAGTCGATCCGGAATATACCCTAGAGATAAGGCCCTAAAAGTCGTCGTATATAATTATGTAGATTGCCGTTAAAGTTATACTGTCTATTTTTAGAACAAGGTTGTTTATCTTAAAAGTGAATCGTCCGTACTTTTTGAACAGTCGTTTACTTTAGAACGAAACCCTCGGCCTTAGAACTAAGCAATCTAGCTATCTAAAATGAAGTCATGTACTTCTAGAACAGTGTCTATATTAGAAATAAGCAATATACCTTTGAAATGAAGGTTACTTGGAGGTTTTAGAACTAAAGCTTTGTAAGATAAGTTAGGTAGATAGAGTTGATTCTGTCGTCTCTTCATTTAAGAAAATCAACGCTAGGAAGTTAGGACTAATGGAAGATTTCCCGAAATATCTTAACAATATCTTAACAATGCTTACTCTATGCCCATATGTACATATATACGAATATCCGTAGAATTTTTGTTTGTTTGTTTTGTCCCTTAAATAGAGGCCTTTGCGTCGTAAACGCGCCACCGACGTATTTGTCACACTGCAATTTTTGTCTACCATTTCGGGCGGTATATTGAAAACGAGAAAAAGTTGCCTTGTATATTTTTTTTTCCGTTCTGCTTCTACTAATAATACTTTTTTGTTTTTTGGGGGGTAAATTAAAGCAACGACAAAATGGCCGTCCCTCAGACAGTTCAGAAAACGTGTGTAAAAAGAAACACGTCATGTTGTTTGGAGAGGACGGCCATGAAAAGGGCACAGGAGGCTCAGAAGACCAGACCCAGACCCAAAGCAAAGCGAAACGAACCGAGCTAGCAAGCAAGCGGCTTTACACTGATTGAATCAATGCACAATGTGCTCCATATGGGAACTGGAATTCTCCATTTAATCTCCTATATGAGAGGGGCCCTTTGTGCGGCGGCCCTTTCTTCTTCTTCTTTCTGTGTTCCACTCGCCTTTATTATTTTTCCTTGCTTTTATTTGGGCTCACTCAATGGATGAATGCGCATCCCGTCCAGAGTGTCTCTAAATAAAAATATACAAAAAGATTAATACGATGAACTTGTGCTGGTTGCTGCACAAGGTTCCAGGTTCCACAGACCGTGCTGATTCATTTTGATATTTTGCCGTCCAACTCCGGACTATGGTCGTCGGTGCACGCGTTGATTTCTTGTTATCGTCTCCCAGGGCACAGTTGGCCCGAAAAATTTTCATTGACATATCCTCCCAGGGCCACTGAAGCATACCGTCGCCGCCGCCGACGAAGTACTTTTGGTTGGAGACGTTGTGGTCTGGTTGTTTGTTCGGTTTCCCAGTTTTTGGGTCTTGCTAAAAGTTTGACCACAATTTGTTACTGGCCTCCGTGTGCCCTCTTACCAAGAGGTCGTTAGCGGGCTGTGACTACTTTCCCTTGATTATTTGTTGCGTGTTTGACATTGGCAGTGAATTTTCATTTTTATGTCGCTCTTTTATTTCCATTTTTATCCAATAAATAAAATTTATAGAGAGTGGCTAGCTAGGATTGCATGGCACTTGGTAGTATGAATTTTATTTTTTTTTTTTTTTGCCCTTTAGACTCTTCCGTGAAAAGAAAAAGATTGGTATGAATCATGTTTGAATTATCTTGTGCATAAAAATCTCTACATACATTTGAATTTAATTGGAAAATTCGCTTCTACTAATATCAACCAAATTAGCCTATGCAGTTTTCGTTTTCTTGTTGGTATTAACAACAATCATTTTGTTGTATTCTGACCCGTTTCCCTAAAGACTACTAATTTTTCATTTTTATTGTTATACTTCTTAATAATTTCCAAAGTTTGTCGAATTGAAAAGAATTTAGATTTTGTAATATGCAAATAGGCAGAGGCATATTTTCTTGATGTATGTATGTGATGATGAGTGAAGCCAAACGAATAGTAAACCCAGATTTATTGTCTCAAAAGTTGTTTTATTTCTGCGAACGCACCCATAATTTTCATGCATAAATCCGCATTGCTCCACTGCTCGTGTAAACCGGCAGACGACGCAATTAGTTCCACCCGCAGATGTTTGCTTTTAAAATCACTGCAAGCGAACGAACGGGGCCAGTCCAGTCAGCAGTCACCAGTTGGTGCGGTGATCCTTGGACTGTTTGTCGAACTCGAGTCATATGGTGAAAACCGCAAAGTTCGTCGTCGGTCTGACGAAATTGTTTACTTCTCCAATTAGCGAGAATCGTCTAATGCTCCTCTGGGTTGAATAAAAAAATAATCCAAAAAGAGACATTCACGTCTATTCTCAGGTGGTTTTTCCCCTGCATTTGCCAATAACTCTGCGGCAGTTTCGCAACCTTATTTTTCTGAGCGTCGGCCATCATCATCATAATCAAGAGTAGCGTCATCGCGACGATCGTACGGTTTGTGGTGCGTTTAGGTCGTTTAACTCCAACTTTAGAAAGTTTTGTTTGCCCCCCAGGCAGGCTGTCGAAGTTGCCGCGGAGTTGGTCGCTGCCGGTGGCACCTACCTGGCGTCTTACAAGCGTCCGCGATGCGAGCTCACCGCGGTATGAGGCAATGGGCACTCACCTTAAATCTTCTGACGTGTTCTGTGTTCTCATTTTTGCAAGAAAAGTTCATCCGGCGAGCATCCCGTCCGTCGTAGCGCGGCACCCAAACCCGTAAGAAACTGACGCGGGGTCGCGCGGGTGCGTTCGCTCGACGGATGGGACTGGGATGAAAACAAGCAGCAAAAATGAAAAAAAATATATAAAAAAAAATAAATAAATAAAACAAAAAGCCTTGGAACAGTATCTACACGTACGCGCGCGGGCAAATTTACTTTTGAAATTGTTCACGAAAAAACAGGTACGTAATTTAGCAGCAGCAAGAATGTGTGCAATTTAAAGTTCGGTTGGTGGGGATTTGCTGGCGTTTTGTTGGGGATGATAATGGAGCAAGATTTGCGCGGTGATCGGTCGAGGAGCGGGGAGAGCCCAGAAACGAGTTAAATCACGTTAAATTCTAACGCAAAAAGGAACAAACAGAGCAATCAGCTGAATTCCGACAACTTTTTTTTCAAATGACAGCCGTTCGCGGTGTACGCGCAACGGCCCGCATCGCATGGCCGTCGTCGTCGTCGCCGCCGCGTTCGCTCGCCTCCTGCCTACTTATGAAAATTGCTCCACTGCTGCGAATGAGTCACTCGTTTCAATTATGGGTTCGTTCATTCGAGACTCTTTTTGCTCGCCTGCTGGTACCCTGCCCTGCCCTGCCCGCGCCGCTGTAAATAAATACATAAAACAAGGTAAATATATAAAACCACGCTGCTCTGTGTAGTGTGCAACTCCACCGCTCGTTCAGCTGGGGCGCTGCTATTGTATGCGAGAGACTCGAACTCGAGTATACTTCGCATGGTTTATCATCGCGCGTTCGGGCTACGACCGTCCGCTCCGCTGCGACGGGGCAGGGAATTTTTAATGGTCATGCGACGATGCCATGTTTCGGAGTTTCTTTTATTGTCCCAGTCATTTATGATGATTTCGACTTTGCGCTCGAACGGCCCGGCCTGGCTCTGCACGGGAGACGAATTGTTTTCAATATGCGCTGCGTTGCCAGTTTTCGGGCTATTTTTACGATGAGACAGTTTCACATGGATGAAAACACCTTTCGAAATCGATTCCGGGCGGGATTTAATTAATTTTTTTTTTGTATATTTCGCTTCCACAGAGGGATATGGCTGGAATGGATGGTGGTATTAAGTACTGTTTTTAGGCAGCTTTAGGAAATTTATGGTAATAGTGGCCCAAAACCTGCTCAAACTCTTGTATTGACTTTTGATGGAGCTGGGCCTGCGAAGAGAAGATTTTTAGGGTTTTGCTTTAACTTATCATTTTGTATATTATAGGACATAATAAAGGTTTTTAATATGAGTCCTTATATTTGTAATACCAAAAAAGCGACTATATCAAATGTTTAAATAAGTTGAACGTTGTTTTTCCAAAAGGTAATTGATTTCTATGTAGCACAGCATAACAAAAACGTTGCAAAAACTATCTAATGGAGTTTTAATTCACAAAATTTAACTGACCCCACAATTTGGCGTTGATAGCTCCAATGACTTTTTAATTCACAAAATTTCTCGTTAATGTCGATTATCGTGACTGATTCTGATTCGTTTTAAATATCACTAATATAAAACAAACAGCAATGGTCCTAGATGGCTATCATGAGGTACTCCTAATTTTCGTTTCTTTTACCTGGTTATGCTTTTTGATAACGTCTTGATTGCAGTTTAAGTACTTTTTGTATTAATTATTTAAAATTATATGTAAATAGGTCGAGTAGTTTTCAAATTTAGTTAATTCAAAGAAATTTAGAACGAAAGTAACGTGTCAAATGTCGAATTTTATCTTTCCATTTACATACAACGATCATGTCTTGTAATTCTGTTAAACAATAGCCTCATCTGGTGTGACCTTAAACCTAAAGAGGGTAAAGCACGCTTGCAAGACCCTAAACATTTTCCTGGTAAAACGATCCTGTTTTAGCTTATATTACCCGTACTAAATCAAAATAAAAGCGAAAAAAAAGGAAGAAAAGAAAAAAAAGTGACCGTCATCGATTCGAAAAATATTAAAATACCCTCGTCGTGTACACATCGCCTTTTATGGGTGGTAATTGACACAGAGAAATTCCTGTTTCCCAGCTACCTGTAACTTTTCCCTTTCATTTTAAGAAGTAAATAGACATATGTAGGTATATATATATTTTTTTTTTTTCACGAAACCCTCGGCCCTCTTTATTTATCCCACAGGCGCATACCACGGCCGAGGAAGAACACTGCGTCCAAAATACATAGAAATACCCGTGTCCTTGCTTCCCTCGAGAGCGGTGCAAGGAGAGGTTTTAGGGTATAGCAACCATCGAGGATTTTTTTTCAACCGAACCGAAACCCATCAAACATCTGTCCTCCGTCTCCCTTGGTCTCGCCGTGCAACTCAACGGCCAGGAGGCAGCGCAGCACCCCAAAAATATACCCTGCATCAGTTCGAAATATACCACCGAGTGTCCGAATTCGGTGTCTGTCGGCGACGCGGACGCTGCGCATTCTTCGTGGTTTTTAGGGCGCCCTTCGCCCCCTTTTGGAGGATCACATTTTTTTTTTTAACGCTGCTGATTTTATTGCGCGAAATAAGGCAAAACCTTTCGTTTGACGAGAACCGGATTTTGATCAAATCAGAATATCTCGAACGCGTCCCGGAAGACGGTGTGTTTTTCGAAGAAGAAAGGCTTGTGGTCGACGAATTTATTAGTGTCAAGTTTTTTCTAAAGAGTGCCGTGTTTTGTTGTTTTCTGGTTTTCGAAAGTTGTGTAATATTTGCTGGTTTGCACCGTATACCTTGGTATTTTTTTTTGTTGGATATATGAGGAGAAAGCATTTCAAACTGGAGTAAGGATTACTTGGGACACATGCATTTGAGCGAGGAAACATGGTGATTTGGGATGATTTTGAGGATACCAAAAAAGAAGCTGGAAGTACGTATGTATATATTATATACCATTTCCATACCAAACATCGGTTTTAAGTCTCTTGATCTTGAGTTTTCGACTCAGATCATAGTATTAAAATAGATCTCAAAAATTGCACTTACGATCTTCATTCATTGTGGTATTATGTTGTATTTACTGACGTAATACCCTCACAATTCATAGCAGTTTAAATGATTTTATGAAATGTCTTAAAATTACATTTTACTATTATAAAAAAATATGTTTTTGTATTTTCATAATGTCGAAATTCTTAAATACACAGTTTTCCAGAATCGTTAGACGTATAGAATAAACCTTGAAACAGCTAAGTCTATAGTTCTTTATTTTTGATTTTTAAATTAAGGATTATCACAAATAAACCAATTTTTTGGTTATATTTTGGACTAGTTTTTAAAAATTATTCTTAAAAAAACTAATAATTTGGTCGTGATGGTGTGGTTCACCATAAAATCAGAAAAAACGATATCCAAAAAAACCATTGTACCATTTTCACAAATATTACATCAAGTTTCTAGAATTTAAAAGTCCCACTGCAAAGATTGCCGCCTACTAGACTTAATTTTCTTTTATAACTTCGTTAATTTTTCGAATTTCAATATGCAATTTTATAGGTTCATTCTTGAAAGTGTTTTTTTTTTTTTATTTGGAGTGAGTTCAGAAACAAGTCATTTATAAACACTTCCCTCAAAACTTTATAAAACTTGTAGAAATGTTCACATTCACCCTATCCTTTATCAATTCTAAATTTCACACAACCTTAAAATAGACCAAATTGTACGTTAACCCTAAAACCGACCAAACTATTGACTAACAAAATTTGGTCCATTAAAAGTTTAACAACTTTTCAAACCACTTGTCGGATGCATTCGGCCAAGCCCTAGCTTTGGTCTTGGATTATCTTCCATTTATGTATTTTTTTTTTCGTCTGAAACTAAAAATTGTATGCTTAATTTCGTTTGGTTTTAGAAGCAATTCATCATTCTGTCCTACAGGGAAACGAGTGCATCATTACTTTACTTGGGCTGTTTCGCAAGAGCGCCTAGACGCCAGCGTCGTTTCGAATTTATCTGAATCTAATAGCGGCGGACTGGCGCGTAATAAATTGCACACGAACGACGGTTACGGGACGAACACGGAAATCATAAAAAAAGTAAGGTGGCTGATGTACAGCCAGGCGGGGCGAGAGGGGCGGGGCTTGTGCTACTTGTTGCATCAGTTGTAAGGCTACCGCCGGCCACCCACCAAGCCAACCTCTCTCTAATTGCATTAGTAATAAACCGGCAGAAACTGAATAAGAACTTAAATAGCATGCAGCACGAAATGATGTTTTCCACAAAGTTTTACAAAGGGAACATTTTTCTTTTTTTCCTTCTGAATTTAAAGAAACAAAGAAAAGAAAAAAATAACAGATAAAATGTGATGCAATAAAATCGTGTTTTGTGGAAAACATAAGTTTTTTGAATTATTCGAAGAGTAGCATCTCGCTTTGGGCTAATCGTTTTGTTTTTCTCTGTTAGGGTTTAATTGAGCGGTAACTGTGGAAGATTTCAAATTGTAGATTATTTAAAATTGTTTTGATTTTTAGATACATGTCGGCACGTTTTTAATGTGGTGAAAATAATAAAAAATTGGATTAGTTCGAAACAATGTTAGCTATCTAGAAATTGTATTGTTTTTAAAAAATAATTATTGACGCTAGTTATATCAAAAACTGGAACATGGTGTAGTTAGATACATATAATAAGTATTAATATAATTGACTGCCTTAGCTCAGTGGTCAGAGCATTAAAACGCAAATCTGAAGGTCACAGGTTCGATTCCTATCTGTGTCTGGCTCGATGTTTTTCGAAAATTTCAACAAATGGTGTCATATGTGGGGTGAAAAGATACGGCAGCGTTAAAAAAAAATATAGGTCTTGTAAATCTTAAGTATTTGTTTTATTTATCAAAATTGTTTAATTGGTTTAGATTTTACAGCACAACATCCGAACGCGTATTTAAAAAATAAAGATTGATAAACATTTGTCTGCCTATAATTTTTCAGCCAAATGATTTTATTGTGTTTTTATATTGTATATCTTAGTCGCCAGGTACATACAATTAAGAAATTCAAAAGATTTCTAAGGTATATCAAAAATACCATATTTTTAATTTGAATCTCCAATTATTCTGAAATGTTCTTTTAATTTTATTTATGTCCCCAAAAGGCAGTATTCATATATAAATAATAAAAAAAAATATACCTTCTGCACTGGTTGTGATTCACACGCCAAAAGCAATGAAAATTGAGGGACCTGTGCGGCCAAAAATGGAACCGTGCGATACAAAAACGAGAAGCGATGACGGCAATTATAGAAGCCGTCAGCAGATTTAAATTTATTTTGAATAAAAGATCAATAAAAGGCTCATAAGCTGCACGGGCTTCGCTTGTGTTAATCGACCGCTCAGTCTCTAATTTTCGATGATGACTATAATGTCAAAAAAGAAAATAAATGGTTGTACATTTAATCGAACGACAGCGAACGATTGTTGGTTTTTGAGGAAGCTGTGGTCGTTTTGTAGAAAATTTTTAATGATTTGCATAGAAAAATAGTTTAAACAGAGGCTGGAACTGAGTAGAGTCTGTAATAAAATTGATTAAAGGCGTCTGACGCATTCCGGTAAAATTTCCGGTCGTAACGTCGCCGCATAAGATTAAATGGGGAAATTTTTTTTTATTAATAAAATGAGAAGAAGTTAGAAAAGTTGAAGTCACTCAAAAATCAGGGAATTCTCGAAAGCTTCCCCCAAAAAATAAAAAATAAAGTGAAAGTGGCTGGGAGGAGGGAGTAACTATGAGTCCCGGGCGCAATATTGAGCACATTCCCTCTGTTTTTATCTCGCTGGGGAGCGGCAGTCGCCTGAGACAAATGGAGAAGTATTGGACTAAAATTGCTCCGGGGCTGGGGGTGAAGTGACACCAAAGCACCCCATAAGGCATTAAGGAAGATTTGGTCCAGATAGAAGACCCTCGCCCCACCCTCGCCCGTCCGTTACTTTGACATTCGCCTATATTTGCCGGGATAAAGTCCCGGCAGAAGCGCTCTTCCAAAAATGTGGGTCGTATCCCTGGAATGAGTCATTCCGGCGCAAAAAAAAAATCTTTTTTCATAAATTACGGGATGGGTGGACGGTAGTATTCTTCGGGAGCGAGGCTAGAGGCGAGACTAGAATTTTTGGGGGGATTTTTGGGAGCTGAAAATGCTGCCGCTGCTGGTTCTGTGCCCGCCTCTAAATATCCTCCTCTGAATTGGAGGACGATGGAAATTCCGGAGGGCATAAATAAAGAACCCACCGACTAAAACTAAGAAAACGATCCGCAGAGAGGGCAGCACCAGCTACAAAAAAGGAGCGGTGCCAGCAGGATGGATGGGAGGAATGTGTGGCTGTTGGCGAAATATTTTCTCCTTTTATTCCTTCTTTTTTTTTTGGTATAAGCCCGGTCCTCCCCTCCCTTCAGACCCGTCTAAGAGTCTTGAGTGCTTTTACGGTTTCTCGGGAGGATGAAAAAAGGAATTTTTCTTGAAGGTATGTGTGGTATAACCACCGTTTGTGTGCATTCGTTACTAAGGGCATTCTTGTCCCTTTTCCATACCTACAGGAATAACGGGAAAGAAAAGACGAATGGACAGAAGGCCATTACCATAAAAACACTTTTTTTTCCTTCTATCGGATATTTACTTGGAAAATAGAGCCCTGTTTTGACAGGAGCTTTTCAATTTTTCCTCAGTCCTTCTATTATTTTTTATTAAAAACGTCAAAAACTGGACGGCCGGGCTCCAGCAGATGAGGGTTTTCTTGTCTTAAGGGCGAACCGTGCAAGTCCGAGATAAAATTAAGCAGTTTTTTTTTCCCTTTGAGAGAGAAATGATCGGCTGAATGGTTTCCTTTTTGGATACCTAAAGCAGGCGAGAGTGCTAAAGTGGCCTCCACTTTTTGCCTGAATAGTCTGCGACGTAGATTTTGTTCCCTTTTTCGGGGAATAAGCATACTATCACCATCAGATAAACATATTTGTGCTTCAGGACGTGAGACAGGTCCTTAATGCAAGGAATGAGATATTCATTTATATTCATATTCGTTCTTATTGGCCGGTAAGATTTACATCTTTTGCTAGTTCCTCTAACTTAGCCCTTTTCAAACGTTGTCAAATATTTCCTATTTGACGTATTCAAATTTTATGTTGCCGAGCTAAACTGATACTATCTCGATAAATTCCGTAGAAAATTATAAACCTCCTTCTAAATAAAAATTTGTACTATCTACATTTTAACGGCGTTTGACGAATATACTCGTCATGAAAACATGACTACTTTGTGTAATGACGAGTATTCTCGCCGTACAGAGAAATTAATTAACCAACTTGAGGAGGTTTTCAATTTGGCCCTTTTTTTTTTTCATGTAGTAACATATATGTTAACTTAAAAAAAAAACACCTAGGATTAAGAAAAATAGCGAAAATAGTCGAACAATGCATTTTCTTACCTTTTAAAAGTATTTATTTATTTATTTTTTTGAAGATTGTTGTATATGTATGTCTATTGCGTAGGGTACAAGAGTAGTACCGTAAGATAAACGAGTAGAGAGTCAGTCGCATCCAGTCAGTCATAGTCGACAGTAGTCGTAGTCATAGTCAATAAAGAATGGATTTCTAAAACAATTATTACGACTTTTAATTAGACAAACATAACATGGTGCCAGGTGTGGGGTGATTTATTTAGATAAATTTAAAATATAAATAGAGCTGATTATAGGTAGCATAAGTTTTTAAAACCGAATATTAAAAATGAATTGTAGTATAGTAGTAGTAGTAAAAAAAAAAAAAAAAAAAAAAAAAAAAAAAAAAAAAAAAAAAAGGAGCGTGTTGTATATGTATGTCTATTGCGTAGGGTACAAGAGTAGTACCGTAAGATAAACGAGTAGAGAGTCAGTCGCATCCAGTCAGTCATAGTCGACAGTAGTCGTAGTCATAGTCAATAAAGAATGGATTTCTAAAACAATTATTACGACTTTTAATTAGACAAACATAACAAAGATGTAATAAAACGTTTTCGTTTTTGGATCCACAATCTATGCAAAATATTCTTTTAGAAAAACTGACCTGTTGTTTTTCCTCCATCTGTCTAAGAACTTTCCAATTTTGTAAGATAATATTGTGATCAGTCCCACAATTCCAAAATCGGGGATGAAAATGAATGAATTATGGTTATTATGGTATATAATAGTTAAAACCTCTCTCTCGACATAATAATCTATAATTTAAAAATCCAAAATTGGATGGGAAAATTTCAAATCTAAATATAGACGAATACGAACGGGTCAGATTCAGATTCATAAAATCATTAGTTCTCATGGAGGGTTAATAAGTTTACAGCGATAAAATCGGTGGATATGATGAATTGAATAAAAATAATAACACACGACAGTCAACTAATTCAATGGAGTTCTTTATTCATTTAACATATGTATTCGAAAAAATACCTCATCTCTTTTCTTTCGTAAGATACATTTTGCGAAGGTTTTATTTTATAACGTAAAATTTTATGTGAGTTTTAAAAACGTAGAACCGTAGTCGTTACGAAACGCTTTAAACTCATTAAATAACGTTCGTTCCAAGCAGGGTGATAAAGTGCGAAATTCGTTCCAATAAAATTTGAATTGTCTTCGTCTGTAAAATAGACAAGACAAAAAGGACACCAGAGCAATGCTATAAAAATTCTCTTTTTCTACTATTTTAGTAGCTGAACCCCATTAAAATAGGGTTAATGATTTTTGTCAAATAGTAAAATAAATCGTAACCCTTTTCATTTCCAATTTTTTTTTATAGTTGCAAAGTTTGATAAAAAAAATAACCAGGGTTTTTAAAATGTTAAATGGTTTGTAAGAAAACATTTCCAAATAAGAATAATCAAATATGTAGATTAATTTTTGTAAAAAGAGGAGTAATAAAATTTAAAGCTCTAAAATATTCGGAAATTTCATTAGAAACTTCAACGCAACAAAGTTATTGAAACTGAAAATTATTTAAATATATATGCCCTTAGGATTGAAATGCAACGAATAAAAATGGACGCTAATAAAAGTCTATTTTAAAATCATTGTATACATAACCTTCGTCTGTCTTTTTTTTTTTTAATAATATTTTTGAACTCTTACACTGCTTGAATATGCATATCAAAAAAGAAAACAGAAAAGTCAGTGATCGGGCCAGAGTGAAAATTTAGCATAAAACCTTCATGCAATCCCCACAAAGGCCTTTGAATCTGAATTTACAAGTGAATTCCACTGAAAATAGATTTGGCAACGGTGCGACTCGTTATTTTTGTAAAACTTGGCAGGAGTGCAAATGGTAGCAATGTTATTTTGCAATTTTTTTTCTTTTTATTTGATTCGTCTAATTTTTTTTTCTAATCAAAATCACCACATGTGACTTTAGTCTCATCAAAGTGACAGTGACTTGCGTGTAAAATGTTAAAATGCGCAGTTGCCAAATTGCAGGGTTTGCTTTTTATTACTAAGTGATACGCATGCGTAGCGCACTTTTCTCCAGTTTTCGCGGCAAGACTGGTTAATGGCTTTGTGTTTTTATGGCTACTTCATGTGCTATTGACTTTTTATTTTATTTTGTTGTTATACAGCGCGCGGTAGTCCGGAATGGGCTACACCTGCGCGAATTTGAAAATGCGCGCCGAATGAATGAAATATCTCTAAAGTGTTCACGTTTTGATTGGTAACGATTATGTCATCTATGCTCGTTGGTTGGATTTTGATTGGTAGCTATAGCCGTAGCAATCACGCGGTTCGACGACCACACCGCTCGGTATCAAGGCGAAACATTTTAGAGAAAAGACGCAATTTTTTTTCTGTCTAGTCTATAAAAAAATTATCGATCCCAATTTAGTTTTTTTATTTTACACCTAAATTACCTTTAAGCCGCATTAAGCGTATATTGGACCATGTTTGAGGGTAATACTCTCATATAAAATAAATGTTTGGGTTTTCTTCACGTAAAAAATCGTGATAATTTTGAGATCACATCACCTGAACTATTGCATCACGGGAGCGACTAACTCATTCAAACAAATTGTTTTTTCTACTTCAACCGATTGCTTTGGGTTATTGTCTTGCGTCATTTTTGAGGTGTTCGGGCGATTGCAATAAAGAAGGCCGTAAAGCTCGTTGAAAACACAAGGCACTTCCGCGTTTTGGGCCGTTTTATTAACTTTGAACAACTCCATCAAGTTTTTTGGGGGTTGGATTTATGGGCTTCTGCGGTTATTCGGCCTCAGAGAAGATGGTCATTGCTTAGATGATTTATCGGGGATCTCCTTTATATCATCCATTCGCGCGTTATGGTGTTTTTGTACAAAAGTCTCATTGTCTGTTTTCGTACCGGATAAATGAGAATCGTTAAAATTGTCTATCTTTTATTAAGCTAAATGAGCCGTTGAGTCGTTATCACTTTTATAAAAGGTCCAAAATTGGGATTTTGAATAGTTTGGTGTGACGTCACTTTTATTTAGTATAGAAAATTCGTGTTGCAAAATTTTAACGAATTTCAATTTCATACAAAGTTTTATAGTTGCCGTTTTAAAAGGAATCATAAGAATTTTAAGATAAAAATTGTTCCCAAATTTAAATCTGGACTCCTCTATGGCCGCTGCATTAAAGGAATATCTCTTTTAACTAACCAACGTTTAGTTTTGGCATTATTTGAAAAATCAAACGTACTCCACAACATTAGACTTTCACCACCAAAATGTCTGCTCAGACGAGGCGAAATTGGCAGGAACTGCATTAATAGAAATTGCGAACTCTGAAATTTGGTACTTGGGGATTTTATAAATGTTTGATTTAAACAATAAAATCTAGAATTCGAAATTGCAAATTAGTAATTTTAATTACTGTAATAAAAACTAGGATCTAATAAATAACAAACAAATATTTGAATTAATTTCTAAGCTATCTATAACTTTTGTAAGTTACTCTTCTTTCAAAATTATATTTTCTAGGGCTATACCTATTACTTATGCCTTTAATCAGAAAAGCCAGAAGATACTTAAGTACAAAATTTCCAACGGGTTGAGTTAATATGAACGTTGATTTATGTATGTAGGTCCAGGTTTATGTATTTTAGAGTAACCTGGTGCAGGATTTCGTTTTTATCCCTCCCGTAGATGCATAATTGATATTCCTTCCACCTGAACCGGTCTTGCTTTCCAATAAACTAAGATTTTCTGTTGCAGCCGAGCAAGCATAGTGCATCAGATGCATCATTTACCAATGTCTGTCCAAAAGGTTTCGGTGGTATCGTCGTCGTATCCCAGCCTAGAAATCGATACTTCTAGAGAAGTTTCCCCAAAATATCCATAGCTCCCTATCTCAAGTTAAATATTAAAAGCAGGGGAGTTAACTGCAAATCGATAAGGCTGGGGGCTGACTAGCATCTGGAATTTGTTCCTTTCCCCCTTCCTACTTCGACTTAGGGTAGGAATGGAAAAAAAAATTTGTAATTTACGAAATGCTGCCAAGATAGCAAGAAAGTGGCTCAAGTTGTGATTAATGTCAATGATAAGGGCGGTGAGGGGAGGTTGTGTTGTCGGTGTCATAGGACTTCTAATTGGGGCCAGGTGACGCTTGCTGTTCGGTGGTACGAACACAACAAAAACATTGATTGTATATTCCTAAAAAAAGGCATATGGTACATAAAAAAGAATAAAGTGAAAGCAAACAAAGCCGACATTTGTGCGGAATTTTCGCTTTTCTCATAGTTATAGGGTCTCTCTAGTGCTTTCGTTTATTTTCGGGCTGCCCCGATACGCTTATCTAGGGCTATCGAGAGGCAGGGGGTTATTGCATGTGGTAATTTCGGAGGCGGTTTTGTATGTTCTGTGGAGAGAAGAGAACGTTTGTTTATTCGACTATCTAGCCATATCTACAGAACACACCCCTTCGCATACACTCCCATCTATCGGCAGCAAACTCAGCCATTATCTTGTTTAGTTTTGCTCGAATATTGTCATTCTTTCAGCTGTTGGGAACGTATGGATGGATGGATAGCAATGGATATATAAGGGAATGGGTAAACAACTTTCTGTTTTTTCTTCTTCTTAATTTATTTCGTTTTATCCTCACCCCACTTCCATCCCCGCATCCATTCACCAACGTCTTCGGTATTGCGTCGTGGGGTGGTCTGAAGATTTGAAAAGTTCCACTGTAAGTTTGCTTTTGTTGTTTATTAAGCTCATTTTCAGTGCTCAACTCTTATCTCGGTCGTTTGTGCTTCTGGAGTTGGATAATACCCCCAGTGCCAACTTAACTGTTATCCATTCTACGAAAAGAACTCGCCCCCTGCTTCTCCTTTTCTTCCTTTTGCTTTAATACCTCCGGGTGGGAGTTCTTTATTTTTCTTTCCGTCTTACCGTAGACAAAGATAAACAACTTAAAGAAGATGCGAATGGATTAATGGTTTAATAAAGTTTTTCTTTAGCTAAGTATGGATAATGGTAGACTATCGCTGTTTGCCATTCATCTACAGTAGATATACCAAAAAAAAAAAGACAAATAACTTCAAATATTTTGACTCCATAAAAAGTATGGAATAATTTAGGTTTAATATGTACATAGAGTAAGGGAGGTACTATAAATATGGACCACTCATCTTTTTTTATAAAATAAATCTCAAAACACATAAAACCAAACGCTTATATTTATTTTATTCATTAGGTAAAACAATTTCTTTTCATTCGGATTAACTTTAAAATAAATCCCATTTCAAAATATAAAGTAAATTAAAGGAAATGAAAAATTCTCAAAAGAAAGTGGAGTATAATATGGACCAAGTAGTCCATATGTATTAGCCGACGTACATATTTATTTTATACAAAAGCCGTAGATAAAATGTCTTTTTTACATCCAGCACATTCTTCATGACTTCAATTATTGCAGGAGACATATTCGCCATGCCGGTCTTCGGAATAAAGGGTATTACATGTATAGACATTTTGCACCGTCTTCTCCTTGGGCTTGCACGAGTCCTACATAGATCATCACCATCAGACTCGTCAAGAAATGTGATTAGCATCCACGTCTCAAGAGGTTCATGAGTAGGTTTTTGACTGAGGCCTCTTTATTTTTCCTAAAATCATGATACCATATTACCCTCAACACGTGTTGGTGAAATAACTTATTTATATATAGATATATCACTAACCACTGGCCGCGGCATCTCAACAGTTAGAGCATCAGAGCGCAAATTTGAAGGTCGGTCTTAACCGATTTTGAAAATTGTTGTACCACACTAAATTGTATGATACCAAATTTAAAAGTTTATTCAATCCTGTAAACTGCAAAAAGAATATTGCGCAAAACTTGTTAAATTTTCAAAAAAATAAGAATTTGCTCAAGACAAGCATTCTGTCCACACATGCCACCAATTTGCAAATGTAAATTTTGAAAAAAAAAACGAAGCAACGGCTGTTGTGAACGTATAGACTCCATTCAAATATTAATTCACAAATTTGTGATCAATGGCCCACGTTTTCTAACGCGTTATATCACGATCTCATGTTCCTTCCCCAAAGAAATTATACCCCCGGAGATAACGCGAAAAACAGCGAATCGTTTGATAAGAAACCGCGAAAGACGCAGCAGCTACCTGATAAAGCGCGACGCATACGATTTACGCGTTTATCAGATAGATTCGATGGATGGCGCACCATTGATGATTTAGTTACTTTTCGAGAGTGATAAAATTCCTCTTCAAAATGCGCGCTATTTCTCTTCAAAAGCGTAGGAGTGGGGGAAAGATAGGCTTTGTGTCTTGTAAGTAATTGATGGCAATTACGTGTCTTGTGGAGCAGAGGTGTGCTCGTTTATTGCCAAGCACATGCATAAAACATTGATTTTTGGTGACACGTCATCAGGGAACGTCGTTTTTAATTGATTTAGGTGTTTTGGATTTTTAATCATTCTATTGGTATGTAATTGATTTTAACTTTGGACGCATTATTTGCTCTTTTTATCATTATTCTTATCTGCTAAGATATCAAATAACATCGTTGCTTAAATCTATTTGGAATTTATTTTTGTTCATTTTATTTCTTTTCCTGTGTTTTCAAACTCTATTGGCAATAAGTATGTCAGTCATTTGGTTAGGGGAATTTTTTCACATATTCTACTTTTTTGTAGAGATAAAGTGTAATTGGTGTAGAGATAATTGTAGCAACAAGTTGTAACATTGCTTTTAAAATTGTAATAGTAAATGCTGGGTCGTAATTACCTATACTTTGTCTAATCGTTGCAAAAAGTTGTTTGTCGTAGAAAAATGTTTATATATTTTGTTTAATCGTTTAAAGAGTAAGTAGAATACGACAATGAGTGTGGGTCACATCTAAGGGTTTTTAAGATTGTTATTTTAAATGTGCTATTAAATTTCCTAAGTTGATTGAATATGTTTTTGGAAGACTGATTTATGTATTCGTGATTGATATAGGGTAGAAGACACATATAATCAGCCGTTTAAGAGTAATTCTACATTCAAATTTATATTGTTTTATAAGAAAAGGGTCACTAAGGAAATTGTAATTGGTATTAAATTTACTGTTTATTAAATTTTCATTTATGAAAATAAGGTTTTATAAATTTACTACAAAAAATATGTATTATTCAGAATAAAAAATAACAACATATAATAGAACAAAAAGTCTAAAAGGCTGAGTACTGGTTCTTAGCTGACTTCTGGTACCTCTATTTTCTATATATAATTTTTAGCAATTTATATTTTGTTGAAAATTACATTTTATTTTCAAAATCTGAATTTAGTTACATATCTATCTTGAAATTTGCCTGTACGTACTATGCATATTGAGTAATGTTGTAATTATAGTAATTTGAACCACTATGTCATACAGTGGGATTTTTGGCCTTCAACTAACATTTGGTTTTTTTTTTTTAAGTAGGTTTGCATGCAGGCCATTAAGGCAGCCTATCTTTTTTTTTCAAAATAATAAACTAAATAGCCTTCTCTTACCCAAGGTTTATCGATTTTTTAAGTATATAGTTTATGGTATGGTAATAGAAATATATAGTTCGCTAAATCACGACAGTATATTCTTCAAAAAGGCGGTCAATTTCCAGTCCTTGGAAGGCTTTTATACTAAAAAGAAGAATTTTTTCCCCAAAAAAAAAAAAAAAAAAAAAAAAAAAAAACTGTCCGAACTGAACAAGAATCTTCCGTGCTAGTTGCTAACAACACGGTGGCCAATAATCGATACAATTTCATCCTACACCACCCTGTCGTCGCCGTCCTCCCGCATCCCCTCGCCCCCATGGCTACCAGAGAGGCACTCCTGGCACCAAAGTTGTTTTTATTTCAGTTCCAACAGGTGAAAACCAACACCTTCCCCTTCGACCCTTCGCCCTTTGCCCATGAATAATAGACGGGAACAAGCAACAATAAAAGTCCCAAGCAGTAGCGAACTTGAAACTCACGTCGTCGACAAATTAAAAATTTATTGGTCGCCCAGCTGCTCCCCCGACCCCATCGAGTTGCCTTGCGAGTCAACAATGGTCCTATTACACACCCCTGAGTCACTCCGCCCTTGTAGAGGGCGCGCGCGTTGCTAAGGGTAAGGTATGGTGGTATTTTTTTTTCTCCCCCAATCCATCATTTCGCAATTTGAGGAAACTCTCTAAAAAATTGCGAAGACATGGCTTAGCTTACAAATTTTTCTTTGGTGCCTTTTTTTCGCGAAAAAATTGAGAGAATGGAAAAAAAATATTTAGATGTATATAAAAAGGAAAAGAAAAAAAAATTGACGCCGCCGCCCCGTCCTTTTTTGGGACTGCTTCCAGAACGAGCCCAGTTCGTAACCGTCGTGCTTCTTCGTCGTTGTCGCCGTATCCTTTTTTTTGGGAATCTTTTTTCCACCTCCTCCGCATCCAACGCTGCTGGGCTCTCACGTTCTTGTTCGTAAAAACAAACAGCACCAAAATGCGGGTGGAGTAGAGAAAAGGAACCCACAAGAATTATTCCCTTTGTTCACCTTCTAGGGCCCTTCGCATTCCCCCGGGGGCCCTAAGTCTGGGAGTCGTTGCTGCCTCAACCACCCGCACAACAGAGCACAGCGGTTGGCCCGGGCTCCACCATACGCTCCTCTCCGTTCTGCTGGATGGGCGACCAAAATAACAAGAAATTACAACTTTATGGTTTTGGCTGGTGGATCGATTACAAGACCCCCCCGAGCAACCGCCTCCACTGCTCAACCAAAAATTCTTCTTCTTATTCGAGGATCGAAGAAGTAGTAAATGGATGGCGGCGGCGGTGGTGGCATCGTTTGGGTGCCCCCCAAGAACCCAAAGAACTTTTGGGAAACTTCGAAAATGGGGAGCATTCATGAATAACTAAAAGGGGAGGTCGAGGGCGATGGCTGGGAACGCCCGGGAAGAATTCTGCCCCCTTGCTCCACCCTACCGCCGCCACTGGTGCGGCACCAACGACGACTCCAGCGACAGTGCGGGTGGTCCTCCGGAGTCCTCAGGGGGGCAAGATGGGGCATCTTGAATTGTGAATGACGTTGGCATCTATTATTGACGCTAATGCAATCGATTTGGGTGTGTTGCGGTAAGAAAATTATACCCGGAGAGGTTGCCAGAGCTGCTCGATGGACTAAAGAGGGTATAGGCTGGTTATTAGATAACTCTGCGCAGGGTGGGGAGTGGGGAGAGGGGGGCTGGCGCTTCGGAAATGGATTAAGTGCCAGATGTGCATGGAGATAAGAAAGTTCTTGAAGATTGGAAATGCAAATATACACTGTGTTACTTCAGCAGGGTCTTTCTTGTCTGGCCTCTCTCCCTTCCCTCTCAGTCCGCCAGAGGGCTTTTAATGATTTTTCAGAATGTTTTGCTGCACCAAATTATGGAATTGTTTGCGAACAGTTGAGTCTTTTGCAGTATTGTTTATGTTTCCAAATGTTCAATACCATTTTCTTGTCTTGTAAATATTTTGAGAGACGGCTGATATTCGCCATTTTAGTCTATGTTCGAAACTTATTCAGGTTTAAGTATTTTTGAAATTGATTGGTTGGAATTGCTTAAAGACGGAACTTCGAAATTTCGAAATTGCTAATATCGAAAGATGAAAATCTTAGTCTATAGTCGAAAAAAAAATTAGACTTTTTTTCATTGTAACAAACAAGCCCAAAGTTATCCACTTTCGAACTCTGTTAAAAAATCTTATTTGTTATTTTATCTATCGAGGTATAGATTTTATCAAATGTTTCGAATTTTATTAAAAATGGATATCGTCTTCATTAATTGAAAAAATATGTAAAAAAAAATATTGCACATACATATAAAGGTGTTGGTTTAAGGCGTTATTTTATGTATAAAATAAATTAATTCTCATTTCGAATCGTGCTATTGCAACAAATTTAAAGCATAAATTTTATTAAAATAATATTTTTAAATTATCTGGATTTAATGTAAATGGAAATTCAAATTGTATTACATTTTAATTCGGCGATTAATTCAAACAAAATAAAATGTAATTTGGCAGATTCGATTTAGTCGTGATATGTATTATAATTTATCGTGACAGACAATTTTTTTTTAATCTGAAATTGGGATTTATTCATTTTATTTTTTAATTAAAAATGCAATTCAACAAAAAAGAATCCAATGAAGACAATTTATGCCTATCTAACTTTATTTAAATCGTTGTTTAATTTCAAAAAACAAACCGTCGATTTGTTTTGAATTGAGTAATGTGTTTGTTATTAGTTATGTCTGAAAAAATTAATCAGGGTATGATATTTTATCATCATTTTGGGAAATTTTATCTAGAATTTACATAGAAAATTAAAATAATTCGGTTAAAGGCAGTGTTCCTGGGTTGAAATTTTAGTTTTAGTTTGATGCCAATGATTCCACTGGAGACATGAGAAGAAAAGTTTTCAGGAGCTAATTGATGATCATAAACTCTCTACTTAGGATCTGCAATGAACTTTATTTATATCCTTGAGAACTATTTCTCTAAAATCTAAAATTACACATAACAATTAAAACTCACATATATACTTTATGTTGATTCTTCAGAGGGTTTGGAAGATCTAAAGTTTGAAAAGTGGAATTTAATTTCGTTGGCAGTCAACAAAAGATTTCTATGGGTTCTAAAAATTTCGACCCGGGTTATTGCGTTCGTTTAAAGTTAGCTTAATTTTAAGCCTCATTTCATTATTTTTTGGAGAATGGTAAAGGTTATATCATTGAAGCATAGACGTGGTTTAGGGATTTATTGCAGTCATTCAAGTTTTTTCCCTATCTGTAACTGAATTCAAAAAGCTTTTATGCTCCTCTATGTGCAAATTAATGGATTTCGAAAATGATTCCCATAGAAGATATTTTTCCAACCTCTTCCCCAATTGTCGTTGTCCCTGACATTTTCACCGTTGCTGTCGTCGATCTTTTGAAAAGTCCCCAACAAAAGAAACAACCCATAAAGATCGCATATGCAACAATTTAACAATAATCTTCCTCGTTACATGAATTTTTCCACGGAAACGTGTCATTTTCACGTACAATGGGTCTCGTTGGGTTGGGAAAGGTTTTTCACCATTTTACCATTTTTTTTTTTTATTTTTTTTTAAATTTTAGCAAGTTCGCATTGGGCGACGATGTGGAGTGAGACTGCATTGCATAACCGCCGCAATTTAGAATTACTGAGAAAATTTTCAAACAATTATTTTTTCCAGGAATATTTTTCAACGGCGGTTTGGACGGGTTGTTTTCTTCGTAATCGCACTACCAGCAGTCGTTAGTCAGTAACTCGCCCAGGTGACTGCGATGTGTGGTGGAAATTTGTTCTATAGAGCAGAGATTTTATAGTTGATGTGGGTTTTCTGCAATCACCTCTGGCATTTCCTGCTTTTCTGATTTATTATTTTGGAACCTGCGGGGTCATTACGCTCTATCATTAAAAGTTGCAACATTCTCATCTTCGAGTTTGCACTGAATTGCAATGGCACTAAATTTCGAATTGAATTCGAACTCCACACCTGGCACCATGTGCTGGTTGCTCTTAATTTAATTTGGAGTTTTTCATTCCATTCAAGCAGATCGACCAGGTGTCGGTTCTACGTCTTCACTATGTGGACTTTTCCCACATTCTATCTATTTTCCACTTTGGAGACGACGATGGAAGGAGCAATTGAGGGCGCCGTAAAGAAATAAATTTTCTTTTTCACGTCTCATAACATCACGCTCCTCACGGCCGTGCTGTTTTAACCCAAATTTTTTCTTTCCTCATCTTTTAATATCTTTCCAATAAGTTTTCCATTTTTCTTCAGGTTTCACTTCGACTTTTTTTTTTGCATTTTCCGCTCGAGAAAATTTTTCAAAGTTGTGCGAAGAAAATGAAATGTTGCTTGCTAAGATAAGGGAACTCTTCTTTCTTTTTGCTGACCTATGCGGTGTTAGAGGTAGGGTAAAATGTCTTTTGTTTTTCTTATTGTTATTACATTTTTACAAGATTTTCCATTGGTTTTCTACATTAATTTTAAGCCCTTTCTTTGGGGCAAACCACAGACACCGCGCTATTCGCTTTCTTATGAAATTCTTTCGCGTTTGCTTCATTTCTTTTTTGCGACTTTTGCTTGAATGGAAATTGAAAAATTACTGCAATTTGTAAAATTGTGTTTGCAACGACGCTGAGAGTTCTTCATTGCCCCAGAGTGCTCCTGCTGTTGCAGAAGTTCAGTTTTTTTTTATATTTCCTAAAGACTTTCTTTTCGACCTAGCTCCTTTTACTTGAACTTTTTCGTCCGGAGTCGATGGACGGATTTGTGAATGAGTTCAATTCGACATCGTCGAGTCTTTGTCGAAAAACGACAATTTACAAAGCGAAAAACACATTTGGACGAACTGTGTTCGAACTTCGAAGGGATTGATTTGATTGAAAGATTTCCAGAAGGATATCGAAGAAAATTGGAAAAGTGATTGATAAATGAGAAATGCTTCTTAGTTCGACTATTTCCCTCACTCTCTCTCTAGAGCTAAATTGTAGCGATTTATGGAATTATGTTATTGTTGATGCACTGGCGGCGTCATAAATCACATATATATGTATATATTTTTTTACGACGGATAACGATACAGAACCAAAGAAAAATAAATGTCAATCGTTTCATAGGCCATCCATCATAAAGCCAGACAGGAGCAGGCCTTTAAATTTATGGAAAATATGAAACCTGCCGGTGATGAATTGTTTTCAATAGCCCCAGGCCACGACATCAGCAGAAATTGGGAAATAGACCTGCTATTGGTCCGCGAAATTATTAATTTTTTTTTTTTCGAGAAGGATAATATTGAACACGGTTTGGGGCGTGTTTGCTCCTTGTATAGGACACGGTATAGCTCTGGATAAAGTTGACTTTTACATGTTTAATTTGATACCACAATTTCAAACATATTTCCTAACTCATTCTTAATGAAAAATGGTTTTGGATAGCATTTATTTTTTTCCGACTTCCTCAACATGAAAACTTTAATCGTACGTCAACAAAATTTTATCTCTCTTGGTGATTTATATTTAGTTTGGGAAGTTTTTCTTTTATACGATACAATTTGTATCGTTTGTGAAAACAAGATCGACATTTTGTCTTCTCCTCTAAATAGTTGATATTTTTCCAAATAGGAAATCGTAACATTTTGTCGATCTAGTTTGGTCGACTTCGATAAGTCGATCATGTATATTTCATGTTATACTATGATTAAAATAGTTGTAGAAGAATTCAATATATTTTCTTTATTTACATAGATAGATGTTTTCTAAATATTAAAAAATTGAATGCAAGTTCAGCTTGAATAAAAGCGGCAATCTCCAAATTTCTATTAAATATCTATATAGGTACATTAATTTTTCTTAACCTGCTTATTATATTATTATTTCCTTCAAATTTAAATCTCTCAGCATATTTTTAATAAAATTTTTTCTTTTTTGTTCCAGGTATGTACAGCAGGAAGAAATCACGCGAAAATAGGTTAGTTAAACTTTATTTTGTTTCTTTAACTTGTAGCGCATTTAGAGAAACTTAAAATAAATAGTCATATGTCGTTCGTCGGATTCGAATATATTTTTTTAATCGATGAATAAATAGATTAAGTTGACAAAAATTTTCATTAATGTGGCAACTGCTAGTTGATACTTTTACGATCTGTCGACATTTTTAGTTTGCTAAATAAACTGCGATTTGGGTGATTTAGACACGTTTGTGCTCCAGTTTAATGGATACATTACTGGCGAAAGTAATAATTTATTCTTTAAGTAAAAATAACTAAGTCAAAAAATCTAAACTTTGTGAGTATCTACATGCCATTTTGAGGTTGTGTGATTACAATTTTACGGGCTTTAAACTATCTTAAATTTCTGAAATTTTAAAAGATAAATCCAATAATTTTAGGAATTTCCCAATAGTGTCTTAAAGCAGATAAGTTTATATTTCTTAAAATGTTTCCAATTGCTGTTGTCTGAAATTTTGAGTGCTAGGTATCTGTAATATTTAAAATTAATTTATTATTGTATATTTTATTTGCCATTATTCCACCGCTGCAGGGTTTAAATTTTCTATATTATTTTTATTATTTGAAAAGCATGAAAATTACTTGGAGGTAATGATAATTGAGCGTATAAAGACGGTGTAATACTTTTTGATTTCAGTAAATTTTCCCTATAAAGGCTTCTAATATTCAAATTTCAGTATTTTGGCAGGAAATGTTTTACTCGACTGTGCGTCACACAGTGCGCTCTGGTAAACAACCTCTCGTTCGTGAATCACGTCCGATGCGTATCACAAGACGATTCGAAAACTGCTTTGCATAATTTATGCGAAAAAAAGTGCCATGAACCTTTTAAAATCGTCTGAAAGTGCTGCCAAGCGCTAAAGTTTTATAACGTTCTCAAAAAGAAAAGAAAAAATAAACAGCCTCCCAAAAAATCGACAATCGCAAAAACGTTGTAAAAGAAAAGAAGACGTGCACGGCACAGAGTCGTGATGATGAAATGTTGGCCGCGTTTTTTGGGGAAATTTTGTACTGTGGGGTCTTTGAGAAAAGAGGAAGAGAGTCGAAGCAGAGGCAGCAGCCCAGACAAAAAGGTGACTTCGGTGGCTCGTTTGGGGCCCAGATGGAGGACATCGACAAAGTCGAAATCACCTCGATTTACGTTTTGTGTGACAAACAAATAATTTTCCCCCATCGCGCGCTTTCTCCTTAATTAGAGAAGTCGCTGGTGCAACCGATGCGATCTGGTGCGTGCGCGCCCAATGGAGGTTTCTTCATTTTTTGTTCTCCTCCACGAAGAAGGCAGTTTCCTCTTAATCATCTCGCAAGAGTTGCTTTTGAATATTGGCGAATTGGTGCCACCTCGCTCAGGTGCTATTACACTGCACCGGCGCGTTGTCTTCATAGACGTTGCCTTCGGCGCCGCTCCGCCTTTCTCGTCAAGCCTCACCAGCACCGTCTACGGCTCTAACTTCGACTCAAACTCCAGCTCCAACTCCAGCTCCAACTCCCCCCGCTGAGTTCTGAGGTTGCTACAGAACGTGGGTGTCATTGACTCCATGCCCTGTCCAAACTCACGTATTTTTGAGTTCGAACCACCGCGCCGGTGCGCCCGGTGTCACTATTCAAGACTCTTTCTTGCCTCCTTAAATAAAAAAAATATTGCTAAAGTCTTCTGCGAACGTCTCACACTGTCTGCGGAGGTTTTCTTCAATCTTTTCCTAAATTTCTTTTACTTAATTTCCCTTCTGCTTTTCACCGCGAACGAAGATCTTCTTGTGATCTTTTGTTGCGGAAGAACCAGTGCACGGTTTGACCGAAGAGGCCATTGAGTCCGCCGAAGAAACCAGTTACAGTCGGAGAGTTTCTTTTCTTTTCTTCTGTGGCGAACGACATATTTTGCATGGGATTACCATTGCTATTAGTGAGCTAAGTTTTTTTTTTTTTTCTGTGTTGTCGAGGCATTTCTTGATTGCACTTTGATTTCTGTCCTCGACTCGTGCTGTTACCGCGCATTTCTTGTACACTTCCTTGAGCCATTGACGTCGAAGACGATGACAATGACAACGACGAAGACGACAACGAAGACGCCAATTGTCGAGCTCTCCGACATTTCTGCTATGAGTCGACGTTGATCGGGGGCGATTAAACAATGGGACATAAAAATAATTTTTAACAGCACTGCCAAATAGAAAGTTGGAGCGGGCAAATATACTGGAAGATTTTATGAGATAAGTTAGCGCAATTGATTGCGTTAATTTAAATTTAATTGTCTTGACTCTTAGCTGTGTTGCAGTCGTTTGTAGCAGTTGCATTTAAAACGACTTTGAGAAAAATGGAGATATTTTTTCCAAAAATTGAGAAACAATTGCATAACTACGATTTAAATTAAGTTATAAACAAAATAATCAAAAATCCATTTTGAAATCATCTGCTTTAAAAATGACATTTGGAGAAAATCGTGTTTAAAGTGTAGTCACAAAGTCTTTGAAAACGCTTACCAGCGCCGAGCTCTATAACTTTGGTATTTTTCCAAATTTTTATTTTGAATTTTGCAGAAAAATTCTGTAATAGTTAAACAAATTTACTTTTTCAAAATCCTTATCAATCGTACAATAAATATCCGTAAATTTATTGTTAATACATAAGGAATTTTTGTTTATTGTTTTCTACTATAAAAATTTGGGTCAAACTTTTTAAATGTTTTTTAATAGTCAAGGCATAAAGGAACTATAAAAACATATTCAACCCTTAAACAACTCATGAGGTGGTATACACCCCAAAGAGTTTTTAGAAAGGCTGATTACAAATTAGTGGATTTCTAAATTAGTGGATTCAAAATGTTAACAATTTACAAATTTCGTTCGCAATATTAAAATTTGAGTGGCAATTCGTAATCAGTTAACCAAAAAACTTCATTATATGAAGTTCTGACTAAATAATGATCTATATATATGTATGTATTTAAATAATAACATTGGTTTTAGAAGTGGGATTCCGATTATTTAACGAAACGACATCTTTTAGAGCCGATGTTTGAACACATTCAACCCTTTGGCGATTGTAACATGATAATTTAGAAAACTTATTAGGATACGTTGACTAAAGCAGAAAACATGACCGGAATCATCATTTCAATAAAGAAAATGCCAAAGAATCCATAAAATCTTAACAAAATGTAAGAAATTACCTCTTAGACAGCAAAATTCACTGTCCATCTATCGTCCATGAGTATCTCGATGAAACCGCGCTGAGTGAAAATAATTGAATTCTCTTCCTCGTCATTATCGTGACATGAAACGATGGCACTGGACGAAACCATAATAATAAACAATTCGCCAAATAGGCCGTGGTGAAGTTCGAGCCCCGGCTCTGGTGGTTGGTGCTTCATCGTCGTCGTCGACGTCGTTTGCTCCATTTCCTCCCCGCATCGGTCCCCCCGGACTGGTTATGATAAGTAGCTGCGTGAACGTCATCGCAACATGTTTTAATTTTTCCAGCCGCTGAATAAGCGAGTCAGGAAAAACTGGATATTTTGAATGACAGAAAGTTTTTTCTTTTTATTTTCTTATATTTTTATATACATATATATTTATATAGTATATAGCTTGTATTGCATACACTTTGTCGTCTTTTTCTCGCGGCTTTTTGTATAGTCCGCGAGACTTAGACTTAACCTGTGCGACGGGGCAAGTTGTTGTTGACGCGATGTGTGGTTACCTGGAGGAGCTGCCGAGTTGCTCAGACCGGAACACTTGTTAAGGAGCTGTTTCGTCTGTGCGGATCGGGCCAGGTAAAGGTAGCATATTACCTGAGCGGTGAGCTCGACCTGTCGGCGGCGCACATTGAGGAGGATAAGCCGCAAGAAGAAGGCCCCCCACTCTGGAGTGGGACTCACTCCGTGCCTGAGCCTGCCCTTGTAAAGAGTTGAGGAGCTGCTCTTTAAGACGTTCGGTCGACGAGACCAGTTCGGTGCCTTGGCTGCGCGAAGAACGCATAAGGCAAACAAAAGAGCAGCGGGGAGTGGGAAAAAACTAGTCTTGCAAGTTTTCTAAACGACAACAAAAGATAACAAGCCCAGTGATACACCCGAGTATAGACAGGTACATCTTCCAGGTTTTTTCAGGTATATACAACAAACTCTGGCTGCCTGTATTTTTTTTTCCCCCATTTTCTGCAGTATCCAATCTGACTGACTAAGAAGCGAGAAGATACACTTCGTCTTCGTCACGACTTCTAGGAAGGGCAGAATCCATGTATATGGGATAACCGCCTGAGATAGGTATCGTCTTCTCTGCCATCGAGAGGAGAAAGGTCAGAGTTGGGCTTCGTGAGTCGTAATTGCTCAGGTATATCTCATGATGGCAAAGAGACAGGTAACAAATGTCAGTTAGCAAAATATTTTCTCCTTTAGTGAACAGCAATTGTTTTATGATGATTTTTACTAATGTGGGTATTGTAATACCAATTTCGAAATTCTATCTGTTCGTTTATTTGCTTAATTTTAGACTTAATTCAGTTTATAAATATTAAAAGTACACAGATAAATTTAAATTCGATTCAAAATCTCTTAGGAGAATGTATCGCTGACAAGCACGCATTTTTTTTCTTCAGAATATTGGAAATTTTATCATTTTGGAATATAATTCTTCGGTATTTTGGTTCTTTACAGACATATGTATGCTAATCAAATCAATTATTTCCTCAAAACAAACTGCCCAATGCTTTTTAAATGGCTCAACAATTCACAATGCAAAATATACTTGGAAATAAAAAAAAAACTCAACATAAAGACTAAAGATGGATTGGTTATTGGGACACAAGTCTGAATTAAACCTAAATAAATAAAGTAGTACTCTATAAAACAATCCTCAAGCCGGTTTGGACTTATAGAATCCAACTAAGGGGTACAGCGAACAATTCCAATAATGAGATCCTGCAAAGACTGATATTGGAAATGTTGAGGCGGATAGTAAACGCACCATGGTTTATTACAAATAAGTAGATACGCAGACCTAGAGATAAGCAGATATATTTAGTACGAGCTATTTACATAGGCTTAGTAATCACAGAAATGTTCTAGCCATTTGTCTGCTTGAAAAGCTTAAAAAATAAAACCCGACTACGCAAAAGCTGAAAACAAGTATAAAATATTATAGAGGAAAGTCAAAATCTTGATTCAATAACAAGGGAGGGTCTTGGTAAATTTTACTCCAACTTATTTTATGTCGACTTATTGCAAAAACACGACAAGATAAATCAACTTAAAAAACTTCTAACCTTTAAAGAAATACCAAGCCTAAAAACGGGAAAAAAGTATGTCGATTTAGAATTCTGCAATTATATCCACCAGAATTAATTTTTAAAATTTTTGGTCTCTTGAATAGTCGATGTCGATAATTAGAAACTTATAACTGATTCGGCATTCTGATGGCAATGTCATTATCGATTGAAAGCTTTTATTTATGTCCTTTTCAATATTCTAGAATTACAGAAGACATTACAGATTTAAGATATGTTTCGACTCCAGTCTAAGAAGTCTAAATTTCAACTGAAAAATGTGTTAGGTATTGATTAAGAAAATTTCAGCCCCAAGTAGTGTTTTATTATGATTTATGTACCTGATGAAGTCAAGGCACCCATCCAGAGTAAGGAGGACAGAATGTGAACAAGTTCCTCAGGCCTGGAGGGCGCAGAGTTCATTTACTTCGCCTTCCTGGCTTTAGGTAACTGCCTCGCAACCAAGTAGCGGAGGAAGGGAAGGAAGTTAGTACGACAGTGACTAACAAGACCTGACATGTAGCAAAGCAGAGTTTTTCTCATGTTTTCATGTTTTTCTCCCCTTCCCCGTCTGCATTGATTAGGCGGCCGAATTAGCATATCAGAAACTTCTAATTGCCCAACCATCAGACGAACCAGGTCTGATTGAGTCTGGTGCCTGTGCTGAGTGCAACCGTGCCGTTCTAGCGCTCTAGGATCCGCCTGTAATTAAGACAGACCGTAGACCTAGGCCGCTATTAGTTATATGAAGTAGAAGCCATTGCGTTCCCGTAAATCAGGTGTAATTATGTAATTATACGACAATTTAATGAATATATCCGTTAAGGTTGTACCTTCTTACTTGCGATGACAATAAAACCATCCAACGGTGTCCAGGGGGCAGAGTCCGGCTAGGAGTTAGCTCAGAATCATGTCAATGTCGTAAGTAAGCTGATTTTTTCCGCGGATTAGGGAGTACAGCAGCTCTGTTTACCTTGCGGTGATAGTTATGTAATTTACGCGATATCGGGGGGACTATTTTATTTTTATTTTTTATCAACATCGCAGTTGTTGCGACTAATTACCTTCTCGTGGAAAGCTGTTGGGGGTTTTCTTTGGGTCGTAATGCAACTGCAGCTGGAATGATTCACTTCTTGTTCGGCCACCTTCAAGGTGGGTACCCAAAGTAATTCGCCTTGAAATGTGAAAGGTTTTGATCTTGTGAAATTTCCAATTAAATCAAATTGGGTAATTTTTTGAAGAAATTCCAGGAAAAATAAAATAAAAATCATGTTTACCTGCAGTTACCTCGATTTGTTTATAATGGTCTTTTAATTTTTCACATTTTTGGAGCAAATTGGCTGAGGCAATGGCTGGTTAACTTTCGCTTATTTGTGGTGGGTAATAAAATTGAGTCGGTTGTCTAAGTTGGAAGATATTTGTGATAATATAGATAACTTCTAATTCTAATCTAATCTAGAATATACTAATGAAATTTTAATGCAGGGTGACTAATTCATTTTTAATGCCTCTATTAATTTTCTGATAGTCGAATCTAAAATTAATGACTGTTTTTTGATAATAATAATTTTAGTTCTTCAGTTGACCTCCAACTACCAAGAATTTTAAAGATTGGTCTTCGATAATGTTTTTACACAGCAAAAATCAAAAGTCAATTTGAGATCGACAAAAACCAATTGTCCTAAAATCGCTTTGAATATTGTTGATGTATTAAAATTCAACTTTGATTTTCCTAATGGAAATCAATGTCGACTATTTCCCAATTTTAATTTTAGTTTGCAAAATGTTACATATGTCGATTCTAGCGCAGATCGTCAAAATTTGATATCGATACCAAAATTGCGTAGCTCTGGAATCTATGCAACTCTGTTTTGTTAATGTAATATTATATTCGACTTTTGTCGATATATGAGCCCAACAAAATCGAATGTCGGTTTTAGGATTTTAAAGTAGTAAAGTGAAATATTAGAACCAATCACTGTAATAAAGTAAAATCGATAGTATAATGTGAAAGGTTCATTTCTTTGGCATGAGTCATAGTATACCATCATCAATATAAAATTCTGGCACAGATACATATGTTTCTGCCTTTGGGGATAAGTACGTAAGCTTTTAAGAGTTTACTTTTCTTATGTTACTTAATTTATTTGTGAATAGCTACTTTGCATAATCGACTATCCCACAAAGTATATGATCCCAAACGGAAAAAAGTCAATTAGTTAATCCGTCGAAAATGAGGGAACTGCATAATCTTTCCAGATGGATAGTATCGTCTACCGAATGGTGTCAGCAATTACTTAGAAGCAGAGAACATGGACTTAAAGACTAAAAGATTTGCATTCCAAACGGTTCGAGTCTGGAAATAGACACAATCTTGACCTTAGTTCGTTACTTGAGAATTGTGCAGCTGTGGCTAGGGAATCTCTAGATAGTTTGCTTGCTTGCAACTACCTTGTTTACTTTGTTGCTAATTGCGGTACTTCGGCACACAGCAAATCGAAGTTTTGTGCAACGCTTCAAAGAAATTTGATACAAAGTTACAAAGAAGCGCAAGTAGCACTATCTTCTTGATTTCTTGAGATTATTCCTCTTGTATTAACTTAATTAAGCAAAATCTTTGGACTATTCCCTTCCCTCCCGTTTAACGCGATTGTCGATGACCACTCCTCACATGGTGGTACGGGACAATTTGGAACTTGTTAGTGCAGTACACCACTCAACCATATCGAATAACATCGTATCGATCGAATCGATATCTTCGAGAGAATCTCATAACGGTGAGTTATATTTTTATAATGACACTCAATACATCCCGATTGAATGACGGGATGGCTGCTGATGGTGTGCTGTTAGCCAAGAAGGCGTTAGGCATAAAAAACCCAAGAAAAAAGCATAAGATGAAGACAGAGGAGTGTATCAAACTCGAACGCCTCTCGAAGTTCGTCTTCTTGATAGCCAAGTCGACTGTTGTGCGAGAGCAGTATATAATAAAAAATAAAAAAGGCAAACGAAAATAGAGGAAAATAATAAAAAAGCCAGGGCAACTCGGTTTGCAAAAGGTTGTCGACCTGCACACCGCGCGCAAGAATACAAAAAAGCGGGAAAAGCACAAAAAGTCTCAAGTTAATTTCAATTTCTTCACAATCTTTCTCCGTGGCCTGGAGCTCTTGATGAACAACGGAGGAAAAAAACGCGGTTTGGTTTGAACCATCGCGGCCGATGTCGACGATAGTCGAATGACGCTGCGTTTTGTCGCGTTCGAAATTAGCGCCCTCCCTCCCAACCCTATCACACTGTACCTATCTTTTCTGACTAAATGCAAAACCTGAAATTTTTTTGTAGATTTCACTTTATATCAAAAAGATAGGGCGGTAGAAAAAATCTCCAATTTATTACGATGCCGTAAAACAGCCGGTCGCAGTCGCACTGTAAAAGCGTTACGCAACAGCGGCATTTGTGCGTTTTGTCGTTATATATATATTTTTTTTTATACGATTTGTTGCACAAGAGGTTATTAATTATGGACTTGCCGACGAAAAGCTCTTTACTGTCTTTAATTGATAGCGCTGCGTTGCTCACTATTACTTTTAAATTGAATTTTAATGAATTTATGTCTCAGTGCGACGTTTTTTGTCGTCGCCGCTAACCGTCGCACTGGTGAAATCAATGAAAAAGAGAAAATGCCGGCAAAACCGTTGATTGGAATTGTTTTCTGGTGAAAAATACTGGTTTAGATTAATTGGATTATTTTTTCATAATAAAATCAATGTATGTATAATGTATATGTTGTTGCGGATTGATTGAAATATTTTATCACGCTGCAAACGATGGAAATAGGCACGTTTCAATTAACAGGGATATTTTACAAGGTACCAATAAAGGGAAAGTTTTTGATGTATCGTGTATAAAAGTCGTTATAAAACAATTAATAAAGTAGATTGCTATTCTCAATTTTGATACGTTTATTTTTAACAATTTTTAAATGGATTATAGTGCTTTGATCCTTATAAAAAACTTTCTTCATTTTTTATACCTTAAATCAACATTTATTCCATGCGTTCATAAATCGATTGGACTTTCCTTATTTGAGTGCCAAAATTGATATGGTTGATATTTATTTATTCATCTCTTGATCCAAAAATGACGTATGATTCCAAATTTGGAAAAGTCGCTCCTAAAAATGATATGCATAAATAGCCGGCCGATCTTCAAATCGATATATGTATGTAGTTGAAATCTAAAATCGACATACATAGTTGAAACCAAAATCACATTAGTCAACACTCAATTCTAAATCGATATTAGTACAATTTTATTCATCCTATGTTACACCACAAGAAACTTATATTCATAGAAAAATACTTCTCCGATCCTAAATCGACATCTATTCCAAAATTGTTTATGTTGAAATCGACATCAAATATCTGTTTTATTACCCATCATGCAATTCAACGTAATTTTGTTTAAAATCTCTTTAGTTATATCAGTAAAATCGTTTTATTATTCTTTATATTTGTTCTGTTAAGTAAAAACGATAAAGACTGATATGATTGACGTTAATGTCGAAAATTATAAAAATTCTCAACAAAAACATGACAACTTTGATAAATGTGTCCAAATCTTCATAAAATCTGCCACACTACTTCCTGCAACAACTTCACAGCCTGAGAACAAAACAGTTCGAGGTCGACATCAGAAAATGTCGTTTATGTTTTTTAAACAAAACAAAAAATCGTTGCCGCACCACAGACAGACCAGAGTGGGAAAAATAAAGGCAAATCGACAATGAATTTTCTGCCAGGTCAAAAGTGTCTGTCGAAAATATTTATTCCTGTAGTCTTTCAACATCTGTTGGCAGTTAAACAAATTCCCCGCGAACAAATTTTTTGAACAGTTTTTTGACAGTGTATATCCCACAAAATTTATGAGAAAAATCACGACAGAGGATCAGTCTGCGAGGAGAATGAGGCCAACATTTGACTATTAAAACATTTTTTGAGTCTAATTGAATTGGACATTTCGCTCTTATTTCCTACGAAGAAGGCGACCGTAACTTGATAAATCGAAAGACCCCCGATGAGTTGTGTAGTGGAATATTCTGAAAATTTGGCAATTTCTCTCGGAGACCCTCGTATGGTAGAAGGAGGGAAATGCAAAAATTTTTGTGGACTTGCACGAAGCCGCTGGGGCTCCACTAAATTGTCCGGTGGCAAGGAAACGGGGGCATTGCGAAAGATTTCCAAAAACCAAGAAGAAATATGGCAACATTCCTGCTCGGAAATTTGGACGAGAAGTGGCCGCCGTGGAGCATGCCAGCGGAAAACCATACAGCTGCATCAGCGCCAGCACTCGGTTCCAGCGGAGGCTCTCGGGGGGGCCCCACATGCGAGCGGCGACGCCAGCAGCATACTCAGCAAAGTGTTTTTCTTCATGCCGTAGAGCAAACCCCAAACCACGGCAGCGGCAGTGGCGGCGGTGGCGGAGCACCTCCACTTCTCGAGGCTGGCTACGTGGGGCGCGCGCAACGGTGGCGCGGGTGGGGCGCTCAGGTAACCCGCGATTTCGCCAGAAACGATTTTTGGCTGTGTGCACACGGAGCGGAGCCAGCCGCCGACTCCCACACACGGGCAGGGCAAAGTGGAACATTGCGCCATTGCGCAAATCATTTCCAAAGACGACGTCGTAGGTGCTCGGGAATTCGACGGGGGCCCTACGGGGCCGCGGGCTCCAAAAACCAGTTAAGTACTGGGGCATTTCCATTCCTGGGGCTCCGGGCAGTCCTGGCCAGAGACGGGCTGGCCCAGGTGGGTTGGGATGGGCTCGATGTGGACATAGTCAAAAAACCGATGCCCAGCATTTCCTCCTGAAAAAAATTTGACTTGTATGCTGGCCCACGATGATAAAGGTTCACGACATTATAGTGCCTTCTATGCTAGTAATAGATACCTACACTTAAATAGTCCCTTTTTTCTATCCTAAAACAATGGGTCTTGAAAAAGCACTCAAGATTCACTAGAGCAACTCATAACTCCATCTGAGGCAACCTGTCTTACTTTTTGTAGCGCAATCTGTCCTATAGTCGAAAAAGTATGAGATATTTTCAATCACTATTTTAGTATGTATCTAAATTACCTACAATTATTATAATCTCAGTGTTTGGATAAGCTCCTCTTAGAGCTTTGTTAACTTATGGTTCTTCTGTCTGGGCCGACTGTGCTAAAACTCACAATTATAAATTGCAAAGGAATGCACTAACTTTACTCATAGTACATTGAGTTAAAAACACCCTCAGATCTCTAAATTATTTTTATAAGAATTAATTAAAATATAAGTGCAATAGTAATATGAAAACCAAATATTTATAAGACTAAGGGTTTTTTTGTGATTATAAATATATAAAATACGTTTCAAATCTTCATTATTAAATTACAGCTTGAGCACGAATTCTAATTACTGTACCCATTCATAATGTCAAAATCGCAGCAAAATTATTTGAATTTCAAACTTTGAGTTTTTTTTTATTTTACAACTTCTAAAAGTTTTTAGGCACGTATTTTTTCAATAGCTGTCTTATTTTCATTTTCCTATCTGGTTAAACTTTGAACCGGATAAATTTTTGGATTTAGTTTTTGATGTAAAGTGGGTATAAATTTTGGGCAAAATAAAAAATGTTTGACAAAGTTGAAAAATCGACTTATTATTTGTCGATAAACATGAATAAATTATTATTATGTTAACAATTTAAAAAATCTTTTAAGAAAATTTGTCTATTTCTAATTGAAAGTTTTGGAAAGTCCCGATTTAATTGTTTATGTAAAAAATCAGAATTTTGCAATTAAAAATTTATATCGTTTTTCAAATAGGAAATATTCATAGGGTGCGTAAAAATTGCTATGCCGCTGAATTTATTTTGGGCGCTAAAAAGTAGGAAAAGATATAAATAAAGTACTATCCTAAAATCAGCGATGGTTAAGATTTTGGGTTTGTCGATTATTATATTTTTACTTTTCCAGAAAAAGACAGTCACTTTATTTCGTATTTTTGAAGATATTTGGATTTTTTTTTTAATTGGAAATTGGAAAATATTTGGCAAAGTGGATCAAATATTTATTTAGTGTAAATGTAAAATAGTAGATTTTTCAATGAATTTAGTTCTTGTACTATATATAATTAGAGTGTTTGATTATGATTAATAACTAGGCAACATAAATTTACCCAATTTTCGTGGAACGACCTATTGCAGCTCTAAAATAAAAAGTGATGAGAATTGTCTTCTTTATTTTGAATTCAGTCGTTAAAGGTGCATCGTTTGGAGTTTGAATTTTACAACTTTGCCCAATAAAATACTGCTTCCAAATGTTGCCGTACTAAAATCTTTCATTTCATGCTCATAGGTTGCCGAAGTAGTTTGGTTCTTTATGCTCCTTTCTGGGGATCAGTCCCTGATTAAGATATGAAACCGCTCCCACACCTCGGTATCCATGGCCAAAGATCGTTAAGAGGTCAAGTAACCAACGTCCATTGGAGCCGAGTTCCGAGCGGATTTTGACCCTGGCTGTCTCCACCTTAACTGGGATCTGCTCCACAATTACGACGGGGCTGCACGCAACCGTCGCGGCCGCGGCGGAGGAAAAACTCGGGAGCCAGGAGACGTTACGTGGCTGCTCGAGACCTCGCAAATCATCCCATGAGAACGTCATAATCCTCCAGGTGAAATATCTTCCACTTGCAGCCCCGTCAGCCCGCAGATAGGGCATCAGTTCGACTGCGGATAGAACGTGCGGGGCTCGGAGCCATCGGAGCCATTATCCAATCTAATCTCGGAGTTTAGACACACATGCAACAGCACCAGCCGCACATGTCCCTCCGGGGATCTGCAAGAACTTGCGAAGTGTAATTTATGGCGCAAGATTCTCCATAAATCACACACCTAAATTGCCTTTATTAGATTTATTCAACAATAAAAGTCGAGGCGGATACTCGAGTCGGTCTTAATTTCTCCTTATATCGCTCTAGGAGCCGGTGCATGTGGGGATCAAGATAAGCTCGACCGGGACCGGCGCGGCCGCGGCCGCGGCGTACCGCGTTCCGATTCAATCGAGCGTAACCTTTCTTTGGGGTGTACCTGCTGCGCCGCAGTCGTCGTCGTCGTCAGTCGCCTCAGCGGAGCGCTAGATTTCCCAAGTGGCCCCCCAAAAAAGGAGAAACTCTCAGAAATTGTCCCGCGGGAAAATCGAGCGTTGCATAACGAGGAACTTTGGACAGGGTTTCTGCACGTCTCGAGTGATTCCAATCTGCGGGCGACCTCCTATCAAATGCGATTTAATCACAGCATAAGTGTCAGCGTCCCGAGCCCCCCGCTGCCCCACCAAATTGTAATCTTCGTTAATTTCCAGTTGGTGGAGCGACGTCGCCATGTATTCTCAAGATGCATCTCTGGTCGGATGTTAGTTATGAGATAAATTTGTGATTTGCATGATGCATCTGCTTGTGAAGGAAGTGCACCCCTATTGCAATGCGGCGGAGGAAGGCGGGTGGGCTCGAGGAGTGCGTCACAACCGTGCCTTAGATGCAACAAGACAGCGCCACATGAAGGCGCCTTGTACGGCTCCAAAAGTTACATGTCATGGCACCCATATTTCCTTACAATTATTTCGTCATCATAATATAATTACTAACATTAATATTTTTTCAGCATTTTCAAAATGTAGGTACTAATTATGCGGTATTTTAAAAATTAAAAGAATTTTTCGAAAATACCAAAAATTGCAGAATTCATAGAACTTCACAAGCTTGACAAGCAGTCGATTTTTAATATTTATTAAATTATACTGGTGAACACAAATTTTTATACGAAGACCTGGCAAATCATTTCTATAAAATTTTGTCTGTATAGATTATGAACTGGTAAATGAAAATGTTCAATAAATTAGGTATACCTACCGCGACTCATAAAAACGTGTTTGCCAAAAATTTGTAATAAGGACCGTTCTTAGATTAAGAATCAGACTTTCCTTCCTCTGCCTCATAATCTTGAAATTTGGCACGAAGTAAGGTCTAATAGCACAAATAAAGGAAAAATCCTCTCTCAAGGCGCGAGTCCTACTTCCACTTGTCCATCTTTCCTAAACTCTATTTTGTTTGAAAATTGGAGCTGTTTTTATTTACGAATTCATAATCTACTGAAAAAAATTATGTTCACAGACTTACCCACTATAATTACAAAAATTGTATATCGGACTATTATTAGTTGTATTAGTTAAGTAAAACTAAAAACTAATCAAGTCTGTCCGACTTTGATATAAAAACTGATAAAAAAAAAAATTCTCCTATTGTATTCTATTAAAGCGAAACTTATTTGTTGTTTTTAAATCTCAAATTGATTATTTATTAGGGTGTTGATTAATTACGTGACTTTCGAATTTCTTTTAAATCTCACTCCCGATTTATTCAAAGTAAAGTAAAACAAATTGTGCAAATTTTTAAGTCGATTGGATTAACCAATGCCACCGAGCAGTAAACATTTTAAATTTTCCAATTACGTATTTTTTTCGAATCTATCACTATGTAATGTCTCATTAGTTAGTTATTATATGCGCCTTCAAGAAATAGATTTTTACGTTCGTATTTTTTTAAATGCAAACATATTTACAATACTTACAGATAGGAAACAAAAAGAACTTTTGCATCCACAGTAGGTACTAAAATTATTTGTGTGAGTTTAAGACAAAATGTTTTTTAAGAGAATATTTACAAAGAAAGGAAATTTTCGCCAATGATGTTTAGTTTTTCTTACTTTCTAATATAAATTCATTTTTAATTAAATTATAAAACACACTAAATTTATGTTTTTTCTTTTGCTTTCAGGTATGTATCAATTATGGATTTAATGGGTTCGTTATTTGTTTTTATTTTGTAACTTAAACCAAGTATTTTATTGATTAATGCGATGATCAATTGTCCAAGTTATAATACTACATCTTAGAGACAAAATCAAGATGTAAATATTATGTTTATGGCTAAAAAGTAATGTAACAATTATTAACAAATCAAGAGCTAATACGGCTGCAGTCGTAAAAGTCAGAACTTCATAGCAAAGAGGATAACAACGCATTCTTTATGATTATAAAATTCAGTTCACGCTGTCCGTCTAACTCAGTTCGACACAGTTTGAAAAGTTTGCCATAAGGTTTTGTGTTATGAAGTATCTTATAAATATAAATGTGTTGTCATGTTTAAAAATTCAAATAAAATGTAAATTATGAATAATTTGTACGCTTGGCTTCTTTATGCTTAATAAAAATTTAAACTACGCTATCTAATTTGAAATGAAACCTTCTTCAGAACATATCCGTGAAAAGTTTCGTTCTTGGTAATCTCATACAATTTTTTTTCTCGGTTCCTTGTCCTCCGCAGACGCTTCCAGCGAAGCGGAAGGACAATCGCAGTCCCACATATGCATGCAAATTCTATCTGAGGGAAAAAGAAGATGTATATAAAAAAAATAATAGCATATCGTTGAACAAAATAAAGAAGTTACGTCAAAATGGAACGCGAGAACCATCACAAATTCATCGGCACTGAGCCATGCCCATGTTGCTAATGTTGTTGCTGTGCCAAGCGATTCGAGTCGAAACCACGACTGAACAAATTTCAAGAAACCCGAGAGAGCTAACCTTGCTGAAAGTATTATGTGATCTAGTAAAGCCCTGTGACCATGACATGACGACGATGTGGAAAAACAAAGCCGAGCTAGCTGCTCGAAAGATCACTTCAACAACAACGAAAAAAAGCAATATTCCCTTAGATGGACACGAAAGAAAACAAAATCCCTGCAAACAGCGATGCGGAACACATTACTTACTCTCAGATGGAACAGTCGCTCGGTCTAGATGACCAGTATGGATAAAAAAAACATAGTCAGTCTATCTTCTATCCGCTGAATCTTATTCTGCTGTCTCGAACAGGGGTCTTAAGAAAATCGACGATCCACCGAGAATATATATCTCTATCGATGAACTCTGTGCCTTTTTTTTGTCGATTTTTATCGATGCTTCTAATTTGCGTCGATATCTTTCGTCATCGGAACTAAAGACTGACGAAATGGACACAATGAAATGCGGGGCAAAGGCCTAATTCAATGCAGAACTCATGGCGACGGCTGCCGTTTGTTCAGGTTCAGAACGTTCGGATCTTGTGCGAGGCGATCGTGATGAATTGGAAAATTCCTGTATTTCGTTGAATCAGGGCCTTCTCGGCTGTCGGACTGTCTTACTACTGCTTCAATTGGACGTGACGAAGTCAAAAGTTAAGAAATTGCCGGGATGAGGGTGTAGGCGGTGACAGCCGATAAATTAGAAGATATGGCTTAGTTGGACTTATGTGGCCGGCCTCTACAGTAGGTACAAAAGAGTTAAACTTTTAATTGAAGCATTCTGATTTTTATCTTCCATTAGATGTGTTGCGTAAATTAATGGCATCTACCTCTGTTTTACGACCTCAAAGGGCATTGCGCCAAGAAAGGGCTAATTGCTTTACTACCTTTTAATACCAATTAGAATTGGACTCAAAAAGTTCACAGTAAAACCTGTTTTCATAACATAATTTGTTCAACTTATTTGAGGGAACTATAATAAAATTATTTATTAATTATAAATTAAATATTTTAGATATAAATTTGAAAACAATTTGATAAACCAAAAAATCAAAGATATAACATTTTTTTCTAAATTTGCTTATCAATATTTGCTCAGTTTTGTTGTTTTGGTCGAGAAACTGATGCTAACACCTTTAACCGATTCTTGCATCGAAATTTCATTTGTGACCCGTTTTTGGAACACACGTTACGAAAAGTAATACCTACAACAAAAAAGCGTGCTTGTCAGGAGATATTTTTTTCAAAGACTACTTTCTGAGGGATGAATTTTAAAAAGTTTAAATAGGTTAAAAATTGTTTACTACTTTTAAAGGTATGGGAACAAAATACTTACTCATATACATACGTAGTAGTAATTTTCAACCAGTTGCAAAAATTAAAAATTGATGGTATTTTCAATAATTAATCCTGTATATGAATTATACGTGAATTCGTAAAATTACATACTAACTTTGTAAACGAAATTACAACCCTATTTTTTAAATCGACGGAATTCGTGTTTATTCGAAATGCAGACTATTCTTAAGCAACCTGAAACTATTTGAGTGTTTAACATTTGCTGCTACTTACTCAAATGTGTAAATTTTTACTACTATTTTATAGGTAGAAATCAAAATATGTTTTTTTTTATTGTGTAGTTAAAAAATCAATGATGCTTAAATTTCTTTGGTGAATCAAAAATGAGATAAGTACGCATCTCTTGCACAATCCCTGAAGCGGTATTAAATTAATATTTCGAGGTTGATATATTTTCGTAATTTGCCTCTACAAGTATTTTGACCGTGAATTTTCTAGAATTTCAGGTCACAAAGATAGGGTAAATGCTCTGAGCGATCCTTGAGGCGGATTTCGTTTATCGTACAAAAAATGCATGTCCAACCTACTCTCAGGGTTAACAAATATCTTCTCAAAAACAACAAGTCAAACTTGAAAAATTGCATCAAAATTTATATATCTTGAGGGCAACTTTCCATCTTCGGTCAGTTCCAAGTAGGTCCAGCTGTCGTCTTTACCCAAAATTGATCTCTTCTCGTATCTTGGAAGAAAAAAAACTTGAAGGACTGCTCTGTTTCGTTTTTGAAAACATTTCCCTTAAAAAGCGAGACAATCGATCACCTGAGCAACGGAATGTTCGCGCTGCTTTTTAACCGTTTCTTAGTGTTTTTTTTTCTTTATTATTTTTTTTCTTTCTTGATCACGACGCGCAAGCGCAAGATGTTTATATCTTAAGTTGCGGTTGTTGCGCGTGATTTCCGCAAGTTCGTTTTTATCTAAGAGGATTTTCTCAAGTTAGCCACGATCGGCTGTTTGATGTCTAAGAAGAATCACCGAATCGTTTAGTGATTTAGGCTCAGGCGTGGGGTGATGAAGACATGATCATTAAAAGAACGTCATCCGAACAAATTGGTTAAGCGGCACAAAATGCATTCGCGTTAGCCACGAAACTGGTTATAAATATGGGATTAGCGGCCGCGGCAGCTAAGACGAATAACGGGAACATGTTAAAGATTAAAAACGTGCATCGATACCTGACATTTACCGTCGTCGTCACTTTTTTGTATTTTAGGGTGTGGTGAGTGTGCTTTTTTCCCCACTATCGACCAAGACGGCGACGAAGACGGTGGCTGATTTCTTGGGAGCCGCCGACGTTTGCGTCTTCTTGTTGGGGAGCTCCTTATGAGCTTAATCACGATTGTGTAATACCGTGTCGGGGAGATCATGGGAACGCGGACAGTTTGGACTGTGGACTTCTCCTCCGAGGTGCACCTTTGTTTTGTTTATGTGACAATTTTCCCATTCGTTAAGATTTTTATCTTTGCCTAAGTTGTGAAGGCTATTAGTCGATGGGGGCAGAGCTCAGCGGTTTGAGATCGCTAAGCAGCCACTAACTCTTTGGGTGACGTATGAGTGTTGAGGGCCAGTTGACTCAAGTGGACATAACTTAGGTCCTTGTCGGCTAAATCGTGATACTCTCAGCCTTTCTGGGCAAATAGACTAAAAGCTTTAGTTATTGCTAACTTGGACGTTACCGCTCCTTTTTCTGGCTAAAATGAAAGATACTATCTAGTTATTTCGAAAGGAAATTGCATTTGCAAGTGGGTATTGTTCCAAACTCCAATAGACAAAGTATGGAGTTCGACAGTCGAGTCTTTAAACTTAATGTCCGGGGCACGTAATTTACGTTATAGGTATAAATTTAAAATAATAGATAAATGTCCAATTCTATTTATGGACTAAGACGAGGGCCTAGTAAACGCGCTGTGGGATACCACATCTTATTCGGTGTTCTTGGTGTAGCCCGGATTTTATTTATAATTAATAAAACGGATTATTCAGAAAATAGTAGATAAAACAATAAATTACTAAATATCGTGTAGGATTTCTTACTCAATATTTTCATGACTCAAGTTGAACTCATTAACTTAAGTCTTCGAATTCATTTTATCATTTCTTTAATTTATGTTCCCTAAATATTTCTGTGCCTAGTGTTTATACTTTTAACATAAGATTTCTAATTAAACAACTACATACTCGTCCTCTCGTCCCTACCATAAGGTGTCTTTTTTATTGTTTACTTAAACACTGTATGTTTCTAATTTTGGTTTATTCCTCGAGTCTCAAACCTTGAATACTTTAAAGGGAACAAGTCATAATGATCGCACCATCAGATAAGATTTGTTTGACATCGATCATTACAATCGTGAAATAGTAGCGATAGTCTAATCTAAAATTTTCTGAAAAAGACAGGTTGATTGTTTAACTTATTATACTATTTTTCTTTATGCATTGTATATGTATATCATATGTTCTGGTAGAATAAACCAATAGATGGGTCTCGTCAAGGAACCGAAAATAACTGGTATTTTTTAATTTTTAAACTAAAAAAGCTGAGGTAGTTCTCATAGTAGAATAAAATACATTTTTCGGTTCTGTGAATCTCTTCAAAATTTAGCTTTTCTTTAAAAAACGGCGTGTCTACACTGTTATTGTTAACCTATTTTAATTTGAAGCAAAGAAAAACAAGCCCAGAAGCTTAATATGTTTTTCTGACTAAAATAAAAAGCTAGCTTGGCTTTTTATATTTTCGAGCCAGAAATAACAAGTTCTGAAGCTCGTTATTGTTCTAGCAAACATAAAAAACCACATTGGCTTTTTACTTTTTCAAGCTCGAGTTATAAAGTTACCACGATTCAATTTAAATTTTTTTTCAGCCGGTAACAGTTAAATATGAACTTCTTTTCTTATGGGTTTCCATTTTTTGTCATATATGTATGTATTTGTTATAGAAAAATTACCACGGTAAATGAATGAATCAATTTTCATGAAATTTAGTACGTCTATCTTCTTCATGTAAAATAGCTAGTAACAGTACATACGTTAGAAGCGAATTCCAATATTTTTATTTAAATATTTTGTTTTCATTTAAGAATTTTTAAGTACATATTTTCTATCTTCAAAACCAATGCTTTTTCAACAACATTTTTTAAAATTGGTCAATAGATTAGGCGTTTTGAGGGAATATCCGTATACATACATATGTATGTACGCAAAATAGATAGATTACTAAAGTAATTAAAATAATAATAGTCTTTTCGTTTTAGTTTCGCCATAATGTCCCTATCAACCCGAACTTATCTTCTTACTTCCAGCCGAATTTTAGACGAATTAATTTAATATTAAATATTACAATAATTTTTCATTTTTCTTTACTTTTTTTATCAGTAAAGAAAATAATGAAATTTTTCCTAGGGGTTGCATCAGAAAATGTTTGTCTAGTTCATAAAATCGTTGAAAACAAATTGCAAAACTTTACTAGCTAGAAACAATTCTGTAAAGTTGGGTAAGGTAAAGTAAAAAAAAAGTGCCGGGGAAAAACCCATTCGAACCATCTGGCGATCTCTCCCCCGGTGTTTTCATAGAGAGCAGGTACCAAGTGAGTTATTTGCGGCAGCGGCTGCTCCAGCGGCAATTAAATCCAGAAAACAAAGAAAGAGTCTTAAGAATCTGAGCTTGGGCGGAGGATAGAAGCCAGCCTTGGCACAAAGAACGTCCGCGGGCCGTGAGCATGGGCGCGCTTCGGCGTCCGCGGCCGCGAGTAGGAAGTCCCAGAACATAACAGAACAGTCCGTGAAATGTGAATATTAACAGGGCCGTGCCGTGCCGTAGTAAGCATAAATAAAACCGGTATCCGATTAACGCCATTAAAACTGCGATAAAATTGACGCTGACGACGGCTGCTATGACGACGCAGTCGGAACATAAAATCCACATGAGTCGTCGAGTCCCGTCGACCTGAAGAAAGCAGAGACGAATTGGTGCAAGGCGCAAGCGCGGCCAATTTAAGCGCAGCGCGCAGATACGCAAAAAGAGTGTGCGCGCCGGTGTAAGACGCTGCGCTGAAGAGTTGCAGAGCGGGTTAAGAATAAGAAGAAGAAGAAGAAAACCAGGAACTGCTAGAGACTTACGAAATTAAGTGACACGGGGACGACACGACGATGGGATGAATCAGCAATCAGCGCTTCGGCGCAGTTAACGTAAAATGACACTCGGAGGTGCGCAAATGGCAATCCGAAGTCCGTGAAAAGTTGCAATGACACGCGATTGTTGCATTTGCATACATCAGCAGAGTGTGGAGCGTGCGGAACGGGGTGGCGGCGATGGCTGTGACCGCGAAAGGACGACGACGCCTCTTCTGGCGCTCGTCTTTGGGACAGCGGAGCACCTCTTCGGAGGTGCTACGTTCCGCCACATGAGTTGTGACTGTAATCTGTTCCTCTTAGACGTTAACATCACTTTAAATGGTCTGTTAACTCACTGAAGCACCATTGTTCGCACCTCGGTGATTGCATCGCAGGAATTATGGCCGCGATAAATTTTAGCCGAGTCTTTAGAGCGTGCCGTTGCGATTTGCATAAGAATCATGTTGAAATCGAGCACCTCTAAGGTGCCAGCATATTTTCTAGTATGTATAATATAATGGAGTCGTGAGTTAGAATATTTTCTCGTACTTTAAGTAAATTCCAATCACAGTTATGCGCCGTCTTGCATTTTAGACGTTGAAATCTTTTCAGCATTATGGGGAGAATCATTTATATATGCACTTCCGCTTTATAGTTTAAACATTTTCTTCATCTTTAAATAGAAACTAGAGAAGTCAACTCATCAGGAAAATGTCATATATTCATTTTTCTAAAAATAGAATAGTCTTTTAGGTCTTATGCGAATTTTGTCTAAAATTTAGCCGCTCTGTGAAATGCGCGAATTATTTTTTCGAATTACACTAGTTATTAGATAATACTTAGTAACTTAACTTAAAAAATTTTATTTTAGATTGATTCAAAAATTCGAAAAAAAAAAATCCTAATCTAGAAAACATTAAGTGCTATTGGAAAAAAGGGAAAGACAGAAAAAAGGGTTGCATTAAAACTTTAGACAGAACGAAAGAAAAGTTAGTCACAAAAGACTTAACATTCTTAATTTTCTCTGTTTAATGTATGACGAGGATCAATAAGAACTGCTGTTGCTACAAAAAAAAAAAACATGTGCCTAGCAACTAAACTTTATGGTGAATTCCAGGCACAACATAAAACGAGGTTTGTCTGTTTATAAAGACGATGAGTTTTTGACTATAGTTCAAAGGTACGATTAGGTAAAAGTGCATTGAAGCGTATCTCAAAGGACACAGACAATTTTCTTTATCTTACTTATCAGACTAACTTTAAATAGCTTTGAAGTTTGCCCGACAAACTCCAACAAAGGTAAAAAATTTGCTCAAAATTTCATAAAAGCCCGACCCGATTCGTTGCGAGAAAAAAAAATAAAATTAGAATTAATTTCAATCTCTTTGCACCGCCCCCTGAGGAGTTTCTTAATTTTTCGCGCACAATAAGCGCAATTAAAAAACCGAACATATCTTTCCCAGTGGAGCAGGTCGCTGGGAGTAGAAGTTAAGTTGAAGACGGTACGATGAAGAAAGGATGTAGGAATTCGCTGAATGCTTTTAATTTCTTCTAAAGATATAAAAAATAAATTCTCAACCGACAGGCAGGGCTATTCCCGCTTGGCATCATCCCCAGAGCAGCCCACCTCTAAATATATCTTTAATGAATTTCCATTGTTATCTTCGTGACAGTGTAGCTACACAGGGCGGGGGCAACTATTTTTCGATTTAAGTCCATACAGAGATCCTTTCTTGTCAGGTCTCTTTAAAAATGGCAGGAATTTTCGAGATTTTCTTTTCATACAGCCCCGTCCCGAATTCGTAGAGTGCACGTGCGGTGCTGGGCCACGGTTGGGTCTAGTCTTTGAGGAGCAAACTCAGAATAGTCAGAATCGAGCACTCCTCCTCTTTTTCGTCTATATGGTGAAAATTCAGCTTCTTCAGCTCGGATATTGCACTTAAGGCGCGTTGTCTAAAACAGAGCCTCTCTTGACTTGATTTACAGCGTCTGTTGAGTTATTCTTGGATTGAATGAAGATTAAACGAACGAGCGGGCTCCATCAGCCTTAGAATCTGCACCACTACTACCACTAACGCCATCTACTTTCACGAACTGAACTCCACCAATGGCAGAGAAGACGGGGATAGATTCAATTTAAAAAAATGATATCATTACCGTGCAACATCTCTGCTTTAAGATTTATTCAATCTAGCAGAACATTAAAGAACTCTTGGATGGTTTTTGCACGTCTAACAGACTGCAAGTAAGATTTAAAATAGGAATTTCGAATTTATCGGTGCATTTGTTATGCAGCGAATTCGAAATGATTATATTTATTTCTAAAAACGACCGATAAATTTATTGCTTTTTGTAATTTTGTTTTTATGCTTAGAATATAAAAATAGTTAATGATACTTATGATGTGTAGTACAAAAAGCATAAAGTCTGAAAAGTTTTTACAATTTTTGCCTGTCTGTTTGTCCTGGCTAATCTCGGAAACGGCTGAATTGATTTCGATGGGATTTTCACTGGAAGGTAGAAAATTTTATCGGGCATGACTCAACTATTTTTTTTTTAAAATGTTGTGTCTATGTTTGTTTGTTCGCTACACAAATACAAGCATAAAATACTTTTTTTTTATCGAAATTCCACAATTTATCACAGAAAACGATTTTTGTAAGGACACAATTTTAATTCTTACATCGAAATTATGTATTAATTAACCAATTGTCCTAAAATCATGTTATCAGAAAAAATTGAGGCCACGTGTTCCTATTTAATCTTATTTCTGGTTTTTATTAAACATTATATAAATAAATCACTTCATATCATAATTCAGTAATTAGAGCCTTTTTTAACGATTAGAGAATAAATATACCTCAATTTACTGGAGAATATAATTTTTAAACTTAAGTGGGAGGTATATAAATACATATTTAATTTATTTTTTGATTAAAATTGTGTTAATACGAGATTTTCTTCGTTAATTTCCCATTCTTTCAGTTATCCTAGAAATTATTCTTAAATTATTTTGTGGGAGTTGCTAAAATTAAAATAAATAAATTTTGAAGGTATATTTTCATTGATTTTTGCATTTACTTTACTTTTACTTGGCATTTTTTTTACTTTACTGATTCGAACTGATTTACACCAAATATTTGAATACGGTTTTGGTGATTTCGAAAGAAGAAACGAGAAAAATGGTAATTGTTTCTGAAATAATGTATGTATGTATAGTCGTTTTACACAAAGTAAAGCAATTTTCTTCAGAAGAGTTGTTTTTACTATAAAAATTTACAACAATAATTTTCGGTAATTATTAAATTATAATCTGAGTTGCACAAAACGGCTATAAATTAATGAATTAAGTTTTAGTGCTCATTTCGGGTTTTATTACCCTATATTTGTTTTCCTTTAGAATCAGTACTTTCTCATAAATCAAATATATAATAAAATATGAAATGTTTCTGAGTTAGGGCACATTTTGAACTCCTATTTCCTGCCCCTAACCGGATTTAAAGTCTTTAGATGTTGGCAATTTTCAACTAAATTGTGTTTGGTTTTAATGTGGTTTATATGTAAAGTAGTGTTTATCTACGTGGGTATAGGTATGTGGCTCTAAAATCTGTTCTAAAATCCTGCGTTATCACATGCAAAAATCCCGTTAATCTTTGAGGTTTAATTTACTTTGAACAGAGGATTAAATAACCAGCTCGAAAAAAAGGCCGTCCTCAGTGTGCTGCGGTGCAATAAATCTAATGAAATTGTTTGTTCAGATCCAAAAGTTGTGATAGTCGTCGCACGGGGCCTAGGTGTTTTCAGCTGTCTACTGTGACCCCACGGGGCGGAGCGCTAGGTACTGTTCTGCTTTATTAAAGCGGCTTCAGAACGCTCCTAATCCGACGACAATTCAATTTAGCTCAGCACGACAGTGTCACGCCACATGACCGCGTTAAAATAGCGATTCATCGGGAAACAAAATACAAAAAAAAAACGGGTGCATGTGAGCAGTCTCTAAATAGACCAGGACTACCCTTGAGGTCAATATGATTAACTGGCTCGGGGCACTGAGTCAGACCCAGACCGAGCACCCAGGGCCCCAGAGAGCGCCCGGTGCGTGGTGTATAAAGGGATTTTACATCTATTTTTCGATTTTTGGATGGTTTTATAGTTGGTGTCATGTGTGGGATGACGCGAGATTGCGTGCGCTTGTTTGTCTATTTGCTGCCTGGTTTGTGGCTACTAATTTGTGGCGCCTTTTTAAGAAATTGCCCACCACAACTCGGAGTCATTGTTTGATCGTTGCGAATACTCCGCGGAAATTCCCCGCCTGATTTTTCCCACTGTTTTTTTTAATATTTCTGCTAATCAAGAAAGAGGCGGGGGCGCGTAGCAAATAACCTCGCGATCTCTCTCAGATATGACCTTGTTTTCACGCAGCAGTTCTAGGTATCCTCCACAAATGTTGATAGCGACACGGACTGCTCCAGAATTGATAATAAACGCTTGGCTCACACTATCGCACTCTGGTGATTCCGTCGTCTCAGAGAAAACATCTAAGAAGCCCGCGGATTTTTTCGCGGCTATAATTCGAAAGAGAAAGGGAGGCATCGCGCCTTGGCGGCTATTGTCTGATTAGCAGCGGGGCGGCCAGCGACATTGGCCTCGAAAAGCTGAGTTAGCTTCTAGAGCTCTGGGGCCACAGGCTCTGGACAGCAGCGGCTCGCTTGATAGAACCCGCGATGTTTTGTGTCTCCGTCAGACTTATAGCCTCATACCGTTATCGCGGGCTGGAATTTAAAATCCGCTTTTTTACTTCTTTCAAACTGACGACGTGCGATCTAAGCAGTTTTATTTTTTTTTTTTTGCGCTAATCGCACGGACTACGCTATGTTTGCCGTTTTTTTAAAGCACTTCTAGCCCCCGGAGCTTCGCGGTTTTATGCTAATGCTCCGGGTGAACTTCAAACGAGTTTTGGGTTAATTCGCTTTGCTGGCTCAGTTTTTGCGATGGTCCACGATTCATGAAAATTCCTGAATTGGCGCGAAATGACGGGCAAGCGGTGTTATTGCACCTAATTCCGCTGGTAGGTACCTTTGCCACATTCGCGCATTTTGGTGCTTCTCATTCTGGCGTGGCGCGACCGCGGAGATAGGGGACAATTTTCCCTGGGTGCACCCATCTCATAGATAAATTTTATCCACAGAAATCGTGGAAAATTCTTGCAACCCCGGAGAGTGGAGTGTTTTCCACAATTTCACTCCCATATTCATACATATATGCAACTGTAGCATAAAACCAGGTGTATCTACTCCCAAAAACTGAATTATGAAAGCATTTTCAGGAGGGTTTCCTCTATTTAAAATGTAAGATGAAATTTAAAATTTTTTCCTACAAAAAACATTAGTTACAGAAAAAATAACACTTAGTGTATAAAGTTTCAACGTTTTACTCAATGCTAATAAACTTTAAAATTTTAAGTTACACTCACTGTATTAAAGATCGACAGTTGATTTTAGAGTGAAGATATAGCTTAAAATTATAGAGTCACAGTAGAGCTTTAAGAATGACTCAGGTAATTGAATATTTGAGTACTTCAATTTGAACTACTCAAGTCCTCGTAGTGGCTTGAACCGAATTTGAGTAAAACAGTTTTGAACATCCGAGTATTTGAATATTTGAGAGAAAAATAATCCGAGAATTCGAGTAGTTAAGTAAGTAATTGCGTACTCAATTAAGTATTAAGTATTCGATTATTTAAGTTTGAGTCGTATGACATGTATTGTCTCTCTAAACGTCTATATTTTCTATATTGTTTTTTTTTTCTGTTAACGATCCTCGTTTTTCAAAATCGAAAAGTAAAATTGGCGACCATCAAATATTTGTACGCATTTTTTATTCAAAATTTATTTCTTTAAATGTAAATTGTCCAAAAAATAAACATTAATTTAAAAAGTTTTGATCGTGAAGCAATTAACAATGTTTTTTAATGTATTCATGAAAAATTTGAAACAAATAGGTCGGTCCTCCGTCAATTTCAATTTCTTCGAAAATCGTTTCAAAAATTTTTCAAACCTACATCTAACAATCGATTTTTTGAAAATGATTGTTAATTGTATCAATTTGTCTTCTTGTAAAAGTTGGCTCAGTTACTTAGTCTAAATTTTAAAATGGTGTAACACTATTGTATTATAATAGACCAGCAGCTTTTATAGTGTAATTTAATTAAATTAAATTTAGAAATAAATCAAAAATATCATGCCATTCGATTACCTGACTAATTTTATATTTTCTCTACTCTTTCCAGGTACGTTGATGATTTTACTAGATTGGATTTATCTTGGCGACTGAACGCTTTAAAGTGCACTCGAGCTTTAAAGTATTCGATCCAAAGATAAAGACTATGTAAGTGAGTGTGTATTATAAGTATATATATATTATTTGTTAGCTTTCTACCTCCTGCTCTGTTTCGCATTTATATAAATACATACATATATCCAAACAATATTTCGTTACTAACGTTACTTCTTTTCCTAATCTAATCAATTTTATGTTGTTTATCTCTGGCAAATTGTGTTCCAGGCGTTTGAAACTTCTACTACTACTTTATTTCTCTGTGCTCTGCTTTCATTATTTATTTATATATTTTTTTTTTATTGATTATATATTTTTGTTGTGCTTTTGAATGTTTGTTCTTTGTATCGTCGCCACAGCGCATTTACTTCTGTATATATAAATATTAACTTTGTGAAAAGAAAAAAAAAATGCAACTTAATCAAAGTCAACGCGGTTTCCTGTTTGAGATTTTCGGACACAAAGCGGATAGTGAATGGGAAAAAAAGATTCTATTGTACTTTTCCGTTTCTAAATTACATTTTAATCCATTCGGGGAATGATACAATATAAACCAGATAAAGAGCGGGGCCCCAAAGCACTCCCTGCGGCGGCGGTGGCGGTATAGGGAGCAATCTCGCTTTCAGAATATAACATATACATATATATAAAATTTTCGCATCTCAAAAGTTATAACCTCGAAAGTTTTCAAGAAGTTCAAAGTACGGATTTTGTACTCTTATCGACAATGTGCTCCATTTTAAATAGCTTTTTTAGTCTTATCTGGCAACCCAAACATTAAACGAGCACAATTCAAGATCCCGCGGGATGTGGCCGGGAGTATTTTCTATAAAACCACACTATCAAGACACGTCCCAAGCGAGATTCCAAAGTGAAGTCAGTTTGACGATGGGACACGTTAGGTAGAAAATATAGGGAAATGCGCAGTAGTTGGGAATTATTGTCTGGTTCGATCCCTGTTTCTCCCATCTCCGGGTCGTGCCCTTCTCGCCTCTGTCCTTCGGGGGGATGGAAAAAGTACCTATATTTATAAACCCTCCGAACCCTGGAATGTGTCTTATGTCATCCACCCCCTCGAATACTAATAAAATTTCTAGCAGCGAAGGTGACACCGCCAAGACGGTGTAGGAGGAGGATATATTTTGCGCCAAAGGCATAACAACAAGTGAAATGTGACCGCGGATGGGACCTTCCCCCGGCCTTCTTCTTGAGTTTATATTTCCAACTAGTGGGTGGATTTCTTCTTTTTTAACCGTCGTTATCAAATGCAATTTCTAACTTGTGTCGCTGCTTCTGAAGTACTAGGGAATGTCTTATCACATTTCTCGTAAAATTATTTTTTCAGAGTCCGCACCCACCACCACCGCCTTCGAGACTGGCGGTCGAATTGTGAAACTGTCTTAGAAGATAGAGAGGAAGGGTGCCCCAATGGATGTTGGTTGTGGTGGTGAGGCTTCACCAAGAAATACTTATCGCGCTGTATTTTCAAAGACACACTCCTCGCAATAGTGGGGCTATTTCTGCGGAAGGCATGTGCCCGAGTCGTTGCCAAATTTAAAACTTCTCCACGGGGCACTCCCAGGGGAAGAGTTTTATTTTTTCTGCGTGTTACAACATTTTAGAGCCTCCTAAAGCTTTATTGCGATTATCTCTGGGCTCTGGGGTTCCAATTTCTAAAAAAAAGGCATAGACCTTCTATCTACCTATTTTACCATCCCCGAAAATTTTCGCTGTGTGGCGCTTTAGAGATATCACGAAAAGTTTTTATTGTGCAAAATTTTCCCGTGACTCATTCAGGGCTATTGTTCCTTTCCTGAAGAATACTTGTTTATTGCACTTTTGTTGCTCGACGAGCGCCCCAGAGATTTAGGTTGCGAAATTTATGCCACTCATCATGAAAACTTGCACCCAGGGGAGAGGGGCGAGGTGGAGGAAGTGGGCACCAGCGGCTGTAAAGTGTAAAAGTAAAGCAAAGCCTGCAAATGTGCGGCTGCTTTGAAAATTAAGTGCATGCAGTTGCAGTTTTCATTGCTGCAACGAAGAGTGTGCATGGCACAGTCCTCATTTTGCTACTTCTTGCGAGTGGAATTGGTGGAACTTCTTCTTAGTTGGTTGAGTCTTGGGAGCAAAGACATTGTAGCATGCTACTTTTTATTAGGACGATGCTTAGTGCCCGGATCATGCAATATACAAAAACCCTTATTGGTCCAGTGAATAGTACTTTGCTCAGGAGTGCGCTTAATTAGAATAGAACTTAATTAAATACTTAAAATGCAATCATTGCAAAATGTACTTTTCATTTCGGGGCAAATGAGTTTCGCGATATGTATGAAATTTTAGTAAGCGAAGTTGGGACTATTTGCCATTGTGAAATAAAAGGTTGTTATCATTTTGTCTCAGTTTCGGTAAAACACCGCATCCCCTCCATCTAATCTTATCTTATAATTAGTCCAGTTATGCGATGTAGAGCAAAACACAGTAAAAACAGTAACAATAGGCAATATCTATAAACTGTATCTAGCCGTTCCAAATAAACTGTGCAGATTAAAACGGTCCATGAGAACACTAAAAAATAGCATTATTATGGCTCGTAGAAACAGTAACATTATCATAAATAACTCATACATCAACAAAATTAATTCCCGGATGTGTTTTTCAATATCTTTTTAATAGTTAAAGAATTTTATTTTTATCAATTTCTATACAACAATTAAATTTCTATATCTCACTGAATATTTTCGTTCAGATGAACAAAGCCAACTCAGTTTAAAATATTGAAAAAGATTAATGTTGTCTTTTTAGTGCAATGTTTGAGACCTTCCTGAACGTCAATCAAATTCCGACTTTTTCATACTGTTGAAACCCTTTCATTAATTTCTAAATCATTTTTACGTAAATTTATTATTAGTTCCATATGTGTGACAATATTTCCTGAGACGCTACAATAGATTTACTATTTCGATTTGCATTTCTCTCTCTAAAATAAAATTTAGAATATAAAGAAATACAAATTTTACACCCTGTATTTTTCTGTAACGAATTATCAATTATACGAATTGAACAAAAAACATAATGATGATATAGACAAAAACAGATGATTCTAAGATTTTACAAATGTTTCTTTTTTTCTGTACTGTACGTATACATCTGTATTTTTTATCTTTATACTTAATAACAACAAATATATGTTTAATTTCGCAGATTCAAATGGTAAAAATTAAAAGTATTAAAAGTCAGTATAGAACCCTTTATTTGAGAGTCCAATTTTCACTTGGCCGGTTTTTATTTTACTAGATACCACTTCTAATTTTAAATTTCAAAATTGAAGTTAAATGTACATATTATGTTCGACTGTTCGTACAATGAATTCTCAATTCTCATTCTTTTTAATAAGTATTGGAAACTACTAATAAAAGTATACGTATCATTTTTAGAAATAAAATATTGAATTTTAATTCATCATATTTATCAGAACTGTTAATGGAATAAAACTAATTTATTTTAAATTAAGATTTAGAATAAGGATTAGGGTCAACAAACACAATTGTTTTTCTTGTTTTTAAGTGTTTGTTGTTGACTTCGCTACCAATTCAAGATGAATAATTTAACTGAAATTTGAAAAGGTCTGATGGCATCGAAAACATGTTTGCTAATAGTAAAAACAGAGATCAGAAACAGCAACTAGCAGGAGCTAAATTGCTTAGATACGTGCTTGTTTACAAAAATAGTGCTCCTCTGTGTCGTAATTTGCAAAAAGCCTCATTTACCTCAGCGTAGGTAAGCCACCAGCTCCAATTACCCGATTACCTCCCGAAAAGAACCTTCTCCTCATCGCCTAGTCCCCGCAGCCATGTGATGAAATTCAAATTGGCCATGATCGCTATCACGTGCAGCAATTTTCCTACATTCTGTTGGCAACAGAGCAACAGAAAAACCTCTAGCAAGTTAGCAGAGGTTGTGCAACATCCACTGCGGGGGCAGGTGGAGCGAGGGCGAAGTAAGAAAAACTCACATTTAAGACATTCCACTTAGACTCGGGGCCCTATTCAGCTGCATTTTTCTAATTTTACACTTCCTCCTTCTGTTGTTGCCACTATGCGGTGCAAGTGCAACAACATCGCTGGATACAATTTAGCCCCGCGACGACGACGGTCGCTTCGGAGACAATTGCGATTGGCGCCCACTGGCGGTCAACGCCGGCGGCGACGGCGGGCGGCTGCATCCGCAAAGGTGGAAACAATGCGCCACAAGAGTGCAACTATCACGATAAAAGTTGGCTATTTCAAGTCTGCACGTTTCGGCCCTGTGGTGCTTCCCTGCGGCACACCGTGCATTGGGTAAGAGCTCCCCGAATACCTGGGGAGCCCCCTCCGTTCCCTCGCAGTGGAAGTGCAATTCCGACATCCCGACAAGTCAGCACCTCACTTCGTTCGAGAAATAATTAAAATTGTTAAAATTATGGTGCAATCTCTGCGGATCATTCATGCAAAACGGTTTTTCTTAGTGTTCGATTTTTCGTCCGCTCTTTTTTTTTCATGCGTTTCAACAATTGCGCGCCGGCTTTCTTTTGCGGTCATCGCATTGCGCTCGGCTGCGTTGTTCTACAGCGATTTTACATTTTGCCGGATCTATGCTTCACGAACGGCGTAAAATCAACGCGTGAAGCGTTTCAACTATGGAAAACTGTTGAACTCTAACTATACAAAGGGATTCATGCTTCGTTTTGAACGCTTTTTATTTATTTATTTAAATTAAATTAAATATTTAACGAAAATTATCTTATCTGTTGATATGTACATACTTTGATGAGAGGTGATTTTCAAATTGATAGTGTGAATTTTGCAATTTTTATTTAGATATTCACAATAAATTTTAATTATTAGATTTGAAAAACAGAGAAGATTTAATATCTTTGGAAAGCGGATAAATTTGTTTGTAATACATTGCAAGGTCTCTGTGTTAAATACCATACAAAACGATTAATGCGTTCGAATGTTATGCGTTTTTAAAAAATTTTACAATTTGATTTCGAGGCCATTTGCAAAGGTCAGGAGACGAAGTGAAATGACAGAAATACATAAACAAATGAACTCAATTCAGTTGAGTTAAAAAAGTTCAGTTTGTGTGATAGAACTGAGCGATCCTAAACTAATAAACACAATGAACATCATTGATTTTGTCGTGTATCTTCACGGATTAAGTTTGAATGATCATTCAAAATCTTAGAAAGCTCCGCTAAAATGAATGAGCATTTAGAGCTGCTGTGTATCGAGGGCATTATAGTCAAAAAGGAATGTTTTTAACAGCGTTCGACAACAAATTATTATTCCAAATGAGAAGTATTTTTCAACTATATCTAGCAGCTTCTGAATTATTAAAAATCAGGTTAGATAAGTAAGAAAACAATGACTGTGCAGTACCGCTTCGTTTGAATTGAATCATATAACTCATAATGACTTCATCGCATCATCATTAGACTGCTACTTAATCCCGACAAATTCTCAAACCAAATATTACATAATTCCTGCAATTAGTGAATCAAAATAAAAACAATAACACAAGCATGACGCCAATGAAATCGTCCCTCTCTCGCGGGCAGGCAACCACCAACAAAACGCAACAAAAATTGCTGGTGAATCATCTGCTTTTGTTCGCATGCAAAAATGTATTTTTGCTACAAAAGAACAACTCAAACTCAAATGGAAGTGGGTAAACAAAAAAGTGGAAAAAAGTAGAAAAACCTATCCACCAAAAGGCTGATCTCATTATTCCGCGATAGTTCAACGTCGGATCAAGCCGCACGCTTTTATGAAGTAGAGATAAAGGCAATTTTGTTTGAAATTTTTTCCTTCACTCTTTTTTGGTGTTGCGTACCTCGGAACGCTTGGCCAACACGCCGATTTGCATGTGCAGTAGAATATTAAAAAGTCTGCCTGGAGCAACTTTCATCACCTACCCTCCGATGTTGGCCGCATCCTTGGGGCAGATTTGCGCACTATTGATTAATCGCATGTGTTTCTGGACGCTGTCTATTCCAAGGATTCGTCATCGAAAACTAAAATTAGTTTTTGAGTGAATCCAGATGTCTGCTCGTAAATAAAGCAACAGAGTTTCGAACGTTTGATGCAAGTTTTATTGTTGTTTTGATCGGAAAAATATTTGAACTTTGGATGTATCAAAAGTTGTGAACAGTTGTTTTTTTTTTACCAGAATTCAATTTATCTTTCTATAGAGCCATCTTTATTTATCAATTTATCTTTCGTAGATATAAACTGCTACTCATACAATTTCTATTCAATAGTGCTACTTAAAATAATATGGCAAATTAGTATTGTACTATTTTAAAATCGTTCCAAGGGCTTGTGCGAATTTCGACTGAAGTTTAGACAATTGGCTAAATTTGACCGTTTTTTAAAATCAGACTATATTTTAGTCATTTTAAAATGATCGATAGTGAAAAAAAGCAGTGAAACCTCTGTTTAAAATTAAGGATGAGAAAGTTAAGAGTTGGAAATTAGCCAGTAGCTAAATTTTAATCGCTTTAATTGATTTATTTTATAGCCTATATAACGAAGGGAAAAAAATATATATAGATAATTTAAGTTGAGTTAAAGACTTCCTCCTGGATTGAAATGTTCTAGGATTGTAGCAGAAACTCAAATTGTTTAAATTGAAAGTAATGTTCGAAAGTATGCCTATCTACAGAATTAGTGAGGTTAAAATAGACGTTGGCGACATCCTTTTATATTTACGACCTAATTCACTCAATCAGGTTAGGTAAAAGCAAATATCTTTCGAAGAGTTCTAAATGGTTTACCTCCGCCCACGGGATAAAATTTTCAATTTACGGAAAATTTTCAAAGAAAACAGGAAAAAGGTGCCCATCCTGTTTCTAAACTGAAATTTTCACTTGCCTGGTCGAAGGAAGAAAAGTGTCGTGAGTTCTCAAAAGGGGCCATCATGAAGGGAACTAGGAGAGCCTCGGTCCGGGTGCTGTAAATTTGTTTCGAACTTTCTTGATTGATGTTTTTCAAAATGTTCATTTCCCCAGACTCATCAATCACAAGGTGTACTGTCCAAAAAACGGAAAAGCTGTTAAACTCGGGGCTCCACCCATCGTCTTCTGGGTACACCTCACAGCGGTGGAAGTTATTTAAGTTCGTTTTCTGGCAGAATTGTCAATCACGCCCGGGGAGATATCCGAGGCTCTAAAATAAAAAGGGAACGAAAGGGGGATGCCCAGCAGCGGGGGGACAAGCAGGAATGATTTTAAAGTTGCAATGAAGAAGGACTTTAAGCCGAAAAACAAAAAATCAATTGAGCTCGGGTATCTGCTGCAGGAGACAACGGTCGAAGTTGGCTGGTGGCTGGATTGAGGGTGGTGATGGGTGATACATCTGCAGGAGGCTGGTGAGGCCCCACACACCAACACCATCCCGGCTGCGGAGCCCGAACCAGAACATTCGGTGTCCGGACTGCCCTCCTGGAAGTGGATCAGGACGAGGGCGGTGAGGTGGACTCATCCACTGCAAGGACACCGGAGCACCAGACTCGGACTATCATCGCAAAGCAGCACACTCGGGGACAGCTCCGGGGATGATAGCTCCGGGGCACCAGGAGCGCACACTCCCGGCGTGTCCTCAAAAGGAGCCTCTTCCACGCCGCTCTGTGCGCTGATCCGGAGTGAGAATGGCCACTTCAATTCCATTCAAGCCTTCCGGATAATAGCTGAGCAAAGTTCGCAAATACCCTCTTCCCCTCTCTCCCTCCTCCTCTTCCTCTTTCAGGAACCGCCACACCCACTGGGATGATACCCGACTCTCTCCCCCCCCCATCTCAATCCACTTTTTACTTTAATTTCATTCTATTTTCGCCGTGGCGCTAGTATCGCTCTATCCCCACCACCGGTACCCCTCCCTCCTCTCCCCTTCTTTCCCATTCCCGGTTCAGTAACTTTCCTTGATCCAGAACCGTCCAATTCCTCACCACTCCCCAATTCCTGGCACTTAAATTTGGTCGGGTTGACTGATGATGTGAAATAAGGCTGAATCTAGCAAGGAACCCGAAGGAAAAGAGATTCAAAAAAGTACTATATATGGGTGGGGGAACGGAAAGAGGGGACAGGAAGCACTGTTCGCCGCTAACCCGATAAAAACACACGTTCATCATACTGGCCAGGACGTAGGGGAAAACTCTGGAGAGACTTGGCAAAGAAGGGGGTTGGGAGGCGGATAAAAACCCATTTTTTTTTTTTTTTTTTTTGTCCTTCACCACCCCGCCCTCCACTGGTTAAAAAAAGGAGCACAAGAAAGCGCAGAAGTGCAACATTTTCAATAAAAAAAAAAGAGAAAAGACGAGACAAAAGGGCAAAAATAGAGAGCGCCAAAAAGGAAGAAGAGCCGGGGAATCCCCTTCTTTCTCCCTGCTCCAACCAGGACACCACCCATCTCGGGTCATATTACCCTGGGTCACATACCAGCCTCAATTCCCCCCCACTTCCCCCAACCCCCAGGCCTTTAGAAGAAGAGGCGAAGTATCTTCTCAAATTTTCAACTTGAATGAGTATGTGTCTGTATCCCTGTGAGTGAGCGGAATTCCCGGTATTTACTAGGGATGACTGTACTCTATCTTATGTACACAATTTCTACCCACCACCCAACTTCCACCTCATTTTATTTCTACTATATATGCACCTACTATATATAATGCGTTTGTGTGCGTCATGCTCATCCAATTCAAGCCAGGAACTTTCCCAGGATACTGCAAAGTATATAAAGAGAAATATTCCCGTTTGGGATCCTGGAAAGTGGGATAGAATTGGTGGGATGAGGTATGGAATCCCCAAACTCTGTGTTTACCACAGCGAAATGAGGACAGGATGAAAAGCCCGATCAAAAGAAACGGAAAACGAAAGCTCTCGTACACCTCCCACAGGATGTGCGCCAGGATGGGTTGGGATAGGATGAGAATGGTATGGGATAGAATAGCTGAGTATAAACAGGCAAAGGGGAGCAGGCGGGGGAAGGGCAAGCACTTCCCTGGCTGTCAGCTGTTGAAATTGCACTAGTATTAGTTGAAAAATGGGTGCGAGCGGTGGTATTTGTGTTTTTTGCTTGTCCGGTGAGCGACCCCTTAACCCTCTCCCCTCACCTCCCCCCACCTATGCCATCGCCCGTAGAAAGGCAGTATAATCTTTTGCGGGAAATTTCTACTCATGTAAATTGTCAGATGAAAATTTAAATCATGACATTTGCTGTAATAAGCCTTTTCCATTTCCCTCGCCCGCTTAAAGCCAGGACGTGTTACGCAATGCGAAAATTGATTTAGCAGCGGAATTTACTTAAGGGAGTTGTCGGTTTGGGGCGGCATGTTTTTGCCTGTATGAATTTCATCCAGAAACTTTGGTTCCTCTGGGGTCTTCACGACGAAATGGAGAAGCCTCGTGAGTTTTGTTTTTTAATTTTTTTGCAGGTCACAGAGTACATTTTCGTGATTAATATGTACTGCAATGTTTTGCAAACTAAAGCTAACAATATTATTTTTCAAACATTGTATTTACTTTTACATTATCTAACTATATTATCTTCTATGCATAGCATGGAATACCAAACCCAAATTTGTTAACAATTGAATGATAATTTCTCTTCATATTATGAACCCATAGAACAATTAAAATAAATGCGATAAATGTAGGTATAAAACGATTTCACTACCTACAATTTTCGATTTATGAAAGTATGGTTTTGAAAGATAACTACATAATTTGTAAATTCAATGATATCATCGTTCTCCACCATTTCATTGTTTGAATATTTATATTTACATAGTTAAATTTTACATTTGTAGTATGGGGACATAAAATTATAATCACTAGTAAAAATCAAGATTCGATCGAATACCTCTTTGCATTGAACTATTACTTTAGCAGGATTAGGGAGTTCATAAATTTTAAAATTTGGGGCCTTCTTAGATAATTTTAAATGGGTTTAGATAAAGTAAATTGGGCAGCAACAGATATTTTTTGAAGAAATAAAATTGCTCACGGACGCATTATCTTGCATAAAAATTGTATCATGTATTACATATTCGATTTATTTTAAAATCTTGATTTTTACTTACTAGTGGTTGTAATAATTTGAATCTATATTTTTAATTTCAATTACAAATAGGTAAGGAAATCAATTTCTTACCTATGTAGTGATTTTGTATTTATATTATGAAACTGTCTGTCTAGGAAGCTTACACTCTAGATTTTTTCTTATTAGAATAGTGAATCTCAACTACAGTTGGCTTCCTGGATATGCAGTTCAAAATCTAGTGAAAAGCGTATCATTAGAATTCTATTGCAATAATTTCCTTAGATTTCTAGTTTAGTTCAGTGGTTTTCTGAGAAATATAACACAAAGCCAGGGAAACTTCTATCTTCTTTACCAGTAAAGCTTATCTGAATTCTAGGAAAATTTTCTTTAGTTATCTAGTGTTAAATTCTGGTTGGTTTTGCTTGAAATTTAATAAATTCTCCATTTCAACGTAGAACTATAATAATAACGAAAAAGTTGTAAAATTTCCTAGAACTCCAGCGGCATACAATTAGATGTCCCTGAAATTTCAGTTAAGTTAAAGGAAATCTCAGTTAATATTGCAACTTACAAAATAGCTCACAGATTATGCAATAAATTTCAATAGAGTTGCAGTTAGAAACTTAATATAATAACTATCCGCTATTTTCAGATAAATTTACTGAAAAATAATTGAAATAATTTTCTAGAGCCTTCCTAATTAAAATTACTAGACAAATTTCTTAATGTTTATGTACTCTACAACAAAATAAGAAACGTCCAAATCAATTCAAACACTATGAAGTTATTAGCCAACGAACATAAAAATATGTAATAAAGTTTCATATGTTGATTTTCGAAGTAACCTGAAATTGTGGTAGATTTTTTTCCTAAAACTAATAGGATGTATTTATTCTACAGTAAAACATCGTTGTAACAAACATATTTATAACGAACAGTCCTTTTCCTCGCCCTTCTCGTTATAACAAGGTTTTATTGTAGAAGAAAATTCAACATCTAGTCAACTTTAAAGTCTACTCCGCCCTCCTCAGACTATCTTCTGCAGCGTGGCAGCGGCAGAGCACCCGCTTGACAAAGTGCACTGCAGACAAGGATCGTGCAAAAGAAAACCTTAAAGTCTAATCCTGTTCTGCAGACCTCAGCACCGAACTTTAGATTATATTTTTGTGTCTCTTTTTTTGGTTGCCACCAAAAAACTACTTACTGCTGGTGGTGCATCCAGCCCAACCCCTTCTGCCTCGAATTACATGAGCAAATATTTTGAGGAAAACCACATGGAGGCTACGTACACCAGAAGACACATTCATGCATTTTAGCATCCTAGGGCTAAGGAAAGGGCTAGGAGTGCAAAAAAAATCTCGGGGCGGCGAAGTGGAGGAGGGCTGAATCACTTCCTCACTTACAAGGAGCCTCACCCGGATACCTTACACACATAATGAACGGCAGGTCCAACAAAGAGCCGCTCCTCGGGCTCCAGTGGACTTTGGATGGAGGCTCTGGCGAACGGTGGCCGTCCCTTCTGAACACTTCCTTTCATGTCTTTGTTTAACTTCGATAATAAGACGAAATCTGCAGGAGAGCTCTCCGCCAAAGTACCAAATCCACGGCCGGTGGGACGGGAAGCGTACACGTGCAGGAAACAAGTCCGGGATTGGCCTCGTGCGAAAGACGAGGAAGCCAGACAAAGGTCTTTTTAGATGAGTTTCGCAAAAAAAAAAAAAAAAACATAGCCCGCCAGGGTGCCCACTGGGATTATCTCTGCAGCAGAAGCTCCAGGAAAAATGGACAGACTCCCGGGACCGCAGCGGGTGAGTGCCTATGAAAGCAGCTCACCCAGAGGAGTTAATGTTGCAAAACGCAATTTATTTGAATATTAATTACACAAGCACCTAATCATTATTAAATCCGCCGGCCTCTGAAGTATAGCCCAAAATCCCTGCGGTGCTGGTAGGCTTGTATATTATGTATAAACCAAATATTACACTATATCTAGATAGAAAAATAGATAAAAATATATATATATATATAACTATGTGTATATAAGTTGTAAAACGGCCCTTCCATTAAATTTCGGACCTAAAACTATAATAATTTCATCTCCTAACAGAGCGCATATATTCCGAGCCCGTACGACCGTCGTCCATCGATCCGAAAATCAATTTTAATTACAAAAATTTATTCCAGCAGGACACACCATTGAAAATGGGTTTTTTGTTTAATCAGGCGAAAGAAATAATATTCGGTCTCGGGTACCGATTGCTAGTTGACCACGAGTGTCATTATTGTGCCGCCACTGGACATTGCCGCCCGCCGCTGGCTTCCTCTTTTTCAATAAATTTAATGGACACTGAAAATTGAGGCAGACGAGCGATGGACAGGACGAGAGAACAAATAGGAGCAGATTAGAAAGGTTTTTAATTTCCAGCTTACGGTCATGGGCTTTGTTTCTAGTGATTGCTCGATTTGAGAGTGCCCCCTCCGTGAAAAGGAATGTCCAATTTTAGTCTCGGGTGATAATGACGATCAATTTGCAATCAAAGTAAATACATATTGGAATTCGATCGAAATTTTATAATTATTGTAGTTGTTCCACACGAACACGCATAGAATATTGTTATTAAGAAATTTTACTATTATACTTTATGTTACTATACATACATATTATAGTATGATTTGATTTAACTCACTCACTAAAAAATATTGAACTTTTTTTTTTAGTAAAATTCACTTTTCCTGTAAAATGATAATTTGGTTATATGTATAAATTTTTAGATAAAATTTTCGTTTTTGTCTCTTGTTTCTACTGAACTCTACTGTAAAAGAAACAATTCAGGTAAAGAACCAATGTAAGAAATTAGAATAATTTACATACATATGTAGGTACATCTTCAATTCAAGGTTTCTACTACGTACATAATTCAGTTTACAAATTTACCCAATAAAAGGTTTAAGCCTGTTAACACAAAATTTGAGTTAGGTCGTGTTGTAATTGACACACCCAAAAGCTCTTGTGTGTCTGAAATGAAAATTAAAACAAGTGTTTTATTCAGGAAGAAGGTGGATACCGAAAACAGAAATCCATAAAATTATAGTTGTCTGAAAAAAACAACTATATAAGTATATAATTTTTCGTAGTTTATAAAAAAAAAATAATAAAGACTTAGCAGTTTCTAAATACGGACTATAAATCAACATATACTGAAGACACATCAAATTTGAAGTTAATCGTTAATAATTTTTTACTAACCTGGTTAATGGATTCAAATTGGTTCAAACTTTATAAGCATTTCAAGCACCTACTGTTTAATGTCAATATATACACTTTAAACACGTTTTGTTTTTAACCATAATGCAGGTTAATTTCTGAACATAATAATTCTTTGGAATATATAAAGAATTTTAATATGCATTTACTAAATGCATTACATACTCGAAATGATAGTTACTTTAGTGATTCTAATTGCTTATTGAATTATAATTAAAGAATTAAATTTTCATGAAATGATACACCTAATTGCGTGTGGGAATTAGTTCCAAAAGCAATGATTACTTTTTTTTTTACATGGTAAAGAAAGTTCTATTGAACTTTAACTACAATCGAAACATAAATCTCTAAAAGTCGTCAGTTGTTCAATGGGGAATACTTCTAAGGACTTGCTCAATGTCAGCCAGGTTAAATAATCGCAACGGAAAAATTAGAGCTCAACAACAACTTGGGGGTAAAATAACGAAAATTGGATTAAATTTCAAGAAATCAGGAAGTTATTTCGTGCGATTAATAACAGCCGTTTTCGCTCGTCAAGCCCAGCCATTCGGGGGCCGCATTACAAAAGGCAACTTGGCACCGCCAGACCAAGCAACAGCAACAAACGCGGCAAAAGCCTCCAAAAAGCCGCTCGAGCTCTAACTCTAGCTCTAGCCTCAAAGAAAGCCTTGACTAAGTGAAACCGGACCACCTATGCCTGAAAGAGGCGAGGTGTTTGATAATCGAGTTTCAAGTACTTTTCGAGGGAGGTCAAGGCGGTCACAGAAAGCCACGATCGATTAAGTGCAGTCGGGTCACCTCAGAATCAAAAGGGTTACCCACTGCAGCGCCAGAGCTCCAAAAACTCACTCAGCCCCTGAACTGGTTGAAGAAGACGATTTGTTGGTCGTTTGGGGGCTCCTCGTAACCACCCTCGGGGCTGACGCGCGAAAACGTGATGAGCTGTGATGGTGATGACGATTACATCACTCCCACGCGCCCCCATTCTGCCGCCACTGGCTTACGTCACTTATCATTAGCTTTTCGCCGCCCCTCTTCATCCCGCGCTTGAAGCACAAGTTCCTTACGAGATCAGGCGATTTTCGAATATTCGCGTTTATTGGGACTTGTGTCGTCGTGCGCTTAATCGACCGCTCGCATTCCATTGAAAAGTTCATTCGCTTGCAGCGGTGCACTCAATTTGCATGACAATGCTGCCGAGGCCCGAACGTGTGCAATTTTGTGTAGGAATGAACGAAAGATACAAAAGTTGCCCAGGACGCATACTAAGCTAGTTTTAGCGAGACTTCAGGGCAGGGCAGCACCCACAAAATCCCCTTGTCCCGCTCTTCGGGGTGGGGGATTCAACCGGGTTCAACTGGCTACAACATGCCCCCAACCAACCTCCCCCCTGCATCAATTCAGTTGCATGCTAGTTGCATTTTGAGGTAGCACAATCACCCAGTTGCAATTTTCACGACTCAGTCTGATTTCTTGTGCTGCTGCTGCAGGGGCTGAGAGCTTCTGCAATGTTTTTTTTTTTTATCATCGCGAGTAAATCTTTCATGCAAATCAATTTCATTTCCGCCTACACATGAACGCGCAGCACCCGACAGCACCCATTCACCACCACCCCCCGGGGGGGAGGGAGCAGGGAAAATTGCGAAGATGACGACGACGGCGGTACCGGCACAATGGAGAGTGCAGCCTAACGGCCTCACCACGGCTGAACCCGCAGGGGCTTGCAGAATTTTCGCGCGCTCGTCCTCCACCCCCGCTCGGTTCGTCATCAAGGTAAAATGCACTTTGGTGCCAGAAGCGGAGTGGTGGGGATTTTTCTGCAGGCAAGATTAATTGTTCCCTTCAGTCCGGTGCTTTATGCAACGCCTCGCGCCGTGAGAGAACGGATTTGAATAAAAACAAAAACCGCTTGTAGAGCATTAGCATTAGGTATTCAGGTGTTAATTATGTAAAACAAAAATGCAAAAATAATATATATGTATACATATTTATATATGTTGCAAAGAAAAACAGACACTGGCGGGCACACACAAATAAGCCCTAACGAAAACAATTTTCAATTCAAGTCGGCAGCACCGGCGGCGGCAGCGGCAACGACTCTCTTCGGATTTCTGTATGCAATTTGTTGCACCCGCCGAGGGACGCCATTGTGCCTGGCGATGGTAATGTACCGTTATTATTTTCTATTATGTGAAGTTTGGTGCGATGCTTTTCAAGCTGTTAAGTAGCTGTTTTGGCATCAGACCGGCTTTTGTATAATTTTCAAAAAACAACCCCATTCTTGCGTAAACTGGGGAGCCTGCAGAATTGCAATTGATAGATGAAGGTATGGCGTTTATCATTTATTCATAGATTACCTTAAAAGACAATTGTTCAAAAGTGTTTTTGAATAAACATTCTTATTCCTTTGGGAGATTTTTCTTTGTGGTTTATTAAATTCATTAAATATATGATAGTAAACGTTATTTTATTTCATACACCTCCGACCGAGTCTTGCTTGAACCTGAAAATCGCAGCGTTTAAGTGGTAGAGGTTTGTCTTACTTAAGCTTGGTTTAAACTCGACTTAATCCAGAGTTAAATTCTGTTTAAAGGATAAATAACACTATAGCGGCAAAAAAAAAAGGAATTTGGGGCAAAAATAACAAATGCAATACGAAATCTGTATAAAGGGGTTTAATATACATACATGCTTTTAAGAGTTTATAACAAATTCTTCGTTTAATTGTTGTTTAAAATTTGTTCAATATATATGTATATATGAAAATTCTACAGTGGCATTATCCCTTAAACCTTGCTGGTGGTGAATCAGGCCTGACTTAAATTTGTTTAAGGCTGGATTTTGATTAACGACAGAGTTTCAGCTTCCACGACTACTGCCAAATAAGTAATGTCTCACTTTCACGCCAAAGAAGGCAAAATGGTATAAAAAAAACCATTTGTAAGGCAGACAGAAAATATCAATTTGGTATTGTATGATTTTTGTTTCTCATCAAATATGCGAAAAATTCATAAAACAAAAAGAAGTTTTGTCTTTAAAATAACGAGCGTTAAAAAGAAGCTTCTTTTTTTAAAAAATAGGTACCTGTCGGCCAGCGTAACTCTTCGTAGGATTATCTGAAACAAAAAAATCAAAAAACTATAAAGGGTAGGCCTGTCTCTATAGCCCAAAATAGGATTATATTTTTATTTCAAGAATTGTGGAAATAGTTTATACGATAGCCAGTGACATAACAGAAATTTGCGTTCAATTTTCAGAGAGATTGACTGATAACTTTTATTTTATTCGATCCACCGATCGTTTCGAGAAAAACGCATTTAAAGTTTCAGAAATGTGATGAAAGGCGCCGCTTCGTTCTACGTGAAAATCACCATAACTTGTGAAATACTGGGAATTCGCCACTAAAATTTCTAAAATTAGCATATTTTCATAGGATTCGATTTAGGCGAATACACAAAACACAAACGTATACGAAACCTAACAAAATATGTTGACGGTTAAATTATGTAACGAGTTTATTTATTTAGCGTCTGTTTACTTTTAAATGCTAATTCTCTGCATTAAAAAACTAATTTTTCTTGATTTTTACTCGGCATTTTTCGTGAAAAAATGTAAATATACAAATCTATTTATAATAGGATGTTAATTGAGTTAGTACGTTTGTTGCTTACTGCTTTTTATTTATAATATTATATATAATGGACTTTCTCCAGATAGGCATTTGCAACTGTCAAGAATTTTGAAAGTATAAGAAATCGGACAAATTTTCTAGGGGTATATCTCAATATTCATAGAAAAATAAAATTCTGAATCCAAACTGTTTGTGTATTAGAAAATTGAGATTCAAAGGATTGATTGGAAGTACTTTTTCAAATCTGCAATTCAACAAACCTCAATATTACAAATTTCCATGAAAATAAAATAATATTATAAAAGATCCCAACAAGGACATATTCATAATACAAAATGCAAACAAATATCTCACCCTTTTTGTTTGCAAACACTCGAGCAATATTTGCACAAATCTCGTCGGTCTTGTGGCACGTCTTTGTATGAACCAAAGTCCAATCGGTTTAGAAACAGAGAAAAAAGACAGAGAACGCCTCAAAAACACCAACAAACCCTCGAGTGGGTGCAATCCCGTCTGTGGTTTAGCTCAAATAAGACACACCTTTTCGACATTTCAATGACACCTATGAATGGGCAGCTTGTGCTAGCTAGCGCAATATGCCAGCATATTTCTTTCTACATTGCCACAGGCCTATTTCACTTCTAGCGTACTTGTCCACTGAAACACATATTTTTTATATTGTGCTGCTGTTTGTTGCCTTTCTCGAGGTTAAAAGTAATTCCTCCCAAGAGATCATGCTTTATGAGCTCATTGATTTATTTATTGTGACGAGTCGCAATAAATGAACGTGTTTTGCTTGCAGCAGGTTGATTTGTGGAAGGTCGGTCACTGTACAACATTGGACTTTACGATGTTAATTAGGTAGATAATTTTTTTTACAAGGAAATATATATTTGTTTTTTAACAATTGCTATTGTTTTGCTAATTAACGAAGTGTGAATATTCATAACTGGTTATAAAATTTTTATGATAAGTACAACTTAGCCATTCCTATGATGGACAATATTTATTTGTCTATCTAGTTAGAGTCATTTGACTCCAGAACTTGGGACTAAGAAATCTAAAATTTATCATTGCCTTATAAATTAAAAGGAACCGAAAAAAACGGCTGTTCGTTATAACAGGGGTGTATTAAGAGGTTTAATAAAAATGCATATTTTTCTATGTACATATATGGAGGAACAAGAACGACAATTTCTTATCTTGTCTTTTAAAAATTTTTCACAAATGGTCAAAATATAGCTTTTTTTTACTTTTCAACCCCATTTTTATCGTAAACGTGAAGTGCTCAAACATATTCACATTCGGATTCAAAGTATACAAAAAAATATCTGTAAACTTAGCCTATCAGATATTTGAGGCAGAAATTGTACAGACCAGTGATATTAAAATCATCATCATGTATTGTAAAAGTTTGATCTTAACATATTGTGAACACAATTCCAGAATAGTCCTGATAATCTATCTATATAAGTTTTTATACTTTTGCAAGTTGATTAAAACCAATTTCATCAAATCCTACAAAATAGTTTTAGATTTAGAAGATCAAAAACTTACATGTTTCCTTTAAAATTGAATTTAAAATTGAGTAAAAGGTTGGGTAGTTTTCTAAAAATCGATAAGCAATAAATAAGGAAATAACTTTTTACGTCAATTGAAAAGTTGTACGGTATATAAGCTTCTGGATAAATCGGGTTATTCGAATTTTATTAGAATTGTTGATGATGTGAGTCATACGAATCAACTGAGGGACACTTAAAATAAAAGTTTAATTAAAAAAAGAAAAGAAATAAAGAAAACGCCCAGATCTGCCTGGAAAGGAGCATGTGCTAATTTCCAAGTCGAATTCGAAAAGAATTGTCCCGCTTTCGATAAACCAGCGAAGCCATAGAACTTAGTTTTCCTCATTCAATTCGTCTTGGCTTTTCGCTGCCATTTAGAACATTTGTCTAGGCCGTCCCCGACTTGCTCCACCGCACCACCTCCTCCTCAACCAAGCCCCTTAACCCCGGCCCCCGGACGGTCAACTTTTTAAAATTGCAACGAAATTTTACAGTCGAGTTGAAAATAATTGTTGCATTAGTGCAATTCTTGCCGCTTTGAATGTTGAATGCGAAGAAATGAAATGAAACGAAAAAAAAAATTAAATAGAGAAAATGTGGAAAGCTCGGTGCTCCGCGCTGAGCTCTGTGCAATAAAATAAAAGCTTGGCTTTGGCGACCTACTTTTTGCGAAAAATCTTCTGTGTGCGTCGTCGTTGTCGTTTTTGCGCAGAGTTGCAGTAATCTCAGATGTATCTCAGCGTTCTGTGTGTGCTTTCTTAAGATATTTTTTCTTATGTTCGCCAAGCCCCACGGCCTCCCCCCAGCCGTAGAGGCTTATCATCGCCGGGGAGTAGAGAGAAATTGGCCAAGATGCCATGCAACGGACGATTCTTGTGAGCGGGCTTGCGGGCCACCGCACCGAATCCCATTTAGCAATCTTGTCATGCCGCGGATGCATCGACGCGCTAAGAAATATGCTCCCCGCGCTGAAAAAATAAATAAAGAGATTTAAAAAAAATCCATGTCGAGTGCGCTTCGCCTTAAATAGAAGCAGCAACGCAACGCATCTGGAACATTAACGTTAACATGCAGCAAGTCGCGTCACATCGCATCGCCCGGCCACAGGCCACAGGCCTGCGTGTGGTCGTGTGTTGTCTTGTTGTTTTCGAGATTCACCTTTTACAAAACTCAAGGAGGAATCTACGTCACATGTTTCGTCGTTGAGTTCGCGCCGAGCTGCTGCTACTGCTCTGTTGTTGCTCTGTAAAAATAAAAATGTTATTCTTTTTTTTGCTAGTGCTTCCATTGAAACCACTTAAAGTCAACTTGACATCAATTTGAAGTCATTCACATTAGAAATTGCTTTGAGCATTGTTCAGAAGGGGGGGCACCTGCACTCGGGTCGAATTGTTGTTTTATTTGCTCAGAGGCGAATGGTTGACACAAAATGTTTGTCTTACTTCTTAAACTTCTTGATTATTTTCTCATACTAGAATTGGTTTTCTCTTTTTTCGGGAGTGTAGGTGGTTTTCGATCTTCGAACATATTTAGGTAGGCGCCGCCATTCAGAAGGGCTCCAATTTCAAGTTCCAAGAAATTATCTAAACTTAGACGGTGTTAATGTTAAAAGTCATCGATCACATTTTCTCCCATTTTTTGACATTAACTATTTATGGATTTGTATGTTACAAAACCAATCTTCAAATGGCACAAAATATACTATATTGATGAAATTCAGACTATAAATAATAGACACCTTATTTTCTATTGAATCGTTATACCGAACGTAAAAATGTAAATTTTTTTTAAAGTAAGGTATTAAAAGTTTATTTCAAGATTTCCTACGCTAAGCGAATTATTCAAAATTAAGGATAGGACAAGTCACTTGCGAATATCTCACTTTCTATTGATTGTGCGCAAATTTTACCAAACATTTTCTTATCAGAAAATTCTCTATAAAGGTTATACAAATTTTATCCACGACCAATAGTTTTGGAGATATCGAGATTTAAACAAATTAAATACCGAGTAGTAGCATCGTGGTCGTCTTTATGTTTCGAAAACTATTGGTTACGGATAAAATTTGTGTATGTATAGCCTTTTTTGTAGAGAATTTTCGAATAAACAATTCTTGTAATTACTGAAATTTACGTACAATAGAAAGTGAGATATTCGCAAAAATCTGATTTTTCCTACCTTTGACCTTGAATAATTTGCTTGGCGTGCAAGATCTTGAAACGAACTTTTCACACTCATAGCGTTCATTTTCATTGAGATAACAAATTTCCAATTAAGCCTCAATAGTAAAACCATCAGTGTCTAAACTAATTTATAAATTATCTACAATATTTTCACTTACACAGAACCTTGATTATTTGTTTAAAAAATCAAAAATTTTGTTCAACAAAACCCTTAACTTTGATTTTATCGCGCAGAACTTGTAATTCTGGAAAAGTAAAAAGATACCCGAAAATGCAATTACTTTTTTTTGCCAATATGTGTTACTTTTGACTTTAAAATCTTGGAAGGGTAAGATCTTTTATAAAGTTCAAAATTGAACGAACAGTTTTGAAATATCTGGCCTTTGGAGGCTTTTAGTTGATCACTTTTGTAAATATCCTAGTTTTTGTAAGTTTATAAAAAAAAAAGTTACGAATTTTATCTCATGCACTTCTAATAAACAATCTTTCAAAAATATTGCCGTAAAGAGAAAATAATTTTGAAAGATTTTTTGTACGTTTAATGAATAAAAATATCATGAATATTGAAACTACTGAAGACTCCAAGAATAAATACATCGTCCAATATGCAGACATCGCCTAGAAATGAAATTTATAAAAAAAAACCAAAGAGGTTAGGCAACCTTGTAAATTATAACTTTGCTTGGAATATGATTTTTGGAAATGTTTTAATTTAATTAGGTACCTTTGTATTTCTAAAATCACTGCCTACCCATAAACATCAGTCCCATCGTAAATTCGCTGTGAAAAGCGACGTAGCCAAAGTAGTAGAAGTAGTAAAAAAATAGTAGTGCTCATCTCGTAGCTGCCATCACATTGTGTAGATATATGTGTATCTATTGTTTTTCTAATTAATTTTTGCAGGTCCACAGAAGACGTATCGCCTCCTAATTTCGAACAGCGTGGTACCACCTACTACGAGCGTAGTACACGTTTAGTTAGCGAAAGTGAACAGTACATAAGGCGACCAAATAACTATCATACGGGTGATATACGCGGCAGGGCGAGAGATAGGCTTTATAGAAACGGGCCCTATTCGTCTATAATAGACAGGTAAGCTATGAACAAAATGTAAAAATGTTATAACAGATCAGGCGCAGGTATATAAACTTTATATTATTTCAATATTGCACTGGCTTATCTCTGTAACTCGTGCTGGTAATTAAGGGTGTCATCATATGTCCCAAAACTGCTGCTGCTTCTTCTAACTAAAAATATATAAAAAAAAAAAATTATTATTATTATTATTATTATTTTTTTTTTTTTTTTAACTAAATGTGTTTTGTGCCAGAACTTTGACTAAAATCTGGGTACCAGCAACAAGTTTAGAGTTTAGTCGATTTAAGGTTCGTGAACCCAAGTTCTAATCGGCGGTGTATTTTTTTGTCACTTTCAGAACCACACCCGTTGGTAGTCATCACAGAGTTTCAACATGGTACGACACAAGTCCCAGTGGTACGTCGACGGTGTCGGGTCAGAGTGCGTCGTCGCCAGCAACACGGAGTGTATATGGGAATGTCGCCAGCGCCGTCGTACAGCCTGACACAAGTAGTTACGATTGTCAGTTATTAAAAAAGAAAAAATCCCGCTCTGGTTCGGAGTCACCCTCTGGTGGTAGTAGTAGTATAAACGCCGCAAGTAGTCATAGTAGTCATTTAGTAGATCGAGGGAATGGCGGAAGTGCAGCGTCGAGTCGTTCACATTCGCGGAGTCCAAGCAGTTGTAGTTCAACAAATAGTTCATCGTCAAATTCGCATGCGTCCAGTCCGGTCTCAGGCAGTGATCCACCACCATCATCATCGTCATCACGGACGCGTAACCTGCAATCGGCTGTGTCAGCGCCTAATAATAATAATAATAACAACCAAAGCGGAATGACCGTTAATAATCAATCGTCGACATCGTCTACATCGTCGAACGCAAATACAGGTGGCTCATCATCGTCATCGTCGTCGACGAGCCAACCTGTGGTACATTCCGAAGACAATCGGCCGCTAGCGATATGCGTTAGAAATTTGCCGGCCCGTTCCTCAGATACATCCCTTAAGGATGGTCTTTTTCATGAGTACAAAAAACACGGAAAGGTGACGTGGGTTAAGGTTGTTGGACAGAACGCCGAACGATACGCCCTAGTCGGATTTAAAAAGCCCGACGATGTTGAAAAGGCTTTAGAAGTATCGCACGATAAGCTTTTTTTCGGATGTAAAATAGAGGTTGCCCCGTATCAGGGCTACGATGTCGAAGATAACGAGTTTAGACCGTACGAGGCTGAACTCGATGAATACCACCCGAAATCGACAAGGACCCTATTCATCGGCAATCTAGAGAAAGACATCACGGGGAGCGAACTACGAAAGCACTTCGAATGCTTTGGCGAAATAATTGAGATCGACATAAAAAAGCAGGGCATGAACGCCTACGCCTTTTGCCAATATTCCGACATTGTGTCGGTGGTTAAAGCGATGCGTAAGATGGACGGTGAGCATCTGGGCAATAACCGAATAAAGTTGGGCTTTGGAAAATCAATGCCAACGAGCTGTGTCTGGATCGACGGTATTGCGGACAGTGTGAGCGAAAGCCACCTGTCCGGACAATTTTTGCGGTATGGTCCAGTATCGCAGGTCGTTATAGATCGAGAACGGAAATTGGCCCTTGTATCTTTCGATCAAGTTCAGTATGCGCAAACGGCTGTGAAAGAGATGCGCGGCGCCACACTGCGGGGCAGAAAGCTGCAGGTGGATTTTGCATCGCGCGAATGCCAGGATGCATTCTATGAAAAATTAGAGAAGCAATCTTCAGGTAATGGCTGTAATTCAACAGAACTTACCAATAATAATAATTCAGTAGCCGGCGAGACTACAGCAAGTCGTGTTGTATCATCTGTTGCAGGAGCGCGCTTCAGTCGATACGATAGTCAATCAAGTAGATCTCGGGCGTCGTCGTTCAGTCGTCATACAAATGTTAATTCAAGTGGGGCTGCATCCCCCAATAGTGCGGGGAATGGGGGAACGGGCGGAGGAGGAGCTAATACTTCAACAAATTCAACAACAGCAGCCTCTGGGGCAACTGCCGGTAGTTCAACACCAAGAGGCGGAAGGTCTCGTAGCTTAAGGCATTCAGATTATGATTATTCGGAAAGGCGATTTCGTAGCTACGACGAATATAGTCAAGGCTCTGGGGCATCGCATGACGATGACTCATATAATTATTCGAGCAGTTGCTCACGCGAACAGCGATCCGATTCACCGCAATCGCGTTTGGGTCCTATTGCTGGTAGTAATGTTGATACGCTTGAAATTAGTAGTACTAATAGCGGACGACGTCGGTGCGACAAAAGTCCAGGTAAGTAGTTCACTATTTTTTGTAGTACCAGTAGCGCTCTCCCCTCACTCTCAAGTATATCAGTCTTTTGTCCAAAAAAAAAAAAAAAAATTAATTCCAAAAAAAAAAAATATCTATATACTTTTCGTTTGGTGCCGTCATCGTAAGGACGCATCTACCACACCAACTCCCGAGATCCCATCTCATATACGAAAATCGCACACCGCCTCAGTAGAGCCCTCCCCCTCTAGTTTCTTGCTTGCCCTGCCCCCTCGATGGTTTTGATGCAAAATACCGCCAAAATTGAAAAAGTTTTATACACATCTTCTTCGCCCAAAAAATGATTGGAAACCCGGAAAAATACAAATAAACGGATTTTTATCTCTCGGAACAAAAGTTTTGAAACTCGACGCCGCCGCCATGATCCCCCGATCTTACTGGAAAAAAGGCAGGTCATATCGTCTTGGTTGAATATACTATTGAAACATAAAATCCGCAAAAATTGACTAAAGGACAAAATAAAGTCTGGGATTCGAAAAAATATATACACTATCGGTATATAGTGCGGAATCGTCGCGATCACGATCACATGAGATCCCTAAGATCCGAGCCAAGACGACAATGGACCAACTATGCTACTTGCTTGCCCAATGTGTATATAGCTGTTTATTACCTTTTTACACATTCTAACTTATGTATTTATGTATTTTCATTTAATCTACAGGGTTTGTTGCATTATACTATTATTTGGCCTTTGAGTTCGAAAACATGTTACCCCACACTGCCATTTGGCTAAAACAGGTATCTCAATTTGTTTTGCTCTTTTTTTAAAAAAAAAGTATTACCACTGCTGCAAAGGTAACAAACTATTTTATTTGGAACTAAAACTAAAAGATTTGAAGATTTCTCCATTTTATTTTATTTATTCACATTTTATTTAAAACATTATTTTTTAAAGGTTTTGTTTTCTAATTCATACAAGTTTTTAAGTGGTAACATGTTTTTGAACCATTGGCTTTTCATTTTTTTTTTATGGTTTACTTGGATTTGGTGTAGTTTTGGGCCATTTCTAACATTTTTTTTTTATTTATTTTGGTTGGGCAAGCATGACATCTTTTTAACTCTTACCTGATTATTAATGGTTTGGCGTCGAGTTTTTTTTTATACATAAGGTTATTGTGAGATTTTACTGCTGGACTAACTCCTTAAAAATCAGAGAGCTGCTATAATAATTCCTGCAGAATTAATAAATTTGACTGCTTTGTCTAAACTTTACAAAGTGACTTCTTTATCAGTTAGGATTCATCGCATAAAAGATTAGTGTGGATATAATTTAAAATTTAAAAAGAAAAATATTTGGTTTAGCTCCCAATTTTTTTCGAGAAGTCATTTTATTTAAATCTATGGTATAAGTCGCCTTAAAATAATTTTGTTATTCTTGATTTTAATCAATTTCTTTACTAGCTCAAATTTGCGTGAAAACAATATACGGTAAGATTCTACAGCGAAGAAATTATTTTTTAAGTTGATAATACTGTCGTCTGGATTTTCAAATAAGCCTATTGTACAAACATGAGTACCATGAGTTTTTTGGTCAACTACAAAAGAGATCTTAGTGTTCCTTTAAGGACAGACGGTAAGAAACACCAAAAGGTTTGAAGAGACAGAGTTTTTAAAATCCCAGCGACAATAACCTTCAAGAAATGATGATGTCAGAGTTTATTTATATTTTCGAAAGATAGTTGAGAAAAGCGTATTGGATAAGTTAAAGTGAAGTCAGAAAATTTCTCTAAATAAAGTTTCTTAGGATAAAAATTAGTTTCTAAAACTAATAAATTATGATTAAAATAACTACCCGCAACTTTACAGGTTCACGAATGAATTGTGAAAAAAGGGTGTATGATATTTGGTTCTTTGATAGAAAAAAGGTTTTTTGTGATATTTAGATGAAATTTACACATACCTTTTTATTACATATTTTGCAGGTTTTAAGTGGGATTTCTCTTCTGCGGGTCTTCAGTTGAGTTGAATTTTTATGACATAACTCTCCATGTGGAACATTTTAGGAAAATACCATTTTATATCAATTTACTTCGAAGAAATAATTTTCTTTGAAACCTTTCATAAGTACAATAGAATTGACCTCGAGAGTGAAATTATACTATAGAAAAAAAGAGGCTATTGTAAACTGTATTTAAGTATGTGCATAATATGAAATTCTTTCTCTGACAAATAATGTACCAAACTCTTTTTATTTATCTGAATGAATAAAATTGTGGAAAGAATAGTGCTTGTTTTTAATTAAACCATCAAATTTAAAAGCAATTTTAAAACGTTAAGTGCGGTTGTGGCTGTTTAAAACTGTCCATTCGTATTCATTCATAAAATAAATTTACATATTATAAAGTTTTGATTCCATTACTTACAAAGCTGTTTTTAATTTAAACATGACAACTTGCGATCAATCCCAAAAGCACTAAAAATTAAAAATGTGTCGTCTGCGACTCCTCGTTAAATGTTACATCACACAATATTCAGTTGGCGCCAGTCAATTACAAAATAAATGCAGTTGTGCCATAATCAATTTTATCTATCTTTTTTTTTTTTTTTGACGGGAAAAATTCAATAGCTTTGTTATCAAAGCTGTTACAGATATTTCAAAACGTTGTCGCTCTCGTCGTTCGTTTCTAAGAATAAGTGTTGCAATAGAGGAAATATTTGTCAAACTTTGTCATAAGCACATAAAATATGGTGTGAAACTTGGTGGATTTCCATAAAATTGTATACTTAGGAGCTTTTGAAATTTCAAAATTCACGATGATGAAATGTGTACAGAAATAAATATATATAAAATGCGAGATCTTTTAGTTTAAAAATTACCTTTATTATGAAATTGAGCCATTTCAGCTGAGATAATTTCTTATATCTGAATTACAAGGAAAATTTCGTATTATGTAATTCAGCTATAAGAAATCATATCATTGAAGTAACTCAACTTCCATAATAAAGTTGAAAAATACTTTGCTATCCCATGTACAAAAATTAATAATTCCTAGTATGCAATGTCTAACCGATTTTCCAGTACTAACCAAAATTGTAAAGTACTAATAGTAATTAACTAGCAGCACGGCATTGTATAAAAAATTTAGACAAATATTGTAATTTATTAAAATGCTCTTAACCAGCTAATAGAGGGGTCGAGTGGGCTAAGTGCAAATTTAACATTACATTTCTTCCTTTTTCCCCCTATTCCATAACCCCCGCAGTTCATTTTTGCAATTTGATAAAAGTCAGCTACCATTGCTCTTCCCACACTTAGCGCAACTAGATTTCTTCGACGCAAGCAAAATGCAACTTGACTGACTGTTGCTCTCTTTTCAGGTGATATACGAAATTTACAAAAGGAACGTTTCCATTTATTGGAACAATTAGAAGAATGCCCGTCCAGTGGTGATGAATTAGTTAGCCCTAAGAAACGTATGAAATTTGATCACTCATCTCATCACCACAACCATCATCACACAGTATCTGGCCTGGTAAGTTTAATTAAACTAGGGTTGCCAACTGTACTTGTAAATAAATATAAAATCTATTTCTGAGTTGTATAATTATGTTTTTAATTTGTACAAAACGTTTACTTTACACATTTTACTTTGGTAATTTTGTTAAAGGATTGCGATCTTTAATTTAATGTTTAATACTTTGGTATTAATTATACTAATGAACACTAATCACAACTCGTGAAAACTAGTTCGAATCAGTTAATTAATTTTTTTAGTAATCATAGATAAAATGTCAAAAAAATAGAATTTTCAGGAAACACATTTCAATTGTAAACTTCAGCTCTAGGTTAGTTATAAACTTCCATAACATCGTGAATTTTTGAGGGTTCAGAAAAATTGCTATGTATATAAGTTTATGACTGAAGGGTAAAAATAGAAGATTTTTGAATTTCATTACAGATCAATGAGATATTGTTAATTTAACCCTCGAGAGGAGCACAGCTTCTTCTTATGATAATCTCGATTGGTATTTTTTCTTGCTTTTAGTTTTTTGATTATATACATTCCTTTTCTACATTATACAGAAAGTGTACCATATATTGATTGAACAAATTAATTTTGAATTTTATTGATTAGTAGAGATATACACGATCAAAAATACAGTGTATCCCATATCCATTTGGTTTCAGATTTCGTTAACTGTAGTGCTTCCCTTGAGGTTTAATACACTATGTCTAACTACCTTTTTGTGTAAAATCCCACATATTATTCATAAAACTATTAGATTTTGACTATCTTAATTAAAGGAATGTGTACTTTTTTCTTCGAATGAAAAAGTTGGCAACCCTATAAACATGAGATATTTAGATTATTTTACTAATCACGACTATCACCCTTCTCCAGCAGCAGCCTCAGCCGCCGCAGCAGCAACCGCAGCAACAGTCGCATACGATCGATTGTTCAACTAGTAGTAACAATAGTAGTAGTTTACATCAAACAAACTTGTCAATCGGTGACTCCAACTGTGATGTTTTAAGCAACCATAGCACTGAAAGTGGTTCACTTCACCACAGGAAGTGTGTTGAAGTTCGTCGTCTATCAGAGTGTAGTAGTCTTAAGTACACAACACAAATGCCAAGTAGTCGTCGACCGTCCACTGAGTCGGGCTCTATGATTGGTGGCTCAGCACTGAGGCATGGGGCCCATGAACACAATATGGCGACAACAACGGTATATGCGGCACCTCATTCAATATCATGCAAGAGGCGGCGGACGAGTAATGTTCCTGGAACATCGATAGGTGCCACTGGAAGTGAAGCAAGTGAATATCATACATCAAGGGGTAGAGGTCACCAGCTACATTCCCATCACTCCCATGAGGCGTCGGGGGGAGAGAGTGCAGATGGTTCTAGGCCTGGTACCCCATTGTGTGATGAGAGGCCCGAAGTTTTGCCAAGCGAACCGAGGCGAATACCCCGGGAAAAACCTCATGAGCCAATGATGCTCCCCCTGCCGAAGTTTGGTATACAATTTTTTCAACAGAATCGAACTTCGGCGCCGGGTAACAGCACTGCTTCAGCGTCGTCACATGCAGGACAAATGTACTCTATTAGTTCTTCGACGAATATTAATATTAGCAGTAGCAGCATATTAAATTCAAGTTCTTCTTCAACACTGTTAAACAGTAGTAATAGTCACTCTAGTCTTAGCAATACACTATCCAGTCCGCCACTGCTGGCCGGCACCAGGTTATCGTCGTCATCGTTTCACCACTCCTCCGTGCAGCAAGTGTCCTCGCACCATGGTGTAGCGGCCCATAGTGCGGCATCGTCATCGTTGTCATCGTCATCATCGTCCCACCACCAGCCTCAAGCCGCCCATCACCACCACCACCATCATCATCATCACGGGCAACAACAGCAGCAACAGCAGCATCATCATGCTGGACCACAGGCCGGGAGCGGCTCAACAACAACGGGAGGAATTGAGCAGCCGCCGGCAAGTCCAATTAGACCAAGATCTCTCAGTTCAAACTCTAGTGATTCGGATCTAGGGCCGCTGAGCACTAGTCCCTCGATAGAGGAGAGAATTAAGACCCTTGATGAAATGTTTGAGATTTGGTCAGGTGGGGGTAGCGCGGGACGCCCCCTGGCGCTGAACTCGGACTCGAATCAGCATAGTGGCTCAAGTTTTTCGTCGAGGCACAAATACTTAGACTTGGACGTTAACGACGTTAAACCATCGGAGATCGTCAAGTCAGTCCTCGCGAAAAAGTCTATCTTCGACGATGACTTGCAGAGACTGAAGAACATTAGTGATAAATATGAGCCTGGAGATTTCTCGAATGTATCGAGGGGCTCCATGATATCGTCGATATCACCAGGAATTCCAAACCTAGCTGCGACTAAAACGCCTGTTGTCGGCTGCTCTTCTGTGAACAAGCAGACGGCACAGGCGCCGGTTTTTCCCGCCCCTGGGATGAACCAATTACAGAGGCTAAATTCTTCACCAATGAACAGTCCGCAGGCGATGTCGCCCTACAACAGCCCGTCGCCGTCACCAATTGTGAATGCGACTGCTGCAAAGCTACCGATTAGCCAACAGGCCGTTGTAGCGCCGACGCCGGCAAAAAGTTTACAATATCCATTCCCTAGCCACCCTCCTATCGTAAGTCCTACAGTTGCGATAACAACTGCTTCTTCAGTATGTTCCACAGTGCAGACGGTGACGCAGACCGTCTCGCTTGCCTCCCAGCCGCCGCCACAGCCCAAGGCCTCCTCCTCCACTGAGACGATATCTTCAAGTAGACCAAAGACTAGCACGATTACCAAAAGCTTTAGTGTTCCTGAAAAATCGAATGTTCAAGTTAGTGCCCCCAGCCAGCCGACGAATATGCCTCACAGGGTGCTGTCGAAGGCTGCTTCAATACCGGGAAGTACAAACGTGGGGACTGTAAAGTCGACCACTGCGACGGGAACATCAACACTGCCATCAAATCATAGTAGCACGACAAATAGCAAATTCGACGAAGACTCTGAGACCTCAAGTTCGGAACAAAACTTCCGACGAGGCAGCTTAGACTCTTCAGCGTCCAGAACGGCTTATCAAAAGCCGAACGCTGCGAACGCTTCCAAGAAGGGCGAAAAGGCTCACAAGCACAATCATAGAAACGATGGAGATAGAAAACTCAGTAAAAACGAAAAATCCAGAAGCGAGTCAATAGACAAGAGAAAATCGTCTCATTCTGAAGATACTTCAGAATCTAATGAAAATCAAAATAAGGAGGAGGATAGACTGGAGGAGGAAAGGAAGCGAAAAGAACAAGAAGAGAAAGAGGCTGCCGAGCGTGAGCGCCAAGAGCGATTAAATCGAGAGCGCATAGAACGTGAACGCCTCGAGAAAGAAAGACAACGACAAGAGAAAGAGAAGCAAGACAGAGAGCGACGAGAGAAAGAACAAAGAAGACGAGAAAAGGAGGAGAGAGAAAGGGAAGAAAAAGAGCGTCGGGAACGGGAGGAAAAAGAAAGAAGAGAGCGAGAAGAACGAGAACGAAGACAGCATGAATTGCAATTAGAGCGCGAACGAAAAGAACGCGAAGAGCGAGAAAGAAGGGAAAGAGAAGAACGGGAGCGCAAAGAGAGAGAAGATCGAGAAAGAAGAGAACATGAAGAACGTGAGAGGCTAGAAAAAGAACGACGCGAGCGCGAAGAACAAGAACGAAGAGAAAGGGAAGAAAAAGAGCGTCGCGAGAAAGAAGAATCTGAGCGAAGAGAGCGTGAAGAACGGGAAAGAAGAGAACGTGAAGAACGGGAACGTCAAGAGCGAGAAGAAAACGAGCGTAAAGAGCGTGAAGAACGCGAACGAAGAGAACTTGAAGAACGCGCGAGACGTGACCGTGAAGAAAAGGAAGAACTCGAAAAAACCGCTAGAGAACAAGAACAAAATACAAAGGTCGAACAACGACAAAAAGAATTAAATGAGCGATTGCGGCTAGAGGAAAAAGAAGATGTTGTCAATGAATCCAACAAGTACAACAGGAACGATGACGAGCATGAGAAAGTTTCCTCGAAAGACCGCCGCGAAGACGATCACCCTCGACAATCTCTTCACCATTCGACCTGTAAAGAGGATAAGCACAACAAGGAAAATAGTGAAAGTATTTTTCATAACGAAGACATGCCTCAGAAGCGTCGGGAGCGAAAAGGGTCGACCACTTCACCAACTCGATTGGCGAAACGGCGGCTAAGCTCCCAAGACAGCATTGAGAACGATGATGCGGTTAAAAGGATGCGGATATCTTCGGACAACAGAAAAATTCTTGACCGAAGAGATTCCAAAGATCCTAACAGGCCGTCGAAGCATCATAAATCTCATAGTAGAGGAAGCTCCCTACCAAAGAACTCTGACGAGAAGTCGATAAACTCTGAGGACAGACACCGCAAGGAGTCGGGGATGGAGGAAAAGAAGAACAAAGATAGAGAGCATAAGAAATATGATCGAGACAGGAGTGAGAAGAGTACTCCATCTTCGCATAGGTACAAAAAACACAGTTGCACCAAAGAAGAAAAAGACTACGTCATGAATAACGAAAAAGACGAAGACATGAGCTCCACCGAGAAGCATATTTTCGACTCTCATGATCTCAGGTCGACAGACGAAGATGGAGACCACCAGATGCAAGAGCATGCCCAGCACTCAGCCAGACACAGAGCGAAGAAAGAACACAAAGAGAGGAAGCGCCATGAGTACGACGAAGATGGGCATAGGCAGCACGGTGGGCGGTCGGAGCAGAGAAGGCACGATAATAACCGCCACAGTGATCGCAAATCTTCGCGAACTGAAGAGGGAAGCAAACAGAACAACGAAAGATCTCGGATCAAAGCACCATCGCGAAAGTTGACACAGAGCTCGAACGACTCAGACTCGGACGAACCGAAAAAACATTCCATTTTCGACATCCCGGACGATGGTCCGTACGTGTCGATGTACGACAAGGTCAAGGCGAGGTCCTGCAAGAACATGCAGAAGCAGGAAGAGGAGAAGAAGATTAAGGCGAAGTTCACACAGTTGAAGCAAAGTCGCGCGAAGAGAGAAGAGAAGAAGCGATCGACCAGCTACGATGGCGACTCCGATTCAGACTTTGATGACCGACACGCGAAGTACAAGAGCTCGTTTAAGATGAACCGTAGCAGCGGCTTTATCAACAGCTCTTCGGACGAAGGTACTATTCTTCGTCAAAGGGATAGTATCATCTCAGATTCCGACTCAGACATTCGAAGGGGGCAGTATAATCGAGCTAGATTGAACGAACTCTGTGATGGAGACAGTTCAGACAGCGGAATTTTACAGCACAGAAACTCGTGCAAGAAGATATCTTCGAAGAGAAATTCCCGGTCGACTCGAATTGCTTCAGACTCTTCTGATATTGAAGAACCGCAGGCATCTGGTCCGCCTAGTTCGAAACGAGATAAATCACCTGAAGTCAGCGACACTGAAGTGAAACTGAAGGCTGAGATTAAGACCGAAATCGATGAAGAGATCGAAGAAGAAAAGAAGCCACCGGAACATTTCTCTTCAATCAAAACCGAAAAAATAAAGGCGGAGTTATCTGAAGATCTCCCACCTGTGAAGGTTGAAGTAAAAACAGAAATCAAAGATTCGGTGAGCGATTTCTTCAATGCACAGCACGAAGATTCAGACAACAACGCATGCTCGGGAAGTGCTGTGGAGAGCAAAGATTCTCTCTTCGATCAGCTGTTCTCCCCGGAGAGCAGGAAGAAACACAAGAAGAGTAAGAAACGACCAAAATCATCGCCTTTACTCCCTGACAACGAAACTTCCATGTCCGAAAAATTCGAAGATGTAAACATCGAAAAACATTCTCCGACCTCCTTGGAGCACGTCTTTGACGAACTTAAGCGCCAGGAGACGATTATGGTCTCTGCAGCGGCCGCAGCTTCAGCCATAGTTGTTGCTGCGAATGTCCAGTTCTCAGAGAAAAAGAAGCATAAGGAGAGGAAGGAGAAGAAACGTGAGAAGTCCCGCGATGACTACGACAAGTCTTCGCTCTCGAAGGAAGAAAGGCATCGAATAAAGAAATCTAAGAAGTCGTCGAAAGGCGATGTAAATCGATACCCGTTCGCCAATCTGAAAAGAAGCGAGGAGAAGATGGAAGATATCTTTGGTCCAATATCAGACGAAGAGTCGCCTTTGTCAGGGAATGAGTCGATCCAGCGGGAAAGTTCGACATCTCGGTTGTTTGAAACGCCCACGCACACCCAACAACCGGTGGTGTCTGCTGCAATCAATCCCTATAAGCAAGAGCCCCTCACTCCCAAGTCGCACTCCGTTGAAGAAAACGAGGGTAACAAGCAAAAGATGAGCTCGCACCTCGAACGGGAGAAGCATCGCAAGGAGAAGCGCGAGAAGAAGCGCAAAGAACGCGAAAAGTCAAGGGAACAGCACGCTCTAGCTGCCTTACAGCAGAAAATGGAAGACGACAACAGCGTCGACCTAGACGAAGCGGGACGGGCTCTAGAAGCTCAGCTAATGGAAGACTCTGACAATAAAATGGCTGAAGATATGACCCCTTCTACGGCTACCACACACAAAAGCGATATGACTGATGTCTTTCGGTTCTCTGATGGGGACGAGAATAGCCTTGAAGTGGTTTCCCACGAAAAGAAAGAGCCCCAAGAGCTGCACAAGACGAAGGAGAAGAAGAAAAAGAAGAAACGGTCTAAAGAGGAGCGTCACCAGAGGCGCGAACACCACCATCATAGCAGTAGTAGCCACAATAATAGCCTTATGTCTCCTCCGCCTGTAAGTGGGAAATTGTCAATTGAAATCACCCCAGACACCACGGAGGAACCAAAAGAGGTACTCTGCAAGCCTTCACCTAGTTTGCCTTGTTTGCTGGACGATGAACCTCCGCTGAAGAAGTCCTCTTCCTCGTCAGAGCTAAATCTGCCCATTTCTCCGATTACAAGAGAGAAGAAAGTTATAAGCCCAATTCCCAAAACACCAACTATTTCTGGGAACAAAGCGAGCGAGTGCAAGAAGAAGCCTGATAAATTCATTCCAGGCTTCGACGTCGAATTGGACGAAAAGATCAGTGAGTCAGCGGTTAAGTCGATTTCGACAGAATTCACATCGCCTGTTCTCGATCCACTTCCGGAAGAACCAAAAATTCCAATCGAAAGCCCTCCCGAGTCAAAGAACTTGGACAAAATCGAAGAAAAATCGCGAGTTATTATATCTCAGGAAGAAACAGAAGATGCTGTCGCTGCACTGCTCGGTGAGAGCTTTGGCAATTCAAGTACAGCAGACTATTCATTTACTGATGACCCAATTGAAGTACCGCCAGAAGAAGATATTGGGGTACAAGTCCCAGTCGAACAAATCATTCCCGAGGAGGACGCTGAAGAAATGCGTAAGGCAGTCCAGAGTCTGAGTAACGAAGATATCGACATCAAGGCAGATACTCCTCAATCTGAGCACGATCTTCAAATCGATACAGATACTGAGGAGCAAGAAGAAGAAACTGGAAGCCAGTTGCGTTTTGATAATCCTCCAAAGACACCAGACATTGATCAGGCCCAAATTAAGCGAGCAACAAGTGCTCCAGCAAAACCAGAACGAACTCCGCCAGTTGTGGTTGAGGTAATTCCTCCACCACCTCCGGAGAAAAAACCGGAAGTTGAAGAAATTCAGAATTCGCCTTCAGTGATAACGAAAGGTTCGCCTAAACCAGTTATTCCAAAAGAAAGTCCAAAAGTTGAGGTTACTAAGCCATCGGCTCCACCACCACCACCAGAGCCTCAAGAAAAGCCAGAACCTCCAAAAATTGAGACTGCCCCAAGAATAACGCCTCCAACTCCAGAAATTGCGAGCAATCCTCATACTCCTCAAGTTCAGCAGGCAATTACAACTTCGCCTAGCTCACGTTCTCAGATCGTGTTCTCCCAACAGCAGAGAGCCTCGCCTCAAACGCCCTTGCAGACGCAACCCGCTGCACAAATCAAGCTGCCGGTGAACAGGCCTCAGACTCAATACGTTATGCAGCCGCCAACCATAAACATTCCCGAGCAGAGCCATTTCGTGTATCCACCAATAAACGTGATGGTGTCGCCGAGGGGCGGTTCAAACGAGCATAGAATGCCTTCGCCGCGCTTGCAACAGCCACAGCCGCCGCAGCAGAATCCCCCAACTCAACCTCAGCAGCCGCCACAGTTCGTCAATGTGCGAGTTCAATCACCGCATAGTCCCAATATTCATCGTGGTCCACCAGCGATGATAAGACACCAATCCCCGATGAGCCCTGTTATGCAGCAACATGTTGTCCTGCAACAGAGGCAGTTGATGTCTCCGCCAGGCTCAGTTCCACCTCAGCCTGGTGGGAATCCAATCTCGACGACAAATCCCACCAATATTGTACTGAATCGAATGCCGGTTACATCGGTCCTTGCTCCGATTTCTAAGCCCATTCAGCCCACGAGCATAATTTTGCCACAACCCAGCTCTGCTCAGAGCTCGAGTGTAAGCAAGTCTGATGTGCCACTTACTCAGCAAGTGGAAAGCAAAGAGATGAAATTGTCAGGCCAAACTATCACATATCAGACCACTCGTGTAAGCACACCAACATCAGCTTCTACAGGTTCTCTGATAAACAACCCCGCCCAGCCACAACCAGCTGCTATACAAATAACATCTCCGAAGATTCCTCATCCGACCTCAGCTGCTTCTATCGTTGTCCAGCAGCAGGCAATTCAGTCCCCTATCAAAACGGTCATAGAAACTCAGAGTAATACAACTCAAGGTCAACCTCCGCATATTCAGCACATTATCCCGGTGCAAGTTCAGCAACAAAAGCCTCAACAGCATCAAACCATAATTCTTCAGCAGCAAGGAAAACAACATATTCAGCAACAGCCAAGATTGCCTCAGCAGATTCAACAAATCACAAAAATAACACCTCAGCAACAACAGCAGCTAATTCAGCAACACCAGCTGATTCAGCAGAGGCAGCAGCAAATGCAAATTCAACAACAGCAGCAACAGCAACAAAAGCAAATTCAGCAACAGCAGCAACAACAACAACAAGGTTCGCAACATGTTCAAATGGTGCACATGCAAAAGATGCAGCAACAAAAACAACAGCAGCACCAGCAGCAACCACCGCCGCATCTTCAAAACCCACAGCACAGAGTTGTTCAGCAACAGGTGCTCCAGCTGCAACAATACCAACAGCAACAGCAGCAGGGTGGGGCAAAAGATGGACCTCACAAGAACGCAGGATCGCCAACTTCAATCATACAAACAATTTCGAACAAGGATGTGCCCCAGTCCTCAAATCATGGCCGTATTCAACAGAATGTAGTTATTGTGAGGCAGCAGCCCAGTGTGGTTCAGCAGCAGCAACAAATGCAAAAAATGGGACAGCCGCCTGCACCTCAGCAAATGCCACAGGTGCAGGTGCATGCGATTCAGCAGCCTATTTCGCAGGTTCCGCATCAGCAGATGAAGCCTTCACCAATTCATCAGCAGCAGCAGCCTCAATACCATCCGCCACAAATGCGGCAACAGCCACCAATTCCAACTCAGCCGCAGCCACAAAATCAGTCCCAATCAGTGCAGGCGAACGTTGTCCTTCAACAGAAGCAACCACCGCCTCCCCAGATGCATCCGCAGCAGCAGGCACAGCCTCCTGCACAGTTGCCACCGCAGCCCCAACCTCATCAACAGACCTCAATGTCACCACAGCCGCAGCAATCGATTGTGCATCCACAACAGCACCAATCACTACCAACACAGCCGATTCCGCCTCCGCAGGGTATCCATCAAGGGTTCCCTCTGCCCCCAATGCAGGTTCAACAACAGTTGGATACTGCCCAGGGTAAGGTACAGATCCGTGTCCAACTGGCTAACCAGCAAACGCCAGTTATCAAGACGCAGCCAGAAATTGTTGTACAGCCACCTATCCCTACGGCGAAGCCACCACAACCTCCACCACCACCGTCGAACCCTGAAAAGAAGACTCCTGAAGATTTGGGTACTGGCAAGCCAGCTAGGACCCCAGAAGAAGTGGAGAAACCAAAGGAGGAAACGGTTGTAAAGAAAGACGACCATAAGGAGGTGGAGTTAAAGGAGAAACCTGACCCTAAGCCAAAGGAACAGCCCTTAGAGGTGAAGAAAGACTTCGAAAAGAAGACTGAAGAAGAAATTACCAAACCTGAGAATAAGGAAACCCCGCCTCCAGCAGAGCCTGAGACAATTTCAGTTATCAAATCGCAGTCTCCGATTGTTGTAACACCACCAAGCAATCCTAAAGAAAAATCTTTGCTAACGGAAGAGAATGTGACCAAGCTGTCTCCACCTGAAGAAAACGAATTGGAACAAGACTCCAAAGAAGATAGCGACTATTGGTCCGCCAAGGAGCTGAATATCGACTCGGTCATCAAAAAAGTCGATGCTCTTTGCTCCAACGATGAGGTGGATGATTCAGTTGCAGAAAAGAAATCGCCTTTGAAAGAAAAACAACCAATCGTAGAAAATGATACAGCAGCTAAAAAACAAGAGGCGCCTGTGATAGATCAACCAGGTGATGCTAACATCTCAAAACTCGAATCCCTTCCGGAGTCTGCAGAGGCCGACCGCAGTGAAGATACTCACGATGAAGAAGAATTTGATGAATCCCAAACAGAACATTCAGACTATGGTGGGAAGACGATGCGAGGAGGTAAGCGGGGCAGGATGAATAGAGGGAATAAAAGGACTGTGCCACAGGTGCCTCCGGCTCCTACTGGAAGTCTTCCTAATCTTAATGAGGGTGTTCAGACCCGAAGAGGGAAGATAGCTCAAAATATGAAGACTCGCAGAGGTCGTACAGCAAAAGCAACAAACAGTACTCCAACACCAGGTGAAAAGAAGATGAGGAACCAGCAGGTTTCTGATCAGGATGTCTATGAATTCCACGAAGATTCCGGAGAAGAGTCTTCTGTTGTAAAAACTGCTGAACGTCCTCGACTAATTTTAACTATCAAAAGTCCTGGCCAAGCCTCAATTGTGCAAACGAGAACTTGTGAAAAGTCAGCTCAAGAACACGGCAAACCGCTGCAAGAGGTGAACGCTCCACCAAATCCAGAACCTGTAGGTACTGCTCCTGTCCAAAAAGAGGGAGCAGCTAAGGAAGAGTTTCCCACTCCTGCAGTAAATACTAGAAAATCGCGCAGGTTGCTTGAGAAAGACGGTGGCAACAGAAGTACTGTGGATGATGTTATCGAGGATGTGGTAAGAAATTCTCTAAATTCACCCAAATCGGGTGGACAAACACCGCCCAGAAGATCTACTAGAAACTCACAGAGCACCACTGCTAATCCAAGAGGTGCTGCTCCAACGCTGGAGAAGCCTGCACCAAATGTGATAGACGTAAGAAAATCACCACGTGCTAATAGGCGAACAAAAGATCGTAAGTCGAGTGATGCTTCTGTGGACAGTAGCGACGAGAAAGTCTGCAAGCCTGAGGAGAAACTGAAGCCTCTACAGCCAGAGGAGTTAGAGGAAGAGACCAAGACTGAAAAACGGGAAGAGGCTACCATAAAGAAACCAACATCATGTCCTGAACTGATCACCCCGGAAATAGTTGTAAAAGAAACTGCAGGTGAGAAAATCGATAAAGAAATTCCTGGACCTACAACAGATCCTAGCGAGCCAATGACTCTAATCGATCCTGTAACAGGGGTTCTCACTGTGGTCCGTCAGAGCAAGGAAGGACAGTACATCCCAGTCCCTGGAGCTGTAACAGCAATTTCAGCCTCGAAAACGGATCCTCGTCAGAGCCCACAATCTGTTAAGGTTCCTGCCCCTGAACTAAAACCCATTTCTGCGGAAGAAAATAAGAGTAAAGCTGCTACAACCACGCCATCACCACCACCACCACCACCACCGCCAAGCTCGACACCTTCAGAACTACCTAAAATTAGTACACCTCCTGTAACCAACAAGGCACCGAGTGTGGTGGTTACTTCGCAAACAGTAACAGTTCCTCCTCCAACGTTGCCAACGACATCAAGCACCGCGGTACAACCGCCAACGAGCATTCCTCATCAAACAATTGCTTTGAGTCAGCAGAGCCAGCAACTTCAGCAACAAGCTCAGCAGCACCCGCAGCCGCACCCGCAGCCGCACCCGCAGCCGCAACCGCAGCCGCAACCGCTGCCGCACTCGCAGCCACAACCGCTGCCGCAGCCGCAGCAACAACAACAGCAACTGCAGCAGCAACAACAGCAGCAGCCCCAACAAACTCAACAACAGCCACAACCAACGATACGCACCCACCCCCTGAAAGCGCACATGCTCAGTAGTCAGGTGAATAAGCCAGTTGTAACCCAAGGTTTGGTGAAAGTAGGAACTGGTGTTCTCGGACAAGCGGCCCCTGTCGTGGTAAATAGTCCAAATATAATTAAGCAACCAGCAATTGTACAAACAAATATTGTTGCACGACACTTGCAGCAAGCAGGCGGTAATCTAGCGCAGCCCCACTCAGCGCAAGTTCCAACACCAGCTGTTCAGCAGTCGGGAGTGGTGCAAGCGCATCACAATCCTGCTGTAAATATTCCAACACCCACCAGCCAAGTAGGCCCAGCGCATTCTCCACGTATTCAGCAAAATGTTGTAGTGAAGCCGCAATCCCAACAGCCGCCCGCTTCATCTCAAATTCTGCACGTGATCTCGAAGCCCGGTGGTCAAGGGCAGCAAATTCTATCTCAGCAAAATCAACACCAGCCCATTGTGATCCACGGCAACAAGATTCAGCAGGTGCAGAGCCCCTACACCGTCCTGCAGAGCGGTAAAGTAATTCAGCAAGCGCCGTCACCGGTAACAATTCAAACAGTGGGCAAACATCAGAACATGCAAGTTCCTATAGCTCACGTTCAGCCACAGCAGCAGCCGCATGGCCATGGCCAGAAGCAACCATCAGGTATTTCGGTGGTGACTCATCCAGGCGCAAAACAGGGCCCCACTCAGCCACCGCAGCACCAGCACCACATGTCCCAGCAACAGGCACAACAGCACTTGCAGAACTCAATTCCTGTAAAACAGCAGCAAGGACAGAGCCTCCAGCTCGGAGCTGGCCAGCAGGGCGGAGTGGTTCCTGGATCCCAGCACATCATCGCCCACGCCCACCAATCGACGCACGCCCACCAGCCCACCGGGGCAACGCTGATGCAGGCTAAGCCAGCGCATCAGCAGGTCATTCCCCCCACGAAGGGAGTCATCGGCCTCCATCAAGCACCCCAAATTCTCACTGGAGCCGTTGCTAGTCCACCGCTGAAGCAGCCTCATATTGCTGGCCAGCAGCCTGTTGTTACAGGTAAGTCTTCCAACATTTTTTTATTTTATTTTTATTTTTACTTAATAAACAGCCACAATACAGCAGTCCTTTGTTTGAGAATTCAGTGTCTGGAGTCGAATTCTTAATTCAGCTAAGAGACACAATAGCTGAATTGGACAGTCGACTACACAAATTGAATTCTCAGACTCTGGGAAAGTTAATTTTTTTAAAACAAGATTTTTATCACAGAAAGTTACTACGCTTTTAAAGTAAATACTATGAGCTATATAAAAGAATTAATTTATATTGTCTTAAAACAACAACTTTTAAAAGAAGTACTTGTGTAAAGGTTATGGAGGACTGTTTAGTTAATAATAATAATTCTTGTTATTTAGTAATTAGTCGAGAAAATGGCTTTAATTTAGCAAGAATTTATTAATTATATATATAAGACGTAGATCTAAGCTGAACTAATATATAATTTATAAAGCAGAAACATAAATTATATGTATATGACAAGATAGCAAAGTAAATGTTAAAAATAAAATAATTTATTATAGTATTATATTAGGAAAAGGAGAGCAATTTTTAAAACAAGAAGCAAAAAAAAAATGCAAATAAGTAAAAGTAAATTAATAAATGAAAAACGTTCAAGTCGTTTCATTATTTTTGTTGGGATACAATTTTTAGAATATAATTTTTTGAAGCCCTGTTTTGCAAGTAAAAGCAGTAACATATGGTAAGTTTCTTCAAATTGTTTATCCTTCACACTGAAATAGTTAATTTTGCTTTCATTTTAATTAAATATGTTAATAATTTCTTATTAAGCAAAAGAAAGAAGACCATAGTCGAATTATAACGCATATGCTAAAAACTAATTTAAAATAGATAGATTAATACGTTCGCGGACGTGAATGCTATAGGGTTCATTTTTATTGTGATGTAGAATGACATGAATGCTATAGCATCCACATTTTAAAATCAAATATTTTTATTATATGTACATATATTTACTATTCATTTATTTTATATAATCTTCGTTTTTTTAATTATTTGAGCACTTAAGTAGTGGCCAACAGATTTATTGAGTATTTTCATATTATTTTATCTCTTCTCTGTGTATTTAAAAATTTACTTGCCGGTACCTTGAGTAACTTAAAATCGCCTGTCTATTTTTGTAGCTCACTGAAATTTTTACTGTCTGCGAACGTATTAATTAAAATTAATCAAATTACAATCAGGAATTTTTCTGGCACATACCTACATATATCAATTTCTCTGTATGCATCCAGTTTAATTTTGTGCATAAGATACAGCATTTAAGTATTTGCCTTAAAATCAATTGGAAGTCAGAACTTATAAACGAACTTTTTTTTTTGTTTTGACCTTGATGAAAAAAAAAACGCCAAACTAGTAAAGCTAGACCCACGTATATATGAAGTGCATTTTTTTAGGATAAACAAAACTAATACATAAATATGAGATATGACGTCGCTTGCAGACACCCACACTGATTTGCTCTCTCTGGTGCATCAAAGATGCGCTTCTGAGAACGAATTGCATGGAAACGGCAGTCATTTTTAGCTGAAAACAAACCCCTTTGGTTGCTACGTTTGAACACAATCATAAGAGCCCTAGTAACCGCGCTAAAAGCTGCTATCGGAATATAAAGCGAACAGGTGGTGACCGGACAGGCGTACATGCAAGCATTTATAATTTTACATGATTGCATTCCAAGCCCGTTAATAGTAATCAACTGTTTTCCCAGGTGTAAATACATACTGTGAAACTTTAGGATAATTTTAAATTTGGCGCCATTTCAGTCGGATAAAATTAGTAAAAGTCTATATTGATTCCTAATATACCTTCCATGGATAATTTATTGTGTAATGTACAGTATTTTTCAATCTAATATCAAATAATTTAGTCGGCGAAATTCTGAGGCTATCAACAGATTTTTAGAAAAGGAGGGAGTGTCTGGGATATTAGGCGTGGATGTTAGGACGAAAGAAATCCCACTGATAGATATTAAGTCTAGATCCAGTGCCGGCTTTAAATATACGGTGATTGTAAAATTTTCAATTTGAACTTAAGCGAATATTAAGCAGTAAAGTTTCCAAATAGTGGGAAACGGAAAAATGGCGGAATGCCTAAGCTGTGCTGTGCTTTAATTTAATGCAACAACACCAACCAATGAAACCGAAACCGCAGGTGCAGTTGGTGTATTTCTCGGAAACGTTCAAGGTTGCCAAGAGCTTTCAGGTTCCATTTCTTGCTATTGTGTTCCAATTTTATTTTTCTTAAGCAAGTGGTAGATTTAGCTGACAATTTTATAAATTACTGACTAGATCGTGGTTTCGTTTCATACAGCACAGTTATAAGATAAGGGACAAAAATGTCGAACTGAAAAATGAAAATAAAATTAATTGTGAGTTACAGTCGTAGTTATTTAGTGATCTATAGATTCAACAGTGCGTATTCAATTTCATTACTTAATATGTAAAAACAATAAGGACACATTACACTATACGACACAATAAAGTTTTCTTTAAATAAATTTAATTAGCATAAAATAATTGTTTTTATCTAATTCCAGGAGCTAGCAGCTTACGAGCTTCAGTCCCACCAATTAGTCCACAAGGACAAGCAAGAACTCATATGCTGCAGCCAGGACTCCCTGTTCCAGCTTTTGAGGCAAACATGGTAAGTATCAACGGATGCAGTTTTTTATTATATTACTTTTAAGGCAAACTATGTTTTAGAGATGGTTTTCTAACTTTTATATATACATATATATTTTTCTCTTAACCATGCGGACGCAGCATGATATTGGGAATTTTAACGCGAGATCGCAAAGTCCTCCACCTGCGCATCAGCAAGCTTCCCCCATCACTCCGGTAAATTATTTAATATGAGAAAAACATTTTTGATTTTTTCGCACAAATGTTTTCGACTTTGTTTTGCGTTCGTTTATAATCCATGATTTATAGGCACAACATCCCATAAAAGAGAAAAACTTATCTTCTAGACATTTTTCTCTAGAAATCGCAGACCACATTTTCTTGTGGTTTTTGATTATAGCTTGTGCAATAATTCATTCTTGAATTCAAAAATTTTATATTTCTCTGCTTTTTATGTACTTTTTGGGAAATTTGCCATATTTAATAGTATCCTTCAACGATTTGATCCAACTTGTTGAATACCATCTGAAATCATATTACTGCAATTAATACAGCTGAATTAAAGCAGCTGAACGACAATGTGACAATGAAGCAGAATTCAATGAAGTTGTTATTATAGCTGAATTAATGCAGCTGGATTGGAATAAATCAAGTTAAGCAATTACGATATCAGAATTGCATCTTGTATTACTCCAAACCATAGTCGTTTTTGGATCAACTTTGTCTTTAGACCCAAAAAATTTCATTGACTTTTTTAAGTTCTTAAAATTGTGGCGCCTATTCTTTGCCTTGATTCGATATATAATTTAAAAAGGTAATAGACTAATGCATTACAAACACTTTTCAGGGCGAGGGCACATATCCAACTGGTGCAATTAGAGGCGTCCCACCACGTGAACATTTCATTATGTACCAATACCTTCGGGACTTTCGAACTCAAGAAGCACTTGGAGCTAGAATTCCTTACATTTCTAGGTAAGTCACTTTTTGAATTTTTTCAATTGTAAACACAAAAACTTAATATCAGGACTCCTCCTTTGAACAGATCTCCAATACTTCCCGGCTCTACTGACCAAAAAGAGATATCTGAAGTGGACGAAGCAATGGTGGCAAGTCCACCTTTAGAACTTCGCCGCCCTGGAAGCGGCTCCCGCACGATAGCTGTACCACACAGCCTACAGAGTCCACAAGACCGGGCAACAGGTAAGCATACAAATTTTTCTGCGTATTTTCGGCAAGTATGTAAATTTTATTTCTCCATAATTTCCGTTTAGATTCACCACAAGTTGCACAAGTTTATGTGCACGGAACCAGAATTCCTCATCCTCACTTTCCAGACGTTGGGGCTCGTTACTTTGAAAACGTTCGGACACTTCCAGCAGAACCACCTCCAGCTCATCGGCCAGCTCACAGTGTAGTGGGACCATCACCTTCAAATTATGGTCAATCGGGTGGACCTCCAGCTGCCACCCTACCTCACATGCACCCTAAGGCCAAGGAGAGGGAACGTGAACGTGAACAAAGGGAACGTGAACGTGAGCAGAGGGAACGTGAACGCGAAAAGGGAATACTTTCTATTCCAGGTAAAATAAAATTTTTGGAATTATTTGATTTTTCCTTTTAACACTTTATCTTGTTAGGCCTCGTTAATGCAATGCCGGCAGCTATCTGCCGTAACATCCTTCAATTGGCTCCACCACCGCATGCTAACCAATTGCCACCGCAGGCCGATTCTCTGCTGACGCTGCTCCAACGATATCCAGTCATGTGGCAGGGCCTCCTTGCCCTAAAAACTGATCAGGCTGCTGTACAGATGCATTTCGTTTTTGGGAATCCCCATGTTGCTCGGAGCTCATTGCCATGCAACAGCGATGGTAGTACTCCTCCACTGCGTATTGCGCAACGAATGCGACTTGAACAAACTCAACTTGAAGGTGTTGCCAAAAAGATGCAGGTATGTTCTTGTTTTGTTAATTTCATTTTCAACTCTCAGCGGTATTGTGAGTCAGCATAACAAAATTTAATGGAATCCCGCAAAAATCGCTGTGCGTCTACTATCTAGGATTAGTTTTTCGTGTGGACATTTTATGGTACAGACATTTCAACACCAATTTTAGTTATATATTTAGCGTCCTTATTTTAATTTATAGCATTCATTCTTTATTTATAGTTTTAAATTTTTTAAGAAAATGTTTGAATTAAATTGTTTGGTAGTGGTGATTATCAAACTAATATTTTTAATTTTTTTAACAAGTTGTCGCATTTTAGTTTTAAGACATTAATCTATGGAATTGAAGAGCAATTCAGAACAAATAAAATGAATATTTTGCGATTTGACTCCGCCTAACACTTTGACTGCCTGATTTTATTCAGCTATTGCATACCACTCATATGTGGGTGACATGGCAGTTATAATTTCATTTAAAGAATTTATATTTCTATAATTTATTATACTACTATGTTATTCTAAGTGATATTATTAAATAATGTACTATTCTTTTACAGTACGAGAACGAACATTGTATGCTGTTGGCTTTGCCATGCGGACGTGATCACATGGACGTACTGCAACAATCGCGCAATCTACAAACCGGATTCATCACCTATTTACAACAAAAGGCTGCAGCAGGTATAGTAAACATCCCAGTGCCAGGTAGTGAGCAAGCTGCATATGTTGTACACATCTTCCCGTCATGTGAGTTCGCTAACGAAAATCTCGAGCGCGCTGCTCCCGATCTGAAACATCGTGTCGCTGAAATTGCGCACCTATTGATCGTAATAGCTACTGTCTAAAGTAATGAAAAAGAACTATTTTTGTTAGACAAAAATAATTTGTGAATTTATAAAATCACGGCCAGGACAATCTATAAAAAAAAAAAAATACTTGATATGATAAAAAAAAAATACCTTTCTTATACGATGGACACAAAACTTTTAGCAAATTGACTTGAAAATAATTAAAAAGCAGAAAAAAATAAGAAACATGAAGAAGAACTTGATAGATTAGTTAGAAATATATACGGACATAAAATTCCTTTTCTACTAGGAAATTGTATAAAGTAATACTTAACAGAAAGAAAAATAACAGAAAGGAAAAGCTACAAAATTTATACAAGTTATATAAAACTTGATTTCAGACATTAACACAGTGTAAAGTAGTAAATTTTTGAAAAAAAAATAAAACTACACACAACAACCAGAGGAAGAAAATGTAAAAAGATACGATTAGGAAGAATTTTGTATTTTGATCTCAGTTTATAAGCAATCTATTCGTTATCCTTATTTATCGTACTATTCCCCCACTCTCTTCTTTTTCAGCAAATTTTTCAGCTTTATTTCATTTTTTCATTTTTCGGGTAATGCTAACTTTTTATTTTTTATAATTCTATTCGAGTTTATTTTTTTTAGTTTCAAAATTACAGTTTCACTGTAGTAGTGGGAGTTTACCTTCAGAGCTTTTTTTTATGTTGTAAATATGATTGAAAAACAAAAAAACATCTCCGGATACACTTGAAGGAATTTTATAAATAGATTTAAATTTTTGTACGACAATAGTTTTGTGTTTTTAATCAGCGCCAGTGTATGCTTTCCAAGGAAATATATATTTTACAACTATCCCAGTAAGTTTTATCACTGCCAGCCTGTTTTTTACACTTAAGGTAATTTACTTACATACACTGTCCTTTGCATCAGGTATTTCAGTCAGTCTGGTTCTGTTCAAAAATAGAGTGCTGCACAACTATTTCATCATTTTATTGTTTTATGTGTAGTTGAATTTCGCATAAAATATTCAAGAAAAATATTAGAGTGCTACGCCTTATCGCACATAAGAAGAAAAGCTTCAAAATTTTAGAACCGTACGAAAATTGCATCAACACCTTTTCACCTTTTAATCCAGATTTTCAGCTTAGTTATATTGTTTTTGTTTTTCTTCGCTAATCGTTCTTTTACCGCATTATTCGTATTTCAGCGATTGGTCGACTAATTTAAATTTGATCTCTAGAACACGCACCATTCACATTAGTATTTTACAGAATAATCAATAAACCAACCGCAAGATCAAAACAACTATAAAAAGCTTCCGTGTCAGTTCTCATAAAGCGTTACTCACAAGATGGTAGTGATTAAATCAATACCACAACACAAGAGCATAGAAAAGATCTCAGTTCTTCCAACTGCGCATGCACACGTACACAAAGTTTCTTACACGTTGTTACGAAATGTTGAAAATTAAAGTTTTATCTTTCATTTTGCTATCAAGACATGAGAAGAAATGCGTCCCTTTCAGTTTTTTTTTTTCAATTTTAGTTTGCAACTCCCTAGGATAGTTTTATTTAATTCATATCCAAGTCAAGGGATTGCTAACATTAGTCCAACAACCAAAATCCAGATGAGTCAGAATTTCGAAACCTCAACATTAAATTCTAACCATATATGCGTGTTTGTCATCAAAATTGTATACAGACAAGCACGCATTGGTGAAGTATATTGGACTTTAGGTCAATGATACATCAAATTATTCAAAAAATAATTTTCATAATAATGTATGTAGCTCATTGATCTACACTGAATTTTAGTTCACTAAAAAAATATATATTCGTTACGCTGAATTAATTTCAATTCAAATTAGACGATGTCGACTGAGCGACTGAATTTATATAATTCAAATTTGAAATTGCTTCGCTTTCGTTTCAACAAATATCTAAAATCCGTCTTTAATAATACAAAAAAATTAGTTGAGATTTTTCCACGATTACCGCGAAAACAAAGTCGAAACTACCTCGATTTTTATTCAGCTTAGAATGTAGTGCGCTGAATCAGGCATCGATGCGGTTTTGACCCATATTTTAATCTTTTTCCCGCAGTATGTACTGAAAAGAAAGAAGAGATTTCGATTTTTTTGAGCAACATCAGCAAATTCCTTCAAAATGTACATTTTATTAGAAAAGTAAAATATTTTTTTCCAATAGAATATCGCGCTTTCTCGAACGAAATATTAAACTAGTAGTTCCTAAAATCAAGCTCTAGAGTAAGAGTTGGATTTGTGTAATGCGATAAGAAAACAAAAAGGTTGCCAGTTACCATCAATAGCTGAATCATAGACTCAGGCATTGATGATACCTAGTGAGTGTTAAAAATATCGCCTTACATAAATTCAGCCAAAGTCAAAATTATGTAAGTTAATAAGTTGTGGCAACAAGCAATCAAAACCACTCGCTGAATTGCGTATTCAGCCGGTGGAAGCAATTGCTGGAGAAAACTTATCACCTTTCATAGTGCGACTTTTGAACTCTGCCGAGTGTAGTTGCAAGCTCCCACTATACATTAAGAATTTTCGTTATCGAGAAAAAATAGAAAAGAACTAAGAAAAGCGTGAGATACAAAGATAATTAACTTCTTTTATTTTATTTATTATTTACCCCCTCCGAGCTCCCCCCCACTCCCCCTTCACCGAATGCTTTAAAATGCTACACAAAACTAATTATTTAAGACGGATTGTAAATATTTGTTATATAAGAGATATATAAATGTTTATTTTATTTTCTAATTTTTATTATTATATATTGATAATAAACTATTTTTTGTTAGCCTGACTTTATTTAAAAGATATATATAAAACAAAAAGAAAAAAAACCCTGTAAATTACTATATTCTTGTAAAAATAGTTCGCTACTAAATGTACAGTTAATTTAAAGTATATATATAAATAAAGTAATGATTAAAGGTAATTTTATTAGGATAAAGCGAAATATTTTTATGACTAATGATGATACATAAATAATGGCGGTAAAGCAACAGCTTAGAGGTAGGCTTAAACGTGTATAAATATTTTTAATGAGAAATAAAAAAAAGGAAGAAATGGTTAGTTTTTCCTTTAAACGCCACCAATAAATAAATTTAAAAAAAAGAATATAAAAAGAAAAAAAAAATAAGAAAAAGCAAATGCGGTCGCAGAGGTGATAAATATCTTCCTCCCGTATTTATTTATCCCCGCCCTCTGCGATCGCAGACTAAAAAAATGAACACAAACCAACACAAAGTGTAAAATACAGTTTTTAAACGAAAAAAAAAGAAAAGAAAAGAATATGTAGTAATATAATGTAAGACAAAAGAGGGACACGAAAAATAAAAATGAGGGACGACGATGATGACGATGATTAAATGTGGTAATAAGCAGACTACTAAAACAATAAAGATCTATTTGAGGCAAATTTTAAAGCATTACAGATAGAAATACAAAGCAAACAAGTAAAAAAAGTAAAACAAAAGTAGGCAAAGAAGTTCTAATAAAATCCGTTAAGATTAGAAGTATAATAGTACGAGACGAGTAAGTGATTAAATAAATAGACAAAAGAGAAAATCAGCAAAAACAAACACAAATTATTAATTTAACATTATTAATTATTATAATGAATTTAATTTTTTAGGTATTAATAAAGTACATATTACATATTAATAATATTATTAAAAATGCTGTGTACATATTAATATAAAATTTTATGAGAAAAGAAAACAATAAAAGTAAAAATTCTGTAAATGTTATCATTTTTTTGCTTTTCCTATCTCCACATTCTCGAATTTCATTTTTGTGAATTTTAAACTGTGCTTGAGGTAAGTTGAGCGCATGAAGCGATTTTGTTTTAAAAGACTGCTGGACGAAGTGGAGGAATTCTCTTATCAGAATCGAGACGTTCAACCCGCGTTACAACAGATGAAATAAAGCAATTCGATTCCTTTATCATAATAAGGTTCGTATTTACATGCTTAAACTTACACCGAATCAGCAATTTATACAATCATTTTTAATGCCAAAATAAATTAGAATAGCCTAAGTTTGTTGTTATTTGGGAACAAAAATTGAAATGGAAAGCAAAAGGTAACTTAAGCTTTTACGAGATTTAGTAAGAAATTAAACTTTAACTGTTTAAATGCTGAACAGCCGCTATCTCCATATTCATAATTGAATTTTATTTATAAAATTACCATAAAATCAGTCTTAGGTGCACATTCAGATTTATAAGTGCTCTAGCACATTACTTCAAATTCTAATTTTTCCAAAAACTATAAATTTTTATGAATAATTCTGAATTTGAGCATTCCCGAGACTAGAAGTTTGCAATTTTCAAAATTTCAGGTAATATATGTTCCGATTTTATGCTTTCTATAAAGGCAAAGTGTTTTTCTAGTCTAGCGAAAATTTTAAGAATAATAAACGCGTTTTGCTATCAATTATAAATTGTTTACCCGAACAACAAAGAAATCGATTTATTTTTAAATTTTAAATGTTTTAAACAAAAATTTTTTGAAAGTACCAGCTTTGTGCACCAAAGTCAGTATTAGAGATTATCGACTTTCTCTATAAGGGAAATGTGAAATAAATAATGTTTAGGAAATAATCTCACAAACATGCGTCATTTTATTTATGTTAAAAAAGAGTAATCAAAATTTTTGATGTGCATATTTTCTATAAATGAACGTTAAATTTATCCTTGACTATTACAATTTACATTCCACACTTTAGAACACGTAATTTTTCATCTGGCACACCTATTCCTGCATCACAGAAACGTCAATCAGAGTGGGTGACGTTTCCCGTTTTTGCGAAACCCAGAAATAAACAATTTTTAGCATTTTAGAAAAATAGGCCAAGTTACAAATATGGCAAATTTAAAACAAGACTTAGACGAATATCTTCTCCTGCAAAGCGACCAAAAAAAGTCGTCAGGTTTTAAAATAGATATGAAAATGCCACAAATTAAAGTGCCAGAAATTGCTAAAATGTTTGGGAAATCTGAGCCCCAGGAGGCAAACAGCTGGCTAAAGGACACCCAGGAGAGCTGCTGTCCGCAACTGGTAGTATTAAATGAGATTTAGCGTTAATTATTATTATAAGTAATGTGTTTTAGTCAAGACTGCAGCGGATCCTTGGGTTCATAATCTGCCTGGGTCTGGGCATCATGTGCATGGTCCTGTCGACGCTTTACATCCCCGTTTTAATCCTAAAAGCTCGAAAATTCGCCTTATTATACACGTTAGGTAGTCTATTTTTTATTATGAGGTAAGGATAATTAATTCACTCCTTCACTCGCTTTAATTTTCCTCTTTTAAGCTTCTGCTTCCTGTCGGGGTTCGTGACGTTCTTCAAGCAAATGTTCTCGCGGCCAAGATTGCTCGTTTCCTTGATGTACACAGGGTGCCTCGTCGCCACCCTGTACTTTGCGATGGTCGTCCAGAGCACCGCCCTCACAGCGCTGTTCGCAGTTGCTCAAGTCATATCACTTTTAATTATGATCGTCGGAGCAGTGCCCGGCGGCGCCAGCGGTATGAAATTTTTCGGGCACATGTTCAAGAGCAGTGTATCAAACACGTTACCTATATAGTCGCCCCCTCCACCCCATCAGGGCGATCGATGTAAATAAATGTGATATTTTGGGACGCGAGGAGAATTAAAAGCGATATTCTTTCTTAAAAATTTTTATTGACGCAATTCCCTACACTTCCACTTCTCCCATGTACAAGTTCTTATCGCTAGATCCAGATAAAATTATGGACTCTTTCGGATGGAAGTCGATGTCGTTAACGCTGCCGTTGTGGCCAGGCAGTTTGTACAAAATCCGCCTCGTCGTTGTATCCCAGACGTACACAAATCTATCGGCGGATCCAGCAGAAACCTATAGACAATTATTTCCAAGTTAAATCACAAATTTAAGACGAATGAATCACAATAAATGAAAGGCAAGTCATTGTTAAATAGCATTCATAAAAACATTTTTTTCTTAACAAATCTAAAAAACGTTTACAAATAACTGAGTTGCGTTTTACACTCGTACGACATTACGTTATTTTTTTAAAATAAAGTTTCAAAACTGACTTAATTAATATTAAGTAAAAAAATAAAACATACCTTGCCACCATCAGGAGACCATGCACATCTCAACAAATTCTTCTCGAAATTGTGCTGATTCCCGGTAAATATTTTCACGCATCTCTCCCCTGGGGCATACGGTCGAACGTCCCAAATCCGCAAGGTGTTGTCCATGGAATTAGAAAGGACATAAGACCCGTCCGGAGAGAGGGCGAGCCCAGTTATAGTGTCTGTGTGCCCCCTCAACTTGTACAGCACCTCATTCTTCCTGATGTCCCAGATTTTGATATCGTTATCAATCCCCCCGGATATGACCTGCTCGCCAGTGTCGTTGAAGCAGACCGCGGTCACTTGGTACATGTTGTCGAACGAGTGCACGGAGAATCTCTTCCGAGCGTCCCAGATTTTAATTGATTTATCATCGGAGCCCGAGCAGAGCATTTGTATGCCTCGTCGGGTTCCTTGCACCGAGTTTACAAAGGTCGAGTGTCCTTTTAGCTTGCGCACTCGCGTGCCGACGCTTACGTCCCAAATGGCAACAGTTTTGTCTGTGGCGCAAGTGTATAAATTTGTACCATCCGTGGAAAAGTGAGCCTCCAGAACGGCTCCTGTGTGGCCAGACATTGCTATGATATTCTCGCATTCGCCATACACATTCCATATATCTAAAATATATAAAAGCAAATATTATTGTTATATTTTAAGGTAACAAAGCAGGTAAACATATACTAGACATTAAATTTTCTGCGGACTTGGTTAAAATTTGTTTATTATGGAACATCATAATTATTTTTATTCCAATTCATATTTAATTCAGGAAGAATAGACGAAATTAGAAAATAATTATCACAACACCTTTTGACGGGGGAAAGTAATGACTGTAATAATCGTTAATTTTAAAGATTTCGGTGATTTTAGACTTCTTTAAGTGTAGGACTTTAAAAAAGAATTAATATGTGTATACTTAGTTATGATTTAAATGAAAAATAAAATAAACTAAGTTAAACAATTGTGAGATTGGGGTATGGTAGGTTAAATTAATGACTAAGATCTACTGTTGTAAATTTATAAGTGCGGTTAAACTCAATTTCTCGAGAGGATTTCCCTAAATATTTAAAGCCTACGAAAGACAATAATAAAATTGGAATGCGGTTAAATATTTTCTGGGTTTCATAGTATTTGAAATCAGGGTGAATAAATCGCACCGCTTGGAGTTTTGGAAAACGCAAAATTGACTATAATGAATGGTAAAAGGTGCTTAGCACAAAACTATACTTAAGTATTCTTGATTCTGGTGATATCAAGAATTTTTCCTAAAAGATACCACTTACATATTTGTCGATCAAAGCCCGAGGAAACTAAAATTTGGCCTTCAGGGTGGAATTCACAAGTAAACACTTCTCCTTGATGTCCTTCCAGGAGCATAATAGGTGCAAATAAATTGGAAATCCTCGGAATGCCCTGAAAAAAGGAAAATTTAGCAAAACATAGCTCTAAAAAAGATACACTAAAATTTGTACCGATTCCATGAGGGCTTTATCCCTGTTTGTGTATGCAACCAAATCATGTTTACTCTTCTTCGACTCCGGGGCTAGAACTAAGCTGTTTGAAGTCCTTTTTTGTGCCATTGTCACTTAATTTTACTATTTATTCCCCAGCGCTGTTCACAACCTACAACGCCGCTTTTTATCACGCTGTCAAAACACTTTCTGACGTTTATAGCGTTTGAGGATAATTTATGTTACAAAGTGCGTACAATACGATCCACATTTTGTAAAGAAGAAGATAAAATCTAGTACGTTACAACTTGGCACTTGCTTCTAAATGCAATTTTTTTCAATTTGACAATTTAGATGACATTTTAGAACTATCGTTTTAGCACTATTGACAACTGTCATTTATAAGGAAGAATTCCCCAAAAAAATCGAACAATTTCTGCAGTTCTGTCGTGAAGGACAATTTAAATTATAGCTAATTACGTGCTGCAGTAATCCCTGCATTCAGCCATAAGTTCAAATTTAAGATGAAAAATATGTGTTATGGAAAAAATCGACAATAAAGGGGCGTTCGATAAACTTCGCTCTAAGTAGGAAGGTGAAATTTTTTTTTTTTGGAAAAATATTCAATATATTTGCGTGTGACGGGGGCACGGTGCGTGGAAAAATCAATGTTTAACTAGTAAATGAGATCAACAGTTAGTTACATGTTGTCCCATGGATCGGGTGAGCCCGTCATGTCTCATCCGGATTATGATCAACATGCCCATCATCACGGCTGCCTGCTGGTTTTGCTGCGTGGAATTGGCCTGGCCAAGCCCCGGTCCCTGCAGAAGATCTTCGAGAGGGTCCAGAGGGTCAACAATGTGAAAATTACAGGTGGGTGGTGGTTGTAACACGCAGTTTCTGTATAATGGGGGCACCGACCTTGTTATATTTTTTTCTCTTTCTTTTTTTGGTTTTGTTGCAGACTCGTCTGGGAAGATCCGGGACATTTGGGTGAGGTACGTTCATGATCATCCCGTGGAGAATAACGACTGGGGCGACTTTCAAACGCATCGACGCCTGCTGGGGCTGATCACCATAGGAAAGTTTGACACGCAAACTGAACTCAATGAGCTCTGCCGTCTGCACGAATCGCTGAAAGTGAAATACACGCAGACGTTGTATGACTCTCGGTGCATTCTGTTCGGACCATCGCAGAAAAACGAAGCAAATCCTACCCTCAACAACGATATTTGTGATTCTGCACCTAACCCTCCCATCCAGCAGCCCCCCAAACGGCTAGAGGACATTTTCTCACCCCCTTCGAATTTTAAGAGCACAGCTTTTTTCTACCCAGAGTGTGACCCTTGTGTCGATCTAGAGGCAAACCTGTCTGACTTCATCAGTTCTATCTTCTGGATTCTCGAATCAAAGCGACTAGAAAGATCTAGGGAAAAGGTGGATAAACCGGATAAGGTATCCTTGCTTTTAGCACCCTTCGAAAAGAAAGATTTCGTGGGCCTCGATCTCGATTCGAGAAACAACAAAAAACGGTGCGTTGGTCGGGTGACGAAGAACCTCGGCGATCTGACCCTCCAGGCAGGTCTAGTCGCAGACTCACTAAATCTCTTTCATGCCGCCAGTGACACCCTACGTGCCATAAATGATTCTCTTTGGTTGGGAGCGGCTGAGGAGGGCCTATGCACTGCCTCTGCAATTTTATTGTATCCTGGTGTCCGGCAGACGGAGACTTTTCGCAGAAATGCTAGTCTACAAGAAGGCACATCGCCACAGAGGAACGTAGAAAAAAGGAGGTCTAGTGATTTGACCAAAAAAGTTATTATCGAAAATCAAAGCTCTGTAGAATGTACAGTAACATCAAACTCATCTTCAACATCATCGGTTTCGTCTATCTTAACTTCTAGTTCATCATCATCCATTTCTGGGATTGGATCAAATAATCGCAGCGATTTACCCCTAAATATATTATCACCGGAAGAGATTGCTGCACAGTACAGGAAGGCTATCATTAACTACAGTAAATATCGTCACGCCGCAATTGTAGAGACTGAGGCCGCATTAAAAGCAGCCCGCATTTGTATCGAACAAAATAAGAATTTGGATGTGGCCATGTTCTTGCAAAATGTGCTGTACATCAATTTGAATATGAGCGAACAGGAGCGCGTTAAGCGTTTCGAGGTTCTTACAGATCTTTACCAGCAAATTGGGTATAAAAGGAAGGCTGCGTTTTGTCAGCGTTTAGCTGCCTGGAAGCATGTTAAGCAGGGTAACCCAAATCCAGACTGGGCGCAGAGCTATCGTCTCATGCTGGAGAGTTTTCCAGGGTATATGCTTTCTTTGGACCCTCTAGAGGTGCTAGAGAGCTCGTCAGGTTGGCCTATGCTGCAAATCGACTTGTTGCAGCAGCTTATAACAGCGGCAAGGAGATTGGGACACTCCGCTTTGGCTACCAGACATATGACTTTCTTGCTTCAAACGCAGTGGGACAATATGGGGCCTACTGAAGCTAAGGAAATGGCACTCCAACTTCAGGTGAGATTGTTTTTTTATTGGGTAATCACCCTATTAGATAGTCCGGTTCAAATCATATTGTTTCGTTTCATTTTTTTTCTCTTATAAGATCTTTTACTGCCAATTTAGCTATTAGAGATAATACGATTCAAGTCGGAATCACAGGAATATTTGTTAGTCTTAAAACTTAAGTAGGCTTCTTCTAGTCTAAATATCTTGCATATTCTCAATTTCGGATTTTATAGAAGTTCCGTGTTTTATGCATTTTTCACTTAGATTCTGGCTTTAGTGGAGCTAAATACCGGAAAATTTATATTTGATAAAACCTTTTCGTTTACAGAATCTAAGTGCGCAGTGTGAGGGCTCCCCGGTGCCTTTAGTTTTAGAAAATGGAACGGTCATCCCACCTGCGAATCTAACAGATATTCCATACTGTATGCAAATGCAAGTTAAGGATCTACCATCACATCTAAGGCCTCACAGGATAAATAATGCTAAAGGAAACAATGGACCCTTCCTATTTACACCTATTCACTTTAACTCAATCGATCGGCGAGTGAACAAAAAGAAAGAGAGCAAAATCGGTGAGTTTATTGCTAAGAAACTTTTACTTTTTTATTTTATATTAATTGTCTATAAAAATGATAGTAAACTAGTAAAAGAAGCTATTTGAAGGAATTGATTGATTTGTCTTATCAGCTTAACAGAAAAGTTAAATTATTAAGCTGTCTAGATAAATTGAAAAGATGTACTCGAAGCAAATATTTTTAGTGAAAAGGGTCACAAATTGAAGAAAACCATAACATGAGATTTGCGTTAAATTTCAGGATTCTTTTGGATTAAACATGATTTATGCGAAGTAACATTAAAATTGAAAAATACTCTACCCTTTGAGATAACAGTGAACGACATGAGACTATTAACAAACGGAATTGTTTTCGAGGCGTTACCTCAGACAATAGCTCTTCAGCCATCAGTACCAACAATTGTTACGCTTCATGGGACGCCGATTGAGTCCGGTCAACTGGAAATTCAAGGATACAGTACACATACGATTGGTGTTAAATCGAATTGTCGCTTAAAACACATGAGGAATCGCCCATTTCCGCCCCACTACTTAATCGACGTAATTCCAGCATTGCCGTGCTTAACTGCTCAAACATCCTTTCCGCAGACTGGAACGTTTTGCTCGCTAGCCAATTCGGATAGTGTGATAACATCGGCAGGCCTTACGATTTATAACGGCGAGATGACCGAATGTGTGATAACACTAAAGAATGAGAGCAATTTGCCCGTTGATTATTTGGATGCAACGATGCAGTCTAACTTAGAAACAGAGCTTCAGGGGCGGATATTTAAAATCGATCAAAAGGAGATTGAATCAAAACTTCCAATTCCACCACACTCCTCTATGGACTTTACGATGAAGATTTTCGGAGAAGCCGACTTTTTGGGATCACATTCCCAATTAGTTCTGGCATCGACATCCTCACAGTCTGGCGGGGGAGTAGGCATGTCTGGACTTACTGCAGATGGACCTCAAAGCCTGAACTATTCCATGCTCTCTTCGGGGCACGCTAGTTTACCGAGCCGAATGAGCTCACCAACGCATCATGTAATGTCTAGAAGGACGGATCTTACATCGAGCTTTAGATCTTCTCACTCAGGTGGACATTCTTCGCTAGCCACTTTGAGCTTTGCTCCCCACGCGGGAGGAAATACCATACAACACGTAGACGCCCAGTTGCGATTGAAATACTCAGGAGGCGAAGCAATGCAAGAAGGCTACTGTAGGCAGTGCGCAATTTCATTCAGCGTTGAGATGTTACCCAGTGCTCAAATTACAAATTGGGATGTGCTTCCGGCCGAAACGTAAGTGCAGGCTTAGCTCTTGCAGCCACCTGCTCAATTCAGCTTATAAAGAAATTGCTGAAATGCGTAGTGAACTGTTTAAGGGGGCAATCGCTTTCAAAAGTGAACAAAAATCGATTTTTTTTTTTTTTACATAAAAGTGTTCCTTAACATTATAGAAATCATCTCCCAAAACCGTTTTGAAAAATTAGGATGGCTGATTGGTGGTAATAAACTCAAATAAATTATCTATACACGGTTTTATAAGTAAAAATTATTGTAAAAAAACTTTAAACGCGATTTTCTCAAAACTACTTTTTTTTAACTCGTACTCACCATATCTCAAGTTCTACTCAATGGAATTAAAAAAAATCAAAGAGCATATGATTCGTTGACATAAATACTAGGTCCTAAACCTATAAAAATGCATAAAAGTATAGAGATAGTTTTCCGCAAAAACATGGCCGATTTTTTATGTTTTTCAAAAAACAGTGATAAAACAATTTTAAAAAATTAAAAACTTAATTTTTTTAGGTTTAGGACCTAGGAAAAAGGTTAAAGAACAGAACCTATTTTGAATTTTTCATTTATCTTTTCCCGGAAGTCCAAAGTGATGCGTACCAGCTAAAATGAGACTTTTGCAAGACACCCTCTGCCGCCGCCAAAACTTACTAAAAATTAAAAAAAAAATTTTTGTTGTATTCTTCAACGTTCAAAGAATATTGCCCAAAACGATTTTTTTAAATAACTATAATAATTTTTTCAAAAAAAAAATCTTGAAAATGTGCTTTTTTTCCCAGTTATGAAAGCAATTGCCCCCTTAATTCAGCTTAAAACTTAATTTAGCTTAGCAAGACCAATTACTGAATTTTGCAGTCGACTACAGCTATGTATTTGAAAGCATTTACAGTCTATAGTTATAATTGTGTTTTCCAGTCCTTCACAGTTCTATTTGGTGCTGGATATAACGAATCTCACCGCTCAAGAAATGTCTCTAAACTACACACCAACCAAAAGTATACTCATTGAAGCTAGGGAAAGTTGTCGTGTACCTATTCCTGTAGATAGATGTTCCCTGGATAAAATTTATGGCGAAGCTTGTGAAACACAGAACCAGGATCTTGAAAATCAAGGTATGTTAAAAATTTGAAATAGGGGAAAGTGGGGTGAACCGGGACACACTTTGTTCAAGGCCTTATAAAACCAAAATAAACAATTTATTTTTTTTATGTTAACATCCGATCCTGCAGATGGGTTCAATACCTTTCATTATTTGTCACTTTAAATATTATTACTTTATATTTACAATAATTTATAACCGTTTTAAAAAAAAATGTCAAATCGGCAGTTTCAAAAAATCGTGGGGTGAACCGGGACATGATAGAAAGAAGTGACTTTTATGCTGTAACTAATAGTCTTATGTCAAAAATATGTTATGATATTATTAGAAACATTGCTTGAACATATTTTTTTTAAATTTTTTATTATAAACAATATAAAATGTGCAACATAAAATTAGGCTTCCTTTAACTCCGAGAAAATAAAACTTTGACGAGTGTCGATTTTTATTAACAATCCTCACTAAATAAATGATGCAGGTGCTGACCTTGAGTTCTCATAAAATAATGTAGAGGGTCAATACAAACATAATTCACTAAGAATTACCAACATAAAAACATTAACAACAATTAAAAAAGCACTGTCCCGGTTCACCCGACCGTCCCGGTTCACCCCACTTTCCCCTAGTATAATAACTTTAAAATAAAAATTGTTATATAAATAAAAATCTGCTATTACTAAAGGCTATTATTTTTGAAGTCTTTAAATATAACCCACGAAATTTTTCTAATTTTTATAGATGTTTCCCTCAATCTTCCGGTTAGTGATATTAGTGAAAGGATATGCTCAGAACATATAGCAGAAAGAGTGGAACTCAATTGGACCTTAAACAGTACAGAGACCAGAGGTGTTGCGTCCCTAAGGGGCATTACGTTGTCTCCGACAATGATTGATTTAATAACAATTGCACCGCTTCAATGGAGTGAGTTATTTATTTCTGGTTAATAGTTCAGTTTTAAACAATGTTTCTTTTTAGCAATAATCTTTAATAATACTCTCGTCCAACCGCAGTCCGAAATCGTGTGTTCAGCAGGGCAATGCGTTAATTTAAGCATAACCGTTTGTAATTTATCGCAATCTCCTCTCCGCCAGCTCGCCTTAACAATACAATTCTATCAGGATTATCAGAACGGAGCTCACAACTATAATTTACCTACGAGAATGAACATGTCAGGTCCAAACCAGTAAGCCAGACGTCTCTATTTTTACATTTTATTACATATTACTTTTTATTTAATTTCCTAATAGAACCCTCATACCAATACTGCAGAAAAATGAAAAGGTTCATCACGAGTGCTCCGTGATATTCTTCACGCCTGGCCGCTTTAAGGCTAACGTACAGTGCCGGTCGCTGACGCCATCTTCAAATTCAGCACTCAGCTCGGGGTACCAGTCGAACACCCTGAGCAGCTCCTGCCCCAACCCTCGCAGTAATCAGCAGGCTTTTCATAGTTTTGCATTAAATACCGGCAGTACAAGTTTCCATGAAGCCCAACACGTCTGGAGATTTATACCTCCCATTGAGGTAACGGTAAATGAAGAAAGTTGTATGTAATAAGGTAATATTGTACAGGCTTTATAAGCTCCTAGGTTAATTTGTTAGGAAAACGTTTTTCTATTTCTTTGGTTAATCCTTCCCTTGCAATTCGCGTAAAAACAAAAACAACCTAAGCAAAGTGCGCCGTTTAAAAGTAAAGTATATATATATAAAAAAAAAAAAAGAAAAAAAATTCCTTTTTAATTATGTTGTTATATATTTTATTTTTTTATGAATGTGAAAATAAAACTATTATCAAAAGCAGTTTCATAAAAGGAATTTTATTTAGTACGCCTCCAGAATTCATTCCTCTTCTTAAAAATAAAAAAAAAATTAATATTCCAGTTTTTACAATAAACCAGCTATCCTTGAAATTCCCAACCACTAAATCTTCAAACGTACAGACGTACATTTCTCGGAATATTTTATATATATAGTATAAGAACTTGTGCATATTCTACCGGGTGCCTTTTTAAATATTAGGACACAAAAGGAACTAAGCGAATTCATTTTAAATTTTAGTCTTCCAATCAAAACACAGCCTCGATAAAATCTGTAGTAAAACATAAATCACTAACTTTAGTGGTCTGTGTTTATCTCTATATTTTCTGAGAAAAGTTTTAGGTTTTTTAAATTAGTTTTTGGAAAACAGCGAAGTTTGCAAGTTATCGTGGGCTTGACTTACCTGATTTTGGCTATGTATTTTATAAGCTGTGAAATTCGAAATACCATCAAATGTACAATGAAAGATTTTATTTTTTTAAACTTAAATTTTATTTAATAAATTGTCGTCCAGACATAAAAACAATAATAGTTGTAAGTAAAGATCTCTTAATTTTATTACAATTTCTATATATATTACAAAAATTCATAAAACAAAACTCTTTGCCGAATATACTCAACTGGAAAACGATAAATCCAAAGTGTTAACAAAATAAAGTATATGAAAATGTTAATAAAAACTCTCAAGAAAATAATAAAACATTTTGCTTTGCAAATATAATTATTAAAAATATGGCAATTTGCATGTGAAAATCCTTAGAGGACACAAAAATAAAACAAAAGTACGAAAACTAAGTAAAGAGATTTTTTTTGCGAATGGCAATAGAAAAAGTATTGTTGCACAAATAGATAAATAATAGAAACCTAATGATACCAGTTTGACTGTGTTGCTTAGCAATAAAAACACTTTAAATGCGACATCATCGACAGGAATACTATTTTTGTTTTTAATTAAAAAAGGATTATATATAAGAATTATGTATAATTTCCTTACTGTTACAGTTCTTTTATATGTTTTGTTATAATCTTATTCTAGGTACATTTTCATTGCTAATTGCGATTATATTAATCAAAATTTTTATGTGTACAAAAATCAGTGCAGTGTAGGGGGACAACGACTTTTTGCAGTTCTGTCTCAGCAGCTACCATCTACTCCTAGCCCAAAAATGGGAAATTATTTTTTTTCCATATTTTAATAAAATGATCATCATTCCCTTTTTTTCGTTAAATTTTTATAAAAAAAATAATTTTTTACTTTTAAGCCCACATCGGTTTGTTGTTCCGCAAAATCTGAATATGCGAGAAACGTATATTTTTCTAAATAGCACCAACTTATCCGTATAAGAGAAGCGTTGTTACTAAATGTGAAAAAAGCAGATGTGTTCGTTCACTGCAAAGTGGATTGACATGTTACAGAAAAATTTTATTTACTCTAAAAAATATTACAAGACTTGTATCTGAAAATAAAGGAACATTTGCCATTGTTTTTAGGCAGCTCGAGATCCATTACAATGTAATATAAAAGAATAGAATTATAATTAATCAGGGACCTGAGGCACTTTTCTTTGTTTTTAGATATCTTCTTATGCTTTTGTTGACAGAGCCGATCAAAAACAATAGGCCCAATAACTAGTCTTTGTTTATTTTTCATGTTTTATTTAAGTGAGATTACAATTACATTACATTTTCTAGGAGGAACGGAAAAACTCAGAACAAATAAAAAAAATATAATTAAAATCGTCAAGGAACTGGGTGAATTGCATAGTAATTGCAAAATTATAAACAAATTTTTGCGTAAAATGGTACCCATAATTCTTTGCAGTGAACCATAAATTTTTAGGTGCATTTTGCACCATGATGAAAATTATGTGATGAATAAATCTTTATGAAAAAACCATACATTAAATAATTATGAAATCAAATCAAAACTAAAGAAAAATCATTATACAACTAAAAAATTATGTTCATTTTCTTCTTGCCCTATCTCTGCTTTTAGAGGATAAGAAAAAAAAAAGAATTAGGACGGATCGGAAGTATTTTTTCTTTTTTATTTATTTTGTAGTTGGTGGGCCACATTATGATATGTCATCTATAAAATACGATGCAATTCCAGAAGTAGTACATTTGAAGTGAATGACGCCTTAACAAATCCAAACTAAATTAACATAAATTTTATGCTGATGATATGATTTTAAAGGTACTATATAATGTTTAGGTAGGTGTTTTGCTTGCTTTTTTTCAATTTTTTTCTCCCTCTTCGACTTTTTCTCTTTAAACGCTTCTAGGCACTTCTCCCAAACAGAAAATTTTAACAACAATATATCTTAATAAATATATGCTGTTTATCGCAGGTTTATTCAATCAATTTATTTCGTAAGTATTTTGAGGCGTATGAAGATATTTTCAACTATAATGATAAATCAAAACCAAAAGTGTTTGTTAAAAATTGCAATATAAAAACAAATAACAATAATGATATTAAATTATAAATAATAATTTTTAATAAAGCATACATTGCACAAGATGTGCTTTTGAATATTATGTTTGATTATTCGAATTCTTTCCCTTTTGAATATTTAGCGAAATTTGAGTAGCATTTTGGAAAAACAAAATTAAGTGGGCAATGAAGCCCATTTGGTGCATTTTGAAACTCAATTCACAATTGACAAAGAGCCAACTTTTTTTCTCAGGGTGTCTCTTCAATGATAGTTTGAAGTAGATAAATAAAAACATGAACAAAGTAGTAACTCTTCCAACTATCTTATTTACCAAAATACTTGTAAAAAACCGACCAAGTGCGAGTCGGACTCGCGCACGAAGGGTTTCGTACCATTGACTAGGTAAACAACAGTAGGTACACAAATTTCATATTGTAATATTTCAAGTGCCTACCTGTTACCATTTATTGATATCGAGCAAAAATAGGCAAAAAATGGCGTTTTTTGTATGGGAGCCCCCTTTAAATATTTATTTTATTTTAATTTTATTATTTATTATAAAAGTAAAAATACAACTGAGTATTTTGTGAATATTTCAAGTGCCTACCTGTTGCCATTATTGATATCGAGCAAAAAAGGGCAAAAAAATCGCGTTTGTTGTATGGGAGCCCCCCTTAAATATTTATTTTATTTTGTTTTTAGTATTTGTTGTTATGGCGGCAACAGAAATACATAATTTGTGAAAATTTCAACTGTCTAGCTATCGCGGTTCTTGAGATACAGCCTGGTGACAGACCGACGGACAGACAGCGAAGTCTTAGTAATAGGGTCCCGTTTTTACCCTTTGGGTACGGAACCCTAAAAAACAAACTCAAATAGCCAGGACACAAATAAGCCCTCTTTTAGCAGTAAGTTTTTTCTAAATAACTTTTTTGTTATATTCTATTTAGATACATATGATAAATTACGTTTCTATGTATATTGAATTAAATAATTTAAAAATTATCTGAACAGCGACTACTTCTAATATTGTATTTTGACCACAAAAACTTTACTTTTTGGAAAATGAAAAATAATTCACGACAAGAAAATAATCATTTACAAATTCTGCAAACGTTGTCTCTAAACCCTTTTTAACTTTGGTATAAAAATATTTACCGAGTACAATGTAAGCTCAATTTATGATATAGTTTTATAATTTAGATTTAAATTAACTTTTGTATTATTGTTTTTCGATCAAAAACAAGGATAGTTTTACGAATTTAAAATTTTTAATTTATTCCATTTTCTATTACTCGGCTTGTCTTCCCTATTCACAAAATTCTTGAAACAAAAAATTCCATAAAAAAAGGGACATGTTATTCATTTATACACTTGGGCAATGTACAATTCATTAATATAAATTTATAAAATAAAGGTAAATATAAAGCAACAAAATAAGAAAACAGAAACAAGTAAGTGGAAAAATATAACTATAAACTATTTGTACTAATAAGAGCACAGCGAATCATCACGACAATGCCGCGAGGGGTGAGATTATTTATTTTACTCATAAGTCCCGAGTGTCGCAATTCATTTTGTCCCTATACAAAGCACTTTGTACAAAGAAGTCTACAGGTAAATGTATATATAGGACTTAACTTAGTATTAACATCACTTAGTTTTTTCTTAACGTTAAGTATGTGTACAGTACTGGGTATAGAGATAGACCACGATAGTAGTACGTTAAATAGCAACAGAACGGCATGGTAAAATAATCGCTCTTAAATATTTGTCGCAATACGTCTAATAATAAATAACAATTGTAACAACATTTCACTAGTAAACATCCACGCTGTCTTTTGATTGTATAAAGCACTACCCATGGCTATGTTTTAAGACTGGATATACATATACAATCCTTGTGGTCTATTTTAAATGCACACCACGGACTGTACAGTTTATTTTTTTTTTTTTATTTTTTTATTCTTTTGTTGTTGTTATTTGTTAAAGTGCACTTTCAAGCTATCCGAACCTAATAAGAATTCTAGGGTCAGAGGCGATTACAAATAAAAGTAATTTGTAAATAGTCCTTTAATAAAATGTTAAGGAGTCAACAGTACTGAACGCCTTACACTTTCTGCATCTTACTAACTAATAGCTGATCTTCTTCCGCAGCTTGAGGGACAGAGTCGGCTCGGAGCCTTTAGAATTTCGGGTGCAATTGCCTGTTGCAGCTGTTACTGACGTCATGTCGTTGGGGATACTCGCGGAGCCGAGCTTCCGCGACAGTGACGAACTCTTGGTCATTGTCGTTGTAGTTGATCCCAGAGCAGCGGACGATGATGGGGAATTTATCGACGATGCTGCATTGTTGTTATTACCATTCATCGTCTTCCTCAGTAATTTCGTGTTGTATTCGTCACATTTTTCTTTTTCAATGCGCGTACTACTCAACGACCGCTTGCCACGTTTAACATTGTTATTATTAATGGGAATTCCTGATGGATGTGTGATGACTGATGTTGCATTTAGTTCGAGAGTTATTCCAGGTTTTGTAAGATCCTCATCAGACTTTCCTGATGTGATCGGATTAGAATTAGAATCAAATCGCTTTTGAAAATTGTTGGCAGGCGTTGATGAATTATCTCGCAATATTCTTGTTGCTGTGGCCTGCTCAACGGTCACCGATGTCCTAACTCGCACCTTTGACCTTCCCCTCAGAGTCATGTGATGAAGATGGTGGCTGAGGCGTGATGATGATTTTCCATCATCCCTAACAATAGGAATTTTACTTTCTGTTATCGATGACATTAAACTGTTGTTGTTTGAAATTAAGCTATTGTTGTACATTTTCGTTTGCTTATTGATACTACTTAATGTTGGTGTGGTAATGTCATGATGTGTGAGATTCCCACTTTGCGCTTGCTGTTGATCCGCTTTACGTAAGTGCACCAAACCCATTCTGTTGTGAATTTTTTAATTTTATTTTACAGTCAACACTTATTTCTACTTTTCTTAGTATTACGACAATTGGACGGGGGGTACCATGCTGGGACCAGGGGAAGCACAAAAAGACCAGATTTTCATGCAATATACTTAATATGTACTATATTTTTTCGACAGGAAAATATAATGGTATTTAGTGTGCATTCAAAATAGACTGGTCTAGCTAAAATTATAACGATAAATTGAATTGTTTTTTAAAAAATTTCCTTCACACTTTCTAGTAGATAGTCTGGGACACGACTTAAAAAGTACCTCTTGTAATAATTGCTTGGCATGATGGGCATTGGGGTGTTGTGCGTGAAAGTAGAAATAAGGTTTATTTTATGTTACGTATCTTAACTTTACGAAAGATTTATATTTTAGTTTAACTACTACCTATGACCACTTAATTAATAGTGCAACTATGCTATATTTAAGGACACTTTAATGTTTCATTTTTGCTTTAAATCATTTAATTTATTGCCGTAATTCAATGAGTCGAATTGCGAATCTGCCTCGATTAAATACACAACTTGAGATTATTCTTTTAAATAACAAACCGTAGGCACTATAAATTTTATGTTTTATGATATTTTCTAACTTGTCATTTTAAATTTCAAGTTGTCAATTTAAATACTTATATTTTATTTTAAAATTTAAAAAGGATTTCTCCAGAAAGGGTTTAACTTTAATTTTTTCTAAGTAGCTTGAAATACCTTCGACTTCTTACTTTGTAAGAAAAAAGATTCTTTAATTTTTAGTTCGTATTTTTTTAAAGATGTTAAAACTATATAGAAGATACAACGGGTATTTAATTTAAGGAAATTTCGATTCCTTGGGCCTTTAGGAAACTTGTAAAAATAAATGCAGTCTGACAGATTTATATTGTAGATTCAAAATAGTCTTTTGCTTTAGTCTAGTGAAGCCTTATTTTGGGTCACCATTTAATAGACATTTAAGTCTATTGTGCGTGGCATCCCATAATAAAATGCAACAAAATTCTAATCAAATACTTACAATTAACACATAAAATTGCGTGTAAAGTACCAGAAAACTCGGATTATACAAGGCCCCTTATTTAAAAGATTTAAATCGTGATAATACCACGCCAAAGGCAATATATTTCTTCACTAGTAGAAAGGTTTTATCAAAATGCAAACTGTATAATGTTTAACAGTTTTGTAATAAAATCATTAAACATCTTATTTTTATGTGAAAATATTTATTAAGCAACTATTATAGTCGTTAAAACTTAACTTAGAATAACTAAGTTCGCAAGATTGCATGGTGAATATAAATATGTAACTATTTGCACATTTAATTTCAGAAAATTACTATACTACTTACATATTTACAACATTGCACAAAAGCCTCGCCGCACTTTAAAATTTATTTACATAAAATCTTTGTGAGTAAGCTGCACAAAAAGCCCATCATATCTGCTAGAAAGTGGCTTCGATTTCGCAAAAAATATAAAGGGGGGGGAAAAACTAAACTCTTACCCAATACTGGAAAATGCACCTTAAAGATTAAAAGTAACATTAACCTCTGTACAATAAGTAATTAAAAGGAGTTAAAAATTATATAACACATGAAAACCACAAGCAAAACTTAAACAAAATAAAATTTAAAAAAAAAAATTTATAAATGCCAAAAGGGGTAAGCATCCGGGGTAACAACAAGAGTTCTACGGGATTAATTGCAACTCCCACTTACCTCTTGCTATAAATAGCAATTCGATTTGTGGTTTTTGTTACCGTACTTGTTGTCGTAGTTTCAATATTTTCTGTCTTTACCGGTAACGATGCTGAATGATTTATCGAGTTGCACAAATTTGCATTGTTGCGAAATGGTTGTGATCTTGCACGCGTATGACGTAATGGATTATCACAGTCACTGCAATAAAAAATGTGTAATTGCTTAGTGTTTTTATTCTCATTTGTGTATAAACACAATTGGCTTGTTCAGTGAACTGCGATTCTTTCAAACCTCTCAAATTTCCCCAGTTTAATAGGCAAAGTGAGCGGCTGGATTTGGGATCTGTTTTCATTTACAATCGAAACAAAACGCAAGAACTACTAAGTGTAATCAAAACATAAGATTTGAATTAGTTCGTCAGATTCCGATCGGAATGAGAAATGAAAACAGGATTAAGATTTAGGTAGACTAATAAAAAAAAATCAACATAAGGTCAAGACTAAGAATCACTCCGCTGAACGAGTCTAATAAATTTAAAATTACTTTATAAAACTTTATAAACTTACAGATTACTAGCTACGTTAACTGATCTCGAGTGATGATGTCTTCTCATTGCCTTAATTTGATTGAGCTTATCCCCCTGAGTTGGTGCGCTCTTTTTGTCAATTATTTTAATAGTTCCATGCTTGCTGCTGGGCTCAATCATCGAGCAAGGTTTCTTTAATTTCTTCTCTAGTTGCCCTTCAATTCTAAGGGATTCGTTATTTACAGCATCGGTGGGCTTAATAACTTCGTCATCGTTTCCATTTTCAACTTCTTCATCATTTAGATTCATGGTGTCCACCTTTTGTGATATACCCTTTACACGATGTAATATGCCATCCGTAGAATCGTTCGCTCCATTTGTCGAACGTAATCGTTTGCTGTAAATCCCATAAGGGTGTTTCATAATTTCCGTACTCGTACGCCTCCTGTATTTTTCTCCTTCAGACCACAGCCACTGTTGTTTGCTATAATCATATACTCTTTTAAAAAAACTAAAAACAAATATTATTCTAATCGTATGTCGTTTGACTACTATAATTCCCGTACGCGGTAGCCCTGTAATATATGAACTGAAGAATGCAGTCCAGCATTTATGAACAGACGTTTGCTAGATCGGTAGTCAGCTATATTTAAATTTGCAGTCTAAACAATTATTAAAATTTATACATACTCTTCCATCCATTGCTGCTGGTGGCCGATAACAGAACCTGGCCGACAAAGTCGCAGCCATGCGATAGCTTCTAGAGCCGAGAAGTTATAGTGTTTCATAATGTAAGCACCAATTAAACTACCAGTTCGACCAAGACCAGCTGCAAGTAATATTAAATAAAAAATTATAAAAAAAATAGAACAAAATTAACTTACCTTTACAATGCACAGCAATAGCACCTTTCGTTGTTTCACAAATAAGTAGAAATTTTTTTAGAATTCCATCACTTGGCGTACTTCCATCAATGAAAAACAGATCTTTATGCTCAAAGCCAGCATTCTCAAAACTCGATGCATTGTAAACTTTCGCATTTAAGCGTATAATCGTTGTCACATTGTTATCCCGAAAATAATTAAAATATGTTTCGGGCGAGTGACAAGGATAACCGTTTGCCAGTGTCTTAGATTTTTGGTGGGGTCCACAAAACGCTATAAATTTTTCTGGCACAATCCAGTTAAGGTCACCGTTCTCAACGCGCTAAAAGAAATATTATAATTATAATAATTTTAAATGTTTTCAATAGCAACAAAATCAAACCTCATAATGCTCATACTCGTCAGCGTTGAAATCTTCAAAGTCGAAGAAGCCAGCCTTGAGTGCTTTGTACACTGCGTTTATACAGTCAAGTAGTGAAATCTTATAGATACTAGGACCATAAGAAGCATCACAGAAACGAGTATAACTGGGTATGTCTCCAGCGACAAGGGGCATATAAGCCTCCACAGGTGATTTGTTTAGGTAAATTACCTATAAAGATAAAAATCTTAATTTTAGCTCTCCCCCTAAGGCATTTAAAAAAATTTAATGACTTACGGCATACGAACCAATCAAATAGGCTGCATTCAAACGTTTTGCCGGATTCATTGAGGTGTAATGAATTATTTTCTTGTTGGCATGCCATTTTGAATTCATTTTTCGATTTAATTTTTGGCAGTATCGATAGAGCATGCATATATTAAGCGGTCCAAAATCATGGTAGAAATTTTCATATACAAAATCTTCATCGATACTGAAGTAATGTGTATTGTTCGTATTTTTCGGTTTGAAGTTTTTTTTGAATGCAACGAAATACAATCGATCTGAAAGTGCCAAGCCAATTATTCCACAAAAATTATTTTAAAGTAACCCTGTTTTAAAATTGATAAACTATTCTATTTTTAAAATTATATTATGTTTTGCGTTAATTTATAATGAGTGACCCCTTCACCCATTTAAGAATATCAATGTTTTTTCTGGTGAACCGCGCAATTAGGGCCTCCTTTGCTTGACCTGCACGCCATTCCGTAAATCACCATTCAAATGTGTATCATAGTGCAAGTTTACTATTGTGGTCTTGTTAACAACAAACTAAGAAAATCAAACGAAATTCATTTTTTTCCCATTTAAGAAAATAAATAAACGTACCAACTGCTCCGTCTTCAAATGCGTTAAAAAGTGTTCCTTTTTTAACTACTACTCAAATTTTTTGCGTATTAAACTAAAGGAAGACTATATATGTAGAAACTTAGGTAAAATAAAACACTATACATAGTTGATCAAACTCATTAAAGTGCTGAAAAAATTTACTTTACCAATCATTCATGAAGTTACGTTCTTCGTTAGAACAGCAAAATAGAAACGCAAATTCAAAATTATTATCTATGACTTAACTTTATTACGAAATCTATTCAATTTGTAGAAGACGTAGAAAAGTTACAATCTACTAGGTGGCTGAAACACTTGGGATTGACGAGAGATCTTTTAATAAAACAACGCAACAATATTGAATGATTACAGCTACCCACAACATAAGTATCATGAGGTAATAGTGAAACTTCTGAAATCAGACAATAGAACAAAACGTATTAATGATTTACTCCTGATGCTAACGTAGCAGCAAGGTGCTATTCCTGAAGTTAACTTTTAATGAAAAGTAAATAATTCAGGAAGGACAAGGCAAGGAACATTACAATAAGACGATAATATCGTGATAAAATTACTTTCCTTAAAGTTACAGTAAATAAAACTCATATTTCCTGAAGAGGGAAAAGAGCTTGAAAAAAACAATTTACAAAAGGCACTAGAAGGCAATTCAGTCTCAACGAAATTGCAGTGAAATTTTTTCAAATTTGTACCTTAATAAATTGTGAACATCAGTGTGCTCGGTAAAGCGTTGATACGATTTATCTTCCGTGGAAGGCGAAAGAATAGGCACTCATTCGGTGGATCGGGTGCGTGTGTCATTGTTGAGGAAAATTTATGGTGAATCATAAAAGCGCGATGAAAAGAGGAGGAGCAATGCCCGAAAAGTATTAATCCATATTTAACGCCTCAATACGTTTTATGTATTCGGTTGCATGTATGAAAAATTTCAGCACCTAAAGACAGCGATGCTGCTGGTGCGAAAAAATGCAAAGATATCAGCAGCGTAACAGACGACGCACGGCAGCATCGGAGCCTCGGATTAGAGGTAAGGAAATATAACAAACTAATTATCGATTTTAGAAGATAATTGGTCAGTTGAGTTAGAGTTTTCGCTACTGGAATATTGGAGGTCAGTGGTTCGCAACTGAAAAGATCCCGAAACGGCCTCCTCGAAGCTACACCCACCACATTAACCTTCGATTGAATGTGCACTTCTCCGTGGATTAATTCAAACCGACGGTTATGCACACATTAATTAGTTCATCATCGAATTCGTCTGGATGACGTCATAAATTAGGTTCTTTGGGGTCACTTAAAAACTGTATGGAAATGCAACTTAAGCAAAAGCCAGAAATAGATCCAAGTTTCCACTTGCATTTGGATTTATACTCACTCCGGTGCATCTCCGAAGCCGAGGCCAATAAATCGCTGTTATCGTCATCCATTTCGTCCAGGAACAGCTCTGAATCTTCTTGGTCGTCCGTTTTGGATCTGTAAAGAAAACGGAGATTCAATTCTAAGGTGGACGATACCGCTAACCGCACAAACTAAAAACGGATCTAAACTACTTCAAACCGCGACTCGACTGACCACAGGGTGCTCCGCTCCGCCATGGGAAGCTTGAACGCGAGCTTTTCACGCGAGTAAACTGTTCACCCACGCTCTTACCTTTTTAGATAAATTTTACTTTTCTGATGACTGAATGTCGAGATCAAAGTTACAATGACGAAATGAAAGAAGTTGCTCTTACTCGCGCATATTTAAACGGGCGAGCAATTTACGTAGGATTTTAGATTTTTTCAAAAATCTCATTTACATCTTATAAGTGTGAGTCGCACGAGATACAATCACCGCAGAACGAGTTAATATAAAATCGCAGAATCTCTCTCTCAGCCATTTTGCAACTTCAAGATTTATCCACTGATAAGGAGCTGTTCTTTAAATAAACCTTGCGAGAATTAAATGTTAATTGAAATCAAAGATTAAGCCAGGTGTCTTTTAAAAATTTTCAGAGTAAATCTGAGTCCCCTTTAACTTTTTATTTTGGCTGGGAAAACGCACGGATGAGATAATTTTGCTGCAAGGAGAAGTACAGCATATTCTATTTATTCTGTTGCATGGAAGTTTTCTAATTATGGTGGTTTTTCAAACTTCCTTAAAACCCATTACTCGCCATCGGTAGTACCCGCATTTGCAGGTATAAATTGCAATTTGTGGACTGTACCTTCGTGGAATATTTTAGTTTATAAATCTTTGTTAAAAGCATTACGTACAATTTGTTTTATTTTCAAGGTATTATTTTTGAGAAATTGAGAGTATTCGAGAGTATTTATTGCAATTTATTAAAATTGAACTAATATTATATTTAGATATGAGATAGAACATTAAAGTCGAATTTTTAACGCATATTGTTCTATTTCAAGGCAACGACTAATCTAGTAACTAAATTAATTTTTTTTTCCCAGTGGAGCGCATGCATTACAAAATATTGTTATAAACCTGGTAGTTAAGATAGGAAACGTATAATAAATGTATATATCGTATAATGAAAAATGGAAGATCTTTTCAAAGTAGATTACAGAATATTAAAAAATTAGTCCTAGTAAAATATTTCATTTAATAAATATTTTAGTTTTTTTAAATCTGGCAACTAGCTTACCTTCAATAAAAAACTAATATGGAATTCATCCCAACATAATATTTTTTCAAATAATTTGATACCATGAAACTATCAAAAGGTTGGAACAACGAACTTCAGTTAAGCTTTAAGGTCAGTTATATAATAGCAGTGCTTATATAACATAAGATATAAGAAAAACATATCTTAAAAATTGCCTGATGCACATTCAATTTTTTTTTTGAGACCAAGCTGGTCATAAACGACAAAGTGACTCATGGTAGATACATAGTTAATAAAAAATGTGTGTGCATATAAGAATAAAAAAAAATGGTACTATGTCCCAAGAGTAGATCTAAAACACTCATTCCCATCAATATGCATACATTACGTCTTAAAATATCAAACTGACGTCATATGCAGAAGAAAGGATTGCTTATATTCAAGTCTGTCTGGAGAACTGAAACAAACGTCTTTTGTTATCTTCCCAACATCGTTAACAAAACAAAAACAAGAAGAAAATTCTGAAGGCACATGAAATGCAATTATTCAATCAAGTCCGACAGGACATTTGTCAGGATGTTTCCCGCAGGGTACTTTTCTGTGCGACTTTAATTCCATAAGAGGCGGACAACGAAACATCGGATGAAGACTTTGGAAAAAACAAGTCGCAATTAAATGAAATTTCACCATATCATCAGGGAGGATAGTTCGTAGCGGTCTAATGAAAATGTCATTCCATTAGCGAATTAGTTTCAAATCTTTAATAAAGCAACTAAACCATTATCTTAACAGCGTGATAATGGGAAAGTGCATTTTTACATTCCAGTGATTTCGAGTAGTGGGAAAGTTCACCTCAGGCAGGTAGAGCACATACGCACGTTATGTGGGCTGACGAGCAGCATGTTATCGCTCTGATGAGAAAGTATTGTATCAACGCCAGAATCAAGCGAAAGTTGAAGCTGTTCCACAAAAAATTGTTTACAGGTAAATTTTCCTCGTTGTTTGAAGTCGTTTTAAAAAACAGTCAATGGTCATTACATATTCAATTTAAAATTTCTGTATAATTCAAATTTGAAAAAGTGTTAAAAGTCCTTACTTTCACTTAACACTTTGGGTGCCAGACTTTATTCAGCTATTGCATGTCACCTGCATGTGGCAGTTAAAGTGTTAATAATGTAATGATGAGTTTGCGACGTGCTTGAATAAATCGTCATAGAATAAAATATATATAGGTACAAGTAACAGTACTCAATTAAGAATATCCTTGAAAAATTTGAAGTCGATTCGACAAAAATTAGCAGAGTTATAATAAATGTTACAAAAATATCTCGAAAACTAGAATTTTATTATGTCTTTTGTTTTTTTATAGTTCAACAAAAATGAGTTATTTCTTATCAAAACTAATGCGTTTTTCAATGCATCAAATACACTAAATGTTGTTTGAAAAAATATGTTCATATCTCCTTTAATTTGATGCTATTCTAATACAAATTTATATAATAGTTTTTTTTTTTTTTAAAAAAAACATAAATCCCATCCTAGCGGAATCAAACAAAACGACTCGCTTAATTAATTTGAAGTTATTTAATTCGCCTGCAATAAATCACGTGCACAAAGGAAAGTTAAAAATTTTATTTCAAGGTAATTCATCAATTTGCGGATGATGTGCGTTTTGACGAAACCCATTGTTGGCCGCCACCACGCCAAGTTGCGCCGCTTTTTATTCAAATGTAACGTCGTCGCACCCGCGATCTTTCTAATTAGAAGGAGACCGCGGCAGCGCTAGTCAGATGAGGAGCTAATTTTAGAGCTCGTTAAGTAAGCAGCAGTAGTTAGAACAGTAGAATGAATGGCGACCGACGAATTGAGCGAGCTGCGAATTGAGCGGCTTAATCAGAACAGAACAGAAACAGCGACCGAGACCAGGTTAACATGCACTTTGCACTGATATCAGCCATCTCGGAACCAATGTCGGTCTCCAGGTGCATTTATTGATTTGCACGGATGCAATTGCATCAGGGAGCGAAGGAAAGTACCTTGCCTGATTCATTACGGTTAAATGGAAGTTGAAAATAAACAAAGTACCTGACACTTTTCTCCACTGCATTCCATTAAAATTTCATATCAGAGGAACTAAAAGCAAAGCTTTCAAGGCCCTACTTGTTGTTCAAATACTCATAATATCCCTAAAACATTTCTTCAGCCTTTTGTATGATATTTCTGAATCTATTAGAGGAAATTCACTCTCCCGGAAAGTAAACGTATCTATAATTTTTGTGCTGCTTTAAAGGACTTAAAAGAATTTCAGGCATAACATATAATAATATTGTATCTTTTCGATATGTAACTCGTTTATGTTTTTATAGATATGGACGACGTCTTTAAATAATCACGACTGAAAGAAACGAAATGAAGTGAATTTAAATGAGGATTAGAGGCTAGTCTAAAATGGGTTTATCCACGGCCTACAAGACAACTTTTGTATAAACTTATCTAGCGATAAAGGATGTAATGTAGTTCACTTTCGTAGACTAGTTTTCTTGCAAAATAGAATATCTACATTTGAGTGAGGAAGTTGACATAAAAACTTTTATAGACTCAAAGCAATTGTGTTATGTGAAAGCGTGCTGCAGAACAATTTGTTTTGGTCTGGACAACTGAGTGAATAGATAATGAGAGGTATTCGAACGAGAGAAGGTCAAAAAGTAAAGCGACACTTCTGTTTTCTAGATCAGTAAGTTGCGTTTTAATTTTAAATGAACTGATGGGTGTCCACAAAACAAAGAATTCAATTCTGAAAGGTGTAATTACTGTTGGCGAGATATGAATGAATACATTGCTTTCAAAGAGAAAGTCGAATTTATTACGCCATTATTAGACACGCAGGTATACTTTTTGATTAAACAAATTTAAATCGTAGAAATGTGACTAATAATTGAAAATTTAAAAAAAGAACTTACATTAAGTTAATTACGCTTCTAAAGAAGTTGTACATTATGTATCTAAAATTTAAATTAGCATTTTCCTGCAGACAACCGATAACACAAAGAAGCCCATTAAAAGATCTGCAGAGGCATAAATAAGCATTTTTATTTCAAACTTCATAAAAGCGCATGTAAATAAAAGTACCTACACGGATCATGAAAAAATAGTTTTTGCATATATGAAAACTTGCACACTATAAAAATCCACTGGAAATGTAGTAACTTTGCCTGCCAGTTTTTACATATAACTTTTAAAAACAAATCGCTTTACTCGCTCTCTGTGATTGAATTTTTATAGTATGTATGTATGCGCAATATAATCATTAGAAATTTTACAGAACAGTAACGAGCAACAATCTCTTTAATATCCGTACTAAGTATAAGTTAGTATACTTTCTTTTCTTTACCTTTTTAATGGAGCCCTCTGAAAGGGGCAAATTGTCTTCAATACCTTGATAAGATACATCAAGTGCTTAAAAATACTCTTTTTGTTTATCGTCAGAGTTCGAGTACAATATTATCTTGATCTGTTCACAAGTCAAACGTCTTCGTTTTTCAAATAAATTCCTTCAGATTTTTGAGAAGGAAATAGTCGTAGAAGGCTATTTCCGTAATAAAAGATGGGTGGATAATTTCCTTGAAGGCTTTTCTTCACAAAGCCACCCTCGAAGTTTAGTCAATCCGGGAAGTGCGTTGTCTTGTAAAGTCTCAATCCGTTCGCTCACTTCCAATGGCCCACAGAGATCAAAATGCTGACGCAAATCTAAACAAACCAAAAATATGAATGTGAAGACTTGTAACGTAGGATAAACAAGAAACCCAACACCGCAGTCATTACAATGTTATAAAGTGTTTTAAGTAAGATTGCTTATCAGCAATCCAAAGATTATTTTTGGCGACTGTACAAATATATGTGCAGTAGTTTTAATCTCTTTTACGTTTTTTAGATTCATCTTTCCCAAAGTGTTATGTATTGGTTTTCAAAAATAGTCTTAAGATAAAAAGAAATATATATTTCCTTTTTTTATTATTCAACTAATTAAAATAACTATTTTATTGCAGTTTCAAATTCCTCTCCTACACTTCGCTTCAAGGTATTTTCTCAGGTTTTACGTTTTAATTTGTTAGTTGGTCAAAGTAAATTGAATTGAGATGAATGACCGTACATTTTTAGCATTTATAGACTTGTTTGGGAATTTGTGTTTTCAGGATTTTGCGTCTTTAAACGACTTTTTAAGCAAAAATTACTCTGAAACTGAACCAATGGAACAAGATAACCAAAATAAATTTCGTATGATTGGCAAAGAAAAAAGTTGTGACGTAAGAGTCTAACTAACAATCTGCACTTAAAGCTTTAATTTACTGTATTCGAATATTTTATACAGCATCTTTGTGGTAACATTGATATTGTTTTGTTTTAAACTTCATATCTTTTGTATATAAATTCGAATTAATTTGTGACTAGTTAATGGCAGTTTATTGAAACGACGCTGATTTGTTTGTGTAATAAAACTGTCGTAAAACAAAACCAGCTAATTATTTTGTTTTATATTCATCTATATTTCTTAAAACTAAAGGTTAAAAATTTTTTAGAAAATGTTTTTTTTCTGATATCTTTTATGCATATTGCATATACCTAGCAAAAAAGTTTTTATTTCATATTTCGTAATTTCTGAACCGTATGATCAGGCCGCATTACGAAGGAGAACTGTCTGCACCAGGTTCGTGCAGGAACAACTCTTACTTTTATAGTCTGGAAGTGACGCAATGAACATTTTCCGAGAGCCTGAGATTAGCGTAACCCCACACTTTTTACTATAATTTCTGCTATGCAAGTATAAAATTATTTATATTAGTTTTTGTCATTTACTTTTATAAATCGACAGAAATGACGTTACGTTTTTATACTACTCTGAAATTATTTTTATAAAAATAAACAATCAGTTAATAAAAGCATTGATTTAAAGTGCTGCGGTGCGCGTAACCCTTGCGTAGATTATTAGGATTAATTCTGTGTCCTAGGATTAATTCTGTGTTTTTAGTTAAAAAACTTAAATTAAGAAAATAAACTTTTAAATTTCAACTTCAATAAGCATACTTGTGTGGTACATTTTGGCGGGACGATAAGCGAAATATGAGAATAATTACAATGTTTTATGAATTTTTATTATAAATGACAAAGGAGTTTATTTATTCCAAGATGTTTTTCATTTCTGTTAAAGGAAACAAATGTTGCCAGAGAAAAATTATATTTTTGATGGCGCTTCATTTTATTTCTTCCCTAGCAATATAAGTTAAAAAAATTGATTTTCTGGTTTGCTTTCATTCCGGTTTGTTTATTTCTTTATTTTTTCTTAAAATGTGAATTGTAATATTCTTACTTGCGATTTTATCTGATTTCTGGCTTTGCTTCTTGTATAAATATGAATAACTAAAGTTTATTTCTAGCTATTTCGTTGGAAACCATCAAGACTTAACAATTATCCAAGTTAAGCCCTCTTTATTTCCTATTTTGAATGTCAAGTCGTTTTAGATAATTTATTTTATTACTGACTTGTTTCAACAACCAAATATCGCTTCGTATCCTCACAAAAATAACCGTAAAAATGTAATGAGTTCAAGGTTTTCCAAGTCGAAGCGATGTGGCGATGGTGACCCTTCGCACTGGCCAAGTGAAGTGAAAATGTGCTCTAATGTTGCGTTTTATAGTGGAAAACTCAAAGGTGCTTTTCATCTTCATTGTCCCCAGGACGTTCGGTTGTGGCGTGTCCACGTCTGAACATCTTGCCCTTTATGCTCTGCTGTGGCTTCTAAAGACATGCCTTTTCCATTCATGCAAAAACCGCTCTTATGCAGTGTTCGGGTTTTTTATTTAGATAAACTCGGCAGATTGGTTTTAAATCATCGAACGAAAGAAGATTCATTTGCGTATAAAAGCTCTTCAGCGGACAGTGCAATTTGCATAGAAAATTCCTAGTGGCTTGCTTTCGTTTTTTTACTCTTTTTAAGGTCAAATTTTCGTCTAAGTAGAATGAACTTTTACCAGTTCCAAGGTTTATAGGTTTAAAAAAAAAAATAGGTGACGTCGTCTAATGAGCACTCCTCTTGTTTCCAAGAGGCTCCTCGGTCACTGCAGGCGGATCTTTCGGAATACAGTGGGTCTCCGGATAGGCGTTTTCTGGGAGCTAGTTTCGTGTCCGACTAGTCGCAAAGCCGCAAATTTGCATATTAGCCAGCACTTTGCATATAGACCATGTTCCCATTGCCGACACACGTTGGGACGGGCTAGGGGCCCCAAAGGACTCGGTGGAGCTGCTCTCGAAGATGCGAATGCAAAAGTAGCTCGGCCAGACGAGGTGCCCGCATAGTCGTTCGCGGTTGACACGCACGTTAAGAGATTTATCCGATATCGTGAGGAATCCGGGCTAAAAATACACTTTGCAAAATAGTTTACCTTTTTCACTAATCAGCGCCAACAGGGAATTTGGTTGTCCACAGCTGTCAGAAGTGCTGCAGCCCCAGGAGTCTCCCGTGTTATGACGGCCTCAAAACGCAAATTCAAAAAGTGCCGAAAAACTACCGACTGGAGCCTTGCCACTTGGGTGGATCGCGGGCAAAACTATGCAAAAGCAACAACAACTCCGATCGAAGCAACACGAAAAAAATGCCAACCCAAATATTTACAGAGCGCTCGGTGCGAGCCACAGCACAGCAGAAATTTTTCGTCACTTTTGCATCTAGTCGGAGCGAAACGGGGAGGAAGTGCCTGCCTCTGGATGTTTTCGGGGACGGCCACTGCACATCTGTCACACAATTTACTCACGGCAGAATTTCGTTTCGCGAGATCGAGATGCACAGGAAATTTTTATTTTTGAAATGAAAAATTTTTAACGAATTACCACCGACGGAAGAAATCGCATCAACACCCCCCGACACCTTTCTGTTTTATTGGTTTTGACGGATGGCAGAGGGGTGCCCGATGAGTTTTTGCGTTGTTTTTAAGCGATGTTTCGACAAGTGGATTGAACGAAAGCTTGTTTTTTTAGGGAGCTTTCGACGTGGCCGTTTTCTAGATTTTTAATAATAGATATTTTAAATTCTATTGGATAGGATAAATTAACGAGTTACTAAATTAGTTTTAAAATTTCTACCCGAAATAAATAAAATTTCTGAGAAGAAATAAATGGATTTTATTATTTTTGCAGTATTATATGCTTATTTATTAATTGAATATCTTTTATAAATTATTTTCATGGGAAGGTAAAAAAATAATATAATAAAGAAATTATACGATAAATTTGTAATCCAGTTGTTATTTCTATTGTTTTTTTTACTAAAGGTAATTCTCTTTTAGGTATTATTAGAAATTGCTCCAGAGAAACTGCAGACCCTTTTGTTTTGGTTTTGAAATATTTCTATGAATAACCGATTTTAGACTATATGCTAGTTTAGTAAGATCTCTTCATTATTCCGTTAATATATTATAGTATTTATTATTAAATTAATATAAAAGCAATTTTTTGACTTACCTTAAGGGACTTACCATGGCAAAGTTTGCTCGAACTAACCTTTTTATAGTAGCCTTTTCTAAAATAAAATGTTATGTCCGTTCTATATTAAGCAATAGTGTTATCGCGCAAAAGGATCAACAATTAAATCAAAAGGACTGTTCTAATAATAATATACGTACATTATCTGTGGCTATTGGTAAATTAGTGATAAATGCAAAAATAAATTTTTCAGTACAGACTTTTAAAAGTTCAGTCGTTACGCAGCGAGAAGAGTTTGATTAGTTTTATATACGGTGAAATTGTTACTAACTTTATTACGAGTGTGTCAAAAAGAAGTGATGAAAACTAATTTTAATAAAAAGCATCCTCAAAGGAGTTCATTAGCTGACCAATGATAATGGATATAGTTTTACAAATACCACATGCTGCAGATCGTCGACCTCTTCATTAGTATCACATTCACTAGTAAGGTAAATAAAATCAGTTAAAGTTAGCTAATACTTTGTAGGAAATAAAATCTAAAGTTTTTTTCTTTTAGATACAACCAGTGTTGGGAATTCTTTGCTCGACGTTTTTGTTTCTGCGAAAAACGTTAAAAAGCGGCATTTTGTTAAAAATAATGTAATTTTTACATTGGTTTTTATTATTTCCTTAAAATTAATTCCTAAATATTACTTATATTTTTTAATGATTTCAAAGTGGCGTTGTCCCTTAAAAGACAAATTCCAAGTAATTTTTCTCTAGAAAGATTTGAAAGGTAATCCTGCGTTAATTACCATTTGTATAACGTAATTACATCCAATAAGAAAAATATTTAAATTCTATAAATCAAATATAACTAGAAAAGCTCATTTGTTTTTATTTCAATAAATTGGTGTAAGAATGTTACCGAAACATTTGAAATCCTCCTTGGCAGCAGTGCTGCCACTTTTCAAATAAGATTAAACAGTTTAATTCTCACGATTTGGAGGAAATTATGAGGAAATTAGGAGAGTACTTTAAATATTAAAATTTAAATTGGTTTTCATAAGCACGAAACCGAGTTATTTAACAATTACATTCTATTTAAATAAACGTTTAAAAATATTTCAAACTTATTGAGGACGCACACCACTGAAAAAGAGCACGTTCAGAACACATGTGTCGTCAATCAGCCAAACGGCAGAAGCTTTCATCACTCATCTCTTTCCGTCCCACATGTGTTTGTCATCGTCCATCACTGCAACGGCCGAAGTAGGCAGCAGTTAGCTCATTTTGTGGACGGATTTTGCCGAGGAGGCACCTGGTTGGGGGCAGCGCACTTGCCAATTTTCTTGTGGTTTTCAATAATAATAAAAAAAAAAAAAAAACGGATTAGAGCAATCGGAAATTTTTTTATTCAAATGCCGAATGCGCAGATAGAAAATTAATAGTGTCAATTCCTACTAAAATTAACAAGGATAAAATCACAGTAAATTTCCTTCGCGAGTGCCGAGAAATAGTTGTTTTCCTTTTTTTTATGCAACCAAATTGAGTGTCGCCACACAGAAGAGCAAAAAACTCCCAAGTCTTCGTGGTGGACTTTATGGAAACAGAAACAATCGTCCTCAGCAGCAGTGAAAACGAGCAGGACAATTCATCCGAGATGGACATCGAGGAGATTTTGCCTAAAAATAATGCAACGTGAGTACACTTTGATTTTGTTTAAGAGTTGAGGGAAAAATTGTGTAATTCAGTCAGCGCAGCCCCGCGGGCTCTATTTTGGATTCGTCGCTATTTTGTACTTTGGTTTGTTCGCCTCGTTGTCATTATCACGGGCCCGTGCTTTTAGATTTTTGTGGTTAAACCAACGTATCGTGGCGAGCACATCGTCGACGGAATTATTTTTATGATAACAACAGTCCGATTTCGTCGGGTAGAGGCTTTCTGGGGAAGGCGTCCCCGTGTGCAGTTCGCTAGCACGCTGCGCCTTGGATGGAGGATGGTGCCCCACATGACGAAGCTGTCAAAAACCCAAACGAGTTTTGCTGCTGGTCATCCGCGCCATGTGAATCATTTTTAACCGCTCACAGCTGGAGATATTCCGTCATTGTTTGGGAGAATCGGGGATTTCCGCTGATCCCAATTACTTTGATCACTAAAAAAAATCATTAAACTCAGAAGAATCTCGTAACCACTTTGACCGGAGCTCCCTTTCGCCTCGACCTTGAAACTAACTTAATCTACATTAAAAATTTTCCTTCCTCTCATTATAGAATCAGGCTATCAAAAGAAGATTCCCTTTCGAGAAGTGAGGTCTCACCTTTTTGCCAGTACCCCTTTTTATTAAAAGATGTTTGCTTTGGGTGCGTCTCCAACTCTATCAAAACTAGCCATATTTTAACTTTAAAACACGCGCCTGCTTTATGCCGCGTGCCTTGTTGGGAAGGTCTAGTTGCTGTGCCACCCAGCAGTCAATGAATGCGGAGGCACAATGGAATTTTCTACTATTCCATTAATGCAGTGGAGCTAGTCGCTGCCCCTGAGGTCTGAGGTATCCAGCCTAAAGCGCGACTCCTTTGTTTCAGAGTAATGAAACGGGTACGTGAAAAGGCCTTATTAATTATTTAAGCCATAGGCATTGAAGTTTTAGATTTGTTCTACGTCCGGTGTTTTATGATAAATGAAGCTAATCACTCCATTTCAAGAATATTAATTGTGTGCAAAATTTAGCGAACATAAACGAAACGGAGTGATTTGTTCTCTTTTCTGTTGAGATAGCCCCAAAATAAGATTTGTGTGTTCACATAGGGGCATTTTCGAATAGATAAGGCTCAGGCATCCCATACCCGAAATTTATAACAAAAAAGTGAGTTTGAGTAAACTCAATGAACGATTAATTTAATCGTTTGCATAAAATTACCGCATTAATCTTCGAATTTCTCATAAAGCTCTGTAAAGCTCTACGACCGACTCGGAATAGTAAATAAGATCAAATTGCGAGCAAATGAATGATGCTTGTATATGAAATTCGATCGTAAATGCAAATCGGTCATTATGCTGATCTTATGAAATTCCACTTCCTATTTATCGAACGATTTTTCCTTTAATGTGGCTTTAAAATGGTTTTTAAAATTTTACAATTACTACCTATAAATTTTAAAGATTATTTTAAATCGAATAGACACACAAACCGTTCAGTTCAAAAATTCTATTATATTATTATTTATTTATTAGTTTGTGTACACATTTTTACAATTTTAAGATTCATTAAATAAATTCAATCAATTCGGTAATACATACGTATAGTACTAAATATAATTTAGTAATTGGTTCTTTTATATGCTTAGAAAGCTTACGCTTAAAACGAGATACACTGGCTTCTTGCTTAATATCAGTTTCAAAACTTCATACATAATGGAATTTTGAGAGGTACACTTAATTTCGTACACTAGCTGTATAACCTTATCTAATTCTAGTTTACCTTGGTCATTATGTTGAAAATAATTGTTTTTCTTACAGCTAATTATTGTTTTTCTTACATTTAATTTTAGCGTATTTTCTTCAATCATTTAACTCAATCTGTTCAAATCGCTATTAAATTGAACCCTTCCAGTCCCATTGCGTCTTTTCCCTTGATATCCAATAGTGTATCCGCCATTTACGGACGTCCTTTGAGTTATTTCTGATTTGAATCAATAATATTCCTTTCCTTTAACTCCATATCTTCGAAGCTTCTGCAGCAACGCTTCAAGATTCAACGTCTCAAAAGTTCTTCTTATCAATGGTTCGCTTCCATTCGTTCAGCAATCATACCAAAGTAGTTTCACAAGAATGTTTGTCTCTCAAATCAGATTGATCCTCATGTTAGTTTGCAGAATTATTTTTTTTTTTTATTTGCAGGATTAAACTAATAAATTTAAGAAACCTATGGGCTTCAGATAGTTAAAAAAATACGGTTTGGAAGATCATACGGTACATACATATGTAAATAATAACAATGAATGAACAACAGAATTTCTAAAACTGCTAGGCGAATATTCTTTTTCGCCGAATGAGCTTCTCACTAAAATGCAATATTCCTATTTTTTAAGATTATATACTTTAAATAAATGTTAGGCACTAAATTTCTATAGTACCACAGCGCTTAAGTTCGATGGTGGCCAGACACAAACATTTTAGAAGGCGTGAAATATAATCGAAATTATTTTTTGAAAATATGTAAACAAGAAAACAAGCACGTGCCAGAGAACTAGATATCTCTCTAGAATTTATTAATGTTTGTAATAATGAAAGTAATGATTTGTTGTTTCTAATATGCCATTTATTTGTATTTAATTTCTTATCTTTTAAAGAAAAATTTATAAAAGCAAAATAAGTAAACAAACAGCATTTCAAACGTAGGCGAATGACGATGCACAATGAGAGTGATACCATTTGAATAATTGGATAGTGGGTACTTTCCCCCTTTTTTTTTTATTAATAAAAGATAAGCATGTAATTTAAGATAAGCATAATTTGTTACGATATTTTCAAACGGTTGTAATCTTAAGTAAAGTAAACTCAAGAACAGAGTATTGTGACCGTAAACAATTAAGAATTATCATTATATATAAATTTTGTATTTTTTCGTTCAATTTCGAAACCGTCTGCAAAAGCCCATTATATTATGTCTTTTTCGTGCAAAATATTTGTGGAGTCTGTGATTATTGATTTCAATGTCAATTGTATCAATTGTTTTGGAAATTAAGAAGTTTTGTGCTTTCAGAAATATCTGATAAATTTTCATGACTATTTCATATCAAAAATTATTCTAATAAAAAGATTTATAAAACAGGAATCATAGTTATAATGTTTTTATAGTCGCATTAATTAAAAGAATTAATAGAGCACTATCTAAATAAATGGGAACCCAATTTAAATGTATCATTTTCGTTTTTATGGAAAGTGGGTCAACTAAGTCCATGCTGGGTGTAATAAAAGAAAATAAGGCGCAGCCACAAGCCGCCGCACAAACATTTCTAGCGAAGCAAAAATAATCACAGAAGCATTGTGCTACGATTTATAAGACGAGTGGCAACAAACTCATGTGCTTCGAACTTACGCGATATATTCGTCGTCACATCAATAAAGTTGCTCAGTGCTAAAACAAAAAAAGGAAATATATTAAGTCCATAAATAAAAAGTAATGAAGTTGCTGGGGAAATCCTATCGTCAATTAGTTAATTCTAATAAATATTTTACCGTTCTATTTTATTGGTCTAAAAATGAAGTGTAGGAAGATCTTGGTGACATTCTAAAATTAGAGGGAGACTGCTTTGATAAATGAGTCAAATCAGAGTTATTCAATTAAATTGATAAAATTATCATGTGGATGCATTCGCGTGGATGGAGTTGGCGGAAAATGTTATCAGACCTTAACACTCATTTTACTTATTGCGTTATTTGATTATTTCTATTGAAGGAGTATTTTTTAAGTTTGTACGAGTACAATGGATAAAAAGAAAATTACTAGGCTGATTGTGCTCAAACTTTAACACTTTATTCTGTGTTATGTGTTATCGCATATTTTATACCATTATTTTGAATAATATTTTTCTTAAAAATATACTATTGAAAAAATATATACAATATCCACAATTCTAAATGCCTTTACAATTTTCGTTGAAACTATTTTATTTTGTTACGGACGTCGTTAATTTTTTGCCATAATTTCGGTAAATAGTATAGTATATTTTGAGATTTTATATTTGAATGAATTTTTGAAATTTTAATCTTTTAAGTTTAATATGTAAAAAAAAAAGTATCTCAAATTGTATTGTTCTTCAAAAATATCTTATTCCTTGTAAGACGAATTAATCGACACCTACATCACAATCCATCACGCCCTTTAAGTTAGAGGAGGAAAAAGGAAATACTTTGGGATTTATGCTTCACGATTTTAACAGCTGTATTTGTATCTATCTGAAACAGCCTTGAGATCCATCTGATGCTTGTGAAAATTTAAAAGAAATAAACTTGATTGAAATGTTCTTTATGGCTGGAGATTTTGCAATTCGTCGGCATTTCAAGATATTTGTCTTTTTGTTATATTCACTTAAAGTGTTAGAGCTGGCGTAGCGGGTGATTGATCAGATAAAAATTAGACACGGTACACCCTTGAAACGATTGTGGTAAATGGCTTAAATTTCTTTCGGCATAGCTAAAATTTACAATGAAGCAATTCTTCTACCAGAGAGCGTACAAGCGAAACCACTAAATTATCCGATCGCATATTTTGCACTTATTTCATCAGTTATCCAAATTGGCCCCATTATGTGGGTACAGTGGAAGTTTGTTGTTCCGATAATATATTCAGTGGCCCCAAAAGACCACCTTACTACGGGCTCCATTATGCTCTTGAATTTGCTGGAAAATTTACCACTTCTATGCCGGCACAATAACCACGCAATTCTTAGGTGCTTGATAAAAAAGAAAGTGAACGAGTAATGCACTCTGTTTGATTTCCGCTAGTTCAAAATGTACTTAGCGCTGTGCTGTGAAAAGTGACAAAGAAATATCGGAGGAAGAATGGGTTTCATTTTATAAAATGAACAATAACTAATTTTTTCATTCATAAGGATTGCTTAACAACTCTAGTCTTTGATGTGCACATGTACGGCATCAGAAAATAGTTGCATCTCTTAATGTGACACCCACAAATAATTTTATTGCGACGGGGGTACATTTACAATAGACAGATAGATTGCAGTAGACATTATATAAAGACTGCACAGTTTTCTTTTAATGATCGAATTCTAACTAATATAGCAGTAGAAAGTAAGTTTATTTATTATGCAATCAAACCTCAACATGCGCATACAAAACTCAAAATTATGCTAGTAGAATTCAAAATCCTTCATAAGAATTAGTACTAGGCAGTTTTGATCCATTTTCTGTCGAAAGCATATTCAGCCAAACATTCAGCTATTGCCAACTACGTATATACTCGTGATTGGCAGTCAATGTATTATGTATTTTAAATCAAAATGTTAACATGCCAGATTAGCGTTGAATGCAGGCAAACTAGTGCTGGGCAAGTACTCAAGATCTTAAAGATTGTTAATGATTAGAAGTAGAAGTAACGAATTTTATAACATGCGGACCTACTAATGAATTTGACCATCAATGTTGTGAACATGCTTATGTAGGCTTCCGTGACCAGTGAGTAATTAGGCGTAAATTTTTTTCTGGATTAATAAATAGTTGGACTGGAGCCACATGAATTGCTTGCTTTTCAATTACCCCCAGTTCAATCGTTGTGCTCATTTTACTCGCTACATCACACCATTTTTTCATTGAAGTCAAGTACACATTTATGTGAAATAAAAAAGTAAATGAATAAAATTTTAAACCGGCTGTTTTCTATTTATGCTTTTTTAAATTGTGTTTAGATGTCTCGATTTTTTAAAAATAGTAGGGAATAATAGACTATGATGTTAATTAAAGCATGATTTTTTATTATTTTATTAGATATCATTTTTTAGTTAATATAATAGAGCTGATAGTAAACATAAAAACATCGCAGAAAGTGTTCAAAAATATATTTTTTGAAAATCGTATTATTGCTTAAATTTAAGATAAATAGATAAATACTTAACGGTAGGTTCTTTTAAATTTCAGAGAATATATTTATTTAAGTTTTACAGATTATAATTAAAAGAGAAAAGCATTGAAAATAACAAATACTAGCTGAGTTTTTTTCATGTTAGTTGAACAATTTTATATTGAATGTTATTTAAATTGTTACCTATAATAAACTTGAATTTTTAACAGATTTTTGTATAAAACAACGAAATATTTATTTATTGAGTAAGCTTTAAATACAAAATGTTAAAATTATCGTCTGCATATTTAATAAACTTAACGTTAAGGTGGCAAATAAATGAGAGGATAATTTGATATTGAAGCATCTACTCTAATAATTATATTTTAGTAGTGGTAGAAGGTTTGCTTTAGAGCTGCTCATGGGGATAAATAATCCTTTCAGCACTAAAAGCCCTGCAAATTGTTATATGAAGCTAGTAAAGTGCAGCAGATTTAGTGTAATTATTTAAAAGCAAATGCACGAGTAACAAATTTTGCTGGACAATTACGTTAAGAAACTTCATCCGCCATTTGCCGCAGCCAGGTTTTAAAATTTCCCCTCGAAACAAAATATATTTATATAGTTGCAAAACTGGTGCAGTACAACGTAAAGCAATTAGCCTGGGGTAAGGTGCAGGCCCAGGCACACAAAATGTTTTTCAGGGTAAATATTTCAATTTCTCTCGTAGATTATTGTGTGCTTATTTGAAATGGAAGACACCATCCTTTGAATAAAAAAAATGTCGTTGTGAAAATATTTCGCTCACATTCGAATTTCGAATTGGAAGAAGCAGAAAGGAATAAGAATTCTGTAGATCATTGCAAAACTTATCTCGTCCCCGCGTTTTGTAGGTCATTGGTTACGTCTGAATATTCTGGAAATTTAAAATTCGTATGAAACTGGCACACTTCCCATTTTCTTTAGAAATTCAAATTTCTCTCGTTTTGTAAGTGGTTTAGTATGAGGCCCAACGATTGATTGGATTCACTTTAAGCGAAATTTTCAAGGCTACAACGCTTGGGATGATCACCTGGAGGAATCATATTCGATTCTACCACCTCGGGGGGAAGCGAATAAATTGAATCACAAAGATACAAAGGTGAAGCAGGAAATATTCGAAGAAAAACATAACAATATATTTCTCGTGGAGCAGCTATTGATAAAATTATCCAAGGAAACAGGAAACATCTCTCTTATAATTTTTCCATTGGCGTGTACATTGACAGTGGGAGCGAGTTCACGAGCAGATGATTGTACACCGCGGAGGTGGAGGTGAATCAAAAAGCTCTAAAAATACCTCTGTTTCCTTAAATAAATAAATATCATAAAATGATGGCTCAATAAAAATAAAAGCGCAAATAATCAATGACGGAAACTCATCTCTCTTTCAGGAGAAGGTTGGTTGGAGAGTCGCCAATAGATGTTTTTAGCAACGCAAAAGCTTTCTTCAAAAATATTTGAATGGAAATCAAAACAAATGCGCTTTTTCTTAGCATTGAGTAATATCCGTAAAGTAACGTGCAGCAAATTCGAGAACCTCGTGGGTTAATGAACCGTGATACCTGGGGACTGGTTGGTCGATAGGTACGCAAATACCTTCCCTCTTGTTGTTCATCTCTAAATAAATGCGTATCTAACGGTTGGATATCAAAATTTTGTAGTCGTCAGAGTCTGGCTCAGTTATGAGTGTATTTTCATAACAAGCGATTAGCAGTTGACCTTATTCTGGGGCCCAATTGCTCTTATAGAATGCGTCATTATCCCATTAATCGAAGGAGTTGCTACAATGACCCGTGAGGAGGTATCATTTGCATGACTGAACTCTTAAAAGAGGTCAGTTTTTCTTGGCTCAAACTTCCTTCACACGACGGTATATTGGGTGTAGGCGTTTCAACTTTTGTGGGCTATTAATCAGAGGCCATTGCCTCCTTGGACTTTTTTTTTTTTTTTTATTTTATCTACGTTTAGGCCTTTCGTGCTTGACTTTAATAATAACAGCAAAATCACACTTCCTTTATTGCGGATTTAAGTCTTAGAATAGTTTATGGCAACGACGTAATATTACGTTATACATAAAGTACAATTATTAACTGAAGGGCAACCGTTAGCCTGTATAATAAATTTTGTTTCATTTACTCAATTCAGCTTAATAAGAACAATTTCTGAATTACGCACTTGACTGCAAAAACTAAATTCTTAGAAAGAACCTTTGTAATGCGGTAACCTTTTTCTCTTCAAATATTTTTATTTAAGTTTACAACTCTGTAAAGTTGGAATTTTGTTTTAATTGAGTTTTCTTACACTTCGACTGAAGTATTTATCTTAAATTTTTACGTGCGTGTTCGTTGATCTCGAAGAATCAAAACCTGATGGAAGAGTCCAATGTTTCATGAAAATAGTCACCAGGAATTTTAGCACAAATTAGATCAAGGAATTTCCATACGTCTTCTTGGGATTGTTGATTTTGAACTTAATAGATTAAGTTTTAGTAATTGAAATTCTATTTCTATTAAACAAATTTTATTCTATTTGTAAAATTTTTGTATCGGGTCAAAAAGGAAATTCTTACTTACATCAAACAGAGCGTTCTCTGATTATTGGTTTTTTAGTAAGTATTCGTTTTTGGGCCAATTTAGATTCTGTAATAAATAAGATAGTTTTTGAAATTGACCTAATGCATCTAAAATAATTTGGTAATCGATTTTCTTAAATTTCAGAATTGCAGAGGAGAAGAAGAACCTGGGAAATGATCAATATAAAGCTCAAAACTACCAATCGGCGCTGAAATTGTATTCAGATGCAATTTCGTTATGCCCAGATTTTCCAGCTTACTACAGCAACCGAGCAGCATGCCAAATGATGCTCGGAAATTACAAAGCTGCCCTCCAAGATGCCCGCAGATCCGTTCAACTTGATGATAAATTTGAAAAAGGTTACGTCCGCATTGCGAAATGTTGTCTTAGCTTAGGTGACATTATCGGCACAGAGCAGGCGGTAAAAAAATTACAAGAGTTCGACCCATCGTGCAGTGCAGCCAAGTCAGAGGAAGAAAATTGCCAACAGTTGCGGGTGTTAGAAGATAAGATTCAAGCAAACTATGAAAAAAAAGGGTACCGGACAGTTGTGTTCTTCCTAGACAGTGCACTGAGAATTGCCCCAGTTTGCCTTAAATATAAGATCCTTAAAGCCGAATGTCTTGCTTTCCTCGGCCGAGTGGAGGAGGCTGGGGATATTGCAGTCACAGTCATGAAAACAGACCCAACATCAGCCGATGCGGTCTACGTGCGTGGCTTGTGCTTATATTACAGTGATAATATCCCGAAAGGGATCGTACATTTCAACAGAGCCTTACAGCTGGATCCAGATCATTCCAAAGCAAAAGAGATGCGAACGAAATCGAAATTGTTCAGCGAGAAAAAGGAACAAGGTAACGTTCTTTTCAAATCGGGAAAATTAAGAGAAGCACACATCATGTATACAGACGCACTAGATATTGATCCCTTGAACAAGGTTATGAATAGCAAACTTTACTACAATAGAGCAGTAGTGAACTCAAAACTCGGAAATTTGAGGGATTCTATTATCGATTGCACTAGAGTGCTCGAGATTAACAACCAATATCTCAAGGCATTTCTTCTTCGAGCTAAATGTTACAATGATCTTGAGAAATATGACGACTGCATCAAGGACTACGAATCTGCCTTGAAAATAGAAAAAACAGCTGAGATTAAAAATCTTTTGCGGGATGCCAAATTTGCCCTTAAGCGATCAAAACGAAAAGATTATTATAAGATTTTGGGACTTACGAAAAATGCATCCGATGAAGAAATTAAAAAGGCTTACCGAAAGAAAGCCCTCGTACATCATCCGGATAGGCATGCTAATTCTACCGACGGTGAGAAAAAGGAACAGGAGCTTAAATTTAAGGAAATTGGTGAAGCGTACGCTATACTCTCAGATCCTCGTAAAAAAATGAGATACGATAGTGGACAGGACATGGAAGATGAGCAGCACACAGGTGAGCAATTTTGATCACAAGACTCGTAAAATGGATGGCGCAATTACGGGAAGCGAAACAAATCACCCTTTTGCTGAAATGTAATGAAACAAATTTGCCTCCCGTAATAGCTTACCGGTTTTGTATTGCTTCTAATGTTTTACAATTTATTTTTTTATTAATTAACACTTGTCTTATTTTTGCAGATCTTGATCCCACGGAGATGTTCAGACATTTCTTTCAGTTTGGCGGTGACGGTGGAACTACTTTCGGTTTTCAATTTTAGGTTAATGTTTTTTCTTTAAATCAAAATTATTATAATACAGACACTAGATCTATGTTTTCCAAGTGTTACTAAATAGACTTTAAATAATATAATTAGCAGTTAGATTAAAAAAAAACAAATAGTAAAGAGATAATTCGGGCGATAATTTATTGTTTTACGGTTTATCTGTTGTATGTCAGTTTAAGCCAAATTTAATGTTCTGTGGAATGAAAAATACGACAAACTTATAATTCAGTAGTAGTTATATATGTATGCGCAAAAAAAAAGCAGAAGTAAAACAATTTATTAGCCTGGATTTGGGCTCATTCCTTATTCAACCATTTAAGTAGCAAACAGAAACATTTTTCATTAAATGTGTTTTTCATGGACTCTTTATAATACCATTGAAGGGCAATTACATTGACGGTTCCATGTTGGAAACATTATAAAATGTGATAAACAATGGATCTGAATAAATATAATACAGCGCAAGACTAATGTTGTTTTTATTATGTTTTTGATTTTCAAACATATTTTTTTATTTCCTCTATCTACGTAAAAGTATTGTCTTAAATAGTTTGATATTTATAATTCATAATTTATGTTTCCCCTCCATTTCTGCAGTACTAATGTCATTCATAATTACATGGTTGTGATTAAAAAAATTCGAAAAAATTTCTTCTTGTCTCCTGATTGAGTCCATCCACTTTAGGATATTCTAATAAAAATTTGAATAAAGGTTTTTTTTCGGAAGTTTTATAAATATTCGATCAAAATTGTTCTATTGTCTTATTAAGTACATATACATATATATATTGGGATGCTTTTTTTCGGTCCCATAGGTCAATGTTGTAACTTTAGTTAGCACAACGAAATTTCAGACTTCAAATCTGTGAACGACGCAAACAGTTTAGTTCCTCATATAATTAACATAGGGGAAAGTGACGCCCACATAAATGTGAATAGTTCGCTTTAAAAAAATTAAAAAAAAAAGGAATTCTGATAGCAGCATTTTGTTGAAAATTAAATTTCCTACAAAAAAGGAGGGAACATCCGTCTGAGACGCAAAAGCGACGACAAATTTCTGCTGTTCTGTGGACATGGAGAAGCAATCGAAAATGTAAAGACTATATCCAGAAAAACTAGCACTTTTCCACTTATATGTTGGAGGAACTGGAATATATTAGTTGTCCTCATGGAAGTAGTTAAGAAGCGGAATATTTGAGAGTGCTTTTTAATTTAAATACTTTTACAATGCTAATTATACGTTTTGGGTAAGAACTTTCGACTATCATTTCAACATCATTTCAATCATTTCAAATGAAAGTAGCTGTTAAATGTCAAGATAAGTGTGCCATTTCTTTTAAGGTATCATTTCCAAATATTTACTGAGTTTTGTTCGGTTTAATAATAATCTATATAAATAAAATCGTAACTCGCTTCGTGTTTGTGCGCGCATCACGCAAAAAACTACTGGAGATATCAAGATGCAGCTTTTTTTAATTTCTTTGTAGGAGTCCAGTGTAAATTAAATTCATATATGGTATAATAACATTACTTCAATGGTAATAACAATGAAGAAATTAATTATCCCAAGTTTGTCAATAATACCTTATGCGGAACTGATAAGGTTTTCCCGATCAGAAATTCGTCTATTACTTTATTATATTTATTTATTTATAAAATTAATCCGATAGTAAAACAGACAGTCTAATAACTGTGCTACCGCTAAGATCATACAGGCAAAAATATTATAGTAATAGGAAGAAGAATATAGTTCACAAATTCAATAGACAATATAAGTATATCATATATAATACATATATGTATGTATATAATGCATGTTACAAAATTCATTTAATTAATTACGCTATTTGAGAGGGAGAGAAGAAAAAGAATGATCATTAATAACAGGAATGTCTGATTACATTCAGCAATTTTATTTTGAATGCGAGGAGGCCGGTGCCAAATATATCTATGGAGCTGAATTTGAAATTTGTATTCGAAAAATATGATATTTTTCTTTCTTTATCTGGTACTTATTATATAATGCCGGTGGCTTCAATCAAAATATATTATTACCAAGATTTAAAATAAATCTTTGATAGATAGTGAACTGTTAAATAAACTTAAAATGACTTTAGAAAGTTCAAAGAAATTGATTATTCTAGGAGCAGGACAACACCCGACATGGTCGATTATAATTCGGGTAGAAATTATGCGAAGTGAGTACCCGCTGGCTCTATTTTGCATATTTCCCATTTTGGATGTTCACATCGTTGTCGTTATCACGGGCCTGGCGCTGCGCTGTGGCCTCAAGTTGAAATCTTTGAAACAGTGGATCTGAATAAATATAATATAGCGCAAGACGAATGTTATTTTGAATTTTTCAAATTTGTTTTTTTCTATCTGCCTGCAACAAAGTAGCGACTTACAAAATTTCATATTTATTTTATACATGCTTATTGTGTTAGATGTATAATTCGACTAAAGTCAGGTCAACTGATATTCGATATTCCCATAGTCACTTAAATGACAACAGTCACGTTTTTGCTTTTCTAGTAGTCGGTTTCATACGAATGAATGAATCGTTCAATTTCAATTGTCTTAATATTCTTTCCTTCCCATTATGAAGTAGACCAAAATCGCATAAAATATAATAATTGACAAGTTTACGAATTTTTTAATTGTAAGCAAAGTTTAATTTAGCTGAAAACTGCAAGTTGCAATTTTTTGTGGGTGACATGCAACGTGCTTTAATAAATTCTGGCAGTCAAAGTATTAAACATAATCGCTGAATTGCAATTTTTGCAACCGACGGCTCAATTCACCTCCAAAAAATTTGTTGTTCACTTTTAACCACAATAAATAAGCCTATAAAATTTCACAACAATATCTTTTTCTTTCCATAAAAAATATTGAAAAAAGAAATACATGTTGAACATTTTAGAGTAGAAACACCTCTTGAAAAGCTATTTACCATTCGAATATTTTTCAGTGTCTCGTTCCGAATTCAATAATAAAGGTCAAGTAATAAATAAGATACTAAATAAAAGTTGTTAAAAAATATATTAGGGGAAAATAATAATTTTTATAAGTTTTATTTTTTACTCTTTTGCCGGATTTGGTATTGGTTTATTGCGATTTTCATATAATCCTTCGTTCTTATTCGAATTGGAGTTAGGATGATTTTTTGGGTCGCTGCTGGAGGTGCTTACAATCGCACCGCAATTATTGCAGCGCAGTGGTGTGACTGGTTTCGGCACAGGGCACGTGCAAACATTGTTTTTTATCTCCTTGCTTTCGTTAACATCCGTTTTCGTATTTTTAGGTTCTTCGATCCTGAAATTTAAATTCCATATATTAACAATTTTTTAACACCTTTCATGGAATTCAATACGGAATTTTATTGTTATGACTTTTATAGCTGAATAAGGAATTATGTTATTAGAAAAGAAAATTATATAAATATGTATGCACATGTATGTTGTCTCGACAAAATCGCATGTTAGAAATTGCGCGTCCCACAGATTAATTCGTGCAATTGTTACTTTTCGTCTATCATACCACAAGTGTTTATATGAATTGTCACAAGGGCTTTAAATTTCAATGTCGGAATTTGTTGTTTGTTTGTCGAAAACTTTCTTGAATAAAATTTTCCAAAAAACAATGAGAATTACTGTTTGAGCCAACAATTATTGAAATTAAATGAAAATTACCGCTGGAGAACTTGAAGTGCGAATTTCGTTAAAAGTTATCGAATTTTGATTAAGGTAAGGCCGTTTTTTCCAACCATAATTTGTCTGAATTTAAGTTCTCGCAGCTAGTTAAATGGAGGCCAAAATTAAAAATAATTTCTAAAATTAGGTGTAGACGCTAAACCTGATGTTACTCGACTAGCAGAATATCTGGAAATAGCCACATGCAACCATAAATTATAGTGATTTAGCTTACAAAAGATTCTTATTTCTTTTTAATCTGTTTGCCTCCGACTGTTCTTTGAGATATTTTCTCAACGAGATTGTCCTGTTGCGATAGATCTCATTACTCCTGTAATTTTTATTCCACTTTTGAAAACTTTTCGCATTTTCTCTTTCCCAAATGCGAGCATATTCCCATCCTAGGAGCATGGACATTGGTGGATCAGTTTTCTGTAAATATTTTTTAAATCATATTTGCAGTAGATGTTGCGCTGAAAATGTACACACATCAAGCTCGTAGGATGCAATAAATGGCTTTCGGTAGTTAAAACTTTCCTTTCTTGGTTGTTTATCCCGAGGTTTTAATGGGCACGTTTTACACCAAACCTCAATGATTTTCTTCGGCGACATTTATTTAATATTTTTAAAAACTATTTTAAAACAAGACTTTTTCGTTTGAAAATAAAACTTAATTTGGAGCCATCATTCAAACAATTAAGGCCAAGATTGCTTTGATTTGAATTGACAGAAATTTTTCTAGAGAATTTTTTTTAGACACCTAAGAAAAATATTTTATTTTTGGTCAGTGGACGAAATTCAAATTTGTATGCTTGATTTTCAGCAAAGTAGAAAAGTCCTTTAGTTGGGTACGAAGTTATTTTCAAAAAGAACCATATAAAGTTAAAAATATAAACATATTGCCTCAATAAATACTATGAACGAAACTGGTATGGACAAAATGGTGAATTTGAAAATGATGGCTTTAAATTTTCTACTTCCATGAAAATCGACATGCATGGGTTTTAAGGGCTAGAAGCGTTTGGAATAGAAATAGGGATATTGGGGGGATTTTTAGGGCGTTTGTTTTGGAAACGATTTCGTTTCTTCTAATACCAATTTACATTTTCATTTTGTTTTCATAATAACGTCCCTTTCCGGCTCTTCATAAAAACGATTCGGTTAAGTCGTAAAAGCAATCAGTTTTAAAATGAATTTTGTGAAATATGTTAGTCTATTTTCATCATCAGAAATGTTGCATATTTGAAAATATGTAGTAATATTATACTAACTTGGAGATTGGCGGCGCATTTTTTTCACTCTCTAATTTTATCCGATTTTCTTTCAAGTTTTGCTTGGTTTTGTCCGAATATTTCTGACTTGGCTCAGTTTTGTTAGTATCCTTTTTCCGTCGTTCGGCTTCCTTCGATTTTTGTTTCATTTGGATTACTTTTAAACGTTTTTTGACATATTCTCGCCACGCACCAGCCCTCTTACGTTTCATTTCGTCTGACTTCTTTTTAAGTTTTCCTTGATCTTGCAGCCTCTCGACATTTTCCTTTTGCCAAATTCTTGCATATTCCATTGCTAATAGCAGACTCATTGGCGGATCCTTTTTCTGCAAAATATCTTTTTAATTTATATTTGCACTAAATTCGAAGTAAATTCGAATATATGTATGTACATCGCTTTCAAAGGATGCCCTGAAGACTTTTCGCCGTTTTTGCCTCGGCTCACGAGGAATGCACGGCCATGATTTATACCAAATTGCCTCTTCAACTGACATTATTTGGAAATTATTGTTATTTTCAGTATGTAATAATTATTATTGTTTATAAAGGAATGGAATTCTTATGAAAGAGAAAATACAATAATAAAATTAATGATATATCCCATAATCAAAATATGCCACGATTGCTTTGATTTCAATTTCCATAAATTGCCAAGTTCTTGTTTTCTTGTAGACATGCTAGACTAGATGTTAAAGTAAATCATATGTTTTACATATTTTATTTGAACTAATTTTAGTAAACGAAATACATATTTTAACCAATTTTTTGAGTTTATTGTTTATTGTCTCACATCTTGAAAGGAACAATATCTTTAACGAGAAACTCGTTTTGATATATTTTATAAATTTTAAAAAAAGTAACCCTAATAATCTTTCTTAAAAAATTATACATTGTAAACGTCCACCAAGCTTCAGCAGCAAAGACGAAAACCTAACTGAAAGTTTGTGTAAAGTTTGCATAGAAAAGCGTGTTCTTCTCTGTGGGAAAGCACATTGAATTTTTGAATGAAATTCATCAAGTTTATTCTAAATCAAGCAAAATAAATATTTTCTTTAAACAATTTATATTACTCATAAAAATTAGTTTTTCAATTTTTTCTACAACATTAAAAATTACTTATAGTTTGTATATTGAATTTATGACTGCTTTTTCATTGTAAGGGCACTTAACAAGCCCTTAATTAAAAATCGACCGTTTAAAAGCATTTACTTTGCACTTTAAAAAATAGAGGTACACTGAATTATTTTATACATTTTTCGTATTATTTAGTAATGCACATAAGACAAATTTCTGTAATTTAATGATGGTGAGTCTTTGTCGCGTTTTAATACTCAGGAGAGTACATACTCATACTACAGAATATCTTATAACAGAAATCCATGGATAAAGGATACCCTTCATTTTCAATTGCTTCTAATTAACGAAAATTAAACAATGTCTTTTACCAGACACATTATACATATAATGAAAAAATTGAAACATTATTATTATTTGAAATATTTGAAATACCAAATGCGATCTTCTATTTTCTTCTTTTTATAACTTTCTGATTAAAACTGTTTCTAATCTAATAGGGGAAAAAAAGGTAGCTAGCTTAGCTTGCATTTCGTCAAGCAATATTTTCGATTCTTTGGAAGATTTAGATTTGCGGCTTTCCTTATTAAAGTGTGAAATTGCTTTTCTTTGGTTCAGGCAAAATTGGGGTAAAGAGGCGAAATTAAAATTAATAATTCAGTTAAAAATTAATGGATTAACTAAAAGCAATCTTTTGTCGAGTATGACATACATTTGTAATTATAAGTTTCTTTTTTTTTATATTGTGACTTTAGCCCTATATCCCTAAAAAGGGACGTTTTTTAAAGACTAAATTAGTTGTGGCCTTGCATAAACTTTAGTTTCTAAAATTAATAATCTTTTTATAGATATGAAGAACATTTTCTCTTCCCAGGTTTTATAATTCCCCTGGGCAACATAACCGAAAGTACTCGGATATAGCGATAATTGAATCCTCAAATATTCGAAATCCATCATACCGATTGAAGATAGACTTTATGATTATATATGTTAGGAATAAAATAAATTTCTCTGTATGGAATGTGGGAAACGGGAAGAAATCATTCCACTCTAGCCGGCATTTATTTCAGGTTAACTTTTAATAAAATTAGCACGTATTCCCTGGAAGGATTCGGAGATATTTTCAACCATTTTTTATTGTAAGTCCGAATAAATTGTAAAAGTGCTACCTATGCCTTTCAATGCCCCGGCGGCGCGCGGGCGGCGTTCCGCGCCTCTTTCTATGTGGTGGGTGGGTCTGGAGGAGAGTGCTCCTTTTATTTGGTAAAGAAAATCAATTTCACGGGAGCTAATAAAATATTTTCGTGCTGTAATCGTAAAATTCGAAATGAAATCGATTGGGGAGCAAAAGCATTCGAGTAGCGAATTCTCCAATTCCGTTGAACGCCTTAATGTGCATACACGGGCGGGAGTAAATCAATCTTTTCAGTAACAAGGAATTTTTATTTCCTTTGGCAACACGACTGGAAGAACGAGTGGTGCACGTACAATGTAATTTCGGGGAAGGTCGATCACTCGACTGGTGACAATTTTCTCACCTGGGAAGCAGCACAAGTTCCCGCTTGAGACGACCGTGCGGCGTGCACCTACCGTGGAGCGTTTCTCGAATTCAGCCAGAAAGAAGTAATAAAAAGGAGTCCTTGTGCCCCGTGTACCTGTAACGTCCTCAAATATTTACTCGGGGGTAATGGCTGTTTACACAAGCTCTATGGAAAATATACGGAGGAGCTCTTCCTCGTCGAAATCCATTCAGGACCTTTAGATACAGGGGCAAGGAAGATAACTGCTGGCCGGTTTCCATAGTTTTATTTGGCTCCGTGTCCAACGGACGGTATTATAATTTTTTTCCAGCTTTCAGGGATCTGAATGCAGTGACGAGCCACAGCAAGGACAAGTAGCACTTCTTTTTCAGAAATCGTAAATTGCAATGTCCAGCAATTGAATTCCTTGAAAAGGAGTTGGTAGGGTGATTATACCTCGGTTTGAAGGTCTGTGTCGTCTCAGAAAGTAGTCAAAGTGGACTTATTGCTCCCGAGTACTAAAAGCCTTTTTCAACCAAGGTAATCTTCTTAATCGGGGCAAGGTTCGGAGCAGAATGTTTTTTCTTACCCACTGAAGGTCTTTGAAGGTGAAAAGGTCTTTTCAAAGAAACCTGGAGCAAACAAACTTCCCGCAATCATATATACAATTTTTGGTTCACATTCTTTAAAATGAATATGCGGAAAAAAAGGAATCGCTGAGATAAAACAAAAGGATATAAGAACATTAATTGAAAAGTTGTTTTTTCTCGCCGTTGTAGCTCAAATAATATCTTGAATCTTAAACTATTTCCATAAGATACGAAATTATTCAATATTTAATCGAGTAGGTACTATAAAATTTTTCCATATCAATCAATTTGCAAATCAATCAGTTTCCAAACCATCTATAAATTGAGGATTTATAATTCTGAATTGCTGTGTAATATGAAAAAATTTGCTTTAAGATAATTACGACTTTTCTGCCTTGCAAGAATATACATATAAATTTTTTATATTTCAATATAATAACTATACAATAGTTGAATAACATATTTTTATACCGATTTATCTTTGAAATTCCCTTGTATTATGATACATAGAAATAAAAATCTAAAACTCTTTCCTAAGGTGTTTAGCTTGAGTTTCTATGAAAAGTTAGTTAATAAAAGTTCGAGTTTTTAACTCAGAGGTCATAATAGAAAATGTAATTATAAAAATTCTTAACTTTCATATGTTTCTTTTCTTTGCATGGTGTAAATATAGAGTTTTTCTATTTTTTAGATATAATTTCGTGGTATTACACACTCTTGCTATTCAACGTTTAAGATAAGATATTGAGTTTGAAGATTAAACGTTTTAAAATAATCATTAATTATGGTCCGTGGCTAAACACTAAAACCTCGGAAGGTTGGTAATTGCGTTCCATTCTGTAAAGACTAACGACGACAACAATTGACTGCCTTCTTGATTTCATCTTATCTCAGGAATATAAAAAAAAATAAAGCATTTCGCTTACCCTTAGATTTGAGGGTGAAATAGTAAAACCGGGAAGGCAACTGGCAGCATAAACAAATATGGAAAAGCGGCGAAAGGCGGAAAAAAAAGCAACACTGAAACAACCATAGACTAGAAGAAGTAAAAAAGGTTTATCTCAGCGAAGATTTATTTATTGTGCTTGCTCCATAATCTCCCCCTAAAATATTAAAGGGCCCTTGCAAGGGCGCTTCCACTTGGCTCTGGTGCTTCCTTATCAGCCAGAGGGAAAGAACTCTGTCTCCAGAAAGATTACCATGAATTTTTTGGCTAATGCGGCTAAAATGGTTTATGAATAATAAAACACTTCTTAAGAAGTAGCCCTTGATGTACCATATTTGTTGCATTCACAAAATAGTATCTGAACTTAGTTCGTTTCATTGGTGTTGTGAATCAAGGGACTCTTTATGATCAAAGTAACTGAAAACGAAGGCAAGATATTGGTCGAGTTTCCGTCAAAACGAAATTTCAATTATTATTTATAAATAAAATAGTACATTATTTCATATTTTTAGGCTATAGTTTTGGAGTAGCTTTACCAGTTTACTGGTGGTCGTATTTTGCATTATAGTAAATATATTTATAACAATCAAAAATTAGTTGATGATTGTTATTAAATAAAAAAAAAATTCTAGCAGTCTAAAAATTAGTTAAATTCAAAAATTAAAAATTTTTGAGAATATTCCCAAAAATGCTATGACGATTGTACAAATATTTTGGAAATTCGTTAACTATTTGTTTTTGTATGATTTTTGTTTTTTAAATTAAGCAAAGGATTTAGTTTTAAATGTAAGGATACTTTCTAATTAGTTTTTTTTGAAGAATCTAATAGTGTAAATAGAAACTCTCAACTTGTTTATTTAAAGTATGAGAATTTTCGAATAAAATATATTTATTTTCATAAGTGCGACGTTGCTTTAGTTAAAAAAAATCATAACGTAAAAACCAGATTTCGATTTTTTTTTTAATAATCAAGAGAGTATTTCATACATATAATAAAAAAATCGCCAAATCAATTGGAGTTGGAATAGTTTTTAGTATTTATTCTAATCTAATTGTGATATATTGGATAGTATTTTTGAAGATATTATTTTTGAAAAAAATAGAAACTATTGTTAATAAAATCGTTAAAAATAAAATGTGGTACAATTAATAAAAATACCTTGATAAATTAAAGTGTGGATAGTGACGAAACGACATTGTCAGATGAATTTCGAAATTTTAATTTTACAATTTACAATAAAAACACCTCTATTTCCAGGTTTCGTGAAATTACCGAAGTTAATGACGGCCGATTTGAGGCGTATACTAACATTTTGAGTTATTAGAATGGTCGCTCAAATAAACCAAAAGCCGCAAACTTTCATCGGTAATGGCCTCTAAATTGAAAACATATTCCATTTGTTCACGGGCACCTTTATGACGTGCTTCCCAGGCTCCCAGGCGCCCCAATTGAAGCCGGAGCGGGGGCGCACTATCCAGGATTATGTCCCTGAGTGCTGTAATATGTGGTGATTTCACCACAGTGCCAGGCACCATGGTCCTGGCGTTCGCAAATTATTTGGCTAATATAATCGAGCAGTGTTCTTTATGGGCTAGACGACGGTTATCAAAGGACATGATGGCCGTGATTAGAAGTAATTATCGCCCCCCTCTAATAAGCTCGGCTCCATGGGCTGTTAATCGATACCCTCGTAGACCTCAACTGAAAAGCCTTTCTCCAATTATTGCATCGGTTATCTAACAGGGATCAGATTCATGCAGACGAGATATGTATGTTGTGGTTTGATCTGGAGCTTCTGGCGAGCATCGCCGGCCATTTACATACTTGCATCAGACCACTATAACGAAAATGGTTACGGGCTTAATTGGCGCAATATTGGGGTGTTATTGGGAGGCTATCGGCCCTTGTTCCAATCAGTGCCTGCAACTGAGGCTACTTTATGGAATTAGTGCCACGGACGGTAGCAAAACAGAAAGATTTCATTATCACGGCTCGATTTAGAATTAACCCATCTCGATATCAAGAGCAAGAGTAAACTATGTGAAAATCCACTTTTTCGTTATGATCCCCTACACAATGTTCAGAGATTAATTTACAAAACAAAAATAATTTATCCATACAAAGATATTATTGGATCACTGGTAAAAAGTAAATTTATTATCAACGACACGAGCTTAAGGAATTAAGCAATTAATTCCCTTTAATTTGTCCTATTTTCCTCAGGTGTAGAGGATTTTGGGAAATGAAAGTTCCAAAAAATTTAAATTCAATGGGACAGTTTATGTTCCCATATGCACAGCAGCATTTGTTACTAAATTTGAAAAAAAATCTTGATTTTAATTACATCTTTTGTTTAAGTAGAAACGCGATGAGCCAAATTATTTAAGGATTGGGTAAAGAATATTTTATTAAGTATACGTATGTATATACTATATGCAATTTGTTTAATACTAATTTTTGTTGAAAAATATTTAATATTTATAAAGTTATGAGCCACGATGTGATGATAAAAAAAAAAAGCTCCTTCATTGTCCCATTGAAATTTTGTTGTAGCTACGTACAATGTAGCCATTTCTTTATTTTTTGTCACAAAATTGTGGTTGTAAACATTTTTTATTATTTAAGACTTTTTCTTTATTCAAGTAGTGTTAAAAAATAGTTTTTATAAACATTTTAAAAATCGGCTTTCATTACCGCGATTACGAAAACTCGCTGGATCGAGGTCGAAAAAACGTTTTTAAAGTTTTTATTGTATTTTGCTTTATATGAAAAGCAAAAGACCGAGGCTCACTAAATTCACTGTAACTCAATTAATTTTATCAATTTTGATGTATAATTTTTTTACATTCATACATATGTATGTAAGAAGAAATTATAAAAATTGTGTAAATATATTGCAAAGTTATTAATATGGTGAAAAACGTATTGCAATTGAAAGATTCATGTTGGAGCGCTTAAAATAGAAAAAGCGTTTAAAATAAATGGATACCAATTCTTGATGAAAAACATGAATTGATATATAGTTTTGTGTTAGGTTCTTTTAAATGTACATAAAAACTTATACTGAAACTATACTATTATATATGTATACTATTCCATGTTAGGGACTAAAATATTAGGTAAGCTATAGTACCAATTCAAAATGCTGATATGACATTAGATAATCCAAGGTCTCTGTTTAACACGATTTAAATAGAAGATCAAATAGATAATACGATTCTTATGGAAACCACTTTGCCATAGAAGTGCAGTTTCAATAAAAGTTTGGTTCCTAAATATCCCCGGTTTAATCAAGCCATCTGTGGATGGTCTCGAACGTCGTACTCCTGGAAGAATGAAACACTCAACAATATTAAGGAATATTATGTTCACACAGACCGGAGCTTGGATGGGATCCAATTTTTCCGTATGGTCACGTTTATGAACACCACGGAGACCAGCACCTTGAGAAAGTTAAGTGTCACCACCACAACAGTTGATGCGCATACAAAACAGGGGAAAAAAGTACGTTTATCGTCCTGGAATCCCATTTCATCCCATTTTGCAATGACCTGGATAATCGTTGTGGCGTTTGTGAACAACAAGGCTCCAGGGCTCTGGGCGGCGGGGAGACGAACTGCCTCCTGGGTGCAGCCATATCCTGAACAGGAGTGGACATAAAGATTGCGATCTGTGCTCCTTGGGACTTGCATTCTCCTCAATCTGGCAGCCACCGGTGCCCAACACTCGTCGCAGTTGCTAAAGGACTAAAATTTCCCGAATGGGCGGCGGCTCACGGGGGATAAGCAGATGCACCCTTATCTCTGGAGCAGCTTCCGCTGAGTAATAGTCCCATTATACGGTGCTGCCACCTAGGCAAGGTAGGTCACCCTGCTGACCTGCTTCCATCAGGTTTTTGATCACGTACCCATGAAACGCTATTCGCCAGCTTAATAGAATATTTTCGCGATTTGTATTTTGCACGCGTTCGAATCCCACGTGCCGCGATGTGTTCATTGCAGGGCTGGTTGGAAAATTCTCATTAACTAAACAACACCAATCGATGCCACGTTTTTAAAACTTGCGGCTGAGTAGCAACCCTCTTTGGTACATTCAAATAAAAATGTGCGAATTTGTCGAAATCATGGAAATTTGTATACAAAGAGCATTCGAAAAATACAAAAGATGGAGTATAGTAAATTTTTAACAAATTTTTTGGCTGGTGGTAGTTTATTCTAGATAAAACATCCATTTTGAACATCAAACTTATACATATTTAACAATAAAAATGAAGTAACGTATACAGAATAAAAAAGTGAATAAATGGTCAGAATAATTATTATTATTTTTCAACAAAAAATATATTATATGGAACTTATGTTCGACTTGTTTAACTCTTAGTTAATTTAATTTTACTGAATTATGTATTTCTTTAAATCAAAAGTAGCGAAATAAGGAATTGCAATACTTTCTATAAGCGTTATTTTGAAAACAATGTTTTTCTATTTAATAGTGAGGAAGATCGAATTTATTAAGATCTGCTACCTACAATTTATATTTTCTGCTGAAATTAAATTAAAGGCATTATATTTATAATTGCAGCGCAGGAATAATTTCAAAAATATATTTGTAAATTTAGTACATCTAGACTACAACTATTATGTGAGTGATTTTATTTTTCGAAAAATTTATATATTTATTATCAGGTGTCTTTACTTTTTCAGTAAAATGGATAAAAAAAAAAATTAACTGAAGCTGAGAGAGGCGCAGTTTCAGCTTAAGCTGTATAAATTGACAATTTTATAAAATTGGGCAGTAATTATGACACAAAAAACCAAAAGGCTGAAGAAACTAAATAACTGGCAAATTAGACAAATATTTCATGAGACCAGAAAAATTTAATCGAAAATAATTGCTAAGCTAGAGCTACCAGTGTGCAAACGAAAATTCAGACAGTATAAAGAGTAAAAACAAAAAATATTAGCACAAAAAAATTAAGTTTTACATGTGAATTATAAATTGTCTTTAAATTAATTTCGTAGTTATTTTTGTACAAAAGCTTTAATAAAGTAATGTAAATGCAAAACATATTAAATAAATATATGGATATATCTACATATGTATAATATTATGCCTAGAATTATAGTTTTAGGAATATATTTTCATTTCATTTTTACAATGGTTTTATCATTTTTACTTTAAAAATTAAAAGATACCAAAATCAAAAATTATTATTTTAGTAAAACGAACATAAACTCCCAGGAACCGATTATCTTATTGTCTATTCCGGAAAATGAAAAAAAAAGGTTTTTCAATTTGTACGAATTATTAAATTTATTAAACAAACCAGCTTAAGTAAATAGTTATTATGGAAAAATAATACATATTAATAAAAGTTTATTTCTTACTAATTTTTAGTAATAATTCTTTTATATTTCAATGTTAGTTTACATTAACCCTACAAAGATATTTTTTTCCCCCGAAATGCATATTTAATGCAGCAATAAAATGAAATTTTGAAATTTCCACAATCATATCTTGGGGCTGTTTTAAATTACATATTCTATGCTTTTCCACCTTATTGGCATTGAACCAAAAACATAAATAATCCAAAGCCCACGAGGGCCGCTAAAGTATTGAAATCGCGGTCATCCATGGAGTGAATTTCTGGTAAAATCGTGTGGGACTTGATTATTCAAATATTTCAAATATTATTCAGTTGAAAATAAAATATGTATGAACACCCGGGAATTCAACATTTGCTCCATCGATGTTTAATGCGTGCTTTGTACCAAATATTTGATGCCAATTTATTGAGCCAAACTATTTTTATTTTGCGCTAAAAGGCAACAGGAAGATAAACGGCTCCTGGAGGGCTGCCGCATCCTGCATCTGGTGCTTTCAACTATTACGTCACATTAATGAAGTACATTAATATGTTAATTTATTGCATGCTACCATTTTGAATCACTGATGTGCAAAATTGATAAATAAACAAAAATTCAATTTGCATCACTATTGCGGTCGGCCTGAGATCACCATAGCAATAAAATTGAAATAATTAAAAATTTAAATTAATATCACAGAATTAAGGGGCTCAACATTAATAAATAATAGTCCGTTTTTTTCCAGCTAATATAGCAAAATTACTCTTTGTTTTTTACTCACTCACGATTTTTATTGGGCCATCGTCGTTCAAGTGGAAAATTAAAAATGTATGCAGTGATAATAAATGAACCTTCTGTCCATTTACGCACTGAAGTACTCGTATAACAGTTATTATTAATAAGTTTTCTGATACTCTTCTTTTAAATACTAGCTGATACCATAATGAGTTTTTTTTTCAGTTATTTTAATAAATATTTTAATAGCAGCAATCAATTTAATTTACATTTGATATATTTTTCTTTTCCTATGCATATACAAAGTTAGAATAGCTGTCCGAACTATGCACATTCATTATTATGTATAAATAAAGTTTTTCTAAAAAGGACAAAAACAATAGAAATTAAAAATGCTTAATTTCTCAAATAAGTATATCATCGCTCAATAGTAGTTGAATACCCTTTGTTGGAAAGTTGAATTAGTAAAAACAATACGTTTGCCTAAACCAATAACCACAAACAAATATTGTTTTAAATGTTTTGCTATATGGATTAATGTTTTTTAAAGACGTATACATATTTTTTTTTATTGGCTTTACTGTATACTGTATATTATAATAATTATTTGTACCGATTATGCAATGAACTAACATAAATACCTTTCAAAACTAATTAACTAAAACTATGATGTGCATAAATATTATTCAGAAAAGGATACAAAGTTGAGATTCATGTCTATATACAAAAATCAGTAGTTTAATTTTAAAAATAACATATTGAAATTTTTAGTAAACATTTTAGGCAAAAAAAGGAATGTAGCAAACAAGCAAATTTTACATATATTTATGTAATTCAAATACTAACTAAGTGGAATATTCGTAATGCATACTTTAATAATTTTCTTTTAGGATAAAGTTCCGAGCTCTCCACCAAGTGTTAGCCAAACTGTTGATGTCTTTTAAAAAGACCAATTATTGCCACTAGCAAATTATTCAAAAAGTGTTGTTTCGCAAATGTGGTGGTATTTTAGAAAAATGAATAGAATGATTGTTATATTGTTAATTCATGCACAAAAAAATTATGTCATAAATACCCGGAATTAGGTCAACTAAGTTGGAGGACAAAACTAGTCGGTGACAATTTAATGAAATATTCTTCATTAAAAAGTTGACAAACTAATTTGCATGTTAGCTGAATTGTGGAGCGGCGGCCAGTTTGGAGAGGATTGTGCCTAATCAACAGTCTTTTGGATCGATGCGCCAACAACCCTAGAAAATGTTAGGAGCAACCACATGTGGCATCGCCGGGAGATGTTCTTTAATTTAAAGCTAGAATTAACTTGTAAACTTTTAACATTTATTACAGTAGAGAGCAGCAAAAAAGTGCCATCTGCAGGGAAATAACAAAACTAGCTCCTTTGTGAGGCGAATGCGACCAGCAAAGGATTAAGGGCAGAAAACAGACGACAGAAGTTACACGACACCACCCCCACTTACGTCTTCTGGTGGTTAGCTGCTCATGTCGACGGTGCATTAAAGTAATAGGACCCAGGACGAGTGCCGGCCGGGGGCGTGTTGGGGCCCGGAGTCCTGGACAAGGAGCCCCGCAAGGATGCCGCCGAAACGTACACGAAAGAAACCACTCAAAAGTTCACTGAATAATGGCCGAAAAGTTAATGCCACGGAAAAGTTTCAGTCTGTGGGTTTTAGTTAAGTGCTATTGCTGGATTCTAGCCGGAACACGATGCGAGGGTGGAGGAAAAATCAAAAAGAGTGACACAGAGAAGTTGCCGCTCACCTGAAGAAAGTTGGCCCCGTAAATTAGTTTTTAGCTGAAGCAATGACCCAGCCGAGCGGTTTAAAATGTTTTTGGGGCTTAATTAGCTCACCGTGACGACTGACCGGCCACCCCCGCATTCCGGCGTGTTTTGCAGGTTTTGCCAGGCTGCGTGGCCAGATTAAATTTTCGTTAGCATTTTATTTTTCTCGTAAACCCGGTGGATGATTACGTTGCACTTCTCATCTGGCTTTGCTCCGTGATTTACAATATTCCGGGAAATGAGTTCGCCCTAATCCGAGACCGGTGGCGTGAACAGAGCGGCTTATAAATAAGGGTAAGTACTACTAAACCCCCCAGCACAAGCTCTAATTAACTTTATTAGCTTATTCCTTCTGTTATTAATATTGCAGGTCCGAATGTTTCTGTATAAAGGTTTTGGATTGGGACAAATTGCTCGTGGGAACGATAAACTGCATTTGGACTATACGTGCACTTAACTGCTTAGTCGAAATGCTCGTGGAAGAAATTAAAAATTAAAATTGACCGCAGCATTAATAACAATGTGCCTTTATTACTTTGTATTATAATGGAACCAGCAGACTTTATTATTTCAAAAACTGTAACAGTCAAAATGTTACACCTTGAAATTCTTAAAGGTTTATCACTATTTTGTAAAGTTCTATACCAAAATCTGTATTTGATTTTATTTTAAAATGTAGTTTGTTCTCAAATAATATTATAAGTGTGTTGAAAAATAGAAATTAAGATATTCTAAGAATTTAACGACTACATTGCAATGAATTTTTCTAAAAGCATAATATATTTTTGAATATGAGCAGACTTGAATATAATATGAAATAATTATTTTTGCCGTTTTAAACGAAATTTGAATTTGAATTGATTTTAACTTCCATTTAGATTTTAAAGTATGCTGCCGTAGTGCAATAATAAAAAAAAATATATAAAGCTTGTTTTTGGACAAGGTATTTTATACAGAAGTTGTTGACTTAGTTGACTTAATTTTATCGATCACAGATTTCCAAAAACAAATATCTTCATAAAAAAAGAAAAGAAATACTGTAATTTCACTCTATCGTAGTTTAGAAGTTTGGTCTCAAATAAATTTTTAGACAAATTTACATATACAAGTATGTATGTATGTAGGTACATACTTTCATTTAGGATTACTTTGGTTAGAGAAAGTAGTAAAAAAACTAAGCTCAAATATAGACAGTAGCGTACTTAACTAAACTGTCTGCGGCCCTTGTCAATTTTTTAAGGATGGGGCCTTCAAAAAGTTCGTTTTTGTGCTACTAATATTACCTAGTTTCAAATAAAAAATTTATTCCTGATGACCAAGCTAATTCACGTTTTTCTGATAGCTAGAACAACTTTAAAAATGGTTACAAATATTGTGTCATGAACTAACCTTTCGCTATACAATTAAAAAATATTGTTAGCATTTTCTGTTTTGATTTGATTTACAATCGTCACAAAAGCTAACTCTTACACCGGTCTTTCTTGAATTTTTCGAATTCTCCAAGCTTAAAAATTAACTGATTAATTTTTTTGACGATAATTGTGCAACAATGATGGTGCAATTTTGCCTTTATTAAGTAATTTTTTAGAAAACATCAGTAACCCAACAAACATAATTATAATGCCCGATTCCACAGTGAAAGCTTAAACCTCGAAGTTGAGTTAAGCTTTCGCTTAATTATTTTTGGTGTTCCACAGTGGAGGTTTTTCTCTTAAATTGAGCTCAAATATCGCTTTAACTTAAGCTCAGTTTTGTTAAGCGGCATGTAAAAATCATCTGTGAAACGGTATTAATTTTAGCCGAAGCTTAAACTAATTTCTGAGGCTTAACTAAGCCAGAGCTTAAGCTATAACTGTGGAATCGGACATTAGAGTTATAGTAATTCTTGAGAATAAAAGTTTATCATTAAAAAAAGACTACTTATCAGCGGCTCTTTTAAGTATAGAAAAATACTGGTTAAAAATAAAAGTATTAGAAACAGAAATTTTGATACACCAATATTATAAATTACCTTGCAACTATGAAAGAACGTAGGTTAATTACATTTTATTTTAATAGATAACGCATGGGCTTGCAAACTAAATTTTTTAATTAGGGACCACGAAATGTGTTCGTTCAAAATTTTGTTTGTTTAATTTGTGCAGCTTTTTAATAATATTACGCGGGGGTGCTCGCTATCATCTCAGGGTGAGTGTCCCTGGTATTTTGCTAGTCCTGCCACTAGTTATCGTTTCATATTTATTTAATTTAAAAATCTATTTTGTTTTGATTGGGTTGGGCTATAAGAAATAGTTTTATACATTCTTATTTTAGCGAAAAAAGTAAATTTAAAAATTTTTACCTAGCTTATAATAAGCTTCCTTTTTGAATATAACTGAAACCTTGTAATAATTTCAGAGCGCTCTAGTGCAAAAATTCGACAAGGCCTCGATAAATGATCCGGAAAACGACAAATTAATGAAAACAAAGCGAAAACTCATTAAGTGAACGAGATCCGCGGATGACAATTTATTGGCCCTTCAGCTGTGAAACATGTAGCGTAAAAAACAATCCGACAGACAATCATCCTTGATGGCGAAGGATTGTAACACGATTACATGTCTGTGTCTTGCCAGGGATGATCCACCCGCCGTCGAGTCTGTGGGCGCCGCGACGCTTACTATCCACACTATGCCAAAGGGCTGCAAGGATCTAGAATACGAAATCGCACCGCCGCGACGCGCGAATGACGCTTTTAATTGAATAGCGTCACCATGAAATCAAAACGAATGGCGCATATCGCAAATTATAATCCTTATTGCCATTAATTATGCCGTAAAAGGCTTTAGGATGCAAAGTGCTCGTACACGAGTCAAACAATTACCACCGGGTCCCAGCTGTTTACAGATACGCCGTCACGGTGCTCCGGTGTTCGGTGGATGCTGGACCGACTTGGACCCCGGGGCGGGGGTGTATGACGGAGCCCCTAGTCTAACTGGGCCCGGGCATCACCCGCCCCCGCCCCGGTCTGCACACAACGTGTCGTCGATGTTAAATAGATTTGGCCGTTGTTATGCGCTGTAATTGTGTTTTACGACTGTTTGGTAGTGCAGTTTACCGCGGCACAAAATCCCAGGATTGGATGAAGCCAATGTGCAAATGTTTAATTTAGTTTACTTAGTCGGGGAATCGCACACAGCCGCACACGCACCACGGACATGCAAAATATGCTGCGAAGACAAATTAATTTTGAATTAAACACAAAAGACATTTCGCCCTTAACAATTATTGCCGAATGTACACGGCCGTGATTGTACAGGACCGCAGGATCCGGCCGTGATGTTTTTAATTGAAATTTCAGCCCTAGCCTACAGCAGGCAGTCGGCGGCAGTGGCCTATTTTGATGCCTCCTACGCCCGCCGTTCCCCTCCTCCTCTACTCTACTCCTCTTTACCAACGGTCAATTCGTAGGACTTCATTTGAATTTTAAATTAGCGACAAAATGAGGAAATCCTTTTCCCTTTCCGTGATCTCCTCCCCGCAGGTTTTGAAAACGATTCAGCTTTAAGTTTGTTAATTGGGAAATAAACACTACACTAAAGGGCGTCGAGGACGCCTATTTCTGCAAATGAATAGAGGTTGGCCTCGTCCAGTTAAAAAGTCAAGCATTTTGCTTCCTGATTATTTTCAAAGTTTTTGCATTAATTTGAAGGACCTAACTTCAACCTGCAGATAATACCGCACCAGCTTTAGGGTTCCGTCGCGACGCTTGTTTTTCTTTTTTTACTCAAAAAGTCCTGCTTGGGCTAATGGTTTATGCTAAACTTGCCATTGTAAGGGTAAAAAATGATTCCAAAGATTTTTAGGAAAAGGTGTTCGGCGATATGACGTCAGTTTTTGATCTTTCAGAAATTAGAACGACTCTTAAAAGCACTTACTAACTTTTACGCATGATAGTTGAGGTAAAACTAATTATTAAGCTATTTAAGCAATTTAAAAAGTAATAATTATTACAAAAATAATAAACAGGGTGTCGCCATAAGGTCTGAACGGGGGTATACTAATAGATTCTTCATGGTCTCTTGGCGAACGTTTGTTCAGACAACTCCTCTTCTAAGGAGGTGAGCCCAGAAAATTCTTTATAAGTTCTTTGAGAGTTATTGCTACAATGGCAATTTCAATGCACAAAATTTGACTTTGGTCCTTCGTCCTGCCGTTTTTTTATATGGGAAGATTGAAATATTGGAAATATATTTTCTGAAAATACTATTATAAGTAAATAAATAAATAAAACGAGAACGCTGATCAAATATGCTCACTTATTAAATTGTAAAAGTGTTTTTTGTTTTCTTACATCAAGTGTTATGACACAAAATGTAATTTAAATGTTCGTATATATCCCCAAAAGGTTAATTTCATAGAAATTTAAAAAAATTTTAGAAGCATGAGAACATGGTATCAAATTATTTCCTGAAAATATCTTGGCTCAACTATAATTTTAACATTTCTAATAACTTTCCTAAAACGATAATTTTACAACATGTCCTTAAATATTTTTAATTAACACATTTTCTCCGAATCTTACTACATATTGTCCGAAAAAAAATTCTTAAATTATGGTATTAAATTAATTTGTTCTTTCTTGAAAGTAATTTATAAACATATTACTTAAGTAGTAAAAATTTGAGTAATATTGAAAATTCTGTAAACTTAAAGCAAATCATCTTAATGGAAGAATGCTGTCCTTCCTCACGGACAGATACTTAACGAAAAAGAAAATTAACTTCCAGGAGTTCCTTTGGGGCTGAAATAATAATCATCTATTATTCGCCTTTTTACTGAGGACCTGATAGCTGGCTAATCAATCTTGAGAAAATGAGCTTGCTGGAAACAATAAAAATGACGAAGGAGTCCCAATCAATTTGTGACACCGGCCCTAATCGATTCCTCAATTAAAATGGACTCGCTGGGTAGTGTCGTTATCTAAATTAGATTGACAAACAGTTTTAAAATCCAGAAAACAAATAGCGTAATTTTTTTGGGAGCGAGTAAGGAAAAAATTAAGTAGTCGTTCAATTCAAGTAGGAACATTTTCAGATTTGGTGAATTTTAAAAGGAGCCCGAGAAGAGGTTCCAAGAGCTTGAAACAGAATCCGAAACGCGATACGGCTAAAGCAACATGTCATGCCTATAATTAATTTTGACGAGCATCTTCATTCTTTCTGTTCGCTCGTACTTTGACTTCACCGCTTTTTCCAGAAATTCGGTGAGTTAATTTTACAGGCGGTCTTCGCCGGGGGCAGTATCATTTTCGTTTCGCATTTCGGTGCGAATGTCAGGGCCATGCAACGTCGAGACGGTATAACTTTTTATCTCGAAATGTGTAAATTGAACTTTTGATAATTTTCATTCTGCTTTTGATCAACGAAAGATTGCCGGTGACAGGACTTTTACAATACTCACGTAAAGGATGTCGCAGTTGTTTTCTTTTATTTATAATATTAAACATTTTCCGCTTCCAAATCGGGAATAAAAAAAAAGTTTTACTTTGATTTTGAAATAATACTTTTATAAATTAGCCTTTGACTTTTTATTAATTAGCATTTAATTTTGAATGAATACAGTACCTTGTATGTATAAGAGTTAAGCCTTATGTATTATTCGTAAAATCAACGTTGTCAAGAAAGACTATCGGCATCAACCATTTAGAAAGAAATTTGTTCAAAGATTTGAATCTAAAACTAGGAATTTGAAACAAAATTTATATTGTTACATTTCAGTTCTTTAAGATTTAAAAAAAAAAAAAAACTGGGCAGTCATGAGGGCTGACGACAGAAGTGAAAACTTAAAACTATTTTTATTTTATTTGTGTTTATTTTATTTATTTTTATTTTAATTTAATTTAATTTTTTTATGACGGTAATCAATTAAGAAACGAACAGTCAAAATTTGCTATTTTACAGTAGGTAGAGATTCTATTTTAATTAACAAAGGTATATTTAAATAAAATATGCAAAAAAATACCAGTATGATAAACGTAATCAAAGTATTAAGTGAACGCAAAAATTCAGCAACAAGAGTCTACATAGTATAAGTCCATTTTGATTGAAGACCGCATTTTGCTAAAAGAAGTACCTATCCAGAACCAATTTCCTCACAATAAACCTTCTGAAAATGTTCTAAAGAACGAAGGTTTTCCTATACAAAGGAAGTAATTAGCCATGGATATCGAATTTCCGTTTTTGCGGAAAAAAAAAAAATCAGCAACAAAGCCATATTTGGTTGTATTCCCATGCAAATGAGCACGTCTACGTAGCCTTCTTAATTTTGCAGATCTTGACGTAAATCTATCCCCAAAGGCCGGATTCGTTCCATCATCATAACAATGGGAAACGGAGTCTCACACTACCCCGGCCTCGTCGTCATAGTCGAGAAGATATCCGGAAAATCGGTCGAAATACACAAGGTTTATTAAAGGCATAAAGTTATCTAAGGTAAGGGTTGGTCCAACAAAATCCGACCACCGGCAGTCTGGCTGCCAGACGTAGGGTATCATTTCGCATTAACTCGGCCAATGCTTTCCTAAGTAAAATGCGATTTAAAAACTTTTCATCTTTTTTTTCCCCCGGATGAGCTAAACTTTCCAGGACTAAGATACTTGCTGTTTTGAAGTCTTCCCTCGAAGAAATTCAATTTCCACTCCTCAAGATTTCTTGTTTCCGCTGCGAGGCTCAGGCCCATCCGAAGATAAAGTTTATTGAACATGTGAGGTGACAGTTCATGGCGACATAACACCGGGATCGAGCGTAAAAGCAGTATGGGCGTCACATAGCGAGGAAGGTTATTTGTCCGGGAAAGGCTTATTAAGGATAACTTGTGCAAGAATATGACAGTGTCCGCCTGGACCCGGCAAAACTATGAAATAAACAAATATAGAAGTTTTCTAATTTTCCACAAAATCCCCAATCGGTATTTTGTCCTCTCAATTGCTCCTGTTTCAATTGTCCTTCAGGAGTTTATAAGTAACGTAAGACAAGTCAGAGATAACGTCCTGTTTCCTTCCAGTTGGACTTTTTCAGAATTTTGATTTCTTTTCCGTTTTGAGTCAGCGTATCTCAGTCGTATTTATTACAACTCACAGATAATTTTTGTTTAGTCTGAAGATATGCGGTTCTCTAATTCACAATTTTTGCTACTTGAAGTGTACGATTTCTTAAACAAAGGATTAAATCTACCAGAAATTTGGAGAGATTATTAAAAAACATCGAACTATTGGCCCTTCTATACTACATATTCAGAAAATTACAATTTGCAAAAAATTAATACGACTTAATGGGACCTACTCTGCTAATGGTAACTACTGGCTATGCAGTAGGTAATTATTTTTAAATAGCCACTAGTTTTTAAATCGAGAGGTTATGACTTTTTACCTCTTAACGTGCCTTGAGGATGGAATCTAGATTTAAAAACTAGTACAAGCTTCCGAATTAGCCTTTATTCATTTAAAAATCCGTTTTTTGCGGAAATACAGCAACTTTAAAATAACGAATTATTTTTCAAATTTACGACTGATCCCCTGGCATAAATTGAGTCTAAGGTCTCCTCACGGATTTTGATGAAACTTTGTAGAAATGTCCATTTAGGATCAAAAGTGACGGATATGCAAAAAAAAAATTTTTCGGTCGCTTGTATTTCCTGAGATGTTTATCTTTAAAATTCTGAAAAGTGATAGTCTTCCGTCGCAATTTCTCCATGCTTCCAAACTTTTTTGGTGAACATTATAGAAAAACCTTAAATTAAAAATGCTACCTCCGGATCTTTATAAAAATTTCTACACGAGTTCTGAAAATAAGGAATATTTTAATTTATTTCGATTGTATGTAGAATACGAGAAAAACAGAATTATTTAGCTTTCGTCGTAGTGTTTTTTTTAAAAATTACTGCTTTAAAAATATTATAACGATTGCTTTTGCATATTTATTGTTTTTCCAATTTTTTGCTGCCTACAGAATTGCAGTCGATATTAAATAAATAAATACGACATCAAACAACGAATTGCATTCCTATGTCACACATGACTCGAATTTTCCATATATTAGCAAGTGGTCATGGAAGCTCAGTTGGTTAGAGCATCGGAGAGCAAATATTAAGATCATGTGTTCGAAAACCGTTTGTGTCCGGAGCTGTTGTTTTTAAGACACTTATTTCTGGCTATTTTAAACTATATTCACTATACAATATGCTTCTCATCAAGATATAGATTCGATTGAGTTATTTAGAATCACAAGGTGAGCTGACTAATAGTATCTTAAGTCATGAAACTTAAAGTTGCTCCTTATTACTCAACATTCTTAGAAAACCCGTATGGGTGAAAATAGTAGAGGTCTGTTAAAATTACAGCCATGTGAGGTATTTTAGGATTATAATTATTTATATAAAATCAACTTGAATAATTAAACGTTATTTTTAACTCTACTTAATAATAGGTATTGTTCCCATTTTTCTTTAACGAGTTAATTTCACTATATCGAAAGTTATCTAGATTAACGTATAAATACCATAATTATTTAATTAATTCCCATATAAAACTTACCTTGTCGAACTTTGTCTGGCAACTTCTCATTAAACCTTCTCTTCATTAAAGAGCGAACCGCGTTCAGTAGGTCCAATTAAGGCTGCCTGCGGGAGATGTGAATTATTAAATAAATACGTGACAAAATCCCAAATATGTACCTAAAAATGTAAAATAAATTTCCCGAAGTGAAAACTTTTTGCGGCCTTTATTATTATTATTATTATTATTTTTTTTGGCAGTGGTACATTCACGTCCTTTAAAAATGTTTTAATGGAAAAATATGGGAGTAGCCAGGGGCCGAAAATTACTCATACGGCGGCCGGTGGGTGCTCCACTCTGCTTGGTAGTTGGCAGAGCTAAAGCTGGGGCCACGTATCTCCCGGTGGCTCCCCTCATTCAGAAAAACAACTGGAATATCTCCATCTGGGCAGGAAAAATGTTCTTTCGGCAGCGAAGTGTGCTTTCAATTACCTCTGTCATATATTCCGCTGAAATAAAATATTTGGCGTCCACCTACGTTGCGCGAAAAATAGCAACATAGCTGCGTTCTACAGCGTTGGGGGCGGGGGGTGGCATCTATCTACATCAGCAATTTTCTGTATGTGCTCAATTTTTGCAGCAATGTGAGGTCGGTTGTGCACAAATTTTCGGTGTTAAAGTGATAAATGAGGAACAGTGGGCCAGCGCTTTTTTTTAATTTAATTGAACGAGACGGCCTCATTCATGTCCTCTCATTCAATTACAGCAAAAGGGGGGCCTCGCAGGGCTCCACAGTGGGCCAGTTTTGGTAAAAATCGCACAATTTCCCTTCCCCATTTCAGGGGACTCGGTAATTTTTTCTTCTCTGTAATATTTATGTGCTTTATTTCTTTGTAATCAGCTTTGCGCTCTGGACCAGGAATAAATGCGTCCACGGAAGGTTGAGCTCGGCTTCTTTTTGCCTTGTTAATTTCACTTGTTTTCTGGGCCACGTTAAATCGTTTCCTCGCTTAATAAACTCCTGGCCACCGTCCAAGTCTACTCCTAGAGCGCATAATAAATCTTAATCTGGAAAAATTTTCTAGTTGCTTTCACGTCATTTGTGGGGTTGCTTTTGGTAGTAGTATTTTTATTTATTTAATTTTTAAAATTGTTTTCTTCGCCGCATTCATTACACTTTATAAATTAAGTCTGAAATAGACACAAAATAATATCATTAAAATCTGTATATAGAGTAAAAGCTTCAATTATTTTTTACATATTTATTTGTATTATAATAATGCGATAATATATAATATTTTATTAAACCAGCACAACACAATAAAAGAAAAGTAAAGGTGAACACCAGGTAGTAAAATTAATTAACTGAGTGCTACTCTAATGGCAGGTAATATTATTATTTACGAATTTAGTACTAAAGGCATTTTTTGTAAGATATTTAATTCTCAATCAAATTGCTTCTGTGGGAAACTTGTTATCAGTTCTGAAATGCAGATTTTTTTCCACATTTATTTCAAAACGACTGTTTTAAAATATTTTCGAAATTTAAATGCATGCTGTCTTTATTAATCAATTTGTGATAGAGACTAGACATTTATTTAGGAAAACTAAAAAAAACTTACTAATATCTTTGAAATTAAAACTTGTTTTAAACAAATTTTTGATTTCTACCGATTGGCAGCCGTTAAGACTCTCATTATAATTCGTACCATTCAAATTAGATTTAATTATAAATCCTACACATTTTTGGTTAATCTCTGCAAATAACTTTCATATTTGATTACATTTTAGTATGAACGAAATTCAAATTAGCAGTCAAAAGTATACAGAAAAGAGTCATTCGATTTTATGAACGTTATTGGATATATAAAATCGTAAATTTTAACAAAATCTCATATCAATTCATAAATTTTTAGTTATACGATTAATTAATTACCCACTCCTTCATTGCTCATTTCAAGTTGCCCACAATTCAAACCTGAAAAGTTTTGCAATACTTGGACCTAGCTTTTAGGTCAGAGTCTGACTCATTTTGCCGGATCAGAGTGGGCATCGTTAAAAATTAATTAATTCCCTTCCCCTCAGTTTTTATTCTTTGTTTTTATTTAATTTAACTCATTTTTGCAGAGTTGTGGAGAGAGCAATAAACATAAATTATAGAAATAAACGGGTTTTGGCATGTTTATTGCATTTGGGTCAGTCCAAGGAAATTTTGCCCTGTTCGCGGCAGGCCATATTTCCATTTCGGATCCTGTTCAAATTCGACCGAAACAGTTTTTCATTTCCATTCCGTGTTTAGGACTACACCAGCACGGGGCCCCAAACAGCGACCGCAATTTCATCCGACATCATCCCGTGGGGTTTTCGTAAGCTAATGTGGCCCCATTTGACTTGGACTTGGATAAAGCCAAGGCAGACGAAAAGGGTAGCAATGGGCAGCTTCCCTTACACGCTGTAAGCCATCCACCCCCGTCCGGGGGCCCTATGATGATTCGCTGAAAACTTTACTGCTGGTTCGCGTGTTAACATCAATTTTAACGACGGACAACATGCTTTTCTATGCCTAGCTCCAGTTTTTTGGGGAACATTAGTTCCTTCGATTAACAGTCGCTTTAAAAGTTATAACGTGATACTTAGACAGAACCCCTTTTAAGGGTCTTTTATCTCGCCGGAGCTACCGATTATGCCCGCCGTTATTATGCTTTAAGCAATCATGTTTACTTTGATTACTGATCTCTTCAAAATGCGTAATGAAAGGCTATAATTTTACCCGGTGGTTCAGAGTAGAGAGAAAGAGAGAAAGTTTATTTGGTTAGACCTAATAGCTAATAGTCTACGAATCCGTGGCAACATTTTCTGTTAAGCCATTCTCATATAATATCACTACGAAATTTTTCTTACTTATATTATAGATCACTTTCATAATATCTTAGCATGTTTGACCATATTTTGTTCGAAAGGTAGTCTTTCGAACCTAAGCTTTTATAAAATATTATCACCATTTTTCGGTTATATAAAACTTGTGATGAGCAAAACAAGTCCAAACCAATACTATGATAGTCTTGGTCTTGGCGTCGTTTGCAAGACTCTAAAAGTCTTGTATTCTGATACTCGAATATTTTGAATAATTTATTTCCTCGTATTTGGTAGATCTTATAAATACAGCGAGTAATCGACTTTCTGCTAATGACAACGTTTAAGTACTCATCAATAAAAAAATAGAGGTAAATGATAAAGTATTTGATTGAGTTATTGAAGTAATTTTCTTATTTCCTTCTTTTCTTGAAAATTGATCAATGTATAATTCATTTTGTATAAACTGTTTTATCAATTTTATCTAAAAACATCCTAGAGTTTTCAACAAGATCCTGTACGCTAACGCTAAGAACATTTATAAAAGAAACAACTTCATAAAATAATCCTTTTTGATTTGGATTCACAAAGTAGACAAACATTAAAATGTTACTGTAGTTTAATTAAAATTAAAATTTCTGGAGTTATATTTATTTAAAAATTCCCTCAAAATAATTTACTAATAACATGATTCGGTTCTTCAAAAATAATTATATTATATTAATCATGAATAAAAAGGAAGTTAAATTAAATTTTTTTGAATCGGTTTTGTATAATTAAAATCGTTTTTCTAATTCAAAAATGTTGGTTTAAAGGGTGATTTCTTTCTTGGTCAAGTCTCGCGTGGTCTTGATCTTGATATCGCGTAGTCTTGATCTTGCATCTCGAGTCTTGGACTTGGTCTCGACTTTCTGCAAAACCGAGACCATTACTGCAAGAACAAGGCATAATCTGTTCATAATTATATAAAACTTAAACTGTATCATCATCATCAAAAAATTAATACCTATTTGGGGCATATGCAGCCCCTGGAAGTCTCTGAAAGACCTTCTTTTTCTTTTAAATAAAGTCTAAACTGGTGGCTAAGCAATAAAAAAGCGTTTAGAATTTAAAAAAAAAACATAAAATTACTATGAATTAACTCAGTTACAGCTTTTCCAAAAATAGTACCTAAAATTGTTCGGGTCTTAAATATAATATTTTCTGGTTTTTAAAATTTCCAATAATGAATACAAATTCGTTAAATAGATTTTAAGGAATAAACAAATATTTGAAAATGTGAAATTAGATCTCTGTACTGTTTTACTAAAGACATATAAAACTTTATTTCAAATAAAGTTCAATTTCTAAAGGTACTATAACATATATAAATAAAGCAATTCTCCTTATATCTTCCCTTTACTTAATTTGTTTTTATTAACAATAACCGCAGTCTTTCCTACTTAACGATAAAATAAAAAGCAGTAACACCGCGAATGTATATTGGGCCTTTATTATAATTTAATATTTTATTATCGGATGCCTTTTTGTCGAAATGGTGTATCAGCTATCTATTGACGAAACGTTTTACGTGCTCCTCGCGAAGAACCGGGCGGCTATTCTTAATTCAACGAAAAGATATACATACGTTTCGAAAACGGAAAAAAGAACTCGGGAAATTGAAATTCAAGTGCTGTTTTATTGGACTACGTGCCACTTGCGCATCTGTGCTCTAGAAATGAAATAAACTTAATGCGAAGGTTAGGAGAAAGTGAATCCAGGCAGGGTGGTGTTTGATGTATTGAAAGTTAAAAGAGGTACGTACCTTCAATTGCCCTTAGTATCAAAAATTAGCATAATCTTTTGATCGATAAGTTACAATTAAAATAACTCAATTTTTACTTCTTAACTCTTAGGTAAATTTAACTTAACCATTTTACAGACTTCTAAAATTTCAGATTTTGTTTTTTAAGAATCATAGTACGATAGGATGATATTCATAACAACTCCTCGATGTTTCAATTACTTTTATTATTGGAAATTTTAAGACTTCAAAAGAACTAAAATTGAATATTGAAGCTGAATTTAGCAGCAAAAGACAGAAAAGTGTTACTATGCATTATTCTTAAATTTGGAAAATTAAGAGTATTTTACAATCACCTATACAGTAGACTTCCGTATAATGCGGTTATATGTTTCGCGTCGTAGGAAATCGCGTTATAGAAAATCGTGGTACATATCTATACGAGAATTTTCCTCTTATGACACGATGATAAGAATAACATGTTTCGTTATGTTTTGGTTATCGGATAAGAGTTATTGATCAATTTTTCTAATCCCCATCAATAATAAAAGTTGTTTCTCAACTTTTTGTTTTGATTATTAGCTAACCATTATTCACCAATTTATTCTTCCTTTCTCATCAATTTTAAAGTTTATGTGAATTCTACCAGAATTGCTCAAGTACATATACCAATTTTTAACTTCCTAAGAGAAAAATGTTGCTGTTTTATTTTTTCATAGTGTTAACTTTTCCAAAACTTTTTTATGATGTATTATTAATAATAAAATAAGTAAAGGCCGATTAAAAGTTAAGATTCTAAAATAAATCGTTTTAAGAGTTTTCATGGTTTTAATTTTTTTTTAATTTTAAGAAAGGGTGCATTTTTTAAAAGAATTTCCTTCAAATGTTAATTTCTTGGAAATTATTTAAAATTTTCCCGATTTTGTAGAACGATGTTCATCATTTTATTGAAAGGAAACTAATAGATGAAAAATACTGATTCTTTTTTTTAAAATATTCTTCTGCCAAATAGTTACAAAAGTTTGCACAAATAGATTTGGCTCTTTTTGAAGCCAGAAATCCATCTATAAATTAAAGTAAAAAATTAATCTGTTTTAATAAAATTTTTTTAAATTGATATATTAAAGAGAGGTTAAATTTGGACATTTAGGTTATAAATAGTCAGTTTTATGGCTGAAATTCCAAGACGAGCACAGCTTCTTGATCTACCTGCAGTCATAGCATTCACCGAGCCACCGAGGCGCACTGTCGTCTGTAAGCGAGGAGTAATCTAATTACATCCAGAAGTACGTAGGAAATTAAGGGATTTCCAGGACGCTCGCTGGTGCAGTGAGACGTCATAAATAATAAAATAATTTAATTTCCAAAGGAAACAATGGTCGGAGGGAGCGCAGCCAGGAAATTAACTTTTCCGCAAACTTGCCACGTTAGAAGGAAAAATCTTTGAGATATTCAGCGGGGAACTTGCAACTTGGCCAACTCAGCGAGCCACCGCATGAGTTAAGGGCGGCGAATAAACATCCCCCCGGCGTCGGACGAGGGAAGTTGGCCCTTAGAAAAGACATGATCACAGCTTCCGTCCCCGCGCCTTCGTTCAACAATTGACATTGTCAACAAAATTCTTTATCGCTTAATTTTCTCCGGAGCAACAAACGACCCTCCCAAGTGAACTTATAGCCAGATCCTCCCCGGGAGCAGCTCCCAAAGTGGTTGCGGACTCAAAGGGCAAGGACTAAGTCCTTGGCCCTTCAGTCCTCCCCGAACCTGTGCCTATCACTTGGGTAAATACCACAAAAGTAGTTAGTTGACTTATGACTTACGAACTCACAAAATGAAATTTTAACGAGCACCCACGAAATTAGTGAGGCTGTGACGCAAGGAGTTTGGCTCATATTTTCATATGTCACTTATTTCGCTAGTTATTAGATGAACAGGGGCAAAATTACGTGTTATGGTGATTTAGCATCACTCACACTCAGGGCATTCTAAGAGGCAGTAGGTGGTTTTTGTGGGGGTACAATAACACGGACCACTCACCTAGAGGTGTTCTAGCCCAATTTCTTCGCTACCAATTATTATTATATATTTTTTTCCGAAACAATTTTCTCCTGGTTTCAATAAGCATTTCGCCCTTCGTCAACTTTTGTAAACAGCTCCTGTCTAGAGCAGTTGCTTTAGACTTTTTCGGGGAATCATTTAAATTTTTTCCCTTTAATTTTCTCTCTGTGTGGTTTTTCTTTCATCGGCTTTTCTTTTATTTTTGTCTACTTTTGAAATATTTGAAATAAATTCTACTTAATTAGCTTAAATTTCAGAAAAAACTACTTCAAGAACAAGAGATTAGTTAAAAGTAGACTAATGCTTTTGTAAATTATATCATATTTAATTTAAAGTAACATTAATACTCTTACTAGTGAAATGGAAAAGAAAATGTTCAATCAATAATTAATAATTCTAATTTAAGTTAAACTTTCGCTGTAATCAACCTTGAATTGAAACGTAAGCTCTTTTATTTCTTGGAATTGAAGTTGAAGCATTTCCAATTTAAGTACGATTTTTCTTTAGATTTCCCCTAGTTTTCAACTATTTCAAAGCTTCTCATTCACAATCCACGTGAGCGTCAGATCAGAATCCAGGAAACATTTTTTCATTAATATCGCTTAAATTTTATATATAATACATAATATAGCTTAAATTTTCTACACGAAAAACATATACATACAATGTATGAAGGTACATTTTTTAAATTTTTCATTTTAGTAAATAAACTAAAAACATTCCTTTGAGTAAAGAAAATTAATATAGTTTCAAAATGGAATTCCTCGACCTACGCCCACCTCGTATTACGTTTTTTCGGATTTACGTTATTTTAAAATTAAAATTGTGATCCTGACTAATTTCGCTTCTTACGTCGGTTTTACGTTCTTTTCTTCGAGAGTTGTAAAACGCAAAAGACTTTTCATTTAGCTTTTGTGAATACAATGCCAAAACTGAATGAAGCGACAACAACGTGCTACCTGAACGCCATTAAATCAAAGTCTAAATTTTTATTGAGACTTTTTTACTGACAACGCAAGTCGAGGAATGCCTGTATATATTTAAATATATAGAAAATTGGAAGTTCTTTTGTGTTTTTTTTTTGCTTGTTGCTACTTTTTATTCGGATAAGATATAGAGTTTCAACGTCGTGAATCCAAGAGGATTGATATGAAAACTGGTAATTAGGGATTTTGGGGACGCTGATTAGGAATTTATTTATTTATTTATAATAGAATATGGATATTATATCTAGGCATGGTGCTCTCTGGAATGCAGTTCTTATACATACATATGGCGCATCTATAAACAATTTTTGTTTTTGGTACATAATTTTAAGCCGTGTTTTTTGGGTACATACGATATATGGTTTATATCATTTTAGTAGTAGTTGGAGTTCTTCGTGTTTTACGTAAAATCCGTTAAGGTTTAATTTAATGAAAACTACTACTAAGGGTATTTAGGGACCATTGATTTCGAATTCTGTATTAAAATTTGCCTATTAGATATCCAATCTAAATCCAATATGGAATCAGATGGTATTAAATATTTTCAAACCACGTTTATTTTTTTCATTTCATTCACCCCGTTGAAGAATTCATTTAAGTAATTTGGTTGGGTTAATGTATTTTAAAGGGTTTAGTAAAGTTTGAAATAGACAGTCTCATTAGGGCGAAAAAGGGTAGTGTCCCCTTAAGTACCACTTTTGGCAATTATCTTCATATAAATAGACTCACAGTACAATACAAAAAAGCGAAAAAAGAAAAAAAATTTATGAAGTGCTAGTTGTACTAATTGCCGCAACTGGTGACAAACTCCTCCCGCGGAAGCAGCCACAGCAGTAGACCTAAGCCGGTGCTCCTTATAAAAAGGGGGCGCCCGAGGCGAGCATAATTGCGACAAAGGTAATAATCGCATTACGACCTCCTTGCTTCTAACTTCAAGGAAGTTGTCTAACAGAGAGAGAGTGCGCTGCCCGACCCGGTTGGGCTCCAGGGGGCTCCGGGGGGCTCCGGAGCGGAGTGTCGGGAAATAATTAACCCCATTCAGAGGGAATCATGACTGGGACTTTGCGGAGACTCCCGGCCTGTCGCCTCGATCTCTTTGATTCATGGCGTCAGCGACGAGCTGGAGCACTCCCCTTTATCACTCGGTCTAGGCGAGATATTTGCAAAGAAACTTCGGTTTTAAATTTGTTTCCCATTTCACCATCTTTGCCCATTGTTTCCATTTCCCGGACTTAAACACTCCCCTGAAAGGAGCTACTCCTGGCACCAGGACTGGGCCAGCCCAGAAAGGACGAGTGCCGGTTTTTAGAAAGGATGAATGAATGGCTCCTTTCGGTAATTGTTCCTGGCGTTATAGTCATCCTCATAAACATAGAAAGAATATTATCAGGCCGCATAGGGCTCTATGCTCCGGTGGAGCGGGGGTGGCCGGCAAAAGACAAAAAACCATGCGACAAAGTGGACCAGGGGGATGGAATTAATTCCATCCCCAGTCTTTCTTCCTCGTCAAGTTTCTGTTTTTGTTGGGACTCTCCTTCGCCTGCCTGCCCGCTTTTTTTTTTTTACATTCAGGGAAATGACTTTTTCCTGCGCCCCCCAGCCCCGCCCCATGTTTGTTTAGCTGGCAGAAGCAGTCGCCAGTGTTGCATCCATTTTCTGCTAAATCAGAGACGAAAATTAATTTCCACTGTCGGTGTCACTGAGCGATCTCATTTTACGAGCTCTGTCCCACTTTGTTGACACACTGCGAAATTCGGATAATAATTGCCATCGATTAATTTCTATTATATCAGGCACAGGGGCGCGTAATGGTCGCTCGGCTCCTCGCGATTATTCCTGCTCCTGATAAAAGGATTGAAATATTTCGCGGTGCGGCCGTGGTGCGGTCCCCGGCTCTCATGTCACTTGCATTAAAACTCGGTCACCCGGCACCGGAATGGATTTAAAGATTTATTTCATAGACGACTCCTGTTCGCGATTTTTGGAGTAATGTTCGCGGCCCACTATCGATTTATAGCACCAGTCCTCTGTGGCGGGAGCATGTGACTCTGGTTTATTGTTGGCTTGCTCCGTTTATGGCGGTTACACTTGTTCTGTACAACCGTATGACCAAATATCTCAGTAGCTAAATCTGCATTACACAAAGGCCTTTTCTCTTATTAGTACCATTCCTGTTTATTCTAAATTAACCGGCTTTTGCCTATGATATGCATTCATTCAATGAAATGTGAGATGTTTATTACAAATGGGTAAATACTAGATATTTGGGAACGCGGTCTGACGTCCCTACTAATAAAATAAATGCGAAAATGAGTTTGTTTATTTCACTTTCATGCCTTAACCATTTAACCAATTAGTATGAAATTTCATATGAACATAGCCTATCCCACGGAGATGGATATATGACTATTTTGTTGGTTTTGTCCCTGGTTGTTACTTGGCTGTAGAAATCTCATATCATTTAGGTACTACGGAATTTATTGCAAAATCTGAAATCATATTAGATTTACTATCTTTAATTTATAAATGTTGATAGTAGATTCGAAATAGCTGGCTCCAAAAAACTGCTACTAATTTTCGTTAAGAGAACTAATATTAGTTTTGGATAATATGTAATTTCAAATTCACTTTTCTCAAAAACTACTAATGCGAAAATTTGAGGTTTGACAATCCTATTCGACTTATTACCTTTCATTGAATTATGTTGTGCCTATTGTGTGTTCAAATTAAATTGTACGTTTTCTAATATCAGTTGGGTAATATTTGAGAAAATGTTAAAGGTTTTAGAGATGTAAATTTTGAGAAAAGATGATTTTTAAATAACTTTTGAATAAATACAGCCAAATTGTGGGAAACTTGACATCTAAAGTAAAAAGTAAAATTGTTACTTTTGAAAAAGGGTAGTTTATTTCGAGTTGGTAATATATAATTTTTGTTTTCTCAATAGTCATAGAAATATTGTTATCACAGTTGATATTTATGCACAATTGTATTATTTTTTAACTACATATAAAGGAAGAGAATAATCGTACGCAAATAGCGTAGGAATTTTTGCTCTGAGAGATTGTTTTGATAACTATATAAAAAGATGCAGATTCGTTGAATTCGAAAAACATTGATTACCATTCCATGTCGAAATTTCCAATTTAATCTATAAAACTTATTGTTTTGATAATACTTTTCTTTAAGTATAAAGCTGAAACTAACTAGAAGTTTACGTCGTTTTATTCGACATCGAACTGATTCTTTTGTTAGCCCTTTCAAAGAAAGTTCTAATACGAAAACATTCGGATTTTTGAAATGTGCATCAAATCTTTTTAGTTCCGGCCGAAAACAGCCAACAGTGGAAACTTTCTGACCATTCAGTGGAACTGCAATGGGATATTTTTGTTGAAATTGTTCCGCTGTGCCCTCAAACCTCGCCCGCTCCCGCTCAATTTGATTCGCGAGTGCTGACAATGCGCCGGCTGACAATAACTTGACAAACATTTCACGTCCTTAATTCAAAAGGTTTTTACATTTCAATTTCCTTTTGATTTCCGCCGCAATAAATGTGCTCCTCTCACCGCCCACATCTCGGCTAGTCTTGTTTTTTGTTCGGCTGGAAAAATTGTCGGACAAAATTCGGGGAGAAAAATTTCAGCGCTGCGACAGCACAAAAGCATATCTTCCTAGGATAGAAGTTGGCAGGATGAGATATTTTCGTGGTCCAGCCAGAGGAATGATGACGACGACGATAGGACGTTACTTGGGTAGTTCTCGAATAAAAAGAAAAAAAAAAAAATAACTGAATCAAACTGAGGGAGGAGTTTGGAGCTATGACCAAACACGGTGAAACCTTCTCCAGGAAAGTGAAAAACTTCGACCTTCAAACTTTCCTGGTCAGGCTTACGTTTTTTCACCAGGCGTCCCGTCATTCTACTCTTACGTGGTGCCACTGTCCATTACTTTTAATTGAACGGGGAGATGTCATCAAAATCCAAAAAGAAAAAAAAAAAGTAAATTAAATTAAATAAAATAGATACAAAAGTGTCCCCGGTGAAAGGAGCTTCCCTCCGAGGGGTGGTAATGGAAGCAGACCCCGCAATTAATTCCCGGGACAGAGGAATTGCAAACGTGCTGCCATTTATTTGTATTTGCTAAATAGAAAATTCCGCTAATTAATTACTTCCCGTGGAAAGCTCCATCAGTCTTGCGGCGGGGGCGGCTCGAGGGTAAACAGAAAGCCAACCGACGACGTCTTTGTGCAGTCGGATTATAAATGTAAGCCGGTTCCGAACGGGCCAAGTTCGCATAGTCGTGGGTGGCTGCAAATAATAACTATGCTGCGGGCAGATTATGCTGAAGTAACACATATTTGTGCGTTTAACCCGATAATTGCAGGTGGAGCAGTCCTCAAAGCACCCGACTATACCCAGTGAAGCGGGTTATTTCTATTTACGAACGTACCCCCGGTGTGTTAGGCAGCCGCAACGAATTCTATTTCAAACAACATTTTCACTCAACCTTTTAATGGTTTCTCTCTAAAGCGAATTTCCAATGGAAACCCTTTCTCTAGACCAGAGCTTACTAGAGCAACTCATTAAATTTTAGAATTATTAACTGGTTTTAATTTAACGTCCCTTTCGGGATGGATATTTCAGGAAATATTCCCGTTTGTACTGTTCGCTTATTTAAAAATTTAGGAATTTCTTTAAATCTAAACTTAGCGGGTAAAATTGTATAGGAATTATAGCTTATATAATTTAGAATTATCAAATGACAGAGATTATTTATCTTGGCCTAAATCATATTATATGACATAGAATCCATTATTATTAAAATCCTGGGAATTACTTAAAAATAAATATTGCTGTAACAAGATAGGCGTTGTGGTGAGACAATTTGTCTTCTCTAACACTTAAAATTCTGTGTCAATTCGACTTTTCAAATTATTTGCCTTTTAAAGGAAAACATTTATTTGAAAACTGGTGAGGAAGGAATTAAACGACAAACAAAGTTTGAGATTGCCACTTAAGGTTATAGAAAATCCCCATTTGTCAAAATCGCCTTCTAAGACAAAATTTGTCTCAGCGGAGTATTTCATCGTTGCGAAATTCCACTTAATGTGATCAAGGAGTAGTCCAATGTGGAAATTGCAACAATGTCAAACTCGATGTTAACAGCCAACTGCAAGGTGCAGCAAAAAGAGGAATTGGCGAACCACAGGGAACTGTGTGCGCACTCCAGAGCCATGGTCCTAGACCACGGGAGCTGCATTGATTTATTTGGATCTCGCAATGATTTATTAAGGGATTGAAGGATGTTTTTGTCGATTTAAGGAAAGCTCCGACCGGTTTCACTTAAAATGAACGAGGGAGCTTTTTGCTGCAGGCGAAACTCAGTCTCGAGCACTCGCCGGGGCAAGTGGTTAAAACACAGCTCAATAAATATTAACGATGTCCGTGAGAAATTTATGAACCACTCGAAAAACGCTGGCAATTGTTGACAAATTGCAAAACAATGAAAAGTCTCCCACTTCACCGAGTTTAAAGTTAAAATTTTTTCTTGTTAGTCGATGTGCTTTTTATGTAAATCATTTGGGTCAGAGAGGTCCTTTTACACTTTTGAGGAGGAAATTTACAATTTTGCCGGTTTTCTAGCATAAATTGGAAGAAATAATTATTAATTTAGAATTCGTAATAATTAATATAAGTTTAAAATAGCAACTGCTTGCAAAATATTTTAAATTCATCAATATGAATAGCAGACATTTTTACAACGTTTTTATTAGTTCACTTTCTTTGTCCACGTGGAATGTTGCAAACAAAATGTCGACTAGTTCTAATTAAGCTAGAGCTTTGAAATTTGGCATAGGTACCTACGTATGGATATCAAATGAAAGGGTTTGACGAGTAGAATGTGATTAGCATACTAAACCTAATGTGGCATTGTAAAATTTGTTTTAAATTTATATAGATTATTAATTTAAAAATAAGGAAATTTCAGGTAATATTTTAGGCTTATGGTATGTTGGTATTTAGTATAATAATAAATTAATTTCATTTTATTTCATTTTTTAAAAAAATTTCCTTTTTTCGACATTATGACTGGAAATGTAACTAGCTTATGGTTAGTTCATTTCGCCTTCCTTAGTTCACATTAATTAGTGTAAATTGTAGTAAAATAAGACTTTTTAGTATATGCAGAAATATTTTATAGACGTAAAATAAAGAAATGGACCATGGAAAACGACGTTTCTTTAATATCAAAATGTTAAAACCCATTTCTAATGTAAATTACAATTAATGCCTAGAATAAATGATAAGTAACACTATGAGCATTACGCTGAAATTTACAAATGAACTAATAAATAATGCAACGTCATCCGGATAAGCCCATATCCTTCTAACTTCTCCGGCATCAGCAAACGAAGGTACGAAGATACGTAGTTACGTAGCTACACCCTGTACACACGTCCCGACGTCTGCAGTCTTCCAATTACACAAGATTCCAGGCTCTGTTGACAGAATTGTTTCCTTAAATCAGGAGACCTTCATTAGTGATATCAAGATTACCTGAAATGCTACTTGAGTTGTTTAACTAAATTGATTTATATCAGTGATCCTGAGCAAAGACGACACAAGCTCTAGATGAGAGCTGTTAAAATTTCATGCGGTAATATTTCTACGGACCCATTAGGGAGGGATCGTAAGCCAGAACGGACAGTCCGGAAGAGTTAGTCGTAGCGATGTGGACACTTTTAAATCCATTGTGAGGCCAAAATCTAATTAGGGCGAGAAGTAAGTTGCTTCCAAACCACTTCCCCTCAGTGGCGGTATGGCCCAGATATGCACGCTTCAAGTCATCAAGACTTTCTTAATTTAGTGCTCCAGCCCTCGGATGTATGCTCGGACGTAGCCTGGAGACTGGAGTCCAAGTCCCCAGCAATAATCATAGAACGCATCAACATGACGACGACTAAAGTCTTTATTAAATTTGTATATTTGCATTTGGTTCTCGAAATGAAATTTGATGTCATCTTTAGTTTGCGACAGTCCCCGAAAACTTTTCAACTATCCTCTGCAGTGTGGTAGTTTCGGAAAGTTTACAAAAGGTTTGCTATTCTATTCCACCAAAATTTATCTAGTCGCAGTGTAGAACAACATATGCGGCGGTTGTGCGGGTTCCAGAAGCTCACAATTTTGCTTATTCTTTGCATCCATCAATTGCAGCTAACCAAAAGTTACTCCATTACAGCGGATAAACGCAATTTGCATTTCCGCAGAGATTTAGTGTTTATCGTCCGGGTGAAATCCGCCTTACATTATGCGGATTATAGGGGCTATGATTTTATCTTGAGGTGCTCTGCTGAGTCAATTATGCGAAGCATAATTTATCTAAACGTAATATGTCTAAGTAAACACAGAATCGGAGGGAGGAGGTATTCATGCGTGGAGATTGCGATGTGTTTCGAATTCGTACTGTCGATAGCATTCGATCAGATTTGTATGGCAACATGAGAGTGTAAATAGAATTAAATTAAAGCAACCGTTCGACTACATTTAAAAAGTAAGCATTATTTTCCCAAATATTTTATTCGCTAACAAAATTTTTAAAAAAAATATTTTTTGTATCCTTATTACTCTATCTTTTATATAAGACATTTTCAAGACGGGTGGTTAGTAAACTATCTGAGGAGAAATGTTTATTGAAAAATCGGCCCTAAACCAAATATTTTAAAAATTAAATTTTTGATACGCAAAAAGGTTATACCTATGTACTTTGGCATTTTTTTCTGAAATTCCGTATGAATAGAAAAATAAATTGAAAAACTGTTAATTCGTTAATTCCAAACAGAAAAAGTAAATTTTCCTCATTTCAGAGAAATTGGACTTGTTTTTTTTTTTAAATGGAACTCTTACTTTTATTTTAACGCAACCTCGAATTCAACGTCGTAAAATACGTTAATTTTTTCCTAAATTTTAATGAGATTTGATTTGTAATCGTCAAAAGATAGTTTTATTATTTTTAAGAGGTTCTACTTATTTCCACAAAAATTTCAAGAAACATAGGAATCGACTAAGAACAGAGTTTTCGAAATTCTTAATATCAAAACCAAACAGATACCTACGCATTTTTTATTTTTGGCTAATATACGCTTTTATCATCTCCGAAAGTTGGATTTTAAAGTCACAATTTAATATTTTGGCATAAAAGGTTTGTCTTGAACGAACCTCTTAAATATTTATGATATTCTGACTATTGTTGATCCTATTTGTAGTTCAGTATTTTGCTAGAGTATCCCCAAAATTTTATTTTGATCGGCTCAAAGCTCAGAAATTAGTACCTACTGCTCAACCAGTTTATATGGCACCAAAACACAAAATTTGTGGGAAATTGGCTTTAAAGTTCTTACTTTGGTTAAAATCCCCTAGGTCCATTGTGCGCGTTATGATTTGAATTTTGACATGCGATTTACGGCGTTATACTTTGAAAGGACTATTGAATCTTTTAAGTCAGTAAAAGAGAAATCGATATTTTGAAGGTTTAAACTCAAGATGTTCTATTAAGAGATTTTAATTATTTTTCCAATTAGAATAATTTTAATTTTTAAAAAACTAACCGTACACATGTGAGCCAGTATCTCTGAATTCGTTAATTTAGAGAAGTAACAAGATCTAGAGTATAAATTAATTTCGCTAAAAATAATTATTAAAAATTTCTCGTAGTAATGGAGTTCAAAACAAAAAACCAAGTACTATTAATAATTTTCGCACCTGTTTTGAGGATAAAATTAAACTCTCCATCATTTTACACCGCGGTCGTCGGGATCCCTCCCCCGTCCGGTGTAACGCCACGGTTCGAGTGGTCCCGGTGACGCCAAGCAAACTCCGCTATTAACCTCAATTGGTGGCTGGTCGTAAATTTAAAGAACTCAGCACATCTTTCACTTTGTCCCGTCACGGCAGCCGGGGAGAGTTTCATCTCGGTTGATTACACCTGCCAGGAGTAGCCTGAGGGTGCTGGCACCTAGAGCCCACCCCCAAACCCCGGGAAGTCACGGAATTGAGCCCCAATAAATTCTGGCATTCAGATCACGTCACAGAACCAGAGCTTTCGCACCGGCTCCCGACTCCGGAACGGGAATCGAACACTTCCCAGGTAAAGTTGTACACAAGTTAAATCATTATCAAGACACAGGTAAGCTTAATGTCACCCCGCTCGCACGAGCAGGAGAAAGCTTTTAGGAAATGAGGGAAACGTGTGTTCACGTGCACCCCCCTCCCCCTGTTCGGGTTCGCTAGATCCCACGGGTGCGGCGAGAGCCCCGGTGAAATTGGTACATTAGACTCAAATTGTGGAAAATCCATTAGGCCCCGTATGGGCTTACAAAATTCCCGCTTCCTCCAAACATATTTCGATGATGATGAATTGGCGACCTCGGTAGTAACTTTTCTGGCTGGAATGAATTCTTCATTAATCCCAGGTCGGCAGCATTTGCGTCTCCGCCATTCCGGAAGATAAATTAAAATTGTTCCTCTTCAGATTAATCCTCAACACATTACCGCCAGCAGGTATTAAATAAGCAGAATAAAACCACCTGCCTCACAACTCCCATAAGGAGCAGAAGGAGCTTCTTATACTCCACTTTAAATTAGTCGCCTAGCGACAATATTTGATTTTTCTTATTTTTTTTTTTTCTAACTAAGAAACAGTTTACTCGCCAGAACTTCTTTATTTTTATTTATCCAGTAATTTTTTAATTACGGCATTTTAAATTTCTTTTCGGTAAACTCACTATCCCCCCTTAAAACAAGATAATTTTTATCCGGACGACGTGCCTCAGCGTTCCGTCTTAGGGGCCGTCTTAATTAAAATTCCTGGTCATCCGCGTTTCCACTTAGCTAGCAAAACTGCCAGAGTTTTTCATTTTAAACTGGTTGAAGCTTTCCCCAAAATAAAGTAAGAAAAAAGAATTCTGCGTTGGATCGTCGTCTTCGTCTTTAATATTTGTGCTACAAAAAAGAAGGTTAATGAACAAAATATTGAGATTTTTTGTTCTTTTGGGACAGGGCAAAAGGATAATTTTATGCTAAAGGAAAATATCGCGAAGCATTAAAATTTTTGTCGAAAAAAGAGGAACGTGCGGCATAAAAACAGGTCATTATGTCATAACGCTAATAATGATTGCAAATGACAAATTAGGCTGATGAGAACATTTTTATTTTTAGGTCGTCAGTTTGTTGCATGATTTTATAAACAAGGCATTATTAAAACTCTAATGCGTTTGGGTTTTATACCTCAAAAGATCTGACCGGCAATTAAAACATTTTTTCCCCCCAGAGAGGTCTTGCTAATTTGCAATACACCAAAAGCAATGTTTGGGAAAAAATTAAATTAAATTTAATTTAGAATCACAGGTTCATTTAAATTATGGGAAGGTTAATTATTATTAAATTAAATTAATAATCCATACATTTACCCGAGTCGACATTTTAGTTCCATTTTAATCTTCGAACTCCTTCATTTTTGTAGGAGGTCACGGTAGTAAAATACACGTAAATTCAATACAAAGACTGTAAATTGGAGCAAGATGCATACGAATTTTCTCCTACTTTATTTAAGTACTTCTAGGTAATTTCTATGATAGTGAGAAGTCTCCGATTGAAAGTAGAGCAAAATTTTGATTTGAAATAAGATTTGTGACTGCGTTTATCTTGCGTACCTTACAAGCTCATACCATTTTCATTATTTTACCTTGGGCCTGTTTTACCGAGCTCACATGTCTTGTATTACAAGTGTTTCTCTGAAAACTTGTACAAATATTTTGTTTCATGAAAAAATAAATTACAAGTATACGTTTACAGATTTGTGGACATTTATATGTTTTACAAGATTTATGTTTACACTTGTAATTTGAGCGTTTAAAGGCTATCCAATAAAGTTGAATATATCGCAAATAATATTGGATCGTTGATACAACGCAGTTTATTAAAAGACAGTTCGGAATTATTGCTCAGTATTTGATAGTCAATATTTTAATATAAGTACATACATACATATATGCCTATCGATTGTATCGCATCAACAACGTGAGCACGATTAAATATATTTTTAATAAGGGCATTTTCTTATTCGATAATCTTTTACATATTTTGATTTTTTATAGTCTCAATGTTGGTGTTAAAAATACAGGCAGAAATTCTTTTTCGTTCCGAGGATATACATTCTTATTTTCTGATTTAGTTGGAAATTATATGTTAAAAAAAAACAAATTTTGTTTTTCTCGAAATGAGGTTTTTAAAATAGGTTATCAATTCCTAGAGAAAAATATTACTGCTGCTTTATTTGTGTTCCTGAAGAAAACAGCCCCTTATCATAAAATCACTTTCATTCCCAGAAGTAAATAAGATTTAACGTGTTTAAGAACTACATCAAAATCTTATGAGCGATCACCACGTAAATCAGTAGTAAACTGATATTCAAGCTTGTAATAAACTCATTTATTCAGAAATAATATAAATGCTAAAAAATATACATATTATAAATACAAAACGTAGAAATAAAGTAGGAATAAGAGTTCAAATCGGGAGGAGTTTTTGTTCCATAGTGGGAGTAATAGGACTAAAAGTAGAAGTAAATAATTTCTGTTTAAGCAGAATTAAAGTTCTTTAAAATAGGTCTAAAACTTCGACTAGAGTAGCCTACATAAAAGTATTATAGTTTTCTGATGTTGAGTTTTTGAAAACTTTTCTCTTTTTAAATATAATTATATGTAACATATATAAAATCTGCGAGAGAATTTCGTTCACTTTTCATAAGCGGGTATATTTCTTGAAATGTTATACCTACTACATAAAAAAAACCAGTAAATAAGATTTTGCATAGAGAAATTAAGTAGTCGAAATGTTGGAGATTTTTAAATTAACAATATTTTATCAATCAAAATAAACAGAAACCGAATTCCAGCTTTTTTGAGATCCCTGAGGACAACAACAATATTTCCAAGTTTTATTTATGCATATTCTTTCTTTCAACTCACACGTTTTAAGGTTTTTTATATGCATACTGGGAATCATTTTACTTGGTTTCGATTTATGCGACTTTTGTAGAACGTATCTACCGTGTAAATCAAGGTATCAGTGCATGAAGAATCAATCAGTCAATTTAATTATAGTGAATTTTAAGTTTGTGTAAAATGGAGACATACCTCCAAAAACAATGATCGTATTAAAACTAACTATCTCACGCAATTACAATAAAAATGATTTTCTGTTTAGACTCTTTGAATATGTATGGGCATCCAAAACTGAATTTGTAAAATGATAAAGATATGATATATGGAAAATATTAGCCATTTTGATGCAAAATAAATTTTATTTTGTGGTAGATTCAAATAAAAACATTTTACGGTCCAAATTGACATTTTTCATATTTGTGGGCTATTATATTTTTATTTTAGAGCACCTGTATGGCTATATAAATTTAATCGGTTTTGCTAGGAATCCTCGTAATATATTTTTATTTATTTTATATTATTCCATGAAACCTTCATTTTGTGGTGTCATAAAAGCAAACTTTGATTTATTGCATTCTACGAAAGCATTAGAGCTCAAATAAATCGTTCCAGTAAAAAACCCAATCAAAACGAGTTTAGAGTGCAAAAACACTAAAATAATAATCAACAGCGAAGAGCCCGCTGGCAAATGCGGAGGGGGGCAGTAATCGAAATCATAAAATTTTGTGAAAGATTTTCAGCTTTCCCTTTCACGTTTCGGATGCACGTGTCAAGATATATGGTGGATGCATGTGATCGCAATGAATTTTATGATTTTCCCTGAAATCCACAATATCCGTGAATTTTATTCACATTCTTCGAAAGCAAAGCTCAATTGACTCCATGGGGATTTTGTGATGTGTAGTTATGTTTTTCGGAGAAGAGCAGGTTATCGTAAAATTTTGCCTCGAAGCGGCGCAACCTTCTTCACCTCCCTCCAGAAAACATTCCAGACAAATAATCAATAAATCATCATCATTTCGTATGTGCTCGGGATGTGTCTAAAACCAAAGCTACAAATCTCTCCAGCAACTGGGAGTTTTCGAGGGAAAAACCTCCGCAACTCCGCAAAGGAATTTATTCGGGGAGCAATGAAAGCTCCTTGCCAGGGAAATAATACTTCGTCACGTGTAAAGTTGACACATGTGTCATATGTGATGATCCCCCCAGCAAAACATGAGAACAATCAACTTGAGATGAATAAGAATTGGACTAGGAAAAACAGAACCAACCACTGGTGGGGAGCTAGCCAGGATTTGTTTTGCTTTACGGCATTCTTGGAGGACGCGCCTTCTACAAAATTCTGGTTTTAGTACGCCGAAGACGATTCGATTCGACAGTCTTCTGCATACCCCCCTCCTTCCTCACTTGTCGAAATTGTTATGAAAAATTTAGCGAGCGGTGGAGATATAAAAAAGGGCACACATAAATGTCACATATGTTCACCACACCGTCGCCGAATCTCACCCTCACCCCCCCTCCTCCCCTAGAAAGTAAAAACCAGTTGGTGTAGATTGTGAAACGAACGACAACCTTCCCTGGTGGGAGTCGTCTAAATGCTGGAGGTCTTTCGGGATATGACAGAAATTGATTGCACAATCAGACGACACGCCTGGACCAAAATGATGGTTTACTTCCCTCTGGTGAGGTGGAGGAGGAATCTAAATCTACCCCCAATTCCTCGCCCCCTCTGTGCGGATGGATGGTGAACTGCACAGGTAAGCCCACAGTCGTGCAGCGTTAGATAACACTGCGTTAAAAATTCTTCTGGCGTTCCATCATTTTTATGTAAACGAATAATTTCCGGAAGACTCTTTATATAACTCGGAATATGAATGTGACGGGAATTTGTTGAAGCAAGCAATTCATTTCGGCCCAAAATAAATGGAGGAAGTACATTACCCAGGCCTACGCGGGGGATTCGCTTTAAAGGTGAACTTACTCTTGATAAAGGTAAAAAAAAAAAAAAGTAAGCGCGTTGGGAGAAGAGAAAAAGATAAATATGCACCATATATTCGTACATGTGGGATTTAGGTCAGCTAGTTCTTTGGTACTCCACGCATTTTTCAAAAGGAACTATTTTACTAGTTTTAATAGGAACACGTTTTTCATATACATACGCTTTAAAGGGTTTTTAAAAACATATTTATTTTAAATTACTTGTAACTCTTAAGGTTTAAAGGTCATGAAGTTCAATTTTTTAATTTAAAAAAAAAGCAATTCAGTCAATCTTTTTCCCTAAAAGCTAAAAATAGAATAATTCTTAAAATGTCTTAACACTAGAACTACCAGGTAATTTTAATAATTTTCTTTAATGGAAAAAGGTTTTTGAATATATTTTGTAATTTTGAACCTTAAATAAGTACTATCATAAATTTTATGAGGTCATTTTAAAAAATATAATTTATTCAAGGATGAAATTGTGTACTAGTCAATTTGACTGGTCTTGGTAGTTCTAATGTTAAGGCGGGAGGAGGGATTTCATTTTTTTCTTGCAGTTTAACTATTGGAGAACATTTTCGCAAAATTCCAGGTGGTTTTCGAGATAGGAATGATATATCCGATATCTTTCAATATAAAACAAATTATTTTCGCATTTGAGAATTTAACATAAGCGACTTTCTAATATTTTTCATGGCAACGTCTTCCACGTTCTAATGTTTTATTATAATGCTTTATCAACTGGATTGATAATTTTTTAATACACAGTATATGTGCTGCTTTCTCATGAATATAAAAATTTCAAAAAGAGGCACTTCATTTTCTTATTATAAATGTTCGGATAAAGATAACTGGTTTAAAATGGACTTGCAAGATTCTTAGCAGACAGACTAAGACAGAGTAAGCTAAATAAAAGATTTTAAAAAACAAGCCACCTTCTCGTCAGGACTGTGTGCTTTGTTATATGAAAAAATAACCAAAATGTAGAAATTATGGTAAGTTTCTTGCCTACAAGTGGTTCGCAGTGTTTCAATAAGCACAGAAAAATATTGTGTGATTTGACAATTTTAAAGACGAAACTTGGCAAGTTTTAAGGGATTTCAATATTTCTCAAATTTTCCATTATTTTTTTTTTATGAATAAGTACTAACAAGCCACATTCAGGAATTGTTCAGATATTTTTAGGAAACTTATTTAAAAACACTCCACTCAATGGGGTAAGTGGAAACAAAAATGTTTGAGTACACTTTTTACTCTATGGGAGTATTTTTGCCACAAATCTCATCATTTCTGTTTTTGGGTCATCTATCTACGTCCGCTTACCAAATTTCATTTTAAGAGTTATATAAATGAGAGGATACGAGGGCACACCGACGAATGGGCGGACAGACCGAAACTATAAGAACCCTAAAAATGATTGCAACTTTTTAATTTAAACCTATTAAGGAACTTAAAATTATTTTTGAGGGAATGCAATTGAATTTCCTCTAGGTTCCGGAGCTTAATTAAATTTCTTTCTTTTTCAATTTCTGTGTGGAAATGAGACGTTCCTTGAGTTTTTTTTTTTAAGTATAGCTCAACTGACTCACAAACAAGGACTTAAATATATTAAGGAAAATTTCTCATTTCCCTCTTTAACCCACTTAACTTGTTAGCACTTTAACACTGCTGCGCTATGCTGGAAAAACTTTATCCATCGCCTCCATCCCCGCCCCCGCTACCATTTACCATAACCGAAAATCTTCATTCGAAATTACTTCGCACGCAACGCTGGCCCTAAGGCCCCAACCCAAATCCCAGTGGAAATGACAAAAAAAAATCTAAGAGCCAACTTGATAAAACTTTCGAGCAAACTTGGTTTGGACTTTCGGAGGGCATTTAATCATTATTTTCTTAATCCTAACGGGCAGACAGATACAATTAGACTGGAAAAGTTATACGACTGCGGGGCTAAATTCTGGGAAAAGTATTTGCATGTACTGCCGCCATCGTCGCCCCCGGTTAGTACTAGGACCCTTCTTGGACTAGTCCGCAGATCCACAACTGGAAAATCACAACAGCTCGAGTCGAGGTGGAGCGGGATTAAGTCGTCTGAATACAAACCCACTTAGAGCAATTAGGGCACAAGTGCGGATCGTCGGTCCGAAGGAGGTAATTACACCTCCTGGAGCACCACATTTCATAATCAAGTGCCGGCTCTTCCAGGTCTACTATTCCTCAGGTCTGTTCCCTCTCAGCGCGGAAGATTTAACCTTCCTTCCGGGTCTAGGCCGGTGCCACCTGGATGGGGAGGAGCATAAAAGCTGCCGTAGAAGCACCTCCTTCCCGCGTCTAGGCACTCCGCGGCAAATAGAAGTTCTACTTGAGAAAATCTCACTGGGCTTAATTATATCCAAAAATCAAAAGCACCTTAAAGTAGTCGGCTCACAATTGAGGCGGCCTCGAAGCGCGCTGTGACCATCTTTTCCAGCACCCGGAAGTGAGCTATTGTTCCCGGGCGTATTTTCATATAATTTTCGTCCCCTAAAGCGCGGCAGATTCGCGGGGGTGGAACGGTCGGGAGATTTGTTTAATCTACCCACCCTCATCGCAAATGTGCCGCCCGGCCCGGAAGGAGGGCATGTTAGCGAACTTCTATTTGAGGATTAGTCGTGGTTCTTTTGAGAGGGCTGCTTTAAAGTCGGCCAGTTTTTGAGCAACAGTTTGATTTTAAGCCCCGGGCACTTTTACGGGAATGGACTAATCCAAACATTGTGGAACTGCAGCCTTGGGGATAAGGGGGAAACGTAATTATACGCCGGGACTTAAGGTTCTTAACGAGGCGCATATATTTAATAAGCTTTTGAATTATTAAGGGATTTTCTGCCGTTTCTATTCACTTTTGAGTATTACGGAGGTGTCGTAACCACGCATTGTATATGTATTATATGTATATTTTAATTGTATTTAAACACGGTTAAATTTATTAAAATTGTTAAAGTTGTACTATTGTTTCACGGTCTAGGTAGGGTTCAAAATATCCGTAGAAAAAATTACATTTATTGCAAAAACGATATACTAGAAAGTTAGTTAGATATGACTTTTTTTGGAAAAAGCTGTCTTTAGCTAAAAAAAATAAAAGTTAAAGTTTACATATACAAAATTTGATTTACAATAACAATTGAATTTATATATGAAAATCGAAATTTTCTTAATAACACCGTCAGCAACTATAGGCTACTATCTATGTTCATAGCTAAATATTTCGACTATTTTTAAAACAAAAGGATCCTAAACTAAACTGCTTTATTGACTTAATGAAATTGTTACAAATAAGTCATAATCTGAATGAACTATTGCAATTGTATGAAAATAAAGAGTATAGGAGAAACCGAATCGTTCTTATTTTATAACTCCAGCTTAACAAAACGTAAATTTTTAAGAGCTTAGCCTAAGAACCGAAAGTGACAACTTCTATCAGTATTGTAGATTAAAAATTGCAAAATACAAGTTATTTATATAAGTAGCATTTGAATGCAATATACAATGCTTCTAAAAAATACTATTTTCTGTTTACTAAGAGTTGTAGGTACCCACAAATTCCGCCCTTTTTACAAGCTTTTATTTAGTTTCACCTGTCCCGGTGTCTGTAATGAAATCTTGCAAGTTAAATTTGTCCCACTTCCTGGTTTCCGATTGAGCTGAAATTTTGCATGCATATGTATATTGCGTGACAATGCAATATTATGATGATATGGAGCTGATCTGATGCTGGAGCTGGAAGGTGGTCATAGGAACTCCGCAATAAAACAAAACAACCCCATCGACTTTGGGCTCGTTTGATTCGTATTGACGAGTACTTTGATCCTATATGGTAACCAGGGTGCTGGAGCTGGAAGGTGGCCATAGGAGTTCCGCAATAAAACGACATAACCCCATCGAGTTTGGGCTCGTTTGATTCGTCTTGATGAGTACTTTGGTCCTAGATAATATCCGTATACAACCCCATCAAATTTGGGAAGCACGTGCCGAACACGTTATCGCGAGACACTGAAAACTCACGAGTAATATTTATTTTAACTTCATTTGAATTTTGAACCAGTTTTCGTAATGGCAAAAAGATGAAATTTGATACTTACACTTATATAAATCTGAAGACAATGCAATATATGTAGTATATTTAATATCGTTCTAAATCCAAAATGGCGGACACCCCAATATGACGGCTTACCTTTATCTTCACAACCCCTTTGACATGGGTATCAAATAAAAGGGTTCAACGAGTAGAAAACGATAAAAGCTTGTTTTTAAAAATTTGTTTTTAAATTAAGGACTTATTTCATTTTCACACAGGTAAATGACCTCTCTATGTATACTCGTATTCAAAATTCAATGCTTATTTGATCAAAATTGATGAAAACACCCAAAATAATTTTACATCGAACTCTATTTAGATAAAATATTTTACAAAACAACCTTGATGAACACAGAACATTTTTATTTCTAATTATAGCAGAGATTCTCAGCACTTTATTAACCTAATTTTTAATTAATTTCAGGGAATAAATTTATGATCTTTTATGAAGGAACCAGAAAAAGATTATGCAATGTTGGAAAATAATTTTCGTTTTTAAGTTGGTTAACTACTAAAACTAATTCTTTTTTTTGAATATTTTTTCTTATTATATTAACTTGAAGATATTTTTTGTTGTAGTTAACATATGTAATTATGCGGTTACTTTTTGAAGATTTTTTTTTTTTATCTCAATAACAAAGAATTGTATTTTAGGAAAAATTTTCAGATTTTGTACTATTAAATAAAGAAAAGATATAAAAATTTAGTATTAGAAAATAATTACTAAAAAACAATTTTTCTACAACTTCTGGAATATTTGTAGAGATCATAAATAAGAACGTATTGTTTTTTGTATTGCAATCAAATGCAAAAAAAAAAAACGTCTAAATTAAGCGTCTTAAACAAACCATTTGTTTTAGTTTAATTGAAGTATTTAAAAGAATTAATTACATAACATCTTACAATCCGTCGTAATTGGAGTTCCTCAGTCCTCATCAACAATGCTTAGGATTAATCTAAGAGGTTGCGTTCCAACTGAAATTTGGAACCACTTCACAAGTGGATTACAGTGTGGTCTCAGGTTTATGAAGGGGATGTGATTGTAGGGCTAATGCAAATTCCAAAAGCCAAGTTTGCAGAGGAGTGCAATTGTTCGGTGAGTGCTCCACTCCACTTAAAGCATTTCTTGTAAGAAAGAAGCTAAGATATCTTCTAGACTGGCCGTCTCCAACAGCATGAGTCGCGGCAGATCGGAAAATTAGAATGCAAAAAACGGCTCGCAGATGAGTGCCTTCGTGGAGCCAGCGACCATAAAAATTATTTTAATGAGTTAGAAAATGTGTCCTCAGCTGAATGTAATTCGAGAAGAACTTTGTCGCGTTTCCCTGCATTCAGCGGACTCATGAATTGAAATTTAAATGGACGTCATTATGTGCAGCAGCTGGGATAAAAAGAAGAAGAAAAAAAGAATATTCGCCAGCAATGAACAATTTGCAATTAGCCCCTTCCCTTACTAGTCCTTAGACGGGGAAGACAATTTCTGCTAGGAAAATCCCGGCACTTTCTGGAGTACATGCGGGTTGGAAGATTCCCAGTTAGACTGTAAGACGATCCCGCCATTACAGAGATGTGCCTTTCGGTCATTAAGGAAAATCTTCCTGAGGAGATTTCCTTCGGCTAGGAAGCTGCTGCTTCACTGCTCCGCCCCGAGGGTGTATTACGTATGCAACACTTTCCCCGGGAATTCAACTCCCTCATTAATCACCCGGTGCATTCTGACAAGGATTTGATAGTCACTGTCGAGCCCTAGTCTCGAATGCGACAGTCTGCCTTTCAGCTGGATGTCACTGGGTCATCGTATCCAGAGCAATCCTTTAACCTGGAGGCAGCGGGCTTCGCCCCCGCCCCCGCCCGTGAAGCAAGCACGCGTTGCGCCAGATGTGTGCGAATTAATTTTGAATAGAACCGTGCGACGACAACTCCAGCGGGCTCTCCCCCGGTGGTGGTGCCATGGGAATGACTTCTCGCGTCGAGGGGCTGAACAATTGGTGCCGTCGTGCAACTGAGGAGGAATTATAGGCGCGACGAATAAATTAGCACATTCCATGACAAGTTTCACCAACTTGAGCAATTTCTACAATACGCTCGGCAATCCTTGAAGCTTACACGTGTTGAGAACGCTTTTATCCGAAGGGCTTCAGTGCTCTTTTGTTCGGGCTCGAACAGAGCAACAATTAAAGAATAAGCGAATCGAGCTCTAGTGTCTCATTCTAGTAGTTAAGTTCGTCAACCTGCAGGTGATTGCCTACAAACCTCGTCATACAATTATTTTTCTGAATTTATAGAAACCCTGATTTTCTTTGATAACTAATATAAACAAGATCAATTAGCAAACAGCAAAGGAAAAATTTATTTCATTTATGTATTTTAAGGGGTATGGAAAAGTTAATCCCACTGCTGGCACCATTACAAATACATCATAGCTCATAATAATAGAAACAATACTTTGTTCAGAAGCAATTGGATTTGTAGAGTATTTATTTACATACATAGTACTTATTGATGTTTTGATTTGTAGATCTGCATTTAATTTCAATTAAGTATTCTGTGATTTAATATGAAAGCATGTAAAGTAGCTTCAATTGAATAAGTCTTTGTTCATCGGTTTTGTAATATAAAAATAAGCTGCAAATATTGTAAAATAAAATAATGCGAACAATGTGGAAGTGCGGAAGTAGAACGCGTAAAGATGCGATATGCTTAAATCTTACTAGTGGTTAGATATAGAAGAAAGAATCAAATACAATGTTCTACAAACAATTTTTAAAATAATGTTTGGTTTACTTAGCAGCACTTAACTCTCTTCCCGGAATTTAAATTGATGAGCTGAGAACATTTAAGTTCAAAATGTTGTGCTTGCTCCGTAACGAATTATTATAGTTATTTGTTCTAAAAACCCAAAAATTGTTATTTTTCAAAAGTTCACTTGCATTAGGTATACTTTAAAAGGATGATAGTTTTTCAATTCTTAATATATAATCTAATAATTTAAAAGAAAAAAGAAATAAAAATAAAAATACTATTAAAATACTCGTATTAGCCACGATAAATAAGTATTTTTAATTTCTAATTGCCACATAATCTTATTGAATAGCTTGCATGTTAATTTTTTCGTTTCTAAAATATTAGACAATTTTTATACCAGTTAGCGACAACTGAACGTTAATAAATAATAGTTTATTGTATCCTTGTTGAGGAAAACTTATTTGGGCGCTTGTAATTACTATGAAATAAATGTTAGAAAAATTAAGTTCAAACTTGAAACTCCGAACATAAACTACATACCATGAAAATTGGTACTCTGAGACTTTTGAGCACAATAGTTACGAATCTGTTATTGAAATTCAAAGTAATTTTAATGAACATTAGTACAAAAGGGATTGCGGAACTTCTGATTTCAATGCTACTATCAAAATTTAATATAATAGTAATTCATTTCATGAACTAACATTTGAATGAAGATGTGAATAAGCAAAGGTTATTTGGTTTATAATCGCAAAAGCCATACAACTAAATATTGGCTGAGAGTCGCAAAATAAATTTCGAAAAGTCAGTTCATCTTCATGGTAAGGATAGATGTTGTCAGTAAGCCGAGGATTCCCAGTTAATTTGCAGTTGCTTTCAGTTTGAAGTATATCCTGACCTAAGGCGGTACGGAGCAATCCGCTGCAACCGGCTGCTCAAAGGAAGTCTAACTCTTGTTCTCAAGCTAATTTCAACTTGCGACTGAGCGTCTTACAACAGTGCGGAAGATGCAAGTGCGGGGGAGGGAGGGATCCTAATCCGTTCCTCAAGTGGTGAGTGCATCGCTGGTGCAGCAAAATTATGGGAGTCAAACGTTTCGACAGAGGGCGCTCGTCGAGGGTTCGACCATGTCGTGTTCTTCCGGTCTGGGCACAAACTTTGAGCATCCATCTGGAGCCGCCGCCACCGCCAATCCCGGGAACCGTTCCTGGGACAAAACTTAAGACTTCATCTGCTCCTGGCAGGCTTCCGCCTCGCCCAATGAACAGCATTCGGAGAGTTTGAGACAAAACTTTCTCCTATCGTTAATGGCTTTAAAGTTTTCCCTTGGATTTTGGGGTGCAGTGGGTGCGCCGCCCCCGCAGTCCCGGGATTAGGGGCTACTTAGTCCGCTGGCCTCTTCCACGGCCCGTGAATGCACTCCCGTTGTCTGGTATTAAATTTCACTCGAAGCTTATCGGGAGTTTTGTGATTTATGGCAAGATTGTGGGCGAGAGTTCGAGGTGAACCTAATCGAAGATTGCAGTCGTGCCCCTTTGGCGGCTCGGACTTATGAGTTCCTTCGCTGGCCAACAGTGTTTTATGCACTAAATCTATCTGGGCACGTCTTGCAGCGACTCCTAACTCATTTCGAATTCAAAAAGTGTAGATAACAAGCCAAGTTAAGAACTACGTCAAACATATGAGATCCCTTAAGAAAGTATTACGCAGTACGATGGATAACCGGTGTTAGCCTTTTCAGACATAGAACTTATCCGATCTTAGCTCTTCTTCCGTTCAAATAACTCATATGAAATTTGCATGAATTGCATATTGAATAGTGTCGATTTTAGAGGAAGTTTACAAGAGATGATGCACGGTAGGGAAATATTCAGGAAAATTTGTAAAATGCTTAAATGAGCGATTTAGTTATGTTTTAGCTCTAAAAAACCAGAATATAAGTAAATTAAATTATTATGATCTTTTCCATCTATTTCGTTGAATCCATAATGAGGGTGTTAAAATAAAATTGAAATTCTTTTATAAATCTTAAGCAAATCTTATTAAGAAAAACATCAAAAACGACAAATCCTTTTAAAAGAAATTAAGAATTAGTTACGTTTACGTCTTATATGTTCAACGTTTAATATACAATCAATTATTGTTTAACTTTTCATTAAATTACTTCGTTCAATTGAGCATGCTTGGTTTAACCAACATTTTAATAGCGTTTTCGTCAAAACCATTTTTTTTTAAATTGACGTAAGTGATAACTCAAAAAATTCTTCATCGATCACGATGATATTTTACATACATTTTAAAAATAGACGGACAAGTGCGAGTAGGAGGGTTCCGTACTGTTGTATAGGGTGCAGAATAAATAATGATTTTCGGATATTTTCCTTTACTTGTCAGTCAATATATGAGTTAGTCTGAAAATATATTTTTTATTTCATTGAGCAAGAAATTTTAATTTTATAAGGCTGATTCTATAAGACTTTGTATAAAAGATTTAATTTTTTTTGTTGGCTAAATAAAAATTATAAATTAGACAATAACCATTATGGGATAATTTTTACTTTTCGGTCACTCGATAACGATTATCAAGTATCAAGTAATTTTTATTTTTTGAACGATCAAAATAAAATTAATTTTGTTAAATTGCTTTCTTTAACGAGTCGAAAAGTAAAAAAAAAAAAGAAAAATTGATACGATTCGGAATGATATCCTCTTCTTAATATTTGTGAAGTAATCGAAATACATACATATGTATGTATAACATAAGCCACTTGATTGTCATCAACCAATGGAAAAATAAAAATTACTTGATAATCATTATAATTCGATCGTAAAATAAAAATTACTTGATAGACTCTATTTTGTAATTTAAATTTGTTTGATCATAATCATTACAGTCGCCTGTTTTTTCTTAATTAATGATTTATAGATTTTGAAATATTAAAGCGCATACTTAATCCTTAATTACTATTAATTGTTGTAAACTTAATTCGTTATTTGTTATTATGGAAAGTGAATATACACTTTGAACTCTCTATATTGAAGTTCTAAAATTATAATCAATCAAAGTAAAATTAAATAAATATGTAGAAAGATGTTGTTTTGGAAGGTTTGATTTCTATGGTTTCGGTGTAAAAAGGTTACTTCCGCAAATCGAGCAGTAATCATAGACATAACCTAATCACAAACTCTTTTATCTGAGTGCTATAAATTTAGGTTGAATTATTTTGTAATAGACCAATGCCGGCCAACAAATTCCCATCAGCATCGCCAACTTAATCCTCCTAACGAAATGAATGTCCATTAGAGTGCCATAAACGTAAATTAATATCTTGACCTAAGATAGCCCTAATGGGATCCTGAGAATCATAATTCAGCGGCCATTAAACCGTCGCTCCTCATTCTTTGTAATTTGCCCGGCCGCAGAATAAAAATCTCGCCGCAAACATATCCCAGCTGGCTAGCTGGACCACACACTCCCGTCCCGACGCCATGCGTCGGTCGGCGGTTGGTCAGAATGGACCAATGGTCCTGAACAAAGGCCCAGCAAACACCTTACCCAGCGCCCTTCAAATCTATTACGCGGATACAAAATGATGATGACGATCATCATCGTGTTTATCCCAACGAAATATATGAACTTTTCGAAGGGCCACCATGGTTCGGGTTCGCACCCGTACGCAAGGGCGCTCCCGGTCCCGGTCCCAGTTCGTACGTGCGTCTGGCTCGAAACCAGGGACTTTGAGGGAATTGGCGCAATTTGTTACAGCTGGCAACAATCAAATAACCATTATTCAATATTCACGTACAAGTAGCCCGCATTTTGCCATCCCCGGACCGTCCCAGGGCTCCCCGGGCCCAAGGGTTCCCAGCCGGACAGAGCGGCCGGGCTCCCGGGGAGCACTGGTGGCAATGTGCGCCTATATCCTTCCCGAATTCCCCAAAAATTGTTACGTCATCCTGGATTGCGACTAAATCCAAGAAAACAGGGTGATATGAGGCGTTTTATTGCGTAGGTGGGTGATGGCATTGTCGAACCATCGTCCCAAGAAACGCACGGTTGCTTGTTGGAGGTGAGGGGGCGGGGTTGGGGGCGGGCTAAGTGGAAGGTGTATTCATGGTGTATTAATCGTGCTGGTGCAAATGCCCCCGGGAATTTAATGGGAAAGGGGTTGATTGCATGGGCCGAGATTTTCACAGGGTGAAGCAGCCGGTTTCTAGGTGTCAACAGGATCTAGTTTTGGATTCTGAGCCAATGGGGGCAGGGAAGGCGTGTGCCACTGATTTAGGTGCTAAATTCTCGATCTAGAAACAGGTGACGGACTGTGTGCAGGCGGAGGGAAGAATAAGAAATGTGGCGGCTCTGTGTTCGCTCAGAATGATAATTAATGAATGAAATTTCGGTGATAATTTTGTGTCAGATAAACATGCTTCCAAATTGGTCGTGTGCTGCTGGGGATTTCGAAATTACAACTCGCTCCTGCGGCAGTTAAGTACGACCGCTCTGGGGAAAGGTTTGGATAAATTAATTAAATTGCCTCTGCGGGCGAACTAAATCGGTTCTATTTGTAATCACGGTGATTTAATTGAAATTTTATTATAGCTGAATTCCGTAAAGCTAGGTAACGCTCTCAAAACAATTTCCCTTATATTTAATAAAAAGTTGTAATTCACCTTTTTAAATTACTTCATATTCTGTCACAAACTCCCAACCAAAATTGAATTGGCACATCATTCATAAATCTTGCAAAAATCTACAACTAAGTTAATTGGCAACAGAATATTTTTCAAGACATTCATTGTGACTGTTTTACTAAAATATATAATTTAAATATGATACTTATGAAATTGAAAATAATAGAAAGTTGACCTTTTTAGACCTAACAAGATTTTGGCAGCTAGTTCCAGACACGTCTTTGGCAGAATAAAATGTACGTGTTCCATTCATGTAATAATAGACTTATTAAAGTTCCGCCCCCAGCTCTATAATCTCTATAAGCTCTAAATATCATTAAAAAAATTGTTATATTAAAAGGTTCTAAAACATCGATGAAACAATCACTTCGAATTATGCTATTTATATTTTACAAAATTTTGTTCAATCATACTTCCTCTAAATTCTTTTCTACTCAACGACAATCTTGTTTACTATATTTAGATTGGAAGCAAAATCGGCATTGTTACTGAATTACGGTTTTGATCCTCCTCAAGTAATTTGAAAAATTCGTTGAGTTTAAAAAGTTAACGAGTTAACGTTAGTGCTCTTAATCAAAATAGCAAAGCTTTGTAAAAAGATTAAATTAAGCGTGTATGTAACTAGTACAAAATGAATACACGAAGATAAATAAATTTTATATAGTTAATAAATCCTAGAATTCTGTTTTTTAAATAACATCTTTTTTCCAGAAATTTCTTCCTAGTTTTTCTAAGTACAAATTTCTATCTATTTTTAATATGTATTTGTATTATTTGTAAATTGAAAAAAAACATGTCATATTGTTTTAAGTGGCTAAAAAGAAAAGTAAAGTTGTTTTTCATATTTACATATGTATCTCTGTCTAGTATCTGAAAGTAATCTAGTAAAATAGCCTCAAAATGATAGTAAAATGGAAATAAATCCAAAGATCGTAAAACATTTCATGCGTGTTTATTAAGGGTTATATAAACGCGTAAAATATTTATAGCTCAGAGAGGCTCACCATACATTTTTTATATGTATATGTTTCCGGCACCCAAATAAATTAGAATCTTGAAATTTTTCCTGAAACCTATTTGTTGGAGTTAGTTTTAGCGGAATGAAATACTGAGTAAAATTTTTACTTATGAAAAGTTCGAGGTAAATTGCAGTCGTAATTTGAAACAGTTACAGAGTAGTTAACTTATAAAAACTAATTATAAAAAAAAACAAAAATGTTGCACCCGTTTACATCGTCTTAAGTATTTTAGGAGCACCTCCGGGATGTACTTAAATAACCCACAAAATTTGGCCACAACCAGAGGGCGCTGAAGGAAGGGGGCGTGTTAAGAAAGTTTATAAAGTCTAATGAGAGCAACAGTGTTAATCTTAGCAACTGCAGCATTCTGCAGAGCTCCAGAGCAGCCGGGTCGAGCTGTTGATTGTAAATTTTGAGGGAAAATGCACATAAGTTTGGAAGTTGCACGAAGGATGTAGCTATAAACAAGGAAACTAATGAGGTCCTAGTTGCAAGAAGTCCAGACAACCAAGATTTCGGGAAGTTTTCGGGTAGGTGGAGCACGGAAGTAGCAAGAGGGCCGAGACGCCTAATTGCTCCCAGAAGCACTTGATAATTTATCTTCGGGGACCGGACGCTATCAGATCTCCATCAGTCTTCGGCAGGTCGAGCCCCCTCCGTGGCCTCTGATCGCTGTTGGTTTTATCAAATGAGGCACAAAAAATAAATTCATCCGTGTTCCGTGAAAGTTTCTCGATTGGCCCCCAAAAAGTTAGAGAAGAGCTTCACATTCAGACGGCGTCTTCCAGGGGCCACCCCACGTTCTGGTAAATGACCTAAGAAGTGTTAATGGCTCGTAAATATTTTAAGCTTGTAAACGGGCCGATCTCTGGGAGGTTGTAAAAAATTCCTGTCACACAATTGCTTCTATACAACAAGCCTTGGCATTGGAGGAGTAGCGCCATAAAAACGCCAGAGACCTTCCATGAATTCGGTGCGGAGCCAATTTCGTGAACGTCTTGGCTTTTCTTTCGAACGGAGGAAGATGCTGTTCGAAAGGAACCCGTGGGAAGACGGAAGTGCCTCGAAAGAGTATTTGAGGTTGCGAGGCGCCGCTTTGCGCGGTTTTGTTTTATTTAAAGTGCGGTCTCGAGCAAATCAATTGGCAGGAATTAACCCGCCACCATTCCCCCGGGTGCGGCGACGTTTGATCTCATATTTGCGGCAGAGCATAATCCTCATCCATATTCGAGCATATCGAGGCGAATCTATTTACATCTTCGATTTTGTCTATATGTCGCTTTCTGCTCTGCAGATACTCCTCCGGCGGAAGGAGACTTCGCACACTCACACGGGGCCCTCCCGTATGGAGATGTGGGTCTCCGACCAGGAGGTCATATGTTGTCAATAATGTGAGCAGCATATCGATGTATCCTCCCAATTTCTGAGGGGAACGGGCAGGGAACCAATTTTCAATCCTGCTCAAAATCCACCACAGATAGTCCCAGTCCTTTCGGGAAAGAACGTGTCCTTTTTAATAATGTATACGGGGAGTCCTCCTGGTGTAGTTATGTCTCCTTATAAACTATTCTGCCCTGTCCTCCGCTCCCGGACGCCAGCCTGGAGAAGACTGTGCGGGAACCGGGATGACCTCCTTTCATCTATTATAGGTGAAAAGATTGTCTGCCACCGAGATCGGTTTATGACCACTCTCCCCGGAACTGTATAAGACCTTCCAGTTTATTTTGTCACAATCTGAGGCACCGAGCATTTTTCTTCGACTCAAATTGTTTGTTGTCGGATTGGGAATTGTTTTCTGTGCTTTTCCGGGAAGGGTTGAATATAAATTAACCCATCAGACTTTGATTTACCCATAAATTGCCTTTGATTTTATTGAATATCATGGGAACCGTTGAGATTTCATTGGCTCAAAGTGTTCTGTCTTTATCGATTCAATGTACAGAGTGCTTGTTCAGAATCCCAACTAATGGGATTAAAACAGTTATGTTTTTATTTTCGATTTACTCGGAAATTATATTGCAATATTATAGTGCATTGGTTTATCAATGAAATTCTATGTAATTTTCTAGTGTCTAATACTCCATAATATCCCGCAACAGTTTTACTCATGACTACATAAAATTGAATAAAATGAAAATAAAATAATATATCATAGTCAGTCAATATCGGTTAAACTTTAAAACTAAAGCAATTTTAAAATTGAAAAGAAAACACTTACTGTACCTAATATAACCCAAAAAATTTAACTTAACACAAGAAAGAATATTTCAAACTTAATCATTAAATTTTGAGACTAAGTGGGTATAAAAAAGAATTGGCAATTCATTTCTATAGGATTTTTTTCCTGTAGATTACAAATTCGTAAATAAAAATTCCCAATCAGTAGTTATTTACGAGAAAAATAGGTTTAAAAAAACACAAAGATATTTTGACCGTTAATATAAAATCATTGAAAAATTAATGGATTCGTCCAGGAACTTATAATGTAGCTCAAATTATAGCTTGAATCTTAAGCTGTTATATATAAGTACAAAATTCTTTTATTTAATTAAAACATTTCTAAATAATCCGTGAATTTCACTTTTTTCCATAAACTGATTATAAAGAACATGGCAAAAACACATTTATGAAAAATTTGACATAATATGTAAAATTATTTGCTTATTTATTTTATATTTTGCTTAAAATCTCTTAAGACGTACTTTTTGTTGAACGAAATTTTTAAATATGATAAATCTACGGATTGTATGCATTTCCACAAAAATTGCTTTGCTTCTTAAAATTACATAAAACTTGGATATTGTTCTTCAATGATTGAACAAATGCAACATAATTTGTAATGTATTTTTATTTTAACTATTTCCCGAATTTATAAATTTTCAGTCAAGTCAAAATTTTGAAAAAATAGGTTTGAGAAATATCAAATTTGAAATTTTTGAAATTTGGAAAAGACTTTTTTAAATATTTCGTAAAATTAGTATTTCAATGTATAGTGAATAAAGCTATTACTTTTTTTTTTTATCAGTTTTCAAAAATTCCTCAAAATACGGGTTTTGCTTTAAAATTTAAAAGCAGGCAAATTTTACCCTATTATGGAAACGTTTAGACCTTATAAAAAGTTTACTTTCGTGACAAGATTATCCATCACCATTAACGAATCTGATTTTTTTGCGAATTATGAACCCAAAAGGGCATGCTGACATTTACCAGAACGCCTACTCTTTTCCCAAAAAAACGAATCCTTTCAAAGTATTTAATTTGCATAAATCGAGATAAATTTAATTACAGGTCACCTGTTTGCTCATTTCATCCACATGTAAAACCAACCTGGCAATAAAAAATCATGAATTGCTAATATTTCAGATATTAAACACCCATAGACCCTGAACCCCATATTAATAGGGCAAAAGCCTATATCTAGCAAAAATCACCCCCAATTCCCCAGTTTAGAAAATTTACATTTAATGAATTTTTCTAGACTACCCGCCACCGCAGGACAGAGACCGAACAGATCGGGCTGCTTTAAGAAACATCGATTACGCCCCCACGTCGATGGAAGGCCTTCTTTTTGGCAATCGATGTCATACACGGGGGTTGCGGGTGGGTGGGCGTCTCTATCCACCCGATACTTAGATACTCAGAAAGTTTCCCATGTTCACCCAATTTCATCACCTTGGCAGCGACAAATCATTCACGGCGGTGTGGGTGGATGTTGGGAGTGGATGTGGGTGGTTGTTGGGGGCGGGAAACCAGTCAATTTTCGGTGGTGGTCTTGCTGCTGCGGTATATACAAGATGGATCCGTCGAGATAAGTTCAATCAAATAATGACGAAAGGACAATAATTTTTTTTCCTTTCGCACTGGGGGTATGAAAGGACCTTGCTCCTGTGGAGCTTCGGCAGAAAATGTGACAATGTGCTCGCCGTTTCGTCCTATAACCCACCCCCAGTTTCGAGCATCCATCCTTCGGGCATGATGGGCATGGGCACTAAATTAAGACATTTTTCGGAACAGGGAAATTTTATGACAGACAGTTCCGAGAGGGAGTTTGAGTGGGAGGAGATTCTTTTTTAAAAAGGATAAACAATAGATGCGGAGATAATTGGGAGGGGAAGTTAAGTGGCAAACGGATAATGGGTGGGATGAAATGACTTACATTGTGTGCCCGGCCAGGGGGTAAGGGGGGTTCTGGTGCCTTTTGTCACATGAATGAATGAATGACAACGGAACACCACCGCAGGCCCTTTTATTTTTTGTTAAAAAAAAAAAAAGTAATAAAAATGTTGAATTAAGGAGGAAGGACGAGAGCCCGGCCTTATCTGGGGCATGTAAAATATCTGCATGCCTTAATAATTCTGAAAAATATCACCCATATAGGGTCCCCCTGGTGCCCAGGATGGGTTCCGGCATGGGCTTTTGGGGTATACTGTAAAGGTATATATTTTTACTGGGTGGCATGTTTACATAATATCCTGGCATATGTCCAGATCGAGGATATGTTAGGATGAATAAACCTGAATAATGGATTACGAGTTTTATCCAACCGCAATCAGGGGAGCTTTAACCTGTGGATGTGTGCCCTGTGCACGAGCCTCCTTCTTGTAAGGCAACCTACACGACACCTCTTTAGACCTGCCCAGTTTTTGTTATTTTTTTTTTCTCCATCTATACTGCAAAATCCTGGAAGATATAAAATCCGGTCTTTTCATACTATCCGGTAGCAAAGACCTGGCGAAACTGAATTTTTTTTTCCCAGTTTATGCCGACAAGGTTCGGTTGAAGCTTTCCTCGAATTCTGGGCAACAGGACTCTCTCGACCAGGGTCAGGTTCCACCCATCGAAAGCTTTTCGAGCTTTTCTAGTGTTCAGCGAAAATGCTCAATAGCCTAGTTTTCCAGGAAAACCTTCCCCAGTTTATCAAGTGGGAGACAGAATTTTCTTCAGCACACTTGGCATCCTCGGTATAGGAAAGTTCTTCCAGAGCTTTCAGTTCTTCAATCCTGGAATGAGCTTTTTTTTCTGTAGGTAGCCGAGGAGCCACAAGTGTTTGCAGATATCACTCAAGGTTTTTTCGGCAAATACTCCTGAAAAGCCAAGTTAAAACGATTTTCGAGCCTCTTCCGGCTTACTAGCGCGCCTGCTGGGCCTTGAAGTGGCCCCTGTGTGTGCGTGCAGGAACATGATGGGGTCCAGGATCAGGGATAGGATGCTGCAGCGTTGTACAATGTTTTTTTTTTCTTGTTTTGGAGGAGCCCCAGCAGCGCTCTGGCTCTTGGTCCCCGACCACATCACAGCAGTAACCAGTCGATAAATACTCAAAGGTCAGACCGAAGTTTTCGTGGGTTTACCATCGTTCAGACGCTCTATTTGCTCGACTAAATAAGCAAACATTCGGTGCTCCCCAGATTTGCGGATTTCCCTTTGATTGGAGCAATTCGATCGCAAAGAGTTTCGTGCAGAGAGCCTTGTACTTGTACTTGCCCTTGTGCAAAATATCCAGAAAATTAGTGAAATTTTCGCAGCTGCCACACTACCCTTTAGATGTACTTAAATGGAGTATCTAAAGCCCCGTCAGACGACTATTGATTCTAAACTTTATTTTTATGTTTTTGAGTATGCCTCATTAAGCCGAAAACTTTAAACAGCATCATTTCAACTCGAGCGCACTCGGAGTGTTTTCGCTGCTTAATTCCTCAAGCGAAAATCGCTGTATTTTTTTTTCCTTCTAACTTTGCCGCCCGCAACTCTCGAGCGATACTCAAAAGTTGAAAAAGGGTTTGGCTTTACTCCTTCCTCGTCATCAAATCGCTGTAAGAAAACTTTAAACGTACGACTCCCTTTTGCATGGATTTTCCGGTGAAATAATTTTCAATGTCGAAGGGCATTTACAACTACTTGCAAAACAGAAAACTTTCTATTTCGTGGTTTTCTTTATTTTAAATATCTGAAAACTCACTCCCTCTCCACAGTTGAAAAAAAGATACGAGATGATTTTTGTTTTATTGATTTAAGGAAGCATTTGATCTCCGGCGCCGTACATTTTTTATGATGCATTTAAGGAGCGTTCCAGCTCCCTAAATGACACGCAATACCCGAAATCCACTTAGAAATTCAGAGAAAAAAACTTCAGATTGCTTCTAGCTGTGTCAGCTTTTACTCCTCTGGGAGTTAAAGTTTTCCTTCTTTTTGTTTGTTTCTCACAATATGAATTTCAATTGTGCGAGAGGTGCCTTAAGTCGAGGAGTTTTGACTTTAATCTTTGTTTTTTTTTTGTTCTGGATATAAAATTTAAAATGTAGATGTAGGTTTTTGTCTGCATTATCGGTATTTTTATTTATGAGATCCAAGAAATTTACGATTTCTGTGGGAGATGAATCCATTAATGCATTAATGGAGTGCTGAATTCAGCTCCTTGTTTGGTACTCGTAAATTAATCTCTTTAGGTACGATAAAATACATAAAAAATGTTTTTAGGTTTCTATCAGTAATTCGCTGGATCATATTGAATTGTTTTAAAATAAAATTGTATAAAATTCATAGACTGTTTTCATAATTTTTAGAAGAGTCTTCGTTCTAGTTAATGTTACTTAAAACAAAGTGATAATTTATCTTTTTAATTGAAATCGCACTTGTCCGTTTTTTTTCACAAGTTTTCTCTTTTGATTAAAGAATTTCTCTTCAAATATTTTAGGGCTTTCTTGATATGATATTCAGAAGAAATAAATATAGTTAATTTTAACATGGTTATTTGCATAACGAAAAGGACCAGGGAATAAATTACGGATTTATCTCCTATAACTTTAAATTAAATTTGTTATTTTTTCAGTACATACATACATATGCATATCAATATTTTATGGAGAAAATGTTCGTTGATTGGTTGGGGAGTTTATAAATATAGTTCTTGGCTTCTGGAACATAGTCAATAAGTATTCATTTATTTAATATAGCTTTTAACAAAAAATACTTGGTAAAATGTACATATATTATGTTTTTTTTTTTAAAGTTTTTTCCTACGCCATTACTTTTTTTACATGAATTTACCCGAAAAAGATATACTACCTTGTGAAAACCCGATTTTCTGCAATTACAGCGCTATCTACGTGATAATGTTTCTATTTTAATTTTTTCTCCAAACTTGTACTTGTACTTGTACTACAAGAGTGTAAGTCTCTTACGTTTGAAGAAAAATTTAAGATAGTTGGTTTATTTAGAGTAATTGAGTACTAAAAATTGATAAAAAATTAATAGAGTTGCGCATTCTTTCACGCATAAGTGGAAAATTAAAATCAATTAGTTTGTGCCCTAGTTTTCTAGAAAGAGTAGAGGAAAAAGGAAATTAGCGTACAATGCTTAACTGCATGAGGAGGCCGGCGCATGTAAATCGACCTTGTCCCTACTTCGCATACGATTTCACTTAGGAGCCAGATTGTTCCAAGGAATCATCCCGAGAGAGTCCGCAGCGCCCCAGTTCTAGGTGGCCTCACCATCAAAGTGAAGTGGCCTTCTGACCAAATTGGGTCAATTAATTCTAATCTTTGCCTGCAATCAAGGGGAGAGAACTTGGTAAATAATTTGACTCCGAGCCCGAGATATATTCAATTTTGTATATCAGGGCCAAGTCCACCAGGAGGGACCAGAATCAGTATGCAGGAAGCACATCTTAAAGCAATTTCTCCCCGAATAAATTTAATTGCTTCAATTATAACTTTCTCCCGGAGCCGCTGGTCAAACTATAGTTTCTCCTGGTCTCCTAATCGCATCACCCCCCAGATACCTTTGTATCTTTTGCTCCTGTACACCAATTAATCCCACAGTCTCGAGGATTCATTAACAACTATTGCTCCATTTCCGACTAATTTCCGGTCTTTTTCATATATCCGAGCCGCCTCCGCTGCCTCCGGAGGGAAAACTTTTGTAAAAGTTAAACGCTATAGCGTAGACCTGCCCCAAGGGCGCTCCATTATACTCGAAGTAATAGGGCCAGTGTTTTATCAGCAACTTGCTTCTTTTACTCCTTTTAACCCTACTCGCTTAATGTGAGTTTTTTTTTTCTTAAGTGACGCAACTTTCTCAACTGAGACGACTATTTTATAGTACCCCTTTAAGGGACTATCTCGCAATATGCGTCCAGGAGCTGCAGGAGATGCATCTTGTTATGAAAAGACGAAAACTTAATTGAAACTTCCTGAGGGTAATTCAAAGTTTAAATATTTGAGCGTAAAAGCATTCATTGTGGCTAGAGCCACACGGGTGGGATAATGATGTTCCGGGACCGGGATGACTTGTCCAAGCAAATGTGCTTTGGGTGGAGTGTTTAAATATTTTCCTGTTTTGTTTTGCATTCTCTCCCCGTCGACGCACATATGCTTGTTAAAATTTGCTGAAATTGCGGAAGTGCACGGTTTGAATTTAATTTGAAATCCAGGCAGTTACCAAGCAAAGATGCAAATAGAAAGGGCTCAAAGTTAGTTTCATTTGCTAATCCTGCCCGGCTATAGAGCAACCTAGATAATTAGGAGCAAGCAAAATAGGCAGACAGACAAACAGACAAATATCTGCGCCCTCCTGTAGAGGGATACGCACGCCAGTGTAACTGCAGTCATGAAATTGAAATTGGACAATTTCGTCGATCCTAGGGGACTATTTCATTTTACTATCTCCATAAATGGGTCAGACGGTGGGCTATCCTTGTTTGATTTTGTCATATTGTCGAGTGCTCTTGAGCCGCAGAAAAACGACCAATTTGCAGGTTGTCTCAGTTGGCCCCTATTTTTTTGTCGCCCACCATCATAAAAGGGCTCTGCTTTGGCGCTCTCGTGGTTTGTAACACGGAAATGAGGACGACGAAGGGCGACCAGAAAAATTATGCCCACCCTCTCAAAGACCATCGTCGCTTTATAAAAACTTTACGATTTTCGGGGGAGTTGTGACGAGCGCTTTATGGCTGCACAAAGTGAAATCCATTTGGTCGTTTTATCTTTAGTTTTCTAGCTTTTTTTCACATTTTTGTGTTTTGCCAGATAGATGACGAGCGCTAAAGTGTTATATTGTCACTTTTGTGACTTAATCGTCGGTTTTCTACTGAAGTGGGTTGTTACGTTCCGCAAGTATTTTCAGTGTAACAACGATTTTCAAAGGACTTTGGACATGCTTTTGACTATTTTTGTAAGGTAGTAACAGCAGAAATTAAAACTGATTGCAACACATTAAGTTTACTATCGTAAACAATTTAACACCCCCATGAAGGGCATTGAGAGTCAATCTGTTTAAGCTTACCTTCTTCACGAATTTAACGCCTTTAATTAACCGATGTCAATTTTGTTTCAAATTAAAGTTTAAATAATTTACCTTAATATCGTTTGCTAGCTCGACTTTAAGATGGTATCCAGCGAAAACTGAAACATTATCATAAAATCGTAAATTTCCTTAGACAAGGAAATATTGCCTTTTTGACTCTCACGAAAAAATAGCTTTTAAACAGAAATGTTTTACGCATTACATAGATTTATGTACATATATTCAATTCAAAAACATGAATAAGTTTGCATCAAACACGATTCGGTATAAAATATTTTATGCCAAATAACTGAGCAAATTTTTGTTTCACCCAAACTGAAACATGTTTGGTCAAAGAACCAATCGAGTTGTGCAAAAGTAAATACATATGTATTTAGAAAACAATAATTTTCTCATTTTGGAAAATCTGCTATTTGTAGTTCCAACAGAATTCTAGGAATTCCAGAAACTATTAGGGGAATGGAATTTGCTGTCATTGTTACCCGTGTTAATTGGTCATTTTAATTAATTACTTTTAAACAGACGAATATTAAATTAGTTTATAACAACAGAAAGTGAAGTGATTTATGAAAGGTTGAAATATACATATTATTGAATTCAGGAAAAAATTCTTGATTTGAAAGAAAAAGCAGGTAAGCAATATTTAATAATAATAATAATTAGACATCATTTTAATCTGAACTAAAACCAACATTTCGCTTGAGTACAACAAGTGTAAGTTATAGATACTTTTACGATATTTCAATACTTCATGATAATTTAATTTAATTGAAATAGTTAAGGAAATCGAAAAGGGTGAAGCTGTACAAAACGTTGTATATTAAAAGTTCTTATTACTTATTTTACAATTCCGCCTTTGCATTTGTCCGTCTATCAGTCTGTTAGATCCTTTTTCTTAGGAACGACTAGAGGTATCAAGTTGAAATTAATACCAAATGCTAAGGTCTATCCATCTTCATATTCTTTTAAAAAATTAAATACAAGTATACGGTCTTTCAAAATGTTAATTAACAGATTGACTCACTGTCTGATCAATAAAACCTAAAAACCGAAAATAAATTTATTTTTTGTAGATATTATAGTTGGTAGAAATTATGGGAAAATTAAATATGCTAATTTGTTAAAAATTAGTAAATCTATATATATTAAGTACGGAAACCTCGGCTTACGAATTCTGCTCGCAGTTACCGGTTTTTATTATATTTGCAATTTTGTACCTACAACAATAGGCATAAATACGGAAATTTCGTATGATACATAAAAATAATTTCCCATTTATCCCACTCCATCAACAAAAAAACATGCATATTCATGAATCCGATTATTTAATGAGATAATTCCACCATCTGCAAATTGTTCATACGAAAAGTAATGGACCGTAATGAGCAAAAATAAATTTTAAAGTTGCAAATGTAATTTTTGAGCGAAGCATCTCTTTGCGGCTTTCAAGCACGTTTTACCTGTGGGAATGAATTCACCCAGCCGTAAAGCAGCCTCTGGTGATTAAAATCCCGCGCCACACATTCGATCCACAGAGAAAATTTGCATATCAGATAAGGAAATCAATAAAAACGCACAATCTTCCCGCATTTGTTCATTCCCTTGGCTCGAGTGGTGTATTACGATTTTTTTTACATATTTTGGGTGAAAATTGAAGCACGTCCTCAGTAACAAGGAATTGCGGCGCTCACCTAAAGTGTGAATGAGCCCACCCGCTCGCACCAGAGCCGATTCCGGCTTCATTGAAATTCGCATTCAGAATTATTAAATTTTCGTTTCCCCCAAAAAATTGGTGTGGAAATATAATGCTCGAATAAAGGGAAAGGGCCGGCCCAGGAGTCCCGGCATTCGGAAGGATAAACTGCGAAAAATGAATTTCGAAGTATGCCGAGCCGGCTGGATCCATTGGTCGATGCCGTCGCCTTCAATTCTTTCGGGCAAATACATAAAAATTGGATATCGATGGCCTCGATGAAATTATTATAGCAAAATTTGATGAACCCTGAAATTGGATTAGCTCTGGTGGAGATGTCGACGACAATGGACCAGCGCCTCACCTTTCCCAGAGCCCTTTCGAAGGACTACCCCATGCCCCAGGACCCGGGAGAAAATAGAATTACTGCACAATTCAGCAGAGTCCGGCCGGTCCGGGAATGCCGAAATTTATGTCAACGGGCTCCATTGGCTGCAAATCCTGAATCCTGGCCGGTTTCTGTTATTGCGCCTGATTGACAGCCCTACGCCCCAGCACCCACACATTCACATGCAATTTGCAAAAAAGAATCTAAGACGGAACCGAAGATGGCAGAGAAATCAACCTTAAGGCAGACAAATTGGATCAATCGATTTTCGCACATGTTATCTAGCCGAAGGTGTGCGGGCTGCGGGAGGCACTTGTCGAAGGAATGTTCGGCGCCACCACCGGTGAGCCCCACCTTCCCGGGGAGCTTTTCTCAGGTTGCGTCTGCCCGGGATAAATTGATTTGATTCCTCCACCCTAATCCGATAATCCCACTTTGCTAGGGTAAAGAAAATGAGAGTGGAAAATATTGAGGTCATCTGGCAGCGTTAAAGTTTCACATCTTCTCGTCCTTAGAATTAAATAAATCGGTGTGCCCGGCCCAGCGAGAGGTACTTTCGCATTGTTAACGATTTTAAAGGTATCCGTATTTTAGCAAAAGGGCCATTCGCCCTTTATCATTTGAGCGAAAAGCCCCTAAGAATTTTCCAGACCTGGGCACTTGTATAAAAGGAAAAAACGGGCGTATTTATGGTGCGTGAGATTGAGCAAAGAAAGCAAGGATTTTGGAATAAATACGCCCACTAAAGGCCCTTCGAGGTTAATGACTCTACCTTATTAATGTATGTACCTGTTGAAATGGGTCAACAAGAACAGAAGTCAGAGTTTTTCGGATAATTAGTTTGACATAGGAAGGTAATATTTAAATGTCCTGCCTATGGCAAAGAAAGACAATGACCCATCCCTTCTACGGGACTAAAGGAATTTGTTCTGAACTGTAGAAAATTTAAGATAATTTCTTGAAATATACATACATTGAATTTATTTTCAAACTGGCGACGCAAAAGTTCTAGCGCGCCTCTAGCGGCTTTTTTAGAAAGCTTTAAAAAACATGATTTTAGCGTATATACATATCCTTAAAAATGCGTACTCTAAAAAAATGCAGAAACAAAAATTTGCACGAATATAATTCAAAGGACCCCGCTATAATTATATGGGATTTGGGTTTCAGCGGATTTGGCTGAATTTTTGATATTTTGTAGGTCTCATCATGCCAAACAAAAGTCTCCATGGGCACAAAGCTCGTTATTGAGTATTTTAAGAGATATCGGCCGTGAACGGTTTCGATTTTGAATAGAATTGCGAAAAAGTGAAAAATGCTGATTAATATTCAAAATATATCATCAAATATGTTTTTGCCAAATTGCTAACTAAACTCCGTTCCGTGTAAATGCAGTCTATGTTGCTCAAACCAATAGATTATTAGATCTGACTAAGAAACCGAAAGGCGCGCTCAGGGCCCTCGCGCCCATAAGTGCGATGTGTGCCACGCACACGGGCGGCATATCCAAGGGGCGGCAAATGGTCCCGATGTTTTATGTTTATATATCTCTTAAAATACTCAATAACGAGCTTTGTGCCCATGGAGACTTTTGTTTGGCATGATGAGACCTACAAAATATCAAAAATTCAGCCAAATCCGCTGAAACCCAAATCCCATATAATTATAGCGGGGTCCTTTGTTTTAAAAATAAATCTGTTTGATATGTATAATGAAAATAGGTAATCGTGTTATTTAAAAATGTAGCAAATTTAGTAGACATTGTGAAGAATTCTTTCACAAATGATTAAAAGATATCTTTTTAAGTAAACATTTGCTTATTTTTAATGATTCCGCAAATTTACAACGAAAATAACAGTAAAGGTAAATTTTTTTTTTATTTTGCGGTACAGAACCCCTATAAACTGGTCGGGGTCCATAATTCCGAAAAATATAATCATAAAAAATAAAATACGATTTAAAATAATAAAGGTAGCTAAGAAGGTATTGAAAAATAAAAGTACTAGGGTTTCATAAAGATTTTCCTTAAATTTAAAAAAATTAAATCATTAATCAGTAGTATCAATAAAATTAATAAACTGCTTTTTGGTGTTTCCTAGAGAAAAGCAAAATGGTGAATTTTCCAATAAAAATAATCAATATTTTAAGACAAAATTACTTAATTTTGGTATTTAACTTTAATTAGTAGCGCTATTTTCAAAAACGTTCATATTCTTCATAGTTTTTAAAATCAAAATTATGAGACCCGAAAGCGTACCTAAACTGATTTTTCAATACAATTTTGGTATGAAACTAATAATATAATAATAATATAATTTGGTTACCAAATCTCAGTCGGTTAGTGCATCAAAGCCCAAATTCGAAAGTTGCAGGTTCAATTCCTGTCAGTGTCTAAGTCCATTGCTTTTGAAATATTTCCAAATGCATGTGTAATTTTACTTCCACTATTCCTGAACATAGAACATCAATACGACTACAATAGTTAAACCTAAAATTTCATCTGTCTTATTTCTATTAGGGCGAGAAAATTTCGAAAAGGACGTCCCTGGCTCCTCTTCCGCTTAATGACTTAAATCAGAGCAGGGAATCCCGGGGTACGGCTTCGAATCCTAATTGCGCCCTGCTCTAGAATGCAAAAGTGCAATCACTTTAACTTTGTCCTGAATTACTTGGGGGGGAACGGGGGCGGCATGGCAATTTTCATGAATTCCCTCTAATTTTACCAGATAATGTATGGGGCCCGGCTCGGCCATTGCAAGAATATAAAAATTCTGTTCAGGTAGGGAAAGGGGGAAAAGCCTGCAATTTACTTCCTTGTCGCCAATGTCCCGGAAGTTTTTATAACGAGACTGCCATCGCTTTGTCCCATTTGTATGCAGGTCAAGAGAAAATCCACCGGGTGACTCTCAAGTAATAGCGAAATTGTTGTAAAGCCCTCATCGGATTACAATGGACTTGCAGAAGATGCCTCCTTTCTGCAGGGCCGGTTTGCATGCATGCCCGGGCCCCGGCGAGTTAAGGGACCACCCCTGTCCCGGTCGCAGGTTTAAAGCACCTATTAAGGGATATATTTGCCCCATCCAGGGAAGTGCCACCCACCGCCGGGGCTCGTCGGGGACAATGCTTTCATGAGCACCTTCCTCTGACATTGTTCCGAACTTTGGTTTCTATGGCCTTGTTTCCAGTTCAGGGTAATAAGGAAGTGTTTCTGCGCCATTGTATCTTTTTTTTCTATATAGTTTTCTTTTTTATTTTTGCCTGGAACCAGCTCTCGTAGTTCAAAAGGGGACCCCCAGAAGCAGCTCCCCACTGTCACATTAACTTCGTTACATGTCAGGAACCAGGACAGCCCCCGAGTTGCCATGAGAGCAGATCCAACTCGGCAGCGAATATGCTTGACAGCTTGAAGAGTTAATGTCCAATTTCGGCACTAATTAAGCTGTGCAGGTAAGAGCAATTATCCGAGTTGAGTAATTGCTGTCGCTGTGCGATCCAGCCCCAGCGGGTTTTGCTCTTACTTACTGCAAGTTGTGTTTTCGAGGACACCTGAAAAATTCATTAATTGAAATGAACTTCAAATTTTTAGTGCGGTTTTGCATGTTTTCCATTTCCTCTCTCATTCATGGTAAATTAAAGCAAGTCGCAGCCTTCTAGGATGGTTAGAAAAATGATAGATTTTAATCTTGAACAAATTGAACTCATATGGTATAAGCAATTACTCTAAATTAAACTCAAATCGAAAAATGTAATAAAATATTCAAATAATATAGTCATCATATTGTAAACTATTTCAAGGGAGTCTTTTTTCATGCAGAAAATTCACGTAGAAACCGGTTAGTCCAAAAGAAAGTTAAAAACAAACATATAAAACTATTATAAGATTTTAAATTGCTCTCAAACATTAAAAAAATTGAAGTAAATTATGTACTTTAGGAGTATCGTTCAAGAAAAAATCAAATCTTAAATTTTCATACTTCAAGCTTCAATTGGCCTTACTCACCAAACACACAGTTGTAAACACAATTGCGAAAATACAAAAATACTAATTAGAGCTGATTTGTTACTCTTCTTCTCCAAAACCAGTGAATAGATTCGAATTGGCTTTCACTGATTGGTTCTTCAGTAAGGTTTTAGACTATAAATAACGCAAAAATAAATATGAACATAAATATAAGGATCAGCATCAGCATAAAAATACATTTTTCATTCCGGATTTCCATTTATAATATTAGTATGGAAAAATCAATCGATCAAAATGTAAATATACATACATAAATGTACCTGCAAAGGTTTTTAAAATTTTTATCTGTCTGTTTGTACGTGGTAATCTTGAGAACAATTGAACCTACATATTTCAATGGGCCTTTCACTTGCCGGTCATGATTTAAGTTACTTTTTTAAAAAATTTGGACAAACGTTTTCAGAAAGATAATAGAAGTAACTAAAGTAGATAGTTGGTTTAAATGAATTAGACAACAGATCTTTGTTACAATTACATCGGGTATGCTTAAAATTGAGTATTTAGTTTTTAGTTATTATTGGTTTTTTTTGTTGCATAAAAATATTTTGATCGTGTAGAGCAGGAGAAAATTTTTATTAATTTCAAATAGATCAAATAAAGAAATCACCCTCAATGAAGGAAAGGAAGTAATTTTTCAAAGAAGATTGTTTTAATTTGCTTGCTTAATTTTTCGGGTATTATTATATAATAACAGAAATTCTCCAATTAATTTATGGTAAAGTGATTTGAGGTAAAATGGTAATTTTATAATTAAGATATTATTTCTAAAGATTGAAATATTTTGAAAACCATTATTTTGAGCATTTTAATTGAGCTTTGAGTTTAAGCGGGTTATTTTGCTTTGGTCTTTCCATTTAAGGGCTTATGAAAAATGTTGGCAGCTGCACAAGTCACCGCATCGCTAGAATGTGAATTAGTGCATCTGAGGACCCAATTCAGCTCGGAAATTCGTAATCACATTGTCAGCTGAATGCAAATTATTTCCAGTGGGCGAATAACTTTTTGAGAACAACAGTCCCCGACCAGAGTTATGGCGAGGCGGACTCCTTCTGGAATTTTGCATTAAATTGCAACTTAATCAATAAACGGCTCCTCGAGTGCACCGCCGAGCGAATGCGGTTCTCAGATAAGTCCAACATCCAGCTCTGCTTTTCTCCCTGGAGGGGGCCGGGGCTCCTCTGCGCCCGGGTACCGCGGTGGGGCCCCTTTTGCGAGTGGCTGCCTTAATGATGTGACGAGGGCTTCATTCAATTTACAAAACAGCTTTGAGCATCCGGAAGATTTAAATACCACTCAATTTGAATTTTCTGGGTCTTGTACATGAAAGGAGCGAGCGGCGACGTCAGTAAGTAAAAGGTACTCCGAATATTGAATGGAGTAAGAGGAGTTTTTCACCAGAGTTTTCATACCTGAAAACCCTTGGATTTATCCTACGAAACCCTGGGCAATCAATCTACTAAAAATGGTTTGTTAATGAAGGACCAATGAAACGCTCGACACCCTTTAAATTATCAGATTAATTGGAAATCTTTCTTATTAATTAGCGAGTGATATTGACGGACAATCAAAAAAATTGAAACTGAGCTGAGCAGTTTTCCCAAAAATATTATTTTTGTTTTAGAAATTTTAATTGGGAGAGAAAAAAATGAGCATTTCGCATTTTAAGCAGGAAGAAATTGTGAATCGATTCAATAGTCATTCAATAAAAACGATTAGATATTGATTTTTGCTGAATATGATTTTAAATTATTTTTTTCTTTAAAAATCATTACCAAAAATTAATACAAGGATCTTTTCATTTAATATAATATTCATAGTAGTGATAATAGTAAAAATTTCGATTTACAATATGATTACACTTACTTCAATTTTTCATTTTCGTCACATAGTTTTGATAGAAGCTGCATCAATGTGCTAACTTTACTAAAAATAAATTAGAAATGAAAAATTTCTAAAGATTCCCCGCTGTGGAGGCCGACAGTTTACAAATTGCAGTATAAAAATTCAATAAATAGATGCATCCTGCAGCGATTCATAACAAAATCATTTTCCATTCGTTTCGATGTCAACAAAGCAATAACCAAAGGCGTTCATGGAGCATCGATTCAACATTCGAATTTTGCAGGAAACTTTTTATCGTTGGTAACTTTCGACTTAAACTACTTTAGAAAATCTTGTGGATGTCAATTGGTCGGGGGATTAAGCTCAAAATAACGACGAAATCCTCAGCGATAATCGGCAAACTTTCGCCACTGTCGCCGGAGCACCAAAAGCCAAGTTTAATGATACTGCAAAAAAAGTTTCCCAACTTGATCGGAGAAATCCCGCAGCTACCTCGATGCATGCGAATTGCACAAGAAATTGCTTCCCTTGATCATTACATAAATTCGCGGCCCTGAGTTTCAGATACTCGCAACTTGCTCTGCAGGAAGCAATTTGTTGGCGACCATTTTTTATAAGGTCAGAGTTACTGGGAAGCAACCGGGGAGTGTGGATGGAGCCTTGCATGTGACCGGAAGCCCCAAGGAGGGAGAGCTCAGGTCGCTTCCCGGGGCTCCACCTAGCAACTTTTTTGATGCAAAGGCAACTGGGGGACAATTAGGATGCAAAGCCAATCAATCTTGCTGCGGCGACCTGCACGGGTCCCGAGCAGCGTCAGGGCAGAATGTTAATAGTCAGGGTCGTCACAGGATAAGGGATGGATATGGAATCCTGGTTCCTATCATCCCGGGGAGCACCTTGCTTTTTTCACCTGGTGGGAAAGTATCCAGGGCGCGGTGGCATCCACTTACTTGAGTGCCACCGGGCAAAATTAATTAGTTTTTACGAGGTGCATTTCATATTTACCCTAAAGACTGGAAAACAACGTTTTTCCGGGCTTGAGCAATCACCGTGAGAGAAAAATCCACATACCAGAATCAAGAAAATTTCTTAATTTAAGTTAAAAGGGAAGGACACTTTACGAAACTTTTTTTTCTTATAATAATTTCAAATGGAGTAAATCCTTCCAATTACTCTAACAAATTTTAAAACTAAAAACGATCAGATTGAATATCAAAGGTCTTAAAACACTTTAAACTTTTAATTGCAAATTCTCGCTTTAATTTTTTTGTTCGGTTGCTATAAAAATGATATTCCAATGCTTAGACATATTAGGCCATAAAAAATGGCTATATGAATATTATTGGGTTTGCTGATTTCGAATTCAATACCCAATTTTGAGATTTTAAAATAGCGAATCCGAAATGTTGTCCTCTACGAACTAAATTTCATTGAAATCTAACAAGAATAGTTACATGAGAATGTTTCGAATAATTATTTTGGATTCAGTTCCAAATTTTGAAAATTCAAAATTGACTGAAATCTCACAAAAATTTGTATAAGGATTTTTCAATATTTGATGTTCTATATTAAAAATTGGAATATTGTTTTTTTATTCCCACCCCTTTAAAAGTTTGTATGTATATGTATATTAAGAAATTAATTGTCTTAAAATATTAACTCAATTGCTTCTAAACTTTTAAAGGTACTTAAGAGCAAATACAGTATGTATTTTTTCAATTTCAACTATTATGTACTTAGGAGTTGAACACAAGTTTTAATATGAACTATTAGGTTAAAATTGAAAACATTAGTTAACTAGAACTAAAAGAATAAAACAAGAACTTCCTATGGGAAAGTTAAAAAATATCTAAGTTCTAAGTTTTATAAGGACCACGCCAGACGGGATTTGTTTGGCATTGATAGTTACAAAAATAAAAAATTTCGTTAAATAAATTTCATGTTTTTCATCCTGTGAGAGAAGAATTCAAAATATGAAGTTAACAGAAGATTATTTTAAATACGAATTACAATAATTGCCATATAAAATCCTATTGAAGTAAAGTGATATTGGGAATCACAGTAAAGCAGAGGTAAATTTAAAGTGATCATGAGTTATTTTAAATTAAAATGGTTTTTTTTTTTTACTTAAAACGATCAGAATGTAAAACTGAGAAGAAGTCAAATTAAATTTACATCGGAATATTTGTCTAAGTGAATGTCCTTTTGTAGGTGTGATCGCTCTTAATCCCCTTTCGGATATCATCCCAAATAGAGGCTTCCATTAACCTTTCCATTTCTTAATCTCGTCCACCAAACAAGGGCCTGACTGAATCAATATTGATCATGACCTTCACCACACGTTGGCAGGGTCCCGATTTTTGTTAATAACTCAATAATTTACACCTTTCCCGACCTCTGGGTCCATCTGCTTAACCCGGCGTCAACGCATCGGTCGGTGTCTATCAGGCCGAGGTGACGGATGAGCCGGAAGAGTCCTCCGCTTGATTGGTTACACGTTCGCTCGCAATCGGAGCCCTTCGAATGGGTTCGAGGGACGTGAATGATGACGGGTCGTTGGCGTCACCCCTGGATTTACACTGATCAATCAAAACTAAACGGTCGGGCAATCCATCAATCAATCACCGCCCCCAGTTGAGCAGGACTCCTTCGCCGGGACATGTCATAAATAACCAACAAGTGTTAACAAACGACGCCAGCGAAGCGCCCGGGCCCTGATCCGGCAGATATGCGAAAGATTTCCGACGAGATGAGGATGCGGGGGCGCCAAATTATCGTGCATATGCGATTTTATCGACGAAATCAAGTTGTCGTCAAATCGATACGTGCAGGAGATAGGACCGATTGTGGAGCTCCATTTCAGAGGAAGCGCTGGGAGGGCTCCCGGCCGCGACAGATCGATGCCGGGGCTGTCTCCCGGCTATCCATAAACCGGGAAAGTTTCTTGCGAGGTGCCAGTGCCCCGGATAAGAGAGCCGCCCGGCGCTGGCTCTGGCAGAAACTAATATCGAAGTTTTCCGGAATTAGTGCTGACGTCCACAATAACTCCATTCCGGGGCCTGCCAAATCAGATTGAGCTGCCACGGGAATCGACAGGGAAAAAACGTTGATTCGGAAAGTGCCCGGGCTTTTTGTTGGGGCTCCGTGACCTACTCCCGGCGAGACACCACACATGGCGTTGTCAGCTCGCCTGCCAAATTTGCGGGGGACGAGCCACAAGAACTCCGGCAGGGCTTCCCGAGCGACTGGAAGTCTTTCGTTCCCGCAATAGAGGGTAAAAAATTTAATAATAATCAAAAACGTACTTTAAATAAGAAATGTCAGCTATGAATTTGCCGTAGTCATGAGTTTGCTAAATCGAAGTATGAAAAGTAAAAACCCATCGGTTTTTATTATCTGCTTTTCAGACGCTTAAGTATTGAAAATCTGATCTCAGATTCGTCATCAGCGTCCCCGAAAACTTATTTTTCAAAATCCTCTCGGTAGTCTTAGGCGCTAATAGTTTAAGTGATGGGTCTAGAAGCAAAGTTAGCAATCTTCAACTTTCTAAATTTTACTGAAATTCATTAAATATTAGTCTACACTTAGTTTACACCAAATCGGCATACAAGTCTTCGAAATGCATATCAAGAAATAAAATTTAAGACCTTAAAGTCTGCTATGTAAAAGTTCCTTTGTGCAGTTTAGAGTTTGTTATAACTTCCTTTTCCGCGATAATTTCGTTTTAATAGTAAAATTCTTTAATTTAACTTTAGACAAGTTTTAAGTGTTTTTAACATTTTACAATGGGTGAAAAAAGTCTGAGATTGTTACTGATTCCGGGAGTTTTTAATAATTTTTGTAGTTGCTTTCAAACATCTTTACTATTTTGTGATAACCTTTGCAAAACCACATTTTTTAAATTTCTCGCATGTTTTTAAGAATGTATAAATTTTATATGTGTGAAAAAGAAAAATATTTTAAGTCAAGATACAAAATTTGTATCTATTTGTAAATTTATTTACAACAGAAACAAATTTATTTGGTATCAAGTAGCTTTGATAAAAATTACTTATTTATTATTTATTTTGAAAACGATAATAGAAGTATAAAATATGTATATAGATAATATCATATTAGGACTTGTGTTTGGAGTTCATTTAATCTCTCGAGGATACTTAATTTTTACTATTAGATTACAATTGTTATTTTAAAAAAAAATTAGTAGAGCTACTTTGTGGTAAGAGTTCCATGTAAAATTTTCCTAATGAATTTTGTAAAAAGAATTGATTTAAGCTTTCTACAAAATGCAAATTATTTGTGTAAGGCAAGTGAAGGAGACGAAACCTGGGTGCATTCAACTCAGAGACGCCCTGTGAAGCTTCTTCCTGCACCTCACTGTGCGGAGGACGACGGGGCGACATATTTGTGCCACAGGAGTCCCAGCAAAATAATTCCGAACAGGAGCGTTCGGGGCAACGGCCTCCTCTGTCGCCCTCTGGCAGGAAGTCCTTTGTGACCCACTTTGCACTGGGATCAGTCATTACTCCAGCGTGAGCCTCCATATCTTTCGCCTTTTCCTGGCAAACTAGATATCTAGATTCATAGTTACAGCGGGAGCAGGCTGTATCAAAAATTTTTTCCTGGCAACCTTTCAAAAATATCCGCGACAAAAGGGCAACAAGGGAGCGATGTGCAATTTACAAGGCCACGTAGTGTCCTTACCTCCGTGCGGCGCCCAGCTGGAAGTCTCTGGGAGTCCCGGCGCCCCATATACCTTTTTTCGCCGACTCTGTCCATATTCCCGAGGAGGATTATCTAGATAAACTGTTAACGTGTCGCCATAATTCCCAATTTTATTTCGGAATACTCCCACGAAATGGGGCCCTACAAATCACCGCGTAAAAGCGCAACGTGGCGCTGCTGCACGTCCTGAAGGTGAGTCGCAACCGCAAAGAAGATCGTAGGTGACTTTGAGTGATGAACTTATGGAAGGCGGCAGTCTTGTCACGGGGCGCACGTCGCCTCTTATTTAGGAGCCCGACTTCCATCCCTTCGAATGAGGGATGCTCCGGCCTTCTATTAGTTTGGCGCAGTCACACAAGAGACGAGAGGAAATCAAATTTTGAAGGGTTGACTGCCCTTTTTTTTTTTTCTTGCAAATCGGTCCAAAAGGGGACAAAAGTTCCATCGTCTCGGCGGGAGGCTTCCTCCTCGAGTCGATCATAAATTCTTTTCATGGATGAGGAATTCACCTCTTGAGGAAAAGTTTATTTGAAATTTAAAGGGCGGAGGACAACGCCTGGATCCTGTCAATTGGAATCGATTCATGGAAATTTGTTCCGCATGACTTCGGAGGACGACCGGAGCACCGGAGGGACCAGCCACGGCCCGGACCGATTTATTCGAAAATCACCGGGAGGCGTCTTTGTTTGGCTGCCAAGCGCCCCTCTGAGCTTGAGGTGAATAGGCCACTCAGCGCTCCTGATTTTCCAGCCCTTAAAGATACGCTAGCAAAATTTTAAATTTCTTGTTAGTTCAACTAATTCGAGCAAGCTTGGCTGATAGTCGAGACTCTAGATTCTAGAAATTTTATGAAAATTTAGTATTTTTATATCTGAGAATTCCAAAAAAAATAAAAAAATAAAATCTTGCAATATTTTAAAAAATCTCTTAAAAGTAACTTAATCCAGGGAACCAAAATTTTGGCGTGAGTTCCTTTCCTATAGCATTATTAAAGTTAAGGCTCTAATTTAACCCTCAGAGAAAGCACTTCAAGAAAACTCTAGCTAGATCTAACTAAGATCAAGAACATGAGTAGTTTTGAGCATAGTTTTGATCACTCATATGTTGTCCTTATTCAATAAAATTAAAAATATTTTAGAAAATGATTGTGCTAATGAAAAAATCAAACAAAAAATTTGAGAAAATTGAAAAATTCTCAGAAAAAGCATTGGTTATCGGGTCAATTCCTACATTATTCCTATAAGAATTGAACGCTACTTGCCCGGCCGCCACAATCCTAGACCTGAGCATTTCTAGCAGTTTGGTTTAAAACAAAAAATAACTATCCGGACCGAAATTGTAGCGTAAGTGCGAATTAAGCCTTAGTATTATTATAATTTTCGACAAAAAAAAATTAAAAAAAAAAACAGAAAAATAAGTTCTTCTGCGACACGCTAAGATAATTTCGACAAAACTTATCCATAACTTTACTACATAACATTTTTAAAAAATGAAAAAAATACCTGTTTTATCTACAATGTAAGATTTAAATGGACAAGTTGTTAAAATTATATGTTAAATTGTAAAAACTTGAAAAGGAAATTGTTTGAAAGGCGAAACTTTGTCTTATTGCCTTAAGTATGGATTCTATAGAAATTATACCTCATAAGAAGTACATATTGAGATAATGATAGATTTTGTTAATACGTATATAACCCAAAATAAGAATAATGTATAAACTTAACATTAAATCTCCCGACCGAGGTGTAATTCTCAAATTTGTTTTCAGTTCAATTAATTCGCACTGTTCAAGGATAAACGGGACGCCCTCAAAGAGACTTATTCATTCAAAATGTGCAAAGCGTGATTTCATTAAATTCTCTTTTGATTGCAAGGGACTGATATTTTCGACTATAGAAAATAGCACCTCAACGCGTCACTATCACGCAGCATTGTAAGAGCTAATTTCAACAAACTTCAATCGCTCCCGACGTCTTCAATTCTTAAGGAACCGATGGAGTGCCACAAGATATACTGTGAAAATAATCTAGCGCAATTTTCTGGGAGCACTCGTTCAAGGTAATTTTCGATTTAAATTTGAATCGATTTCGGTGTTCGCCCCGCCCGGCAATTTCTCTAATTGATTTTTTTTTTCTTGAAAAGCAATTTATTTAACTTTTGAGGTCTGCTGAGATGTTTCTTGTATATTTCATGAGCTTACTTGGAGCAGAGTGGGCGGTTGGGGAAGCAGGGGGATAGTTGAAGAATTTGAACACAACCGGGTTGAATTTTTATTCTACCTCCTGGAGGCGTTCCATCATCCGAATTGGATCGATTCTTGCTAGATTTGAAATTTTTGAAAGTAATGGCGCGATTAAATTGAAGTAGTCGGGTCGATCGTGTAATCTACGGATGACGCCTATTTCGAAACCGAAAAACTCCAGGTTTTAACTGTTTTGAACGGTGAAGTAAATTTTAGGATGCCACAATGTATTTTAATGCAACTTACGAATATTTGACTATTTATACGAATTTGTGGTATTATGATATATACACAAAATTATATTTGCTGTTAAGTCGGCGAATTCCGAAAATTAGCACTAAGAATATTAATGTACAATTTGTTATTCTAATAATTTCGCCAAATTTCGATATAATTTTCAATTTATTTGCTAAGCAGAATAAAAATATACCAAAAGGCGCACTTTTCCTATTGATTTCAATTTCCAGATCAATGGAGCTGAGACGATTTCAACACTTTACACATGTTAGCTTCAGATTTTATTCATGTCGCGATTTTCATATTTAAATATCTACAGAACATCGAGCCTCTTATTTTAAAGCAATTGCATAAATAAGGTATAAATCCAATAAAAAATGAAATAAATTTTGGCCTTCCATTTCATGCACGTGATGGCAATTTATCCAAGATGTTATGGACTTTCTGCATAAAGAAATCGTGTACAACATACAAAACGAGAATTCGATTTATCGATTTTGGGAAGAGTGAGAATTTCGCATATATATGTTTTTTTTTTTAGAAATTGTTATTACGTATGCAAAATTGGGAATGAATATAAAAAATATCGTATTTTATTCCTTTTTCTTAAATTTTGTTCAAATGTAACGATAATCATCCTACAAATCCTATTTTTCTCATTTTTGTTACCAGTTTTTGAACCTAAAAGTTAAAAAAAAAAATTTCAAAATATCTATTGATTAAAATGTAAATTTTTCTAAGTATTAATTAGTATCAAATAATTGGTGTTGGTTTTATTATTTTAAGACACATCAAATCAAATCAAATCAATTTCGTCTCTTACTGAATATTTCTCGTTAAGATAGTTTTAAACTTCAATCAAATTCATTCCGTGCAGAGATTTAAATCCTTTGCCGATTTAATTCTGTGAGATCTTTGCACGTTCTTAACACCCACCACAAAGTCGATAAACTTTTAAGTAAAACGGTAATGCTGTCTCAATGCACTAAGTTCGGGGATTTCATTAAAAGCTTACACAAGACGACGATGCTGCACAAAAGGAGACGATGCACCAGAAGATGGAAGGAGTCTGGGTACTAAATTTAATGTAACTCCTGCCAGACTTGGGGCTAAAATTCAAATTGTATGTGACTGTTTGTACCTTTCACTAGGGCGACCTGTACTCTTTAATGATACAAGGAGTTTTCGAATTTATGACTTCCATAAATTTTCTTTATGAACTTTAGATGAAACAGGAAATTTCCTTCGGAAATAATTTAGTGTTTTCTCTCATGTTCGACATGCTCTTTGAAATTTGCTCGTGAATGAGCATAAGTTATATCTGGCAGACGAGTTTTTGGTATATTTCATACTGAGATAATGATAGAATTTCTAAAATAGAAATATATAAAATATGTAAAAACTGTTCAAAGTTTATGTAGATATCATCGAAAGAATGTAAAGAAGGTTTTTTGATTATCATCAATTTGCCTGATTGGTTTCATTTTGCATTAAAAACTTAATTTTGTAAGTAGTAGTAATAAAAATATACATAGAGGAAAGAGTGATAGTTTGGACCACTATTTGTTTTCGTTAGATTGCTGTATAAATGCATATTTTAACTATCATAACTTAGAACTAAAGAAAATAAAAATAAGAAAGTTACACTTTAGGCTCACCTGCTATTTGCATTTATCTAATGTGCTCAATTGTTTAAAATCCAATTTTTACTCCAAATAGATTTTTCCATTCCATTTTCTTCAAATTTTAAAATTTTTATTTTTCCTTTTTTCGTCTTTTGGTTATAGATGTAAATAAGAATTGTTTTCCGTTCTTCTTAATATAGTAGTTAATTGTAATACATACCTAAAAACGATAATAAAAATTATTAGGTACACATACCAAAAGATTTGCATTTAAGGTAACAATTAAAATATTGCAGCATTTAACCTGCTTTGGTTATTCATTATCAAATGCACAAACATATTAAAATAACTAACCATGCCAACTACAGAATTAAAGATATCAGAAAATATTTTATACTTTTCAACTCATGCTATTTAAGATGCAGTGAAGAAATCCGGATTCTTGTTTATATACAACGCATGCAACTAATATTTTAGAAGATGCCATGCAGTATAATTATTCTAATACATATGTATGTATAATAATTTTTATACAAAGCAGTTTTTGTTAAATTCAGTTTTTAAAGTCGACTGCTCCATTCAACGATTGCCTCTTAAGCTGAATTGAGAAGTCGACTATAAAATTTAACTTCTGGAATTTGAATATTATCGATACATAACATTGTTGATATTCATTACAAAATAAAATATAATTGGGTTGATTGACCTTACATATAATGCGTGCATACATTATATGTATTTTATAAAAATTAGGGTACATTCAAAAACGACTAAAAATAGCCTGTATACACAATTCAGCTTCACAGAATACTGCATTGAATTGTGCATTTTAAGTGTAAAGTAGTTAAATCGAAATGTCTTTTATTAGAGGATTTTTGTAGGAATTTTACATACAATTCCGATACTAAATCCGTTTTGATTTCACTCGAAATAAGTTAAATAATTCCAACACTGTTTTTCGGGATAATATTTTTCGAATCCCGAAAAAAAGAGTCGAGAGTAAATTTCTGAAATTTTGATAGTCCGACGCCTGCTTATTTTTAATTTTTTTTTAAAAAACCTCTGTTATTTTCGAATTTTTATTTATGCATTTCGAAATCTGGTAAATCGTACCCTGGCATATGTGACTTAAGGATATTTTTCAGAAATTGGGGAGATGCTCGCTGAATATAAATCTTATAAAATTCAACAAGGAAAAATGCATAATTTACCTCTTGTTATCTTACGTCGTCTGAATTTCTGCTAGAAATTTCCTGCATAACGTTGCATTCCCCAAACTAATGGCTAGCCTCAATTCTTCCTTTTGTTGATAGTGCAGCTCCAGTCCAGATTACTTAAAATAAAATTCCTTTTATTTAATTCGTAATTCGTCCTTTGATTAAAGATGCAGGTATAAATCAAAACTTAAAACACAAGAAAAATGTGAACTGCCAGCCTGCCTATTGCTTGACGTGATGACGCAATTGCTCCATCGCACCGCACTATCCTCCGTCTATTACTTTTCTATCCTGTTTCCTCACTAATCTACTAGATTTTTAAAAAAAATGTCATACGGCTTAATCTAGGATAAAATCCCAACTAGAATTTTAATCAAAGGCTCCTAAATTTATGCAATTTTTAAAGTGTTTTTCAAATTTTGACTGATTTTCCGTATTAATTAAGAACATTTAATCTTTTAAACTTGCCTCCTCTTCCCGAAATTTCTTAAAACTGCATAAAGTTTTAATCTTTTAACTATTGTGGGTTAATTTTAATTGGATTTATTCACAATTAGCTGAGCAGGAGCTTCTTCTAGTTTTTTTTTTCCTTGAGTGTGGCAGCCCAAAAATCTCCCTCCACTAGACTGCGTCTTTTCTGAGGTTTTGTGTCGCCAGCGATTTGTGGCAAATCGTAAAACTTGTAAAATCCTGCATTTGGAAGCAGGTAAAAAGGTTTTTAGTTCATATTTTTAGGAAATGCGTTGCTTGTTTAGTTCTATTGTAACGTGTGCTTTCCTTAATTATTGAGATTTAATTATCAGTCCAATAAATAGCGATTTTTAATCTTCTTATCATTAAAAGTAAGATTGCAATCTTCAGAAGGATTTGATTGAGGTAAGCACTTTTAGTTTCATGCCATAGTAGTGCAAATAAAATTATAGCTATACATTTTCTAAAAACGAGAAAGAAAGATTTGGGTGTGTAGTTTCATTTTGATGTATCGTTGTAACGAAAGAGACGAGCTAAAATTTGGATTTTTGCTTCAAGGCATTTTACACTATAAAAACGAACATTAAATAAAATAAAATAAAATAGGTCCCCGCGATGGTGTGGAAAGTTGCAATTTTCGATAATAAGAGCTTTTTATTGCAGGTTCGCATTTTGTACTAAATAAGTAACTTTTTGTATAAAACATTTTTTTTTCTATTTACTATACATCGCACTATAATCACTGAAAACTATAGTTTTATTATTTTGCCATGCAAAAAATTTTAAAAAGGGAAAAGACGCTATCTATTAAAATCGAAAAATACTTTAGATAAAATTTATGTATACTGTTTTTAAAATAAAAATTCAAGTAAACTTTATTAAATGTATACATATATTAATTTTACGTATAGTCATTAAGATAAATTATTTTAAACCCTAAAGTTTCTTGATTTTTAAATTCGGAAATTTTAAAAAGTTGTACTAAGAACTAAGATAATGGCAAAAAACCGAAATTTCCTTCTTCTTAAAATATTTTCTTTAAATTATACTCTTTCTAAATTGCAAAATTTTTTTAACAACATCAAAATAGAGCAGCTCACTAAAATTCGACTGCTTGGCACTTTTTTAGAAATGTTAATCTAATTTGTCTAATTTTTAGATTCTAATCAAAAACCGAGTGCTAAAAAATACACACAACTTTATATGTATTATAGTTAAAAAATATACAAAAATAAGGATGATGGAATTGGCTTTGGACGAATTCATGTCTATTAACAAAAACTGTTAGAAAGGCGAAAACTAAAGATACAATCGTTGAAATAAACAAACGAAATGAGAAAATACCCTTTAAAAGGAATTCAGACGTAATAAAATTAAAGGGTTAATTTGGAGGAAGGAATTGATTTTATTAGGATACATAAGATAAGCAAATCTATTTCAAATATCCTCATTAGATTAAAACTAATTCGTCTCTGGGATCTGTTTGTGTAAGGTGATAGGCGATAGTTACTAGTCACTTCTATTTCTATTTATTGGTGACTTGTGACTGCAATTAATTTTATATAAACAGAGCCCAGAGTTTTTAACCATTTTAGCGATTTACGTAAACTGATTGAGAGACGACCATACACTTGAAGACATGCCCAATCTTAAGACAAAAAACCAAGAATATTGGAAGCATTAGATAATTTTTATACATTTTTGGAGTGGATAAAGTGCGGAAAAATACTCAACATTTCTTCAATTTTCATCATGAAAGGAAAAGGTGCGTACTTTATTGTTATTATTATTAACATTTCGATCACATTTTGAACTTGGTGAAGCCATATGACAATAGAACTTAAGTATCATAAAGATAAAAACTGATGAAGCCCTATTATACTTCTAAATTTCCCATTTAAGTAGAATCAAGCCCTAATTAGTTCAAAATGAAAAAAATCATATTCCAAACATAATTAAATTTTTCTGGCAAGTTAAAAGTAATTGGAAAATATTGAGAAAAATTTTACTACATACATATTAATAAATATTACCGAATTCACAATACCTTTCGTTGTTGTTAGGGGTTGATGGACGGAATTATTCATAATTTAAAATTCGAAAGATATATGAATGTTATGCGGTGCGTTATGACCGGCCATGCAAATCAGAGTCGCATGGCGTTCATTCACACATGTTCAATTTATGGACAGTGGAGAGAATAGACAAATTTTGCGAAATCGCCCTCTAATCGAAGCATTTTGCCAGGATTATTGTTGGACGCAAAAAGGAATAAAACTGCCCAGTGGCCCCGAAATCGCTCAGTCATTTAGAAAGCTGGTTCATGAACTCGGAGGCTTTGTCGACTGGAACAATATTTATGGCTCGGCTCCAGATGATACAAATACAAAGACCATTAATCACAATCTCTCGTATATGTCTGCATAAATACGGAATGAATATCAATGCGTGTGTCACACAAAAATGCCGATGCTGCCGGGGGCCCCCTTGGACCCGGGGGCTCTTTGACCGGCCATATATCTGCGTCGGCACATAAATCGAAATTGAATTTGAAAGCGGAAATAAAAGAAACCCCGAAAAATATCGATGGTGGAGATTACCGCGATATTTATATTCCAGAGCGCGTTTTGTTTGATAAATTTGATAAATGAGACCGGGAGACGGCCGCGGGATTTGTGCGTTTAGATTACCTGGCTTTCAAAATAATTTCAACCTCAAAATGATTCTGACTAACCACAGGTGGAAACTTAGAAATAAACAGGCTCGTTTTCTGGGATTATTCAGATTCAATTACTCTACTTTGGTGTGGCACCATTTGGGTAAACCAAAAAAAATATTAAAACCGCAGCTTGCGGTGGCGGGCACAAAAACTGTTTTAGTTAGTTCCCTGAAAAATATTTTATATAAAATTTCCGGGCTCACATTTCATCCCTAGAAATTTTTTATTTATGAGTTTAAATTTAGCCTGGAAAGTGCAGCACCATTTCTCTCCTTTGTAATAGTTTTTCGTTGGTGCTCAAAAATGTGGTCATTGTACCTACCGGTGAAAAAGTTCCAAAGTCGAATAAATAAATATAATAAAATAAAATAAATAAAATAAATAAAATTAGGTAGGTACTATCAATTTTTGCAGAGCAAGCAAGAATAATCAGATTTTCTTACAAAAAGCGGAGTCAACTCTATTCAGCACTTATATTTTCCTTAAGCAGCTGAATTGACTGGCTGAATACAGTTCTTGTTTTCCTTAAGCTTAATTGACACCTGAGAAGTATAAAAGATCCTGCTATTTTTAATCTGTATAAAGATATACATTTCTGTTCTTTTATAATAATCATATACATATTTTTTGTCTTTTGGTGTAAAGCTGTTTATTCTAATTTATTTAATTATAATTTTTTCTTATATTCTACATTGTTTTCAATTTTAATGGAGAGATTATGCATTTTTTGTGGGAATATACGACTTTTAGGGGTAAATTATTTCTGTAATGTTTTTCCTGGAAATCTTATTCGCTGGATACAGAGAAAGGAACAACTTCAAAGTTGTTTTCTTCCTTTTTTTTTTTAAAAGTTAACATAGAAAATTATTTCTTTTACTATGCGCGTTAATTAGTACCATTCCCTCTCTTAGTAAATTTTAATATAGGATCAAAGAAAGTAGTTTACGGGAGTTCCATTAACAAAGATAAAATTTACCACCTCGTTATTGTTTAAAATGGCAAAATCTTGAGGTTTTGATAGAGCAATCTTAAAATTAATAGCGAAGAAAACCGTAGACATTTTCATATGGTTTTCATCCAAGAAACAATGTTTTATTCAATATACATAATACGAATTATTTCTAAAAATTAAGAGGTACGTGATATTGATAATGTGCATATTAGATATTAGATTTTGATTACTGTGTTAAATGAAAAATATCACTGTTTGCTTAAAAATGCCTTCGGTTACGAAAGTCCAAATAGGTAAAAAGCTTATATTTATTATCAGGATCTAATTTGATATTTTTGTTTATATGTTTCATGCTACTGGACTGTTAGAAATAAACAGGTTTTTTGGTGGGACTTAGTCAAATTCAATTACTCTACTTCAGTGGGGCGCCATTTGGGGCAGCCAAAAACTACAAGCGCAGCTCGTGATAGTGTCAGCGGGCACAAAAACTGTTTCATTCTCCCAAAAAATATTTTATATAAAATCTCGGGGCTCACATTTCATCCCCAGAAACTTTTTTATGGGTTTAATTTTAGCCTGAAAAGCGCGGCACCATTGCCCTCCTTTGCAGTTGCATTTATCCGACGTTGCCCTGAAATGTGACCGTTGAACCCACCGGATAATGGCTTACTATGCGCTGAAGATAGAAATGCGTCTAACTTTAGAAGTACTGTAACTCAGCTTCCAAAGTCTTAGAGAGCAAAACTGGGTTCTTTCAATAAAACTTCTAAGTCAAAGAACCGCAGAAGAACAAAAGGAATCGCTCGAGCTACACAATTTTTCATTTGTCCTGTTCTGTAGATATTTAAAACTTTGACAATATTTCAACCCAGAAACCGTAGCAGTGATGCTTCTTTAAGTAATAAACATAAGAATGGAACCCTTCCGAACCAAGATTGCGAGCGGCGGAAATGTAACCACGCTCCCAGCCAAGGACCAGGATGCAGATACAGTCTTCTTCGGATGCTTTATGCATAAGGACGGTCTACATAAAAATGACAAGACAAAAGCTGCTAGAGTTATTGCGAGGATTTCCCTGAGACGTATTGAGACGAATAGTGCAGTCATAAATTTCCAACATTTTGGAGTAATTGGAAACGTCAAGCATTCCTTCTTGGGAGAAAAATGAAGGATTCCATCGTAAGGAAATTTTGTGTGAGGTTGTCCTGCACTCCGGAGGAGATGCGATGGAAATGATCTCGGTGCATACTTCCTTCTTGTTACTTCTTGGGGTTCAACGATCTTCGTCAACTATGTGAGGAAAGGTTAATTGAAGAAAGGAGAGGGTTCGTTGAATGAATAATTCAATTGCCAATTTTTGTTACAATTTCTGGCTCTTTTGAAGTTTATTTCAATTTAGTAGGTACTTCATAACATTCTATTAAACGTTACAAAGTCTAGAGAATTTCGAATGTACAAACAAGCCATAATTAGTCATGAACGAGTTGCTAATTTCGAAAGATACTCAAAAATTTAAAACGTCTTTGACTTTGTGAGGTCGGGAATGAGGAAATTAATTAAGAGCTTACTTTCTTCATTCTCTTGTTCACAGTCGAATATTTGCAGATTATTTGTTGAGGTTGATTCATAAGGACGACAAATTCGAGCAAAGTATAACGAAACCAACCCTTTTTTGATAAAATTGTTTACTTTTGATAGTCAGTTCTAAACTCCCAGGTTTTAATTAAGATTCCGAAATGATTCAATAAACGAAAATTTTTGTAAAGTGGTATAATTTGCAATTTTTATCGCACTTAATTTAAATTCGTTTCCTACTATTATAAAAAAAATTTTCGATGACAATACGACCACATTGTATTGTAGGTGGATTCGACCTACGTATAGCCCGTTATCCACCCACGCTATTAAAAGCGTTTCTTAAAACATTTGTTTTTCGTGTTTTCTTGTTTCTCTGAAGGTCCTTTTTCATATTCCAGCTTAACATAAGTAACATAAGGTCTGTTCGTTGAATGATCTAGATCGATCTAGATCAGAAAAGATCAACAGATCCGCGTTGCTAATAGGATCAGAAAAGCTCAGAAAAAGACTGTGACAGTACACATCGAACGTGGATCGTGGATCGCTTGATCTTTTCTGATCTAGATCGATCTAGATCAGTCAACGAACAGATCTATTCAGACTATATTTTGTTCGGATAAAATATAGGGTTTTAATAATGGAAATAACAGATTGTAATATTAGATCAATTTTTGAAAATAATTAGTACTTCGCGAGTTGAAACCAGGTACTTCAGTGAGTCGATCATAATCAAAAGGAATATTCCAAACATTTTGTTATTTGTTTTTCTGAACTGCAAAGACCTCAGATTTAAATCGACCGATATTCAAAATATGTAATCAAAAGAAATATTTCAGCAGGTGCTTTAAAGTTGTTCATACAAGGAGAACCAACTAGAGGATATTTATCCTTTCAGGTTCAGAATATTTCTTCAAACATAAATAATATATCAAAAAGTTTCAATCCTTTTAAACCGCCATTAAACTGTTCCACACCTTTTAAATCTCCATTAAACCATTCCACACCTCCGCTGCATCAAGTGTGGTATAGTGTAGATTAAATCAATATTTCTGTCCAATTTTAGCTATACGCTACAGAAATTCTCCTCCGAAGGATTCTAACTTCGCTCATAATACCATAATGAGTTTAGCAGACTGAGCATAGAACGTTCAGCCTAAATTGCATTAAAGCGCATAAAGTGGGACCGGATGACGAGCTGGCTTGCTAGAATAAAAGCTTCATTACCCGTCCCTTTACAGCGCTGTTTCCAAGCCGTAAAGTGTTCTTTACAAATTAGTTTCGTGTAATCTCTGGGGCTCTTGAAAATCCATAAAAATGATCTTTTGTTTAAAATTCATCATCGGCTGAGAGCGCGAAGCGAACATTAGAAGAAAGTGTGTTCTATGGTTTGCGTTCTGAAAAGTGGCACTTTGCATCCTTTTGGCACCCGTCCTCCTTGTGGCCTAACAAATGGCAGGTTAACAGCCGACTTTGCCGCGGAATTTATCGCCGAGCTAAGATCTGAGCTTACTTTAATCAGTTGTGATTATGAGGCTGTAAAAGTTTAACGTTTTTAAGAGTACAAGATAATGACGATGGCTTCTTTGTATAAGCGTTCTGTTTATGCCATTATCATTTCCTGGGCGACCAGAAATTTTAACAAGTCCATGAAGACAGCCATTAGCTGAGAGTGTAAAATTGAGTGAGCGTAAAAGATTTAATGGACTGAATGAACTTTAATCAAGTTGTAGAAATTATATTATAAAAAGAGTTCGTTTGTTGCTTTGAAAACGAAAGAATATGATAGTGCTTATATCAAAGCCTTCAAGCTCGGGGTTAATTTTAGAATTGCTACCATACAGGGGTACCAGACGCCCCACTTCTTTTTAATTTCATTTTAAGCCTATTTAAGACTTGCAAATGGTATTTACAGTGACCTCCATTGTTAGTTAGGAGGACCGTCTTCTTACTACATAGAACAATCAGCATTATTGTAAAAGCGTCATTTTAGTTTGATCTAGTTGACTAGTGCCCTCAGAGACTCCAGAGTGGTTATGGTATAGTTTTTTATATACTTTATTGAATCAGTTATACCATGCTTCACAGTGTTATATTTTTTTTTTCAGGAAAAAATAACACTATTTATGTGTTATTAGAATTAAATAATAATACTCGCAAAGATGATAAAAAACAAAAACAGAATTTTCATCGATGTTTGATTATTCGATTTTGAATTTTACCAAACTATTTTTTTTACTTAAAGTGTAATATCTCAAGAGTATCAAGGTCAAATTTTAGATTTTTAATTTAAAAATTAAAATATTTATTTTTAATTTTTTAGCAAAAATAGTAAATTTTGCGATTTTCCGAAATTTTTTAATTTTTTCCTTTTATTCAGTATTATTTTTTTTCCCCCAGTGTGGCAGCAAAGGGTTAATATGACAATTCATTGCTTTTAAATTAATTTTCAAATGTAGTAAAAGTAGGGTATTTCAATCGCTATTTGATTCCGTAAAAAAGTTAGTGTTGACCTGTGCTTCTAATAAATTGTACTTGGTGTCAGATGTGGGATCCTCATCCAAAAGTCACAAATAGTTCCAAAATCTGTGTTTTTCGTTTTAAATACTTAGAGATTTGTAAGTTATTAAGTTAAGTCTATGTACTTACTACCTTTTAAGAAAACTCAATACTAACAGAAAAGCTTCGTAATTGCGATAACACAGGGTCTACATAATCAAACATGAGAACAAATTGGTGGAAAATCTCGTTTTTTTTTTCGATTGCACAGGTCAACGATTTCTCTAAAGTGTTAATCAAACCATTGCCAGTGAAATTCAATGGGGCAGTAAAGCTGAATAAAATGCTCACCTGTGACGAAGTAGGAGAAACTGCCGGAGACAAGACGTTGCTGCAAAATCCCTTTTTACTTTTTCCTCTCATTTCTGCTTCTAAAGGAGCTGAATCGACAGAGCTGACCACATTCATGCACACGCAGTCCCCAGAGGGAAGGATCCTCCTCAAAGGGTTGCAGCCCTCGAGGAGCAAAGGACTTCCTTTGATGCGCTGAATTAAATAAATGCTCTGGTTTGACATAGCGAAGGCGCCAATTCACAGTGCGATGACTTTAGTCGGGCGCCGTTCGGGATCAGGTGAGACGTAGATGATGCAAATTTTCCCAGTTGCTAGTTGACGCCAAAGCTTTCTCTGCCTTCGCCGGGAGGAGCGTTCATAAAATATTCTAGAAAAGATTTAGTTTGAGATTCCAGGTGGGAACTTAGCTAGGGGTTTGCATTTTAATATTTCACTTTATAGCAAATTGGATAAATGGCTTTACGGGTGAGGAAAAGGCGACAAGGAGTATTAAACCCGTCCTTGCGGAGCTTTGACTCAGCGACGTTTTCCTACTTTGCATTTTCTTCTAGTTGCACAAATTTAGCATAATGCTAGATTTTGTATGCGACGCAATCAGATTAAACAGCAACCTTGCAACCTTTCATTTTGAATGTCAGTGTTGTAAACATTGTTTTGTATTCAACAGTATTTTTTGGTTTAAACTATTTTTAACCCAAATTTAAAATTATAAAAATAAAGAGTGTAGTATTAATATAATAGTATATTGGCTTTTGCGGAGGTCGAATCGATATTTTACATTGACATTTATAATATTATTTCTTGAAATTTAACATTCGGGGGTTTGGCTGATTATGAATATACCTAATGTTCGATTTTTATTATTCAATATGGTGGACCAAAAATTTAAAATTGTTAGTATCATTTTGTTAAATTGGATTCAAAATGATTTATCTAAAATATGTACAAAGAGCATGAATTCATAAATCAAAAAGCCAAAAACTCCAAACTATCAATTTTTGTAAAGATACAAATATCTTTAAATTTCAAATCTACTATAATTGGAATTTTAAAAATCTCACTGATGGCAATTTTCTACTCAAAAACGTATCCCTGAAAATCAAAAAAAGGCATTTTAAATTTTGTATTCTGATTTATGCATTAATTCGAATGAAATTTGAAAAAATCACTGTATAGAGTCTAAAAAAACCCAAGAATGTGACTGACGCTGTAGATACACCAGATACACCAGTCTTGGCGGGAATTAACTAAAGTCACATAATTTTTGTAGATACGACTCCCTCCGGGGTATCTCCACTTTAGATGAAGTCTTGCAAATCATTTACGCCCTGGCAGAACACAACAACAGAGCTATTACAAAGTACGGAGATTAAAAGTGATATTGCAGACACCAACCGCCTCAGCGGAGACCGCACAGTAAAAGGCATGACCTAAGCAGAAAAGCATTTTCGAGAAAATAATGAGTTCTATGGCATATTCCGCCCTCATTTCGTTCGATGGCATGTCATTTCTTATCTCAAATACTCCGCAATGATACATTACTTTTCGTATCATTTATTTTGCCCCAAGAGTCCCAACCGAAAATTTTTGGAGCGACCATAACTCATCCTGTCGCATTCTCACTCTCCATGTGGAGCATATTTATAGTAAAATTTATGTTTGTTAAATTACCTGAAATTCTATCGGGATGGTAGGTATGGTATATGAGGTAGGGATTCAGGTACGTACGTATGCTATGACACTTTTCCCGGGAACATTATGCAGGAAAAAGCCCTCGCCCAACATTTATAACTTGAAACTGCAAAAAGTCTCTGGCAGTCAGTGTGAATTTTCATTTTGGGGTATATCATCAAATCCTGAAATTTCTACTGAATTTCATGTTGCACTGGCTCAAGCTGAAATATGGTTCCTGGTCTCAAACCTGACATGCTCTACAGGAGAGTCCCGTCCCATCCCGAAATATACGACTTTCACGAATATTATCCTGCACGGCGCTGATAGAGGCCAGTAATGGTTCCCCCCGTCCATCATGCGGTGGCCGACGGCAGAAGTGGCTGCTCGGATAATTCATATTTATAGATGCACGGAAAGTGCATTAAAATGGGATAAAATATTTATTCATTTTGGACGGGACCCATCGTGGTTGAGATGAAATACACAAGTTTGGGAAAAGTTTTTGCCAAACACCTCGTTCATGGTCCGTATACCTCAATTTTGAATGAGATGCAAATGGGAGGTTATTAGTCATGAACTAAATACGCCTTTATACTGGACCTCCTCTTTGGACTGCTTGGACCGATGAATTTAGTATGAACGTTCTGTGGATGATACAAAAACAAAACCCCTTTGTATTTAATAACCACCTTTGCGTCAGAGTTTAAAACAAATCCCGGTTAAGAAGATTCACTGAAACCCACCCACTGGTCGTAAGCTGAATTACTCAGCTTCACTTTTAGAACTTTCGGTTCATTAAACGCAGACACCTTTCGCATCATAAAGCGCACTGAAATACTCCGCGGATAATGGTTTTATAATGAGTAATTTATTACAAGGATCACGCCGGCGATTAACGTTTCAGCGGGCTCGTAATGGTGACAGAAATAACTTTTTTTATAGACATCTTTATTAAATCCTCTCGAAAAATACATATGAACAAAATAAAGCGAAATTATTTTAATCATACATTTTGTATTTGAATACTTATAAATGAATTTGTGTCCATTATTTAGTTAATTATTAAATAACACTCGGACGAATTTATTTAGTGTTTTAAGTTTTAAGCGCTAAAAATTCAGGGTTTGCTGTTAGTACATACTCAAAATGGGAATATAGGGAAATTGGCAATTTTGTATCTGATACAGAAATAAGTATATTCAGGGCAGTAAAATTAATAAAGTTGGATATTAAGGGGGTATTCTGGTAAGCAATTTTAAAAAATGAGGGTTTAAAGACAAGGTTTCGTTGGCCAAACCATGGCGTACTGAAACTTTAAATATGATTTTCTCGAAACCACATTTTTCGAACTTATGTAAGCTATAGCTTTTGAACGAAATAAGATATCGACTCAGTTTTGTTTTTATTTGAAAATAGACTTAATTTATTGGAGTTTATACCTAAAAAAAGAATAATGCTTTCATTTTAAAACAAACGTTGATCAGGAGACTATATTAGAATCGATTGACATACCCCTAACGAAACACCCTATATAACATAAAGTTTTAACTCGAATATTGATATTTACATTGAACTATGAAGTTCCGAGCCATTTGGTAGATCTTCGGGATCGTCAGTCTTTTATCTTTTTCCCAATAACTCAATCAATCTTCAGAAATTTTAACTTAACATTTTTTGCATATTTTTGAATATACATATATACTTTAAAGATTTTTTTTTTGATCCATCACAGTGGTGTTCCCTCTTAACAAATCATTAAAAGATCAAGGTGTTAATAATATTGTCTGAAAATTTTAAGGCTGAAATCTAAGAGTTAGACTCAGAATTTTACGCAAGTTTATGAGACCATTTAGTAGAGCACCCGTACATACATTTTCTATTTTAATCAAAACTAATTTCTAAATCAATTTTATTAATTGCAAATATACTTACATATGTATGTATGTATTGCACAATTTTTAGGGTTCTGCACCTCGAAATTAAAAACAGGCATCCTTATAGGACACAAGTCTGCCTGTCTATCCGTCAAAACCTTTTTTCTTAGAAACGTCTAGAGATACTTATTAAGTTGGAATTAATACTAAAGTCTACGGCCTCATAGTCCTCTAACTCTTCAACACAAAATAAAGGTTTTCTGATAAGCTACACACTTTTACAAGATTCTTATAATAGCAAGCTAATTTTTTAATTACGACTATTAAATAATGTAAAGCAATTTTTGTGTGTATTTGATTACAAAAAATACCTATTTGGCTGTTTATCAGCATCAAACTCAATTTAAGCTATTTCATTTTGTGTATGACTATGTTTTTGGTTAAAACATTTGAGGTTGTTGAGTTCTCGAAAACTACTTACAATATTTAGTGTATACATAGTGTTTTATAGAACCACAGGAGAAATATTTTGAAACGTAGCACTTAAGTAGTTAATATGGGTATTTAATACAAGTCACGGGAATCGGCAGCAAACAAATCGTCTAGATTATCAATTACAATGGCGGCTATTATCGAACATTTTAGATATAAACTACAGCCTAAACAAAGCTATTGTGGAGTTTCCTCGGTTATCAGATTGCACGCCGTCGACTAAACAGGGGTTAAACTTGCCCCCGTTCGGTTCGGTGTGCCACCAAACGTAAATTTGATAATTAGCGGGGGCAAATTATCCCGATTAAACTGATAGCAGTTTGTATATAAATTTTCTCTCACCCAAAATTTTCGAAGGGAATTATTGAAGTTTAAAATTATCTTCTAATTCCTTACTAACTGCGCTTCAGATATCCGCCGCCACTGGCCGGAATGGGCTCTGTTATTGCTATAAAATTCCCAAAACAATTCCTACTGAAGCTATAAAACGTCACCGTTGGCCAATATTATGCAGAACGAAAATAAATCTCAAAACAATTTCTCTCATAAAATTTTCCGAAATGAGCAGTATTCGGGACTGCCTTGGGGACTTTCAGGGAGGTCTCATAAATCACAAAATAATAATCCGGCGCAAATAGGAGCTCTAAATTTCTGTCATCGTTTAGCCTTAAAATATTTAAACGAGGTCCTCCTTCACCCGCGCTCATTCTGCGATTTCTGTGCCACCGGAGCCTTACGAATTTCAACCGAGTTAAATATCCTCCGAAGGACTATACATTTCCTGCTCAAGGGCTGAAGAAAGAGTTTAACTTCTTCCACAATGAGCGAGGATTAAATGGAGGCAAACTATGCACGCTACGTTCGCCGGCCGGGGGCGGAATCTAAATTATCGCTGGGTTCGGTGTAGGGCTCCGAGGACCCAGGCCGGGGCCCTTACAGCTCCGCTGGGTCTAATAGTTGTAAACAAATGAATCCGCCCGACTGGCGAAATTGTTTTACTGCAGCCGCGCCATGTGCGCTTTGTCGAGCGCGAGCGGCCGCGTATGAACCCGGGTGCAGCATTCTTCGCACGTTCTGCGATCCCTTTGACGCCGGGTGAATGAAAGGATTTAATTTTGCAGCCGAACTGCAAGTATGCGGGGGTGGATCGCCTTCTGAACGGCCCGTTTATCGCCCCCCAGAAGCACTTTGGTCGCATTTCCATCCCCACGTTTCAGTAACTTTACGATGAATTTACACTATAAAAATTAAATGCTTGGGGCAAGCACAAACTGAGCGTATGCTCGTACCTACCAAACAGCTTAAACACGATTTTGAGCTAAAAAAATTATGATTTATAAACTGAAAGCTTAAAACTTATTCTTAAAGGAAGAAATGAAAAAGGGAAATGTCTTAAATCTCTTTTTTAATAAGGACAAACTATTTATAATAAAGAGCCATTAAAAAAACGCACTTATATGTTTCTTTTTAACTTTTTTGGATTAGGTGGATTAAAAACTGTGTCACCTTTATGCATGGCAGTACATTTTTTAACCCACTGAGAAAAGTTTTCTGTTTTTAATCCTTAGCTGTGCGGTCGTAAGCCCCCTAAAATATAATTACTAGAAATTTAATATCCGGCGGGTTTTTGTTTTACGCCGCTGATTACGAATTTAAATTTATTAATTTGGTAACGAGAAGTTTTATATTTTTTGTTCGTCCCATGATATTAATTTTTGTAATTATATTAATACTTTTAAATGTAACGACCGCGATATTGGATCCGCCGTATTCAACATATTTAATTTCTCATGCGGAAATTTCAGAATTTTTACCTGTTTTAACATTCACCAGGGTGAATATTATCTGAGTAAAAAAATACGTTCACCTGACTTTTTCAAGTGAAAACTGAATTTATGAGTTGTAAGAGTTAAACATTAATACACAAAATGAGAGCTCAAAAATTTATACAATAATACATAATAATAAACTGATTTTTAAGAAACATTTTAGGAGATCATTATTTACAGTTAAATATATAACTGGCCAAACCTAATTTTAGGATAACCTAGTTTGTGTTATCTAGCAAAAGTAGTTTCCACTCACAATGAATTATTAAATAAGAACATAAACGCGTGCTTGTAAGCAATTATTTTTGCACCAAAAGCTGATAATTAATGACAATAGAGTGAATTGATGACAAGCACGCATTCGTGCTTTAAATCAATAAATACAGTCAATATAAAACTAGTGCAAAAATTAGTTTAATATGTATTACCTACTTAACATTAATTTTATTGTGGTAGAAGTTTCATACTATAGCAATGCTATTTACTCAACTTTAGTCCTTTGCGGACGATAATTGTTTTAATACGTCGTTTCACACTCGTCAGTTTAAATTTCTTAATAAAGTTCCTATTCATTTGGTAGTTATTTTAAATCACAGCCGATTGTTGGACTGATTTTAGTTGACGAATACATTAATCTGAGGATTGAAAAATTGGCTGTTATTTGAATGTTAAAAGTATGTTATGAAAAAATTACCCAGATGAAGGTTTTCTTTCACAAATTTCATAAAAGTAGCTAGTTTCCTTTCCATTCTTCCGCCTAGAATTTTGCGCTTAGAACACATTAAACTATCTTTATAGTCTTTTTATTAGATAGTTGGAAAATGAAAATAAATAAAAAAGGATAATCATGTTTGTATGCATATACATATATTTGCTGTTTTATAAGATTAAGCAATTATAGACATAATATACATTCGTAGTAAATCAGTATTTTGAAGAAGCTGTGATAAATAAATAAATAAAACTATATTGAGCTGTGCTCGACATAGGAACGTAAAGGGTTAAGATTTAAAAATAAGAAATCTATATTGAAGTAAAGTTTTAACTAGTGTAACATGAGACCACTCCAATCGTCATTTTAAACTATATACAAATTTAGGATTTTTAATAATACTTACATTAGGTACATATAGTGGCTTATTTTCAACTTATGAATGCGTAAATATTCTTGGGAAAATAAACAAGGATATGCTAAAATAAGGTGTTTTACTAAAATACATTTTCGTAGACATTTCCGAAAAGCTTGTTGCGTTATGAGACAGCACCCGATAACCCAATTGTCTAGGAAATCAGATTTTTTGAATGTAACCGCCTGGAACCACCACATCCTAGGTATGCATAAATTCCCGCCCGCCGGGCGATTTCTGAAGCCGCAGCAGGAGGATGATTTCCCGGCTTTTTGTCATTCGACCTAAATAATGATGCCTCACAATAAATTGCGTGCAACCTGACTTGGTTCCTAAAAGAGGAAGGCTCCACCGCCGCCTCCGCCTAGCCCTTTATATGGGCACTATGCCCTCCCCCGCCGGAAGGAAGGAGCCTCATTCATTAAAATTGCTCCGGGAATCACATGTGCTGCGGGCTGAAATCTGCCGGATAACAAAGAAATTCTGAATTTCTTTGCTCTTGGAAGCACTCACTTGAAGTGAACACACTTCTTTTTGGCAAAAGGCACCTGGCGGTTCATCGCCATCAGTCCTGGATGATGTACGGATCCCGAGCGAAGTTTATCTCAAGTTATGTATCTGGAAACAAAAAAGGGTCCCAGCCGCCCGTGCTCCGCCTGCGCCTGTTAACCCCTGCCAACCCCCTGACTCGGCCACGTTTAGGGCTCGGTTACCTTTGCCAAAACTTTCTTTTTTTTCCCGCAGAAACTTTTTATGATATTGTACACTTAGCCACCTAAGCGCAGCCAGCGCCCCTGAATAAGGGACGAGCCCTGTAAATAGAAAAACGAGGCTCCTCCGACGCAGGGGAGCTGCTGCTGACCTGCTTAGGGGTTGCAAAGTGGTTCAGTCGCCCTCCTCGTCTCGCTGGGCCTTGTCTTCGGCGAATAAAAGTTTTAAAAATATAAAAAAGCACAAAATGCAAAAAAATGTTTTTACTCTTGGCGCGCGTAAAAAGTCACGGCGACGAATGGAGAAAGTTGTTCGGGGTTAAATGTTTTTCATAACTGCAAGACGCTCCAAGGGCAGAATAGCCCTCGTCTTGTTTTGTATTCTGCTAATGATCGCCCTTTGTTTTTACGAGGATTCTTTAGTGCCCTCCTCTCACCATTCTTTGGCCGGTAAAATTTAGCATACCTTTTAACGAGGTCCGAGAGATTCACCACTTGCGGGGCTCATTTCGGGAAAGTGCTTATTTTAGAGTGAGTACCTGAAATTGTCTGTTGCATTTATTAGCAGTATTTATGCAAGCAAAAAAATATGTATGCAAAATTGAAAACAAGAAATTTCAAAAGAACTGCTTCTTGAAATAATTACGAGGTATTATCATGAATGAGGAAGATATTTTCTGAATGAAGATCTAGATTCCTAAAAAAGAGCAAGGGTATTACTAATTTTCTAATGCCTATTTTCACAAAATGCTTTAAATCTTAAAAGTTACATAAATTAAGTACGAACAAGAGATCATCATCCTTCTCATTTTAAAATCTTTTAAACTAGGGGTTAAGGACGTACTTGCACATTAAATAAATCTTTAAGAGTTGCATTTTTATAATAGAGAATAGGCGAAGCTATTTGTTGATGTATTTTTTAGCGGATAGGCTGTATGTAAATAAACTTGAATGAAACCAAATTAAAGGTTTTATGGGTATTCAATTTCTAAATGGAATTTTCTTGCTTGGATTACCAATAGATTTTTATTTCAAAACTATTTTATATGAACAAGTGCTTTAAATTTTACATATTTAAGAGCACAAACTTCTGCTCTACAGGCTCACATTAATAAGCAACTACAAAGCTACTCTTTATTATAGTGCATTTCGCATGACCATATAAAAACACAATAATTCTAATTAATTACTATAACGAGTGAGGTAAACTAAAAATTATAAACCACTCTAATCGGTTTCCAAAAACTAACTATACATATGTACACGGATAAATCCATCGTACTATCAACCTCATTAAAAATTCTAGAACATTGCGCAATAGGCCAAGAAGAAGCACATATGCAGATTTGTAAAGTGGAGTGAAAGAATATTGGTTTCAACGGTATTGAGTGAGATTTCAAATTTGAAGTTTTATAAATGACTAGGTATCAAATTTTCACCAAGTCAAAGATACTAAAAGGTAAATAAATTTAACAAATTATTAAACAAGTGCATTACATACATTTGCTATTTTGGTGCATAATTTCAGACTATAGTTTCTGCGAACAATTTTTGGAAAGAATAAGAAAATTATTTTTGTGTTAAGATGAATACATGCCTAAATATAGAAGCGATGTTTTCAGAATGTCCATAGTCCACTATAAAATGAGAAGAGGCCAAGGTTTCAGAATAACGTCCTCTCGTAGATGAAGTCTTATCACTTTATAGTGACATTCAGCCGAGCCCTTAGCTCCCTTAATTCCCTCATTATCCACAATAAATTGTCAAAACGTCAAAAAGGGCATCCTCCATTCATTTCCCTTGATCCCTAATGGAACCGAACCATCTCACATTTCTTCCAAAGCTGCGTTGTAACTCGAGCTGTTAATTAATTGAAAAGACTAAAAGGAATCGACGACAAAGTCCTATGCACACATAAGGACAACCTTAAGAACTAAGGGAGTCGCTCCGTTCTTTGTCAGAGGGAGCCTTTTGGGGCTCACCTTGGAGCCCGCAGAGCTCGAGACAAACCAAGACAATTCCACTGAGAATTTTTTACTTCTAGCAAACACCGTCGCTAACAATTCTTAATTCAATGTATCATTTTCGCTGGGCGTCCTCCAATGCGGGGGCCCGTGGAGGAGGAGTAAGAAAATAATTAGTGGCCCCGAATAAGTAAGTCAGCCGCTCCGAGCCGAGCGATCCTGCAGCAGACAGCATTAATTAGCCCCGCTGGCCAAACAGAAAAACCGTCAATAATTCACCAGCTGCAGCCCCCCATTCCATTTTGGGAATGGCCCCATACTAGCGAAATTCGGCGCTCCGGCGGCAGTGGCGTCCGGGTCTATGCTTCAGGCCACCAGGACTACTTTAAATCAATTTTTCAAATTAATTCGCGGCACTCGAACTAAATCGGCATGTAATTTGGCAAAATATTTAATCATTTACTTTTGACGTTTATTGATTTTAATGGGGCCCAGTTTACCTTTGAGTGCTCCAAAATGTTCTCGACCGGAAAGTGTTGAGCACCCCGACAGATGCAGCACCATCCACCTGACCTGGTCTCCGCTGACCCGGGTCCCCTGGACCGGACCATTCGCCAATCTACAATATTTTCGACACCTAATGTAGTAAGCCAGCTAAGCGAAGATGGGGCTCTGCCCTCTGCCCGCTGGGGTGCCGCATTTACTGGCGATCCATGAAAACTTTGAAACGATTTTCAAACCTAATTTTGGGCAAGCAGTTGATTTTGGCCCCGACCAACGTACGGTGGGGCCCAGATAATGCAGTCTGCGGCGCTACACGTCGTTTGGGGCCCCGGACTCTCTGAGTGAATTGTAAACGCTGTCATGGAGCTAATGGCGATAAATTGTTTGTACGAATTTACTAAATAAATTCCTCAGCAAAGTGCTGATCTATGTATGTGTATGCCTGGCTACCTTTGGGTACATTTTCCAATTATGTTAGATTGCTCGGAAAGGAATAATGATATACAGATTTTGAGATTATTCTAAACTACTTTCGTAAATAGAGTTGCTCCTACTACTATCACTATCATTAAATTGTTTAGTGTAATTAAAATTCATGATGACTAAATATTCAAAGGATAGTCCACTGAAATTAGACTATCAATAAATTGACAGCTGTAAGGTGTACACTCAATTTTTAAAGTTAAAGTGTATTATTAATGTATGAATGCACTAAAGAAGTTTTTATTTTAAGAAAAAGGCATTATTTATTATTATTTATTTAAAAAAAAACTTCTTTGTGTGGTCGCTATCATCGAAAATTTTACTACAAGACTATTCCACGCAAAAATGGAATTCAGGCAAATTATAAAATTTGGTTATTTCACATTAATTTTTGCATGAAGTTTATTTATCAAAATGCTAAAAACATAACTTCTTATGAAATCTTATCTTGAAATTTGTTATGATAATTCTTTTTCAAATTAAGCGTCGATCTTATGTTTTTGTGACGTCGTATTATATAAAAAACTTTTGTGGTTAAAAAAATAAATATCTAAAAAAATACGATGTTAACATCAAAAGCTGGCGTTGTATCATAGAATGCGACGCGAAAGTGATATACTTTGAATATCGTGTGAATGCGATGCTGCACCTTGAATTTGAAGCTGGCCTATTATCCAAATCTAAGTCTTCCAAACAATATTTGCAAATAGGTTTCGATACACAGAATGGTAAATCCATAGAAATTATTTTTTACAAATTTCGAAAAACACCGAACTATAAAACTGTCGAATTACATTTGAGCCGAAGCATTCAACATTTTTCCAGATTTCGTCGATTTTCATGGAGTAAGACTTTTTGTCCGATGTGATTTTATTGCCATCGTATTGCTTAACAATTTCGAATCGTAAATGGGATTCATATTGACTTGAAATTCGTATCACATTTTATGATACGGGCCCAGTTTTTCTAAAAAAAAAAGTGGTTCAATTTACCAACTGCCAAAAAGGTGTTAAAGGTTAAAAATTTAAGCCCTATTTTAAATTTGTAAAATAGCTAGGATTATACAAGCGATAGCCTACTTTCAGCAACCTTTTAATACGGAAGCAAATGATAGTCGAAATTCCTCTAGCATAAAGTTTTAATCTGAAATATTAAGCGTTTCTGGATGTGCACCACTCCCCTTTATTAATTAATACTTTCGGAGTGGTCCACACAGACGAAATGAAAATGCTTTCAACCTGTCGTGGATAATAATTCCCGCATCGACTAATATTTACTCATAGCGCTCCAGTTTAATTTTTCACCATGGGGAGGGGGGCGTTCGTTCTTCACGGTAATCAACTATGGTCGTAAATTTCATGCAAAGTAACCTCCACCCAGCCAGTTCCCACAGGAATGGGGAGAGAGTTTCTCTCAATTGGCTCCTAATTACAGGAAAATCAATGATTTTTCAAAGGTCCTGTCGCGTCGTCGTCTTCCTCATCCTTCGGGCGAATTCCGCAAATTGAAAGGAAGGACAAGTCCCGAGGTACTTGCTCGGCAGATATCCTCTCGAAAACATAAATTACGCTCGAACAACAAAGGATCCAGAGATACACTGATTCGGTGGAATCGGTGAATTCGCGGAATCTTCCCATCCCAAATAAATTCGATTACGAAGTGAATCGACGAAATCAATGGCAGATCGGTCCCGGGGCTAAAGCCGAGATTTGTCGAGGGCCTTCCATCAGGAGTGTGGGATGATATACTCCCGGATAGATGAATGGGAATCCGGGAGCAGAAGCATCCCGGGCGAGCGATTAGATTTCAATTATGTTTATATAAACTGCGTGAGGATTGGTTGTAGCTCTGGGCTGGCTGGTGGCCCGGCAAGGCACGGGGCGCATAAATTCTTAAGATTTTTCTAATGCCTGGAACACCCGGCTAAAATCGATAGGGTTTACTTAGGGCTGTTTTGTCTAATAACCAGACTCGTTCGCATCCCACTACTGGCACCTGCTCGGCAGGGAACGTTGAGGGCTCGGCACAATAAAAATTGTAACATTATAAGATTTAGTTATATTATATGTATATATATTATACTATATTATATTATATCTTTATAATACACACGATGACGTCATGGGTTAGTATCTGCCTGTATCTCTCTAATAGCTACATAAATAATTGAAGATTTTCCAGCAAAATTTTGTTTCTTTAATAGAACTATTCCATTAGGAATAATTATGTCCCTACTTTTTAGAAAGATTTTAATTATCTCTGTTTGTCGCATGGGTAATTTAAAGAATTTCGAAATTTTAAATGAGTGTGGGGGGCGGCGATACCATTCGAAAATTAAAACAATTTTTTTTTTGCATAAAATGCTAGTATAACGTCTAATGAATATAATACTAAAGTTTCAAAATTAAGTATGATATTTCTGAAGTTATAGACACAAAGTTTTGTTCGAAATATGATTTTCGAAATTGGCGCGAACTCTCCCTCTAAAACTATTCAATTTATGAAATTTTATCACAACTTTATAACAGTATTATCTTTTCGATAAACTGAATTGTTTTTTTTTAAGCGGACAAGTTCGAGTAGGACGTATTCGTTTATTATTATTGCATTGAGTTAGAAACTTGAATTTTCCAGCACTATTAGGCTGCTGACCTTAGTATTTGGTATCAATTTCAACTCGATACCTCTAGCCGTTTCTTAGAAAAATAGTCTTAATGGAGGGACAGACAGACAGACAGACAACAGAATGATCTATAAGGGTTTCCGGAACCCTAAAAATTAATAGATATTCATTTGTACTCATCCAGTTTTCATCGGACTTACTTTTATTCTTGAGGAAATAAGTTATGAGATGATAATGACTTCTAAAAACCCCTTTCCCTCCTTGTATACGCCCCTGAATCCGGGAAATCGCTGCGATTTTCTCAGGAACAGATCTCAGCGAGCAGCTGCCAGGTGATTGATCCTTCCCGACGGCGCCGAAAAGTGGGCTGGGACTTTAATTCAGACAGCGAAATATTTTGCAGTCCCGGGAAACGGTGCCCGCAGCGGCAACCGCGTTGCAAATTCAAATAGAAATTTTACTCAATTTTCAGCAGCTCGTTACTGCGAGAAATTTGATTGCGGCCGCCTTTGGAGCTAGAAAGCTTTTAAATTAGCTCCGGCGGGTAATGGCCCGAACAGGCCGTGATAACGCCCAGGGTTGAGGTGGCTCGAAGTGAACACCGAACACGATTTTAATTCTATCCCCCCGAAAATGGTGCACCGGGAGATTGTTTATCTGGCGAATGAAATGGACGGGAAGTTGGGAATTGTCGCCGTTGTCAGGGAACTGAAAGAATCGGAAAATTGAAAATTTTCTTTTATTGCGCTCTGGAAACCGCCCGTGAACGTATTGGCGGGGCTCTAGGGAAACCATTCGAACTTATTATCTGAAGGGCCAATAACGTGGCTTATGACCAAACTAAACTTTTCCCATTTGTTGCTACGAGGGTTGCGGTATTCGTGTTACTAAAGCCCTTCAAATTAACTAGCAGCTTCGGAATTGCTAAAACTATAGACCGACAGTCAGTGAATTACCCTAAATAGTTTGGGGGAATACAGATAATTTTAATTAGTTGTCCCTTTTTAAACAGCAAAGAAGTAAAATGCTTACATTCACATATTATCATACAATATGTGAATTACGTGCATATGCTCTTGTATTTATTATTTTTTTTTTTCAAATGTATATGTTACATTTAAGGAAAACTTTTTGGTTGGGTCCATAATATCACAAAAACAAAATCGGAAGAACGCAAAATTTCGAATAGAATTTTTGCAATCCTTCAGATTTTATTTCTTTTATGCTCTAAATATTTGTTGACTAAATCGTAGTTATGTTTTACTACAAAGTTTTGGTAGTTAATAGTAAGCTTTTGTTGAATTCTAGCAAAATGCTGTCGCTGGCCAGAACTCTAGAAAGTTTGTTTTTTTTCGTTATAACGTTATTTCGATTGAATTTTTACTATCACAACTCTTCCAGAGCTATTTACATAAAACCCACCGATAAAATTTGTGTACATATTCGTCACTTTTAATCTTAAATAAATGTTACTGCAACGTTTTATCAAAATCCTTGGGGGAAACCTCTAACTCGATTTCATAAAAAGTTTATTCATGTTCGTCACTTAAGAAGACGTGAGGAGATTTTGAATTTAAACACGATACTTTATTATTTAGCATTTGTTTGGGGCGTTTGTGCTTTCTGCATTTTGTGTTTTGTGGATTTTGTGTTTTTAGAAAAAGGGAAAGCTCGATTTGATTGTTAACTAAATGATTAAATGTTGAAAGACTGACTTTGATTTTAAATCCAGAGAGAATCTGTAAACAAGTTCTTATTAGCCGGAAAATGTTAGCCTCAATAGAGTTATTGCAGATGTACGGTGTTTTTGCTAGGTATGATTTTCAGAAATTTTGAAACATATCATCCACGTGTGAGGTGTGGGTTCTGGAGTTGTGGGTTGGTGGAAGTGGTGTGAGGCCCATTATGGCACAATAATACTCACCTTCTCCGTGGGATGGAAACCAATTAGTGTCGGGTTTTTCCACCAAATGTCAAACACGGAATTTCTCTAGTATACGGTAGGATTATTAACCGATGGAAACCCTCATGCATTAATGTGTCGCTACGGTTACGAATTGAATGTGTGAACGGGGGCTTGATTTATGAACAGTAATAAGTGTTTCCTGAGTAATGGATAGAAATTGAAACAGTTTAGGTGGGGCCATAAATTTCGGTTCATGTGACATTACAATATATTGTTATGGATACCTTCGAAGGGCCGTGAAACATAGCTCCAGACCTGAATGTACACCACTTAGTTTCAACTTGTGGATGGTATGACGTTCATGGAATTTCAATTATTTCCTTCTCTGAACCTGAGAAAATCTGCCCCACCTTCTTTAACGACGGAGCCCGAGGATAACAAATTTTTTTTTATGCATCGCTATAGGGATGGGAAGAACATTTGCATATTCTGGGGAGCGAATAAATCAGGTTTAGCACGCTATTCTGATTTAAAGTCTCCATAACCGAGCTTTATTTTTGGAAGGCAGTCACAATTCTACAGTATTCTAATTTGAGATGCATGCAAGAGGGTTAAACCCTTACAAAGTAGAAAGAACGTGTTACAAACTAAAAATATCAGTTTCAAAAATAGTTTTCTGTTTTAAATTCGAGCTTCTATATTTCTTGATGTTTGATTCATTAAGTACCTACCTACATACCTTGAATCCTCTGTTAAACTAGTCACAAAAATAAAAATAAAATAAAAACATCAGAAACAAGAATCTAACGATCTGATTCTTGTCAATCTTAGTCAGTTGAATCTAAAACCGAAAGTGAAGTCGTACGTGGTATGCTGTGGGACATTTTTATTTTCTATGTATACAGACAAGAATTCTATTGATGATCTATCAGATCTTGTTTTGCCCCTGTATGTATACGATCTATCGAACATAATTGCATAAAAACATACTCATACTCAAGTTAATTTTAAATTTATTTTCTTAATTTTTAAATAGATTTTATTTTATCTTTTCATTTTGATTGGCTCTAATTTTTTAAATTGTGCGATTAGATTTTGGACGGGTAGAATTAAAAAAAGGAACGATATTTAGTAGATTATTGTACTTATTGTTTCGAAAAAAAAGTTAGTAAAACACACTTTAATTTTGCGAATGTTTGTGGAATTCGTGATAGACAACAGATAATATTAAAATCTTCTAAAAGAAGTAGACAAGGTCTCGCCGAAGAATCACTATTACTTTTATATTCGTATTTTAAAGTTATGACAGATAGAAGAAAATAGGGTTAAAAATAATCACATTTGCATTCGATAAGTTTAACGTACAGTAGAAAAAGGAATTTTTAATATTTTCCTCAAATATTATTTTTTTAAGGTATCTCCTTCTCTATGAAATGTTTAAAAATGTAAAGTAAATAGTGATATTTTTGAAAGAATCTTATTTTTACGTAATTTCTCTAAAAGCAAGATGTTCTTTTAAATTTTAGAATCATTTGAGTGGAAAAATTCATGCGGAAGAGTTTTAAATGGGATAATCGAATTTTTTGAATCGTGTTCGATGATTTAACCATCACCTCTCCACCTGGATATCACATTCTGTCTTCGAGGAAATCTATCCAACCCTCGTCGACTTGCAACTTTCCCATCATTTTATAGATAAAGCAATATTTGAGAAGCAAACAGACCCTTCCTGGCAAAGGCTGGAATGTGTCGGGGTAGCTCTGAAAAGCATTTACATTTTTTGTAATATTTTTCTCTTGATACCCTTTGACGAGTTTAAAGAGGTTCCCTTTAAGCTTATTTAAGAGGTATAGCAGCAAAACCATTCAAGTGAAAGTATTCGCCCTTGGACCTCCGTCAGGATGACGGAAAATGCAAATAATCTGATTCCTTTCAATTTCATTTTTGCTCCTTTTTTTCCAATTCCTTTTCTAGTAGATTTCAATCCCGTATTTCTCGACTAGAAGAGTGTTTGTATGGTCCGAAAATTTGGTTCTTTACTACTACAGATAGAGTTATTTTTGGCGGGGACAAACATTAAGCAAAGTGCAAAAGAAGGCATTTACAGATATCCAATTTATGCAGCTTTTCGCCTCGAAAACTTCTTCTAAGAAGACAGGGAATGGCTCAGGAAATCCGGCTGTCTGAGAAACGCATCATGGAAATGTTTTTAGGACTTTTCATAATGCTCTTACCTGGCTTTGGAAATAAAGTCCTTCATCCCCACCCCTTTTGGTTGTGATTTTTCCCAGTCCATACTTTTTTATTCTGCACCTGTGAATTAATTAGCAGAGTGGAGTCTAGGCAAAGGCTCCTGCTGCGAACAGGCCAAAGAAAAGAAAATCAAAAATTTCCACGAAGACTCATTGTGAGGGAAAAGTTTTGCTTGTAAAAAGGATTTTCTGCTCCTTTTTTCCATTCTTTCCGCATAACGCATTTTATGGTGGAAAACTTTTAAGTGGCCTGAATGCAGCTTTTGTGTAAATCTCTGCGCTATGAATGCGGGGAGGGGATCCAGATGTACTTGCCAGTAATTTACTGCGCACAAGATTATCCATACATCCCCCCAAAAAGGGGGGCTACCAGGCCAGGATTTATCTTATGCTCCAGACTGGAACGTCTTTATTATTAGGAAGATTGATTGCACTTCCAAATTCATTTCCGTCGCGGCTGGAGGATCGCCAGTGGAAAACAACAGCTTGGAGCCAAGGCGTTTCTGCTTTTCTTTTGTACGTTCAGAAGGTGCCGGCGAAATTTAATGGTGAATCTAAGTAAGCGTTCGTCCGTCAAAATTTGAGTTGAAATGTTTTTGAAATGTTTTCTAGACAGAGATCGAGTGTCTTCTAGCGAAAGTTTCCTATCTCTCTATATTTTGTAGAACACCAGGGAATATGTGCTGCGGAACCTATTTACATTTCATAAAGCCAAAATTCAGAAAAAATTTACTCTTTTACTTTATTTAACCATAATTGACGTAGAGATTTTATATTTTAGCCAAAAAGAAAACTTGTTACTACTCATTACAAGTGTGTGAGAAAAGAAAAAAATTTATTTCTTCTAAAACTTGACCTAGTTTAATGTTACATTTTACTATAAATTCATGCAAATTTAAGAAAAAGTTCAATATAAGTAAGATTTTCAAAAATCAAAATGGCCAATCCAATATTATTTTTCAACATTGGATTTGTAATCAGCGAGTAATTTTGTTTTATATATATTAATGAATATGAATATTACTTATATTGAGTACAAAATAAGCAAAACAAAATTAATTAATTAATTAATTAAATATATTTTTAAATTGATATTTTATAATATACCATTTTTGTAGATCTTGGTATGACCAAACACCTTTTATTTTTTTTTCTTCTACGTCGTAATTAAAACTTAAATTATGTCTAATGTAATGAGTGATGCTTCAGCATATTTAAATGCAGTTTTTTGCTTTCAACAGTACCAATTTTAAAAAAATGACTATGTTAATATGATCCAAAATAATATACATTATTTTACAGCTCTGTTTATCATTTGATTACGAATATGTAAGGTCCTGGTTCTATGTATAGTGCAACTTTTCTAAAATATTAAAGAAAACAATTTTTTTATGAATATTTAAGATTTTGCCCACCCCTATTTTTGAATTTGGGTCCTATTAGGAACCCAGCGATGAGTCGCTATGTTAAGTAAATTTCCACTCGACAAAGTCACATATCTGCAATTATGTGTTCCACCATTTTGCCCATTTCCTTCGAAATATTTTAGGCCACAAATCACCAATTTTTTCCAGGGAATTTCCTCCTTACTTTCCTGCCAAGTGGGTGAAAGGGCTTAGTAAATCAGAGCCCTTCGTGCCCACCCCCGTCGAAAAAGCTCCAAATTCTTTTATTCCTTGCTTTATTCGTTCTTTAATCGGCCCCCCCATTGGTGTGGGTGTGTGCAACCCTTTTATGCTCCCAAAGCGAAAAAAAAGGAAAAATTAAACCTTTTTAAGTATATGGATCAAGTCTCCGGAATTTGAATTCACTCGAGCCTACGGCCCACCCACACTCCCGGCTATAAATACCGTCGTTTTCTAATGTGCTCAGAATGGATTGTCGCCCCACCCTGTGGTCCTGTAGGCCAGCCCTTTGGCCACCAACTTGCCCCCGCCGGGGAAGTCATCAGTGATTCAAAGAGAAGTGGCCTCGGATAAAAAGGCAAAATATTTGTGTCTGTGATGCTGAATAAATTATCCTTCGTCAGATAGCAATTTATAATGCGAACGAGGAGCCCTCGAAAAAATAAAATTATGGGGCCAGCCGCGACCTGGGTCTCGGTCCTCGGCCCTTAGCCCTTCTTTGCGCTGGTTCCGCGCGCTGAAATTCTATCCTTTCAGATAAGTTACACCGCGTAATCCTTTGAAGGAATTTAATGCTAATCACTTTTATTTTTTCTTTTAACTGCTTTCAACGGGACCGCTGCGGTTCGTGAGCATATGAGAAACGTCAGGAGTTATGAAATCTGAGGGAATATTAAAATGTAATTAGGCGCCGAGTCGGTGTTTCTGGGGGTAATCTCATTAGGGTGCCGTGGAATAAAACAAACCCGCTCGCTTTCAGCCGCTTTGTTTGCCTCTAAAAAGACACATGCCGTCGACAGCTGAATATTTTCCATTGGGCTCTAACCGGCCGGCACAGGGTGAGTCTAATTCATTATATTTATAAGCGACAGGGAGGGTGGGATTTCGTCCATTCAAAAGAGGAGTTGAAAAACCTCGTTATTTTATATTACATTCAGCAACTTGCTGAATACACACAATCTCTCACTAAAGAACTTTAAATAAAGCTCACGTTACTTCAATCGTTTTATTTTGTTAGAGGGTGTTTTAGCTCTAAAATTATCTGAATATGTTTTGATGTGTTTTTTTCACCATTTATCAAATTCGTTAAATTTTGCGTTTAAACATATCTCACCATTGTTTGAATCGCTCGAAATTATCAGTTTATTTATATACATATGTACGTAAAACATTAAATTTAAATAATAAACACTTAATAGAAAGATAGCGTCTCTAAAATCACAGTCTATGGGATCTATTTTGTGATCCGTTTTTTCACGCGTAACTTCGATTTCACGTGAATTCACCTATTCCGAGATTCGCGTGAATCGAAAGAAAATGTTTCATTTTGAACAACTGAAATTGAAAGTTTCGAGTTGCGGTTTGGTTCAAATGAGGATAGTTATTGTGATACATTTTTGTTATAATTTAGACGTTATAGCTTCTTATTAGTTTTAGATCTTCTAAACGTATGAAATTTTGCAGGTACATAGTTCCTTCATATGGAATATAATTTTAAATGTACTTCCCCATCGCGTTGGGTCTCATTAAATATATCTTTTTAAATGAAATTAACGTCCCATTTACCACTCCTCTTGTTATAATGCGTTCTTCGAGATTCGGTAAAATAATAAGACAATATGACTTCGAAATTTAAAAATAGAAGATGATATTATTCGAAGTCATGGACAGTTGGGAAGGGTAGCTCAGTGGTCAATGCACTGGAGTCTTTAATAGGTTTTGTTATCAATACCCAAACAATTATTTCGCCATTATTAACATTTATTCAACAACATAAAACGCAAAACTTAAACTTTAAAGCAATTTTAAAGTGTAGGTGTTGTTCCATTTATACATATATGTATTTACTAAAACAGAAAAAAAAACCTTTACAATTTTCATTGCATAAACGCATGAATTGCATAAAAATACACTCACTTTTTTATTCCTCATATTCATCCAATAGAAGCAATTTCGTTGTATTTCAATTTAAACTTTCATTACTTTGTCGAACCGCGCCGTGGCATGGGAGGCAGTTTTAAAATCCGGGTCACATCACCAATTTGCACCTGTACAAAATAACGTTAAAGAATATCTGCGTATCGTCCTCGGCGCTGTATCGCATGAACGTCCGCAGGATACAATAGACAAATTAAGAAAGTTTATAGCGGGCAAATAGAAAGCTCGTTTTATGGTAACTTTGCATTTAAATGGGCCCATTAGAGGCCACAATTGCGAATAGGATTGCCGGTGGCTGTACAAGTTTTGTTCTCGAAAGATTACACTCGAATCTCGCCGACCGACCACTCACGGAAATTATGTTAAAGTTATCGAGCCATTCCGGAGATTGCCTTTTAGGCTTAATGGTTATAGGTTTTTGTTGGCTTCGATTACACGGAAAGAAATTGTTGGACAAACAAAAAAATATACACAAATTCTCCTTCTTCTTGGTGTTCACAGTAAACACATTTTGCGTACACTGCTTGCTTAACAAAGAGAAATGTGACTGTTTTTTTTTTTTTTTGTCAAGGTTTCAGATAATTCGATCTTTGGACAAAGTTTAGAAGACCTTTTCTGGAAGGTATATACAAATTGACTAAATTAAGTTTCGATTGATTTTCGAGAATCAAAGGCGTTAGAAACGAATCAAAGTATTTCATTTATTTTATTTAACCACTATTAACAAATAATAATTTATAGAAATCGAAAAAGTTGGCGAAAATGTTACAAGGTTTAGTTACGGCCATGATGATATCATGGTCCAAACACTTCCGAACTTCTACGCTGATAAATATTTTTGAATATAGAATTAGCTTTTTAATTTTAACCGATTATATTCAATATTACGACGGAAGTTTGCAGTTTTATATTATATATGTAGGTACCAGTAAAGAAAATTAAAATGCCAGTTTGTCGTTTATACATGCGCGAATATTAAGCAGATCAAATCTGAACTTAGTTCAAATAATTTTTTGTTAACATTATTTTTCCAGCAGTATTTTTAAAGACTATTTCTACAAAAACCGCTATTTATGCGAAAATGGCATTAGCCGATTTAGTTCCATTATGCTCCACAATTAATTTTCACTATTTTAGAAAAAAAAAACTGTCCAGGTTTCCTAGAAATAAATATAAAGTAAACTCAAAAAAAATTAGTTTTGACTTTAATTTTATTTGCATGTTCCAAAAATACTAAATTATTAACGAATAATTAGATACTGCAACTACAATCTTAGACACTGTAGTAACAAAATTATTCTAATTTAAAATTGAACAATTCTAGTAGTTCGAGAGGCTAACTTCTTCATTTTACAGATTTTCCATTCAAATATTCTTTAGGTATACATATGTTTTTAAAAATATGTATGTGTTTTTAGAAAATGAAAACAAAAACATAAACCTTATGTAGACATGAAAATAATCTAAAATGTCTAATCATATATTAGTTCTAGAAAATTACACAGAACTTAATAGGGCATAATTTTCCAAACCAACCTTTGGAGTCGCTAATTCCTTTATCTTACCCCATTGAATCGGATCGATCAAAATCAATTTGAGTTGAATGTAAATAATTTATATTCAATGGCAGAGACGGCGGATGTTAATTAGACTTGTTGAATGTTAATAATTAAAATAAACAACAAATTATGTACGGGAACTAATCAGAGGATTATCGGTCGGAAATCCGCTTTATTATCATCAAATCCATTCATGGCTACGAATTTTATACAATTTCCGCCCTCTAAGCCCATTAAATTTGTATTTCAAATCGACTCCGATGACTGTAAAGCCATCATCCGCCAAACTACATGTGTATGGTCATTATGCAAAAGCAGTGATTAGAAATTGCCCCTATATGATTCACTGAATTGCACACTCCATCCCTTTCGTCTAAATTGTTAAACTGGCCCAATTAGAGTCCACCACTGCCGGTGCATGCGAATTATTTCGTTTTTATTTGAACAACGCAAATACGCATCCATGGTGAAGGCTTACCGCATATACTGAAAATGTTTTGTTGATAATCTGACTTTTCACTGCGTAAATTACGAAATAATTGATTATAGGTATGCAAAAACATTTGTGCATTTCGATGATCAATTTCCTTTTAAATTTAATCGCAAACTCGTCTGTTGATTTGTTGTGTCTCGTTTTTAAGGATCTTAAAGTCTTTTTAATTTAAATTTATAGACAAGAAATTTTGTATGAGAAAGTGATGACTTCTTATAGAAAAATATACAAAGTTTTCTGTTCGGTCGGCGTCGAATATAAAAATCGGTGCAGACCCTAGCGCCTTTTCTTTTAAACTAAAATATAAAATAATATAATACAAATCATCTATAAGTGTAGGAAGTTTTAGGAATATATTTTTCACTTCTAGTTAATATAACGATTTTAGCAAAGAAACCGAAATCAACTTCAATTTAACTAAAAATACATCATAAAAACTTCTATTAACACGATCGTTAAAGCGTCTTTTATTCCTGGTAGCAATAAAGGCGACCAGACTTTCCAATTCGATTCGAAGCTACTTTGTGTTGAAATTCAAATCGAACAAAGTCTATCATTGCTAAATAATTTCTATGTCTCGGGAGGCCCATCCACAAAACCTATTTAAAGCAGAAAAAAGGAAAAAGGGTTTTAAAAACGCATCGTATTCGCTCTCGGTGCACAAAAACATTGCAAATAAAACGTTGTGCGGCACAAAGCGCGAGGCGCTCATAAGCAAATGCCTCGCTGCATTTCCAGCAGCGAAATGCTCAAAGCGAATATTTGAAAGGAAATGCACATGGGAACTACGGCGGTCGTGCAGAGCCAGGGAACAAAGGGACCTTTTCTATGCTCGAACCCTTCTGCAAAATAGGCCACAAACCCCGCCAAATAATAGGCCAAGAGCTAGGTTGGCTTTTTATCATCTTCGTGTTTACCAATTCGTGGAAAATTTAAAAAGCAATCGTCCTGCGTCTTTTCTATTGAAAACTTTATCAAAAAAACTTTTTAACAAAAAAATTAAACCGCCGAAAAAACTGAAAAGCAAAAAATAATAAACCTTTTTTATTTAACCTTAATAACTAAGTTCTTAAACTAATGTAAGTACATATACCTAAGTAATTTTGAGTCGGCGCCAAACATCGTCGGGTTGCTGTCTCGCTGACATTAACTTCGTGAACGCTCGGCATTTTCCGGCCGCGTCGCCGCCGCGCATCACGCTTTACGTAATTATTAATTAATGTGCTTGTTTGGCGCCGACTCAAAATTACTTAGGTATATGTACTTACATTAGTTTAAGAACTTAGTTATTAAGGTTAAATAAAAAAGGTTTATTATTTTTTGCTTTTCAGTTTTTTCGGCGGTTTAATTTTTTTGTTAAAAAGTTTTTATTTTATAATTTTTTGTGGCTATAATACAGAGACTGAGAGGTCTACACATAAGAGATTGACAGGTCTAAAGCTCATTCATCGTGAGGTTTTTTTTTTAAATTAATTGTAATACACAACTCAGCATTAAAATCTGTGAGTGAACAATAAATCACCCCTATTTTCCCACCTTTAAGGTACGACTTTTTTTTCCAAATTAATATGGGACCAACTTCGAGGTATATCCTATCCAATAAAAAAAGAATTATCAAAATCGGACTACTCTGTAAAATGTTATGCGTGGTCATACATTACAATTAGTGAGTGAATAATCAATCATCCCCTGTTTTCCTACCCTTAGGGTTGGAATTTTTTTTCCAAATTTATATGGGACCAACTTCAGGGTATACCCTTTCCCATAAAAAAAGAATTATCAAAATCGGACTACTCTGTAAAAAGTTATGCGTGGTCATACATAAAAAAAAAAAAAAAAAAAAAAAAAAAAAAAAAATATACGCATTGAATTGATAACCTCCTCCGTTTTTTTCGTCGGTTAAAAATGATTCAAGTAGTCGTCAACAGAGAAAAGCAATTTAACAATTCAAGGCCTTGACGGTCCAGGGTGTCTTTTATTCAGATGACCGTGGTCAAATGAAGACATCAAGCCAGAAAATTTTACCCTCGTAGATGTGGGTGGACTGTTAACCAGCGGGCTGAAAAGACTGAAATTGATTTCATTGCTTTCGTCTAAATTTAGGTGTCTTTGTATTCCCCGAAACCTATTCGAAAACCTTCAACTGAAGGTTACTGGAGTTCCGACCGAAAAGGTGATACTTCCATCACAGACGATGAAATTCAAGAAATCTTTATTCTAAGAAACATTGGCAGAAATATTTGATACTTTTTACATTTGGGATAATGAAAATATTTTAAATATTTTTCATATAATTCACAGACATGAAAAGCGATTTAAATAATGACAAATTAAAACCCTTACCATCTCTGGTTGTTATAAAAAAAATATAGTTATAATGTCACCTGAAACGAGAACTCAGAAGGTTATTAGTTCGAGAGAGGGAGACGACCATTTAAAAATTGGAAAAGACGATAAGACATTATTGCATATGACACAATTTTTATTATATGTATTCAAAAACATTCCATTTAGCTCTTGTTTATATATAATTTTTTATTATAAACTTCCCAGCAAATATTTTGTCGAAGTTATTTATATTCGAAGAATTCTCGTAAATATGAAAAGATGGAAACAAAATATGTGTTCGATAATGTTTCCAATTTACGTGTTAAAGTCGTGGTTTTCTTACAAAAAGAACTATATTAAATTTAATTTGCTGATAATTTTAACGAACTAGACTCGTTTGAACTCATTTCAACAGTTCTCGAAGAAAATTCGAATATTAGCTTTGCATTTTTATTTAAATTTTGAGAGTGACTATTTTCACCTTAAAAAACGTGAAACCAGAAACCAGAAACCAGAAACCAGAAAAAATAAATTCATTCAAATTACAAAATGCCTATTAACTAAAGATTTTCCTTTTACAAAATGCCTACTAACTAAAGATTTTCCTTTTACAAAATGCCTACTAAATAAAGATTTTCCTTTTACTGTGAATTTATTTTTTCTGGTTTCTGGTTTCTGGTTTCTGGTTTCACGTTTTAAGGTGAAAATAGTCACCTCCTTAAATTTTATGTAAATTGTCATTTACCCATCCAAAATTTTAACTTTGAACCAGATAAATTTTTAGATTAAGTTTTTGACGCAATAAAACCAGGTAATTTTCATAAGTTTCAATTCATTGCAAAATTTCCTGGTAAATCTGATCCGGATTCGATTATTATAATAACAAAAAAAAAAAAAACAGAGATTATGTATGTACTAATTCTATCGCAAGAAAACACGAGATAATTCGATAAAGTTAACAGGTATCGAAGTGAGTTTTCTGATCGAAATTGAACTTGATTCCTTCTCAAAAACAACAACATTTTGACATCATAATGTTTTTCTACTTAACGTCCGATACTGGATCAAAATAGCCTATAGGTACAGACCGTTAAAAATACTAAGTAGCATCAGGTTTTCTAGATTAGAATCACGTTAAGGATCGAAGTACTATTTTCCGACCGCTAATAAAAGGAACTAGAGGTATTAGGTTTTCCTGATTAGTACCATATTAGGACCAAAATTGTAGGTACATCCAGACCGTTGAAAATACTAATTCAAAGTTTCCTTCGCTTATAATTCATACTTGGTATTGCAGCCAAGCAGATATGGGGTTTGGTATTCGATCCTTGCGTTCGGATATCTGTGGCAAGGGCACCAAGCCGTAGTTATACTGATGAGATTGGCTTGGTATCCTGGATCGAAATGCCCATCGATTTTTGGGTTTGTCTACCTTAGTGGATAAAATATTTCCGATTACGAAAGCCTCATTAATAAAGTATTTTTGATCACATGAACCTGATTAGTTCCAAAATCTTGCTCAGGACCTGAGTTATCTTCAGCGTTATATACCGACCTGGTCCTAATTATGTTCAAGCTAATTTTTCTACTCTACTACTTTATCGCTTGTTAGGATAGTTGCCACTAGAAACAAAATTAATTTACAAATTCCCTCACGAACAGCCATTGTAAAGTTGGCTAGAATAAAAAAGCCCGATACGCGGGCCACGAAAGAAAATGCTTGAATTTTAAAATGCCTGCACATTACAGGAAGAAAATTAAATCTGAGCACATAATTACGTCATCTAACATTAGAGTAGGCGCCGAGGCCGAGCACCCGGGTATCGTTGAGCGGAAAATTCATGTACATGACCAGTATAAATTATCTGAACATAATGTTCGCAGCATGGAAAATTTTGCTCTTATCACAGTGCACCATAAATTTGTACGGCTGCCGGGACTTAAATATGCCACCGATGGGGTGCTCCGCCGCCACGAGTCGTGGCCCCATTAATATATCTTTAAAATTAAAAGCTATAAATATGATAAGTATGTGCGCTCGTAAGATTGTAGCTATCTTCAGCAGGCAGTAGTTTTGGAGTTGAAGATATTTATTTATTTATATATATATGTATATTTTTTCTTTTCTGAGCATTTACAAAAACCCGAGCAAATGAGCAGGACTGCAGCAGGCCGTTGCACTGGAAGAAATGTTTCGTTGATTGCGACTAAAGTCGTTGCTATTTTGGCCCCGTGCCGGCAAATACATCACTCAGGAAAAATTAAAAAGGCAAATGCCCGGGAGTCTCAGACTTCGCTGCTTCGGGGGCTACATCCGCTCCAGCCCCATTGCCATCGCGGCCGCAAAAAGCCGCCTTCGCAAGGATAAAGAAAAAAATATATATAATATATATTGTTGAAACTTACAGGACCTCGGGAAAAAGGGAAATTTTATTTTAACAGTTGGAGAATTTCCAGCCGGAGTACTCGACGGATTACACAAACAATTTTTGGTACATTGTTAAGGTTGTGAAATTCTTTTCTTTTGCGCTCGCCGGACAATTTATGCTGCTGTACAATTACCAGGAGCACTTGGCCCCCGTCCCGCTCGGCTAGACATCACAAGCCGTCTCATGTGCGGAACAATTAGTCGCTGCTGAGCAGAAAGGACTTTTTGCCGAAATGGAAAAATAACATCGAAAACTTTTGGTGTTTAAACAGTTTTACGTGGAAATTGAATTCGGATCCAATGACTTCCGAACCAATCGTTCTCGTTCTCGCTGGACGGTCGTGAGCTCCTAGCTTAGGAGCTAAAGTCGATCGAACATGTAACGAGCATGCTGTCGTTCTCGTCCGTACATTGGGTTCGTGCGAACACAATTTCTTTCGAAAAACACGAAATTTCAAACTGGGACGAGCGAAGTGCTAACATATTTAGAACCAGTTTGTACCTTATCTACCTCAAATACACTGATTAAATGGAATGGTTCGATTGCACACATTTCGTTTCTTAGAATTGTTGAAGCATAATGCAATTTAAGAACCCCATGAGAGAAAAAAAAGGTAAAAGATGCAACCAACATTACGTGAATGGACATACATTTGTCTGTATGGAATAAATATTGTTAGTTAGTTTCAGTCCCTCTATTGAAAAGGAAAACATAACTTCCAATTAATAATGTGCTGTAATTTTATTATAAGTTACACTGAGAAAAATCAGAATTGCCTATATGTATATAGGAGGACAAATTATAATAATGAAAACCTACTTAATATTATAATATACAGTCCTAAAGCCCATACAGCATACTTTATTAAGCAATAGCTAAGCTATAAAGCGTTTTGTTGAAAAAAATATAACTTTCGACCAAGCCATAATTATTACTTCGCCAAAGGTATCCATGTTTTATTTTATACTCCAAGATATTAATAGTCTAAGTCTAAGTCATTTATAGAAATCAGCTTGCAATCATTGAGAGTGTCTACGACAGAGCCAAACGCCATAGAGATTAGATCGGTTTGGCTTCTCGGATGGAAACACTCATATTTTTTTTTAAATTCGTTTACGTTGGTAAAAGCGAGCCATTCTTAAATATGCTTTCCAAAGTTGCTAACTCTCTCTCGGGATTAGAGTTTTCTTAGTCTAACAGAAACATTCTTCAAGGAATCTCTCAGACTAAAAGTTCTATTACTTCATAAATCCTTCTTTCTGTGCCCATAATTTTGCTGTTCGGGTTCTACTGTGCATTTTTTCTCTTCTCTGTTCCTATAAGTCAAATTTACCCTATGTAAAAATTTTCCGGTTTTTGAGATAATTACACTTCTTTGAAATTTAGGAAAGTTTTTAACTGCAAGCAATTTTTTCGGTATCAATAGACCACAAACTTTGAAAGCTGTTAAAGTTGAATGATTTTCGTCTTACATTTAATTTATAAAATAATGTTAGAAGTGGAAGGTTTATGGTTTTTCTAACACGATATTTTAGAACAAAATTATATAGTAGTCATATTAAGAAACTTCTGTACTTTCATAAAAATCAATGCTTTAATTTCATTTCGTCCAACCTCATGATCAATCCCAAATTTTATTGAAATCAAGAACTGCAGGGGCACCAGAGAAGAATGAATCAAGAGAATTCGGAGCCCAATTTTTACCCAACTACGACAAAGTCAGAGGAGGGTTATTATTTTATCAGTCTATAGCAAGTATTTGGCTGAAAAGACACATAGTTTTTAGTATTAATGTTTGAATAATAATCAAAATAAATGAATTATGATTAAGAATAGTAATCTAATGATTTCCTTACCACTAAAAATAGCTACTTATGCTACTTAAACATCTGGTGTTTAAACTCGTAAGAATAAATAAATCAGTCTTCTTGAATATTCATTACGAGTTTCTTCAGTTTCTATATCCCTCTATAGTTTGCATTTACTATAGTGGGGATTACGTACAACGACTTCCAAGTTTTCGAAGTTGTAAAAAAGTTGTAAATAATTTTAAGAGTTTTACACTATGTAAACTAAAGAGTTTTTAGATTACTTTCGACATTCGATCGTAATTTTGCGAGATGTTCAGACATCAGCATCAACAGAGACAAAAAGGTAATAAACCATTACAAAATGATTGTAATTTATCCGTGCAATTGCACTTCGGAAATGCAATTTTGGGAGGGATATTTGAGTAACCTCTTTACTTATTACTGTGCTCCGGCACCCGGAGAGTCAACATAGTTTCGCTCGTTCGCTTGACAATAGCAATTTCAATTTATATGTCGTAAACGGTTGATGGGCGATAAATGGTTTATGATCGATCACTACCTCACAAGATTAATGGCAGTAAAAATTCCCAGCAGGTGCATCGGAAACAATTGCTACTATGAGTCGGTATGAGAAATTTCATTAGAGCCCCGCGAAAGAATTCTTCAGCTATTGTGAGAGGTCGGCGAGGTGAGCGGTAGGAGCGCAGAATATGAAATTAATCCCAAAAATGTTCATAATCCGCGCAGAAATTATCGCAAAGGTTTCGAAGATTAAAGTGGAATCCTCTGTAACTGCCGGTTGGGACCCGGGTTCGAGTCAAACTCTATGATTGCGAGGACCTCCATAAAGTTTTCAGGGCTTTTTGCATGACTATAAAGGCGGACTTTACCGACGACATTCCTCGAAATGTCCCTGCAAAGGGCCTGGAGCTCCGATCCTGGAACCCGACCCCGTTCGGAAAGACGTCGTGCAAGAAAAATGATAAAAACCGGCAGCGGCAGCGGCAGCAGCAACAGCGCCCGGGATAAAGAGGAGAAAACAATTTCGAACAATAAAATTTATGATCGCCATACAATCTTCCTCCGCAGCGCCAACGCAGGCCATCAGCAGCGCTATCTAGCGGCACGATGGGATAGCGGAAAAAATAAAGGGCTTTTTGCCTTGTTGTCAGAATTTTCCTGGAGGGGGGGGGGGGGGGGGGGGCGAGAGGGGCTACGACGGCGGGTCGACGGCGGGTGTCCTGCGCTGTCCTAGACAAAGAATTCCTGGTAAGGAGCATTGTCCCGCTCGACTTGGCCATATCCTGGAGCAGCATAAAAGAGTTTAAGAAATAATAAAAAGGGAAACATAAAAGGACACTTAATAGGATTTGGACTGGCATCTTCTTACTGTCCTTCGGGTGTTATACACTTTTCCGGGGCCCGCATGGGTCCGCTCCCGAAAACTTTTATTGTTGCCGCTTTAGGCAAATCAATAGAATTTAATTGTCCAAAATAGATTCACGCAGGGGGCTCCTCTGGAAAAGGAATCAAACCTTTTGTTTTCTTTTCCCCTGGATCGGTCACCATTCCCGGAGGCGGGACCCGCTCCGTTTCGCCCCCAAAAAGCCAATAGCTTTTCGGAGAGGAAAAAAAAAAAATAGAGATGCTCGACCGGAAGCAATAAAATGCCGAAATTTATTGGTTTCCTGGTTGATTTTGACTTTGATGGATCGAAACGATTTTATTCGACAGATATCCCGTCTTGTTATTGTCAGTAAAATTTTGGCCAAGTAATTTTTATGCCCAGATCCTGCTGGAATTTATCATTTGTATTAGCACCCATGCAGTCCTGAGGGACTGATTGCCTCCAGGGCGACATAAAAACTTTACGGCGGGAATTGGCCACTCGGTCCGCCAAGTGGCCCGTTCCTGCGCTCACTCGGGTGCTTAGTTTAATGAATTAGAGATGTGGCGAAAGCAATTTAATTCCCTTCCGAATGGCGCAATGGCGAAATAATTTTAGTGCCATTTTTATGACTTCTTCCTTTTTTTAAGTAAGTTCCGGCGATTTTCCCAAATGCATCCCATGCGGACTCTACGAAAGGTTAATGGTAGTAGCAGACCAAATAAAAATGGTAAGCAGGTAATCGCACGGTTTTATGTTTTGACTTTTATTGATACTAATGCATACTGCCCGATGAGTTGAACATTCGAGGTGCAAATTTTCCACGCTTTTCGTTAACTTTATTTGCTCACATCAAAACAGGATTTACGTTCACATATTCAATCCAATGCCTTGCCCTGAGTTTTATTGCAACCCACAGTTCTGCACGATATAACAAATTAACCCCTTGATAATGATACCTAGTTGAAATGTACTTTCTTAAACTTTATAAAACTCGCAAAATTTCAAGGTTGAATGAATTCGTAATTGTTTTCTTAGCTTCTTCAAATAATATTTTTAATTTGATGCATAATGATAATGTTTATAATAACGATTTATCGTAAAAATATTACAGAAACACTATTTTTTCGGGCTTAGAAAATAAATTTTGCGTTTTAAATTAAAAATTAGCTCCAAAAATAAATGCTAGCTAGTTATATTTAGTGAAATATAACAATTGGAAATTTTTGAAGTAGCTATGATTGCAATTATGACAGTAAACCAAAGAATTGAAAGTAATTGATTGCTAATTATTTATTAAAATTTGGTTCCCGGTCGAATTCAATTCTTAATATAGAAGCGATCTGCTTCATATTTTGTCGATTTTGTGACTTAAGACTCCTAAAATTTTACTAAATTAAACTGATATTAGAATTACCTAAATCATTGTATGGTAGAGATATGATATCAGGAACACATGAAGGGAAAAAGCATTATTCGTTATTTTAAATAACGCGAATAAAGCTTATATGTCGATAGGTATTATGATTGGCATTTTCATAAATGTATGTACAACATTTCATTAGTAGTTTACTAGCTTGCTCTTAACTTTCAGATAAATATGTTCGAAAAAAGGGTTGTATTGAAATCTAATTTTAATCGTTAGGTATTGTTTTACACATTTAGTTGATCGCTAATTGTTTGGCGTGGAAATTCCTGACTGTATTTATAGACAATTTGCGTTTATTTTTAACTTCCAATATTAAGTCTATGTTTACTTACTGTCGGATTTTAATTACTATCATCTGAACTATTTTTATTTGTACTTTAGCTTGTAGTTGCCATATTGGATTCACTGTTATGAATTTGAAAATTTTTCTTACTTCAAAATCAGCAACTCGGAAATCTCCCCTGTACACAATTTCTTGGCAATCTTTTGAGATTTAAAAATATCGGTAGTAATTTTGAGTCCGAAATCTTTAATTTTAATAGATGTGAAATCTGTAGTCCGAAAATCTTCCTTATAATATATTAATTTTAATCGCCATTTGCGAATAACGAATTAAATTTTATTCGAATAACGATTCTTTATTCGAATAATATTTGCCCAACTCTGCCTCCTCGACCCTCGCGGATCTTAAAGTCACCATTTTTATGAGACTTCAATATTAATTAGTACATATTAAGAGTTTGTAATTTCGGATACGATATTTTTAATTCTCAGAATTGAGTATCGAGTTTGAAATTAGCGATTCTAAAACCCTTCCCCATATTTTATATATTAATTCGCAAAATAATTACAATTTCATTTTACCCTCTACTGTGGCGGTCAAAAAAGGTATTATAATTCAAAGTCATATAACTACATACTAGATGATGTTCTATTACCAAAAAACATTTTCCTCAAAATTGTCAATTTTTCCGCCCTTTAAACAGCAAAGGGAATTCCTGCGGAAGCCCTTTGAAAACTAAAGCTTGGTCCCCACAAATAACTGCAGTCTGTCGTCTAGATATTTCTCAAACAGAGCCAACACATACCTGCATATTTATTTTACGTGTTCATCTCGAAATGGAAGTTCATGCCAAGAATATGGAGAGCAGAAATGAGCGCATCGTGCTATAGGAACTTTTGATTGAATTCATGACTTTATCACGTCCCCTGATGCAAATACCCCCCGACAAATAAATTTTATGCATGTGGCGGAGAGTCGGAAGGCATATTATCCTGGAAAATTTTCAAGTTCCCGATCTTGAAAACCTGGACAGCATTTAAGCATCTAAGGGCAGGACGATCCACACCTGGAACAAGATTAACTGCCTTTAGCCATGATTTCGCCCTTAGCCCGCACCCGTTCCGGACTGGTCCAGGATAGCAAAATAGAGCAATTGGAGCACGTTTGTGTGCCCGGGCGACCGTGTGGCCCCGGTGTGCGACTGGAAATCTAATAAATGTAATCTGACGGTGGAAATTGTAAACTATGTCATGTGGAAAATTGAAATGAATAATTATGAGCAGATCTCTCGCTGGTAGTCCCCCCCGGCCCCCTATGTGCCCCGACAACAGCGTACGGAGGCTCCGTGCTATTTCGCAAAATTTTATTCGTCCTTGGCATAGGGCTCACATCGTAGGCTTGAAACCGTCTGCCGACAGTAAGTGCATATATCACAGAGCAGCATCCCCATCTCCCGGCATCTCCCGCCCCCGTCCACATGTGTTAAGTCTTCCCGTATTCAGGTAAAGCCAGCCAGATGTAATTAAAAGTTTGTCGTGCCGCTCGGGCTAACTGGCCTCCACAATTCCTGCAACTAATTAAAAACTCTAAATGAAAAATTATTTATTCAGCTCGAGGAAGACAACGGCGTTGTTTGGGGGTGGGCTGGCAGAGGGAGGCATTCACCTAACGAGCGAATTGAATTAAATCGCTAAAAAGCGAAATAATGTCGTCTCGTGAATTGCGCTCATCGCAACGGAAACTTGATTATGATTAGACTCAAAGCGTTCCTGTGATAATTCCGCTTATCACAAAGCGGGGACAGAAGCGGGAATAATTCCTGAATATAAACAAAAATACCTCCGGCAGTATATGGTATCAGGAACAGGGATGTGATGTAAATAAAAAACAAACCGTAATAAGCTCAGGAAAGCAACACATGCAGGATAATGTAAATTGTGTTCCTGTTTAAAACATTTTAGACCCACCCTGCACCATACATGTCCACGCGAAAAATTACGATTCATTTATCTTTTTTTAATGCCTGAACTTTCTTTTTGTTGATTTAATGAGAGTATTCACTGACTCTAGCCTTTAAATAAAGAGTAAGTGAGTAGAGTCTTTTCTTTATCTTAGTTAGGAGGTATACACCAAATTTCGTGAAAATCAGTACAGTCGTTTTTGAGATTTTCGGCCGCGCAGAGTGGTTTAAAAAGATATTCTAAAAAGCTGGTCAAAATATGAAAACATGGTTCAATTTGCACGTAAATTTGTATAAAGGGGTTTTTGAGGACGCTGATTTTTTAACGCATTTAAAGTTTAAAGTTAAACTGACATAACTCAGTAAATTTTAGCCTAATTTTTATGAAACTTACAGAAAATATTCTGTATTAAAAGTAAATGTAAAAATCGATAATCAATTTATTTTACCCAACTGACTATGTATAACCCCCTGAGAAAGGCAAAGTTTAGTAAGTAATATTCATTTAGGGTTTCATTTTACTTATGACTCATCTTGCAGACAGCAAAATTGCTAGTTTTCTGCAGGCTGTAATAAAGCTGGAAAGTTATTTCCTGCAAGGTCGTAAGGTGTCTTTCAGATTATCCGAATTACTTCCCTGCTGAGTCGCCTTATAGCGCATTTTTTCTTAAGTTTAATATCAAAAGCCAGTGCTGCCCTAATTTTCACTGAAATAAAAGGGTTGAGAGCATTTTGCAATTTCCTGGTCTCAATTCCGCCCCGCAAAATGTTGGCGCATTTCCTGCGGAAAAAAAAAAAAATTCAATAGAGAGGGAAATGTCGGTATGGAACTTTTTCCCGAACGCATCAGTGGAATTCGTGAATTTTCTGGGTTTCCCTGAGCCCCATGCATTCGGCGTTATTTGCGTTGCGCCCCAAAATTTGTTCCATTGAGTTGGACTTCCTCGTACAAGCAAATTTTATCGCAATTTTCGTTCCGGGAGCGAATGGAAGTGTTCGGCAATTTCTTGACATTGTTTTCGCGAAAACAAAGATGTTGATCCCCTATTTGTGCTGGAATTGATTTCGTCCCCGATTATATTAGCCGCTCCCCCTAATCTTGTATCACACTCGTAAAGGAGATAAAATTCCGGGATGGGAAGTGAGTCGGGTGAAAAAAACAAGGAGAGGTGAAAAGGAGGACGTCCTTCCGGATCTATCCCAAACAGAAGTCGACAAAAGTGCAAACATGGACGGGGTATTTCGAATTCAGCATCCTTTCATTCTTCCTTCCGCAGAGTGTCCCAGTTCTTCCCGTTGAAGAGCCGACGCGCCAGGTCGGGAGTTGTTTTTCTCCCGGGCTCGTGCTCTGGATAAGAGTCCCGGGCGAAACGAGTATAGGTCCTACTCTGGTTCTACGGGGCTCCCCGTGATTGTACAGAAGCTCCCCAGTTTTACTACTTCGGAGATTTATTTATTTGTTCGGGGACGATGTTTTCGATTGGGAGGCTGTAAAAATTTCACACGAATCAGCTCCATGATTACTTTTTAGCCAGCGGTACCCTTTTATGCGTCCCCTGGCTATTGACCCACTGATTTTCCAATCTCCCACATAACTGGGGACAATAATATTTTATTGGGGCCACTTAGGTCGATTGATGCGAATGCAAGTCACTACGAAGGCCCCTGCTGTGATTTTGACCCTTTTTTGTTACCAACCCCTCAATTTTATAAAATAAAAATAGACTCCGTCACATTAATTTAGCTAAGTAATTTTTGCAACAATAAAGGTTTATCCCTTTTCCGAATTCCGATCATTTTCGACTTGCTCTAATTTTCTAGAGTACCCGTATTCAAATTTTTAGCACTTTTATAACTTTAGAATAGAATATTTTTTCGCAATTGCTTTCTGCATTATTCGTAAAACATTGGTTTGGGAAAACTACCGCTTGCTATCTTCATGGATTTCTCTGAATTTAAAATATTTTTTTTAAGAATGTCCAAGGTGTCTATGTATTTAAAATTTAGTCTTCTATTTTAAAATTCAATTATCTGCAACTATTTATTGTATTTTGGAAGAAAGATGGCGAAATTCCATAAATATTCAGAAATCTTACCACATAAAGGCAGTTTCATATTTTTATTCATTATTTGTAGCCCACTTGTATTTTCAAGGATATTTTTATTAAATGTGAGTTTATCTATTGATCTACTTTACTTAAATTAGTAATTTAATGATACTATTTTTAACTGTGACCAAGACTATTAGCTTATTAAAAGTAAACAGGGTGTACCACTTTAAGTGAAAACTCTCTAATTTCTTTGAATGGTATTAAATTAAGAAATGGTTCAAACGAAAGTTATTTAATTTTGTGGCGGATAGTTGATGAGGATTTTTGATGACCTTTGTCAAAATCAACTTTTGTTTTTTAATTGGAATTCATTTTTTTCCTTATTAAGTTTAGTTTAATTGTAAATTTCTTTGAAAAAAAAAGAAGATATGCACAAAAGGTCATACAGTCAATTCAAGGATAAATCTAATACCTTAATACCTTTAAATACATGTATCAGCACAAAGTTCAATATAAATAAAATATATTAAGTATATCGATTAAAACCAAATTTCTACTCACTATATTTGTATCTGATATATAAGGAAGTTTTATCCGCAAATATTGATCAAGTATTTGAATAAGCTTTTATAACTTATTTATAAACTAAAAACAAAATTCCTCTACTATCAAAAGAGCAGAACATTTTCTACTAGGTACATACATATTTGCTAGTCTTGTCAACCTTTATTTTCCAGAAAAACATGTTGTTTTTTAAGTATCAAAAGGAAATAGGCCTCGCAAAAGTTCATGTCACCCACGTCCATTTTTGCCCTTATTCCGCCATTCCCAGAACCCCGAAAATAGAACCCACTACCATTTGCCGGGATTGCTTCTTTGTAAATAAATTTCGCCGCCATTCCGGGTGAACAGCGCGCCTTCGGAGGGTTCTATGTTAATGCACCTTCCGAAGGTAAGGAGCACATTCTCGCCGTATCGCTGCAGTGAATCACATTAACCCATATCCCCAAAACCATTCGTCTTCCCAGGAAATTTTGCGCAAAGTGGATATAGTAAAAAATTCCCCTGGGCTGAGTTTAATGCAGTTTAAGGAGTAAAGTAACGTGGGGCTCACCTTAAGACGGTTTTCTTTTCATACCCACAACAGAAGAAAATGTTTTTAAGGAGCACACCTCCTCAAACAGGTGTCATAAAATGATTCCTTGTGTTTCAAGATGCATCTTTCAGCCTTGCTAATAGTTAGTATGCCGATTTCCACTTAAGCTGGTGAAGAAACTTCTTCAAGGAGGGCGCTGCCTTGAAAATTTAAATTTCAAACTATCGGAACCATTAAGGATAATTCCCTGTTAAAACTTTGGCTTTCTCTGGAGTAGTGCAGGGTATTTTGCTTGGTACCCTGCTCCGGGATCTCGGGGGTAGCGCCTCAACTGCTCGAACACAAATTAAAGGCGGGCGAAAACTTCGAGTGCAGATGAAGGGAATTGAATTAATCAACTCGGGATTCATTAGTCAGGACGAAAACATCTGAGCCACCTGACAAAGTTTAGAAATGTCTCTGCCTGTTGTATTATTAACACAGCCCGGATCCGTCCTCTGCGCGCTAGTTCCCTTCAGATTAGTTACGACGATTCCTTCGCATGTGGACGAAAGGGAAGACGGGCTCCGGCCCTTAAGTCTTCGTCCTTTTGAAAGGGGAAATTTGGGCAGAACGTTACAAGATTTAATTGTTGTTTGATTACTATGCAGGGATTTTCTAGACATTCTAGCTGTGGCTGAATATTATTTGCCAACAATTAAGGAGCTTTGGATGGCGGAGTTATGCCAAACTCTGTTTACAGAGTGGTTACTTAAAAACCCTTTTTCTTATCTTAGCTTTCTCTTCCGCATCAAAATGATAGGATTCGGGATATTAAAAAAATTAAGCGTTAGAAGCTTGTTTTAAACACCTATTGAAGTTATTGATTAGAAAATGTTTTTCTTATATTTCTTATATAGTATATGGGAGCTCGGAAATTTTTAAATTTTGGCAAGATTTTGAAAATATAAATTTCTGGGATGGCATCAAATTTGGAAAATTAGAGTCAACTTATTACTAAACAACGATTTTATTTTTGAGCTGTACTAAAGAGAATGAAATAAAATTGTTTAAACTAGTTTAACATTTAAATTTCTGAAATCTTTAAAAAAATTTCGGTTTTTTTAATCTATAAGAAACTGTTTATATCAAAAATTTGCTTTATTAAGATTTAAAATTATTTTTAAATAGAATTATACATACATTACACCAACAAATTTAGGTTATCATAGTCGATATATTGCTTTCTAAAATAAATACAAGAATAAAACAGTTTTTTTTTTATATAATACTCGGTATTTAGCTGAATTTTATTTTGCTTAAAATCAGCTTTTCACATAAAAGTGGTAAACCCTTGAAATATCACGCTTTGGCGCTCTCAGAAAAATTTCCTTAATAATTTAACATAGCCAATTTTTCAGCCATTGATAGAGTGAAAAGCTGCACATATCCCAGATATTCTGGGAGTGCAGCAGCAAATTAAAACATAAAATTCAATAAACACCTCACCGATATAAATCTCCTGTCTATAAACATTGAATCCTTTCAGCGTTGCATATCGAAGTGTGAAAATTCGCTTTAATCTCAGGGAATCTTCCAAATAAGCCAAACGTAAATTATGCTCCCGTCCAACAGAACTGGATCCTGGTCCACTTCAAGCTCAGCGAAGCGAGGACCGGGGGAGGGCGGAAAACGTCGAAAAGTGGATTTCATCCGCGATTAATTCCAGCGCAACATAATAAAAGCATCACGTGAATATCCACCAGGAGAGCCCCTGGGATAATGGGAGAGCTCGGGATAAAGGAGGAAAAAAATTTTTCCCGCTGGTGCCACGGTCCGTCGACGCGATGTAGTACAACAAGTAATTTTTCACACTTAATCTAGAACTATGGGGACGTCACCCTCTATTTTGATTTAATTAAAGGACCAGACTTGTCCGGGGTGGGATCCTGGCTCCCCTCGAAAACCCGTATCTATAGAACTCACTATGAATCTTTGTATATAGTTCGCCGCTTACTGGGGCACCAGAAGGGACCACGGACGGTTCGTGGTCATTGCTTCCAGCAAATTCCATTACTTTTGAATGTTCTGCAAGTGGAAACTTCAGCTGCAGTGATTCCACCTTTTGTCAAATAAATTGTGATACTTTACAGAGGGAGGGTATCGCAAGATACTTTGGTTTTCATCCCCGAGTGGTATCTATGAATGAATGAAATTGGGGAAAAGCAACACATCTTTGCATATTATGCATTACCAGCGAAAATTTCACTCATTTCCTTTTCACCTGAATGCGGACACATTTTCTAAAATTACCATTGCAAAAATTTTAATTTGCTAAATCACAACTTTGTTACTTTACTTAGCAAAATACAGTCCAATTTAGAAATAAGAACCTTATTTTTTCAACTGTATATATTTTATAAAATAAGAAAATAGTGAATATTGTTCCAACTTGAACTAGTTTCACACTAAGAATAAAGAGTAGGTTTTATATCCATATTTCATGTCATTAATCTGATTATTCATCATACTACCACTGTTATTTATTTATGTTTATATATTTGTCCCCATAACTACAAATAGGGGGAAAAAGTTTACTAAAATGTATAAGATTTAAGCGCACTATACAAAATTTAGTACATACAAAAATAATTTTAAGAAGCTATGAGGAAGTATTTAACTATTAAACTAAACTAATAATTATGTGCCACAAAGTTTAGAAGTGTTTAATAGAATTTGTTTAATCTAAACTTTATTAATACAATCAAGGGATTAGTTTGTTAAATTGAAAACATTGATTTAAAAGGTTTTAGCTTCCTAGCTTAAAATTTAGAAGAACAAGTTTCTGGCTTTCTCTTAACCAGAAGAATATGGATATAGAATTAATTTACATAATTAAAACAAGTTAGAAGTTATCTAAAAATTAGAATGACCATGAATAATTTAATAACAATATTATTTCGATTCTAATTGAACTGAAAGTGTTTGCTAAGCACAATTACTGAGATATTCTTTAAAAATTATCTTTCCTGTTGTTGAGATATTGATTTTATAAAAATAACCTTATTAAATTTGTTAATTTCTTGGGTATCAGGTCGCACTGTTGTTACGTAAAACTCACAATTCATTAAAACCAAATAAAATACATAAGTCAGAATCAAACAATTTTTACAAAAGTACAAAAATATGAAACAGGTATTTTAGCCTGAAAAGGTATGACCTTTCTAAAAATAATAATTTACATGATTCTTTTGCCATTTAGACTCATGTTACCAACTACGCATTTAATTCCTCACTCAGCCAATTTGTATTCTTCATCCGAATTCAGCCCTTAAAGAGTGCTCTATTTTTAGGAGGTATTTTCAATTTCAAGTAAAAGCCGACTAGCTTAAGATAGATTTAGCCCAGTTTCCACGGACAATGGGCGTACAATAAGTAATTCTTAAATATTTTGTATGAAAAGCACTACCCACTCAGTGAAATTAAAGAAATTGTGTGGGACTGATCTCACTTTGAAAATATTAAGAGTTGGCTTGATTGACTGCCTAATTAAAGAAGACTTTACTTTTTAGATGAGTTCAGTTTCCAACCTCAAAATACACTTCAAGGGGTTGGATGTCGTTTAGTGCGGAGCCAAGACTGGAGCCATTAGCTCTCACTGCAGAATAAACAATTTCCAGAAAGTTGCGCCCACGCGAAGTGAAAGGATAAAACCAAGAAAGCATCTTCTTAAGCCAGATAAAGATTTCTTCCGGAGAAGGCATCATCCCCAAATAGCTTTCTGCGGCAAGCATCTTCTTAACATACTCTGAGTCATGGTGAAATTTTTGCAATAAATTTGCTTACCGTGTTGATTTATTCACCGAAATATGCATAATTACATTACCAGCGAGCACTGCGGCTGGCGGGCCACAATCAAATTTATTCTGTATAAAACTTAAATCCTCAAAGACGACTAAGTCAAATATCTGTGAAATGCTCGAGATCCACTAAAACAAACCAAAGACGGGGGAGAGCGGTCTTTCTTAACTAGGTCAAGCGAATAAATTTTCTTGGAATTTTATTCGAAAACAGAATTTTCCGAAATCTGTGAAGGATGCTGCGGACGGCGGATGATGCGCGGATAAATATCATCCATCAGTTTGGGGATCATTCATGGGAATTTTTATCGTAAAGGACGCAGTATTTATCGCTTTTCAACGTTCACACAAAAATTTTTGTTTATAATAAATGCAATGGAAAACGTATAGGTATTTAAATTTGAAAAAGAAAATGAATTTTAAGTTAAATCAAAGTGCTAATTGACCTTGAAATGATCACGTAAAGGAATCCTAATTGAATCTGCTTCCCATCTGATTTCATTTTTTTAATTCATGGTCCAAATCACCAAGGATTTGATCTAATCCTTTAATAGCACTTTTAGATTATCTGGTTTCTGTTTTAATTGATAAGATCAGCCGAAATCACGTTAAGATCAAATAACAAGTAGATGAAAAGGTCAGATTGTCAGTAGTAAGGTGATATTCAAAATATTATTTTCGTTTTTACCATCTGCAGTCTATGGGTTTTTACTGTCTAAGAGGAACAAGTGGTACAAATTTTGTACCAACAAACATTAAAATTTAAATTGTATGCTGGTTGTTTATGAGTTCTTTAATTAAGCATGACTCTGGATAGGAAAAAAATTCTCTTTTATAAAGAATTAAAATTTATTTAGTCTTTAATTTCTAATTATGCATAATTTGACTACTTTGTCTTGTAGGTGAGAGTTTGAACTAGGACTCTATAATTGAGTATTTACGTACTTTAAGTTTGAGTATTCAAGTGCTCGTGTTGGCTTGGACCGAATTTAAGTAAAAGAGTTTTGAGTATTCGAGTACTCGTGTTTTTAAGAGAAAAATTAGCCTAAAACTCGAGTAAGTAAGTTTTTAAGTACTCAATTAAAGACTATACAAGTAATATTGTGTAAACGTCTAAGAACTTGAGAATACAGGAAATTTTACTCATTCTTGTGGCTTACGCCATTTACATACATATATGAAACCTACAATTAATTAACACGTATTTCTGCTCTTTAATACGTATCTTTGAACTCTATTACTTAAATACTCAAGTAATTGACTTCAAAAGTACCATTTAAATGAAAATACTTAAATACTTAGCGAAATTTACTTTCTACTGAAACAGTCTTTTCCATATCAATAAGAGTTAAAGGTAAATTACATAAAGCAATTTTAAAACTAAAACATCGCATCTAAATTTAAAAATAAATTTAATATTATTAAACTCTTACTAGGGGATTCAATTTGTACTAGTAATAAATAATTAAATTTAATTTAAAATTGATTAAAATGCTCCGAAAAATGTCTGTATATTGTCAAATTGTGTATTGCCTAATCTTACGTATAGACTGCCAGATTTATAAATCTTTAAAGGGCTGAATTCGTTAATATTATGATACGTTTTGCATCATTATTTTATGAGAAAAGTTACTATTTTTGTTTACTTATAGAACGTAAATCGTTCAATTAAATAATTTGAATCTTGAAACAAGTAAACAGCATTCTAAAGTTTTTTTTTACTGATCTGACGAGCATATTGGGAAACTGAATTGACGGCGAGCACTAGACTGTGTCCACATGTGTCTGAATCAAAAGTTTCCATCTACACCTCGTCCAAATGTCTTACATAATGAAATTTTCACACTCAATCTCCGGGTGGCCAAAACCAATGAATACATTAGCCCCGTCATCGCCGAAGGTGGCTCAAATCTGTTTCCCAACTCCTGGAGCCGGGTCGGGAGTTTTCGTTCTGTTGACGCAGCTCCCGGATCCCGGCACTGCTTTCGTGGCCTCCCCGAGCTCACTTTGAATATTTTTAGAGGCTCAAATGCCTTGGAATGTTTCCAGGATTTCAGCCGCCCCGGAAGGGGGTGGAGCGCCACTCCATCGGGCGAACAACCCTCCCGGGGCGTACAGCCAACAATAGAAAATTCGACGAGGGCGCCCTTCTGCAGTTTCCGTATGCTATCGAGAATTTATCTTCTGGTGTCATTTCGACTATCAGCCTGGCAGGTAGACTTTTTGGAGCTTACCACCATCGGCCCGGAGGAGGGATGAAAATAGGCCACCGTCGGCAGACAACCTGGCTACCTTGCAATTGCGGGGGCCCTTGCACCGACGGACGAGCCCATCGAACCCCCAACGAACCCTCAAACCCTCAGCCCACATGTCCGCATTGTTACCTTGCTGAATTTATTCCATAAATATGCGCTATCTTTAAAGCCGCCGCTTTAAAAAACAAGACAGCGACATTTTAATGCTCAGTTCATGTTCATTTCGTATTTACACGCTGTCGAAACGTGTCCTTGGGGTCTGAATCCTTTGGGCCCGTGCCGTGGCACGCCTTTTCCTGCACGGTTATGCGCCCCTTTTGGGGAAATGCTTTCAATTTCGCACAATAATTGAGTCATCAATATTTTAAGCGGCTGCGAAACGTTTCAAACGTATAACAGAGTGTCAGAGCGTCGTTATATTGTCCTGGAGGTGCTTTTTGAAATACCCTCCCTTTCTCCTCTTTGTAATTTTGTTTAAAGTATGGTATAATCAGGCGGTTGAGATTTTACAGAAATTCCCGTGAAATATTCGTATAAATAGTAACAAAACCACATAATGAAATAGTACAATTTTGCAACACTTTCGATCGTTGAAAGATTAAAGATTAATGCATTAGTTTATGTCAAATGAAAGGGAAAATAATCGGATTTAGACAAGACATAGCTCATTTGAAAGCGTTTTGTTCTTTCATTATGCTGAGGTATGTATTATAAAAGAAATTCGGCCAAGTGTGAGTTCGACTGGCACATAGAAAATTCCGTATATTATATTTCTTGTTTGCATTACTTCTCCAAATTCCCTCTTCTATTTCTCAGAACGGATATAGTATACGAACATTACGAAGAGACAGACGCGTATATTCAATATTTTTCTGTTCAGTACAATTCTCATTGCTAAAGTCTGAAATCTTATTTCCATCTCTTATCTCTACGTTTCTTAAATCTTACCTAAATACTTTTATAAAACTAATTTATAGAAATCTATAAGACCTACGATTTTCGTTATAATTTTCCTGTAAACTTTACGAAAGGCATAGTTTCAGAGACAAGGATCTATATTTGCATATTTTTCAGAATATCTTTTTAAATATGCTATTTGAAATTATGAAAAAAATTTGTTTGAGTTCCTCATAACAAGTCCTTTCAAATGATAGTTCACATGATGTAAAAAATTCAAAAAATAATTTTAGAGTACCAAATTTACTCCCTCTTTAATACTAGTGGGTTAATAAGATAAATTATTATGCCGAATCGCAAGTTTCTGGTTTTTGAAAAAATCGACTGTGATAGAAGGACATGTGAGTGATCTTATAAGGGTTCCATTATTTCCTTTTGAGGTATGGAACCCTAAAAATATAATGATCCTCTAATTTTAATGCTGTTAAAGAAAAAGCTGGATTATAAAGTTTCTTAGTGTCCTCAACCGCTAAAACTTAGATGGAATTAAAATATCACGTTTTTCCATTTTAAAGCATATAAATTTTAAACCCTTAAGATTGTAGGAATGAAAAAATTGAATTTTTAGAAATTTTAAGTTGCTGATTAAATCCAATCGTAGTCGTAGGCACACCCTATTAAAGTCTTACGAGAAAATCAATTATCTGCGGTGTTAGTCTGTCTGAGTGTCGGGAGGAACAACAGCGGACTATGTGGGAATTGGCGAGGAAGACGAGACAAATTGCGTTTTTCGGCGGAGTAATTCCTAATAAACCCTGAGTAATTTGTTGTTAAATGGAGACCGGTCCCGACTAAGGGCGAATTACGGCCCTCACAGTCGCCGGCCATTGGCGCTGCTCATTTTACGAGGAGGCCCAGCAAAATAGCGAATCACCACCAACATTCAGAGCGTTCGGACTGGCAGTAAAATAGAAAAAATAGCGATCTGGGGAGCATTGCGGAGGAAATGGCGGGAATATCTGGAAAACATCCCCGAAGTACACAAATCCTGGCGTACAACTCAATTATGGACGTTCGCTTAATTTCGGCAACATGGTTCGCTCCGGGGGGAGGAGGGGGGCCCAGAGCCCTCATTTATTCGCATTAGGAAGTCATCCGGCCGGGGCGGACTCCTCCCGGGAGGGCATATTATGGGAATATGGCCGGGGCCTAACGACACATAAATATGAAAATTTTAATTAAGTTTTCTTTTACGGCTGTAGAATTCAGTGCACACGCCCCGTTCCCCGGCGCTCCGCCCGGCGACGATTGTTCCTGGACTGGCCGGGCCCGAACCGTGCCGCACCGCACCGCACCGGAGCGAAGCGGCACGGCACCGGCACGGTGGAGGCTGCAAAAACGCAAACGACAGAGCGGCGCGCGTTAAAAAGTTGTTCTAGCTCGTTAAGCTTTCAGAAGCAGTTGACTGGTGCTTAATGGCATTTAATAAATTCCGAGATAGCAGTGCGGATTTCGCGGGAAACGGCACATTCGCGGGAACCCCTTTTTATTCGCAGTTCCCACGGAGGCGCCACTCCTTCTCTGGTGTAATTAATTGAAGCACGTCCTCGCGGTGCAGTCGTTCTTTTCCTCGGCTGCCATACTCAGCGAAAATCATAGCTCATGCTCAGAATTCATTGCAACATTCTTGCCGAGAAATTCGCGTCGCCGAAATGCATAACCTCCCCCTCCGCCCCGCGTTATTACTGCAAATGAGTCCTTGGCTCGTTGGCTTTTGCAATTTTTCATTTTCCAAAAATTCAACTTTTACATGTGTTCGTAAAATTTCGTCAACTTACTTCAACGAGCATTTGCAACTCGTCAAATTACTTCAAAAAGCATTTGCTAAAAAAATTTTAGTTATTATAATAAAGTAAAAACAGATTTATTTTTGGAAGGAAATAGTAACGCACTTAAAAATGAAATAAAATTTTTCGTTATATTATTCTTTCATACATATTAATATAATTTAAAAATTCCACGAAATTTGTTTAACCCATGCAACAATTTTTCGTTGGCATATTATATGTATGTACGCGCCCAAAGTAAGTTTAAGTATTAAAAATTAAAAGATTTAAGGGTCCTTTTCAGTATAGAGTGTAAGCAAAAGGGTGTTTTTAAACAACTTTCTAAGCAAATTGAGTTGCAACAAAATAAGATGGATTACGTATCTTATAGACTTTCTTAGAAATCAAATCCGACGTCGTGTTCTGAAGTTATTCGTGTTAGTGTGGTTCATCAACATGGACGAAGGGTCAAAGTTGAATTGGGCATTTTGAAATTGCCTTTTTCAAAGTTTGACGAAGCTTCTCTCGCTTGTTTGTTGACGGATTAGGTCGTAAGTGGTATCGTTGGAAAATTTGAAGCTTCAGCTTTCTAACACGCTATCAACCAAAATCCTACAATATCTCTCAAAGGACTTATAAAACGTTATTTGAGTTCACCCGCTCCAAATTTTCGACATGTAGAATCGATTAGCATATCCCTGTTCAGACTTTACCAAAGCACTTTGCATAAGGGTTATAAAAATGATCAAAATTTTTGAAAGTAGAAATCTCTCGAAGAAAATTCATAATCAAATGCTCGTCGAATAAGGAACCTATTTTTAAAGTCGGTTAAAAAAACCGCAAAAGGCTTCAACCCTTTATAGTCGAGAATTTATTCAATTCGCTAAGTAAAATTAGCAATCTCTAGAAAGTCTCCTCGTAACTCGTACACTCAAATTTACGATGTTACAAGATTTACTCATAATTGAGCAACTTGTAGAAGCAACATAAAATGTTCCACGTGGTTGCCAAAATTCTGAAAAATCTCATTTTGTTTTAAATCGAAGGAAGACTTTTTGCTTTAAAATTTCATTAAATCCATGCTTGAAAAAACCGCTGCGGCACCGGTGTAAAAAGGACGTGACTTGAAGTAATCATAAAAGGGCCATAAAAGTGTAGAAGCCGGGGATCGTTAAGGGCGCTCGCACCCTTCTTATGCAAAGTTCAGCGTAAGCACCTCGAAATTCGGATTTTACGAGACCTAAAAAATTGCTCTGCGCTTGTTTCCATTCGACGCACACCTCACCCCCGGGCTTATTATATGCGCTCCCCAGGACCGTCGTATTGCCTTTTATAAATAGAATTTTGAACTATCACGTCCCCCGGGGGAGTTTCCTTCGGCTATAAACCAAATTCAGGCATCCATCCGTGAGCTTAAACGATGCAAAAATCACATAAACCAAAACTTTTCGCAAAATGCAATGGCACCCAGAGAATATTTGCAGAAAATTCACTTTAACGCAAACACTGAACGGAAAATATACAGAGCTCTAGTCCCTTCGATAAGGCCAGGGAATGCCATCGGAACAAGGATTGAATTTTCTAGGGAAAGTATTTGCACTATACCCGAAAAAAGGGAGGAAAACCGAAAATTTTCCCAGTAAGCATGGAGTGGAGGAGGAGGAAGTGAAAATTTCTAGCACTCGATTTGTATCCTCGGAGTCTCACATAAACAGTCAGGTGTGAATCGAGCATACCCCCGCACTCCCGCCCTCAATGTTGTGTATTGGACCTTTTTACTTACTTTCGTCGCCATCGGGTTCAACAAACGAAATTTCGTGCTCCAATTCATACGCTAGCCACCGAAGGGCTGCTTTTGGCAAAATTGTTTGGCACGAGTGCCCTGCCGGGGCTTTTGCTAGCAGAGGAGCAAATGCGGGATTTTGGGTAGAAAACCCTTAAAAATGCCTGGATCTACTCCATCTGTAAAAATTGGCATCTTTTAATCGTGAAATATTTTTTAACCTTCATCCGAATTAGATGTTGCCAGGGGGTTTTTATGTTCAGGTATTTTAAAAAGCGGGCCTAATTTGCCCGAGAAATTAGTAAACATTTTCTAAGAGATAGTAAAAAAAATTTAATTATTTTTTATATTTTATCAGTATAGATGAAAAACGTCCAGAGTCCTGAGTTTAATTAGTACTCTCATAGTACCCGTAAAATGTTCTTGTTTAAATAATGAACCCATAAAATCTTTTTGTGTTCTTTTTCAAGGCAACCTCTGAGTTTGTGAAGTTTCGTCAGCTACAAAAGATCTTCCATTTTAATAATACGAACACAAAATAGAATGAGAAAGGTTTAATTTTTAATTTTGTAGAACATTATACCGGACTCTTCATTTTTAAATTTCGATGAAAATTAATCTATTCGTTTTTAAGGTGGGACCATAGAAATTCAAATATGGACCCATCAAGCTTTTAATTCACCGTATATTTTTATTTTAAAAATTTTAGGTATTATTAAATCTAAATTTTTTATGAGGCTTTTCTTTTCATAAATATGTACACCAAAAGCACCCGTAGAGTTTTAAAGCTATTTAAACAGTCCATCTCTCATTTTTATTTAAAAAGTTCTTATCTCTCTCCCTGCCCGTTTTCATATACATAATTCAATTTTAATTGTTCAATAAAGTGATTTTTATAAGTAAATTTTCCAAAGATTGAAAATTTGGAAGCAAAAATATTTTATCATAGGACGTTTTCTAGAAAAATTGGGTAGAAAAGAAAGGAAATGCTAGATTTTATAAACTTGATTAAAAAATAATGGGAATAGAATTCAAATCTCTATATGTTCATTTTTATTGAATTTTTTACTTTCTTATTGATACCTACATACTTGATTCGAGATCAGAAACCCTGTGACCCCTATGTACTCATTTTCATTGAAATTCAAAAATGTAGTCTTCAAAAGTCTCACATTCATGTAGTTCTATTTTTAATTAAATAATCTTTACAACAAAGGCGTTGCATACAACACCAAACTATGCAAATGCTGCTACTAAGATCATTTTCTGTTAAGATACGATAGCAGGAATTCTAATGAAATGCATCTCTACGTCGATATACAATGAATCGAGTAATAAAGGCTGTTATTCTCGGTTAGGGCGACTGAATCTGAATTTTAGATGAAACTCTAAATTAAATTGTTATCAATCACCTCAACGACGTGGGTCCACACAAATTGGAAGGGCCTTGCTTTTACGCAAATGCGATTGTGTCCTGATTGCATCTAAACGTATTTCAAGGAGCAATTGCATATATTAATTTGGGCAATGGTTCCGGAATGTTCAGTTTCGAGGAAGTTGTTTAAATTAGATTCTCTTACCTCTTATTAGAGATTGGTGTTTTCATATACTGAATTAGAAATTGTTTGATTTTTTTTGTTATCTCTCAAATAATTTATTATTAATTACTACTATTAAACAAACACTTTTGAATTTGGGTCTTTATTTTCTTTCATGCATAAATTGGATAGAAAATAAGCTTTTATAACAAGTTTGTAGAACAAATTATTTAAAAATTTTTATAATTACACAAAAGTTAAATCCATTTTATCTATCGAAAAAGAGTCCTATCCTTCTGGAAATAAATCTAGATTTTATCAAACAAAAAGAATTGATGACTTCTATTAAGTGCTATCGATTATAGTCGAAAAGTAAATCAAAACACTTCTTGTTACTTTCGATGCAAAATGAAGCCAATACTTCACAACGTCGATAAAGTTCACGAAAAGTTCTGATAGAGTCATGTATAACTTATGAGAGTTGCTTCATCCAATCCATTCCTCTTGCAAACTACACAGCTACTTAATTTTTAAGATGCTTCAATTCTTTTCAATGTCACAATTTATACGATATAAAGTGACGGGAGGACAATTTACTATTAATGGCCAAAAGGCGCGTTCGGTCATAAAAATGTTGCCGCTTCGCTGAATTTTGGTAAACATAAATCATGGAAAATTTTAGGCAATATGACAGTAGCCTGTACGCCTACAAAGTTGATATCATAAATAAAACCTTCCGGGGGGAGGAAGGGTCTACGTATCAAGTGAACCAAAACAGGTCGGCTGCTCGTTTTAATCTTAGAAATTGTCCAATGCAGCTGTTTTTGGCACTCTCCCAAGGATTAAACCTTTTCTGACGGACGATATTTACAACATTTTAGAGAAAATTGTGATTCACTTCTTGCGATGCCGCGCCGCCATAATTTACTGAGTTGGTTCGAATTTTGCCTTTAGATTTACTGAAGATATTACTAAAGCATATTAATTTGTTAGTTATCTTTAGAATGAAGATTTTAAGATTATGAGACGGTTAGTTCTGTAACTAAATGAATATTTAATTTTCATCTTAAATATATATTTTATCTTAAAATCGGAACAGTTGCTCTCTAGGAATATACAGACATATTACACCGTATGTTAGAAAAATTTGTTATGAAATCCTTGGAAATAACCTTTTCAAACAATACTCCACAAGATAGGATTAAGGGGACCCAATTCACCCTCATTAAGTATTAAAAGGAGATATTTCATACTCTTTGACTCTCGAAATATATGCGGGTCATAAAGACCTAATATTTTACCAAATTTCAAATTTCTACCTATAAGGGTTTCGTTTATACAATGATTATATCCAACAAATTTTAATTTTTTTTCTAACTTAAAAAACTATTTCACTAAAAAGATTTTAGAGATGATGGACCTTCCAAAAGTCAAATTTGTCCAGTAGTTTTTGATATACATCATGTATGTATCAAGGGTACAAGTTATAAAAACTAAGTTTCGAGAAAAAATGCATTTAAACTCATCAACCATTCTGTGTAATTTACAATGTATAATTTTTGAATCAAATGACTTTAAATTTTCCAATCGAAACAATTCGTTTCTACTTTGATCAAATTGGATAAGCTCGACCGTACTTAGTGGAATATTTATACCAGAATAAAATAAAAAAATCCAAATTAGGAACATCAGCCCATAAAACACTTTTCCATTCATGAACAATTCACGGGGCTATAAAGCTGAAATTTTCGTAATAAAGATGTCGACCTGGGTAAATTGCATAAATCCAAGCGGTTGACATAGTGGGGAAAAAATAAATGCGAGTCCGGCTCGTCACCTATCACTCCTCAAAAACAAGAGCAGCCCTAAGACAATGTGCTCTTAAAAACCTGGTCCTTTCGTAATCTTGAAGGCCATCAGGTATTTATACATCAGTTCGCTCGCCCAGATAACGAATCACCTCATAAAATTTATCTTTACGACGATCGCATGATGTATGCTACCGCCCCACATCCCGGGTGCGGGGGAGTTTCCGGAAAAGGCTCCTTCGAAACCCATCTTCCTGGCGGCGGGTGTAATGGATCTCTGATTTTAAGCAATTATCCTTCTTCTCTATGATTGATTAGGGTTTGCTGGGAAATTACCGAACGAGAGACAGAGGGTACCTGTGTAGCATTTTTAATCAGAAAATGTCAGGATGAGATTTTTTTTTTTTGTTTTAAATGTATATTCAGCCCGCGGAAAATTGAAGGAGTATTTACTCTATCAGGGTTTGATTAAGCCACCTGTCCTCCCCCAGTCAGATGCAACGTGGCGTGCTATGAGCTCGCTTCTAAAAGTAATCCCTCCATGTCAATCAGTGCCCTTTTTGGTAAAAAAATTTCGTTTAAAATTTAACGACTAAGAAGGTATCCAATCCGAGCGAGCGCCTACCTTTTGTAAGTGTAGGGCCGAAAAGCCCAATTCTTCATTTTTCTAATTTTTTCTTCGGCACATATTCGATGCGTTTAGAGTTCGCAGAAAAGAAAGGCGCCAATGAGATGAGGCCGTGAATAATTTATGGTCTCGAAAAAAAAAACAACAAATTGATTAATAAGAGAAGTGGAAAATTGGCAATGAACGCCCCGGGAGCGCGGTCTGGCCAAAAATGGAATATAAAACGTCCTGACTGGGAGTAAGCTAAAATACAAAAATTCCTGCAGAAAATGGAAAATTTATAGCGAGAAGGAAATGTTATCAAGCATAAAAAGAGTTGCAAAGTGGTTAAGGGCTGATGATTCTGGCGAATTTATAAGGCGTACCGGGTTTATTGTGCGTGAGCTGAATGACGAAGTGAGCACGCAACTTGAGAAATGAGCCTGAGGGACTTTGGCGTTTCCCGGCTAAATTAATTCTTTTTTTTTTCTCTCCTTTTTGGTAAACATACGCACCTCGCACAGAAAATTTCTGGTGGTTACGTACTTTTCTCCCAGGTGAGCAGAGCATATTTAAACGTTTTTCAGTGGGTGTGGGTGTCATCATTAGGGGAATTATTTTAATTTAAACATAAGTACTGCACGGTAGGATTGGTACAGGAAATTAAACTCTTGTTTTTTGCATATTTGTGTAAGGGTTAAGTCAATCCCATTTTACTGGCATATCACGAAACGGTTTAAACACGCATCTAAAGGACATTAACCGCTTAAATGCAAATTTAATGGTACTAATAAAATAATTTCACCACATACAGTAAAGAAACTACAAAATGAAGTAAGTAATAAAATGTGTTTTTCAAAACAATGCAATCATTATTTATTTAATAGACAACAATCAAATCTTACTGAAGGATATCACAGTCCTCTTTATAATTAATTACTCTATTGATTTTGAGATCATCTGCATATAAAAGACAGTCAGATTCTAATTTAGTGCTGCAGTCATTAATACATAACAAAAACAAAAGTGGACCAAGAATTGGTTTTTGTGGAACACCAGATACAGGAATAAATTCTAAAGACGAACAGCCTGAAAATACATTATTGTTATATTTCATTAGAAAAAAAAAACTACAAGCACTATAACTTTTTCTAAATTAAGGGAGAACTTTTTAAATTCATTATGATACATTATTATCATAGTTACATAAGTAATTTTCATTAATAATTTAATTATAAACAATAATAAATTTTTCAAAGAAACTATGCAAATCTGCAAAATTTGTGTGGCCAAAAGTTCTTTTTGTTTTACATGTAACTGATTTTGATGTTTTTTTTTTGTATTACGTACGATCTTAAAATTTGTTCTAGAAGATAATCCGTCTATAAAAAAGATACCTAATTTCGCGGAATATTTGATAAACAATTTTGAGGTTTTAATATCTTTATAATAGTGATGATAACTTCTTTGAACACCCTTTAACATCAAAAGCAATAAAACTAACTTATTTTGTAGACTCCTTAGTAAATAAACTCTTGTGCAATATTATTACCTATTAATTTCTTTACAATTACAAATACAAGCCACATGTTTATAATTACAACCACATTTCTGTCTTGCTATTGCGTAAAAATTGTACCCAAAGTTATTAATACCAACGAATTATATATATATGTAAATAATGTCTTAATATCATTAGCATATATTTCATATTTATTTATGAGTTCAAACTTCGGCTGCATTTGCTCACCTCCAAGAATTCTATCAAAATCTATCTGAAAACCAGATTCTCCTTCGCGACAATATTTTATAAATATCTTTCAGCGGCTACCGACCTGAACAGCCCTCAAGAGCCACAAAGTTCCTGGAAAAGCCTCAGATTTCATATGTAAGCAGTTTCAAAAGTTCCTAGGGATTTTGAAGCAGCAACAACAAGAAATGTAGTTGGTACGTATTCACGGATGAACCCATTACTTGTTTGCCAAGGACCTCCGATAGAAATCCATCTTGATATTAATGAAAATATTTCCTCTGGGATAAGACAACTATCGGATGACGCTGTGATTCTTATCGTTTTCATGAGGGCAAACTGTGATAACTTGGAAAACTTTCCTTCTACTTAAGTCCCACTGGACTCTGATGGAAGGATTCTTGGTCGGAACGGATATAAAAAAAAATTTATATTTCACAATTGTATTTCTTATTTGAGGCTAGATCTTGGGGCTTTTTTAAGAAATTAAAAAGAAAATGGATTCGGAACTTTGGAAGTGTGTATACTTTAAAATCCAGAAGTTATTATGAGCCATGAAAACGCAAACACAAAATAATTTAGATCAATACAGAAAACTTATTATCAACAGATATCAAGGGTAAAAATTTGGAATTGCTGGAAAATTGTCATTGACTTTATTTGATTTAAAACTTTTAATATTAAACTGGACAATTTTTGGGTTAATTTTTAACATGGGAACATGAGAATTTAATTTTATGGTCTCCCTACAGATTTTGATGAAATTTTGTAAAACCGTCGACTTAAGGGATCAATAATTTCCAAGGTATATAAATATAAAGTTTAGATGTTTTATAGTTTTCTTTCGTGTTTTTCCACATTCTCTAAGGGTTTCGTTGGAAATTATACAATATAAAAATCGAAAGTTTCCCATATTTTATTATACAAATGTCTGCAGTAATCCTTGAAACAACCGAATTAAAAACAAATATGTGATCCGATTTATCGACGATGACAAGCACGCATTTCAATTTACCATGTGTTTGAATGTTCGTCACATTTTAATTCAAATTAAAGTTCTTTCAAAGTTTTGTAAAAATAAAGAGATAAAACGATAATGATAACATTTTTTATATCTAAAATAATAAGCAAAATATGCTTTAAAAGTAAGAAACATGACTAATACTTACATACTCTACCCACAATTAATAAAATGAGTTCAATAGTCGATTCATTTAATTGGATTAATCGAATTATCATATGATATATGATATAAAATAAATATCAAATACCAAATGAATGCTGGATTGCTATGTGACCTAAGAAAAAGATGAACACGTTCTGCGCTTGCGATTAATTATTTTATTTTTTTATTATTATTATTATTTTTATTATTATTATTAATCGCGTTTCAATTATTCCGTATCGATTAATAAAATGATCGATTAATCGATTAATTTTAAACTTTTCCCATCTCTATACCTACCATAGATCAGACTTATTTCTCTATGGTAGTGCCTATGTAGGTTTTGAATTAGATTGTATTTGGAACATTTCTAAAGTATTATTAAAGTAGGTATTTGTAGTAAAGTACTTTTCGATTCCTATCCTTCGTACAATATTTTACTTGTGGGAATTTTTCATGACGACATCTAATAATTTGTATTTTAGAATATTTAGTTAAAATTTAAGGAAGCGACCCAGAACTAGATTTGTCGTCTTTCTACTTTGAAACTCATTTAGAGAATGAGTGTTAATTATGCAAATAAATCCGTGCAAATTCATTGAGCCCCACGAATCTCAACGAAGCCGGATGCAACTGCGAATGCAGCTCCAGAGTACGTTAGCTCGCGGCGAACAATGTGGGTAAATATTTAACCCCTTTAAGGTATACCTTGAATTGCGGGCGCCGGGCGAACTGCTGGAGGAATGCCAAAAGTTAATTACAAAAACATAAGAGCAGGCGGCAAGTACAGGTGTTTCCCTCAACACTTTGAAGCCTCCACTCGATCGAGGGGCCGGGGGCGGGGGAGTATGTCTGGAGAAAAACATGCAAGCAGGCAGGTGAGTGCACACCCCCGCCTCTTTGTCCCGGGGGGTGTTTTCTTGCTCATTCGAAATTGAGTTAACAATTTGACTTGCCGTGGAGCACGAGTGGTGCAAATCGTGCACCGGCTCGTCTTAGAACTCCCGCGACTCCCCCGCCAATCCAAGCCTGTCTTAATTACTCTAGTTGTACCGAGCTAAGGTAGTTATCTTGGGCTCTTGAGCTCCCACAGTGACGAAGTTGTATAACTTTTTAGTTTTAAGGAGATTAATAGCAGGTGATAAAAGTTCCTCGTCCTGACTGTTTCGAGGTTGCACTATTTAGAGTTGGGCGGAGCAAATTTTATTCCGCGGTCTGATTTAATCGATGGAAATAAAGTTACTCTTCTAAATTAAGATTTATTAAGAAACGTTTATGCAGTACGATAAGGAGGTACTTTCTCGTAAATTTAAATTAGTTGCTGCAAGTTTTGGTAATAGCCTAGCATCGGAAAACTTTTTGTTTTAATTGTTTTTTTGTCACTGAAGAAGAAAACTTGCACTTTAGATTTTTAATTTTGGGGTGTAAGAAGTTATTGAAGTTGCAGGTGAATTCTAAAGACTGAGATGATAGGCTGGTGGAAGGGGAAAAAGTTTGTACATTTAATTTGTTTTTAGTAAGTTCACTATTTCAAAGCAAAGAATAATCTTTACGAGTACATTAAAGTGGTATTTGAAGAAAGAACTTTTAGATTAAAACTCAGTAACTTAACCTTGCACATATTTATAAATCATGGTCCAATTGGAAAACGAGCGAAATTAGTTTTTTAGGAGTTGTTTCCTCAAGCATTAAATAGCTACCATATTTTTGCTATTTTTAAAAAAAAATATTAAAAAATATAGATTTATCAAATTCCAGTTGAACTCCAATATAATAATAAATGATATTTATTCTACTAAGTACAGTAGAAGAGTTAAGAATCACTAAATAGGGCTTTAAAACATTGCTACATATCCGATATTTTTTAAGTTTAATTTTATTACTTAACTAGTTGACTAACCCGGTTCCACTCGGTCTATCTTAAGTTATATTTAGTAATGGACTTCTAAAATGCACAAATTTGATACTTCAGTTAATTTAAGAGTGTGCTAATCAGAAATCTAGAATTTGATTCGTAATTTTGGATCTATCATTTTAAATTTTGAAAGTAAATTCGTGAGTTCCCGCAAAATATCCATAAATTCGACAAATTCGAAAAAATTGTGGTTGTAGTATTTAATTTCTAAATGTTTATAGTAGATTTGAAATTAGTATTGCCGAATTATTTGTACACATTTTCATTAATATACCTTGAAACCCGCTTGTACTTAAATTATATTGTATAAAATTAACAGAAATTGATTTTAGTTGATCACATTTAGTAGAACACTGAAATTAATTTAACAGTGTATATGGTTGCAACATTTTAATCCTATGTTTATAAAGAGAAAAATCTTCATTTTTTCCTCCTATGTTCTGTATGCCTGAAATTATGCAAGTATGTTTATTATCTTACAATTAAAGGGAAATTTAGCTGTTTAAGATCCAAACCAAAATTATGTTCTACGAATACTGGGGGTACTATTTATAAAAGGTATATTTATTTAAATAATTTATTTACTTCATTAATCTCAAAGAGTTTTATCAAAATGGGTAACCATATACTTGAAGCGCAGGGAACTGAGAAAACATGTAATATTTGATTAGATTAGACTTAAACCTTAAAATGATTACCTATCATTTCTTAAAACCTTTTACGTTCTTAAAGGTGTATCTACTTTTGGACTGAATCCACTAGTGAAAATCTAGCACAAAACAGTATGAATCAAACATGTTAGAATTGACTATACCTTCATACAAATTCTCCTCCAGATCGTGCATAACAATCAACGTCTTAAACTACACAGGTGAGTGGCTGGTGGTTCACCTGGAAATTGCAGAGGTATAAGTTCTTGGCATCTACAAGGTTTCTCTCGCATACAGAGGAAGCGACCCAAAACTGGTTTTTAATTTTAAATTAAAGCCGAGAAGGTCTGAAGACATTTTAAGGCGATCGCATCGAAGCTCTTCAGGTCTTATAGCTCGAGATGAATATCAGCGCAAATCAATGGCGGGAATATATCTTCATATGCACGATCTTCGAACTAATGATGAAATCGACTAAAAATAATGCAAATGGCCCCATGACTGACGAGCCGTTGCGAAAGCGCGATCATTGCTGCGCTGTTGTTTATTCAGAAATCGAATGGAAAGAATTTTAAAATGCTCAAACGTATATAAAATAATGGCATCACATTTTTTTCTTATAACGTATTTTTTAATTCATTTGGTTTTGTGCCTTCTCTTCGTTGAGGTAGTTGACTATTGTTTCTTGCAACTTTTAGTTTTTTGGTATATCTGTAGATAGGTATTTTATCTATGCAGATACAGTCCCTTTTTTTTGGTAAATCGATTAAATTCGAGGCTCGTATCATTAATGTTTCCTTTCGCTGTCCATCCCCCCCGGACGGTTTTCCTTTCCCTTTGGGAAAGTGCAAGAAGTTAACGATCCGAACAAGTAATAACTGACCAGCCCGAACTGATGTCGTTTGCTCCGCGCTTCGTTCCTATTACAGGCTTTAACGAGCGGCCACGACGACCATGCCGGATTTTGCAAAAAAGATAAAAACTTTGCGAAAAATGGACATGAACAAAGTGGAAGCCATGCCGGTCGATTGCAACTATGGCGAATTATTTTTCGCTCTCATTGCACACGACCGTTTCGCTGCACTATGCCAGGAAAGCGGCGAAGTTTTTGAGTGAAAGGTCCGCAAGACAACGATGACGACGACAGCAGCAACTTGCTACTACTACTACTACTATTATTACTAATACTACTTTCTGGCGATGATGGAAAAACTTTTTGATTTCAATGGGAAAACGCCATTACGGCGATTCTACGGAGCAAGAAGAAAACGAGGTCGACGGCGATGAAAACAGCGACGCGGATCCTGTCGATTCTGAAATATATTTTCTGAGAGGGAAATCCATTAAATCGATGGAAAATGCAATTGTGCCGGATGCAAAATTTTCGTGCTTTATTCAAATAGACTGGGTGGAATTAAACAAATACAGGAGATGTAAGTGTAGATGGAAGTGCTTCCCATTGTTCGTTGTTGTGCTGTTGCAGTGTTGCCCCATGTTGACACTGCCCCGCTGAGACGTTTTGTAAATTTCTTTTTAGAGGTAAAATCCTTTCCGAAGATTTGATTTTAAAATTTCTTTAAAGGTAAAGCTTTTCTTGTAATCCTTTTTTGACTTTTTGATTTCACGGTTCAGTTGATAAAAAACATTTAAGGATATTAAAAATAGGTTCATTCAAAACGTTATTCTTCCTAGATCGGATATGAGTTTCAAATCTAAGTACTAAAAATCTACGCATTACTAAATTTTTTTTGTGTTAATTATAAAAAGGACAGAAACTAAAATCCTGTCAAAAACATTTTATGTGAAAAATGAAGCCAAACTCTTTTACTCTTAAGAAATTATGAAATCTGATGTAGAGCCAAGCCATAAATTATTTAAGTTTAGATCATGGTCAAAGAAAGTTATAAGGCTTGCCCCCACCCTTTTTAATTGCTTGGAGGGGAAAAATCACAGGTTTTTTAAAATTTCTCGATATTTGTACGCTAAACCCGGCCTACATACCAAAGCTAAGGCTTTGGGAAGTATCCTAAAAATTTGATGATCATCAGTGAGTGACGAAATCAATGAAATTTGCGTATTACTATTATAAAATCTAAAGGAGCAGGGCTACTAATTTAATTAGTCTTGCAACTAAATTCTACCTTGAAAATCTAAGCTCTCTAGTATAATATTATCCAGACCGAAGTTATAAGAGTTCAAAAATACCCCAGATACAATTAAAGAAAAAAAAAATTGAATTGAAGGTCAGTTTAAAATTGTTTGCGTTAAAAATGCTATCAAAATAACCTAATTATAACTACGTATGAATATGTAAATAGAGGTTTTATGTCATAATTATGTATCCGCAAAGAAAAACATAACTTATATTTGACTGATTAGACATTCGTACAAGGAAGGTATCAAAAGATGATGTAGGAGCAACAAACAATAATTCAGTTCTTGGAATGAATAGGTTTACTGAAAAGCCCCTTTGTTGATTTGATACCCAAAACCCATTAAGTGAATTGCGAAACCACCTGAACCTTCTCTATACGCTGAAATTAATTACAAAAAGAAATATCAATTGAAGCTCATCCTCTCTTATGCCCGCCAATGGAATAAATCAAATTCTATTTAAATTGTGTGCGCTCGTCAAGTGGAGAACGAGCCTGAAAATCTCTTCAGTAATTTCAAATAAATCTATTGAAGTCAGCCACAAAGGTAACAAAGGGGCAACTTTCTATCATTTTGCTAGTTCTTACATACGGAGCGAGCCTGGACAAAGGGGGGGTCACTGAACCCTTGATGCGAGTATATGCGAGCCTTCTCAGAGAAATCTGAATCATAATCAAAGTCTTGTTTAAGACCTACCGCCCGACTATCAATCATACCCGCAACAACCTCGCCCAGATCCCAGATCGAAGTTGCATTTCGAAGAAGATCCCGAGGCTCCGCCACGCTCCAGCATCCGACGACAAAGCCCTTAAGCCCTTAAGCCTATTTCGGTGCTCCGGTGTGATACCTTCACTTCCTGCACCATGTGGACCTTTCTACTTTCCTCGCTTTCGTCTCTACGTCGCCGTCTACGTTGTTGTCTACGTCGTCGTCGCACTCGAAAGTACCAAAACGAAAAAACGTTCACCGAGGCCCCCGGAACAATTGAGGTGAACCACGACACAACTACTTCAATTTGAATAAGTTTTAATTTGTTCCCAGACCGCGCAGGTGTCTTAAAATAGGTCGGTGAGATGGAGCCGCCCGAGACTGATAGTACTCATAGCACGTTTTTCAAGTGTTCCCAAAATTCGGTCCACTTTCACGATTAGCCCATAGCCCCATTCAAAAGAGGAATAATTGAGAGGGCCCCTCGAGGGCGGAAGTGTTCTTCAAGCTGTTTGCATCCAGACCCTTTCGGTTCGAGTGATGAATTCAATCATCTTGGCCAAGACTCTGAGGGGTTTTCGGACGTATGGTGGCCGGCCGAACTATTCCCAGGCCATAGAATCGCCGCAGTTCCACCTTAAATTTCTAGTTGTTTTGTGTTGTCTTCAATCCAACTGAAGAGGGCCTCTGAAGTGTGTTTGTTCACATCTTTCGAAATAGAAAATAAGAAATAGAAATTGCCCGATCACTACGTCTGGATTATTTTCATTTTTACGGGTCACCTGAACAAAAGAAAACGTTTGTCGAAAAGCTAAAAGCCTGCCGGTTCTTAAAAACGCCGCTTTATTTGCAACAAGCCACTTGAGCAAGTTGAATAAGCAGTCTACTTAGAGAATTGACACTGATGCCTGCACAAAAACCCTGGAAATATAATTAAATTCTTGGAACCCGCAGATGGCTGGGTGTATGTAATGAGCCTCTAAACGTCTGCTTATGCTAAAATGATGCACTACAAAGATTAGACAAGTGGTTTTAAAAAAACTGATTCAACGCTTCATTTAAAGAGCAAGACACTTCGGCCTGTTCGTTTGAATGGAACTCATTAGTAACCACACTAGCGCCACTATGTAATTTAACGCAATTAGCGTTAGCCTTTATACTTGAAAATAATTAATTAATAACGAAGCTATTTAAACTGGTGAGCAAAACTTCAATAATTTTTTTATATTTTTGGACTATAAGCTGATCAATCCGGTTTTACCCGATGTAACATACAATTTCTGAAATGCTCAAGTTTGATACTTCATTCAGTTTACTAAAATGTGAATATGTGATATAGAATCAATTTTCAAAAGTCATTTTGCTTTTACCTCTTCTTTACTATGCGTTTTTATTGTTAAATGTTAAATATAAGAGTTTCAAATTTTTGTATTTTCTATTGTATCATTGCTTTATGAGAGGAAATTAAAGCTGAAAATGTTATGTTAATTGCCTATTCGTGATTATTATCCAGAATTATCGTCTACATAAACATATCGCCAAACACATAATTCCAATCCCTCGAAATTTACATTTGTTGGCCACCATCTTAGTCCGCCATTTTGAGTTCGCCATTTTGAAACCCTCATTACATTTAACAAAAGCAATTTAATATACAGATTTAACTTCTCAAAGACAAAATTGAGTTGTAAAACCTTAAAGGCATTGTTTAAAGTTTAAAAATTGCACTTCAAAATATTCAACTAGTCGCAGTATCAGAGATAAACAACCAAATCTTACATATGTATTTTCCCTTTTATTTTCTGATTGTTATTTTGTTTCGGATCTTAATTTCAAAATATTTGTATAACTCAGAAAAAAATTAAATAGCGATATTCGGTTTACAGTCTTAAGCTATACTATGGACTTAAGTTCAGGTTAAATGTTCAAAGTAACTTCCTCTTTTAAAAGATCGTTTTTCTTGATAGTGATTTCCACTTTTTCATCACTCTCAAAATACAATTTCTTTTTGTATCGTTATACCAGAAGCCATTCTTATCTTATTAATTAGTCCAGCAATGTAATCTTCTAGGTTAAAAATACAGGTAAACGGATAAACTATAAACAAATATCCAGGCAAATAAAAATACAGACAACAGAGATAAATGTGGTCCTGCCTGGATTTTTGACTATTTACCTATTTGATAAATGCCATTACCAAAAGTTCATGCACCCGATAATCTCATATTGGAGAGATTACAGAAACTGAAACCAAAAAACCCACTAAAATATTGTATGACACCGACTATTCCTCTCGTTTGAATTGGCTAATTTATCTTTCCAATTCTTCGTCAGTCGATTGCATTTTACGTGCAAAAACCCCATTTGGTACATTTAAAATCAAATTATTGCTGAATTCAATGAATTTTCGAGTAATTCATTTAAAACAAGCAATTAAATGATATCATATTGACATGACGTTATTTTTCCACAATATATATAATTAGTGTTTATTTTAGCTTTATGATGCACATAATTTAATGGAAACATGTAGATGACCAATTTGAAAGTATTCCTTAATCATCCTATTGTTTTCATTCTTTTTTCCATCAGGGATTATATTGGTTAAATTCAGATTTTTGCATATTCGGGTTTCGTTGAAGTCAAAGAACCTCTGTTTCATTTTAGAAATTTGACAAACTTAATAATAAGCGTTAGCTTAAAGTATCACTTATAATTAAACAAAAAGAATTTATGTAAATGTGTATTTAGTAAGATATGTGTCAGTTTCTGGATTTTATTCCATTAGATACAAACATATTTTTTTTCTAAATATGTATGTAGTTATGAAATCCTAAATTTGAGTTTGACTAAGAAGACTATTTCTTTAATGTTCCGAAGAAATGAAATCCTAGCTCAACTTTTGCTGTCGTAGGATACTAATAGCTGGTCGTATTTTAGTTGGCTTCATATGACATAATTTTTCAAAGCGTCTTATCCTTTATGCCCCACTTACTCAACTTCCTGGCTTAGGGCCTCTATAACAAAAGTCGCGCTGACACGGCAGCTGTGATAATATTTCTTCCAAGGAGGCACTTAATACGGCCGTTCCATAAAGGAATATTACACGTCATAAGATGTGCCGAAATTCGTCTGTATGTCATCTTGATTAACTTCTTGCGGGGCGGTTGGGACGACGGTTGCCACGCATCATTCTACCGCTTCATTACTCCGCCGCTGGTTGGTTGGAGTGTGTAACGAAAAGTGGTCGTGTTAATTTCAACCATGCGAAGCACCACTTCGGGGGTCACGTGCCATTTGATGGCCATGCGGCTGGAACCCGCCTTATAAAATACTTCCGGGAAATCCCCTTCCATTTGACACAGTCCTTAATGATTTTATCGTTATTTCAAGATAAGGGAAGTCCTTTAATACATCCAGGCCGGACTGTTTTAGGTGGTTTACATACATCACTACTTTTGTCGTTCATTAAATGTCCTGTTCAAGAAGCGTATAAAAATAAGAAAGAATATTTTAGGGGTTTTTAAAAACACCTGCTTACGTTTCGATTCTAATACAATTAATTCTCAATTATTTTGTACTATCCGAAGTTTTTAAGGATACTTGAAAAATAGAGCGAGTGCCCTTTTGCAAATTGTGTAAATATCTTAAATTAACGATGTTTTCAACTTCATATTGGAAAAACTTTTGCACAAATCCTTAAGTGAACCAATCAAAGGAAAATATATTTTTGGACTTATCAACGATGACAAGCACGCATTAGTAGTTAATTGAAAACAAAAATGTGTGCTTCTATAATATTTTCCGCGCAGAACAGCATATATTGGTTTTTTTTTTAAACTAATACAAAATTTAATTCAAAATTTAAAATATTTTTGTACAAAAAGAAAAAATCCAACAAAGGGCAGTTTAAAACAATAAAAGAAAAAGCTAGGCAGGTCGTTTTGGTTATCTACATTTTTGTACATTCTGAATTTTATTATTTCCGAATTTCGTCATATCTGGATTTTGTCCGTTTTGGATTTTACAAATTCTTCTGGATTTTATCTTTCTGGGTTTTGTTACGATCCGTACGCAAGTATACATTTTTGTGGATTTTTATTTTTATGATTCATGTGAGCTTTTATTTTTTTTAAATATGATTTTATAAATACAGAAATATCTACAAATTTTGAAAATTAAGGTTTTTCTAAAGTGAGTTCTGATAGCAGTTAAGTGACTAAGATCTCTTAACTCTTTGAAGTATACCTACTTTTCTAGTCAAGAAAATTTTATGAAAATTGTTATACAGGGGTTTGTGAGGTCAATGAATACGAATTGTCTATTCGATTTTTAAATTTCAAAATGGAGGATCCAATATGATAGACAACAACTTTGAAAAATAAAATAATTTTTTTTTTTTTGGAAATTAGTATATAGAGGTTTTCGTAGTTGCTGATTGTGAATTTACTATCCGATTTTTGAAATGACGGATCATTATGGGGACAAACATGATAAAAAGTTCGAAAATTCCTATACATGTTCAATTTTGAAAATCACACAGCGGGTTCGTAATAAAACTAAGATAGTTTCTAGATAATAAAATTTATGTTTGTTCTCATTTATTTACTATTATCTAACAATAATTATTTCAGCATATCATAAAAAATTATATCAATAATTTTATGATTATTAGGATATTATGAAACTAGAAAACTGCTACGAATTCGATCATATCAATACCATCTGTTAAGTGACTAATTAATTTATTATTCAAAGTTTAAGACGTATAAAAGAAAAAAAGACCAAATAACATTTTTTAACAATTCAATTTGAAAGAGAGAAGTACATAAAAATAGTTAAGCTATAAAAGGGGTTCAACAAATTCTAATAAAATTAGTTTATCACTTGCCACAGCTATGCATCCGATAGTTTACTTCCCAAAACCAAGTCTTTTAACACATTTCTGTACTATTGTATCGATATATTGCTCTTAAATAGTAAAAAATCAGCGGGATGGAACGCTGTGCTTCAAAAGGTTAACTTTTATTCGTAATCAGAGGGGATTTAATTTGAAGTAGTTTTGGTCAATATTTTGTTTAATTTCGAAATAATAAGGTCAAATTTATCAGCTTGAATGTTAAAATTTAAATATGGACATAAAATTGATGAGTGTAACAAAGTTGTAGCGGGAGAGGTGGAAGAGAAGTTATTTATACATTTTGTTTTGTTTGATTAAGTCCATTTATGGAACCCGTAAATTGCTGTGTGTAAGCATCAATTTTTTTCCTCCCCGATAAAAGGCGCAGCTCGCAAATCAAAAGCCGGTCATTTCTTGAATGTCCTATTAGGGCAGAACCGCATTCGTGCAGAAATGCTGCTTATGCTGAGCGGCTTTAGCCGCAGATCGGCGGCATCTTATCAGCAATTAATTCAAGAAATGCCACATCATTGAAATTCGAAGTACAAAGTACCTCTGCACTCGGAGGTTGGCATGCTCCGGTGCATCTCTGGACCGAAGTCCGAACCATGTTATGTCTTGTTGCATCGAGTGCCACAAATCAATCACGGGGGCTCCTGGACTCGATCGCATCCACCTTTACCCGGTTGGCCCGTGACATCCCGGGAGATTGCTCCTATTCCCCGGGCCGCCCGCCGCCGCCGCCGCCACGTAGGTACTTATTAAGGCAACAATTCGAGAGTTTGGATTCAGGTTAACTACGAATCGACCGATCCGACGTGGTTTACATATCAAAGGCCGGCCTGCGGAGCCCCGAGCCAAAGTCCCCGGCCATGGCGCCGTAATAACCACTCACCAGGGGGCTCCGCCCGGCTGCAATTGCTTTCTGCAGAGTCTGCAAATGCAGGCGATTAGTCAGCAGCAGCCTTGGCTAATTGAGGGTAGTAAATCACCACTCCAACTCCAACTCTGGTGCTCTGACTCTGCGGCTAACTGTTCTTTAATTGGCGATCATCTGCACGGAGAAATCAAATTTTCTGTTCGATTGGGCTCCAGCTGGATGCTGTACCCGATCGAACCTAATTTCCCCGTGCAACTTATTAAAAAAAAAAAAAATGTTCATCTCGTCACGGCTGGTAGAACTCGACTCGGGTTCCGACCATTCGGAGGGGGCGGTCCAGGAAAACTTTCCATCCAGGCGAGCCCCGCAATTAAGCCCCTTAACTGGCCTGGCACTATCCCGCCATCCAGGTGCTGGGCCAGGGTTTTTAGATAGAAAAGGCAGATAAATAAATCCACCGTCCCGGACGACAGACACGTCCCGGGGACTCCTAAGCGGCTGAGGGCTCTGCGTAGGGCTCGTCAGGGCGATTTCATTTTGGGCGACACGTTGACAGGGCGTTAATACAGCGCCTGGACATAGTTTTCACAGGAGCGGCCAAATGAGATTACACCTGTCCCCCGGCACCATGATGAGATATTGTTCAAAGTTTGCTTGTTAAAATGCTGCCAGCCATCTCCCGGACATCCAGGGACCTGCAGCAGGGGGGCGGCGACGCCTGGTCGGGGCAAAGTTTTCTCTCTGGGCGGATGGGGCGCCCTAAAATGAGATACGCCCTTTAGCCCTGGCAAGCGCCATTCGTAGGTATTTTCCTTTACAGGAACATCTTTTCATATTTTAATTTCTTTCAGGAAGACAAAAAGAAAATAACCGGAATTGTTATGAAATTTTTTGTTCATTATTATTTATTTATATTTATATTTAAATATTGTAAAACAAAAAAAATTGTTTAAGTGTTCCAAAGCACAACTACATTTAAAATAAAGATTTTATTACGAAGATACATATAATAAAATAGGGACTGTTATTCCTTTTTGGTTATAACATAAAATTTTTAGATGTACGTAACTAGAGTTGAGCTGGAATTCTGTTCGAAATTCTGATTCTCTTTCGTTTCCTGGGGGTTTTTTTTTAAAACAAAAATTTTAAAATTTAATGCCAACATTATTTTCTGAAGAAACAAAATAAAAATTCAAATAAATATTATACATACGTATTATAGTTGACCGAAAATTGCTATTTTAGACTATTTTCACAAAATGTACCCCGGAAGAATTTTTATTGATATTTGTTTCCATATACCAAACAAACCTATTAATGGTTCGGGTTCAGTTCAAAGTAAACCTTATAGAGAATAATCTAGAACTTGCTCGAATTTGTTTGTTATACTTTTGAAAGTTGTGTGGATGGGTGAGCGATTTGTGGAAATTTTTTTAAATCAATATAAAGAAATATGAGATCATATAAATTTTTGAACTAAGTAAACCAAAAAGTCTATAAATCGTGATCTAGGAAGAGTTTTTTCAAAATTTCAAATCAGAATCATTCCTTAAGTTCTATCTGAAATAGGATAATTTCCAAAAGAGGTAATGCTAAGAATCTGATATTCTTCGTTCTTGAATTTTGCGAAAGAAATGTCCTATAGTTTTTATATCTATTTTTATGTCGACTGAATTTAATTTCCTACCCGAAATGTAAAGTTATAGTATGCCTTAAGGTAAATAAAATGAATAAAAACGACAATCATGCATACATAGTCCAGTAAATATTTTAAGGGTCCAGAAATTAAATTTTTTTTAATAAACAATATTTGATACGGAATTTTTTCGCGAACATATTGACAAGTGCGCTTTTAAATCGTATGTATGAAGTGGTTATCGGGAAAAAAGTGAAATAAACTTATAGAATATTTCGGCAAGTGTCATATCTTTTAGTATTTTAATATGATAGCCAAAAGTCCAAATTTTTTTGGAGCTATATTACAAGCTCCTGCGAGAATTCATTTTTTTAAAATGAATTTTCTAAAAATGTCGAAAATGATATTTTTAGTATACGCTTCAAATGTTTTTCTTTCTAAATTGGGACGATATGGGACATTTTCGTTTATGAATTCGTAATGTAGAATGCGAAAAAATTAGTGCTGACCAGTGTTATTTACGATTCAAAGGAAATATATGTTTATATAATAGGTAAAAGAAAGAGTAAGATTTGTTTATTTATACAAGGAATGTTGATATATTTTGCTTAGAAGATCCTGTGACCCGCACCTCACATTGTGGTATTTATTTTTCGAGGTTAAGAATCTGACTATCGAAAAAAGTCATAAAAATTCGATTTTAAAAAGCCTTATTATATATTAAATTAACTACAAAATTTACCTTTCCGATTGACGATTATATCGGGATACTTAATTTTTGGTTATTACAAAATCCATCTGGTGAAAATTAAGTTTATGTACCTGATTATATTACAATAAAGTTTTTGTCAAAACTTGATCATCCTGAAAAGTACGACATTCTGGAATAATCTATAAAAGTTGGTGCATGTGCAACGAGCCATGTTATAGACAAACTTTTGTTTGCCTCGTAGACTTAAAAGTTTTCGTGTGCATTTGAGGGAATTCTTGAAAAGTTGCGTTGATGCAAAAAGTCTAATCTTTTCCCAAGAGTTGGTAATGCAGAAGATTCCAAAAAATCGTCACATGCAGCAGAAAATGTTGAAATTACGCAAACAAAGTACGCCTGTAACATGCGGGGGCACACGTCGGGATTTATGTTCACTTTGCGAGTTAAAAGTTCGTCAGAAGGAGGCTCGAAGCGGTGGCGCGGGGGGCTTCGTTCGGAAGTCATTCCAAAGGGATTAAAAGGGAATTTGTAAATTCCATCCCTTGAAGTCAAACGGCGACTGGAGCATGCCCCGGCCGCCGCCGTGTTGTCGTCGTACATTCCTTAGAGTCAAAGAACTCCTCGGCTGAAGATAAATCTCAGCTGAAGAAGATATGATAACTCATCTCCTGCATGACGCGGCGGAGCTCGGGCGCATGGGTGCAAAAAGTTTCGAAAATTCCGAAACAACTTCCATACATCACGGGACCTGGGAAGTTCAAAAAGTCCAAAAGTGCACACCATACACAAATTACAGCGGAGCGGGGGTGGATGACTCCTCTGGCGCAAATGGGGCCCCGGTACAGAGTACGTGCATTAGTGTCGTCCCGGGGAGCTCCGGGTTAAATTTATAAATATGTGCCAACTGAATGTGTCCCCGAAGGCTATTCAAAGTTCTCCCACCGGAAAAAATAAAACAACGGCCCTCGCCTCATCTTTGGATGGAGGTCGAGCGAATCCACCGCCGCAGGATTGCTCCTTTAATGTGTCCCGGACTTTTATTTATGCTGCTTGTGTATGCAAAGTGCTCGCATTACGGGACGCTCGCAGTCCCGAGTCCTGGTTCGGACATCTTCAAACGAGTCAAGTGGGACATGGTCAGCTTTACAGCGAAAACAGGAGGCCCCGGCCGATCTGAATGGATCTGGTCCAGAGGTTCCAGTTTTTCGTTCTGGGCCAGACTTTGTTGTAAATCTCGGCGCATTACTCACGCCGGCCCCGGGTATTGAGCAGGGCTATAAATAGCCGCCTTAGAACTGGAGTGCCCTACGTCAGCCGATTGTTAAGTCGCTTTGGGGCTCCCCCTCCGCCCTCTCCAAAGGCGGTTATTAAGCCGCGCAATGCAACGAGTTACAGTCGGCACCATAACAAGTTAAACGACTTACGATCTTCTTGGTCGAAGCAAAACGTCCAGTTTTTTTCAATATATAGAGAACCTAGTTTTTCTGTTTATCTGTCTATCTGTCCGTCCGTCTGTACCCAGCATACTAATCTTTATTCCAGGAAAAAATAAATAAATAAATTTTGTCAAAAAATTAATTTAATAAATAAATACCTTCTTAAGATTGTAACTACAAAATCACATACTGAAAGTTTGCTGGAGTTTAAGAAAGATATTCGAAAATTTGATTTAATTTAATTAATTTTATAGTAATAGTAATAATATCCTGAAAACCGTCTATTTTGCATTATTTTAGTCTAAATTGCAATACGGATCTTGTTCAACCTTTTAGCACATATCATGGTGTTGTTTGAAAACTATCGAATTCTTCCAATTAGACATTTAGGTTTTAAATATTACTATAAAATTTTGAAAATTTTCTTTAAAATAGGTGGTTTTGCATATAACAATCTTTCACACATACAATTTGCGGAGGACTTCAAGGTATCACATTATTAATATTTTGTACTATGCATTTTCAAAAACGTCTACTTCATTGTATCCTGCAAATTGTTTAATAAGCTTCCATTAAATATAGTAATATATTAGATAATTGTTTGTTTTTGAAAAGAATAAAAGCATGGGCACTCGCTTTTGACCACTTTGAAATTAAAGTTTGGCTGCTCTATAATTCTCCTTGACCTCATTGTATAATTAGCCTCGCTTTATACAAATAAATAAAGTAATGAAGTATTGCTCGACCCGAGGATAATATTAGTTAATTAACTCTTCTATTCCTAAGAGGCATTTATCTCTATTTTAAGTTCTAAATAAAACTGTTATTACTCATACACCATGTATCGTACTTAAGCAGAGAGAATTATGAATAAATAATGACAAAAAACAATCAATTAGAGCTCTGTAAAAATATCAAGTTACGAGGCTTTTTCATTATTCACTTAACGTACGTTAACATTATTTCTTTAATTCTAAAGTTGTAAACCAGTATTTTAGATTTTTTTGAAAAATTATTTAAAAATAAAGGTTTATCATAGAAACTTATAACATGGCTCAAATGCAAGTTTGAACTCTAATTTAGAAATATGAAGTACTATTAATATCCTGGGATCTTTCTGATGAATTTGACGAAAAAATTGTTCGTAGGTGAGCGCTTCGTATAAATTTTCCTTCGTCTTTTGCTGTATGAAATAATTGATTTATAGAAAAAAGTCAATTACAGGGAATATTTCGAAAAAATTTAAAGGTTTAAAGTTTTATTTAAGTCGTGTTTCCAACTCTTAGACTCTTTTTAATAAATGTTAAAAATACGGCCTTTTATATGTACTTTTGAACCTTATTTTTCCTGAAACCAGAACTGAATTGAGTTTTCTTCTATTATATTTTAGAATTCGTAACTTGTAGAAAAAAATCCTATAGAAATTATGTGCAATTTGTTCGGCCTCTAATTTCGAGTTAATCTGTGTAATTATGTTCATTAACAATGTTGCGGATAAATTGATTTTACTCTTGTATAACGTTGAATTACCGTTATATTACTATCATAAAATCATCACTTATTAAGAATAGTATTTTACGCTGTTCGGTTTTTTTTTTTAAATTCAATTTGGCTGACTGTCAAGAATACAGATTTTCTGAAAATGCGGTATTCATGCTTATTGAGTAGCATAAAAAATCGATCATATTGCGACTTTTAACAGAGTTCATGCATGCTGCATTCTGGAACCAATTGCAGCACCGACTGTGTCTTAGGAGAGTTTTCTAAGTGCAGTTCAATGACTCGGTGCACCTGGATAAGGTACTCGTTCTACGAGTTTCAAGGCTTACCTGAGGCCTAGGTTAGGTGTGCCCGACTGGCTCTCGGTTCAGGCGAACTCGGGCGTGGGGCGCGCTGATTATCACAATCATCTCGAGAGCCAGGGCCGAGTGCTTCAGTAAAAAAGGGATGAGCCAGAAGGGCAACAGGTACAAATGAAGCAGGTAAGTGTACCTGGCGATCGGCGAGCGATAGAAAGAAGCAAAGCCCACTTAAGCGTAACCAATATAAAATAGAACAGCGGGAGCGCACCGGGTATTAATCGTCCCGCCGGAACGCCAGCTTTTATTAGTTTTAATTAGACAGGCCATTAAAGTGTCGTAAAGCCCTGACCCATCCATCCAGGGATTTAATGCGCTCTCTCCCTAAGTGGAAATGTTTTTATTTAACAGCTCCCTCACCGGATCCACTCTTTAAGATTAGAACCTGGATAACCGGGTTCCACCCACCCACCCCCAGCCCCGTAGCACCTTTAAAATTTCGTCTAATTAGCGACCGTAATTAATGCACTGCACCCACCTTACCTACATTCAACGTTAATTGTAATTTCGGTGAAAGCACCCCGTGTTTTTGCTGATGAGATATGGTGAATTAGAATGTCTCCGCGCGGACTCGTTGCTTTTCCCTGTTTTTATTTATTTATTTTTTTGTCCGTTCGGAGTGTTTTAAAAATGTCAACGAGGTAATGCATTTTGCTGCCGGGACCGGGTCTCAACTGGATCTTCTCCCTCGGGAGCATGCCTGTTCCGGATCGGCCAGATCTTATCGCTCTACCTGAAATTCAAGTGGTCGAAATACAAAAGTAAATACACCCTTAAATAAGGTGATCACTTTAATTCGCACCACCGTTCGCCAGGGAGCACCGGGAACAATTGAAACGTACGTCAGAATGTTCCCGGGGGGTAAAGTGGAATAGTCGGGACTGGGTGAACAAAACTCCTTTCAAGGAATTCCACCAATTCTAAGCTAAGGAGCATGGGGGGTACTCGTGGAAGGGGTTATTTTTTATTGTACCTTGCATGGCGAAACAGGAGGTCAGTGAATTGAATTTCATTTGCGGTTTTCGAAGGGAATGAGCTCAGCTCCCAGTGCAGTTCCCATATCTTCCCCGGGTTTAATTGCTGCCCTTCTCCAATTACATCCAACCGGCGATAGTCGACTTTTAAGGATAGTTTTACTGAAACACATCTAAATTATATCTTTTGAGATGTTCTAGTAAATAGCATTGCATCTACAAAATTATTTTCAAGAATTACGTAGCTCTTAAATTTAGGGAGGAAATTAGCACTGCGGTAAACTTTTGAAATAAAAATTAAAAAAATATGTAGATTAATATTATATCTATATTTTGCTATTTTACTAAATGCAATAGTTTAAATAGATCAAATTAATTTATATTTAAAAAAGAAACTTGCAAAACATCGACAAAATATGTCCTTAAAATTTCATCTAATTTAAAAAATTGGTCTTCTCCAACTGTTTGTCGATTTGAAGAGTGGAATCATTCATACTAAAAAGCCCCATGTTCTTATTTTAATTAAAATTGTATAATGTTTGGAAATTTGAAAAAAAATTATCACCACAATAAATATAATTCTAAAACATAAGGTTTATTTCATAACGTCCAAAGTTTAAAAGAAAGAAGTTTAAAACATGCTTTATTTTTTCTTAGTAGGTATACGAACAAACGTTGATTTAAACAATTCAGGTTTTTACATAAAAGTATTAAAAAAAAATTAGAAATTGAGTTTTTGATTCTTTGACTATCTTTCACTATCGGAGTGGAAAAAGCAAATTTTGCTTTCGAAAATAAAATTCAAGTTTCTTTAACCTTTTGATTTATAAAACACGGTCGCTTAAATTCCGTAAATGAAACTAACTTAATAATAAACTTTACTCTTTTGGAATAAGTTTTCTTGACTTTGAGTAGCATAAAACCGTTGAGATATACTTTTGGTTATACCTACATTTATTATTTTCAAAGAAGATGTCGACAAAAATCAGAAATTCTTACGATGGCATTTAAAATGCAATTATTCTTAAAGAGAAATACCACGCAGACGAATAAAAAGGTTAACTGACGATAACCTGATCCAATCTTAATTTACAAATAACCAGCCAGCTCGAATCGCAATGCATATGATTATATGACAAATGACTAAGGCGAGTTCCAATCATTTTTATGATCAATTCCGCGAATATCTCAAGCTTTTCCAAGTACCCATCAAAACGACACCTGACTCAGCCGCGCTTAATCACGTCTTGGGGGACGCACGACGGCGTAAAAGTGACTAATCAAAACGCAACGTGGCGCAATGCATGACTCTTTGAACATTGGATAAATAGTCACGGTTCAGGTGAAAACGGCACCCTGTAATTATTTATAGAATGTCACCCGACAAGTTTAATGAATCTTCGTCATTTTGAATACCATTTTAGTTTAATAAATTATACGAAGAGAAATTTATTCTTTTCGATACTTTCGGTTGTCTTTTACTACTTTTGCTTAAGGAAAGCGATTTGGACAGCACTTCAATCAAGAACAACAAATCAAATCCCAAACATTTGATGAAAGTTGAAATATTTGCACAATTCAAATATTTATACTTTTGCCCTGTAGATAATAATGTGTGCATTAGAAAGTAAATATTTTTACAGACTGTTTGGATTGTATCTCTTTCGTTGCTCCTCTCGTCCCTGCGCCAGCCCACGTTTTCATATTTTATATTCAGCGAGCATATCAACGCATTAAAATTCCATGGAAATTTCCAATGCCGTGCATTATTAGGTAAATTAAGTCGCGTTAATTTACCGAAGGGGCCTTAATGCATCGACCCCGTCATACGTTGAGTAAAGGGGTTCAAACCTATGTTTGTTAATGGGTGAGGTAACATTTGCCGAGATTCACAAAGGGTGCGACCCTAAGCCGGCAGGGCTGTGGCCGTAATTTTCCCAAATTTAGATTAATTGTTAAATTATACAGAGGCGGTGATTTAAATCATACAGGGGATTCTTTAAAAGTGTAAAAGTAAAACTCTACGCACAGTCCATTTAAGCAAAACAATGACTGCTATTAAGAGGGTAGCACTTTATATGGAGCTGTGAAACGCCCTCGTGCCAATTGTACGGAATTAAAGAGGTAGTTCATAAAAGTGTTACTTACTTTGGCAGGGATGGGAATAAAAATGTGTTAAAGTTTTTTACTCTTATGCAATATGCCTATTTACCATTTAATATTTGTAGGGGTAACTAGATTTCACAAAATATTATGGCTACAAGAAAATAAACATACACTTTCTTATAATGCTATACCTTCTAGAGAAGTAATTTGCTGGAAAAATAATCATTTTAACATAAACTAATATAAATTTTAACAATTTTTGTTTTGCTTTTGTGTAATAGTCAAAAATTTCATCTTGTCTACTATTAAAAGCAAGTATTATACATATAAATTAATCGTACTCAAAATTTTCCAAGTAAAGCCTGTATACATATATTGAAAACTACTTAACAGATCTTAATAACATTTTAATTTTATTAACTTTTTCGTTATTTAGTATTTCTTGAATGCTTCTTCTACCGAATTATCTTATTTTCGATTTCATATTCTTTATTAAGCGCTGAACAAAGTTTATCTTTATCTAAGTTTATCTTCGAAGACGCTTAATGGCTTGCTCTCGAACCGAATTGTTGGAACGCTGTATTTCCACTTATTTATTAATGAAGCCCATCGCAAATAAGTAAGCAAATTTCGAGAATCATGTAAACATGTAATTTATTTGTCATCTTTAACAAAGAAGGGATTGCTAGCTGGACGCTTATAGTAGCGACAAAACTTTTTGTTACAGATTTTTTACAATTTACAAACAAAATTCGTAATGTTTAAAACTTGGCAGTCTGTCATCCTTTTTTCAGAACTAAATAATTAAATAATATATTTAAATTATAATAATATCCTTGAAAACTCCTACTTTCTAAATTTCATAAAAATTTTCTAAAGTTCAAAATTGTTAGTCTGCAATCATTATTTTATATGACGTACTTAAAATCCGGATTTGAATTTCTAATTCATCGTAAATTGTGATAAACTGTTTGAAATCAAAATTTCTTACAATCCCAAAACTGTAATTTTAATCATAATTCAATAATAAACACCTGCTTTTAAAACAAATTAATAATTTTCTCATAAAACTGAAAATAATGTATGCGTTTCTATTTTTGTTTGAGATCAATGTTCCCAAAATCGAAAATTATTCCGGACAGACAGACAGACACTTCAATTTTATTTATATGTAGATGTAAAGATTCGCTTCATTAAGAAATAAGTCGTCAAGTTTTATTTTATGGATTTCATTTTAAAAAAATATACGTAAATTGTTCGTTTATTTCGATTGATTGATTTTTGTCCTGGATCTGTATAAATCCGGAAATTAAATATCGGATTGTGGGGAAAGTTGTGTGATTAATCCGAAGATATCCAGAGCAACATGGTTTCAGGTCATTTGTTCATTTTCGTTTTAATACCTTTAAAATCTCTTAATAAACGCGATCATAAAGCTCGTTACCAGCATTTCTCTGCACTGATTAACTGCCACTGGATTTATTTATTTATTTTTTGTTTTTTGGAGTCCATAAAAAGTAACCGTCTGCCGATTACCGAGCGCGAAAATTCCAATGTAAGGTTCACACGTGCGTGAAAACAGTCATAAATTTTTACGAGCATTATTTGCGATGGAGTCATTGTCATTATTTTGCATATTTCCCCGCCACGTCACTCCACCAGGGCTCCCGCCAGATAATGAGTGCATTTCTGATAGAGGAAACAGTGATAACGCATAAATCAGAACCCCACCCCCGCATACCGGATGATTACTTTTCACGTGGCGGAAAGCGGGGAAGGGGTTTGGGATTGTTTTGCTCACGTGCACACTTCCCGGATTAATGATCCGCCGAACTGACAAACTCTGCAGCTCATCCTGGCTGTTTTCGCTGACTAAACACAGCCCAGCGACAAGTGTGGGTGAGAAAAGTCGTGGCGAAAAAAAAAATAATAATAATAATAATAAAAAACAGCCCCGAATAATCGATTGGAAAAGTTGATCGGTCGAAAAATTCGCGATGTTTCGGGTAAAACACCCGCTGCCACCTGTGGCTTCCTTAAAAACTTTGAAACTTTCCCTGAACCGGAGCTCCTGTTTCGGAGGGTATGGAAAATACTTAAAAGGGCATTATCGCGCCGCCCCCGCGGCATGATTATTAAAATATGTTGGCGTAACGGGAATGTTAACACTCTTCCATTAGTGTAATAGACTGCACGGCACAAGTGCCCGGGCTCATCCACTCGGAGCACACGTCACGTCCCGGGCCCGGTCCCATAGGTGCAGACGCCCGGCTCCGGCACGTCTTCGGCTCGGCGCTGAAGTGCTGTAGCGTAATAAATTTATTAAAAAGTTTCTGGCTGAGCTCTTGTCAAATGGAGGGTTATACCATCAGCCGGCAAAAAAAAAATGAAAATCGCAACCCTTTCTCATCTAGAACCACCCCCACCACCCACATTATGCTCGGAATGATTCCATCACTCCTCCAAACCCTAGCCCTTCTTCTAGAATCCATAGAGGCACTGTGTGCGGGTGAAGACAAAGGGCAAAGGTCCTCCTTGGAGTTACCCAAAAACCTAGCCCTTCAGTGGTTCCGTGCCACGAGCCCATCCAGGGGAGGATCCATCCCCCGCTGGAGGTGTGCGTATTTAGGGAAGATTTAACATAAGTGAGAATTTTAATTAGATTAGCCGAGAGTAAGTAAATTAGTAGGTGCGACACCGGTGAAACTTTCATTTCGTTAATTCACGAAAAATTCCGCGTGAATTAGGGCGGTCGGAGGGGAGTTCCTTTTAGTGCACTCCAGTGGATTCCGGATAATGCGGGGCCACAGAATTTAGCGGAGCGGTGTGGATTACCTGCCAGCGCTCCCGCTTAATTGCCCTCGTGGTTTCTAGGCCAGCGGAGTCCACTCTTCTTCCGCGGTTACCACTTTTGGGAAATAATTAAACCTTTAAGCTTTTGTTAGAGGTTTTAGGGAGAAAAATTGCACTTTAAAAATTCGCCTAAAAAGCGGTAGTTCTAAATAAGGTGACTTCTTCAATTGCCTTTTAGTTTGGGGTTTATTTGAAATAAAATGGTAATTACCGAAAAAATGTATTACTTACTTTGCATAAAATAAAGTATGTAAAGTGACTTTTAACAATTCGGCTTAAATAAGTGCACTAATTTACCTGTACTTATATAAAAAATATTGTAAAGAGGCTTTTGACGAAATAAATTTTAATTTATACCTAAAACCCTTTACGTTGAACAAGCCATGTGTAGAACATGCTACCAAAATTTGTTCCGATTTTGAAAATTTTCCAGACATTGTTAAAAGTTAAAGAATGAACAATGGCATTAAAAGGAAAAATAAGTTTTTTTTTATTTTATTTGTTCACAAGGCCTAGTATAATTTTAAATAAAATATACCTAAAAGAAATATGGCAGTAAATGCGTCTTTTGACCGTTTTTAAAATTTCAAAAAGATGCACACTCAGCTGTAGTTATAAATTAAAAATAACGTGCATTTAACAATATGCAAGCCAATATGAAAAAATTTCAATATTTTCTTATTAACCAGATAAGAATTTTAATCTTAAATATTACTGTAGGTTAAAAACAAAAATTTCCGAGAGGTGATTAGTAGTTCACCACACACGCTCACAGCAAAATTTTATGGACATTTTTAATATTTTGAATAAACAATTAGAGAACTTACAATCAAATTATTATTATTTTTTCAATTTAAATATTGCAGAAGGTGGGACCTAAGAAATGCAAAAAAATAATAATAAATTAAAAGGGAAATCAAATAGTAACGAAGTGTATGTTTGAAAAAAATGTTGTTTCAGCAATTAAAAAATATACATATATAAAGAAATAAAATATATTGTTAATTTCGCCGACTTTAGTACGCCTTCAGATTTTTTAGTTGAAGAATAAAGCCTATTTTCTTTAAAAACGTAAATCTCTTTCTGTTATAAAATAGAATACTCGAAAAAAATAATATACAATCGAATCTCTTTATAAAAAACTCGGATATTAACTTGTTGTTACATTTGTTCGTTATATGCAAAGCTCTATTTATAGAGAAGTTAAAGAGACAAATTACTTCGTGCCAAATTTCAATAGGAAATACCCTATAAGTTTTGATGATCAGTCAGTCATTTTGAAAGGCCGTGTATTTTATTTTATTTTTTACAGGACCTTATTTGATATAATGTCTACTTTTTATTTTGTTTTATTTTCAAACAGTATTATTATTTTTTCTTTTAAATGTTTGAAGCGTTTTACATATTCTATTTTGTGTTATACTTACATACATAGTGAAATTTAATATTAGAATAATTTAAAATTATATTTTAGTATTTATGAACATAAGAAAGATTTTATCTAAATAAATTGAACAAAATATTATAATGTCTTAAATATAAATATACCTTTCAAATGTTTTAACTCTAAAAATGTGTTTAGCTTTAAAACACTTTTACTTATTATGTATGCATTAATTTATCAAACAGAAGAAAGGATAGTAAAACACTATAATGCTTGAAATCTCTTCATTAAATACTTATTCTGTTTTATTTTAAAGTAGGTACACATGAAGCACTAAGATTTGCAGTCTAAGTTTTTTTTTTGTTTTCGAGATACGGAATCCTAATAGTATAAATATAGTGACAATTTTCTTTAGGAATTAGGAGAACGTTTTAGAGGTAAAGCTATCAAAAAAAATTATTGCATCAATCAGAGTTGTTAATATCAAATATTTACTTGTACATCTACTTACAAATAATTACTTAGATTAGATATATGAAAAAAAAGAAAAATTGAATTCAGTTTCATAAAATATGTACGAAGATTCGTTTCATAGAACCACGTCATTCTCGAATAAATCGATTTTCAAATTAAGAAGATAACCGATAAGATAAAACAAGCTCATTTCTCTCAACCTCTTGGGTTACGGACGTGATTTTCGACGTTTTAAAATTGAGGAAGTAACCCTCAGGTATTTTCTTTTCTGAAAGGGAAGGAAATTGAGAAAGGGCCAGTGGCCTAAACTACCTAAAAATAATTCGAGGGCACTATCGCCTCAACTCCCACAATCCAGAGACCCTTTTTCGCAAAATTGATTTGTTCGGGCCGAAGATTCACTTCGGGGCAATTTCCCTCATCCCTCACTCCGCCCAGTGAGCCCTTTCCGACCGGCGGCAATTAACCCGGCGTCCGTGCGAAGTGCGTGCCGCGCCGTGCCGTGTCTCCTTTGAAGTTCTCATCGACGCCGTCATTGTCCGTCGGTTGGGTTTAAAGAGGTGGCGTTTTGCCTGCAACGCGTCGAGGCGCAAGTGGGTGGGTGGGTGGTTGGCGTCGGCAACGGCTATTAATTTCAATTTTGCATTTCACCGCCGCCGAAACTGGCAACACTCAGCCGCAATAAATTCGAACAGATTTAGTCCCCGTCGTCGTCGTCCGGCGCACCGCGATCAAATCTTGCGGCGGTGGCGGAGCGGTGCGTCGTGCCGTCCCCTCCCCCACCACACCGCAGTTGTTGTCGTTGGTGCACCGAAAGGCCGACTGCCTCCCTAGCGTGTCACCAGGCGGCGCTGGTGGTGCTGGAGCGACAAAGGTGTGAAGCGAGCTCGAACCGCGTGTCAACGGAAGACGAATTTGTCTGACGCCGGGCCGGGTGTGCCTGCACCGGAGTTGGCCGGAGCGCGACGGCTCGAGTTCGATCGGTCCGGCCCGGTTCGAGCCGGTTTGACGTGCGGCAACTGGCGAGTCGCCCCGACCCGACGACGCGCCGTCGGAGCGCCTCGACCGGGGGCCCCTCGGCCTGTTGAGCCGCACTCGATCCAGCGAAATGTTCGAGACTCGCTGCCTCGTCGCTGGTAAACACAACGGCGGCTGCTGGGGACTCGAACAAACACACGTCAGTCAGTCGTTTAGTAACTGTTGCTTCGTACGTTGCGCACAGGGTTTGTTTGGCCGTTTCTTGTGCCCGTTCGCCTCTCGAATTTTAGTTCTGTGCAGTGCTGTGTCGAATTTTTACCATTTATCGACACCTGTGATTTTTTGATACTGCCCTTTTAAGTCTCTTTTGCCTCCCCCCCTCCATCCTTCCGTGAAAATTTTAATCCTTAATATTTTAGTTTTTTTTTTTGTTTTGTCTTCTGGCGTCGAACTTCCTGTCGCCACGAAATCGAATGACCTGCAGCCAACTTCGGCTTGTTCCTTTCGTTGACCGTTATTTTTTGTTGTAGTGACCGAAGCGCGCTTCACTGAGCAGCAGCAGCAGCGGCGGCGTCACAACGCTCTCTTCGTTTTATCGAAACGAAAGTTTCCGTTTTTATTTTTGTGTTATTGTGGCCGTGGAGAGTTGCATAAAATCGTGAAATTAGGTTTTTTGTTTTGTTTTTCATACAATAACAGAATAACGGTGTTTTTGCGGGCGGGAGTACATGCGCCACGGAGTGTCGTTCGAAAAACGCGTGAACAAGTGGTCGGGGGCTGTGATCGATTGCGACCAGTGACACGAATAAAGAGAGCAATTAAATAATTTCATTTTATTTTATTGTGAAAATAATGGTGTGACTCACCTCCGAAAGGTGCTTGATAATCGAAATATTAAATTATAAAAAAAAAATAGGCCCCACGCCCAAGTAGAAGTCATCGGCACCGTAAGTTGAGTGAATTACAAAAAAATAATAATAAAATAAAAATATTGAAGTGATCTGCGGCGAGTCGCGGCCGAGTAAAAGTGATACTCGAACGGAGACAAGAAGACGGAACTAGTTTTTTACGTAAGCCCCTGAGGAATTTCGCGTAAGACGCTACCCAGCCACACAAACCGTGTGAAATCTCTCGCTGAGAAATGGAACCCGCTGGATTAATACCAACGACGCGGCGTCACTCCCATCTTCATATTGTGGCGGTTCTCCTGGCTATCGCAGTGCTAACAGGTATTTTTTTTTTTTTGTCTCCAGATAAAAGTCTTACCTTATCTTAAGAAAAAAAATAAAACTCCGCTCTTATCGCGCCCGAAGGCCGCGTCTCTCTTTTCTTTTGTATGCCCGCGAGACCCACTGTCTTGGGAGCCATTTTTAAGCGCGACTGCGCACCAACTCTCGCTGGACTTTAGCATTTTGTGCCCCAAAAAGCCCCAAGGTGGTGATGCAAACCAGCGACGCTGAGCGCCACAACGCCACTGATGCAATTGTTCTCCTTCATGCAGGTGATTTTTGTCTTAAACCTGAGCGTTAAAATTAACGAAAACCATAAGCAGCTGTGCGGTCGGTTGCTAAAATTGCAAAAGTCCAGCCCAGCGGCGGTTTCATAACCTGTCACGGTCCCCTCCTCCCCTCTCCTTGAGGAGGAAGTAAATCGAATTAACTCCGCGCAAGCAACGGTCTCGATAAATTTTCCGCGAAGATCAACTTCTTGATAGGAGGAAAAGACTGTAAAATTTGCAATTTTCATCTAGCTTACGATCGCACAGTTTCTCAGCTGAAACGCAGCCACTCCCTGGGACTGAGAATTCGTTGGTTGTAACTGCGCAGGCGCAGGGGGCTCAATCGAAAAGTTGCCTGCAATTTGGTCAAGGCAATAAAATTGCTGGACGTCGGTCGTCGTCTGTTCGGTCAGACCGCGATCGCCCCGAACGGACGACGACGGAATGTTCGGCCGCCGGCATTCCTTCGGTTACCGTTTGGGGTTACTTTTTGGACCTTATTTTTATTTAATTTATTTTACCGTCGTTATCCGGATTTTGTGCGGCTCCCTTTCTTCATGTTGTTGAACCTCATTTTTCTGGAATGAGACCGCAAAGCGGTCAGTTCCAGTTTATGAAACCCTTTGTTCGACGGTTCGACCTTAAATTATTTCATATGTATGATACCCTCGGGTTCAAGTAGGGCTAAGAAATCGCCTTAGAAAAAACTTGAAATATTTTATGAGTCTACTTTCTGCTTTTCGAAACCTGGACTCTTAACAGATTATGATCTATTACGAATTTAAGGTACAGCCAATTTAATTTATCTTGATATTTTTTTTATATTTCTAGACATTTTTTGTTATACATTTGTGGGATCGGTCGATCGCACTTCTCATCAGAACTAAAAATTGTTCAAAAGACATCGTGTAGCTCAGTTGATTAGAGCAGCGAAGCGCCAATTCGAAAATCGCATTATACTAGTCGAACTTAATTAGATTTGATGTTGAGTAAAGAAGTTTTAAGTACCCTAGTACTTGAGAGAAATATTATCCGAAAACTTGAGTATACCTATTAAATTAAAGAATAGTCTTAGAAAAAATTTTAAGCCTGGCAGTTAAACATTTTCTAAGTCCAATACTTTTTTTTCAGTCTAGCTTCAGTTTCTATTCCGACTGAAAAAATATTTGCGGCTCATTTTAGTCTGAATTTCGTTTGTAAGTTTCTCGATGTAATATGTTTTCACTCTATCTTCAGTCAGTTTTTGGTAATACGAATAACTATTTACCTCGAGTTCGTTATATTGAGAATTTTATTAAAAATGGAACACCAAACCTGTGTAGATACTAAATGTTTTTTTTTTTAGGTATTACCTAACTTACAAATGTGCCGGAAGAAGAAAAGATATAAAAAAAACTGATTTGTACAAATTATGCTGCAGGTCAAGAAGAAACAAAATATTTCCCAAACACTAACTTAATAGCAAGTTTAATAAGAGAATTCTCACGATCGAATAGACAAAAGCAACTCTCACGATAGAGAAGAGAACAAAAACCTCTTTTAAAAAAGGTTTAACAGGCTCGTTGTGCGCCAAGTGAAAATCATTTAATTTGTGAACGATTGCGTGAGGACAATGATCCGAAACACAACTTAAAGCTTTTCTAGCCAGTAAAGCCATTCATTGCAAAAAATTGTTTTGAAGGCCAATTTAATTTTAGTCGTTAAATGGCACATAACTAAGTTGAGTTCAATGCTGAAATAAGGAGCCATTGAATGAATTAAATTTATTGGGAATAGTAAAAGAGCAGTAATAGGACAGCATTTGCATAACATCAGCACTGAAAATGCAGGAAAATTTCAAATAGCTAACAAGCTACCAAGTTTTAATGATGAGACTGACATCATTGGCTGTCATGAAGATTATTATTACTACTTTGAGTCATGTTGGTTATTGACTCAATTGCTGTGGCAATTTGCTTCCACTTTCATTAAAATTAGTATTATATATTTTTATTGGAGTTTACAGCCTCCGGTTATTCTACTCAGATATTACTACCGGTTCCGTAAACCGTGGAGAATTTCACCCAAAGCTATCTCATAGTAACGAGAAAGATTTAAATGAATGTGAAAGATCGTGTCATAAGAAGCAAAAGGTGAGTAAACTATTCCCTGAATGTGGAATCGTAAGAAAAGTCTTGCCACAGAAAAACAAAATTGTAAGACTATTTTTAATTTTTGTTTTTAATAAAGCTGAAAAGATTCACCACACAGTTTTGAAGTAGTTCTAAAATGCTAAAAGCATGAAGGTGGTCTTCACGTGTAGAAATTTAATTTTGCCAGGCTCCTATTCAATTTTAAGGTTGAAATCTTTAGGGATAACTAATCAATATCAATTTTTAATATTAAAATTCGCATGATACTCATTTAGATTCTTGAAATCTGAGGACTATATGAAAATCTTTTAGTTAATACTTTTACTATCAGAAGATGTTTATAAAAGAGATGGATGGATGGATGGAACAAAAGTGGTACTTTCCGATTTTAAAGGACGCAGACAACTTGTCGTAGTGGACCAACAAATGCAGAATATAATCCTCGTTATGTTTTTCAAATCGTGAAACATAATGGAGTAAAAATTAATGTTTGGTATTATTTTTTCTAATTACGGCACAGGTCTATTATACTGGATAAAAGGCAACATTAATGTTAAATTCTACGTGAAAATCATGCAAAATGTTATACTACCCAATATGCCTTAAATGGGTATTTCAACAGGATAATCAGCCAAAACATACCTTAATCCGATTGAAAACTTATGGTGCGAGGTCAAAGGAGTTTTTCAGCGAAAACATAAAACTGTTCAAAAACAGGTATTTTCTAAGAGAGGAGCCAATTTTTGTTAGACTCTATACCACGCCGATGTGCAGCTGTGCTAACAAACAAAGGCTTCTCTATTAAGTATTAAATGTACTTACTAATTTTATGGTATAATATACCTCTAAATAACTAGGTGAATTATATAAATTTTCTGAAAAAAGCCAAGTTTCCATTATACTATATCATAGAAACGTATCCACTTCCGAACCCTGTCAAACAATTTTCAATTTACGGATACACTTATCGGACTCATATGAGGCTCATAGACCTTAATCTTTAAACATACTTTATGATACCTGAAAATCTTATGAGAAACCTTCAGACGATATATTTGACAAAATTCCCTAGAGCGCTAGACTGTCACAAAAGACGGTAAAGCCAAGAATAAACAGGCGTCTTTTTCTCGGTTCCCCACCATAAATTTGCATTTGACAAGGAGCAAAATGTCTTGCATTATCCAAGCAAACCGCACAATGCAGATGCGAAAAAGTTATGACACGGAGCAATCAAATATTTACTCCCACTCGAGGGAGGGTCCTGACAATCGTTCCGACACCCTAAATAATTTACCCGCTCGACCGTAACGTGCTCGGGAGCGGGGCTGCACGTGTTAGCCATATACCACCAAATTTATGGGATATTCCTGTCTAATCTCAACGGTCGGGCGGGCGGCGAGTTGCGCCTTCAAAAGTACGTAGAATATGTACGAAATGCGAAATTCTTTTCGTGCCAAATTCCGACCATTTCATATTTTACCAAAATTGTTTCCACTTGAGCGAATAAAACGAGCAGGAAGTGTTTACCTTATCCTTCACGGGCTGCTGGGGCAGGTACATTTGCTCCTGCGGGAAGTGACGCCATCGACTGGAGTATTGAAGATTATCACTCTTTTTCGTACATTCAGTTGAAGGACTCTGCAAAATTTTTACTTTGAAGTGGACACGTATCGCTTCGTTGTAGAGGATTTTTCACAAAACACATTCGATCAAATTTGTGTAGGGTTCGTGCCCTATCCAATTTCTTTGTATAATACATAGAAATATATAAAATTCCCTTGTTCCTCAAGGGACGTGTAACGCACACGCAAAGTGTTACAGAGACAATCAATCAGGGACAGGGCACGTGCTTTCAATATAACTTTATTAAATTAGAAATAAATTTGACTTTCTTGATCAACAGCTCGTGCCCTCAATAAATTGGACCTTGATTATCATGAAAACGGGAGAAGATAAAGATAATGAAATTCAGCAGTTATACGCTCGATATACAGCTTCAAAAATGAAACATTCAGAACAAATGATCATTGATTTTGTTGTGTGTCAGCACGAGTTGAGTTTGAATGATCATTCATATTTTCATCCGAATAGAGTACTCAATGAAGTTCTGAAAACTTAATTTTCACCGAATGAACTTGGAAATCCTGATAAACCCCAAAATATTTTTATTTAATATTATCCCTTTCAAATTAATAAATTATATTGAGTAGTATGGTAGCTGAAATTTAGATTTCAAAAATATGTTTTCAAAGTCAGTACCACAAACATTTCAAAGATACTAAACTAGTGATATTTATGTAGTAGGAGTAGAAATTGTAACTTTCAATCGAGAATTTTATAAATGGGTTGAAGCTAACAATTTTCCGGAAATAACTTTTATCGTTTTAGCTGAAACAAAGTTGTAATTTGCATGCTCGGCTATAATGTTGATAATTTTTCAAAAAATTAATGATTTTCCTAGAGGAGGCGATTTTAAATTTGAATGATATATCAGCATCTATATATTTTGAGGTTGCAGAAACAACAATTTTTTATGACGTTATTTATTATATTAAGATAAGCTTTTAGTGTGGCAGGCAATATTCCTTAGGATCCAGTAAAGTTAGTAAATCTAAAATAGAATTTCTGTAAGTAACATATGTATACTATGACGAAATATCCAGCGCCGACAAAATTTTCAACCAAGGTCAGGTTTTCGAAATGTTCTAACCTAAAAGTGACAAAAATCTATTTGTTTCGTCATATTTTAAAATTGAATTCGGATTTAGGTCTTCAAAAATCTTCGTATAGTCCGGTTTCTGGTTTAAAACGTTCGGTTAAATTTCGTCAGTCTATATATTTTTTGCGTTTTTCAAATTCATAATTAAAATCCTTAAAGTGTACTTTTACGAGTCACTATAACCTAAATAATTCAAAAATAAAAAAATTAAAAAATCCGCAGTAGTTGTGTAGTAAAAATATTCGATTTTTCTTCATTCAGGGAGTTTCATAAAAATTTTATTATGACTGCCCTAGCAGAGAGTCATGCGCTCCAGCTGAGGAACTTTTATTTTCCTGTAATTTTTAAATTTTCCCTCTTTTTTCTGAACGTTAATCGCCGGAATTATGTTGGTCGATATCAGAAAACCTTCCTCTGTCCTCGCCGGTTTTCATGCGCACATGCAAAGTCAAGTGCATTTGGCGGCTGCAGCGGACGATTTCCATGCAATTTGAAAACGTGAAAGTGGATTCGATTCCCTTACGTGCCCAGGTGAGCTGTCGGACACGGCTGTTTGAATGGAAAAAGATTTGATTAAACTGAATATTAATTTTGTATTAATTACAGAGTACAAGAAGAGTTTGTTCCCGGCGCAGCCACCTCGGGGATGTCTTTGCCCGCTAAGCACCTGATTTTATGTCGTAATCCGGGGCAGGGGTAAAACACATATTCTGCTCATAATTTATTCACCTCTGTTTAATGTTTTCGCTGTCGTCTAGCGAGGAGGAAAAGTAACGCGGTGGGCGAAGGTAACAGCAGCGAAACACGACTCCTGGCCAAAGTTAATGTTTGCCTTAAACGAAAAACCTTTTTGTAAAATATTTCACCGAATCCTTGTCTAATTTCTCATGTGATAAAACTTTCTGGCCACCAGCCCGCCGGTTTTCGCCCCCCTCCGCCAAATCCCCGGGGATACCTTCTTATACCTCGCAAAGACACTCGCGTTATATAAATAAACACTCTTGGAAAATCTTGACGTTTTAAAGGGCCATTGTTAGGATTTATTTAAACAGCCTCTTGAATTTTCCCAGCTCGTGTTCCTTCTTTTATCGTCCCTTCAGCGGCTGTTGTCTGTCTGCGGAGTCAGACGCTTCTATAAAATTTCAATCCTTATGGACATCATTCCCATTCCTTGGGACGACAGTACAACGCTCGCCCAGGTGAAGAAATTTGCATGAGTTTATATCGATTTATTTTTCTTTTCTTTTTTAGCATAAGTCTGTTTTTATTTTCTCTCGAAAGGTGTTTTTAAATGCCTTCTTCGTCTTTGTTCACGACTGTAACGTCACTGTTTATTTTGCACCTGCCAAATACATCGCATTTGTTTGCAATCAAGTTTCAGAATAACATCGATTTTCTTTTATTCTTTTTAAAATCCTATCGAAAATCGAAATCTTGAGCCTTGTGTAGTTTAACAATTACATCGTGTGCATAACAAAATCATAATAGAAATTCAGATTCAAAAGAACTGCGAGAATTTCAATAGTCGAAAATTGTCTTTGATAAGTAATTTTGTAGGAAAAGTACTTTTCTTAACCTTTGAGTACCGACGTACCATTTCCTCTTACCTCTTCATCCAAAGATTGAATGCCTTAACATTTATGACCTTATTCTTAAGAATTTATAGATCTTATTCTTAAACTTGATTATATATGTACAATAACTTGAAGCTTAAGGGGCTTATCTTGCGAAAACATATTTAGTAAATCAGAGGCCCAAAATTTGAATTTGATTGGCCTAAAATTCAAAGTGCAGGAAAAATTATTAAAAATGTTGTCTGTTTATTCTTTTATAACGTAAAAACTACTGATTCGATTTTGATGAGATTTTCAATTGTAGGAAACCCAAAACTCACATTTAAATATAGAATATATTTTTTACGAGAAGAATATATTCTTATAAGTAAAGACGCATATTAATAAACTACAAGTAATCTTAAATAAAATTTTAAACTTAATTTTTAATCTTCACCAAACAGCCGATATGGAATTTTACTTCTTCTAGGGTATTAAAACTAATTATTATTTTTTTTACATAGTATAGAAAAGTTTAATAATTACATTATTAAAAAACTAGGACTACTTGGTTTTCAAAAAGAAATTTTTTCATATTGAGGTTTTTTATTAATGTAAATGAAGTTATATTAACTATATTATCTGGCGAAAAATAAAGAAAATGTAAAAGTATAATAAGAATACGATTTCTGGAGATAAAGTTTAAAAGTAATATTAGATAATAAAACATAATGATTTGTTAAACGTTTAGTTTTACTTTTGTAGCTGTTGAGCTTAAATGAAGAATTGTGGGTTCCATCCAGCCCCTGCTGGAAAATAACCCTAGGTACGCCCATGAGTGACTTGCAGGATACTTCACGGGGCCATAAACAGGTATCTTCGGGGTGCAGGGTGCCTGTGCGGCCGAATACGTGCAAAAACAGCATCTCAGCCTGGGCACCCTGCACACCACTTCGACTCGGGGACCCTGCTTTGGCCTCCTCAAGCTCGTCTTATGAAGTTCCTTCGAACTTCTCGCGGTGCTGCCTCAGCCGTTGTTTATCTCAAATCGCTCGCAGGCCCTCCGCGGTTTATCGCGCTGCAAGCCCTCCGCGCCGCGTAGCGCTGATTTGCGATTTCTTTGTGCATGACTCACACCGGTGACAATTTGTGATGATTGCGCGATATCAAAGGTATCAGCAAGCACGTCTTTGTTTTATTTTTTTTTTCAGCCCGCGCATTGTGCGACCGCTGCCGACATCGTCATCGTCGTAGTCGGTTTTTGCAGAGACGACCAGGGCCTAAGTGGAATCTTGTTAAGGCCGCAATTACTGCGGCGGTAGGGCTCCTCTGGCCGTGGGGCTGCCTCATCATTTGGGAGGGTGCTGCTCCTTTTACAACTTGCCCGCATGCACCGCCGCACCATACCGCACCAGCAGCGCCGCGTCGCCGCCGCGGCGGCAGGCCTTGAACGTTTCCCGAGCATTCTGCATGATTACTCGCCCTGGGCGTTGACGAGCAGTCGCATGCATATGACTTTGTTTTGTTCCTCCTCTTCCCCGGCCGGGCCGCCAGCGGCAAAACCTGCTCCAGACTAGATAAACCTGAAGTCGTCGAGCATAACTTTCAAATTAAGCAGATAAACAAGTAGAAGCCGCCGCCGCGGGAGGAAAACGACGGGATCCCGGCGGAGCAGAAGGGCTTTGGAAGAAGGTAGGGCTCCGGCGAGTAACCGACGAACGAAAAAATACTTTCGTTTGAGAGCCCAACTCGAGAATCAGCCTGAGATCCCGCGGGAAGACGAAAAAACAACGTCGAAAAACGTTAAAAGATGGTCACGGCGCGGAGGAAGAAAGAAGAGCTCGACGATACGAAGAAAAGCTTGTTGCTGGTGCTTGCTTCACCTGCGTCCCCCTCCCGCACCGCCCCCCTGCCGGGAGTGAACACCTTTCGGCGCGGGACGTGCGGGTCCCAATGAATTCAAAAAACAGGTTTCCGCGAAGCTGAGTGCTGTCTTCTCGCATTGTTAACATCTCGCGACCGACGCTCCTCCGCGCGCACTGCGGGGGCAAATTGAACTCGTACCGCGCGCAACGCGACTGTTTTCTGTCGAGTACTTTGACCCAAATTGAAATCAGTTGCCAGCTTGACTTTTGGTTTATCTATCGGAGAAAATACCCGATCTTAAAGCTGGATTGATTTAGGCGTTTTACACTAAAAATATGAAAGCGCAAAAATAAGTATTAAAAGGAAACATTTTCGAAATTGATCGCCATTTTGAGTATTAATTTCAAATAAAAAATATATCCTAATATATATTGTGTGGGGTCTTATAAAAAAGGTCTTGTTGAGAACAACCTTAAAATATATTAAAAGTACGAGTTTTATTTTTTGATAATATGATATTTTAGTGGGATATTTGAGCTTAGTGAGTTCTACAGATATCCACAATATTTGATCTTATGCTACTTTCATTTTATCTTGCAAAAATAGTTAATCGTACCCTTTTTTTTAGTTTTTATGTTGGTCAATGTTGAAAGCCCAAGTTTACATAGATATGAAATCGAAAAGAGTAGGAGAATATTAAGTGCCTTTTTGGAAAGAGCTGAATATTCCTCTTGCACAAATATCCAAAAATTTTCAAAACCTATCTCTTTTAAACTTACTGGGCGTTAAAATAATTTCGTTTTTTCCTTAAATACTTGTATTGTATAGACAGTTTTCACTAGTACACGAAGAATACTTGAATCTAGACTTTGTGCGCCCTACATTTAGCAGATTTCTGAATCTGCTTAGAAAGTAAATAATATTTTGACTCACTGTATTAAATTACAGTGACTTATCGCAATTTATTATAAATCTCGACGTGTCAATGACTAACGTTTTTCTTCTAAGATAAAAACAATTTGCTCTGAATCAGCACTGATCAATCATGCAGTTAAATTAGTCAAAGTAAACGGAACCAAACTATGCGTGGTTTTGTTTATTCATTCGGCTGATTAGTATTCAATTTAGCGTGCTCAAATTTTATAAGATAAAATAACGATTGTATGACTCCCAACATCTGGACCAAGTTTGTTATCAAATATCAAATAAACTATAGTTTGTTTGTATTCTCAAGATGGATTGAACAAAAAATTTTAGAGTTTAAGAAGGATTGTTTTAAAGAAGTATATTTTGAAGATGGATTGCCATAAAATTGAGAGTCATAGAAATAACTCAATACGAACGCTTATCTTGCACCATTTTTGGAACAACTTAAGCTGCATACCTGCTGTTTTCAGGTTCCAAAAGTAGCACTCAAAGATTTACGATCACATCGAATCTGTGGAACAATGGCGACCTGCAGTTATAAAACCTGTGAGCTGAATGCAAAATTGCAAACAATTAAAGCATTTCGTGTGGCAATCGCCTTTGCTGCGGTACGGGGTGCGAATTTGTATTTTTTTCTTTCCCATAGTTGTGAAATGCAATTCCGCGAATAGTTTCTTACTCAAATGAATCCAAATTGAATTCATCGATATGATCCGCATTATCTACGTAAGTCTTAGCCAATGTTCGATTACTTCCTCATTAACAATCATAACTCCATACTTAATCCGAGACAATGGTATTATGTTGAAATGTTTCCAGCATGAACTAACTAATATTAGTTTCTTTCAAGGTATTCTTTAAAGAATAAAGAAAGAGCTGCCCCCCCGGCCGGAGTAATTGTTTTCTCCGTGATTGAAAACCACATCAAATGGGTCGGGAACGTGAATCGAATCACTTTTTCTTCTAAAACGCGAAGGACTTAATTAATGGCGTTCGTGGAATTTATGCTTATTTGTCGTTACGACAACACGCCGACCGACGCGACCCACAACGCGGCAAGGGCAGCCTTAACGAGATCAATCGGAATGGATCGCGAGTGGCTCAAGCGTGCGTCACGCGCGTCGTTGCCGCGACTCAAATTGGAGGTTTTCGATATCTTCGGTGATATAACCGCCGAGTGATATCTTTACGAGCGCTACGGAAGCGTAATGAGCTTCTTGCAAGACAAGACGACGTCTTGGGAGGGGCCACTTAGAGCTCAGATGGCTCCGGAATTGATTAATCTTTTCGACTGCATTAAAGCGGGTCGGTCGGGGCCAAAGCAATTGGGTGCATATCACTTGGATATGAAGTAAAGTGGGAGTTATTTTCGGTCGCAATTGTAAGAAACACTCAAAAACATCGTCTCTTAATTAAAATTTTATTTTAAGAAAATTATAGTTTCACATTTGTTACAGAAAAGCGTTTCTAGGTTATATTTTTTCCGCTTATGATTTGCTTTTTAAGAAATATTGTTTATGACACCTTTCCATTCCCGATCGAGGTTTAAAAAACTCGATTTTTATCTTGATTTTTCGCGGTCAGAATGGCTGTTAAGGTCTTAGATTTTTTATTAAAAACTATGATGCTTAAACGACTATTATAAAAGTTTTAGATGTTCATTTTTCGTTTTTCAATTAGCTCTAATATTATAGTTAACCTTCACTTAAGCGTCTAATCTTGAAGACTTAAGCTTACCTTTCGCTCGTTTCGATTTTTATGAGTTTTGAGTCATGTTTAATATCAAATAGCTGTAGTATTTTATATTCTTCATTATGTAGGCCCTGTTCAAGAATTGAGATTCTGCAGTCGGCTGCTCAATTCTGCTTATGACAAGAAAGTGCTGAATTTTTGTTTTTACTAAAGTTGGTCAAAAATCAAAAATAGTAGATATAAAAATAAGGAAATTAAAAGAAAATTTTCCATTGCTCATTTGAACGATTCTTGAAGAATATTTATAATAAAAAAGTGGAAAACTCTAAATCTGTTCCATATTCTTTTGCAATTTTAAAAGTGGCTGAATCACTGAATATCGAAACATGATTTTTTAAAGGTCTGTTCAAATTGTGCACGTCGTTTTAAAATTGAAAAAAAAGGCAAAATATCGACATTATGTAAGCTCCTGGCTTTAGAAAGCTTTTGTTTTAAAGAAGAAAAAGCAAATAATAATACTCGTCTAACTTTTAATCTTTCTATTCTGCGAAATGTGGCATCACTGTTTTATTTCTATCAACTAATTCAAGCATTCTCTAGATTAGTTAGAAATTTTGTATTATAAAATTGAAATATTGTAGTAGATAGTGTGATATAGTGATGGGGTAAAATAGCATAATTCATAAGTAGCATAATTCATGGGGTTTTCCTTGACATCAATAAAATATTAATTAATACAAAATACATAAAATTAAAGTGGTTCCGGAGTTGTAATCATATAAATATGTAGGTAAACAAATATTCTAAAAATAACTTACTTCGGTTGGCTATCTCATTAATAAAATACCAATAAAAGATATCCCATCTGTATATAAAAATAACAGTGAGATAAGCTTATTTATCGTATAAATGATTGAATTGGGATCTTTTGAGGTATTGCAGCGTTAAATAAAATAAGAAATAAATAACAAATGAATAAATAACTCCTGCGGCCGGTCGTTATCATATTAAAATGAACCGACTCCACCACCTGTGATTAATGACTGATTTCTCAACTCTTTCTATTTTTGCCGGAGAAATGTTTGGATTGAAAAAATTCTTACCAGTTGTTGTATTATCGCATAACAAATTTAACTTATAAACAACAATACAAAACAAGAAAAATTTAATTTGTACGAGGAAAGGCGTCCGCGAAACATTTCAACAAAGATGAGAGCAGTTGCACCTGTGAATTTGACTTTATTTAATTTACATTTAATTTGCATTCAAATTTTGCCCCAAACAGCAACATGTTTCACCTCAGCGCCGCCGCTCGATTATTTTGCATTCTGTGTTGTGTTTTTTAATGTCGCTCCACAGCTGATGGCGATGAATTTCCAGTTAATGCGGCGCACAAAGACGCGAACATTTCAGCTGGTTGCGGCAATTACTTAAAAGATTACATCACGCGACCAGATAAACATTATTGGCGCTTTTGGGGTCGTCTTCCCGCGCGCGACGACGCCCCCGATGAGAGTTATTAAGGATTGCGGCTAATGGGGCCGGATTATGGCTGCTCTGCATAGGCCTGATTTTCTTTGTTTCGGAGGCTTTGTCTCGAAATTCGGGCCAAGTTGTGGGAGGCTCTCGGGAGTTGTCTGGGGAAAATTATCCCCATAAAATGATCGGGTAATATGTTTTTGTGTACTTGGGCACTAAAGAGGTGTTTGCCTTTCTATGCAAATTTACCCAATTCTGAAGTCTTATCTCATAAGATGATTGCCACGTTGTTGTTTATTTTGTTATTAATAAGTTAAAAATATACCTTAAAAATACTCTTCAAAGAGAGTCACAATTTTCAAAAATCTAATATTTTCTTTTGATTGACACTAGTTAATCAGGTTTGGATACAAAGTATTTTACGAAAAAATATGCTTCTAATAGCAAGAAAACTGGTTTCTTTTCTTGGATAAGTAAAGAGAGCAAATAATTCTTATTCCGTATCTATATTATATAGAATCAATTTAAAATATTCATAGTATGAAGTATAAATATCATATTAAGATTTTTTAATTGAATAAAAAAGAAATAATTGTTAAAATCCAGTAATGGTTTTCGAAACGAACGAACGAAAGAAATACAGCCAATTTCCGGCAACGACTTTTTTCGATCCTGATCCAAATTTTAAAAAATAATTTAAATTTTCAAAGAACTTATAACATTTTTAGCGAATAGTTCATTTTTTGAGGTCTTTAAATCTCTCTCTGATCTTAATGAAATTTTGTATAGATATTCTTGAGGTGATTTACAAACAGAAAACAGAATTTATCTACAAAAAAAAAAAGACGTTCTGAAAAATAAAGAATTATTCCAGAAGTTCTTGAAAATAATCTCAAAACCTGCGCCATTTATATGAACAGGCAAACTTCGAATCACATTTTTCTCGAAACGGAAAATTTCTTTCTGATAACTTTTTAATGACTTTCTTTTAAATTGTTCGTAAAATTTTTCCTTATCGCATGACTGGTAATATTTTTTTAATTTTTCTTAGTAGAAATTCGCAATAAAAGAGCTATATTTTTTTATTTATTTATTTTTATTTATTTGAATTCAAAATTCATAATACAATATTTGGGGTTCTGTAGCCAAACCAGGAATAGTTTCGCAATGTTCGTCTGTCTGTCTGTATGTGACAGCCGTTTTACTTTCAAATTATTAGTGCTATAAAACTGAAATTTGCTATGGTTATACATATTTATACTGCCTACAAAATTATATCTGAAAAGTATTCACAATAGTGATAGTTCTCACAGCTAAGTAAATTTTACTAGTTTATGAGTAATAGTCTAACAATTTATGTTATGGCATATAACTGGGTCTGTAAAAAGTTTATAGAAACTTCATATAAACAAATGATTTAAATACAGCCGTGCTGACTACAGAACCCTACACTGCGCGTTGTCCGACACGCACTTGGCCGGTTTTTAGTTGTATTTTCGGAGGATGCATATCTGGATGGGATCTTTAGTTAATAAAATACGTAATAAAAAAGAGTTGTTGAAAAAAATTTGCCGAAACGCAGGAAACAATGCCAAAATCTCACCAAATTTAGTTTTAGACTGGAATCTTAGGAAACAATTAATTTTTTGGTTGGTCCTTCTTAGATAATTGCACATTCTTCCGACAATCTTGTTATAAGAGTAATTTATGTAGCTATGTATTTTCTTTGAGTAAAGAAAAGAAAAGATAAACTACCTCAATTATTTCAACAAGATAATGACCTAAAGCAAAAACCGTTATCTAACAGATGGCTTTCGTTAAAAATTGCGTATCTTAAGCCCTCGAGGAATATTTATGAAATCCTACAAAACGCTAGGATGGAAAAGAAAATGCGAACCGGTTGTCTACGACAAGAGCATCTTCTGAAATAGACAAAACGTCCGCACGACAATAAAACGAGTTTCCGTCAGAGAAGATTCAAAAATAAAAAGCTGACAAAATGCGCGAAATATTCATGATTTCCATAGTGAATTACTTTTGTTTATGGTAAGGTAAACACCGCCATAAAGAAGACTTTCGGAGAGATCAAGTTTTTTGTTTTATATTTCGTCTTTTCTGAAAGATGCGAAACGCGGAAAATATCTTGCTTCTTCCCAAAAACCTTTAGGTCTTGAGAAGCATAGCAAGATTTAAGGTGGGACGAGGCGTGCCAACGAAGAAAGAATCAACAGCCAGCAAAAAAGCAGAAAATAATGCCATTTCTGCCATCTCATTATGCGAAACGTTTAAAGTCGCTCGCTTATCGTTAAACTTTTAGCAGAATTCGCGGCGCGGGATAGTGCCAGTGGTGGCGAACCAAGGAGAAAATCAGTGCCACCGCTGCCCACCGTTGAGCGTCTTTTCCGCGAAGAAGCATATTTTCTTCTGCATTTTGTACCTGTATCTGTGCAGCGAAAATATCGCACTTTTTTTCTCTGCCATAGGAGAGATAACTGTACATTCGTTGGGCACTTAAAACCAGGTCAGCTGAACTTGGCTCAAGTCACCGTGAAAATATTTAAATTCATCCAGCATAAAGTCTGGCCGAGGTAAGTGATATGTTGGGCTGGCTGAAGACGTATGTGTGTGTGGTAGCGCACCTTCCAGCGATTTACCGGTCGTTGAGTTTTCACCGGAGGATATGAAAATTTATTCGCGATGCGAACGACTCGCCGCCGCCACACGCCCCCGCACCATCGCATCTCAGCATAAAATCGTGCAAAATCCTCATTTCGTCGTTACTTTGAGGAGCTCTGAACGAGCCGTTTAAAGAGGGCCCCATTGTGACGCTCACGCGGCCATAAACAGGTATCGCGGGATGAGGGCATTCACGTGTAAATACGTGGAAGAACCAGTTTCTGAACCCCTCCCCCTCTTCTCCTAACAAATAATTGAAAGATTTTAAGAAAAAACCCACCTTTCAAACAATTTTTCAATAATAAGAATTGGAATTAAGGATTTACAAAAACATTTTAAATTAAAATTATGTAGTAAAAATGCTTCTTAACATTTAGCAGACTTTTCTAACGACGCGGTCCTTCATATACTAAAAAAAACTGGTCAAGTGTGAAAAGAACTTGCGCACTAAGGGTTCCGTAGAATGACAAACCCCAAAAAGTAAATAGTAAGAAGTTTTAATCATGATCAGTAATTATCTGAAAGATCACTATATAATGTAAAATTTCAATTTTTTATTTCATAGAGAAATTTTAAATACGTTCGTAAAGTAGGTAGTTACAACTTTGTTCTAAAAACCATAATTTTCAATTTCGGTTTTATATCGAAAAACCGAATCACAAACTGAAATTAGGTTTTGAAACAGACACAAAAAATGTAGGGAAACATAATATTTTCAAACGCGGCGCTTTATTATAGAAAATTTTGTTCGTTATTTAGTTTTTAGTATTATTGTATATTCCAGTCTCATTAAATTTCCCGGAAATGTAAGAAAACAACTTTCCTGTAGATTTTCAAAAACAACCATAGTTCTGCAAAATATACATTTGTTCTCCTGGAGAACTTTTTTCAATCTTGTCATCTAGTAATATTTTGATAGTAAATTAAATTCAATTGTATTTTTAATTCAAATTCGCCAAATATTAAATGTTATTTCCCGACGATCTTATAACACCTTTTAATTTTATTCTAAATAAAACTGGTTTAAATACACATACATACTAGTTTAAATTAATTTACTTTTAATCTACCAGTCAAAGCTATTCAAGTCCCAATATTGGGGCTTATTTTCTGTTCCAATTACTACTTTTTTGCTTTGATACAATTACTGAATTACATGATTCGTGCGAGATTTAAAACACTTCTAGGGTACATTTCAAAACTTACTAAAAAAAAGATAAACTACCTTAATTATTTCAACAAGATAATAACCTAAAGCAAAAACTCTAGTACTTTTTAGCATTTTTGTCACAATAAATTATATTACAAAGAAAAATACTAGTTCAAAAATAAATTTCATCTTCCTGGTCTTATAGCGTACACCTGCTTTTATAAATTTCTAGGTACAATATATGTAATCTTAACCGAAGATTATTTCGATACTGTATCTCTATCTAAAATTTGGCCATTTTTTAAAATTAAGTTGGCCTTGATTACGAATTGTAGTGTAGAAATGTTGAGACTGATTTTTATTCGTTATTCATACTCGTAATTATTTTGTATGCCTTTAGGGATATTTAAAAAAAATATATTGAAAACTTAATTTCTGGATTCGCAGCAATTTTTTGAAAATATCGTAATGTTATTAGTATTTTAAACTATCATTCGAAAGATTTATTAATAATATAGTTTTTAATTTACTCTTAATAATATATTATTAAAAACTCGGGATCATATAGAAATTGGGTTGAGTTTTTGAACTCATTATTTTCATATAACTAGAATTAGAATTAGGAAAAAACGAGCACTGTATATTTTAAAAATCATACCTTTTGAATGATTTCCTTTTTAAATTTTTGTATAATAGACAAAGTGAGATAATCACAGGTGCAGGTTAGATGGTGAAAAGACCAAAAAGGGGATTCCCCAAAACCACCACTTAACTCAAATGGCTCGTGACAACAATGAATCATTAAGAGCAATGAAAAAAAAAGCGCTGAATTGTCGCAAGCCCTCAATTAGCAGTTGCTCAGGTAAAACAAGCTTTGGAGCAGGGTGCACTGTCGCGTCGCAAATGTGAAATTAAACTCTGTTGTAATTTTAGAAGATGAAATCATCAAAATCCAATTATCTGTAGCAGGTGAGCAAGATCAGTGAGCAACCTCAATCTGTAAACATCTGTGGCTGCTCCTGTCTTGAATTGCAGTTCCGGGGAATCAGTTTTCCCGCCCCAATCTGCTTTGCATCGAGCGATAATTGCAACTGCGATTTTCAGTGGGTTAATTCCCATTAGGCGCCAACTAAAGTGCAAAGTGCCCCGAGATCTGAGATTGAATTCACCTCCACATTGGGGCCGCTTTCCGCCTCCGCCGCATTTAGTTCGGGTGACAACAAACAGCGCCAGGCGCAAAACTTAATTAGAACTAGGTAAAAACCTCTTTCGCAGGGTCCTCTGCTTGTTTACGGGGTGAAATCCACCCCCGCTTCACGCATTCGTGCGCAAATTTTCCTCCACCTCTGGGCGAAAAGCAAAGGAGTTACAACAGCGAAATTTCATCTGAGTCCCATGTCTCATTGCTTTGTCTAGGTTAATTGAGTTCAGGGGCCAATTTGTGAAAGCCAGGGTAACCTACGTGCCGAACTGGAGCCCCCGGGCGAGAGTTGGCTCACAAAAAACTCCAGCCCAAAGATGTGGAGCACGATCCCAAGTTTGGCTAGCACGACGGCTAGAAGCTAGCTCTGGTCTTATCACCGCTGAATGAGGGCTAATTTAAACAGAATGAGTCGTCGGTGACTGGGAGCGTTGGCGATTTCTTTAATTGACAAAAGTGGACATTTATTCAGAGGAAACTTTAATTATCCCGAAATGGTGCGTGAAAATATCCAGACGTTCGGCAGTAGCATAATTGCTGAGAAATTTTTTTGAATCCATTTAAAAGAAGCTAGTTAAGGCGGGCGGGTAAGAAAATACTAAGAAGAAAAAAATTGGTATTTCCGCTTCCCAGAATTTTTAATGGTACGCCCAAGCTGAACTTTACAATTTGTACTAGAGAGTGAGTGCTGAGGTTTAAAACACAGAAAACCTTCCGTAGGCTGTCAAAACACGCCTTAATTACAAGACACTAAAAGGGTTAAGTGCCGCTTTTAACATGCCTTCAAAACGGGAGTACTTTCACATTTCTTTGTGGCTGGTTGTTTCGAGCGAGCATATTGTGTGCTGGAAATCTTCAAGTCATTCGAAGTGAGCACGAAAAATGAGGCTAAGTTCCTCCGGGCGTTTAATGTAATTCGAAATTGCCGCCGCCTTCGTAGCTTAGCTCATGCCGCCGATGGAGTTCACCTCCTGTGGAGTTCGACACCCCGTGAAAAATGGTCATCGGACCGAATTTTGACGAATGAACGAACGATCATAATTTTTCTAATTACTGATTGAAGAAGAAATGCAAAAATTCCTTTTTTTTTTTTTACTAACCATTAATGTTTAATTTCTCATTTTAGATATGTAGGTACATTTGGGTCTTTGGGTCAAGAGCACGTGCCCTACCTGTTTAACTACCTGCCTTTCATAGCTAAATACTTCTAAGATATATCCTAATTACTTAAGTACCTATCTACTACACTAGAAAGAATTTTTGTTTTCTCGTAGACACTCCTAGACACAATTGGCACAATATTGACGATAGGCTGGTTCGGTTTTTATGCGATCCAATATAAGACAAAAGCTAATAGCAAAGTGATGTTTCGGCCGACGGACTTTATCTGGGTTAATTACTCATGAGGCAGTCGAACAACGAAACCTAATCGCCTTATCAGTGGAAGAATTCATGTTAAGGCAAATATTTTGAGTGTTGTTCAGGTACGGCGTAAATTTAGGTTTTACTTCAATATTGGGAAAGATTACGATAAGTTTTACTGTCGGTGGTATGTAAATTTATACATTACACATGTGCGTACAAAATTGTTCAACTACAAAGTTTAATACGCCCTAGATTACGAGCAATCATTGCTTTGTTTCTCATTTCTTGATTCGTAGGGTATGTACAATATTAAAATTATCATGATTTTAGCTTTTTATTTTGGTAATATTTTCTATTGATGCTTTTTTGGAATTTTACGAAAACAAGAACGTATTAAACGTATTCTGCGTTGTTATTTTAACTTTTTTAAGGGGAAACACCACAGTAAAGGCTTGTAAAATAGCCGACTTTTTAAATTTTCTTTAATTAATTATTATATAATTTCTAGAAAGACATATTTCTGTGAATACCTTGATCTATGTTTTCACAAATTGTTATTAGAAAATAGTAAAAAATTATAACGTTGTATGTAAATATGAAAATCGTACTATTAGTGTTTGGTTTTTTGGTTAAAGAACTATTTACTAGAGTAATTTTTAATAATAAAGTCAAAGACTTCGTAGTATGGCAGCAAGAATAATATTTTATTCTATTTGAAAATCACTGCTTGAAAAATATTTCAAAGTTGTCTCTGATTGTTCCAAGGGTTCTCTTTGGCTTTTGGAAAAAAGATATCGTAAACCTTTGATAAATAAATTACCAAGTGTATACGATTTGATCAATATTAATGCTTTATTTTAAAAACATATAATAATTTTTAAAATTAAGTTTTTTATGTTTTTACTAATATCGTTTTATATTTAAATGTATGAACTTAATTTCGTTTTGAATACTAATTGTTTTTAATTTTAACTGGAGCTACTTGGATAAATTATCTATTGAATTATACTAGATTTTTATCATCGAGAAACAATTAAGATTTGTATAAACGAATTAAGGCCGATTTTTTCCTAGAAAATTTGATTTTTCTTTGTTTAAATTGATGCGAGAATTCACAAAAAACCTTTACATTTTTAGGGTTCAAACAAATTTTACCCCTTAACTTTGGCATTTTTCAGTTACGACCTGTACTACATATACCGAAATTTGTCTCTATGTAATTTCTCAGTAAAACTAATTTTTCATTTAACGAGCAAACATAAGTAATTGACGTGCGAGTTCGTTATATGGAGATTTCACTTCTACTAAATTGTTAAACGAATTTAAAACAACACACGAATTGTATGCTAATTTTACTAAAGATTCAGCACGGATAAGTGATAATTATTCTTAAAACACTAAGTTTTGGTTCTTCAAAGTTTCTCTAATTACGGGTTAATTAATGAGAGAGCTAACAGTTAAAAGGTCTTAAAGATATATTTCGAAAAGTCTGCGGCCAGAAAGGTTTAACGCATGTACTTTAGAAAGTGTCACAATTTATGAGTAAACATTAACCTGAAGTCATAAGGCAAGCAAACGAAATGCGAGAAGGGAAAGTTATTAACATTAGTAAAAGTGTGTCTAATTAACCAAAAGGCAGAATCTACTTTGGGAAGAGCACAAATCCTCGGGACGTATTGTGGCACACCGTGGCATCATCACTAATCAAAATTTCCTCGGTTACATTTTCATTTTTCACTTTTACGATGTGTCACACAACATAATTAATGCTAATGGCGGTGCTCAGCCCTCCGGAATTTTTGCATACAAATGTGCCAGCTCCTTGAGGACCCATTCGCCAGGAGTCACGGGAAGCGGTGTGTGCCGTAGCGCGTTCGCACACGTCGCCGCCGGGATGAATAGAATTTCTCCCGGCTCAGGCCACCTCTCGTTCCCGAGGGACGTGAATGCCAGCCGTAATTAAAATAAAACATAAAATACACTTAATTTTAGGGCAGACCGGCTGCCGGCCAGGATAGGGTCCTGCGTTGCGTTGCACTAAGGGCGCAAATCCCGCCCTTGCCGAATCTATTAAAAGTGGTGAGTGCGCGCCACAATAACCTTCCGGTACATAAACCCTCTAAAAAGCGGCTCGACCAAACATATTTTTGGCTCGGCACGCACGCACGCCGCTGCTGTTATGGCTCGGTGCATTTTGTAATTTTGGTAAATTGCCGAGCCAAGATAAAAACATACTTTTGACGGACACATTCGCCTCATTTTCACCTTTTTCGTGCGACTGTTGCATGTCGCATTTTTAAGGTTATTTCCCTTAGGGATGAAACGAAGGGATCCCCTGACACATATTAAGGGCTTGAGTGGCTCGCCTGGAAGGAGACCGGCCGGTTTTTGGGTTCTATCGTTGTTTCACGGTGTGCTGCACTTTTCCACACAGGCGAGCACATAAAGCAGTCAGCCAATGATGGACCCAGGACCCGTCCACCGGTGGCCCACGGGGGGGAATCCCCGGGTTTTTCGGGCCCTTTTTCTATGTCATGTATGCCCTCCGGCAACAGCAGCCTCCTCCTCCTCCAGTACCCCTTTCAGTGGGGCGCAATAATTAAGTCGTGTGGAAGTAATTCATTATGCGTCAGCATAGAGTGGCTCCGCCACCTCATAGTGCTTGTTCTACCGAAAAATGGGGCTCCCGAAACATTACCCAGCGCGCTCGTGCACTTAAGGGTTGAAAAGGGGAGTTATGAGATTTTATATGAATAGGTGTTCGGGGCAAAGCAATATACCGGGGGTAGGAGGGAAGCCAGCCACTAACAAAACATGCTCCTGCCATCCCGGCGTGATGGCGGGTAACTAGATCCTAGATTCTAGATCCTAGCAATTCCGAGCTCTTTTGAAGTCTTCCTCATATTTTCGTATTTCTAGCAAAACTGCAAAGCCGCACGACTCCTCCTCCATATATTTATTTATTTTTTCGTCATCTTTTATCTCCACCCACAACAACCCACAGGAAGACGCTTACATGATGCGTTTATAGATGCACCGTATTTTTTTTTTTTTTTCGGTTTTAATTAGCGCTCCAGAAAAACTGGTGGAAACTCCCGCCGTTCTCCAGATGGGCGTCCTCGTCCGCGTCGCGGCGCTTTGAGTTAAACTCCAAATTACAAACGAAGCGTTAAGTGGATTTTTAGAAAGAATTTTGCCAAGCTTTGGGAGTAGAAGTTATGAGAGCGTTCAGATAACTTTTCCTCGAAATTAGTTTGAATGCTATTTTTTTTTTCTTTTGCTGCATTTTATTCCATCCACCGGGCAACGTTCCGTAAACCCGCTGAATTCTGACGCCCCGATTCCAAGCGGGGTGCTGTGTGATGTAATAAAAAGGCAACTGGGAAAGTGTTTAGAGTAGACAAACCATAAAAAGTTTCCCGAGCCCTAAGGTTTTTCCTTCTGCAAATTGTTTGGAGTATACACGAATGATTTAACAGAGGAAATTGCAGGGCTATTCCTATTCCTGCAGACTTTGTTGTAGGCTATGTTGTCTTATGTTTTCCTAGACGTCCCTCAGTTCTTCTAGCGGTTTCATGTAAATGTTTGCGCTCGGAATGTTCCTCTTCTCCAGGACTTGAGTGAAAATGAAAGAAAAACACCTAATATACGGGCAGAACGCCTCCTATTCGTCCTATTCGTTAGTTTTCTCGGGCAGTAGGATCCTTGTAATTTTTCTTAACAACTACGTTTAACCGGGTTTACAATTTTCTCATTCATTCCACCGTCGAACAAAGCTGTAAGTTCTCGCTTAAGGTGGGAACCTTTTTTTCGTCGAGAGTATCGTAAATTGCTTCTCAAGTACGGAGAAGTTTCACTTATCCAATTTCTTTGCATTTTCCTACGTCCTACTTACTACTAACTAATTACTATCCGGAAGGAGCCGTAGAAAATGTTACATTACTCCTTAGACACTGATCCTTTGCCAGGATTAAAGAAAAATATGTATGTTTATTCCGATTCTTTACAAGAAATTTGCTACAATTTGCAAAAATTCATGTAATTTTCGCTGTACACGCAATTTTTGTAATGTTTAACGTTAGCTAAGACTTGTTTTTTATAAAGAAAAACCGAGTTTCAAATTGAGATTTAATTCGATTTTTCTATATAAAAATTTAGACTAAATATGTTTGTTCATATTTTAACAGATGAGCCAAAACTTCACTTTTAAACTTAATTCATTTTTTGGATAAACAGCAAAATGTTTCACGGCACTGCCCACTAGTGTCGTTTAAAACTTCTAAAAAATTGTATTTAAAGGATTAAGTTAGTTTTGACTAAAACCTTTAAGTGATTGTTTTTATATTATGGGAAAAGTGAGTTTTTGAAATGAACATGTTTCACTAAATTTTATACTTATTATTGAATAGGTCCGAATTTTCTATGCTCTTTAACAGAAATAATTCAAACCTGCGAGCACAACGGATAAATTAAATATTTAGTATATATTTTACAAGTTATTAGTTATAAAAAAAATAATTAGAAAATTTTTAGGATTCCTTTATAGTTTCGGTCTGTCTAATTTTTAAACTATCGGTACCAAATATCTGAACACATTTCATTAATTAGTACTTTCAATAAAAATTATAACGAACCATTATTGCGTGCTTCGACAGGCACTTTATCGATTTTTCAAATAATAAATTTTCAATTGAGTGCATAATCAAATTTAAAATAGGTACATACATACATTTTGTTTTATATGAACAAGCATTTCACTAATAAGGAAAACATGCCAACAACAGATATAAATGTAGAATAAAATTAATAGTGTTTTTAGAAAATTATTCTTGTAATAAAATGGTCTATGTATGCAGAAAATCAGCATAAAATTTCGAAAACATTTTACCCATTCGTTTTGAACTATGATCATTAAAATTAAAATTAAATTAGTCACAACCTCCACACCTTTGTTGTCTAATTCCCGAACATTTTAAAGGTTGGATAAACCACAAAATGTCAGAAACAAAAATTAGAAAAAATTGTTTGCATATTCCCTCCCACGCTGGGACTTTGTTTGATCTCTCGAGAGCGTTCCTGAAACGAATAAGTGCCCTTCAGCAAATATTGGAAAATAGTTTGTAGGCATAAAGTTGACGGAAATCGATTTCCTTTGTTTGTGTATGGAAAACACGTCGCTGTTATAAAAGGAGCCGATTACACGAAAACTATCGCAGTTACGTGTCCGTAAATTGGACAAACCCTGGAAGGAGATTAGGAAACGCGGTTCTGGAACACATATGGACTTAAAAAAAAGAAATATATCCCTGTTGCGTGTCGTCCTGTTTCGAAAGGTGGCGCAGTTTTCCTCTTCGTTTTGTTGTTTTGCTGCCCGTTTTGATTCAGGTAAAATTGTCCAGTCACCTGGACGGAGTTCGACTCTTTTTGGTAGAGATGGAAGTGGAAAAATAAAGGCGACGAGTGTTTGAGGAGTCGGACTCCGGCGAATGGGTCAGTCGCTCTTAATTAGGGCACCGAGCTCGTGTGATAAACATGTCGACAGCAACTCTAATGAGGGTCAGGTAAACGCTGAGATACGAGGGTCAGATTTTACCACGATGAATAACATTTTTGGAGTGGGTTTTGGTCGATTACGAACCAAATATCTTTTCATTAGTCACTGTTTTCCAGAATAATGGTCTTTAATATCTTTAATATATTTTGATCTAAAACTTAAGGTAGTAGTCTGGTGTTTAGAATTGGAAAAATCGAATTTTTTTTTTTTAGTTAATTCGAAAGTACAATATGTTGAGAACATACTGTATAAATTTTAGACCGAAATTCGAAATACGAACGCAGTTATAATGAATTTTCGAGAGCGCCTCGTGGTTGCACGGTGTGGTAAAATCGATTCTTGAAACTTTACACGCGTTTTTCTCGAAACAACGTTTTTCCGGTCGGCCCAGGTGCAAACTTTTTTTCTATATACAACCGATTGGGTTGAAATTTTAACTGGTTATTCTACACACCTGTAGTTATCGTCGGAACTAAAATAAATTGTTTTCACCCCTAATTTTCCATTTTACAACCCCTTTTGTGCTTCAAAAACATGACTTTTTTTTTTCCAAGTCCGCCATTTTGTTATTTTTCAATAAAATTTAACAATTTTAGTTCCGACGAGAATGACATATCTATAGATTAATAATCAACTTCAATTTTTTATTTCTGATATCCTCAAGAGCCTAAATCACCCGGGCCAGCCACCCACTTTTTTTTTTAAGCGCCAACTTCCATTAATTATAATAATAATAAGAAAATGTTCAATTGATTCAAAATAATTTTTTTTTATATCCTTTAGATGTTAGTAATAACATATTAAAAAATCAGAACGATTCATTTTTATTTTCCCCAAAAAAAACGTTCCTGAAAAAAAGTGTGAAAAACGGTGCTAGATACCAGACTACTACCTTAAAACAAACCTTCTCCTTGATCTTTAAACTTTAAGCTTTAAAAAGGAAAAATGTATGAAAAAACGATTCAATTTTAAATGATTTCGAAAAAAATTATACATCTTTTATTAAATTTCAAAAACTTAAAATTCAGCTTTGATTTGATAATCTTTACTTCCAATATTTTCCTATCCTAAACATTATTGTATTCCTAGCTTTTTTTATTGGTTATAATATATTTCTTGGTATCAAATATATTTACTGACTACATTTTTTAATAGAACTTATATAAAATTAAGAATGTTGATGTAAAATTCGTTTTCAAAATAGAAATTATAATAATAAAAGAGGTTTACCACAATTCAATTTAATTTTATACATATACATAATTGATTTAAGTGAATTAAATAGCAATATTAAAGATCATTAAATTCTTTCTCGTTTAAAGAATTCGGTAAGGATAATGCTTTCGTTTTTCTTTTTCCTTGTCATAGATTAATTTATATTGGTGTAACGCTGATTGCAAGTTAACCTGAAATGTCTTCATTCCTTGATAATCAGGGTCCATTTTTTCTACCTCTTCTGCTAATTTGTCACCCAAAGCTAAGAACTTTGCAAGAAAGTCTAGACATTAATTTCACTTTCTTCATTTTTTTCATCGGTTGTTTGTTTAGGATAATTTCGTCTATCTGCATCATGAATTTTAAGAATTCATTTTGATTAGCAAACTCTTTTCTACCAAGGTGAAGTAAATTTATAATTTCAACATTTTTCTCGATATGAATAGGGTCAGAGCGAAGTTTGTACAAAAAGAAAAAAAACGTTTCATTTTTCAGAATTTTAAACCCTACTCTTAGCTATTAAATTTAATATTAATAACTATTTTAAAATTTCTTTTTGCTTGGTTTAAAAATTGTAATGCAAAAACATTTTACGAACATATTATACATAATTTCATTTAATTTTTGCATAATACCAATGAATAGGGTGGGGCGGTCGTTATTCGTAATTCTTAAGAGTTATGAGTTTAGTTGTGGCAGGCTTTATTAAAATGAGATCAAAACGAATTGAAAAATTAGTATTTAGGATTTCTAAACATTATCTAGTATATTTCGAAAATTTTGACTAATTACTGAATATGGTTAAAGGAATGAGTAATTGAACATTTTTTAGTATTGCTACTGCAATGGTAGTGAGTGAATCATTTTGTTCGATTACGCCATTATGTTTTCAATATTTCAAAAAATTAACACAAAATTCTGGAAAACGAAAAACATTGATATTACTCGTCGAACTGGCCTTCGCAAGTGTTACATTAAAAAGTTCATTCCCCGCCGAAAATGTATGATAAAAAAAATATTTCGTTCACTTTTATGCAAACATTGAAATTTGGGTCTACATGAGCAAATATTGAGTGACACAAAAGAGTCTTTTGTGAGCCCTGGAGTTCGAAACATCGCTGCTGGGCGTTTCATTGTTCGATGTTTTTCATTTGGACAGGTGGCGGCGACGGCACCGCGTCGATTTTATTCCCAATTCAGGCTTTTGAGATCTCCCAGAGAATTTAGGCAGTGGCGCGCAAACGAGCCCACCGGGTAATATTCTGGTCACGAAAAAATGTTTGGCAGTTAGTACTCAATTAATTGAATGACGTCATTTAAATTCAAGAATATTTGAGACACGTACGTGGCGGAAGGAATTTTCTGAGTTGGGAAATTGAAAAAAAATAAAAATTAATTAGAACGAAGCGGTTCAAAGCGCGGCTCTTTGCATGCTAAGTTTCGAGGCTGCCGCTATTGCCCCATCGGGGATTAATTGTGAATCATACGTGGCACAAAATCCCCTGCTTCATGCGTTTGGGGCCCCATTAGTATCCTATCTGTCGCTGTATCTACCGTGTGTGAAAAATAATTTGCGTTCCATAAATTAAAATTCAAAAATTCCCCGGGAGCACCTTCTGCAGAGGACGATCACTTGACGCAGGTCGGGCCCAGAGGCAGACGCGTGTAACCCTTTGTTTTCGCGGCTCAATCGGAGCGTCGTCGGCGGCCATCCAGAAAGCGATTCGGCAGGGAGCCTGGGAGCACTGCCACCAAATGAGTTTTCCTTCAGCTCCCCCATAAATCTGCATTTCCGGTCAACAGTGCATGGGAAAAAGTAAGGTGGAAGACACCGGCCAAGCCGCGGGAGCTCGACAGGATGGAGGCGGACAAGCACCCATGCTGGCAATTTTCTTTTATAGTCCCTGAAATGGCGGACTTGAAAGAAAAATATGTACATTGAAAAAAATTCAGAAGACCAGAAAAAGGGCTGGGGATTTGATCGCACGACTGGTTTTATACCTTTACTATATTTTCTTTATTAGAAAACAGCTTTTAAACTAATTTATCAACTATCCTGAAAATTACCATAATAAACATAAACCCTTATGGTCGTGAACATTTTGTTCAAAGCAAGGAATAGTTGAGTTTTCTCATTGTAAAAAGGTAGACTGAATTCCAAATTGATGAATTTACTTAACCCTTTGAACCATACATTTTTTAAATGATTGTATGATCGTGAAAATTCTCATTCGGGGGTTTTTGGGGTCGCTAATTACGAATCCGCTATCAGATTTGCTAAATTCAAGATGGTGTATTCAATATGGAGGACACCGACATTTAAATCTTCGAGAATATTGATAAAAAGTTTTATTTAGGGGTTTTTGGGTGTATTTCTTTCCTGAAGTTTTAATCTGCTGAAGGTCATCTTTTTGGTTGAAATTTTAGTTCAATAATTCAACCTGATTCCTTGTTCCACTTAAAAAATATCTTTAAGGAGGAGTTAAAAAAATCTGTTTTGTTTTTACGTAAAATTTGTACACTCAAGAGTATACCTACCTTTAACTTTTTATCGCAAAATTCTATTCATCTAAAATAATGAAAATACACGAAATTCACGACTGTCTACAAAAAATCGTCTCCAGTTTGTCAATTATTAATAAAATCGATTAATTTTTGTAGGGACCAAAGCCATAATTAAACTTATTAGGAATCTGTTTAGAGGTTTTGTTTTAGATTTACCCCGGATAAGAAATTTAAATAAAATCTATAACTTGAAATTTGACAGGTATGTTTCTCTAACTAAACCAATTAAAACGTTTTGATTATATTTTCATTTCTAAAATCGTTAATTTTTCATATGTTCAGACCAGAATGACCCCCTAAGGTAGCATTTAATTTCAGACTATTGTGCGTCATATGTAATCTAATTTATTCAAGTTTGTTTCACAGTCTAGCTAAAAACTCAGACCATGCATACCTAAATTATAGTGCCAAAAACATAACCCTTTTCTCCAGGGCTTCGTTGTTGCTGGGTAAAAAGGCAGTTAGAAAGATATACCCCGTTTATAGCCCAAAACCATTCCCTATACGATTTTTTGTTGTGCCACAGCATAGACAGAGCGTGTCAACTTCTAATCGGTATGCAAATGGGAGGACGTTAGCAAAAATTGGTGCTTGCGACGTTATGGGAAGAATTATTGTCTTCGAGGATTAGGGCGGCCTGAAAATCCAGGATTAAGACATCTAGACACAGAGGGCCTCTTCCCTGGCTTCGATGTGCAATTATGCCAGCTGGTTTACACATGCAAATAACCTCAATTCGCAATCTTTTTGCCCTGATTTAGTGTCGTACTTTATGGTGAACAAGTTGCGCGCCCTCCACTGCCGTGTGCCGTGGCGGTGTCGTTAATGCAAGAAAAGCTGTGTAAATTTCCTCCGATTTGTATAGAGCTCTACGGAGGTAAAGATAAAAAAAAGAAAAGAAGAAATCATAGCGTAAATCCTCAGGCTTCCAGGAAACATAAGACCGCGGCACACATGTCTTGCTCAACTATTGAGGTGCGGTGCGGTGTCGTGTACTATTTCAATGCAACTCTGAAACGGCGCGACGTAAGTGTCGTAATCTCTGCTTTCGGCGAAGTAAATCTCGGCGGGTGACACACACCGCGACTTATGTTTTATCGGTGGAAAAGATTGGCAAATGGTAACATATATTCAGAAAGCCCCTCTAAAAGCAGCTTTTATGCTCGCCCGAGTGACACTTATGTGTCGCAAAGCTGAGGTTTATTAAAACTTTGCCAGCGCGCGCGAAAATAGCGTCATCATAAAGTTTATACGTGAGCCACCTTTACCTTTTTATGGTACGATGGACCATTGGTCGTAGTTCCGCTGACTGGTGGAACTATCCCGAAGAAAGGCTCTGCTTTTTCTCTAGCAACGAATTAAAATTGATTATCCTTTTATGTGGGTTACATCGCAACACCTTTCGCAGGTGACTGCACTTAAAATCGACTGTGACATTCGATAAACGGCTGCGATAAGATTGTTGACCATGATAATTTAATACGAGCGGTTCTCGAAGTCGACTGCAGTTTGTGTTCTAATGAGACTTGCAGTTCTAGTTTTACGCTAAGATTTTAATGGTCGTAATTGAACGAAACACGGTGCACACCTTTTGGCCGAGTGCGGTCACTGCAATTAACCCAAAAAAAAAAATAATTCCTCTGCGGAATTTTCTTAGATTCTTGCTAAGTGAATTCGACGTTCGTGTAATGGCCCATTAAAGTTATGAATACCAATGGGCGGCCATGGAACGGTTTTAGTGTAAAAAACACGCGCTTTATGGCCTATGAAAACTGGATAATCGCGGCCTTTTATACCTGCGCACACCTTTGACTCCTGGAAACCTGACTGCTGCCGCTGGTGCGGTGAGCGGAAAAGTAATTGCTTAATAAGCCCGCTGATACACCGGGAGCGTGTGAACTTGCCTGGATTATCAGCTTTATGCAAATAACCTCTAAAAATATTAAAGCACATTTTTTTACCCTCAAACGTTGAGGTAGATTTTATGTTTATAAGTTTTTCCAAAAGCTTACACCATGCGGTAGATTTATATTTAACGCTTTTTTGCGAAAATATTAACCTGATAAAAAGGTAACGTTCATATTTTGCATCTATGTCTTTTAGGTAATAAAAAAGTTTCTGGGATGAAATGCAATTTACGATGAGGCAATATTAAAGGAATGTTGTAATTGAAATTTCACTAAAAAATAAAAGTAATCTCTTATTACTTTATTAGTTATGAAATGAAAAATATCTCCATTTTAGTATACCTTTCATTTTTCACTTTTGAAGAAGATGTGCTTATTTTTCTAAACAGATTCAAAGACAAATTTACACAAAAAGTAATTAATTGTTTTGTTTTTCTTTTGGTAATACAAATAAAGTACCTATTCACAAAGGAAAGTTAACCGATTAACTATACCTGAAAATTTCGCAAAGATGCATGAAATTGCCACTAACAGCATCAATGTAAATCGAGAAAATAAATTGTGGAAAGTTTCACGTTGTTTTAAGTTTATTATTTGTAAGGTAGGTATATGGTTAATGGTTAATTCAAAACCACAATTAACCTTTGGTTTTCATAGACTTGATGAATGTAATTTAAAATGAAAGCTATTTAGTATGAGAAAGTAACAAAATAGAATAAATCCGAGTTTTTTGAATATGGTCCATATATGTAGTTTAATCTCGATTTTCTCCAATATAATACGTCTTGGAAACTTAGAAACAATTTTCAATTGTTTAAGGATTCTCTTGCAAATTCGAAAAAATTCAAAAAAGAATATTTCTCGGAAATTTCTATTCAATTCGACAGCAAATGTGAAAGGTATTATACAATATAATTTCGATTATAGCGTTTTTCTCAAATCTATACATTTTGAAAATCCTTGGTTTATTTCTAAATAAAACTAAATATGAGCCATTCATAAACCAAACTGATTAACTACAGTTTTTGAAATTTATAAATTTGAATATCGAAAAATACAGGCTTAACCTTTAATATTTAAAAAAGTAAATATATAAATATATGTGTGCAAAAAATGGTTAGAGTTACATTCGAAAGAATTTAGTTTTTCTATTATAAGATACTTCGTGTGTATGCAAAATGTTTGTAAATAAAAAAACTAAAGTGATAAGAAATTAGTAAGAAAAAGGACATGAAAAGATCGAAAATACTTGGTCAGCAATTTTAATTTTTATAGTACGTTTGAACTAATTTTGTTTTTATTATTAAGTTTGAAAGAGGTCTTCGGGTTTATGGGGCTATTCCCATAATTATTAAAAGAGGGCCTGATTCTGGTTGTCACCTCACTTTCCGTGACGTGACAGCTTATGGCTGAATTACCTGTTTTGTTTCTTATAAGAAAAATTCTTCGTTACTCAGCCATAAGCTGTCACGTCACGGAAAGTGAGGTGACAACCAGAATCAGGCCCAGAATTTTTATTCTAATCTTCGATAACATGGAATGTAAATGGAGTTTTGGACTAACGATAGAATTTAAACAATGTCCAAATCAGGCATTCTCCTTGAGTCGAACGTGAAACTCCATTAATTAAACAGGGTGGGTATGGTTTAAAATAGTCGTTCCGGGCTGAACTGGTATTAATTTGCCGGTGATGTCAACGTTTGATCTCCGCACAATGCCCAGTGCTGTCCATTGACACCGAGTGCATGTACCTGAGTTTATTGACGCACGCCGTGTGTCCGAACATTGGGGTCATTCATGGACCGGTAGATAAATGTTTCATTAGTCTGTCAGCAAGTTTGCTAGACATATCCCTCGAGCTTAATATGAACATTCAATTACTCACCAGTGCGGCACGTACTGGCATTATTTCTTGGTGTGTGCTTACGCACACTTGCCATACACCAACGCTGCGTTACGTTGCGTTACGCTAGGCACTGTGGCGCGCTAAATACGCCCTGTCACGAGCAGAGACTTATTGGGGCCTCGTACGTTGCAATTTAGTGGGCGACATTAGCTAATACGACAATTTCGCCCTTTGGCTGCCGACACCCACTAAATATATTTGCGAACAGCGTCGCCCGGCGCCCTCTTGAGAGGAGGCGACCGGCCGTAAGCCCTTAAACACCTTTCGGGCGAACACGGGAAAAGAAACGCCACTAAGTGCCGCCGTTTCGCCAATTTATGGGGCCCTCGTTGTGCGGGAGATAAATTTTATACCAAGCCCCCTCCAGGCCGTGGGCCCTACGCACATGTTCCTGTCCTTGGGAGCCTGCATCCAGCCGGGGCGCGACTAGGCACATCCAGGCAACATCCAGGCCTTCAGGTATCCCGGTGAGTCGTTCACTATTCCCGTGAAATATTCATAAACGGTTTGCGAGCGGGCACATCCATTTCGCTGTCCACTCCCCGATATGAAATGGCTTTGAAGCACGCGAGCCCAAAATTACAACGTTTAGACATCTGAAAATCCCTTTCCGGACGGACCCTTATGTACCTATTTTGTCCTTCCTCGCCCGTGAAATGGGGCTCCGATGAAAATTTTCAGGGGGGGGCAATAATTAAACTAAAATTTATGCCCGCCATCGAGATACTTTCGGAACGGTCCCATGAATCACCTCACGGCAAAACAAACAGACAGGGTGCTTGGGATACGGCAGGTATGATGGCGATTTATTTCTTTATGGCTCTTTTTAGGGGGAAGAGCACAGCATCCCGGTCCAGACGATCCAGACCCATTTCGCTATTAGATACTTAGAGATGCCTCAGATATACTTTTCCTCACACACGGCACACGTCCACGAGGACTTTATCTTTATTAGTGCTCGGGAAAATTTTCTTCAGCCACATCCTGTAGGGGGTCCTGTTGCTCTCCCTGTGGAAAGGGGCTGCTTCTACGCATCTTGTAGAATAAGGCTCGGAGCCTTTTTCGAATAAAATTAAAGTGGGATTCTGAACAGAGGGTTCCTACCTTTTCGCTGAGAATCAGTAGTACAAGTTAGATAAAAGCATTTTATAATTAAACAGTTGAACAGCCTGCCTAAAATTCGTTTTTTGTATTAACGTACACATGTTAAAAATTATTTCATCAAGTTAGAAGTTTAATATGGAATTGGGATTTTATATTTATCGAAATTGTTGCATATGGGACACGGCCCTCCAAATAGTAGGAAAATACAGATTTTTTAAATATATTAACAATAATCTCAGAACAATTTTAGTGTTTGTATAGATTTTACTGAATTATAGACGTTTTCAAATCAATTTTTAAAATGTCCATAGATTTGTAAAATTTCTATAGCTGGTAGTGATAATCACAAACAAATAATATTTAGAAATGTTTCGATAGTTTCTTTCAATATTCTTTAATTGCACTATTGGGATCCATCAGAAATTTAATTAAATAGTAAAATATAATTTCCTCCAGTATAAACCCCAATTATTATTGTTAATTTGAAAATTTCAAAACTTTCGATCATACATATGTCGTTTATGACCATAGATAAAATAAATTAAAGTTGTTTTTAACTTTGTGTATGATTTTTATAAAGTTATCGGAAGTTTCCAGCCTAAACTCCATGAATTTTATAATAAAATTTTAAAAAAGACAATCAAATGGGATAAAGAAATTATAGGTGTTATGGTGGTATAAGCAGATAAACAAAACAATATCAGGGAAAAGAAAAAGTGGAACAATTTTGTAAAATTCAATTGTTTTTTGAGTTTAAACATAATTTAAGCATAGTTTGCTTTTATTATTGATTATTTGCAGTTTTTATTAACATAATCAAATAAATATTTCTTTTTCCTAGAGAAATATGTTTTCCAATAATTTTATTCCCTTTAATTTAAGGTAGGCGCTTCTTTTTTAATTGTATCTACAAACATACATATCCTTATCCTCGTCTCTTCCAGACCTTTAAAGTTCAAGGACAATGATTTTTAGGTAAATACTGTCCTGACTAATATACAAAACGCTTTTGTGATAAACGCAAGATTTATTATTTTGGGATATAAAGAGATTTTACTTAAATCGAAAAAGTGCTGGTTTGGAACCGATATTTTTTATCCTTTATAAAAAGAAAACTATTGAGTAGAACGAGGTTAAAAAGTAATTTCGGTAAACTTTATGATATCCTTATAAAAATTGGTATATTGCAGTTTTCAAGGATCGTGACTTTAAATTGTTTATCAATATTTAGAAAAGAAAGAAAAGTGGTAATTTTTATGGTTCTGTACATCGAAATGAATAGGTCTGTCCATTGAGAGAATTTTTCTCAGAAACGGCTAGACATCGAGTTGAAATAAATACCAATACTAAAGTTAACAGCCTCATAGTCCTGGGAAAAATCTAAAAATCATTAATTTCTAATTCTACATTCTGTTTAAATGTATGGAACCTTCGCAGCGCTAGTCCTACTCGCACTTGTCCGTCTTTTTTAATTAACCTTAACTATGGTCGGATAATGTTCGCAGAAAATTAGCTGTTGTAAACATGATTCGAAGTACTAAAGTCTTGTGTGATATTAGAACTTATTAGATAAAATGTAATGGATTTCTTTTGAAAGGTTAAATAGTAAAAGTTACTCTTCCGAAGTAAAATTTGACACGGGTGATACCTTCAGCCCCACTCCGCAGGAGGATCTGTTGCTCTCCTCATGGGGGTTGCACCCACGCACATTGAAGAGGGTTCAGCACCTTTTTCGAATGGAATTGAAGTCGGACCCCTAAAGTGCCTTTTGCGTGCGCTGGAGGTTAAATTCCCTTCTTATCTCCCCGTGCGTTGGTCGACGAGACTACGACCACCGCGCGACCTTAAATCCAACTCAACCGCACGCACGTGGCAGCCCCTGTGGGATAATTTGCGCAATGTGCACGCATCCCGCGAAAATTGTTGATTACCGTCGAATAGGATAAAAGGAAAAGAAAATAAAAAAATAAATATATTCGATCGATAAGCAGATTCGGCGGGCGATGGAATTCCAACGACTCGAAAAATATGCGGGCGGGCGGGCTGCCACCAGGAAATCTGCTGAGCATTTGATGTCCCAGGTGCGCCCAAATTGAGATGTAATCAGTGCCATTCCCGCGCAGACAGGTGATTGGGGCCCCCCAGAACTTTCTATCGTAGCGCGGCCCCATCCAGCGCCACAGCAGGCCCTCCCCCGCGCGCATTTCCCGGACGGAGGGCGTACGACTGCCAGGATGTAATTCTGTTTTATTAGCCAATTGAAGTGTTCATAATCGCGGGATAAATAAGATATTTCATTTGTTTTCGAGATTTTGAATTTCAAACTGTTCGCGTCTTGTTTTAATGCTGATTCCACAGCTCTGGTCTTGATTGACTGAAGACTTTGGACATTGCTCCTCTTTTATTTTTTGTGAAGGATATCTACGTTTTGGGGGTTCGAGTTCACCAACCTCACGGTGACCTGTTGGGAGGCAATATCCGATAATGGGAAATCGATACCCAGGGAAATATACGAGTATTTCTCAACGATTTACCTAAATTATTTATTTTGGGTTGTTAGTTACATTTACTAACGTCTATATCTTTTCTCTTTTCAGGTAATTGTCTATGAATTTGTTGGGTAAGCTTTATATTATGTGTCTACATAGATTTGTGCGGTATGTAAAAATATATCAATAAGGATGGCAGGATAACAGATAAAATTTAATTAAATGATTTGACCGTAAAGCTTAAAGCAAATTTAGTTTATTTATATAATTATAAAAAATAGTTGTTTACCTTATATAGAACGTACTTATTTTTTTATATCTAGAATGTGTAGTATAAATTTCTAAAGTTTCACTTTATATACATATTCCTACAACATACTCTTTGGATAAAATTTAAATTTTCACAAAATATTATCAAAATATTAAAATATTATTCTTAATAAATCGATTTTTTGAAAAATCTGACCAACACCTCACCCCTTAAATTAAGAATGTTTCGATCTTTCTATTTAGTCTCTTCAAGAATGTTTGAAATCAATAATGCAAAATTTTCTTCTAATTTGCTTATTTGGAGATTTATTTACAGATACAAAATGGGAACATTTTTAATTTAAGAATCTTGCATTTCGCCAAAATATTGTGGGAATATGGAGCAAATCGCGTTCGAAAATTATCGTTTTTTAAAATTTTAAACTTATATATCTCGGGGCGGAAATACAAACGACAAAATTGTAATTAGGGACTCCAAAAACCAAATTTTGATTATGAGTCGGCGTCTTTTCTTCGAAGATTTATTATTGTGGAAATTTTTAATGAGAAGTTGGGGTAAGATTACTGAATTAATTACTTTTTATTGCACAATCAAGAAGACTCTGCGAACTTTTTACCTTTTATGCCTTTTACCATAAGAAAATATTTTGCAAAAAAATCGCGCCTTTCCCAATCCAATGCACGTGAAATACCATTTATAAAATAAATTTTCCATTAACCAGCGCTGCATCCATCGCTCTGGCTTCGCGGGAAAAAAAAAGTGAAAGCACCCAAGATCAGAAGAGTCAGTTAATTAAGGCGATTTTTACCAACTATCCGCCCGGTTGGAAATCGCCAATATCTCGGCGATTAATTCTAAACCACTCTCCTGCGAGAAATCGAACCCGCCGGAGCCAGTTGCACCTATTCCCATGACTTTCATAAGAAACCCCACACCGCGAAAAACGAGACCGGATCGTCTCGCGCGATTGCCAATAATAAAACGGTCAAAACGCGAGAAAACTTTCGTTTATTGACGAAACCCGAAAATTTAATTTAATTTCTTCTGCATCTGATCACTTTCCTCGTGTACCCGTCGCCGTCCGTTTTAATTTGCCTTCGCCGGGACCTGGCGGCAGGCGCGCATTAACTGCACCGGCCAGCTCCACTGATTTCAATTAATTCGAATCGAATTAAATCACTGCAGTCGTGACGACGACGGCGAGCTGCAGCGGCCGGTCGACGGAGGAAAGTCGCCGTGACCATTAGCAAGATGTCCGTCCAGGTTTGGGAAGATGGACGACCTGGTCCCATTGCGATGGTGACTCATCCGGTGTCGTCGTTCCATTCAGAAACGAGCTCCTAATTGATATTTAATTGTCTGTCTCCAGACATCGCTGCACTGTAAATGTGCATTTTAATATCTTCTTACATCCCGAGAAACTATCTTTAGTGGAGCAAAATCCGTGTCAAAATGGAAATATTCCTAAAATATGTTTAGTTTCTATTATAGCTGGAGACTTCGAGGTTATTTCGACTAAAGTGCGTTAACAAATCTTAAAATTTGTAAAATGAGGGATCATTTTTGACTAATTGAAGCTGAAACAAATGACCTGAAGGTGACACTAACTACTTAATTTTTAAAAGTGTAAACATAACAATATTTTTCAATTAAATGCCTGGAACTTTTCACATTTTCTTAAAGAAGTTATGTGAACAGTTTCTATAGAATTCACGAATACAATTCGATTGAAGTCATATAGTAAATATAGTAAATTCTTAATATATTAAGCTAATAAATTTAACAAAATTGATTTCGATGCTTACTATATTTACGATATAATTTATATTGAATCGTATTCATAAGTAATTCTCCAGTATTTTTGAAATACCTTACAAATCGCACTACAAAGAACAACTTTAAATTATCTAGAATTGAATGTCGTTGATTTCTGTTTTAGTCTCAAATAATCATTCGATAAATTTTTAGATCTGTTAAAACACCATTCGATAATTGAGGACTATAAAATTTGTTTTATATCATATTCAGAACTCCCTAAGTTTAACCCTACATATTTTTAATTTTATTGGAAAATCGCGACAACACATCTAACAATTTAGAAGTTATAAGACTGTTACTAGACTAGATTGGCTAGATAGACAAACGGTCCTAAAAGAAGTTTTTTCGGTATTCAAAAGTTAGCAAAAATAAAGCATAGAAAGAATAGCATATACAGAATTTTTTAACATTGATAGTAGTTTCAAGGTGTTTTTACAAACAAAATTTTAAAGAAATTGCTGAATACAAAACAGTTGATTTATCAATTAAAAGCGTAGAAATAATCTAAAAATTTTATTTAAAAATACTCTAAATTCTAGAATTTGGATAATATGGAGGCATTTTCTAAAAAGATTTTAAAAGAGATCTTTGGTCTATTGGCAGTACTTTTGAAGACTTTCAAAGACGCTTTCAAACTTTATAAAATATTAAAGGATTACGCTTTTAACTCCTTTTTTTAGGAAAAAGAAATTTAAAATAAACAATAAATTGGTACTAAAATTAAATTTATACTACTTGTAACCGATCAAAGAAATTGTGAGAACAGAAAAACTGTTTTTATTCATTTTAAAATACTGGGCTTGTTCTGCCTATTGAAAGGAGTATTTTTCATGGATTGTAGTAGATTTGTACACCAAAACTATTTTAATAAAATTTGCAATACAGAGCAGGGATAGTGGCAATAACCATTTTAGCATTATCTCTTCTAGCTCACTGAATGGCTAGATGGATGAGAATTGGCGAAAAGACCATTGCACACAACATGGGAAGATTCCAGGGTTTTAGCGCCCTAATCAAATATCCTTTCCATTAGGAGCTCCTCTGCGATCCCGGTGCAGAAGCACTCCCATGAGGAATAACACAATTAAAGTTAGCAGAAATTGGGAAAGCAAAATCCGGTAAAAAATATTCCGTCCGACTTTGAAGCATCTCTTGACTGGTAGCAATCAAGCGCGAAGTGTTTTGAGTGGAGCGAAGCAAATTGTTACAGAGGCACAGACACCCCCAGAAACCCTCCCGGAGAACCCACTTACCCTCGGTGCAGGGAAGGGATCGCAATTTAAAGTTGCACAAGGGGTTGAACGCACTTCCCGTCGTCGCCTGCACCGCCGCGGGGTTGCCCCCCGAGGGAGGAAATCAAATTGCAGGTTTAGGAATTAGTGGAATAGGGTGAGATTGCGTTCTCCTGTACGCTGCCAGAGCCCGGGGGTTGATTTCCTGAGGGCGTTCAGAAAGGGCGCTGCGAATAAGAGGTGAAGGTAAATTGACTTAAAATAAAAAATTTTCTGCACGGAACCTTCGGTGCTGTAACCATGGTACCCTCCACAAGGGCGGGAGCGCAAATTGCAGAGTTTATTTAATTTCGGGATTATATTTTACTTAGGGCTTGCACGATTTATGATTGGATTTGATCACGGCTATTAGGGGGCTATTATTACCGGGCGCGGGTCACGGGCTGCGTTATTAACCCATATGCAGGAAGACGGGGTTTCCTTCCACCTTGTGCCAACACAGCCAACCTTCACCAAAGAGGGGTTGGAACAAATGAGCCGCTGCAGCAGAAAATTTGATTCATTCCCTAATGCAAGGCAAGTGGAGTGGTCCTTTACGAGTCCCCTGGGGTACTTAAATTGTGTTTTGTAATCTGGACAGGCACAAAAAAGACGTTTGATTTATTTTTGTTACAATTTCAAATGAAAGGCTCTGAAAGGGATTTTTTGTTCCCCCTTTTCAGTCCTGTCGGCCCTTATTTTTTATTCGCTTTCATCTATTAATGCAGGGTCGTCGATTAGGGCCGTCAAATGCAATTTCTGATCATGAACTCAAATTACATTGAATTAGGTGTTGAATTTTCAGGCGGCATAGGAAAATTGTTACTCTTGCATATTTTAGAATAGAGGGGGTAGGACTCTGTCTGTCTCTGGGCCGTTGTGTCTGCAGTCGAGCAGATGTACCCTAGGTTTCATATTTTAATCGTGGACAACGCCTAGAGGTGTACATAATTTAAAGCGACACCCGATACCTGAGATGTGTTAGCTGGGGAATTATCTCGTTATTTTCATCGAGCTGTGTCGGGAAGTTCTAATTGTTCGAGCTCAGATATCCAGAGATGTTTTGTTAAGCTGCACACGGTCTTTTGGGGAAGTTTAAATTACTTGAGGGCAGCCACCAGCACAAAAGGGATTTCGGGTGCATTGAAAATTTCATTCTGTTAAGGTCTCTCTGGCTGAGAGAATGGTTGCAACCTTAATTTAGAAGAAGTTTAATTAAGTGTTGCTTTAGTGTAGCTCAAATTCAAAATATGGGCCATGTTTAGACTGTATAGGCATGTTAGAGGTTGATTGCTAGAGAATTGGTTTATTTTGATAACACAGGTCTGCGAAATTTGGTTAATGAAAACCATTTAGCTTGTTAGTTTCAACAATTTTTTTATGCAATTTGGAGTAATAATAAAAAAAAATAAATAAAATACGAATCCAAAATCAAAAATGGTCTATCACTTTACGTTTTCGAGAAAAAAAGCGTCAATAAAGCCATTACATAAAAATAAGAAAAACTTAAAAACCCCTACGACAATTCGTTTAAATTAACTTTTCATAGACAAATTTAGTTCATACAATAAATAGTGAATGAATATCTATGCAGGAGAAGTCTATTGAGACCTGTTCTTCCCACAAATCTAAAAGTAGATTGAATTGAATTGAATTTTTTCGATGCTCCACAATTTTCAAACAAATTTTCAAAATTGATCATTTTCTCACGTTTTGACTCTATTTTTCTCGAAAACCAAACGTGATGGAATATTTTCAATTTCAGATTCTGAAAGTGCAAAAATTATTTTCATAAAACGCTAGACAAAATATCTTGTTTGGAATTTTCTTTTAAATGTAAATAAAAAGGCTGCTCAATGCCTTACAATTTTAATATTATTATGTAATGATTTATCTGAAGTAACTCGCTATGCTAAGCAATAAAAAGTATGCTACACGTTCTTGTCTCATTGGTCATGCGCAGTATATGTTACAAAAACAATTACCTAACGAGCGAATAAAAAATTGTTGTGGAACATAGTAAATCCGAGTCTGTTTATTAAATGTAAATTGAAATCAGCGACCTCAAAAAGCTTAGAAGCCAATTTTCATGAAAATCTTGAAAATGTAAACTAGGTATCATTGGAAATTTCATAGGTATGACAAAACTCTTATGATATTTGCGATTCTCATTCACGTTTCAGTAAATTAGAGTACAATGAAAATGTAGTTGCAGAAACGGCTTCAGGACCAGTGCATCTCTTCACCACTAAGAGTCTTTAATTAAAAGTCTTAAAATCAATTAAATTGCAAAGAAACCGTCAAATGGCCGGAAGTGTGTGTGTGATAGCCCGCTTGAGTTTCGTCTAGAAAGCGTCGGAATGGCCCCGATATGTTTGAGACTCCAAAGAAAAGTGGCCAGAATCTAATAGACTTTGTGTTCGGTAATTGCTTCCTTTTTACCTTGTCAGGTGCAATTACGAGCCCGTCGGACCCTTTCTGGTTGAATTTCCTAATTGAGTTTAAAAGACAGAGCAAGAACCCGAAAATCTTTTAGATTAAGAGCACTTCGCACCTCTCTCCAGCAGGTATATATAAAACTTTCTACAGGTAATCGCGAAAAACGTGAAGTGTATTTTTGTATTTTATTTATTTGTTTTTTTATCTCAATCGATATGCCTGCGAACTGGGTGCAGAAAGAATTCAGAGGTGCTAAAAAAGCAGGTGACTAGTGCTTGGGCAAACAATTCAATTAGTTCCGGCCGGGACTTGAAGTTTTCAGATGAGTTCCAGGCCGCTTCGTGACCGGGTCTTTGGCGTTCTGTTTGTTTTGGCCAGTGCGGGACGAAATCCATGAAATTTAGCTACAGGCATACAAATCGCCATAACTGTTTTCCCGCGTTCGGGTTTTTTTTATCCCAAATCTCTCTGAAAGCCACCGTCGGCGTCGACGGGAACTGGGTCTCATGTGGGGAGTATTTTTTGGGGACACGGGAACGACTCAAGTGACTTTGAATGCCGGTCGTGTCCTGAATTTTCATGTCAAAAGCACTCCAGGACCTCGATGCATTCAGGAATTTTGGAGGTTTATGTTTAGCTCAGTTTTTCACACTTATAGGGGCGCTTGGTAGTTCGCGGCGACAAAAGGTGATGCACGTGCAGCCAGGTGCAACTGGCTACTTTATATGCAAACAAACCACCGAGGTGGAGAGAATGAGGTCAGTCACCGAAATAAAAACTGGCACCAATCAATTTCTAGTATACTTATACGTTATATCAGATTCTCTTAAAATAATTAGTTTTTATGAAATATATTTGCATATACAAATTTTTATTGCTATTTAAGAGGGCAACCCACCTATGCCAATGACCTATGAAAAACGACACATTTTAAAAATTACAATAACATTAATATCACGAACAGAAAATAAAATACAATGAAAACGCATTGTTAGTTTTAGTTCAATCAAGATGAAATTTTAGAAATATACTAAACCATTCAGTTAACTAAAATCATGACTAATCATCTTTTAAGAACAAATTCCTTGAAATCACTGGGAATGATTGGTTTTGTTATATTTGAAATTATTAAATTAACTTTACTTCGATGAATGGGACCTATAGAAATCATTCAATTTTACCAATTCAAAAGCTTGAAGTCATGAGAATGTAAAATCATTCATTTTATAGCATTTTCATACTCAAATTTTGAGAAACTTTTGATGTTAAAAGTTGGTTATTTAAATTAATTAAATACGTCATATATATATGAGTATTTTAATCATAGTTTTCTTAAGAAAATGATTTCAATTACTGAAGCTCTCAATGAACTCTTAATTAACTGAAAATAACTTCAAGGGTACTTTAAATTAATGTGAGAAAATCACAAGATTTTGCATTCTCATGTCTTCAAGCCTGCACCACTCATGACTTCAAAATAAATGGCGAGTTGGCTTGTGTAAGTTCCTGTACCGAAGTTAAGTTAATGAATTAAAATACTTTTCACAAACTTAAGTCAAAAGAATTATTTACTAAAAAGATAATATTTAAATCCTTAAAGCTCGTGAATAGAAGATTGTTCTCAAAATTTCTATAATTTGAGAAATGTCACAACATTTATGTTTTTGTATCTCTATAAAAAAACAATATTCTTCTATAAAATAAATATGCTAAAAATGAAACATTCTTTAAATAAAAAAAATGAACGAATTTTAAAAACATCAATACAATATTATAATAGTTAGCGCAGAATATAATTCCAATATGCTCTCTCAAAGTAACATCTGAACCCGATTAAAAATGCAGCTAGTATTATAAAATAATTTGAATATGTATTTATTTAATACCACAGCGGCAGTACAAAATTTAATTGAGCAGTGGATTAAATAAATATCCTCTGCAATTATTATTTGAATGTTAAAATGATTGGACAGTTACTTAATTGCCGTCCAATATGTTATTGAATATAAAATTTGTATTTTCATAGTAACCGAAACTGTAATATTACCGCCCCTTTAAATCATGATATTAATTTAACCAAATCAAAATCAACGTCAACCAAAAAACAACACCCAAAGTTTACAAAATTCATTTTTTTTTTTGAAGAAATTATTTAGATTTCATAAACTAATAAATTCTCGATACTAAACTAAGTCTTAACAATTTGTGAAAAAATGACTATTTACAAAAATGTGTCTAAAAATCTACAATTTTTAACTCTTGTAACTTCTATGTAAACTACAATATGTATAAAATTAAAAACGAATCTATTACTTTTAAAAATGTCTCTATGTCTCAAATTTGAAAAATTAAAATATGTATTTGAAGCAGGAGATATAGAAAGCCAGCCGTTTGGATAGTCAGGAGTTATTTCGAAAATTGTGTGTCAAAGTCAAAATTGCCTCATAACTTTTTGAAGGCATATTACACGAGTCATTTTGTAGTATGAAGCAAATCCACCTTATCTGGGACACCCTGTAAATTCATGCAATTCGAATGCCAGTCTTGTCCCAAATTGTCGCTTCGAGAAGACTTCAGTCCCGCCGATGCATGTCAGTGATATTTGGGGAGGGGGTTTAACACGATTTTCGCGCTCGCAAAGAGGCTGGGTGGCACAGGGTGATGCACCTGCAGCCAGGTGCAACTGGCAAACGAATGTGCAGCAGCAGCTACCGTCGTGGATAGATAAATCCATCCGGCGTGCCGGAATCGAACGAGGTCAGCCCCCTCGGCAGAATTCGCGAAGCCAGCGCGATTGTGCTGTTATGCAGTGTTTTGTATTCAATATTTGGGCCATTGACCCGACGGCGGCGCGGCGACAGCGGTGGGGTCGGTGCTTGTCAGCCCGGCCGGGGGAGTGCTTGTCAGCTCGCTCAGAAAAACAGGGCACGTAAGGCACGGCAGTCGCTGCGGTTTTGATGCATGAAAACGCTTCGAAGAGACAATAATTCACGCCGCCCGCCATGGGCCAGGGCGGCCAGGTAACTTGGCGTTTCGGAGGCCGCAGTTCCGCTGCCGCGCTGGACGACAAAATTAGAAATTTTCGCTGGCGGCAATTGTCCGTCGGACCGTCTGTCCGCGGCCCATGATTACTAGGCCCCGCCGTATGTGCGGCAAACAATGTGGAACTAAAGTGGACTTGCGGCGGTCCATGGCGCAATATGTGGCTCATTGCGAATCACATTAAATTTGTGTCCTATAATCGGATTAGCCGCGGTATCATGACCATTCCCGGACACCGGATTAGCCCTAATGAAATTTTGTTACTTTTGCCCGAATCGGTGCAGACCCCGGTCATGTCGCCGCGTCGCTGGACACGTCGCGTCGGCTTGACTGATGCATTTGACACTCTGCCAGCTGCTATTCGTATTTGCTTTCCTGACCGCCGATCGATTTTGGTCGACGGGAGGGCCCCAAAAGTGGGTCAAACTACCCGGAAAACAAAAGCGGGAGGGGATCATAGAAGAATTTTTATCTTTCCCCGTAATTAGCTCATAACTTTGTCTCGAGTGGCCCGAAAACCCATTTAAGTCCATAAAACCAACAAATATTCCCCTTGCTGAAAAATGCCTCGCTTTCATTCGGGAAATTCTGAAAATGCTTTACGACCAGTTGCGCAAACATTCTCCAAAGACGGGCTGCGTAATTAATTAATTCTTTTTCCCTGCGTTCACTGAACACCGGGAAAAATTATGTTGATTCCGCGTGTTTTCGTGTCTAGGGGACTCTCGCACAATAATTGCGAGCTCTGCCCGAAAATGGTGTGGTTACCTTAAACTTAACCGACGTCTTTTTTTAGAATCGTTAACTGGGGTACAGCACAGCGCCTTGAGCCACAAGACACATTCGGAAGTTTCTTGACTTTGTCTTGAGTCCCCGAACGGAACGTTTCTGGAGCACATTTTATGCTCTTTATGGGCAAGTCGTTGCCACCGGATTGTTTGACTCCTCAAGGTGAGAAAGACATCGATGTTTTGTTTGCTCTGCCGTTTTAGGGCAATTCTTGCTGCTTAACTGCATAACTGAAATTTTATGAGGAGTGAAGAATAAAATATAATAAATTACTTAAGAAGTAATAATCTAATTGATAATTTCGAGAAGCATATTCTGTTTGTCTCTCTGTAAATTTAATATTGAAGAAGTAACACACATTTGACTTCAAGAAAGCGTGAAAATGGGTACAAAGTTGTTTTCTGGGTCGCTGATTTTGAATACACTATAAGGAAATTGAAATTATAGCTGGTGGATCTAATATGACGACTGAAAATTTTCAACTTGAAGGAATTTCCATGTAAATGTCTGAAGAGGCATTTTCAGGCTCGTTGATTTTTAATCTTCAAAATAATTTCAAGACAGCAATTTCATGATTTGTGATTTTTTATTCAAATATAGAATTTAAATCAATACGTATTTCAACAAGATTGGTGAAATATCATTATTATATATTTTTTTAATTGTAGTATTAATTACGAAGATTATAATATTTTAAAATATATCTTTTTACTTTAAAACCTTTAAAGCTCGTACCCAAAATTCGTTTAGAAACACTGAATAAAAACTATTAGAGGAGTCTGAATCTTCTTACATTTAAAAATATTGTTTTATCCATTTTGGGTCCAATTTTATGCAACATTTATCGTATCATATATGTATGTAATAATCTACAGAAAGCCCTAGAGGTCCTATACACCTACTTTCATAAGATAAAAATTAATTTAAACAAAACGCAAGCAATGCTCTTTATCCGAAGAAGACATCCGCATTTTTTACCTATGTATGTAGCTGCAATATCAATTTAATCAGTTGTGATATTCTTTGGACAGATTTTTCTAAATATTTAGGTATTATTATTAACAAAACAAGTTGCAAAGTAAGGAAATAAAAATTCTTAAGATTACTATTAATTTACTATGGAGCTTCTCCACCTTGGAATTGTATAACATAGCAAAAGTACGACCTGTCGCCACAAAAATTAATAAGACGGCTAGCAAATTATGTAAAAAATGTTCATTATTAGAAAATTCATTGATTTTAGAACTGCGTTCGATTGGATTGTAGTAGCGATAGTTTTGAGTAAATGTAAGTTTTAATTCTTGGATTTTGTTTATTAGAAGTGAAGTTTTTTTACAAATTTAATTTTCTCCCAAGTTTTAAAAATCCAATCTTAAAAATATTTTTTGCTGAGCTACGTTTAAAATAATATACATAGATGAAGCAACTATTAGCTATTTCATATTTTGAACTTTATCTTCTAATTATATATTGTATATGTTTTTTTTTTGCAAAATGGTAAATTGCATATATGAGCCGTTTATTTTTAAAGTCGGTCAAGTCCAAACTGTCATAAGGTCGATTTTTCTGTATTCTTTTAAGGTAAATTCGACTTGATGACAGTTTGGAGTTAACCCACTTTCAAAATAAATGGTTCATATGTAGGTATGTATATTTTATAATTGAATAAAGTAGCATTCTCCTAGTTGAAATTCTTCGCCCATTGTGCTAGAAATAATTACCTTTTTTTTGATAACATATTTCTTTGTACATATAAAAAGTAATGAGTTTTTTTTAAATTTTAAAACTAAAGTCTCAGCGACTACACCGAATCGTATAATAATGAATGAATGTCATAATAAGTTTAAATAATATTACGTAATTCAAAACTCGCTAGAAGTAGATAATTAAGTAAGGGTAAATTGTGTAAAATTTTAATAATTATCTTAATTGACTAATTAAAACATTAAAAGTAAGAGTTATTTATTTATAGCGATTGCGTGCAGTTCCTAACTACGGTTGTCGAATTTAATTAATACAAAAGTAAACTGCGGATCAATGGATTTTAAATGCCAAAGTCTATGTATTATTCTATAGGCGATTTAGTATAAAAGAAGAAAAGTATTATAGTCTTCGTACTTTATAAAAATTTTCAGGAAGAAACGAGTCTTTTCTATCCTTCGTGCACCTAGGAGATATATCTTTTGCGGAATGTTTCAATGTTTACTTTCGAATTTGTTGCGTTCACCTGCATTAAAATGATGACATATTTTAAGAAAGTGCTAAACGCTCCTGAATAAAAGACACCGTGCAATCCCTCATTATCGCTTTCTGCAAACTAAAAAATTCCCAATCGAAGGGTCAGTAATTTTCCTGTCACCTGGCGTTTACCGCGGAGAAATCGTCATCAGAAGAGAAATCTCCGTCTACAAAATTGCTTCATTTATCTTCATATTATCGTTGGGCTGTTAAAATTTCATAACGGCAGCAAAGTGTAAATCTTCTAAGCGTTTTCACCGTGGACAATGGAAACAAAAAAGCACGAAAGCGCTTGAACGTGAAAATAAACGATGAACGCTTCATCACCTGTTGAGTTCAATGATCCGAATCGGTTCAAAGAAGGTCCGACCGTCGGACCGAGGTGGACGGTGCCGCCGAAACACAATGAGGCACCTGTCCTCACCTGCAGCAAACGAAGTGTCTGGACAGTGCACTGCCAGGTAATAACTAGGATTTAAGTACAGATGTACTGAGATCGATGCAGCAATCAATTACAATGGTCCGGTCCCGTCATTCGTTATAATCTCTTGTCAGGTGTCCCCATTGCGGGGGTGCTCCATGTGGGCCCCGTCCGACGAGAACGTCGTTGGTCCTGGGAAGAAAAAAATTTATCGTGTGACACGAATAGCACCTTAGACTTGCGCGTAAAATCCCATAAATTTCCAAAGGGTTCGTTGGGACAGCATAGGTTTATCCTTTAATTTCTTTTTTTTTTTCGGTCAGGACGAGGTCTGCACGTTTTATCTATGTCAGACCGAACCTACTGCCTTCTGAGGTTTTCTATTGAGCTCCCGAGGGAGCACGCATCCGCCCAATATTACTCCGAGTGTCGTCTTCTGGTGTCCTGTCGTGGGAGAACAATGCCACTGGATGCGATATTTTGTTGTTCGGTGTGACAGTGGGCCGGAGGGTCCCCATTTGGGCTCCTCGTCCCGGTGTCCGGTCATTTTATATGAAAACAATAAATTAAGTCGACCTGACATACGGGAGGGATGCCTCTGACACAAGAATTCAATTCGAGAGTGCACTTGTGTCGAAATATTGCCCTATGAATATGAATAAATTGGCAGTAGCCCTATCATCGTCACGTCAGGCTAACAAGGGTTCCAGGACTTCTGGAGCCCGGGGGTGTGTGGATGTTCGTGGCCTCCTCTTCCAGCCTCAGGCTGGGCACAACTCCGGATCACCTTCTGTTACACTACCAATGATTAGTTTCTTGGACGTTTACCTTCCTGCACTTAATGGAGTCCCCGACTGTGCAGGTGCTCCTGTGGCCATTGGGTGTCAACAGCAGACTCCTGTAAGCGCACCAATTTAATGAAAGGTTAACCAGCCAGCTGCGTGTTCGGAAGAGCAGTCTAATTAAGGATTATCTGCTAATTCCACCTTCAGGTGCCTTCCAGGGTTCACACAATGCACAAATAGTAGGAATTCAGTTTTTGCATAGTTCACACTTGGATAGTTCACTTCTTTAGTATCATCTCATCAGGTTATACAATACTTTGCATTTTATATTGGTTGTGCCACACTATTTGACTTAATATAGTCAAACCGTGAGTTGGTTTTTGAATCTTCTTAAGTTAACCTGCATTAAACCAAACTTGGTACTCAAAAGATTTATAATCTATAATATTATATAAAAAAATATTGCCGGGGTAAGACATCCCTAGCACCTTAAAATGGAATGACATGCAAAAATAATCGAAAAAAACTGATATTAGTGTCCTAAGAGTGTGCCTTCTGATTATTTTTCCAAAATAGCTTATTTTCTATATTTTTACAGATTTCATTATCTTAACAATGCATCCAAGGAAACATAATTCTACTTTTTAGTTTTTAATGCTATATTCTTCTTTATGTAGCTTTTCTACCAAAATCCATACAATCAGTTTTACAATTTTTGTCTGCCTGTTTTAAACCGATTTCGATGGCATTTTTCACTCAAAAATAGAGCATTTTCTCGGGCATGATTTACCATACAAATATTTGGGTTTGCCTTAAATAATAAAATTGCATCTTATTTTCTGTCTGTTCCTCCATAGCTTCTAAGTTCCCCATTCAATTTCAATAAAATTTTGTACTTGAGTTAAGCTTAGTCTTGCGACATATTTAGTTCGACTTTAGCTAAGTTCAGGTTAAACTTGTGAGCTAGGCTTAAGCCAGGTTTTCCTGGCCGACAAGCTAATCTTGCGACATACATACATATGTAGTTATGCCTCTTCAATCGCTAATTTAAAGTTATTTAGTCTTAATGGCGCTAATTACATGAAAATTACTAATAGTAGGTACATATATTGGTTCAGAATTTTTCAATCGACTTTCGCAAACTTTAAAATTTTTCTCAAAAGGAGAAAATTCAGAAATGAAACAGACCGAAAATGAAAGACAGAAATGAAAGGACCGCATTCAAGTCTGATTAAGTAAATATTTATTAAAATTAATGCTCTAATTCGTAATTTCTGAAAACATTCACTTATTATAAAGGTGATAACAAATTTAATTTTTATTTTCTTTTTTTTCTAGGTAATTTGATTCAACTAAAATTCTGATTCTGCTTTGTTTATAAGAGAGTGAGTAGTATTTTTGAAAACTTTGGTATATTTTAAAAGTTAAAAAAACACCCAATTACTTAATACGCTTACTACTACGAGCCATTTTAAAGTAATTTCGCAACAATGACTATTGCTATGAATTAATTGAACTGGTCATAACTAATTGTTGCTATGAAATACTAGAATTTAATTTTGCCAAAATTTGAGCAACATCAAAGCTAATTGGTCAGGAGAAATGAGCTGAGGCAGTGAGGTAAATTCAAAATTGGATTTTCATTTCTCAGGACTCAACACAGAAGACTGAAATGATTTTCATGATGGGGGAAATATGAAGGTAGTAATGAAGACTAATTTGTTCATTACCATATTAGATTTTCGCTTCTGATGGTCCAATCTACGTACGTCGGTCGAAGAATAGAAGGGCTCACAATGCAGACCAGAGTATGTCGTAACTATAGATAGTGGTATTTGGTCGAATAGCTTTCGAATAGCTTTCAACCTTGGTGAAACGTATACCTATACCCATTTTATCCCTTGCTCGAATATAATATCATTTTTGGTTATTACTTTTCAGCATCAATATCTTTGGGCTTCCAAAAAAGAATGAGAATTTAGGTTACCTTCATGGGAGAGGTTCTTTATTTTGCATTTTCACGTATACATTTTATGGGGTTAAAAATTATTTTGAGTGGATGGAAGTTGGCTTTTGGACTTCTCGATTACTGCAGATGCTACTCCAATAAAGTAAATGGAGTGCAGGGAATCCATAAAAAAATTAATTATATTAATGGAGCGTACGCACTTACACTGAATAAAAAAAATTTTTTTTTTTTTATTTGTTCTCACAGTGTAATGCTCTGGCGTGGAATATATCTGCATGTTGGAGGGGGCTGTTCAGGAGTTCAGATCCTTCGATAACCCCGTTCTCCCCATTGATGCCATTGCATCCCCACAGGAAGGTTATATTTACCTTTTCATATCCTTAAACTGAACAGAAATTCGGAATTAATCAATTTGTCTGCACTGAAGCACTCTCGATTGACTCTGCTCATCCTGGGCCCCAAACTTGTGGTACTTTTGGGATGAAAAGTGCCTTTATTCAGTAAAATTTTCCAGAATATAAGAACAGCCCTCCGGTGTCCGGAGGAGTAACTTGGATTCCTTTGAGTAGCTCCTGGATGAAATCATGTAAAAAATATAAGCAAGTAGCAAAAGGATATCAGTCGTATGAATACAAGGGCCGGGGAAGGAAGAGGAGCGGGCGGGAAAGTACAGCCAGCCCACCTGAAAGGAGCCCCATTCATCCAGGCTCACTGCTTTCAGGCGAAAAGCATTCACCCGTGATCCTGATTCTGCCAGGCACTCACCTGCAGGAGTCGTACGGTTCCTTCTTCAAACACGGCCATTAGGAGCAAGGAATTTTACGCGTGCATGCACACAGGCGCACTAATGCACTCTTCTCCTCATTACGTAGATAAATAACTCAGCAGGTTAAAAATGAATGCAGCGCGGGCGGGAGCGTTGTCGAGCTGATAATTGCTTATTTATAGGCTATCTTGGATGGAATTTATTAATGCCCGGTTCCCGGGACTCGTCCCGGCTCCTGTTCCTTGCTACGGGCTTTTTTCAGGTCACAGAGGCAATGAGTTACCCATCAAACAGAAAAATTAACAAGAAAATTAAAAAAAAAAAAAATGGGAGCGCATGAACTGTGCGATGCAAGCGGTCCTGGTCCGCGCGTAATGGACGTGTTTTAAATGCATTTTAAATGCGCTGTTATGCACCACCCAAAAAGGTGGAAGAGAATGACTTTTTAATTGTCACCGGGCACTCTCGCAAAAAAAGAGTGTTGATTGTCGGCTTTTATTAAAGGGTGATGGTGGTAATCATCGCCGGTGCCACCCCCACCCGCTTTAATGCACCTTGACTAGTTACGTGCAATTTAATTGTTTCGGTCCCATTCGACGCGGCATAAAAATTTCACTCGCATTTTTTTTGCAGTTTTTGGCTTTCACCGAGAAAGGATGAGATTATTTAAGTCCATTAAATCATTTACAGTCGGATGTTACAGCGGAACGCGCCCCATTTCCGCGATTTTTAATACAGAATTAGCTCTTTGTTGGCCGTATTAACATAACTTTTAGAGAAATGGATATTTTTTTGAAAAAAAGTATTTATAATTATTTACGTAACGTAACAAGCTATCATTATGGGGTTTTAAAATATGTTCAGTTGTTTTTAGTGATGAGTTTTCAAAAGGACGTATCTTCTTCCTTCGTAACGGCTTTATACTATATAAATTAAATTTAATATTTTGTTAGTACAGTCAATTAGGACATCTTATTTTAGGTACTACTAAGATAATAGTTTTGTTCGTTGATCTCTAATCTCGATCAAATCAGATCCAACTAATATCAGCTGTTAAATAATTCTCAGATCATATTAGATCAAAAAATACCAGAAATCTTAGCGAAAAACGATCAGTTAAGATTAATAAGAGTCAATTGCCAAAACTGAAGTTACGAGAGAAAGAAATTTGAAATTATTATTAAAGTAAATTATTGTAAAAATAAAAGTGCCTGGCGAACATTTCATGCTCACTTTATTATTTCCATTAGGTGAAACTAATTGAAAACTTTCCAATTTAAAATAAGAGGTAAATTTATTTGTTCTGCATAAAGCTTTTAATTTATTTTTTCCTTGCTACGTGAAAAAAAAAAAATAATAATAATCTGGAAAAATTTGTGGATCTGAAAATATCGATAATTCTTAACCTAAATTAGGCTCAACGAACGTGAAGTAGAAGAGCAGTGACAATTATCATCGAACACGGATCACTTTGATTTCTTCTGATCTATAGATCCGTTATTTGTCTTTTTGAATAATAATAATTTCAAAGTTTTTGCTTTTTTTATCAATAAAAAAGAAAAAACCAGCCAAGTGCGAGGCAAACTCATCGTATATATGTATTAAAAATAAACTCCTTAAAAAGCCCCATACTAAGCAGATATAATTATATACTTTAAGTAGGTAGTTGGGTTTAGAAAGCGGTTATCGATTACTACGAGTATAATTACTTATATTTGTTACATGATTTAAATACAACAATATTTTTGAAATTGTTTCACCGGGTACAGGGTACTTTCAAGTCGATTGCAATGGAAGTTACTTGGAAAAAACGGCAGTAACTTATCATACACCTCACTATAAGGGTTCCTTTTTGACCTTTTAGATACGGAACTCTAAGAAATGTTTAAATACTCTTTGAATATTGATAAAAACGAAAATCATAATGCAATTTTATATATCATCCTAAAAAGATCGATATCGATAAAAAAAACTGTAATGTTTGTGAAGAAAAAATTCTTTGAATTTAAAGACAACGACTTTTCAAATAGATGTAGACAATTTTGAGATGCTGTGTAATATTTCCTTCTTCAGTATACAGAGAAGTTTATCAATTTTCGTTTTATTCACACCCATATCTTCAATAAAACAATAAACTGCTAGTTTAGTGTCCTGTGACGAAGAAAGGAAAATAGAGAGAATTATCTAAAACCCACCATTCTTGTGACATAATGCCAACGAAAACCACTGGTCTCTATGCAAAATTTATTATCAAAAGCTCGACTTAACGAAAAACCGCTTGGACAAGCTCAATTATCTCAGGATTAATGTCCAGCATATTTCTAAGCCCATTTTGATGAGAACCACACCTGGCGAGGCAAAGATGCTCTTACCTGGCAACCGAAGTATGCAAAGCTCGTCTTGTATAAAAAATTGGGCTGGCCAGAGGCTAATCAGGATCTATCGCATTCTCACAGGTGCACTGCACCTGGATTTATCACTCGCTGTACGAAAGGTGCTCGCCCGGGATAGGCCTGGATAGCCCTGGATAGCCATGGATAGCCCGGGACAGCCCGGCTTGTTGCAGATATTACGCAGGACGGGTTATCTTGGCCGAGATGAGCCCTGGTTGTTGCCGCCCCCACTTAAACCTGGCTATAATGTGACAAGGTGGAGCTGCGAGATAATTCGCCTCGGCGGGCACTGTACGCCGCGGCGGGGGCGGGCCACGGTGGATCAAGCAAATTATCCTCCCAGCTATTTTAATCTTGCATTAGGAGGACCCCGCCGCATGTCGGAGGCAGATGGGATGCAACAGATATGCAGAAGATGCCGTGAGTGCAGCTGAAGGATGGATGGATTTAGCGCTGGAACCCATTCAGCAGATGTCGGCAAATCGATCTTTAGTGGGAGAATTTTAATAAAAAGACGAAAGAGCCCTGCAATGTGCTATCAAGAATTGACTGATAGCGCTTGGGAATGATTTTTTGATGACAACACTAGTCACATTTTCTTTTCATCGTCTTAGTTTTATTTTAGGTTATAAGGATTCTTCTTTTTCTTAAAGCTATTGCCCTTAAAATATTGTGATAACTCAAAACTATTTCATCGATCTTGATTAAATTTCCCACACATTTCAAGAATAGTACTATTTTTTATTTGAACGTATAACAAAATTTGAAAAATCGTTAAAAAAAATAATTTGTTCATAGCAAAGATTGCCAGTAAAAAATAAAATTAAATTAAAATTAAAATTGTTTTTTCAAAATTTTGTTAGTTCACGTAGGCCTTATAACTAGTACCAAATTTAAAATATGTCTATAAAAGAATTATCTCCTTAGCCTACGATTTAATTTTCAACAGCGCGCATCAACCTTAAAAGTTCGGTCAGCTATGTATCAAGCAATTTCAAAATGGCACTTGTAGTTATCATTTTTGGTCCAGTCGATTTACCACGAACCTGACTCGTGGTTATCATTTTTGACTCATTCGACCGAACACGAGCGTGGCTCGATATTGCAGGTGAAGGGGTTAATGAATAACGATATACTCAGAGAAATTCAAAGACCATTTAATATACCTAAATAAGAGAGAAAAAAAAACACACATTTGAAGTATTCGTTTAAATAAAATTCTCACAATTTGGTATACCAATTTATATTCGAAACCGATTCAAATTTATTTGCCTATTCACTTAAAATCATTATCGATTTATCGTTATGTCCTTTGGGAATCATAAAATAACCTCCACGTATTTTTGCTCTAATTTCAAAGCGTAGTTAGGGAAAAGTGTTGAAATAATTGGTTTAAAATATTCTCAAAACGAATAAAAAATTTCAACTTTTAGGAATACAACTAAAAAATTTCTGTTCGATTAATTCGGGTTTTAGAAGATTTATGTTAGAATTACACTATCATTAAAGCCAAAAAAAAAAAAAACAAATTTATTAAACCAAAAATATTTTCACGTCTAAATAAATTTTGCTTTTTCAACAGTTTTACTCTTTTTCTACTTTTATGCTGGTTTTTACTTTAAGTATGTCATGACCTTAAGCTTCTTTGAAAAATGCCCACTTTCTTAAATCGTAAAAACTTTTAAACTGAAGAAAAGAGGAAAGGAGGCTGTGACAGATGGACCAGCGGACACCTCCTCTAGTAACTACGAATCTCTAGAACCTGTCTACGGTTGTCTGCACCGTCAGGCGAGGTCGTGATTAATTGCAACGCCCCTACGATGGGCAGGCACCAGATTTTCTTTAAGTATGCAATTCTCCCAACTTTTACGACAAAAAAAAAAAACAAATGTAATCTTTAAGGAGCATTGATTCATTCCTCTTAACGCGGGGGAGTTGTGACGAGTGGGAGGAATAAATCTAGCGAAAGTCGCATCCTCCAGCTCGTCAGAAGTGGCAGAATCCTCTGTCCTCCAGCTTTTCAATTAATTACAAAAGGTTTAGCCTCCTTCTCGGAGGCGCCCGTACTGCGAAACAATTAGTTTAAATTTTTAATTGCAAACCTTTAAAACCTAAGACGGATGGTCCCACGTAGGGAGAGAAGCGAGAATTCGTCATGACGATAGGCGAGCCCTTCTTTAACCCTTCCTCGCGCCCCCGAGAGGTGCTCCGCAGGAACAAAGCAGAAATTGAAATAACTCCGGAGCCGACGAGGTGCTTAACTTTGAGGCCATTTTAGCTGTTGACTAAGTGCCCGAGTGAATCTAAGAAATTCCATCGGGAAATCAGTTGACGAGATCGATCCCAGCCAACTCGGTTTGGTCCATTCGTTCCCGGGGCGAGTTCTAATGAAGAAGAAATTAATCAGGAACTGCGACGTTTCTCTGATTTCGCCCTGGATAGAGACGAGGGAGTCGCAGTCAAGGGCCAAATGCAAATTTAAGTAGAATCCAAAGCAACAAAAATTGCAGTCTTCCCTGCGGGCGGGCGGGCTGAAGGAGGAAGTCCCATGCACTCCTGCACAGCCGCCGGGACTCTTTATCTCACCGGCCGATAGAATCCAGGATTAGAAGTTTCCAGGAGGATGGGCACGAGGAGAGCAGCACATGAAAATCGCTTTCAAGGGGAACTGGCGGGGGAAAGAAGTGAAATTAATTATTCTGTCATGACATAATTTGTTAAGCTGCCCCTCGGAATAAGTCCACAATTAAAATGCTTCTCCTGCCAGTGAAGTTCTAATTTAATTGTTTTATTTTTAATGCGAGGTTTACTTGGAATTTTCAAGGGTGGATCCTTCCGAGGGCGGAGGCGGTCACTTTCCAAGATGTGCCCCCAGCTGCGACATAAAAGGGCGATTGAGCTCGCGATGTGCCCCCTGATTAGCCATTCTGAGAAGTAAGGTCTCATGAAATTTTCATCACCGTCGAAATTTTCAATTATAAAATCAGAGCAGGTTGAGACGTGCCTGGAGAAATGAAGTTATAACGCCTAATGGCCTTTGGAAATATGAAAGTTTTTGACATCGGAGGACACTGAAGGAAAATGCTATTGAAGTATTTTGGAAATTAGGGTTTATGCAAATTTCAGTCACTGTATATAAATACAATAAATGTATGTAAGCTTCTGTTCAGATAATAAATTATAAATGTACATAAATAATTATGCCCAAATCGTCATAGTTTTTAAGAAATTATTCACAAGAAGCTAGCATTTAATATCTAACCCGTTGACCTTGAAAATGAAGATCTTTTGTGTCCGTTTCTACTTTCTCAAAAACTGAAAAATCAAAAATCGAATCGATGATACTTTTCACTGCTATCGTACAACATATAAAATTGTCATAGAATTAGATTTCGCCAATATTTCAGCAAGACGGCTACGGCTCACACGTCACGAATTACACCGGACTTATTTATTGAAAGAAAAATGTAGGGTTTTAATTGTTAAAAACGAATTATAAGATCCGCTGAAAAAGTACTTTTCTTTTATTTTACAATTATCAAACTGCGAAAAACATTTTTAATGGGTTTTTATATTTTGGAATGTGCTGTAAGATATTTTTGCGTGAAAAAACGTTGTGTTATTTGAAAGTTGCATATTTACATGGATTCCAAGGAGAAAGTCCAATCAAAATAGATTTAACGGTTTTTTAATAGTACCTATAATAAATTTCAGAAATTTATCTTACATGACGAAGACCTTTAAATTTATTGCAGGTAATTTTAATGAGATAAAGATAGGTATTTTAATGTTAAAAAATGTTAAGGTTTTAGGTATGTGTTCCATTATGGTTATATTCTGTTTAATGGTGAGAAAAAATTAGATAAATTAGTATTGCGTAGAGAGAATGGTAATAAAGTTTTATACATTCGAATTTCGGGATTTTATTCACACATTTTCTACTGTTTTTTTTTTTTCTTTTGTACTAGCTAATAGGGCAATTACAGTGGCAAAGTCAGTGTAATTATGTTGATGCAATTACAGTCACCTCTAGTGAGCTTCACACCTCCAATTAATTCTTAGACTCCGATGGAACGAATCCATTTAACCATTTACTTTCGCAGTAATTAGGCAATGTTCGTGTGTCTGACTAATTAGTTTGGTCGCACATGACATTTTCCAGCGAACTAATTACCCATTCCCCGAACAATAATAGCGCGGCCACACACATATTCTCCGGCAAAATGATTTATATTCCGCGCTTTACCCCCCCCATTTGCGCCATACCCGAAAATTTCTTAACCCACCACGAGCAGGTTTGTTGTATACGCTCTGTTGTATGGTGGATTTTCTCATTATTTTGAAAACGTTTTGGCTAAATTTCATTTATCACCTGTTTGCTTGAATATTGCGACCACACCTTTGCTGCGATTGGGTTGAAACAGGTAAACAAAAGGGCAGCTCCATTTTTCGTTTTTGTATGGTGTCAGGTGTGGGGTTGCCCGGGTAATTATTAACGACTTCTGCAAGTCACACAGAACATCCAGAGCAGAACAGTCGATTTTTCACACTTGGGCCAATTACCCGGGGCTCGGCCACAGAAGCTTCCTGGTTCTTTCACGGGACCGGGACGCATATGGGATCACGTACGAACCGGTTGGCTACGGCCGATTCCAGAACGAAAGACGCTCTGGGGGCCATAAAGTGAATGCACGAGTGCATCTGAAAGAGCACCCTGTGCCGCTAAGTTGCAACGCTTTCCGCGGCCAGCTATTTAACAGCTTTATTTTACCGATTCCTGACACTTGAAATGTAAATTTTCTTGCGGTTGCAGCCAGTGAAAATAATGCCGACCGCTGCACGGTGCTGTTCTTGGTGGTAGCTGGTGGTAGTGGTGCTGGTGTTGGTTCCGCTGCACCTCGTCCACTCGCGAGCTTAGTGGTCAGCTGCAGAAAACCAAGCGAAACGGGTTAAGCAAAGCGGGGCGAATCAGCGAACCGCCATCCAGAGTGCAGCTACCTGAAGCTATTCTGGACACAATGGGTTCTATGACCAAATGGGGAATATAATGCACTCGTGATATGCATTTAAAAAACGATCTTGGACTGCGATAAAATGTAAACAAGCTGGAAAAATACATTTTCTGGCCTCTTTTTTTTATATCCACCTCAGAAAACGCAAACGACTGAAGAGATGTTAACTTTTTGAACATTTCCTTCAGGTGAGAACAATGCAAGGTACAAGCTTAATAGTTTCTGCTTCTGGGAGCGAGTTGCAATTACATGAATCGTTCTAGAATTCTTACCAAAGTCTATGTTTGGTTGGTTGGAAAGTTATGTTCCGATTGTAACTCGACAGAACTCTAAGTATATTTTCCTTTTTTTTGTTTTTTTAAAGAAAACAGACAACACTTTTACGACGTAAAAAATTCGCACGCAGTCTTTCTACATATCAACTCCTAAAAACTATTAAAATTCTCACGTTTTCGCACAATAGCTCATTCCGTCAGTGCATTCATATAAAATGATAATTGAATTTCGAATAAGTTATTAATCAGCTCCAATTTAAAGTATCTTTTAAACATATAACCTGTTTTTATAAGGAAAATAATAACCTAACCTCACTTGCCTTATTTAACTATTAGTGCTCAGTTCACATAATTTAATTTCTTTTCTTATTTCGAAATGTACTAAACTTACATCAATATCTACAAAAAAAATAAATCGATATCTTTAAAATTGTATTTTGGGAGTATTTATCTAGTTAGTGTTTAGATGATGAAATTTAGATATGTATTTGTTTTTAGATCCACTGCATGTAAGATACCCGCATAAAACACATCTTGTTGTTAATCCTAAAAACATGAAAGGATAACGATATACCTAAAAAATCTCGGAATTTTATTAAAACCGTCGTTTATTTGGTTAACTTTAGAAAAACATTATTAGGTTTACCTCATTTTAAATATTTCCACTTTTTTTTAGTAAATTATATAAAATATGCTTTGGGCCTTATAAGGAAACCAACGACTTAATAAGGCCCACTCTGTAATTGGAAGAAAAGTTTATTATAAATAATGCATTTAGAAATAGAACAGCTTATCAATTCAGACAGCCAAAGTATAAAACAAAACAAAAATTATATATTATATATTCTTGCATAAATAAAATAAATAAATTATATTCCTGTAGAAGATCGTTTACAAAACACGGTCTAAAAACTGATAACATTTAAATTAAATCCTAACAAGTTAAGACTCAAGCCTTATTTTGGGTCATGCACCTTACTTTTTTAAAAAGACAGAAACTTGAATACGTCTACTTGTCAAAGAAAACTACATAAATATTTATATACCATAAAATATTACTAGAAGATTACCAGGAATCGAAAGTGAATTTTGATGATAAATCGGAGTCGACATTGAATGAAAATAGCGCGTCGAATGTCATTTTAATTCAATTCCATGAATTTGAATGAAACTCGACGCATCCGTTTCGTGCGGTGTCGACTTGCGTTGTCTGATTACACATAGCGTTCCATGGTTTAATATAGCAAACGAAAATAAATGCAAGTTTCAGAAAATTCCTGTAATCTCTTTCTAAACGTAGATTCCACAAGATTCAAAAATTTGCAAGCGAATCATTTATCCCATTGTATGGTATATTTAGCGATTTTCTAGTTGTTCAAGTTTCCTTGGGGCAAACATCCGAAGAGATTAAATAAAAAGCATAAACGACATGTAGGAAGCTTGGTGTCAACTTTCTGAATAAGTCCACATTTATTTCGCATAATTAAAACACAAAGCGACAATTAAACCAACTGCAGCGACGCTATCAAGTATCGCACTTTGCATATGGGCTGTCCGCACGTCGAAGTGAAATCGTAGCTAACTCGAGAGATTTCCTGCTCCACTAACAGACTCCAGTGAGCCTCCTCACCTTGCCGGCGTGTCGTCTTGGCGGTTTAGCCTTCAATTAATTTCACGCACTCTTAAGCGCTAAAAGAGCAAGAAGAGTTGTGACAGATTCAGCAGAAGTTGCACATTTGCTTAAGTCCGCGACGAAACCACACAACAGGTGATCTTCTGTAAATTGTAACGCTCCAGATACGATGACAAGCAGTTGTCGAGCAGAAGAAATGTAGAAATCGAAGTCGAACTTCTTCGAGAAAGGAGCCGTAGAGGCCCAGGATGACGGGGCCAAAAAGAAGGAAAGTGTGTGACGACGACGATCACCGCACCACCGACGGCTACAAGAGTCGAAGACGACGTCGAAACAATCGAGGCATTTACTTCTAGTCAACATCGACTAAATTATAGCCCACGAAATTGGCGTGCTTTAGTTCTTGTGGTCTCATGCGGAAATTGGAGGCTGGTGTGCAATTTCGCTGATCTTGGGGGAAAATAAATAGAGATCGTGACTGAAGAAAAACGTGCAATTTCTTCAGGCACCAGCTGTGGGAAGACGATAGACGGGCAGCCTCTAGAACTCTTTCCTTTTTGGCAGCTGTGCAGCCAACTGATCTTGCAGAAAATTGACTTCCATCAGCAGTCCACTTGTTGAATGGCTGCTCCGCGAAAGGGAAGAGGTCCAAAGACGGTGAGGTGAAGCGGACCTGGAAAACCAACGGGCAAAAATCCGGAGACGTTTCAATTAAGTTCTTTCTGCAATTGCTAATTAAACTTAGTTTTGGAGGATTGCTCTTGTGAAAGGCGGAAAGAATTTAGGGCTTTAATTGACCGCTACCGTCTCATCTCAATTAGAAAATTAAACTTTCTTCTCTCTATGGAAAAAAAAAGGTTTATTTAATTAAAAGCAGCATTGCTCTTCTTTTAAAAATTTACTAATTTTTTATTACAATAATAAGTAGTATCAAAAACAATAACCAAACTAAAATTTTATATATTGTTAAATTATGTCAAATTTTGACCTTAGTTATATGACCTCTTATTAATATTAATTTTCTTTCCTTTTTCAGGTAATTAATATTGACATCAACTTTATGGCTACAATAACAAAAAGATGTCTTAAATTCGTATGTACTGTAAAATTTGAAAACATAAATCGTATGATGAAATATGAAATAATTTACGTATTAAGCATAACGTAAATAAAATTCATTATTTCTATGGAGGAGCTCCCGAACACTTGGAATTATTAAAATATTCTTAATTCTGATTTACAAATAATTCTGAAATCGTTTTTAACAGAGTGCACTAATTTAGAACAATATAAAATTTGCAAACAGATTGCGACTTATTGTCACTGTCTGATTCTGGAATCGCTTAATTCTATTACTTAAAATTTAGAACGCAAGTAGTTCTAAAATCTTTTTAAAAAAAATCAAAGGTACGAAACTAAAAAAGATAGGCGGATGATGTTTAGTACAAATAATAATAATATTTATAAAGCAAAAATAAAACTTTAAAATTTGTTCTGAGCAATTGAAAAGTCAGAAAAGAACTGAATAAGAGATATTGCTTTCGCTGGTAGAAATAATAGTTTTTGGGGAAATTAATTAAAAAAAATACTAACGAAATTAACTAAACATAATACTAACGAAAAAAGTAGCCGTTTTTTTTTTTTTTTGTTATTTAGGTATGATTCAATACCTATAGACTCTGATAATTTCGAATTTTTAGCTTTAGAAACCAACATAGGTCAAGAGGGGGGTATAAATGACCCAAGAAAAACCTCTGTGATAAACAGACGGACAGACGCAAGAGTCATCTTATAAGGGTTTCGTTTTTTTTCCTTTTGAGGTATAGAATCCTAAAAAGGTAGTTTTTCTAAATCGACAAGGTAGGAAACCTTTTTAAATTAATTTTAATGACTTTAGTACGACCTTTTAAGGAACTTAAATTAAATTAATAACCTAGGAGTTTTTCAGATCGCTATATTCAAATATGGTGTGATTAGTAAAATTTCAAACAGAAATTTCAATTGAAATTTAGTGTGCCTGACAAACAGAAAGTGACCTTAAATTATTTTGGTTATTGCATTGTTTTGACTATTTCTTGTACAAGATTTTATCTTAATTAATGCTCCTACAATGATTTTTAAAAAGCATTAATAAGGATGTGTTTCTGGAGTCTGAAAACATCCCTTCGACACATAATGAAATTCCAATCTCTTTGTGTATCCTGAATACCCTCTAAGAATTGCCCCTTTTCTTAACCAGACCTCGATTAATTGTGATGCCCAGCACATGATTAGTCAGAAAATTTACACAATAAGAAGTCGAATGATTGAGAATCTCGCACAGAATGCGAATGACAATGACCAGAGGAGGCTCATTGGGCAGTCCGGGTCCATCGCAGTGACGGGCATAGAAAACACTCTTCCTCGTGGGGGGCTAAAGGCTTCCGAGCGTTTCCCTGGGTAGCAGGTTGATCCCCCCAGACAATCGCGCTCCCCGTAATCGCTGAAATCGATTATTCCATTTCAATTCTGCCAGGTCGCCGCTGGAGCAATTTCCCCTAGCCCGGGATGATTTTATCGCCGCAAGATGCTGCATGGACCTAATTACATCCGACTTAAGCGGTTGATGTGTGTGTGCCCGGAGACCGTCTTCGAAGACATTATTCGAAGATAGGACACCTGCCTACGGACCGGAACGAGATGGGTCCCAATCTATGGAAAACCAAATTTAATTGAGCGCCATCGGAGGCTCGAACTCCTCCTGTCTCGAGTACTCTATAAGGCGATTAACTTTTATATCCTCGAGGAAATTACAGGGATTAATGCCGCTTAGTGCGAAACTATCCCACTGCCGCCGGTGGTGAGGGCGGGCGGGTGTGCAACGAGCCGGCGTCGGAGCCTCTCCACCGGAGCGTGCCGGGCGCAATGAGGAATCTTCCCGGTCTATAAGATCTCAAAATCGCCCGGGGGAACAGCTCTCCACCAGATAATCCACATAATTCGATCAGCGATCAGAATTTTCGAAATCATTGGACCAGACCCCTTTGCTCGGGGCTCAGCTCAGAGACTTAATTTCGTTTATCCTTTCCTTCATTCTGCCACTGAGGTTCCTAAAGGAATTTTAAAGCATTAGGAGACGACTGTGCCTTTTGTTCGCAGTCAACAAAGAAAAACTAGTTTCACCTGTTAGTGTGCAGGGGACTGCCGGGACCGGGATCGGGACTACTGCAAAAGTGACACACATTCCCAGGGCCACAATGGCACACGTGTCGGTCGGTTCCGGCAAGTGCCCTCCCGATCCCTGGCAGGTAAAATGAATCCGGCCTCGTGCCCGGCGACGACGCCGGGCTGTCCCTAAGGATAAATGGCAATTTGCCTGGATAAGGAAACTCGATTTAATCATTCACAATGCGATGAGCTATGTAATTACGGTGGCAAAATGACTCTGCTAAAATGCCGCATGATTCTGAAAATTTACTTTTGTAGTCCGATTCGATTCATTCAGGAAATTAAAAAGTTCAATTTTCAAATTTACTCAAAATTGGTATATATAAAGGTTTTTAGTTTCGGTAACTCTAAATTTATTCTCTAAAATTAATGGTATGAGGGATTTTTGAGGAAATATTCAAAATACATATCAATGTGGCGGGATAAAAATCAAATAATAAATACTGAGTAAAGATAGGAAATTTGTTAACGAGTATTTCCCATTCGCAATTTGTTAATAATACTATAATAATTTTAAAAACAAATGCAATTAAAAAATAACTTCTCTCAAATTACTGAGCACTCTATAAGAACGGAAATTATACATTTTTTAAATAATTGAGTTCGAAAACTATTATGCGGCAATTTTTAAAAGAATCATTTTTTGTTAGTTCCTATAAAATGTAAACTCTGTTTGGGTGTAGTGTGTAGACAACGAAGGAGTAACATTTATCTATTGTATTATATAAAGACTTCGTAGCTACAAAAATATACAATTTTGTGGCTGGGTGATTGTACCGTGAAATATCTTATTTTTAAACATTTTGATTTAAATCGAAAATATTTTCATCAAAACGCCAAAATACCAAAAACACAAAAAAAGCACACATTTTCTTGAAAACTAATAGAAATAAATTTATGGGTTTAAAATAAATTTGCATACTATAGAAAAACTTTGGTATTTGTATAAAATACTCAATATATTAATTAATCAAATTGTTAATGAACAATTTACGATTGTAAGTCAAAAATTAATTTGAAAGATTGTAGCTGTACAAAATATTAGGGAAGTGGAATAGTTGAGAACTTTTGGAAAAAGCTTAAACAAAGCTTATGTTCTCAAAACAATAATCTCGAAGCCTTAGGAAGATGGACTAACCCTTACTATTTTCTGTTTTGTAATTGGTTATATAGATTTGAGGGAACACTTACTTAAGTATATACAAGAGTCAATCAAACACCCTGTAATATTGGAACTGTGGTTAGTCTTTTGTGTTACTTTTGTTCGGCTTAATTGAATGTTAACCGGCCCTCCCTAAGGATAAACGACAATTTTCCTGGATGAAAGTCTGCATTTAATCATTCACAATGTTACAACTGATGTAATTACAGTGGAAAAAATGACTCCGCAAAAATGCGGCATGATCCTGAAAATTCGCTTCTGTAATCCGATTCGATTCCAGGAAATTAAAAAGTCCAATTCACCGGTCCCTCCCAGGACTGCACTTCGTCCCGGGTGAAATTTTGTGGGCGTTTTTGTTCCGACCGTTACACTTTCCTTCTGGAAATTTATTGAGTCCAGAAGTGCGCCCGGCCATCCCCCACAAACTGATTAAGCGATTACTAAATGCAATCCAGAGAAGAACCTATTTACCCCGGGAAATTAACATTTCAGCGGTTGGCAGCTTGTCCCGGATCCGGGACATCATTCCCGGCTTTCGGCGACGACGGATTCAGATACGGCCGGCGATTTTATCTCCGCCCACGCCACCGCGGTGATCGGCACGAGATACGCTGAGTCACCGGAACTGATCGCGTCGCGTCGCGCCGGGTGGGTTGCCTTTCCCGAAAGGGATTTTCTGGTTCCGTCGCAGCTGCAAGACGACGCGACGGCTCGTAGGTGTTCCGTCAGCCGGAGGATTTGCTTGTTAATTATTATTATTAAAGCCACGTCACATTATTTATGCGATTGTGGCCGCAGCCGTGCAATTAGATTTCGATTAAGGGGAGCACGCAGACACAGGGTGACTCATTCACGCTCTGCGGCCCTAAGTTGTTTGCTTCCCCAATAATGGGAAAATTTCGTTAATTGCCTTCTGCTAATGAGCTTAATATTTCATTTTGACTTCTGTTCCAGTGACGAGCAGTTCCTTTCTTTTTGATTGTTTCCCGTCTACTTCTAGAAAGGCGCCAAAATGTCACATTTACTTTTACTTTCACATTTTACAACATACTTTCACACGACGCGAGGGATTTGTTGAAAAAGGGAAATCGGGTGTGAGTCATTTTCTTTTAAGTTATTATTTTGCTTAGAAACCTTCATTTTAAAATTAGTCGAATACTTTAACCACTTTAGAACTGAGTTCCTAAGGTTTTTTGAAAAACTTTTTAAATAACTTTTGCTTTTAGTTAGAAATCATTGAATAGTACCTAATTAACTCAGGGCTTTGCGAATACTTCTCAACTAAAATTATTTCTTAAACAGTTCCACTTAGGCTTGAGTTAGTTAGCACATCTCAGTCTTTGAAAAGCAGATTTTTATGGTAGATTACTTTTCAGCTTCCTAATTAATTTTTGATTGGTGTTTAGAATTATACTTACTTTGCATTTAAAAACTGATATTTCATGAGTAGAAATGAGTAAACGATAATATTCTAAAAGATGTACGCTTTTATTATTTGTGTAATTGCAATATGTTTATAAAAAGCAACATATTATCTTATAGCTCCTCCCTTTCAGGGTATTTTACACATTCATTAAAAGCTCCGCATACGGCAAGTAAAGATCACTACTGAGTTTGCAATTTTAAATAACTCATTATATGTGTATTTTAAAATTATAAAAATTAAATACAAAAATTGCATATTATCTCTCATGTTTACAGATTAAAATTAAATATGAATGAAAAGTAAATGAAAAGCAAACTTCATGAATTAACACAGCTAAAATTCTGAAATATGTTCGAGAAGGAAGAATTCGAAATCAAATAAATATTATATGTATAAACGTATTATTTTATCTAAATTTTCAAAATCTCTAACTCTTAAATTTCTCATGTTTCGGAATTTTGGAAAAAAATTTATAATTCTCTTAAAATGTAATTTAGAGTTTTGTCTTATTGTGTCGAAATAAGTATGATTAAAATTAAATTAATTAATTGAGGAACTGGTTATATAGGTTTCAAGTGCATTTTAACCAAAGTTAGTAAAAATTACTTTTCACTAATTTCGAAATACGTTCGCAAAATGTACTCACGTGTTTTATTATAAAAATTGCATAACTTTTCTTAAATCATTGTTTAGTTTTCATATTTGAATTGGTAAGAAGAAGGTTTCTGATAAATCTAACCATGATAATGTTGCCGAAATCAGTGCTTATCAGCACAAGATAAATTCCATTCCATTTATAATTTCTGTAGAGTAAAATTTCCCACAGAAATTGGACCAAGTGTGACATTTTTGCCATAAACTAAGCAAACACGGTCTGTTTGACTTTAGATAAACATTTGCCCCTTGCGATGCGATGCGATGTGTTTTCTCCGCGTTATCAGAAACCCTCGTCTTATCGTCTGTGTGTGAATTGAAAATGATTTAGGTCGGGTGGCAGCGGCAAGAAAAGCAAACGTACCTAAGTCAACACGGGGAGGACCCGTGCACCCATTGTGGTCCCAATCTGGTCCAGCCCACAGCCTCCAATGGCGTAATTTTGATGCGGGATGCGGCAGGAAGAGATAAGAGCAACACACCCGCCGCGATTGTCCCGAACATCATTTATTAACGAAGCAGCACCCCTTGATGTCCAAAAAATTAATTACAGACCTAAGGGTTGGGCCACACCCTCATCTCGTGCAGCAGCCCGGCCAATTTGGTTGCCACATTTGCCGCCCGGAGGGGGCGGAAGGGCGCGGAGGGATTGTCTTAATTTTATTGAAGAAGACAGTCACTTCCTGCCATTGACTCAATTATCTTTCATTAGGAGGCGACTTATCGCGCCGCTCTCGTGACGAAATTGGCCGAGTTGAAGTCGCTTTCATCGCCTACTTAATAGAATTAGTTCGCTCCTCGGAACAAAGCGAACTAGAATTCGAAGGGCGTGCGGGGGCGAACTACGCCCTGAGGGACAGTCACGTGTAAGGTGGCCACTTACGAAACTCCGGTAATCGAATCGAATTGAGAGGATTTAGGAACTTTGGAAACTTGGGAGACAAATGTTGCAAGCGGGCCTCGCAAACCAAGTTCCCATGATCGTTGGTAATTAGTCGCATTCGCATCCCACTTTTACCTTGAAAGTTCCAATTAAGACTCTGTCAGACGGCGATGAAGTTCTTCGGTGTAATCAAACAGAGTTCTCACCTCTTGCGATTCCTCAAGCAACCCAATTCCCGAGACAAATGCACTATCCGAAAGTAAACAGCGGCTGCATTATTCATCGGTGTCCCATTTCGCGCATAACGAACCCCATTACCTGGTGTGACCGCAAATCATTGCAAGTATCGGTCTCACGGTGATGTCTTGAAACGAAGATGCTAAGACGCTCGCTTTAAGATGGCCCCACTGACCCCTTCGCCGCAGCGTCTGCATCTAAGAAACTAAATTCCCACCGCTTCTAGTCCCTGGCTCGATGGTTGCTAGCTAGTCGTGAGGGGGCAATTATTATCAATCACTCTGAACACACCCTAAATTTATAAGCGATGATTTGGGGCTTGGCACCCAGTTGATAGACTGCCTCCTTCGGGATAAATAGACCTGTTAAATTGGTGAAGTTTTAATTAGATCCATCCAGGCAAGTGGCTGAATGGGTGGTCGTACTCTATCTAGAGGCGATTTATAACTCGACTAACGATCTGGAGGAAATTGACGTGATTTTTTATGGAACTTTGGTGTCAAACAACACCGACACGTTTCTATTAAAGGAAATTGGGCGGTCCCGTCCGAAACTGCAGAGCATTTTGTGTAAGACTCAACAAAAATAACATTTAGGTACTTAACTGCTCTTTAACTAATCAACAATTTACGCTCCTGTTTTAGAATTATAAACTTTCCAAATATAATTTGTATATTTAAAACAATTTTAGAAAAGTTTTAATGAAGCTGCTTTAAAATAAATTTGAATTAAAAATTGAAATAAATATATTATTCCAGCTTAGAATTCAAAACTTTCTTCAATTTTCTTTTTCTTAAGAAAAATAGTTAATTTTGGAAAAAAAATAATATTTTCGATCTACATCTTTCACCCAAAACTTTGAAAGATTTCTATAATATTTTGAAATGCCATGTATACGATTTTCATTTCCTTCTAGAAATTTGGGATTGCCTGCCGAAAACTCAAAGAGAATATTTCTGGGTATTCATTTCGTTTCGCATTAAATATTTAAAACTGACAAAGTCTTTGCCGTTTTATTAGGCTATATTAAAAATTGATTAGGAAAAGAAAGTTGAAGCCATTACGTTAAATGTTCTTTAAAATTATGTAGAAAGACCGGGGGAAAGATTAAAATTGCAATAACAAGACGCCAGGAAGTTATAAACTTGTCTCGTTTATTTATTTATTTTTATTTTTACCTTTATGTACAAGTAATATAAATTAAAAACATAAATAGCTTGTCATAGAATTTATAATTAGAGGAATTTGGTTTTTTTTTTTTATAAGCTTTTATTTAACTTGTGTTGTATAGGTCAAATCTTGCAATTGAATTTTAAAGTTCTCGTTATCGGAGAAAGATAAAATTTAGTACACTTATATATATTTAATATTGTTCTAAATCCAATATGGCGGACGCTCCAAGATGGCGGCGTACCTTCTTCTTCACAACCCACTTGACATGGGTATCAAATGAAAGGGTGCGATGAGTAGAAAACGATAAAGGCTTGTTTTTTTTTAAAAGAAAAGTTTTAATTAAAAATTTGTTTTGTTTTAATATAGTAAGTTTATAAGAGCAGGCATATTTAGAAAAAATATTTGTTTGTACTCAACAGAAACATACTTTTGGGTATATTGGCACTTATTTAATTTCGATGATATCGGTACTTTTTATTCGATATTATTCATGAGTAAATCGTCGATTCTTTGACGAGACTTACTAAAAATTTACTTTAAAAAATATCAGAAAAGATTATTATTTTAAAGGGAAGAGTCAAAATTTTGTTTGAATCACGTTTTCAGCTCTTTTATTAACTTCCCAATTTTTATTTCTAAGAAATGCAAACTAACTAAATTTTCAATACAAAACCGTTCTTGACCTGTGTAAACTACTTGTCTTTAAATGTTTCCTTCCATTACGAACGCATTTCCATAGCAATTGCTAGCACTTAGCACCCCTTTCGAGCTTCATAAACCCTACAAAGTTTGCGTTTTAATATTCAAACTTAATAATTTCATCCTTGGGCCTGTCTGAACCATAAAATCTTAGAAGTAAAAGTTCCCTAGCGTGCACCACAACAACAGTCAAAGGCGCCGCTACAGACCCAGCAGATGTAAACAAAAATTAATCATTTCGCCAAGGCCAACTAACAGTGGATTGTTCCACTATAAATCAAATTAACAATAAACGAGCATATGCTATAACATGAAAGCAATTTACATACCAAGGTGAGGCGACCTCAAACCGCGAAGGAGCCTCGGTGCAGAGGAAAATCTTAAAGCGAGCCAGGGTGAGAGCTCCCGGGGGAACCCCCTTTTTAATGCTCCTTTAATAAGTGCCCTAGTGGGTGCCACCTAAACTTTGAAGAGAAAGTGAATGTCTCACGCCAGCCACCGAGACACCTCCGGACAAAGTCACCAGCGTCTTTGTGGCTGTGAAGGCGAACATTCTTTTTTTTTTTTTATAACTTCTTGAAAAGTTCACGAATTAATTTGCAATTAGTTGCAGCCTGCGCGAAACGATGCGCGCTTTAATGTGACAAAAATTGCCCGCAGGGAGGGTGATTGGCAGGCAGAAAGTTGGCAAATGCAAATTATATTTTCAAATCTTGAGATGAAAGAGCTCTCGCACCTGATTGTTACCTGCGGTGGTAATCCGCCGCACATTCACCGCTTTGCGATGGCGCAATTTTCTTCAATTCGATTAGAAAAGGTATGCGCGGTCAGATTTTTACTTTATGGCCGTTTTCATGTTCAAGACCCGATTCGAGTTGAGTGCACACCTGCACCGATCGCTGCACTACGCGGATGCTCCGTTCACCTGCACCAGCCCGAAGATAATTTAAAATAAAGATACACAGGTATTTAGTCGGGGCATCGCTTTCCCAGAAAATTTACCTTCTAAACAAAATGACATTTATGTATGTTAACTTGATATCTTAATAAAATTTCTTATATTTTTCGAAAGTTTTAAGAAAAACACGGAATTTCGCAGGAACTCTGAATATAACTTCAATGAAAACTAGAACCCTAAGTTGGGGCACTGCTTTTCTTAATTCCAAAGTTAGAGGAATTTGGTTGTCATCTTTGATGCCTTATCCGATAGACAATTTTAATAAAATTTGTTACCAAATGTAGGCTATATATGTATATATTTTCTAAAAATGTAAACTTCTTAAATTAATTATTTTTATTATTTATTTCCTTTAGGTATGAATGAATTACAATAAGAATTATTTTCTCACTGGAGGGTTTACAAATTGAGAGAAAATGTTCAAAAACCTCTAAATAAAGTCTCACTAACCTAAGTATTATTACTTACTATTTCGTCGATTTTTTTCGTCTAGTAAAATACATGACTACAGAGAATTCAAGGTTTTGGAGCAATTTCCCGCTGAAGATTTTAAATGAATTATAGCTTCTTAAATTAATGAAGAATGCATAAAAATTGGGCCTAATGTACGAGTAAGTCTTATCTCAAGCAAAGCTTAGTAAAGTTTATAAATATATATTTTAAAAGCATTCAGTTTTCAATTAAATTACATATCGAGCTCGAATGTAATGTGAATGGAATATTTTTGTTTTAAAATTCATAGTCTATCGATAAAATACCATAAAAAAAAACTTACCACTTGTCCGATAACAAAAACGACTTGTTGGCTATATGTTTTATTACATACGCATCTATAAAAAGAAAGTAGAACAAAATATAAATACGTTTGGAATATTAACTAGTAAGTAATGATGAATAACAATCGAAAACAACAGTAGTAACTTCATAAAAAGAAATTTGAACAACAAACATGTCGTCACGTAGCTAACTAAAATACCGAAAGTTTTGTACAATCAAAATTAGATTTCGACCAAATACAGGCAGGCGGAACTTGGAAAGTATAAAATATTTAAGTTGTAGGGTTTTGTGATTACTTTGCAGATTCCGACTGAAAAAATAAAATATTGGTATATTAAAAATTGTAAATTTCATTTATGATATTTATTGATTTGGGTTTCGATATGGTACCAAATTGATATAGGTACTAAAGGTCAATAAACCTGAATGTAATTTAGAAGTGTATCTTAGTTTGGAAAATATGATTAGGTAGAATGATGGCAATATTCAAAGAAAAATAATCAACAGATTCGCACTTGACTGCAAATATCCAATGAAATATAAATTTTTTGAATGGAACATTTTATTCTAATGTAAGAGAAGCAATTTGGTGAGAAAAAAATTATAAATTCGCATATTTATTCCGATGATTTTACTTTTAACAACAGTTTTTAGGAATGAAAATTCTCTTTGATATGGCTACACACCTGCAACGAGACAAATATTTCAAAAATTTATACCCAGGTATTCCACCAGGAATGCGGAGGCATATTTTTTCCCAGTAAAATGCCTTTGTGGCGCGGCGCGGCTATAATTTTGAGTGGTGGCAACGAATAGTCGCGTCGCGGCGGTTTCTTGCGAAATCGCAAAGAAAGTCCCAAAGACAAAAAGGAGCTCGTGAAAATTAAAGCAACTGAAAATGCTACGATCATGCGAAGCCGCGGCAACGACCCTTGAGGTGGGCCTCACGTGTGCTCAACTGTAAATCAACCTGGCCACAGGTAACCGCCGCTCATTGCTACGCTCGGCTTAATTTCTGCGCTGTGCATGAGTTTCGCGGAAACCGCAAAAAACTATCAACAATCGCCGGAGGAAGACCAATGACCACTTAATAATTCGCGCCAGGTCCCATCCATCCCAATTCCGCGAGGCGAAGAAGCCGTCGAAGAAACTCCGTCGCGGAACGGAAGTCGCTTGCACCACCTTTGCATTGTTTGAAGAACGTCGTCTTCGACTCCGGCCATCTTTGCCAAGCTAAGCGATAATGCCAAGGTTGACCGTTATTACTTGGCCCACTTATCCAAATTTAACAGGTGTCGTAGAGGTGGTCAAGTGCGGGAAGGCGGAGGTTTTCTTGCGGCATTCGACATTTTCTCAAGACGGCGTGAGGCGGAGACAATTTGCTTGGTAGCCGCATGTGACACAGTTCGGGGAATTTGTGGATTTTTTACATCAAACCGATTTACCTCAGCTTTCAGAGAAATTTAAGCGTGACTCGACGATTGGGTCGGGGCTCTATTCTTTTGGGGAAAAGCTTTTTGCTGGCACAACGATTAGTCTTCCGTGCGAAAGTGCTGGGAATAATTCTTCAAAGTTTGGAACTGAACAGAATTTACTTTAGACTCTGGATTGAGGTCAAGGTAATTGGCTATTTACTTCCAGATTGTTACATTGAATTATTTTTCTTAACGGGAATTGAAAATTTGGAGAAAGAATCGACAGAACAATTCTTTCTTTGAGAAATTGTAGGTTAAGATTGCATAGAAAAGATTCAGAATGAAAATTGTTTTTTTTTATTGTAGTTTATTATTCTACATTGAAAGTATCAAAAACTTTAAAAGAATTATTTTGAAATACTCGGATTTATCGATTTATACTATAGAAATCATGTCGACCATGAAGTTGGAAGCCTTTCATATGTACATATAACCTCAATTAATAAACTAAATATTTTTTGTTTAAAGTTGAAAGATTAATTAATAATGGAGGACTAAGTTTTTATTTTATTTTTAACAATATATACCCGAAAATTAAAATATCGAACATTTGTGTCAGACAATTGATTTTATCTCATATTAAAAGAATTTATAGATGATTCTTCACTAAATGGAAAATTTCTCTTAGTTTTATTGTATTTTGTTTCATTAGTCACCCTTTATAACAACGTCGTTAACTTCAATTTGAAGTTTATTGTAGTAACTATTTATTGCTTTAAAAGCAATAAAAGTCTAATAAGTGAAAGAAATATTGTTATTTAATTGAATAAGTGGCAGTTTTAAACTTGTGTGCACAATTGTTTGTTTTTTGCTGTTTAAAAAATTAATGCTCTTACGGATGTCTGTACATTTTTAAATTAGTTATATAATTCCATTATAGTAGATATAATTCAATTTAAAGAAATATGAATAGAACTTTTACGTAATTGCTATAAAAGTAAATTGACACATTTGCGACACCAGTGTCAATTTTGCTCATTGTTTTAAAAATATAAAATACTAAGTTCACTTTTTAGCTAAAGTTTGCGCGTAATTCTTACAAATTCTGTAAATTTTTAGTTCAAACTGAATAAACTCTAGTTAAATTTTAGTGAGATGTTTTATGAAATGTAGAACTGAATTTTCTCGTATAAATTGTGCTAATATTTTATATCATTTGGTATAACTCTTTCGTTTACGAATTGCTTGGGTTAATGTTATAAATGATATTTTTTCAGATCCCTGACTAATATCGATGTTCCTATAACTATCATAACTAGATGAAGCAATCAGGTGGATTTTAGGGGGTGGAAATATTTAAAAGTGATTCATTTGTCATCATCCGTATGAATCACAGAATCTCTCACTATACATAGACTTAATACTAATCGACTTAAAAATATATTCTATATGTATCTTTTACAGGGGTTGGCAGAATGAAGTTCTATTCGTCAAATATAAAGTTACATTATTTTAAAGGGATACCTAACACAAACCCCTCAACTTCTTCTTGCTAAGCCCGACTACAAAATATAGAATTAATCCACCAGATAGTAGATAGTGATGTTTCCAGAAGGCATTCAAATTAAACCTTTTGAGTACAACATTTAAATATAATACATGCCTGGAACGTTTCTATAGTACTTATTTTGAAATATGAGTTATAGTTAGTGTATAATCTCCTTCAGAAATCGTCTTGTCGTTATTTCTATGAAAATCTTTTCCCACGGAAATTTGATCCAGTGGAGCTCGGCGTCTTATCTCTGCGATTACACCATCCACCGTCCACGGTGCAGAGTCGGAGAATCTGTTTAACGTGCTGGTCCAGCACAATTGGGCTCATAGAAACGCCTGGAAAACAGAATTTACAGCGCTAATTGCGAAGATTGATAAAATCACGTTGCGAGCGAAACAGACCAAAGCAACGTGCCCGTGATTAAGCAGCAAAATAGGTTAATCCGTCTGTTCCAGATTAAGTGAATCAACAGTTTCACTTATTCCCCCGGCGATTCCCATTTTGGCGAGAATCGTCTGGAGGAAATGCGCCATCTGCGACTGCGACAGACCGACAGACAGACAGACAGACAAACAAACAGACGAGTGCAGCGCCACGGGATCGGATCTGCAAATCGCCTCCCAGTTGCTCCTCCGAACATAGAGCCAACATTGTGCCCCCGGGATGAGGAGGAGGAATGGATTCTGGTCGGCCTGGACAAAAACGAAAAACTGCAGTTAATCACTGCACTGGCCCAGTTCGGGAGGAATCTTCCCGGATGCTGTGAATGCATTCGTTTCACTTGTTGCAGCCCAGGCTCCAGGCCACCTATCCCCTGGCCGGGGAAGACCTTGCAGCGGGCATGCGGTTCGATTGCACTTCGGGACTAGTTTTTCTTGAAGCCGCAAAATGTTGCACTAAATCAACATCATTAGGTGCATTCATCAGCTCCGGGACTGCGCTCTGGAATGCGGGGGCTACTGAAGAGGGGCTATCGCGTTTCTAACCACTTCCAGCGGGAAGGGAACGCCGCCCGCCTCGTCTCAAGATGAACCGATAAAAATGCGACTGGAGCCGAACAATGAAGGCGTTTAGCCGCAGTCCCTGACATCTGACACCATTCGTGTTTCTGGGCACGCCGGCTGGTCAGATGGGAGCTTCTGGTACAGTCCCCGTCTTCGGAGGAGCCCTGGAGCGCCCGAAACGACCGTTAAAAGAAGACCTTCGGCGCGGCAGCGGAATACTAAGAAGCGGCGAACCAGCTAATCAACTCGCCAAGGTGGTCGCCCGGTTTCTTAGGAATTCGCCGCAGTTCCGGAGAAGTCCGGTGATCGCACGTCTTCACAAAAGTGCAACTCTTTTCTCCGCGGAGGAGTTCGCTGGTGCACGTGAGACGTTCTTCGGGGACTGTGGGATCCTTTTGCAAGTCAATTCCATCAGCTCAAAAGATTGTCGCTGAGAATTGAATTTTATTTTTTTATTTTTATCCCGATATCGAGCCCGGCGATTACACGGCAGGTGGTCGTGATTCCTGGGGGATACCGAGACAAAAGGATCATGCGACGAACTAGCAAATCTCTAGCACTTCTTTTTCAAGTTTATCTTGAAAATTAGATCTGCATAGTGTAGAATCGCCCTAGAGACGGAGGTGGAATAAAGCGAGCGGTCGGACTACGGACTCAATGTCAGGGAAATCAAATTTTCAAACTTTTCTCAATTCACTGCCCCCGAAATATCTGTGGAGGGCTAATGGGATGGAAGATTGTGTGATGAATGCAATTGCGCCGCTCCGGGAGGAAGTTATATATGGTCGTCTGGAGCTGCACTTGCACAGGACTAGATTCAAATTGAATACTTGCGCAGAACGGTGAGCTCCAGACCTCCTTTACTTCTGGGTGATTTGTTAATGCAATCATATTAAGTGTGTAGGTAGTCTGCTCCCGCTTCTGTTCAAGTTCCCGGACCGAGAACCATCCAGGACAGAGTCTGGTTCAGGTCACTTCCCGGTGCCGGTGAATAATTGAAATCGGTTTTACTTCTCTTTCTTTTTTTTGTTTTGCTATCTTCTTTCCTATTTTTATTTTCTACATGAATTGCACATCGCTGGATCCTGGATTCCCGGGCTCCGCTACCGATGCGATTCCCTGCGCCAACCCCGCACTCATCCCTAAGATTATTGCAGGATTATTGATATTGGCTAAGTGTTGCACCGATGGTGCCGCATTTTGCCGCTTACCATTCCCCGGCACAATGGGTGCATCGAGTGGAAACCAATTTAGGGACTACTTTGTATGCAAATCTTTCGATAAAAAAAAATGTTTCAACCTTCTGCATATGAGGCCCCATTTAAAGGGCTCTGCAGGATGCAGTGGGTGGATCAGACAAGGGCAATGAATGCTGACGAGTTATGCTAATAATTTGTCGTTTGAAGAAGTTTATGTTACGTAATGTGATGCTGTATAGTACCGGAAAAGTTAGTATATGGGATTCTTCAAATCAATTCCACCTAATCTAACATATCTTTCCGGGAATATAGTGTCAAATTATTACAGAAATTTCATACATTTTCAGACTGACATTTTCAATAAATTTCATTCTAAAACAAAACTCTATAAAACTGTATTCTGTTTTTAATCAGGAAAGTTTTTATGATTTTCAGATATGTAGTTAAAATGTAAATTAAATGTCATATGTATAATATTTAGAAAACTCATTCTGTTACCTACAAATTCCAAACTCTACTGATGACACAAATTTCTTAAGGAACTCTATTCTATATTTATTCCCGATTCTGAACTTGTGTCGCAATAAGTTTTCAGAATAATAAAATTAAATCAATTAATAATAAAAATAAATGTAGACTGAAGTAAGTTTTTGCTATTAGCAATAGTGCAATTAGTCGAACTATTCAAAAATCATGTATTTTTGTTTTAAGAAAATATATGCACATCGCAACTATAAAACCAAAAATTTAAAATTTGTATTATATATTTAAACAGTTTCTACCCCAGCAACGATTGAGGTATTCCATGAATTTTCTATGTCTAAACTTAAAATCTCTGTTGTGTGTCCATCAACGTTCATGCATCCTTCGGAGATAATTCATCATAAAAACACGAAATAACCATGACGAGATAAATGGCTCCGCATTTAATTCCGCAATATACTATACCTACGTACGCGAACCCTATTCACGTATTCCAGCACCACCCTGTGCATGGAGTTATTTGCCCTTAGAAGCCAAATGGCCGAACGGGAGTGCTCTTTTCATACAGCGCCGTGCACATGTGCGTTTTCCTCTTTAAATTTAATATTTCAAATTAAATGCCATAAATCTCATTTTCTGTATGTGTTTTTTCGTCCTTTTGCAGAAAATGTGGTCCAAGCACAGCGAGTTATTACAGAGCCGGAAAGAGTGACATTAGCGGAAGGACTGCCCGTGAAGCTACTTTGCAGATTAGGAACTCCTATAAATTACTGCCGGATCGCCATACCCGGGGAGGAAAAAGTGCTCGTACTATCGGACGAATGGGAGTCAACCACCCCCGGATTTAAATACAATGGAGCGGGAATGCGGGCGGGACAGTGCGGGGTTTCCATCGACAGAGTTAGCGCAAGAAATCACGGACAAGTCAAGTGTTCCCTGGGCGTCCAAGGAGAAGAACTTAGCGGACTCATCGATTTGGTTGTGGCAGGTAAAGTGCATCTATGAATTTCAAATTTAATATGCTTTGGTTTCTTGTCTATTTCAAAATTTTGTACAAAAAGGGTCTATAGATTTTCATAATAATCGTAGCCTTATGTTATATATTTTGAAATGTATTTTTATTACACATTTAAGAATAGATTTAATGTATAATATGAGCGTCAACCGAAAATAGTGTAATTTTTTATTGTAAATTTGCAAAGTTTTAATAATTAATATCTACTTGTTTTAATTTTACAAAAAAAAAGAAAAAAAAACCGTCTAATCCAAGCGTTAATGGCTTTATATGCTTTAAAACTGGGCAAAACTTCGGTCTCGATTTTTATATAGAAAATCCAAGTTTTACCACATTCAAATTGAGATTGAGAAGTTTTCACGCTGACTTCAAATATCTAGTTAAATTTAAGGATAGTTAAATTGCAATCAACGGAATTTTCCACCGGAGTTAAGTCCAACTTTGATAGTTGTTAGCAAAATTTATTCTAATATCTTGATTTTTCCTAATTGTTGCTGGCTTAGACGCTGGGTCAGTTTCAATGGCATGATAAGATATTGATTTCTTATCATCTTTTCAGTAAAATTTAATTGTATATGTATTTTGAGTCCGTTAAAAAACAATAGTTCGAAAATCAACTCATTTATTATTATTATTAAAAAATCACCTATTTTTGTGCGTCCCCTAGGTTTTTCATACTTATTATTGTAATTTTCGACAAACTTAAGCTTTTTAATAAGAAAGGAAATTTCGAAATCGGTTTACACGTTTCAAAGTCATATCTATGCAAACAAACATAAAAAATTCATACAGGTCGAATTGGTAACCTTTTCTTTTGATGTCGGTTAAAAATAAAATCACAATTATGCAATATTTATAGCAACATGAAGGGCAAAGCATAGTGCTTCGAAATAAATAGGTTTAAAAGTCTTGGAAACAAAACTGGACTAGGTACTTAATACAAAATGATAGACATCGAGTGTCGTTTAAATTCATGAAATTTATATTTTGTAAATTAAACAGAAATGTTCGCATCACTTAGTCCCAGTAAATGTATTGAAGTCTAGGTCTTGAACTTTTACGTTCTTACATACTTTTTAGTATATCAACCCTTGCTAGCAACATCGCAGCGCTTTGCAAGTACCAAAAAAGTTTTTTTTTATGAAATATCAAAGTTTACCTGTAGGAACCTTTCTTCAAAGAAACTCAGAAATTCCTCAAGAAGATAAAGTCTCGCTTCGCAGTGGGAACATATATCATTGGCCCTGGCAGTTGATATTGCCGCGAAACGATAAGCGAAATGAATAAATGTCTATGCGAGTTTTAGGGGCGCTCCCTTGTGCGAATCTATCTATATATTATAAAAAATTTCCTTAAAACGATAAAAACCGCGTGCCGTAGCACAATTGCGAAATTTGCCAAATTGTCAAAAGTCAAGGTGGCTCGCGGGAATCATCTCAACGATTTCCATGCGGTGCCTCCGCCTAAATTAGAATGAATTGCCGCGGGGAACGATCTTCGTCGGCTGCCGGCAATTGTTGTAGGCAGGAGCAGTTCCACCACCTATCACCGAAATAGAATCATTTTTATCGCCGAAAAGTTCGCCTTTTTGCGAGCAATTTATGGAAATTACATTTACTGTCATATTTTTCTTTGTTACGGAAAATTATCCGGGCATCTTCTGACCCACCTCGAAATTCGGCTATACCGGAGCGCCTCTATGGCATTTTTGTATCTTTGTATCTACGCGGGCGTTTCGCTTCGCAGCCAAGGTGAGTCTAATTCTGGTCGCCCTGTAAAAAGTGGGTCTTGAAGGTTGAGTGCTTCTCGCCGGGCACTTTCATTATGCTCGAAATTGAGCAAATGGACCTATGCGCGAAACTTCGGACAACTGCTATTTATGTAACGTGCGTCCGCTGAATCATTGTAATTATGCTGCTTTGTGGCCGTCGTAATTGATTGATCAAATTTGCCATTTTCGGGCTCTGGAGTCCACTGAACCTGAGTGGGTCCGGCAATTGTTTTTCCCGGCGGTGCTACCGAACTGCCCGCGGTCGTCCGCAAGCGACGGACCCAGATTGGTTTTGTCATCGGAGAGAGAGATGATTTGTATCGACCGCGGAAATTAAGCAACCAATTTGTATTTGTATTCTATACATTCTACACCTTGTGTCTGTATGGTCATCGGCCGGAGAAAGTTGCCCTGGTTGCTTTGGCCCATTTGCGGATCGTCCTCGTACCGCTGGAGCGCGCTTATTTAAGCGAGTCCGTCTATTTGCCAAAAATAATTAGCGGCTTGTTTATTCGTCTCGGTTTGGATTTTGATACGAGCAATCGGATTGGTATTTGCTTTGGAAGCTGGCTAAGACGGCCTCAAAGTAAATGACTCAAGTGGCTCGTTATCTATCTAAAAACAAACAAGGTCTCATTGCAATTAGATGTTAAAGAAACACTCAATTTAACCAGGTCTACCGAGTCAGACACGAATAACAAAAACCACATCTCTTATTTATATATCAGCCAATTATAAACACTAAAATGATGTTTTATTCAAACAATTGGATGAAATTTATATTCAAATGTTTATTCTCGTCGAATTGGAGGTTAAACTTTTAGTCTATTTCTACTTCGATACTATCCAAAAAATTAAACATTTAAAACTTATTCGTTCCAAAAATTCGGCTCTTCCTCTTTTTGTAGATATGGTATTTATCCTTAAGGCACTTATTGTTCAACAAATTTGAGTAAAAATTAGTTCTGAAGGCATTTTGAAGGTACTGATTTGAAATATTCTATCATAATTTGGAAATTCCAGAGGACGGCCCTAATAGTGCGACAGATTTTTGTGAAATTCAAAGAGTTTAAATGAAAATTAGTATGCAGTTAATTTGGTGACACTTATTTCGAATTTACTATACAATACTAATATAATAGCAAATACAAAAGAAAAGAAAAGATATACCCACACCTTTTTTTAAAACCAAGAAACTAATTTTACGTAATAGTCGGTAATTCATCTAATATTCTGAACCAGGGATCGAAAATAACTGGTATTTTTCAATTTTTAAACTCACAAAAGCTGAGAGAAATTGTCATAGTAGAATAAAATAAATTACACCAAAGTGTTGCGTATGATGCCCTTTTTCGGTTTTGTGAAGCTCTTTAAAATTTAGCTTTTTAGCGTGTCTAAACTGTTATTTTTAATTTATTTTAACTTTAAGCAAAGAAAAACAAGCTCAGAAGCTTAATTCATTTTACTGGCTAAAATGAAAAGCTGAAGCTCGTTATTTTTTCTAGCAAAAGTAAAAAGCCACATTGGCTGTCTGGTAGCTGGCTTTTTACATTGTTTTTCAACGATCTACAAACATTTTGATTACAACTTCAAAGTGGTTTTAATTTAGCGAGCACAATTTAAACGAGAAGGAATCCTCCTAATCTAATACACTTTGTAAAATAAAATTAAAAAATTTATTCATAATATATCCGGAGTAAAAATACCTTAATTTTTTGGTTCTTAGAAAAAATAATTTTAAAACAGCACTTGTACAAACATAACATACATAACGACAAAAAGCCTTGAAAATCAACCCTTCTTGCTTTCGTTCCTTTCTCAGGTTACAAAATAAAAGACATAAGTATGTAAATATCGGAAATTTCGATAGAAAATACCACGCACATTAGGTGGTGAATAAGTGGTGACGCATTCTAACGTTGAAGAATTCCAATGAGAAAGCGAAACCTAATCAATACCTAATTAGTTAAACGTCCCCCGTATTGCTGATATTGACATATTTAGCCAGCCTAGACGTAACTCCGCTTTCAAATTAACTATGCGACGAGTGTGGGAGTTGAATTTAAATTAATGAATAAAGAAAGTCATTTGTTTTCATTCTATGTTAATTGAATCAAAACATTCATCAATTTTTTAAATATCATACGTCTTTCTCTATTACTGGAGAAAAAAATTCTATTTGTAACCTTATTAATTACAGTGTGAATTAAGGCGTCAGAACCTTTTTGCAATTCACAAAGATATACTTATAGAAAAATTTTAATGTCAACAAAAATTTCTAAAATATAGATGTTATAGATCGAAAATAAATTTTTTTAAGGCTATAACTTAAATAATAATAAATAGATATAAATATAAAATAAAAGACATAAATTCAGACAAACTGATAATCCTTAAAATTAGCACGCTAATGAATAAAGATAGAGATGTTTTAGATCATAAGATTTCTATATTTTCAGTATAGAACTTTATATAGTTACCTACTATTATTTTTTCAAGTAGATTTGAATGTAAGAGTCTTAGAGACACGATTTATACCGACAAAACCAAAGGAGTTCCCTTTGAAAATATCTTAATAAAAACAAAATGTAAATTGATTTTGCAGTGCCTCCGTTGCGTCCTGAAATTGAAATTGTCTCATCGTCGTCTCAAAGAGGTCCCTTTGAGGTCGATAAATTATTCAGTGCCCGATGCGTGGTGAGAGACGGCCGGCCACCAGCAAACATCACATGGTTCCTTAATGATGAACCGATATACCAAGGGCTTTCGAAGCTGGACATCTCCGAGTATCCGGACCAAACTGGAAAGATAACCCTTTACTCGACAGCCCAAGTAATCCAGAGGTATCTGACGGCGGAGGATAATGGGAAATTCCTCATATGCCGGTCAACTTCATTTGCCGATGACCACGAGAACGAAGGGAAGCTTCAATTGCTGGTCAGCTGTAAGTTATCTCTTAGAAAACATTTTAAGTAAGGACTGTTGCAATAAAACGGATTTTATTCTTCTAGATCGCCCCCAGCCACTGCCCGACATCAAGGTGTACGGACTGACGCTGGGAAAAACCGCCCAGGTGACAGTAACTATCCACTCCAATCCGAAGCCCCAGGTCCAGTGGACTGTCGGCGGCTTGGCCATTCCCCAAGGAACTCAGAACGGACGATATGAGGCTTCTGAGGCGGTAGACTTGGGAAATGGTGCCTACAACGTGACCCTGAGCATCGCCGGTCTCACTCTGGAAGACACGACCAAGGACTACTACTTGAGGGGTTCCAACGAGTTCGGCTCCCAGGACTACACCGTCCGAATCAGTTCGTCAGACACTCCTGCAGTCCAGGGACTGGATATTGGGGCCATTGTCGGGATTGTTGTTGCTCTCCTTGTCGTCGTAATTGTTGTACTCCTGATTATCTTCGCAAGGGCAACAGGACGGTGGTGCTTCGCAGGTAAGTGGCAGTTTTTATTTTAAGCGCTTAATTAACCTTTTTGCTAAAACGCCAAGACAACCCAACGGACAAATGGGACAAATTGACCCAGGAGGAGTTTTGTCGAGTCGGCTCGGTTCGAGTAGAAGTTTATGGCGGGGTCGTTTCGGGGTGACGGCGCTACGTTTTAAAGGTTTACTCAGTGCGAGCAAAGTTTACCCATCATCTTGTAATTCTTTTTGCAAACAATTTAAAGTTTAATTAATAGGGGAATTATTTGCGGCGGTGTAGTCGCTTAATATTCACTAATGGGCGTCTGCTCCGGTCTCATTGAAATATGCCACAGAAAGGAAAGAGCAGGGCTTGGAAGGGCGGGACAGTTTCTGTCCGGAAAGTTTGAGATGCTTTAATGAGGGAAAAAAACTCTATTATGTTGAGGACTAGCATAGAATATACTTTCTAGTGGTCTTTGTAATTAACGTTTTACTCATTATCTTATATAAATTGCCACAAGCTCCATTTGTTCCTACTTCCCTTTAAAATTTGTAAAAGGAACCTCGAAAAATAATAGGAAAACTCCTCTTTAACTCTTCATTAGAGGCGTGGGAAGTAAAATAATTTCATTTGTAAATAGTTTCAGTCAACATATGTAAATATATGGGCTTATTTTACTGTACTAATACTAAGTGAAACTATTTATTCATTTTTAGTATTTAATTTCCTCTCATCAATAATTTCGTCATGTCTGTCGTAAAAAAATAAAATAAAATAATTTAAAGACGTTAAAATGACATCACTGCATTCTAATTTACATTTACTGCGTACGGAGTTATTTAATTAATTAATGAAATTCTTAATAAATTAAATACTGTGTACTATTGCAGCTATTTTATATTAGACCAAAACAATGAGTTGATATTCTCGTCAGTTTTAATTTTTTTTAAATTATGCAGTCGTTGCACATGTACAGACCATAACGTACAACTTTTACTTTTTCTTCTCAAACAAGACATTTTTTTAATGTTGAATTTTTCGATTTTCATAATTCACCATTTGCGCAAATACCTAAGACATGACCAAGCCTTAGGAAATAGCACGAATAATTTCCACATAAAGTCAGTTAAACAACAAAAACTTCAATAAATGCAATAATTCAGAAGCACTGAACTTCGCAAGCAGTTTCAAGGTAACTCCATAATTTTATGCAGCTCCGCACTTATTGGAGTAGACGTTTATGTTCAAAAGTGGATATTATTTATTCACTTCTGAGAAACCACTTTTTGAATTTTATTATGCACCTCTTGCCCCGCTATATGTTTGAATTGTAGCTAAAGGAGCTCAGTTTGGATGATAAATGTTTTATTGACTTTTTTTGTTTTCAAACAAATTTCCGCTTGGCTTCTGATTAAGATCATGAAATCATTAATTTGATTTTTCTATTTTTGTTCGCCTTTTTATTACGAAAATATAACTTTACCCATGAAATGATTATCTTGTCTCTAAAATTGAGAGACTGTAAAATGTTTGAAAAGTTTTGTGATGATGTTGGAAATTCAATTTCATATCACTTTTGATATGATACTTTTACGAATATAGATCTGTTTTGAATTTTATGGACATAAAATATGTCACAAATTTATCTTTTTAAAATTAGAATATAACCTATAAAATTTTTATACGTGAGTTTGTAATATCCTCCTACTATAATATATGAATATATATTTTTCTTTACATAAGAAGGAATTTCTCAGGAAAGTTGTTGGCATCCTAACTTTATTTGGCTTTTTATTTGGTTTTCCAATGATGAACATAACTAACAAAATTTTAGTATTTAAAAAAAAATTAAAATAAAAAAAAAGAAATACAATGTAAATTAAATAAACAAAAATTAAAACTAATCTAATCACACAGCTCTGTGTAAGATTCATTCGGAATTTTGTCTATATAAAAAATAAATCAGTTACAAATTTAAATCTTCCACTTTCATGAGGGTCTCATACACAAAAACACTTTTATTTATATTTTGAATCAAATGTACATACTCTTTAAGAATGCGTTGCATAAACTGAACAACAACTTCAAGAGCTAACCATCATTGGGAAATTGGAAAAGAAATTACTAAATCCAACAATTGGTTAAAAATAAAAAGACCAGTTCATATATCTACATACAACTTGCATTTACTTACTAACAAAAATTTTAATTTTAAGCAAAAGGAAAAATAGAAAAAAAAACTAAAACAAAAATTAAATTAAAAAGAGAATGTCGCATGAAAGTTAGTTCTTGTTGTTGTTGTTACAGGAGCAACGCTGAACACTGACATTGGACCTGATTCTGAGGCTCAAATAAATCCTCACCAAAACGATGAATTTGACGGAAAGGAGTACAGCGGGGAGGAGCACATAGACACCAACCCCCAGTCCGAGGAGGTCACACCACCGGTCACAGACAAACTCGACGCCCAGAAGAAGGCTGACCTCAAGCAATCCGCGACCAATGGCCACCAGAACGGGAAGGAGATCAAGACTAACACGCCTGTCTAAGGACGTTTTTAAAGCCAGTTTTATTGTTTTACGCAATATTTTTTTATACATTTTCTAGAAGAAAACAAAAATAAGATGCAGTTTCCCATTTTTATCTTGAATATTTATGTAACTTAGGAAGGAAGTTTACTTTTGCTCAGTTTACTTTTTTAATTATTATTTTGAGTCTCTTTTTCGTTTAGCCGTAGAGTTTTGTAATTATATCATAAAAATAAGTGTTTTTTTAAAGTGAGGATAAACATCATGGATATCAATTTAAGCAGCTACTCTAGGAGATCAATGTCCATTGGATCAATTAACTATGATTTATAACAAAAAGAAATTTTTTAATGCAGCGTGAGGGGGTAGGATATTTTAATACCATTTATCTCGTCACAACTGGTTACAGCTGTGAAATAATAATTTAAGGGGTAATGTAGTTATGATAGATGTAAGAATTAATGGGACGTGTACTGTGCATGTTTGTACAATTAATTGCCCTGGTTTCACATTCCACTCATTACCGTCCTTGTTTTTAAGAACTTTATGCAGTTTTTGATCTGTATACTTTCCTTTTTTATTTTATTATTTTTAAATGTATTTCATTGAAATCTCAAACGTTATTCATCACTTTTAAGCTTAAACTATTACTTGCCCTCCGATTATACAAAACAGGTTATTTCTTAAATGTTACAATTATTTTTTACGATTTCGTGGAAGAAATGTTTTAAAAAAATTATTTTATGTATTTGTTATTTTTTGTACCACTTTCATATTTTATTAATTTTACGAATTTTTACACTATGTTCAAAGACATTTAAAAATAATTATTTTTCATTTTTGATAATCTAATATCAAGCCATTTATTCAAAAAGTGCAATTTTGCAACTACCAAATAGCCATGAAATTATAAAAGCCATTACGTAATTCTCGAAAGGTGTATGCCATAGTAAAATTATGAGTAAGTTTCATAATTTTTTTTCTCATTTAACATATTACTTACTTAGTGAGGTACAAAATTTAAAGCAATCTTGCCTCCTACAACCTATAAAATCGATGTCAATGAAGGAACATTTATGAAATAACCTGATACTATCAAAAATCACCTCATTTTCATATCAGAATCTATAAAACACTGAAATCACTTTGAAGCCGCTTCTATTTAAGATATAGTCCCTTCGAAGATCATTGTGTTAGTTCTTGGAACACCCAGCAACCGATATTGTTGATATTTGCAGTATTTTGCAACCCTAAAACGTTTTTTATATAAATATTTATAAAATTTACAAATTTTATACCTACGCACAAGACCAGAAATATCTAATAAATGAATGTCACATGCCAACTGCCTGTATTGTGTATTATAAAACGCGAGACATGTTATAAACGAATATAAAAAAATCAAAACAGTCTTTAGGTATTCAATAAAAGTTTTTAACGCGAGATATACAAGAAAACACAATCACATTTTTACACTTTATTACAATTGTATTATATAAGTACAAAAACATAAAATTACGCAAAAATTAAGATTAAACTAAAAAATAAAGGCAAATCTCAGTTTTGTATATTAAGACCGGAATCTCGGATTACAATCGAATTATGCGTAAAATAACTCTAGGGTATATTCTAATGGAAGATATTGTAAAGTGTAACTGTAATTGTACTTAAAGTTTATCTTATGTGTTAATAAAATTTATTAAATTTAATCCATTACTTTTGTTACTGCTTTCCGCCTGTGGCAACGATAAGACAGATCTTCTTTCCTCCTGAATGTTATGACCGAGAACCCAATTATTGTGCCTCTAGCTCTAGAGTCTAGGAGGAGGCAATAATTTCGTCATGATATGAATTTCTTACCCACCTCAGCAGCAACTAAACTATCTTTCTAGTTATTGTCTTCAAATTGTCAGAATTGGTGCTTACAGCAAAATTGAAATGAACTGAATTTCCAACAAATGCGAGACAAATTTCGACCTGAGAATGTCTATCAGAATAAGACATGAATTTGTCCTCATGCTTTATTGGGATATTTTGGGAGAATGTTACTGCATATTTGTTTGAAGATATATTTCAAAGAGATGAACGTGATTTTGTACTAATTAGATCGATAATGGCTGGGAAATATAAAGGAAACATCTCCGCTTATTTAGGTCACTCAAACAACAGTTTCTAAAATAGGAAACAATTATCAGAATGAATAGGAAACGAGGATATCATGATTCACATTCATGCGACATCAAAAATGTTTTGCATTGCAAAATCTATTTTATTTGTATATAAATGAAAATAAAATAACATTGTAATATTGTAAATATTATGCCAAACAAATAGTTATTTGAAACCTTCGAAAATGGAAGGAAAGGAAATCACTACGATTTGATTTCTAGTGCTGGAGCGATATAAACATTCTGAGTAAATATTTTAGAAATTTGCAATTATAATTATATTGATAAATATTTGTGTTGATTATAAAAATTCTGAGTAAGGTTTATAGCTTTATCGTATTTCAAATTAGTAAATATTTGGGCAATTAAACTTAAAAATTGCCAGTTTGTAGAAGAATTTAAACTATAATAAGTATTTTAGAAAAGATAAAATTATAACATGTGAAATTAAATACAATTTTTTATTGTATAATTTCGAAAATATCTTTTTGGTTCTCAATCGGAATTTTTGATAATTCTACACATCCAAATTCAAAAATTAATATAAACTAATTCGTTGGTTATTGTTGCAAAAACAAGAACTACGTCATGTTAAAATGTCAGAAAGTACAAAAATTACAAAACTTTCTAATTTTTCTTTCCATCTTTTTAGTAATTTATTAAGACTGCAAAACTGAAACCCTAGCTCTAGGAACAAATTGTTTGAAAGTTTTTAGAATCGACTATCTTACTCACTTTTTGTAACGCAGAATACGTCGCTACGACTTTTAAAATGTTTTTGCCAAAAATGGTTATTTATGATCCAAAGCATCTAAGCGGTTTTGCTAAAAACAATGAAATGTTATGTCTAATATTGAATCATCAATTTCGAAAATTCAAATTATAAATAGGAAAAAGAAAAGTTGGTTTTTGTCTTCCTTTTGGCTAGATGAAACTTGAATATTCGGATATTTTCGAAAGTAACGATGTAAATTCATAAATTGTGTTTGATGTCTCCTTACGGATTTTGATGAAATCACTTTGTATAAAAGTAATGTTCATTTAGAGTCAAAACTGATGGATATGCAATAATAATTTGTCGGTCGAATGAATTTCCTCAGATATTTAACTTTAAAACTTCGAAAAGTTATGGTTTTCCACTTCGATTTTCGTCATGTTCTGACAATACTTTGATGAAAATTCTTGAATATCCTTAAATGAAAGACTTTTCGTTCTGATTTTTGTGTTTAAATAATTTTACACAAGTGTTGAAAATAAAGCAAATTTAACTATATTTCTATTTGCCATTTCATAAGACAAATTCGTGCTTGTCACAGTCGAAAATGATTGAATTCACTCATTCCAAAGATTCGAGAAGAAGTTTCCATTTCAGGTATTTAAATTGACGACTAGGCGATGTGTAATATAATTTGATTTGTAAAATGAATTCCTCCTTCCAATTAAATTAAAATAAAAATACAATTCTATTGGGTGACGGGAATATAGAGACAGAAAATAATGTGCACATGGGTGAAACAAGAAACAACCCAATTGCATAGTTTACGTTCATACATAATAATTTACAGAGTTATTTTTGGGTAGTGTTCCTAAAATCACGTGTTGCACGTGAGATTTTACGAGGCTGCCAGCACGTTTTTATTTAGTGCAGCTTTATGATCAGCCCTTCTGCGTGATATTTGAGTCATCTCTGCTGCGACAGAGTGACGGACATGACGAAATTATTGGGATTTTTGCGTTTTATTACAAAAATGGCGCTTATACAAATTTCAGTTTTATTTTCTAGTTTTCACCGTGATAAATCAATCCTATTGAATTTCATTTCAAAATGTTTTGTTTATTTTTTTTCTTGCAGCAAAATCACCAAAATCACCGACGAGTGAAACGTAAGTAAAAATTCTCTTACATCGCAATGCATGTGCCGTGTAGATAGAAAAATAAATTGATTTAGCGCATTTAGTGTTTAGCATCAAGGCATTCACCCGCATAACCGATGTGAAAAGTCACCATTTTGTAATTATTCCCATTAAATCGCCATTAACCGCCAAATTATCATTTCGTGCTTAAAATGTATTTAAAAAAACAGAAAAATGTTGACACAAAAAGAAATATTTCCCATCCTCTCCTTAATCTTGCTTTAGGCCCGAAGATGCTCAATCCGGCGCCAAAAGCGCCTTGTTACGTAATCCTAAGACCAAAAGTGGCGCGCCCAGCAGCAACAGGAACAGTGTAATCATCATGAGGGCCGGGTATCTAATTCCCGAAGAGCAGGAGGAGCCGACGACGGTCCCCCTAAACGACCAGACCGTCGTCCAGTTCACTCCCGTCCCGGCGGCGCGCTCCAGAACAGCGAACGGGAGCAGCCTGGTGAATGGCGGTGACGGGGGCACCGGGAAGAGCAGCGACGACGGCCGCGATAGCCCTCGGGATTTACTCGTGCGCGGCAACGAGTTGGGCATCCCGGAGTCCAGGTGCTCCAAGTGGATCCCCAAGGATCAGAGGGAGCTGCTCGAGAAGCAGGCCAGGCTCCTGGTTAGCGGCGGGAACAAGTCGACTGAGACTGAGATTTATTAGCGCGCTGCCCGTCGTCGTCGTCGTCGCGGCGCCCTTGTTTTAAATTATTTAAGCTTTTTAAGAGATTTGTTACACGAGATGCATTTATCTATTTACAACTAACAACTGCTAATGTAACGTCATGACTTGAAATATACGTCTAGTCAGTAGAAGTTTTTCTAGTTCTCACCGCTGCCGAATCATCGACTCACCATCTCATGCGTTGCACCTGCTACTTGTCCCATGTCATCGTAACTAGCTTCCCGGTCTTCCCTCAGAACTAAAGCATGCAAACATTTTTTTCATGGAATCTGCCGTAGCAAAGTTGACGTAGAACATACATTTTTTTATAACGTATTTTTTCAAAAATTACTCTTTAAAAGGTATGTACTTTAGAATCAAAAATTGCTTCGATTAATAAATGATGTTATTGTTTTCAATATCATCATAAGATACAATTTTTACCATTCATCAAATTTATTATATGAATTTTTCCACAAATTTACAAATTTGAAAACTTAAGTTACCCAAAATTTCAAGTTTTCGAAAAAACAGGGTAGAAAAACGAAAACACTATAGCTTTTGATACTTCAGAACTGACTGAAAAATTGTAAAATCATTACTAGAAATGATCATCTTAAACTTTAATGGATTTTCATTCGTTAAGAAAATTACAAAGCGTTACAAATGGGTTTCGCAAATTTGTAGAGGAACTTTTTCATTTTTTAATTCCTCTTTCAATTTTATGTACCTATAATACACATATCTTTGAAAAATCAATTAATAATTTTTCGATATATATTTTTATAATTTTACAAATAAGTTTGGTAGCTTCTTTTATTTTAGTTAGCAAAAAATATAATACAATCATTTGAAAATTATCGAGTCGAACGTACCATTTAAAGAATGTTTTCAGTTCCTCAAAAATATTATTTTTGAGATATTTTCAAATTAAGAAATGGAAACACCTACCTATGTAATTTAAGAGGGAACCCCACTGTAAAAGGTCTATAAGATGGGTTTTTTTTTCGAAGGTAAACAATCTTTTAAAAGACTAATAGGATACAAAAGTTAAGTAAGAATTAACTTTTTTTACTTTGAACACTTCTGTTTCGCTGGAAAATAACCTTAAAATTCTTGTCTTCAAACAGATTTTGAACACTTCGTAAGACTCACAAGACATGGAGTCATCCGTCAAATTTCAGTTATTATTATAATTATAAAATTCTAAAAATTTTTTAATTTTTTGTTTTTGTTTTAACCATGCTGAAAAAATTCTTGCAAAATTTTAGTTCAATAATTTGCCAGGGTTTTTTTATTACAATGCCCAGTTTGATAAACGTTGTTTTGAAAAAAGCCTCGTTAACGTTTTCATTACCGTTCATAATTGAATAACGTGATTTTATTTGCATTTACTTATTTTTCTAATAACTTTGTCTAACAATTAAAATTTGATTAATATCACATAAAAGTTCTTACCTTCAAAAAACCTCTATTTTTTAGGCCTGTTACCCTTAATAAAATGTATAATTTATTGGAACAATTTTTGATTATTATTCAAGAGAAGGAAAGAAAAAAAACAAGAGTTATTTACTCAACTTCTATATGATATTTTAAAATTATAATTCAATTTGATTTTAAAGAGCAATTTTTGAAAATAAAATTATTAGGAAGTTCTACGGCACCTTTATTACGGTCAGAAATCTCTAGAGTTTCTGTGCAAGGTCTCCCGCATCCATCATTCTGTACAACCCCAAAAAATCGGGACCTTCGCATCTCGTAGAAAATTCGACACTATCCTCAATGTGTCCTTAGACCGCGAAGATTTATTTCCGGAAGGGACCTCCCAACCCTTTGCGAGACAGATTGATTCGCATTGACTTAATGGCTGGGCGCAGGACAAGATACAGTCGGACTGTTTTCCCGGCCACTGACATCTGATACCTATCACATTTTCTGGATTAAATATTAACTTGCCGGGTAAATATAGGCGAAAATAAATTAGGTATAATAATAGAAGTTGTACAAACTCATTTGTCCCCGGGATGATAGCCGAGCAGTCCCTGGGCAATGTAATTTGATATTAAAAATGCCGGGTGAGACCCTAACTTTTTGGGAGGAAATGGCAGTGCGTGTCCTGGTCACTCAGACAGTCCGAGGCTAGAGGGAGGAATATTAAAGTGGGGATCTTGAAGATGAAGCAAATTATTTTTTGATGAATTTATTCTTATAACGAATGTGATAATTGTTTTTTTTTTTGTGTTCACTATCTAGATAAAATATAAGATAAGCAAATTTAAATGTTTTTCAAACATAGTTTGAATGTATTTTTCGACATTTGGCTGTAATATATGAACTTTTTCAAAATTAGGATCAAAATTTATAAATATACCTACATACAAATAAAATTTATAAAAGGAACAAAATGTTTTCTTTTAACATAAATTAAAAACAAAAATTTCTTAGATAGTGAAAATAATAACTATACATATATTACTAACTATTCAAATTTTAGAACATGTTAAGCACACAACATGATGAGTGTGTTTTTTGTTTTTAAAAAGCTTTGAAATTAAACAATTTAAAACAGACAATTTTTACTAACAGTTGAATAATTATAAAATTTTGCATGTTTGTAGAAGTTTAAAATAAACATGTATAAGTTTTTTTTTTTCTAAAATATACAATTACTCAAAAAATATGAGGCTAAACTTATTTTCTTTTGTATATAATTAAAAGAAAATTATGGCTTATCAGACTAATTCATAGTCTTTTCCGAACTCAGTTTAGTTTTATAAAAGCTGTTTAAATATTAAATGTTAGGCATCTAGAAGCTACATATGTACATATACTAATATTTTGTAAAAAAAAAGGTAAACTTTTAATTGTTTTGACTAGATAATAACAAAAAGTGTATTTAAAGGACATAAGATACATAAATCTGTTGGTTTTAAGCAGCAAACTTAGATTAAATAGATCCTTAAAGTCTAACTGCTGTATTAACTGACTGCCATGCCAAATCGTCTGAAACTAATTGAGCAATTGACATCTCGTCGTGTCCCAGATCTAACTAAATGAGTCAGTCGTCTCGTCATTTTCTTAGAGTGCCTATCCCAGACGGTCTGGAGTAATTAAAGAACGTATGGAGGGCTTTGGAGCAATGTACCGAGCAAATCTAATCGCGTATTGTAACGACTCGACTCTCGCAAATGGTTGTTTCTTCCTCCGATGGGTTGAAGAGGGTACCTATGCGATTTCTGAATTAAGTACGAGCAGGTTGCTGAATTCAAGGTTTAAACAAGAACTGGAATTCGTCTTAAAAGCTCGAGAATCTCATTAAGATTAGCTTGTTATAAAGACGAGGAAGTGTGTCGTGGATAGGGGTGGGGGAGAGTGACTACTAATTCTTCGCCAAAATCTAGAATTTAATATGAGAAATGGTTCGTCTCCTGCGAGGGGACGAATCCACCTTAGATTAAGCAAATCCGTCCTTTGAATTAATTTATTTTTATATTGCTCACCGTCCTCGTAAATTTTCAGGGCACCTCCTTGGTGCTCTGAAAGGTTTCCTCCATTTCCATCGTCCTTGAAAAGCCATTTTCCTACCCCCCTTCGCTCCGAAATGCTTTTCATTTATGGCGACGTAGTCTTTCGAGTTTTATTTTTGTATTTAAATTTGATTTGCACATTGTACATCTTTTGCAAGGAATTTTCTGCAGCACTGTAATGGGACTTTGTACATTTTTGTTTTCTCATTATTCTTCGTTTCTTGGAACTGCTTTTCTTTTGGTGCGGAATGGTTTTCTTCTTTAACTGCTTTTATTGCTTCAAAATGCTCCAAAAGTAGTGCTCGCTTCCGAAAATGTCCAGCTTTATTTATCCGCTTTGCTTCCAGCACATACATAAAAAGAACGTGAAAATAATTAAAGCCAACAACCGGACAAGTAGAAACTTTCCACTGCCACAACTTTCTTATACTTTTTTGGTAACTAAACACAAGAAAATCTTTGTAAATTGCTTGAGAACTTTTGAGCTCAGCCGTCGTTAGTTTGTAGACAAGTAAATGGATTTTATCGAGGTAAATAAAAGCTGGTCCCACCAGGAACGCATGTTTTTGTATTTTTTAATTTTTTAATTTTTTAAACTTAACTTTGATTTATTTTTTGTACTCTCCTAAATGTTTTTTAAGTTTGCCTCTTGCAACTGTCTCTACTTATGTGGGTGTATGGATTTATTTTTGTGGTAATTGCAATCATAGATAGAACTCACTTTTCTGAAATTAAAATAATTTAGTAGTGACACAGAAAGTGCCGAGCTGAAGGCGACCAAGACGAGGAAGCTGCCATCCTTCCAGGCAATTTTTAAGAGGAGTAGCGAAAAACCTAAGGCACCGCCGAGAGATGTTCCTGATCCCCAAAATGAAGACGAACAGAGGCTAGCTGGAGCCCCAGTCGAACCTAAAGATGGAGGAGATGGGAATGAAAATGAACCGAAGGTTTGTAAAACGCTCGTGTACGTGTACAAATCGTGTAAATTATTTATTTATTAAATTTATTTTATTCTATCTTTCTATTGGAGAATGAGGGGAGTGTGCTTGAAATTTTTTAAAGTTTGAAAATTTGTTTGATGCTTTCGCTTGTTACTAAATTTGATTTATTCGGAAATATTATAATTAATAAAATATCTCATTAAGCAACATCGGATGAAATTTCTATTGCATTTTACAGAAACTTTTCAAGAATTAAATTTTTTGTGTCACCCTGTGCGAATAATATAATTATTATATTTACTTCTCCAAAAACACTGAGAAGAGGTACCTAAATTTAAAAAAAAATCACATAATTTTAAATCAAAACCCGGCCACATGGTGGGTGTAGTAAGGAACCCATTTAAGGGCATGGGTAAGGAAGATGCACTTAAAAATAATAATAATAATAAAAAAAATAGTTTTTCCTCCAGGCACAGAGAGACACTTTCGTCTTGTCTCGATAGCAAAATATTTCAAGTCTTAAGGTACGTTTAGACTTACGACTTTACTATCTGTGTTTTTTTCACAATCGAATCGGATCCAGGTTTAGCAGACAATTTTAAAATTTATTACCCATTTCAAACGTTAGCTTTTTTAGATTTAAAGGTATTCAGATTACATATTATCATTTATCTGGAAAACTGGGAAGGAAAGGTTTATATATTTGAAATTTTGAGAGAATCTAATTTAAGATAAAATAAGCGATAATTTAAATTCGTGCTTATCAGAAAAATTTGCACGAGAGTAAGCTTTAATTTAATTCGAAATGTTTGCTAAAAAGAAAACTTCTTAAACCGGAGTTACTTAATGAGATTTATATGTATAAAACGATTTAACTACATAAGTATTCAAAACAAATTTTTTATTTTTTCCAGGAAGACAAGCAATTAGTATATGCGGAATTAGTACTTAAACCATCCGATGATAAGCCAGTCCCTCCCAGGAACACAACAGAATATGCTGAAATCGTCTATGTGCAAAAGCAAGACCAAGATGCTCCTGAGCAGCCAAAAGAACCACAAAAATAAAAATCAGATCTTCATTAACATCATCTAAATAAATCAAAAAAATCACTAGTGAAAAAATAAAATACACACCAACACAAAAAATTATAATGCAAAAGGTTTCACCCAGTTAAGGTCGTATTTTTAAATGTATTCCACCTTTTACAAGAAATGCAATTTATTGTTTTTATTATTAATTTAAAACTTTTAATATAAGTCTTAACTTTGTACACACACAAATAGTTTGTAAGATTTTTTAAATGATATTGTAAAAGATTTTTTTTTTATATATTATATATTGTAATCGCGCATCAATGCTTCTCTCGAAAAATTCTTTTTTGAGAAAAACTTTTTAGACATTTTACGAGATATAATTCGGATTTGAAGATATAAAAAAAAAAAAAATAGCTCTTTAAGGTTTTGTTATAAAGCTAAATTTTGAGAAATGTTTTAAATCGTATTGATGGAATAAATTATTGCTAAAGCAAGTGTTTGGTGTTTTTGTCGATTAATAAAAATTTATTTCTAAAAGTATAAGAAATACAACTGGTGAAAGTTGATAAACAATTTAAAAGAGCATTTTTACTTATTATTAGGTATTTAACATTAAGAATTTTATGATTCCTGAGATTTATCAAATCTTGTTATTTAGTCATCAAATTTAACTTTTAACGTAAAAATTTGGCTGGTTACAATTTTTTTAGAAGATTTTCATTTATCTAATTCTACTAGATTAATCCTATATTAGGGTCTCAAACGCGTTTCTGGACTATATTTTAGCAAGGTTATCATTTTAGATAAAGATTAGATAGATGAAGTTTAATATCTTAGTCATTATTTGTATTAAATCGGTTTTAGAGTTTCGTACTAAAATTGGAAAAAATTGAACACTTATGGTAATCCATCAGCCTGTTTTTTCACAGAAATAGATACAAAAATCTTAACTTTCAATTTATGGGTTAAATCTTCTGGGGCTAATCAGCTGGTCCTGGTATAAAATTGTAAATAAATATAAATTATTTTTAAAAAAATGAAATTATTGTAAGTAAATGTTTTTAAGCTAATTTAATTTTATTCGACAGCCTTTTCTATACTATAACAATATCTTTAAATATACTTAACAAAAAGGGAGCTAGCATCTTAAACTCTAATTTCGATTAAGCCCGACCCCAAAATTGTAAATAGGAGTGAACTCTTTTCGAAATCTTTCTGAATATAAAATGTATCTTTTGAAATATTTAGAAAAGGACTAAAATCTGTGGGATTATTTCTTGAATAGAAGAGGAAATGCGTTTCGTTATAGGCATATTTGTAGTTTAAATGGTATAAATTGTCTAGTTCGGCAGTTAGGCCTTATCCAGAAGCACTTCTCATCGTTTCCATCTCGTGATGAATGGTACTAAATTCATGAGCGTTGCAAAATCATTTCATTTCTGCGAAACGCTTCGAGCCCTTTGAGTGCTTCCCTTAGCAGCTTAGAGAACGAGCGTCACGACGCCATAAATCAGCACCTAGTTCAGCTGGTGAAAGCTCAAAATCACGCCGCATTCCGAATCAATTCAATTTCGAATAATGCGCGCGAGAAATGCCATTCGAGGAGATCCCCCGTGACTACACAGTTCCACGGTGCGGGGGCGTTTATCGGGCTCGTTTATGGCAAAGTGCATGCCGAGGAAATCCTCTTTCGCAAAGAGACTTATTCGCCCCGCTTGGGGTCTGAGTCGTCAGGAATGTTCCCAATTCGGAGCTGAGTGCTGCCGGATCCTTTTGCCGCCTTTCAGCGACTTTAAATTGAAATTGTTTAAACGTCCTGGCGGCAGGGCCAAGTTCGCAGAACGTTCACATGTCCCTCCTCCTCCAGGACGGATGGGCTCGATCCTATAAAGTGCCATGTAATTTATCCGCTCCTCGGATTAAGACGTTCCGTTCCGGCTCCAAAACATCTGTGTGTCGAGGAGTCCTGGAGCGTGAACGCCTTGTCGTCCGCATCAGCAAACAGGGAATATCTCCTTAACCCATATTTGGTCATAAGCACACACTTCCCAGTCCGAATGTAGGTGATTCGGTTGATTGTATCGATCTGCACCGGGGTCACCGGGACTCCGGGAGTGTGGTCAAGTACGCAGCATCTTGCCCTTATCCACGACAAGACGGATGACTTTGTCTGATTCCTTAAATTTTTACTTTATTTATTGAGTGCTCAATTTGTCTTCCTTCTGGAACGTTGTTGCGGCAAAGGTTTGGGGGATTATCCTGTCGCGGAGTGTTTTCTGCGGGTCTGGGGACAAAAATGTCGACAATCCGATTTGAACCTCAATATTTATCTGGATAGTAGAGATTGTGAAATTTCTGTTTATTCTCTCTGACTTTTTACAATATTCTCAATAATTTGCTAGCAGTACTAGTTACAGAAATTTTTAGCGAATTTTCTCAAACGAATTTTCCAAAGCGGAGGATTTGGAAGGGAAAAATAATGGGCTTCATAAATAAAAATTCCTAATTTTCTTAAGCAATTGCTTGGAATTAAATTAATAAAAATCTAAGGACTTTCTTCGACTTTTAGCAATTGCTTAAAGTATTTGCTTAATTTTTAGAAGCAATTGCTTAAGATCATATTAATAAAAAATTTCTATTGCTTAATGTCTCTAGTAATTGCTTAAATACTTTTAAGGCAGCTCAGGACCAGCCTAACATTTATATCATCACCTAATTCGCTATTCCTCAATTTTTAAAAATGTTTACGATCGGTCGGCAGCTTATCCTACATAACTTAAAATAGAAAATTGGATTCCAATACTGAAAAACGGCACTTCCGTTTCAGCTCTAAAAATCGATAATAAAACTAAAACCTAATTAGAAAGCCTGCTGGCGTCCACTAATTTAATAAGTAGCAAAGTAATTAATCTAAAGTTAATTCGTCTGTTGGATTTCATCATCGACATTGTGAGGAGTTTTATCTTTTGCATTGTGTAATATGGTAAGATTTATGTTCCTATTTAATAGTATAGTTAAAAACAGCTTCATTACCTATTTATTTTTAAATTAGTAACTGAAAATAAAGTATAAATCTAAGAAAATGTGTCCCTTTAATAAATGGGTGTCAAAATCTAAATAAAACTGGTTACTTTTTCGAGGTCGGAATTTTATATGTAAAAAGTATTAATTTCAAAATAGATAAAATAGTAAAAAGAAACTGCTCGGATAAGAATTTTTTGACAATTTTAATTAGATACTTAAATTAAATAATTTAATTTGCGTCTTGATTATTACTGCTTCCATTTAAATATGTATTTCATAAATTTTGTAGTACAAAATCCAAAAAGGTTAAATTAAGTTGAAATTTTGAAGTTTAAAATGGAATCTTTTAATAGATAGACAAAAAGTGAAAAAACTATTGGCGTAATTAAGATTTAAAGCTGGGAGAGGAATAGAAACAACAAAAACATAAGCAATATTTTTCTAAGTGAAAGGACCTTTGAGTTTAATAAAATGCTAGCGTCCGGCCACCAATTTTTGACCGTATATGACCGCTCTAAATTTTTTTTCACTAGTATGCAGTGAATCTTAACTAGAGTTATTTACAGCATTTCTATTTTAGTTCAGTGACTTTCTGGGAAATATTTATAATTAGCAAGACAGGGTAGCTTTTACCTGTTTTACTAGTAAATTTCATCTGAAATCTAGAAAAGTTTATTGAATCTGGTTGGCCTTCCTAGAAGTTCAGTAAATTTCGCCAGAATCAAATTATAGCGTACAATTAATTGCAGTGACTTTTAAGTGGGTACTGAGAATTCAATAAAATTAAGGCAGTATTTACAAGAGTATGATAAGTGAATTTTTTAAAATTTATTATAAAATAGTAAAAGGGAAATTAAATTTAATAGTGTTATTGGTAATACAAAAAACAAACATTCATATTTTTAAAGATATTATTATAGAAAACTCATTAAATTAAATTTATTTATTTATACGTAATGACTTAAACATGCACCGATAAAGTTGTGCAATTTCCTAGAATTTCAGTTAAGTTAAAAAAAAATTCAGTAAATATTTCAGCCCACAAAACAACTTCCAGATTATTCAATGAATTTCTTTAGAATTAAAAAAATTATTTTGCTACGGGCCATAGGTCTATAGGTATAATAATATATTAAAATTTGAGCAAAATCGATTCAGTAGTTTTGTTTTAAGCGCTTGCGCAAGCTCGAAAAATACTGTTTCGAGAAAAGTGCGTTTAGAGTAGACTAGAGATTGGTGTAATTCTGTCGTATTCAAATCGTTATAACTTTCTGAGTTTTTACAATTTTAAAATTTCCTTTTGTGGATATCTTTTCAAGACTCTATACTTTTAGAAAATTAAAAAAAAAATTCCAAATTTCTAGACTAGATAGCATACATTGTATCAAGTATTTCTTAGGAATCTATCTAAAATGTTTGAAAAGTGTAGAACTTTAGAATGTCATTGCAAATGGCAAATACAATGTGATCCACTTGTAGTCTTTTCAGCTCGAAGTGGAAGTCTTTAAACCGAAAGCATAGACACAGCTGCCTTTAAAGTGCTCCACGCCGAAGATACGCCATAACACGAGGATGCCACTTCCCACCAACTGCATACACATGAATTGGAAGCAACTGTGGCCAACAATGTGGCTACCAGGGGAAGTTTACAACCCGTGGAAAGTCGTAAAAAGCTTAAAGTAGACTTTTTGTGGAGCCCAACCCAAATCCGAGCAGATCCTCGGAGAGCAAACATATCAAAATAAATGACAAAGAAAGTTATTTCCTCACTTCTTTCAGCTTCCCTCCATTAGCGCTTACCCCAGGTGGTTTAGCCACTCGGGATATTTGCATACGCCCCCGAACCCCCTTTTCCATGTAAGTTACTTAGGAACGACACCCAGCTCCACCCACTACCCGTGGGAGGGAAGGGGATGCTGTCCGGGGGGCGGGAGGACCAAGGCGAGAAAAGTTTCCCTTTAGATTTCTTACAGCACCACCGCACCAGCCATGAATTTCTGGTGAGCCTGGCGCCGAACAAAAAATTCCTCGCACAGGCCGCAGTCTTATCCAATTAAATTTGTTTTGCGGTGCACTTAGCAAGGCTGGTGCATGTGTCGTCGGGACGCTCCAAGACATCGTCCAGACTGCTCCTCATTCAGCTCCCAGTTGAAAAACCCTTTAAGAACCTTTCGAGTGGCGTTCGTGCTGCGCCTTAATTTATTTTTGGCATTTTACCACGACGAAAATTTATTCAACACGCCACCCCCGACTGTCTGCACCGGGCTTTGTATGGTCCCGGCCATTCCCGATCTGTTTGTCCTCTCTGTCGTTCCATCAATTTTGAAGAATTTTATTTGCGAAGTCAACACAATTCCACGGACAAATTCCGCCACTCGTGTCCACGTCATTAGGAAATGAGTTAAAGCCCGTCATCCGTTGGACAATCGCTCCCAGTTCCAACAAATCCGATTACAAATCCAAATATTCCCGGAATTCATATCCATGCAGTTGAAAATTGAAAATGGAAAGCGGCTTTTGGTGCGACTAGAAATTAAAAATGTTCGCCCGAAAGTTGCTTTTCAATCATTGAAACAATTTCGGCCCTGTAAAGCACCTGCGGCTGAAGGTAGGGTAAAAACGAGAATTTAATTTTGTAAATTGTTCCATTTGTGCTCAAAGTTTGTTCTAGAGCTGTAATTCTTTTAGTTATTGTGCAATGCGTTTTTTCAGGGTATGTTTCATAAATTAATTAAAAAAAACACCGATTCAGTAAAAATTGAAATTGTAACAATTTTCGAACTCCCTAGAAGAAAGTATAGAAAGTATAAAAATGTTGTGTTGCAAGATTTGACGCTATACAACCCAAGTTAAATAAAAGCGTTTAAAAACCAATCAATTGCGAATCGAAAGCAAAGTTGTAGGTACTCCACACTTACATTTGTTGTATACTGAGTACTAATTTTTGTAGTTTTTTCAAGGCTAAGACTATAATTTTTTTACAATTACGTAAAGGTTTCGTTTCACACATCCTATTTACCAGCATTTCCAAGGATACAGGAGTATTTTAGGTACATATATTTAGTATATATAGGTAATATTCAACTTAAGTATGTAATTTATATTAGTTTAAATAATATTTTTGATTTTCTCATATTATTATTTTTTATTTGGCGTCAAATATTCCAACATATTAAGTGATTATAAAATAGTCAGTTTTATAAGATTACCAAAAATGTTCCTTCAAAAATTCATTTAGTTTGGGTATCTAAAGCAATTTTAAATGATTTTAAATTTGAATGTAAAAATTTATTACCTTTTATCTGAATGGACGGGTTAATTCGATGGTGAAAATTGAATTATGGTAGTTCGGTTGGTTCCCAAATATACCCAAATTGGTCTATTATTATTAAATTTGACTAGTATACATCTTTAAGAAAAGAGAAACAAATATTAAGACACCTTAAATACAAAATTGGAATTTTCAATCAAACCGATTTAATTTAATTTAATTTTTAATTACGTTTTGAAAAATGACATGGTGTTACCCAACTTCAAATGAAGATATTAAAATGTTTTTATGCTCAAAAGAGTCCTCTAATAAGCGAAAAGATTTCATCCTTAAGAGGCTGCTGGAAAAAGAGGACAATTTCGTAGAAATGCCTTTTAATTTCCCAGCACACTTCGCAGGCGCTTCCTTGAAACGAGAAGTCCCAATTACGCGCGCACAGAGGGAGTCGCTGGCGCCTGGAGTGATGTTGACAATGCGAACTCCAGGAACTGAGACCAGCTCCAAGAGATCTTCAATTCTCACTCGATTCTCTAAAATCAATTCAAGATTTCGTCGTCCCATTGTCATAAGCATCTCCTCCCCCGCGCTGGGATTCATATAAACCTTTCAAATTAAAATGTGATCTGCATCCCCCGGGACTGAGGGGTTGGAAGGGGGAGCATCCGACTGGGCGTCCCGTCATCCTGCGAGGCGAATAATTTCCGTTTTGCACAAAATTTACGTTCAGCAGTCAGAGAGGGAAGCGTTTTTCGGGTCAAGTAATCCTCTTTTTTATTTTCGTCCGTTCGGGAACCACCGAGGCTCCATTCGGACGACAATTCCAGCAAATCACAATCTGATTTTCTTTGGAATATTTTCACACTTAATTGGAGCTCGCAGTTTGATTTTTATTAGATTTCTGCTCCGTGTGAAACATCACTTCTGGATGACGGGATGTGAAGTGAGACCCGTTTGTTAATTGATTTAAATTGCTCAAAGCGGTGGTGGGCCACTGAGAAAGGGACTTTTCAAATTCCCGGAGGATAAACGAGCTTATTTTTTTCTGCACATTAATTAGTAGTTGGAGGAAGTTTAGCTTCCTTGATCAGTGACCGGACATTTTCTTCTAATTAGGAAAATCCCCTCGAATATTCCACAGAAAGGTTACTAAACTTTCCTCTCGATATTCGACAACCAGTGGATATTCTTTTCTGAGTTATTCGCTTTAGCTGCTTGAAACAGAAAAAGTTTGCAGTTCCCAAATGCATTTAAAATGTTTAAGAGTTATTGGAAGAGTAGAAGAGCGTAGTCCTTCAGGTGACCTACCTGGGAATTTACCCGATAAAGTTTTCCTTTACAATCTATCATTCACTTTATAGTAGCACAGACATTAAGCGGGTTCTTAGATAGACAAATTGAAGTTACTAGACATTATTTGTTTTAATTTATTATACAAAACATCCAGGATCATGTATCCGCTTCATTTCAATATCGATTTAGTGATTAATGATAAGTGTAAAAGTGAAATTTTGTTGAAACTTACAGGATAAACTTTGGTTTTTATTTTTAAAATAAATATTCTTTGGAATTTTTAGATTTAATATTATAAATTTTGCATTCAAATAAAACTTATGATTACGTACCCATCAACAAAGATTTTAATTCTGCGTAAAGAACATCGCTTTCATTGGCGTCTTTACTCACTTTACATAAAACAATTAAACCAAATATTGATTACATAATTTGAAACTAGATTCTACGAACAAAAATTATATTTATTAAAAGGAGCAATTTTACTTATTGAACATGACATTCCTTTACAAAATATTGATTATAGTTTATAGTTTTTCAAGTTTAATAATTTGCACGCATGTGTGTGTCTTTTTACATAGGCGTTGATTTTCCTCACAAAATCGAAGCAGATGTTTTCATCTATTTAAATCGGTTTAAATTCAACTCCTTCAAGATTGCATAATTGTAGTAAGGTTTTCATTATTATATTTTAATTTGACCTTTTTGTGTTACTGACTCAAATTTTTCGTGAAATGCTGTCCTCAAATAAATGAAGAATTAATATTAAATTCAAGATAACAAACTTTTATAAACGAACGTTTTACCTTGTAAATTCGGTGAGTAAATCGCATTATTTTCAAATATTGTACAATTGATCGCTTTCAGACACCTATTCAACTCCATCAGCATTTTCAACATTTGTAGGCAGCTGTGGCACTGTCACAGATAATAATATGTAGATATATTCAAATATGTTTATTTTTAATTTGAAATGAGAAATTGTAAATTCTATATTGGCACAAATTTCAACGAGAAAAGCGCTTGTATTGAGATTTATATGTGCAGTATTTTTCTCAGTGTTTAAACCTGAATTTTAATAGCCTAATAACTATGAGAAATTTTATTCGTGTTTCGACAACCAGAACACAATTCTAATGCTGAAATGGAAGATACGTTTTATTTTGGATTTTGAGTAGAATTGACTTTGTAATAACCCTGTAGAAATAATAATTTTTTCAAACTAGGTAACACACATATTATTCATAAATTGTGCTAAATTATAGAAGACTTCTTTATGCATAACAAAGAAAATCTCTTTTTCTGCTACTTTGATATTGTAGTAAGACAGAAAATGGTTATTAGTGTTATTTTATGCAAACTTCCTTTCTCGAAGTAGAGTAGGTAGCATTTTCTTTTTTCTTGAGAATTACTTGTGGCACAAAGAAATCTCCATTGTGAAGAGCAATGCCCTAGAGATGCTCATCTCTGATTAACATTTATTCCCTTTAGCCTTTAGTTGCGAATACGATTCATATCTTGAATATCTTCAGATTTTCTTCGGTCGTCACTTCCCTTCATATCTGAAGGAGAATTTATTTGGGCATATTCTCATGTTATATATACGAAAAATTTTCAATCCGAAAACAGAGATATGGAATTTGGAGAGTATACAAAGTGGATCCTGAGCGCCGCTAACGATCCTTTTAATCCAGGATGTGGCTGTGTCTAACAAACAGACGAAATATCTGAGATGCCTTAAGTATGCGGCGTGTGTTTGAAGTGCTTGTCACCCTTGGAATTATCGATTTAATGTTAAACGAAAAACGCTAAGCACGCAGTCCTCTGCCGAAAAGCTTGTTAAGATATCTAAGGGCTGGAAAAGCGACGCAGACGAACGCCTACAAAGCACACAAGGTGCACACACGTGTCCCTGCGAACTAAACCGAAATATTTTAGCGGATCCAAAAGGATATCATCGCATACCCCGGGAAGAGGGCCCTTTGCAGCGGATAAAAGATAAACGTACATTCGGAGATTTTTTCCTAAAAAGAACTGCTGAGCATGATGCTGATATGCTCCGTGGATTGTTCGCTTTTGTCGCATCTTATCGCTCTTTGTTTACATCTACGGCGGATATTTTTTTTTTCTTCCGCTCCCGCCCGCAAGGATGCTGTGTATTGGTCCAGTGCCACAAGGTCGATTTTGCGGGCGAGTTTCATCCTCATGGGTAATTTATGTGGTCAATGATGGAAGTCCCGAAGATAGGCTTTATGATCTTAACTTGCTGTTCGGAAGGTTCCCCATTGTCCCCCTTCACGCATGATATCATTTAATAAATTAGTGGGTGTGCGGCCTACCGGCAGAACGTCTTTAGTTTTATGGGAGGCTTCATTATTGCTCCGACATTACGTTTCCTTGTACCCAAGTGGATTCGCTTTGTTAGCTCCTCTTATTTAGCTCAAGATGTAATTGCTCCTTTGTCCCGATGTTTCTCATGTTAACGTGCTGCTAAAGCTGGTAAAATGTGAAAATTTGTTTGTTAGGCGGTTTAAGGGAATCTAAGAGCAAAGTACGTATAAAACGTTGTTTGGATGCTAACAAATTTTGAAACCAAAAACGCTTCATTATTAAAATTACATAAAGAGGAGAAGGAACTCTTCAGCGTAGTGGCACTTTAAAAATGCAAACAATGCTTTGAGGTTGACTATAATATGAGTAAATGTAATATGCACTACATATGAGCAGGAATAAAATGAGCTTGGGTTTTTTCTAAAAGTAAGAAAATACTTAAGCTCATTACATTTCTTCACATATGGACCACTGAGATGGTAGTAGAGCGAGTATATTAGTAAATTTATGAGTTTAACGAGTACATCGAATGAAAACGAACCTATTTAAATTTCCTGGTGGATATTTCAAAATAAAATTGGGTTTCTGCGAAATAAGATATAATAATTATAAATACATATATGGTTACACTTACATTCGTAATCAATATAATTCTAAACATCGAGTTTTCATTATTTTCATTCTTATAAAGTAAGTACAACTACCCCTCAATTTACACGGTAGATACGTTCCTGGAAAAACCGTGCAAACCGAAACCATGTAAAACGAGACACAAAATTCATACAAAATAGAAGGATATCTTCAATTAAACTTTAAACCGTTTAAAATGAAATAAGGATTAAATGAAAAAACGGGGATTGGCTCATGAATTTTTTTATACAATTTAATGTTCATACTTTTTAAATTTATCTTAAAAAAATGAAAAACATAAAATATTCGGCACGTTCGGCCAGCCGATAAAAATACTTATTTAAGTGCCTATTTTTCAATCGACAGATAAATTTATTCGTCAAATAAAGTCGGCCCAATAATTAATTTTTTCAAAATATTGTATTTCTTTAATTTATTAAAAATTGATCGTAAAAACCATACGCAAACGACCGATCAGGTATTACCCTTTTAGACTTTACTGTAGATTGAAGCTATTTCTATGTTGATCATAAAAATTATCAATTTCTTCATAAATATATTTATTAGACAGTAGTAGCTTTCTTAAAACGATAATAAAAGTTGTTTTTCTGGGTTGGATCGTTTGCTAATTAGAAAATTCAAGACATACCTACTTGTATTTGAAAAATTGTTAATTTCCTTGATTGTTATTTTGCTGAAAACATTATTATTGGTTATATTAAATATTGCTGGCCGTCAACGAATTGGGATTTCTTATTTTTATAAATAGTGTAATCCAAAACAATAAAATAATATCCAAAAAATCGTTTTTGTTTTAAATTTAAAAACCATGTTAAAGCGAAATCGTGTAAATTAAGTACCGTGCAAATCGAGGGTTAGGTGTATAAATTCTGGAAAATATATATGTATTTTAAATTTTATGTTGATTTCATATATATACATACATATAACATAATAATATATTATACTATAGCCATCAATCAGGCTCGTGAACACATCCCAAAAAGTTCATAGTATAATAGATTTAAATACGATTTCATGAAAATTCGTAAAATGTGAAAAAAAATAATTAAAATTTTTTTAATGTAGTCCCTTTAATTTCACATGTACCATACCTTATTTTTGAGTAAGCATAAATGCACGTATGTAGGTTTGGTAAAATAAATAAATATGTAACGCAATAATAAATATTTAACTTTTAACAATAATGAAATTAAGTGAGATATTTCAATGCAAATTATTAGGTTCCCAACATAATTTCCATACTCGTGATTGATTGAGCAGAAATGCTATTAAAACGATTACTGCATTTTACTGAAATTGACCCCTCACAATTATAGCAAGTGGTCAATGAAAAATGCAAATAGTGTCATCAAAGCAATTTTATTCATCAATTGGAGTGTTCTGTTCGCCGATTAATTCCGATTATGTCTGGTGAACAGATAGATTGTTGCACTTTGTATGCAGTTCACAAACTGGAAACTATTTACCAATTGATTGATGTTCACAGCAAAGTATACAGTGGGATTGGGTAAATTCCCTTTTTTTACACTGATTGGAAAAGTAAAGAAATTAAATTATTTTAAATAAAATGTTTGTGATAACTAAATTCAAGCTACTTTTGTCTAAATTTGCAACTGCAAAGGGGATGCAATCCGAGCTCTTGTTAGTGGAAGACAACCGAGTGCAATATCTTTTAGCTTAAATTCTAATTGTTTCCTGAAAGGCTTCGGTTAAGAAGATTCCCTCTTAAAAAGGGAATGCGCCGAAGAGGTGGATGCGTCCTCAACGTCGGAGCCTAAACATTGTTTCACTGCATCCAGCAGATAAATGCCATAAACGCGTTGTAACAGGTGCATCGCAGCACAGGTGAATCTCGAAGTGAGTGCTCTTCTCGATCCTTGCAATATTTTATTTTTCGCACGAACATAACCTCAACGAGGATGCAACTAGACAAACATACAGGATGCAGGGATGATGGCAACATACAGGTGGAGTTCCCCGGGGATATGCATACAAACGATGTTAATTTTGAGATCCGTCGTCGGAATGCTCCAGAACTGTGGAGGAGTACGGCAAAGCCGGCTGAATGGAGAATCATTAAGCGCGGTACGAACGTCGGGAGGTATTCCCTTTTATCCTGAACCCGTTAATGAAATTCCTCAGGAACAGTTTGTCCTATTCGGGAGGCAACACATTAAAAGGTTCCGACAATTCCAGCTCATACCTGTTAGATGACAATTAAAGTCACTTTTAGCAAACTTCTAGAAAGATATTGAATGCAATTTTTCATTGCTCTCAATAAATTTTAAATGTTTTTCTATTCAATTTTAAAAAGACGATTAAATTGAAAAGTGGCACTCTGCATACATATAATAAAATATTAACGAGCACTATCCACCTGATTCCAGAATGAAATTACGACGTTGACTTTTAGACACAAAAGAAATTATTTATAGAACGCTAACTAAATTATGCTTATACTACCCTTATACTGAGAAAAAAGTGAGCAGTTAGTAAAAATATTTTCGTCAATAAAAACTGAAATACTTGCTACAATCATTATTTTAGTAAAATTGTTTTATTATGGACAAAACTAAAATAAAAAATAGTTTAAAATCATTTTTTTTTAAATTTGAAACCCGAAAAAGGTTTTTATAACTTTGTTCAATTTTGACTGAGTGAGATGGTTTCTAAAAAGGCAAAAAAGGTACATAAATTTTAATATATTATAAATAAACTTTATAGCTACTTACTACATATTCTGTATAAAATTTTAATTTACAATTTTATAATTATTTTTAGACTTATGTGTTAACAACATAAAAGTTGACATGATTTTTGAGACATTTTGAGTAAACAAAAACCTACATATATAATCTAAAAAAAAAAATCGGAGGTCTACCCATGTGTGATATTAATTTCTTATTTTGATTTTGATTTACCTACTCACTATTTTTACTTTAAACTAAAGTTAGAGTGCAAAACTACCTAATAAAAATTATTCCTAATAAAAATTTAAAGAGCTAGGCACCTACTAAGAAATTATAGTGAAGTACTAAATTTAAAACTAATAGTAGTCATTATTTTTAGCTATTATAGATGAGCATAACTATAATAATAATGAATACCTACATATTTTAATAAAATATCTTTCTTTTTTCAAACTTTATTTATTAAGTAAGTTGAACGTGAATTTTGTAAATATTAAGTAAAAACATATAGTTTCCAGAGCAGTTCAAAGGTACTAGAGTCGGAACACTTTACTTTTATAAGATTGCATTGTTGAAAAGAATATCAGGTAATATCAGAGAAGTAAAAACGATTACGTAAACGTCTTAAATTTTTTTTTTTTGTAGAAAAACCATCAAATAAAGATTTAAACTCAGAGTCAAGAGCATTATTAAGGTGGTCGTCTGCAAGTGCAGTGAATGCCGTCTTAAGAAGCAGAACATAAAGCTGTTCTATTGGAATCGACCAGGAGTCCTGGACCCTGGTATATAAATCCACTCAGGATTCTGGCAAAATCTTGCCACCAGCAGAGCCAATTCAACCTGTTGAATGTCTTCTCTTCCCCATATGCCCGTCAGGTTCCCTGGTTGATTCGTCAGTGGGTGGGTAAAATTTCGTTGCACAGAAAGTTTCCGGAGCAAGAAACTCATATGGGGCTCCGTCCCGGCCCGCTGTAGAAATTCACTAGATTGGAACCTCTGAATTATCTGATTCATCTCAATGAAGCGGTTATCACAAGATGAAGAAGAGACCTTGTTAGCATATTGATGGATTAAATAAATTTTCCAGGCAAGTGAGCTGCTATAATTCGAGTGTCCATTTATTCAGAGGAAATTAAGCTGCCGAATTACGTGTATGTGACTTCACGTATTTACCCAAGGCATCCATAGGGACTTCATACCCCAAAACAGTCCTTGCGGAATGTTCCTCTATGGCAGAGCTCGCTTTAGTCCAAATCTGCCTTAATTACGTCTGGCAATTTCGAGTGTATTAAGCGATTTAATTGTCCGGCGATAGTTTTGGAGCGTAGTTGGTCCCACCTAACCCCATTAGACTTCCGTTGGTGTTCGCTTTTTGGACCTTTCTATTTTGCGCTTTATCTCTAATTGAATCAAGCGACTGCGGCTGGTCTCACACGAGCTGGAAAATTCTATAAACTCGAAAACATTTCATATATTTAAACAATTACTTTCATTGGACTGGGTTTCGCCGACCATTCACCCAGGGAGGAGTTTGTGCACTCTTTGAAGTAAACTTAATTGCTCCAAAAGTTATAATAAATTGCAACGATAAACAGGGAGAAATTTATGTGGACTGCTCGAAAGCACCCATGGGTCAGCCACAATGGGTCTGTGGTGGCAAATGGGAATTTCAAGTATTTCACATGAGATGAGACATAGTCGCACTAGAAGTTGACTTTACACATTTCGTTTTGCTCTGATTAATTTTAACACAATTTCATAATAACGAGATTAAATTTTACCCTCTCAATTTTTGCTATACAGTATAAAGATACAAATAGAACATATAAAATCATTATATCTCAAATGTTTTCTCAATGTTTCAATCTTTTAAAAATCAAACTATCAAAACAAGAAACAGTCTGAATAAAACACTTGTTTTTCGACACTAAGTTCATTATGTTGGCAGAAATCATCCATGTTTTTATAAAAAACGGAATTTTATTTTGAGTGTCCATGCCCACCATTCTTAAAAGATCCCTTTGTAGCTTAAGAGTGGCTCAGATTTATAAACTATAATTTCTCAATAACATTTAAATTAAAATGTAAAAGAATGGATAAATTGTTCGATTCGAAAACCGTTCGAATTTCATTTTAACATGAAAATTTATATTTATTACGCTATCGTGAAATAACTAAAAATAAATAAAATAATTGTCAAGTACTCAGCAGCCTCATTAAATACCATTCATTTCACGAATTACAAATGTTCAGAGAAACATTTTAATCTTAAATGAGCCTACATCAAAGAGCTGCATAATTAAGAATTAAATTGAATGACACTCTGTCGAATAATTCGTAGTATCAAAAATGTTCGTCCTTCGAAGTGAAATGAACCGGAGCCGCCAGGGAAATTAGAAATATCGACAAGCCTGACTAGGTTTCAGCATCAGTCGAGGGCACTGATTGAAAACATTTTAATTCGGACTGAAACGAAGCATTCCGGAGCTAAGATTTATGCGAATTTCGAAAACGACCTTTTCTTTCATCTTTAATTGTATGAGGCAGTATGCTCCGGAAAACCCCTAAAAGTAATGTAGTTGGGTTAAAAAGCAATTTTGAGAAGGATTACGCTATTCTGCCGTTTATGGGGCGTATTCGGATATTTTGGATGGGGATTGCATCCTAATGGCTCCTGCCGCAATTACAACCCTCAGAAGAACTCCTCCTGAAGGAAGCTGATTAGGAGCCACTTCGAAATGAAAACAGCTGAAACATTTAACTGGCTTACCTCAAGTTTGAGGGTTGGTGTGTGTCATTAAAACAATTTATTTCACAATACCTTCAAGTGGGGGTGTATGCCTCGTTCGGAACGTTCCCTCTGAAAGAAACCAGATCCTCGGCGGTACTTTTATCTCATTGTACCAGAAACTGGTGGTTTAAAGCGCATAAATTCTTTATTAAAGCGTGCTTGAGCACGGCATTTCGTGGAGAAAAGATATGATAACTTGGCACACACATTCCGGATTTATTGCTCCATGTAAACCGTACTCGAGATGAAATTTTTTCCAAGAAGATATACGTGCACTAAAAGATGCTAAATGTAAACCACGTGTATCTCATATACACACCGAAATGGAAACTTAGATAAACATATGCCCATATTCTGTTCGTCCCATAAATTAAGCCACCCCCGCCCTCGTTTGCCGGGGTGCTTCTTCTTAAATGGGATATTCTGCACACCTTGGTCGCATTCGAGCCAGCAATAACAGCCCCAACAGGTGTCTCTTCCGAGCGCCTACAATTGTTTCGGCTGAAACTCAATTATTCGCCTGCTTAATGAGTTTATGCACTTCGAGGTGAATGCCTTCACCAGCAGGCGTGCAGAAGGCCTTGATTGTTAGACCCCGTGATATTTCGAATGGAAGTGCTCCATTTAATGCTCAAAGTGAGGAGCAGATTTCTACTCCCACCGTCGGGCTCTGCACGTTTCCTCTAACAATTTATAGTCACTTCACCTTAATTCCCGGATTTGTTTTGTAAAACTTGCCAGAGATGCACAGAGACTTCTATCTTTATGCACTTTGAAAAAATTTTTCCGTTCTGGTAAACGACTTGGTTTTATGCATAAAAAAAACATAAGCATTAATCGCATATCTCCTTATATATTAAATAAGAAGGATTTACTACAATAAATAATAAACTAAAGAGTTCAAATTCTTGAAAACTACTTTATACTATATAAAATTTGGTTTCTTATTCTGTATATGAAGGTAGACTGAAATTTATATAAATAGTTGGAAATCATACGGAAATAATTTTGTCCAATATTTGAAAAATGTCTAAGTGCTAAATTTCCAACTGATTTCAGTCTAATTTCCGTTTCTTCGCATATTCTTGCTAAGTCCAATGTTTGAAAGTGTTGAACAATTTTCGTCTGTTTTCAGTGTCTTTTTCGTCTTATTTTTTGATATAAGATAAGTACTATCAATCTATTTTGTTACTATTAGTTTTCTTCTTTTCATTAATTGCACTGGTAAACAAAATTTTGACACAGAACAAGTGATATATCATTTCTATAAGACTTTTGCCGTAGATTATGAATTCATGAACGAAAATGTCTTAACACGTCAAGTTTTGGAGAAAAATAGGTTTGAAGAATATAAAATATCGTATTTTAGACATTTTTAAAAATTCGTTACAAAATAACGGATTTTTATAAGAGATTGAAATGTGGGTCAAATTAAAGTTTGAACCTTTAGCTATTATATAAAAATACTGAAGTCTTTGAGACTTTCCGGAATACTCTATGAATTTCAATTTTTTCTGTTAACCGATTACTTCATACAATTCGGTATAGTGTACGATAATCACAACAAGCGAACGCTCACGAAAAATTAGTTTCCTAATATTCTTAGCAAGAGCTATGGAAAGGGGTATTTCATACGTCGAGATAAGGATTTAGGCTTTTATTTGAGTCACGTTGCGAACTCTTTTCATTTTCCATTAATGTTTTTTTAATCTTCAAAAGTACTCAAAATACGAACTGTTTGAGGTTTTAATCCTATTTTTCTCAAACACGACGCGTGACAGAAAATTTTAATTTTTGGTTTTGTAAACTAGTGAAAAGATTCTCTTGAAGTTAGGTACCTATTACTTGTTCTGTTACATAAATAAACATAAAAAATGTTGATCAGTGTTATTAATTAATTTAATTAAAAATCCACCTTTTTCTTTATAATGTTTATAGAAAATATAGAAAAATTCTTTTGTTCTTAAATCAATTCAAACTACAAAACTGAATAACCTTAAAATAATCGCTACAATAAAATATAAAATAGGATCAACAAAAATATTAATAAAAATCGAACAAAACACGAATCAATCTCGGTGTTGGTAATTTTGCATCTATAATTTACTTAAAAACCAATGAGTTAAGTTTGAAAAGCCGGGCTTTAATCTTGCATTATTTATTTGTAAAAAGGCTGTTTAACACTTATGAACTTCTAGTTGGCTCTGATAAGACGTAGCATTGATGATTTAAAATTATAAATTTTCTATAAAATTCAAAGATTGCAAATTATATACAAATTAAAATATCAAATTAATTTTAAAGATGTAAATCATATTTTTTGCTAAATTGACTATATTATTGAATATCAGCAAATCACTTAAACGGTATCAATCCTGAAGGCTAGAAAAAAAAATTAAGAAAATGTAACTAAAATTATTACATTTTCTCAAATTTATTGAAGTATAATAGTTTTTATTAAGTTCAATTTTAGTGATAAGAATTATAATAAAAACTCATTGCAATATATGTAAATCGGGGTGAAAACAATATTTTCTATTAATTGAAATGTTATTACCAATAATAGTAATAAATACATAGCACTTATATTATGTAAGCGTGAAATTTCGGCTCAAGTCCTTTACAAATTATTATATTTGGTCGAGTTTGAAACATAATTCAAAATGAAAAAAATTCAATTCAATAATTTTCTTTGAAAATTTAACATCCGTAAATTTGTGTATGATATCAACAATTATAAGGGTTTTTTGTGTTTCGTATACCACGTACTTTTATTTATAACTATGGAAATTGACAATAAAAAAGAAATAAAGCCTCAATTTTAATATGGGATGCCCGAAAACTCACAAGTATAATTCTCGAAAAATTCAAAAATTCTTAAACTACTATAATTTTTTTTCCATTAGACTGAACTGCTGAGAAAGATTTTAAAACGCATAAAACGTATGTACTATGGAAAAAATAAATAAATCGGTCTAAAGTGAATATATCTAACAAGAAAAGAGAAGAACTAGAGCACCGTTCACTATAAAAACCTAGGGCACCAAAAAGTTAAATCCGGCGATGATAATAATAATAATAATAATAATATAATAAATAAACTTTTGGGAAGAGAATCTTTAGCACGCAATTCTATTTTGTGTACTCTATACAATTTCAGCTATTGTTAATGATACTAGGTTATTTAGAAGACGTGCAATAGAAAGGATTTTCTTACTCTACATCTCGAAGGCATTTCAACGAAACAATGAGGCATCCTTAAGATTATTTGAATACATTCCGACTAATTAGAACTGCAAGTGCAAATAATTGGATATCTTAACCTGTCACGCCGAACAATATTCATCATCCATAAATTCTTGCCAAAGACTTGACATATTGTTTCTAGTCTAACACTGCGGATCCCGGTAGCACTTCATCAGAAAAGACCAAATTGAGATAAATTTGAATGGCTGCCGGCACATATTAATAACATCGTTCATATTTCCAAAATCGAATAAAATTATAGAACCCGAGCAGAGGGAGTAAAAAAAATATAGAAAAGCCGAAAAAATTGGATGGAGCAGCTGTGACAAATTTGTGGCCTTCTCCATCCCCGTTTAGCAGTGATAAATTTTTACGTGAACTTTGACAGAGCAATGAAGGCGTCACTTTGCCGGAAAATCGTTGGGCTTTCGAATTTTGGAGGAGGAGGATCTCATCCTTGAAAAATTTTCATCTTTCCGATGACAAACAGCGTCGTTTGTACAACGAGTTTTCTACTGAACGCCTCTCATACTAACTAGAGTTTTTTCCAGCGCGTAAATTTACAAGTTTATTTCATCAAAAAAGTAAGAAAGAAAAATCATAACGATGGTAAATAGCCGTCACGAGTGGAAAATTGGAAAATACCTGTAATTTGGAAGGAATAATTTGTAAATATTTGTTCTTACAATTCGCTTTTTAAAAGAAATGATGAAAATATTTATGTTCTATTGACCTGAAAAACGTTATGATTTTTATGTAGATATTTTACCAAATTTAAATCATAGAAACAAGACAATTTGACCAAATTGTTAAGCCTTTTCATTCATAGTTAATATATTTCACAATGAGGTTTTGTACTCTAAAAAAGAGCATATTTGATGAAAATATTCATGCACTCTAATGTGAGGTTAATTAACCGAATAAATCCTCAAAATTCACAAAATTTGAGTGCCTACTATTCGAAAATTAAACAACATATTCATACGTTTATAATTCGTTTAGTTATGTATCAGTCTGATATGTTCGAAATCGCTTTATGAAACAATCAAGTGAATTTAACAATCCTCTCATCGGTCTAAATGGTGTCAAAGAATTCAATTATTTCACCCTGCGGTTGTTTGTATGCTAGGAAACTCTATTCAGATAAAAATTATTAATTCATATGAGAAACCATTAGTGCTTTATTTCATTTATTGCGTCAGTAATCTGGTTTTAGTGTGCTACTAAATATTTACATAATTTGGTTGAAATTTCGAAATAAATTACAATTGTGCGTTACTCGTACGTCAATTGAATTGAATTGATTTAAACTAAATACTTAAATGAGAATGGGATTAATTGGGATATATTTGATTATCATTTATATATGTACAAATATCTAATTGTAGAAATTATTTTATTTTATATATATGTTTCATAGGAAATTAAAAACCTATTATTTGTAATCTGATAAAAATAATTTTATTTCAGAAATATTTTCAGAAATAACAGATTTAAAAAAATTTTAATAAAATAATATTAGCTTTTAGAGGAGTTAATGTGAAAGTGAGGTTATGAATATCTTAGGATGTTTATTAAAAACGTATATGGCTTGAAAATAACAATTTTTTGATTAAGTTGATGTTGGATTAATTTAATATCGTCATCGTCTTTTAAGTAGTATATCAATCAAAGATTGTTTTATATTTTTTGTCCGGTTTAGAAACTTTTGTAATAATAATAAATAAGTGTTCTTTTCCGGGTGATAGAAATTGAAAATAATTCCAGAAGAACTATTAAAATTCAGAAGGTTCAAAGGGGAAATTTTGTATTCATCGAAAATGTGCATCTCTTGTAATCGGGTCGCTGATTTGCAACTTTAGGTACCTATCTTCAAGGTAATTTGTTCCTGCTACAGCGCGCTATGCAGCACAGGAAAATTCGGCTGTTAAAAGATGATGGGTTCAAGGCCCGGTGAATATTTGATGATGGCCATGAGCAGAAATATGCGATGTATTTGTATAGAAACAGGCTTCTACCGGAATTTCAGGCCACATTGATGAAAATTGGAGTTTTATTGTGTCCTTAAAGAGCCAACGAAGATGTTGTCGTGGCAGAGTGAAGCCAGCAATCATCGGCAGTCCCGGCACGTATGTAGTCTCCGAAAATGATTTCTCAGCGACATAACTTCATTGTTCATCAATTCGCCTGTGTCGTGACTCCGGGCTCAAATGGAGACCAGACTGGCTGGGACGGATTCACGAAATGGCAATCGTTAATCTTCTGGTCCCAATTGACCTTGCCCACGACTCTGCCGGAGAGAATTGCTGAACAATTTTAAAACTTTTCCGCGGCAACATATGTCTATCATTCCTGAACTTTATCGTACCAAAATTTAATTTAGCCTCATTTATGACAAACGTATGACAGATGCTACCCGCCAATAATAAAATAATACAAACATTCGTCTGGATCTTGGTGCCCTATTTGGCTACCGTATTTTTTTTGTTTCTTGTTTCTTTCATCCACATTACGACACTTCCCCCAAGTCCTTGCGTGAGACATCTGCGAAGACGGTGTTTTTAACACAAATGGGTTATTTCTTTTTGATGACATTAAGTGCTTTGAACCTTTTTAAGGCGGGGGAAAGGTTCATTTTATTGCGATATATCATTCAAATGGCTGTTGTAGAGTGCTATTGACATTTTAGAGAGATATTGAGAGCACTTATGTTGTTTATGCGGTTAGCTCCTGGCTTTAAGGTACGTTATAAGCCCCTGTAAAGGGTTTTATGGCACCTCTACCGCATTGGCTTTTACAAATTGTCATAAAGAAATAATATGTGTTAGGGAGATTGACCCTGTCGTAATGACTGTAATATTCGGACGGTTTATATATATTGCAGTATTACTGACGCAGTAAACCGCAACATTATCATATCTAAAAAATTTTTCGTATGGTAATCAGGCTTGTTTATATGTACAAATATACTTACATATGCACGTATTGGAACGTGACTATACATGTACACTTATGACATAGTAGTTGTTTAAAAATCAAAGGTTCAATCATTAAGTTTTTCGAAAGTGTAACAAATTAAATTCGTGTCTGCAACGAAATTAGTACATCATCATTTATTTCTTTAATTGGACAATAAAACAGAGGTTTCTGAAGCTTATTTTTACATTTGCATTAAAGAAAAATCACTATATTATAATAGAATAAATTTTAATCTTGTGATCAACTTATAAGTGCGTAAAGATTTTGCACATCTTAGAAAAACTTTAAAATATTGAACGAATTTAAAGAACTATTAATGAAATTTACAATTTATAAAGTCAACTATTTTAAACTGTTGTACCAAAACCAAGATCAAAACCAGGCGAGGGCTTTTTAGACCATGCTTTTCAAAACAATATGATCCACATTGAAATATTAAAATACAAACATTTCTACATTTATAAACACGTCCCTTCCTATTACAATCTTCATTTCAACATACATTTTTGAATTTTAAAAACATATTTTTCTATCTACCTTTCTTTAGGCAAATATAACTACAGAAGAGTTTATAAAAATATGGGCTTGTTGCAGGCGTGTTTCATAAAAACACGGGCTGTTGCGGGCGTATTTTATGGAAATGCGAGTCTGCTGCAAGCACGATGCAGACGTTATGCAGACGTGATTGTTCGACAACCGGGAATGTTGCGAGCTTTAAAAATGGAAAATGTTTGGGTGTACATCGAACACATTACGGGCGTGCAAAAAGAATTTAGATATTTTTACTCGGGTAATTATTAATTAGTAATAGTAATAAGTATTAACTAGTATTATGCCTACCAACTGGATGAATTTTATATCGATCAATTTTCAAGAAAGCAAGATAATAAGGAGATTATTTCAATAATTAGTTTAGTTGAAAATTTGTATAATTTTCCTGTATTTTTATTATTATCTACTTACGGTGTATGCAGCTGAAAATCATTTACATGTTTTACTCATAAAATCTACAAAATACAAGTAAATAAATTATCTAAAATACTTAAGTATGAATATCTACAATCTTGAAAATAAGACCAACACCAAGTCCATTATGCAAGAACCAAGAGTCAAGACCAGTATCAAGACTATCATTGTTTGGTGAATAGTGAATTTATTTGTTTTAAATAGATATTACATATTATGCTTAGCACTCTTTTGTATTGTACCTATCTATGGACTTATGTATGTAATGTATGTAGTCGTATCGTTTACAATTTCCAATATTTTGAAACTAAAAGGAGTTATTTTTACAAATTCACACACGAAAAGCTTCATCAACACTTTGTGAGTTTGCTCTATTAGTGACGCTCATTAAAATCAATAAGTGCTCAACAATATCATTAAACATGCCACCACTCGGCAAGTTTTCGTCGTCCTGCACCTAGGGCGCCGTGATAATGTGCCATCATAGCACACTTATTCGTGTGCCTACATCGCAATATTTCGGAAGTTCCGCCTTTAAAATTTCATTTAGTTTCCCACCCGCCCAAAGGGCGCACAGGCACAGGCAACACCACCCTTCCGCAGGGGATTCGTTTCATGAGAACTTTTATAAGCAGGAACTCCGCACAAAGGGTCAGGAAAGTTTCCATCTCATCGTGACCAATTAAGTATGAAATTGAGATAGGAATATTTTCGAGGGAGCTCCTAAGGGCAATTCTCCTCCGTGCATTATTCAGTTAGTACCAATAAAAGGGCTCAGGAATGCCCGGCACCGAAAGTAATAGTGTCCTGACTCGACTGCCCTGTTTGCATATCGATTAGGATTGTTGCGTAATATTGAAACTATGTGCATGGAAGTTTGCCAATGAAGACCATCCTGACCGGGCAAAATTTCAAACTTTGAAATTCGTTAGCAAAGAGATATTCTCCGCAAATATTTTCAGCTGCTTGCACAGGACTTATGCTGCAGTTGAGGTACACCGGATAAAAAAAAAAAAATTAATTTAAAAAAATGGACTTGGTATGTATTTTTTTCAAAACCATGTCTATATATTATGTTTTGCGGAACGCTGGAGAATCGCCAAGTTCATTAATCTTCCTAGAAATTCCTTATTGCAAACATTTTCTTATTTCCCCGACTCCTCCGTTGCCATTCGAGGCAAAGGCTTTCCTTTGATGAATTATTGCCGGCGATGGACTGAGAGTGCAGTCAGTTCAGAATTCCAATGACGGGCATTGTTACTTAGATCTAACCTGCAACACCTACCGCTCCTGACGAGGATTTATTATTGTAACTAAGCACCTGCATTAACGATGTCACCTTAACAATAAATTGCTCTGATGGGTTAAATGAAACCTGCACAACGTCATTGATACGCAGCGAACGTGTCTTCCCTTGTTACGATGACGCAACATTTTCACCCTGGAATATGAATTCTCTGGTAATGAATCCACCCCCGCATAGCCCTGGTCTGCACCCCGTGCATAGTGTTCGTATTCAAATTACCAAGAGATGATAAGGCATCTGGAGGCAAATGCAAGCAGTTTTATCCGAAAGGATTACTTCCTCTATTCAGGTGCAGTTAGATATGCACTTTGGATTTAAGAGATATTTTACACTGCTTCCTTTCCTAGGATAAAAGAGATGGATTAAAAACAATTAAAACTTACAAGGAAGTTCTGAAAGTGAGGGTATATTTTACTTTCCATTTGAAACATGCATATTTAATTGTTGAAAGTCGTGACCTATTAACCTCTCTTCTTCGGAAGTGGGTCCCCTATACCCATAATATCATCTCTAGAAATTCGAGATTATCACCTTTCCATTCTTCTGTAAAAATTTCTTTAGGATTGTAGGTAAAGAAGGTTAGCATTTGTTTAGCTTTCGACCAGACAGAACGCGAACTTGAGAAGAAGTCTGAAACGCTCAGATTTTCTTTCATTTTCATTTAAAATGATATTGAGTCAATATTATTTTTTAAATATTTGATGATAGGTAGTATGGTTATAAACATCCTCCTTGCTCAAAAGAAAACTTTAAGGGAACATAACATTTATCCATTTTGAATGTTTAAAATAATTTAGTAAAAGATTTCATATAAAAAGTATATATGTAATCAAAATTAAAAAACACTTTGTAGTATGTAGTATTAGATGGTACATGCAATTTTATCTTCTTGAAATAAACTTTTAAATAATACATTGATAAAATATGCTTATGACCATATTTTCAATTCCAATTTCGGTGGTAACATAAAAAAGTTAATTTGGATTTTGCTTTAATTTTGACACAAGTCAGGCTAATTGAACTTAAGAATATGCCTAATTAATTTATTTTAATTATTTATCAATGGCACTTTGAATTTTGGGCAGCTTTATAGTTTTATTCTTTAAATCGGTAATTAAACCAAATTGATAGCCCTATAAACCCTAAGCATTTTTTAATGTTAAATCTGAGTTCATTCGATTTTAGTGATCTTAAATTAAAAATAAATATACGAGCCGTTGTTTTTGAAAGTTGTATAACTCCATTTTTTTAAAATACAATTTTAATAAGTTCTCTAGTTAAATCTTGCGAATTTTTCAAAAAGACGACATACAGTCAGCGAAATTCATTTATACGCACCCCAATTTTTGTTGGTTTCAGGATATTAAGGAAAGTATTTCTAAAACTTATTTAAGGTAATTGCTAAGGACCAAAAGTACAGCTTGTTTGTAAAATATTTATTTATTCGCGTAATAACAAACAAATAATTAACCAGTTTTAACAAAAAATAGGGGCGAAATTCAATTATACGCACATTTGAATTTTCTAAAGATAAGAAAAACCAGAAAAGTGGTAATAAATTAAAGTTATTTTTAATACTTGGTATGACCTGCTCCGTTAGTAATTGTACTGAAAATCCGATTACGCATCGAATTTATGAAATTTTCAATATCAGTACAACTGACCCTAGCCCATGCATTTAAAATTGCCGTTTTCAAGGTCGGAATGTCGTGGTACTGTCGGCCATCTTCAGAAATCTGCATTGCCATGTCCCCCACCAGTTTTCCATAGGTTTGGGATCGGGGCTAACGGCAGGGCATCTCAGTGTAGGGATGAATTTAGCATTAGATGCACACGAAATTGTAACCAAGTCACAAAGAATCTCTTTTAATACTGCACTGATAGCCGCAAAGCAGTATAACTGTAAACTCATTTTCGTCACACCATAACGGTTTATTCTTATCCCTTTCAAGATGCTCATTTATATAGCAGAGTAAAAAATATCACAAATGTCCAGAAATTCACTGCATATTTAGCAGGGACCGAAAATGCGTAACTGGTATTTTTCAATTTTTAAACTATTATAAAAAAGCTGAGGGAAGTTGTCATAGTAAAATAAAATAAAGTACACCAAAGTTAGCGCATGATACCTTTCTTCGGTTTTGTAAAGCTCTTCAAAATTTAGCTTTTTGTGAAACAAAAGAATAAAAACCCGTATCTAAACTGTAATCTTTCACCGATTTTAATTCGAAGCAAAGTAAAGCAAGCTCAGAAGCTTAATATGTTTTTCCAGTAGTGATAATTCTCAAATTAGCGTCCAAATGCTTTTTTAACAATGTAACTTTACACATAGGCAAATCAATTGTTAGAGCGAATCAATAAAATTACTTCGGTTCGAAGAGATTTATTTCTATTTATAAATCTCATCCAAAAAAACTTGCAGAATGGAAATTGCATCAGAAAACAAAATAAAATAAATTGTAAATGTCGTGTTAGATTCATTTTTATTATCAACGATACAACGAATACAACGAAAACAAAATTAAGATAATAAAGTAAAATGGCAAAAAAATCTAAGTAAATGCGATAATTTTCACACTTAATTTAAAATTTGAGAAAAGTGTTTTATTTTGTGATTTCAATTAAATGTGAGTCAATTGCCTGTGAGTCGAATTCGAACTCTTAAAAGAAACTAATTCAAAACTTTTGTACTAAAATTTATACTTTAAGCATCGGAAGAAGTAATTAGAATTAAAAAATATAGAATTAGAATTAAAATTTCCACTTACCTTTCGCTCTTCGTCTTCATCTTCTTGTTTCTCGGAATTTTAACTTTCACTTCATCGGCTCTTAATATTGAATTTCCAAATTTAATTTTCACTAGCCGGTTGCACACTCACAATCACAAAATCACTTTCACGTTCCTCCAATTCGACCGATGATCCTGCAAGAAAGAAAAATAAAATAAAAATTAGTTAATAAAATTAATAAAATCTCTGGCTAATTTTATTCTTGTGCTTGAATTATTTTTCAAGAAAACTATTTTTTAAGAAAAGCAGAAATTAAATTTTACCGAATAATCTTCGTAAAAGCCGTAACCTCTGCTTTTCCATGAAAGAAAAACATTCAGCCGATAATAAAAACATAAAAAAATACAACCGAAAACTTTGAACAGGTGAAATTTACCTGAGCAATTGATTTTGAAATTTTCCAATGAAAACCGACGCCAACTCGTTCAAGAATAAATAATAACTGATTTCGGTATGAAGTTGGATACGAAAAAGGAGTTCCGATAAATTTTAACTACTCCGCCCCTCCCGTTCAGATTTAACGAATTTAACTTTTCGAAAGCACACCAAGGAGAAGAGGATCCATAAAAATTGTGCGAAATTTGAAATTCTCATTTTCCATAAATCATTTCCAATTAATTCTTTCCAGCCGCTAGAATTTTCCGAATTAACTTCATCGATTTAAGATTTAAATGTAAGTATTTAAGGTATTTTATTAAAAAGAGGGAAAAATAAAAGCCCCTTTCCTGAAAGAAAACTCACAAAAGAATTTAAATTAAATCCTTAGAAACATGTTTCCCTCCGCAACAGTCAACGCATAAAATTACCATGCTGCACAACATTTCTCCTGCACTGCAGCATAATGCAAAGCATAAAATATGGAACCTTCGCCTTGCCCAGAATTTCGCTACGCGCGCGCCATTATTTATGACGTCTCAGGAAATCAAAACCCGGAGGACCGATTTTTGCAATTTTCAATTTAATAGAAAGGAAATCCTTTAGGACTCTAAGGAAAAATATTAAAAAAAATACTGCACCTGCACCCTTTTTAATCGTTGGCACCCCTAAAATCAACTAGAATTTAACTTAGGGTTTACACTTTCCAATAAAAAAGGAAACTCCCGCGTAATTGCAAAACTCCTCCAAAAAATTTAAGTCAATCAAAAATAGAGGCAAAAATTGAAATTTCCACTTACCTTTCGCTTCCTCCTCTTCTTTTCCTTCCTTCTTCTTTCTTCTTCTTCACAACCACGAAGCACTTTAAAAATAACGGCACATGCACTTCTATGTCACTTTTTAACAGGCCTTTTTTCCTCCACAAAATCACTTCGATTCGAAAACACAACTCGCGATAAATATTTTAAAAAAACCGACACTTTCACTTCATCGGCTCTTCATTTTTCATATTAAATTTTAATTTTCACCAGCCGGTTGCACACAATCACAAAATCACCTTCACTTTCTTCCAATGTGGCGGTCATCCTGCAAGAGAGAAAAATAAAACAAAAATTAATTAAAACAATCTTTGGCTAATTTTATTGTTCTGGTTAAAGTACCTACTTACCAAGCAAAGCCGAAATGTTCAAATTTTGTTTGAAGTACCTAATTAAATAATAAAAATCGCGAATCCCGACCTCAGAAAAATGGTGGCGTTTTCGCTAAATTATTAATTTAAAAACTAAAATTGCCGATGCACGCCCGCAGTCCATCCGCCCACTCCGAAAATAATTCACGAACTGGGAGAACGCTTATAGAACAACGGTAAATTAGACTGCATATTTGAACCAAGCGGAAACGAAAACTGCAGGAATTGCCGCAGAACTTCGAGCAGTTTCAGGGAACGAACGGTTGATTCGATTCAAAAATTGAAATGGGGAGAAACGAAACCATTCAAAATCGCGGAAAATTATCAAACTTTACTTATTTAAGATTTATTAAAAAGAGGGAAAATTCAGAGTCAATTTCCTGCAAGAAAACTCCGAAAAGAATTTAAAAAATTAAGTCCTTACAAGTTCGCATAAAATTCACATGTTGCAAAACATTTCCCCTGCAGAGTAAAACATGAAATCTTCGTCTTCGCCACAATTTAACTTGATTGTGAAGTCTTTCAGCGAATCAAAATCCGGAGCACCGATTTTTGCAATTTTAATTTTAACAGAAAGGAAATCTTTCAGGGCTTTAGGGAAAAATATAAAAACAGGAAAGAAGCGCTTAAATTTAAGTTGACTTTCTAGAAATTATCCGTCAAACAAAACTGAAAACTTGCCCCTTGCAACTGTTGGAAAAGTTTCTGTGGAGGCGAAACGGAAGAGCCGAGCCTCCCCTCAAAGTTGAGAGCAGCGCGCTCACTTCGCCGTTGTTCCATTCTCACGCGGTCGCTGCAGATTTGAATTCGAACAAGGGGATTTTTTTTAAGACAGTTGAACATTTTAAAAAAGCGCAAAAATAAAAATCCACCACGATTAACCCGCCGCCAACCGATGCCATAAGAATTCTTGGATTTAGATAAAAAGTTTCAGATCAATTGCACAATTTTAGCAATCGGAGGCAAACACATGAGATATTTTCCAAATTTTCGGCTCACTCTTGGGATCTCACTGACCATCGCACGAGAAGCGCTGAATATTTTCTAAATCATTTAAAATTATTTTTCCATAAACGATAACCACAAAAAGCACGAAGTTTCCTAAGATTTACAATCAAAGCCAAATATATATCGGCTATAATTAACCATATTAAACTTTAGTATATGACAATCGGATAGATAGGCCCCTTATTTTTTTTTTTTTGTGATTAGGATCATTAAAGATCAGATTTTAATTTAATTAACTTTTAAGTCGTTTGAAAAATTTTTTAAATCTACTTATGGGAAAATTAAAAATACATACAGCTTACAGCTTCGAAACTAACAAAACAAAGATTAATCAAAATTTCTTTTCACAAAAATGTTCCAATAAATTGGTAAGAAGGCGAAAGGGGACGAAACATTAAAGCTTAAAAATAGGTGTTTGAAGATGCATCACCTAAAGAATATAAAAAAAAAATTTGTTTTATAAATTCTGTAAAAAGGACTTTGTCCATGTACACACTTTCTAAATTTTAAGCAGGTTTTCTCTCTGTGTGACCAACAAGTCCAACAAGAGAAAAAGCAATGTAGTTTTAGAAATTCGTATGTACTATGTATGTATTAAAATATATTAAAAAGTAATTATGTAATGTAACAGGTGTTATTGCACTAATAATAAATAAACACCAGTTAAAGCAGGGATCGAAAATGCGTAACTGATATTTTTCAATTTTGAACTAAAAAAGCTGATTTTAATTTACACGAATTTTGAATTTCTGGACATTTGTGATATTTTTTACTCTGCTATATAAATGAGGATCTTGAAAGGGATAAGAATAAACCGTTATGGTGTGACGAAAATGAGTTTACAGTTATACTGCTTTGCGGCTGTCAGTGCAGTATTAAAAGAGATTCTTTGTGACTTGGTTACAATTTCGTGTGCATCTAATGCTAAATTCATCCCTACACTGAGAGACCTGCCGTTAGCCCCGATCCCAAACCTATGGAAAACTGGTGGGGGACATGGCAAGGCAGATTTCTGAAGATGGCCGACAGTACCACGACATTCCGACCTTGAAAACGGCAATTTTAAATGCATGGGCTAGGGTCAGTTGTACTGATATTGAATATTTCATAAATTCGATGCGTAATCGGATTTTCGGTACAATTACTAACGGAGGAGGTCATACCAAGTATTAAAAATAACTTTAATTTATTACCACTTTTCTGGTTTTTCTTATCTTTAGAAAATTCAAATGTGCGTATAATTGAATTTCGCCCCTATTTTTTGTTAAAACTGGTTAATTATTTGTTTGTTATTACGCGAATAAATAAATATTTTACAAACAAGCTGTACTTTTGGTCCTTAGCAATTACCTTAAATAAGTTTTACAAATACTTTCCGTAATATCCTGAAACCAAAAAAAATTGGGGTGCGTATAAATGAATTTCGCTGACTGTATGTACATATACAGCTTCAAAAATAACTCCTCGAATATTAATTGATGAAAAACAATTTTTTATGTTTTATTTTGTTGGTTAGTCCTCAAATAATGATATTTTAGACAACTTTTAATTTTATCAAGAGTCAAATAGATCAAAATCAAGAGCGTACATACGTAGAAAATGCAAAATTTTACATATTTCATTATAGCTACAATAATAACGAGGATTTGGAAAACATTTTAACATGTTTGGTATACATATTTTCAATGTAAAGTATATATGACATGCTTTAAGACGTATAGTGCAATAAAATAAAATAAATATATAAAAAAATTAAAATCATACAAGTTATAATGGACTGACAAAATCAGTATGAAGTCAAAGTATTAAGATGAAACTTTGTCGAAAATTATCACTGTTTGCCAGAATTTCATATTTGGGATATTGTAGGGGTAGGGCCATGGTAGGCCATGGTAGGCCATAGTAGAAAATGGTAGCATAAATGTGGGCAGAAGGAGCACAATATGGAGACAAATTAAATAAGCGAATTTCGGTAGAATCGGCAACTTGAAATATGGGCGCATACATCGAAGCGCTTATCCGCTCTGGGCCGGGGTAAGCACTTTATAGCTTGCATTAATTAAACTGATTTCAGTTTAATCACTTTAACACATAGATTCAGCCCAGTTAGGGCCCCCTTTTCCCCGGGCCCTTGCAGTAATAATCCCACCGCAATCACTTTTGTACGGCGTGGCACCTCGATACGGCAGCCCATTTCCACAGGCCCAAGTCCGGCCTCCTGTCGTGCAGGGCTGCAGGGTCTAGGGCTGGTCGGATTGCGATGTGTGACCCCCGCGTCCCCACACACTGGACAAAGCTTACCCAAGTTATAGACACACCCTGTGTGGTTATGAATTTTATTAGCAGCTCTGGTCAGCGTTATCCGGACTTAGTGCGGTTCGCTTGCACAAACTTTGGCGCTCCACCCGGTGGCTAAATCCACTCCCGGAGCCGTCTTTGTCCGGCTCCGGAGCTTAAGGGAAGCGCACCTCTTGGCCCTTATAATCTTGTTAAAAGTTATTTTCTGTTGAACGGAAAATTGCATTTTTCCCCATTTTGAAATTTTTTACCTTTTGCTGGGTCCACCGAAGGGCGGAGCGCCAGACCATCAGACAAAGGTGCCCTTTTGCCAGCTCCAACCGGAGGAATGTTTTCATTGAGGTTTTGTCTGCAGGTGGAACAGACATGATTACTGGGAAATGCGCTCCTGCCTTAATATTGGATGTGACACTGGCGGTGGCTGGTACTTCCCCGGATAAGGCGCGGGGTACCTTCCACCGGAAAGAATCCACCAGGTAAAATAATTGCTCCTGAAGTTGCCTGCGGGTGAGGAATTTCTAATTACAACTGGCTGGATAATATTGCAATTGAAGGGTCAGGAAAAGATTATATTTCGCTGAACTTTGTGCGAGCTAAAGGTCAAGAGGGTTGGTTTTATGAGAAGACTCAATATTGGTTTCATATCATAAATTTTTAGTTCGGGTGAAATAGCACTTGACTTGAGCAAGAAATCTTGAAATATTTAAGGCAACTTCAAGAAAGCGTAATTAAATTAGACGTGCCTTTTTTGAGCGATTTCATCTTAAAAGTGCCTTACTATTTCTTATGTTTTGTTATATCTAACAGAAGAGTTCAATTTCATTTTTAGTTGTATAAGTGAAGAATAATTCATGAAACTAATTTTATTAGTATTAATATACGGTTTATTAAATACTAGATATAATCTTAAATGATTAAATAGATATGCATTCAAGAAAATCAATATATGAAACATTTTTTACTGCCTTAGTACTTGAAAATTATTTAAGGAAATTAAAAATTCGTATTAAAATTTTTGGTTTTTCTTTGAAAAGTAAGAATAAGGAGAACAGATGAAAATACTTGCTTATTTTAACATAATATTATTGAGATAATTAAAGCAATGGGTCGATTGTACTCACAGCCTACTGAGTTACTGTTAGTGATTACTAAAACTAAAACTAATTCCCTAAGTTTCAATGAAAATGTTTAAAAATATATATTTTGAAAACAAATTCTTTCTCGAAAGGGTTAAATCATTCAATTTCCACGTTTCTAGCTCTGTCATTTCCAATACCAATCAACAGAAAATATTGTAGTTCAAGAAGTTTTGAAGTTAACAAATTATTTCTTACAGATTCGCTCTATTAAGCGGCAATTCAACTCTCAACGAAATTCTGCAAATTTTCATTTTCGACTCAGAAGATTTAACAAAACTTCGATTCGTTTCGACTCGTTCGCTGTCGTTCATCACAGAGGGCGCTTTTGTGAGGACTGCCACAAAGAGTGTGGCGTTGGTGTTCAACACGGCCAACATCCGTACCCACCAATTTCGCCAAGATTTTCTCGTCGAGCTTAAAGGAAGAAAAATGTGAACGCTTTTTAACGGAGCAAAATTGCCATCAACTATACTCGTTCTCCAGCTCGCAGGGCTTGCAGGGCTTGAAGGGCTCGTGGAGCTCGTAATGCGGAGCCCTACGGGGAGCTGGAGGACCGGACGGGTCTGGGGAGTTGCTCGCCATCGGGTCGTAAAATAACAACGGAAGCCCGTGTACATAATGTAGTGGAACTAGAAACAGAAGTGGCACAGATGAGTTTTATTGGCACGGAAGGCCGGGCCCCACCCGGGCCCCAAACGGGCCGGTGCTGCGGGGAGCGCAAAGGCGTTGTTTGTTCGTTTTATCTGTCTTCTGGGCTGAATCCTAAAAGTGAAGCATAATTTACTTATGGGAAGTGGTAATGATTCCGCTGCAGATTTCCCGCTACAGCGTGTAACATGATCCCACAGGAACTGAAACTCATGTTTTATAGACGAGTCAGCCGGAGGGGTTGGAGCACCACTGCCGCACCAAAGGGCGCCCCCTTCTGCGAACGTACTTACGAGCCTTCGCCTTAGTCTTTTTTGCCATTAATCAAATAAAAGTTTTTCTTTTCCCGTGTTTCGCTGCAAAAACTGGTGGAAATGCAAAGTAAAGTTAATCAGGTATGAAAGCATTTGCAGAAACTCTTTAATTTACCCGAAGTAATTCCCCCCCTTTTTATTGCAGCCGCCCCCACCCCATTCTGCACTGATTTATAGTCTGAATAAATTGAACTTGCCACGATAGTCGGTGAGGGTGCAAAAGCCAATTTATCTGGAAACGCGGTTACGGCTGCAATAAGTTGCGAGGAGCCTCTGCTTCGATTAATCGGAGTAGGTAACGATTAGCTTTAAAAGTACAAATTTCTAGCGAGTAGCTAGCTCCTACGAAAAAAAAACTGACTCTTTATTAACTCAATTTGCAATTTAATTATGGGATAAGTTTACAAGGGGAGAAATATCTTCGTTTTACTTCCTTTTTTTCTTCCAGAAAAGATGCCTGCTTATCTACACAAAGCCGAAATTCTCCTAAGGCGCCGCCCTTCATCTCAGCTGGAACCCGGATTGATTTCCCTCGTTGGAAATTTCGCTGTGCTGAATAAATTAGCGGCGAACAGGTGCGTCTGTTCCCACGAATCTTACAATATTCCCGCGGCATGGGAAGAATGCAAAATTAATTTTATTTGATCGCACTGGGAGGAAAATCTTCGTTGCTTCTCTCATTGGCAGAACCAAAATCTGCAAATCAGTTAATTTTAAACCAGGCGGAACTTGTATAAGATATCCATTTTTGAGTTGAAAAATATTTTGGATTATAGTACGATGCGGCAGGTGGTGAAACTCCTGAAATTTCCGGAAAAAAAATCCCACGGGAACTTGTCGCATTATGAACCCTTGAATTCGCTGTAAAAGTCTACTTTAAAATTCCTTCCGCCTTATGACCGCAAAAGGACGAAAAGCTGCTTGTTTTGACCAGTGCTTGCATTTTAGATGACCCGCACGGGAAGAGAAGGCACCGGACGTTAAAGGGAAAACATTCAAAGCATCCAGCTAACAAAGTGCATAAATTATTAACTCTGTGAATTTTTAATAAAAATTCTTGGAGAGATTATGCTCGAATATGTATCATCTTGGTACACAGCAGAAATATCCATTTGGAATCCTTCAGAATTATTTTAAGAGAGTGACTATTTTCACCTTAAAAAACGTGAAACCAGAAACCAGAAACCAGAAACCAGAAAAAATAAATTCATTCAAATTACAAAATGCCTATTAACTAAAGATTTTCCTTTTACAAAATGCCTACTAACTAAAGATTTTCCTTTTACAAAATGCCTACTAAATAAAGATTTTCCTTTTACTGTGAATTTATTTTTTCTGGTTTCTGGTTTCTGGTTTCACGTTTTAAGGTGAAAATAGTCACCTCCTTATTTTAATATGACTTTAATATGGCACTTTCCATAGTAAAATTTTTATAACAAAAAATGCTTTTAGCTATTAAATGATATTACAAAAGATATGTATGAATCTATTATTATAATTATTTTTTTTTAAACTTCAAAAAATATTTAAAAGACATGTTTTAAAGATATGCGCGAGCAGACATAAAATAAAAAAAAAAATACATACGAATCAAATAAAGTGCTAAATTGTATAGTATAAAGTAAGTATAGGTCATTCGCTGTCTCTGCAGAATTAGAGTTAATATTTTTAATAAAATTAAAAGAGAACAAGGCATATCTAGGCCCCAAGAATAGAACATCTATACCACACTCTAACATATTTAGTACATTTACCAATTTTCAAAACATCAAACATCCTGCCATGTTTCAGAGTCCTTAGCAACAATATAGGAAACGTAATAGAATCACATTGGCATTAGCGCACGTAACACAATCAATTTCTAATTTCGTTTTGCATAATTGACAACAGCCTCACTAGATTCTATTTCCCTAGGCCGTCTTCAAGATAATTATAATGAAAATTCCATTTTCACGCAGAAGCATGAAACAATTAATCAGGACCAGTCTGATGTCATTAATAGGAAAGTACCTAATTAAATTGGGGCAACTTATAATTATCTTCTTGCATTGGCTATCATGCGGCTCCATAAAATCTGGAAGGAATATATCTTAAGGAAAAAGCAAAGGGTATGCAAGTGTATGAAATTTCTTTTAGACCCTTACCTTTTTGGGGCTCTTGCGCCACGGGTAATTTGTCTTCAAGGCAACATATTTGTGTGGGATAGGTAATTGTAAAATTTTAAGAGAAATACCACAACGGAACCATGTTACACAATCAGAACCAACATATCTAACTATATATCATAAATATAGATAGAGGCAATAAAGTTGTAAGCCAGTCAAAGGAATATTTAATAACTTCCCTTAATTTGGGTGGTTTAAGTTTTTTACAAAAGTTTTCTTTGCCTAAAAGACGTAGTTAAGTTTTTATTAAAAATGCATCGTTTTTAAATTTAGGATTCCAGAAAATGTGAAACTTCTAAATAGATTCAGTCATACACAAATTGCGGTAGAAATTCTTCTTATTTATTTATACATGAAACTACTTTCAACATGTTTTTAATCTTCTTTCTAACTATCAGGATATGTTCAAAATAAATATAAAAATTTCTTTCAGAATTGTTAGTACCACATTTTATTAAGTTACTACTGAAGATGAAGATAAACTGTCTGCCATAGGACAACAACGTTTTCGGCGACTCAACTTTGGCGCCACCTATAAAATTACAAAATAATAAAAATTAAAAAAATAATTTTTTTTACATACTATAAGTATTAAATAATTTTTTAAAAGAAAATGTAAGTTTATATCTAATAAAGGTTCTGAAAAATTTTTTTTTTTAAAAACTACTTTAAAACGCCCTTCCAATCTTCAGTAGTACCTTCAGTATTGATAATATTACTTGGAGGTGAATTAAACTTGAGTTTTAGATTGATTTTAAAACTTAGTCATAAATGTTTTTTTTTAAATATTATTTGAATTGAAATATTTCAAATTCTAGGGCTCAAGTCGTTTTTTGATTTTAAAATTTAAAATGTGCTTCCAGAAAATGGTTTTCAAACAGAAATTGATGATCTATGACTGGGTATAGAACTGTATTAAGTGTGTTTAAATCTAAGCAATTTAAACCCCAAAAAATCCCAATCCCTGTGCTTTGAGGTAGAAATCCGGTACTAAAGCACTCAATGTTAATGAATTTTCTTTTTAAAACGAAATTCCGCATGATTACGATTCAATCTCCCGCAGATTGCAGGGTTTGTTTCCTTTCTTTTTTATTTTATTTTTTTATTAAATCGCTGAAACCACACATTTTACCGAGGATTTTTTTTTTTATCACGAATCGATAAACGTCGGAGGAGCACACAAAACCATCGGTGGATGGATGTAGGCCCGCACAGGATCCCGCAGGCTCCCCAGGACGATTTTCTATTAAAAACTGTTAAAAAGCTTAAGAAGATGTTTCCCTGCTTGAATTCACTTTGTCATAAGCAAGATAAAATCCGTCTGTAAACATCCATTACCTACAGCAAATATTTACAAGTCAGCCACAATATGAGGCTCCAGCTGTTTGGCGCTCCGATTCAGGACGCTCCCGGGCGCCGGGGCCGCGCCACCCACGCGATGTATAAAATTGCATGCATGCCTAATCAGCTCCATCCTTTCTTTTACAAAACTTGAGCCAGTTTCGAGCAGAAAAGCGCATTATGTGAAAAATCAAAAGGATCACTTTTCGACGTGTACCTTCAAAAGGACGGCTTTGTCCCTTCGCCCCATAAACGCTCAAAGCCGTCAGGGTCCAATCTGCGCTCACGTCCTTGCACCTCCTCGCCCTCGACGCGCATTATGTAAGGAAGAATTAATTTTTTACTCCTATTTTTCGAGCAGCGGGGGCGTCCTTTATTTGTGCTTAAATGTAGCACCGATATCCCTTTCAGGGAGCTGGAAACGAATGCCCGGCACGACAGCGTTTTCAACAGGGACACAAACTTTTCTGAAGCACTCCATTGCTTTCTGTGTCCTCTGACAACTTTCGAACATGGGCTTTGAATGGAAAGAAATTTTAAAAGGTTATTTTTTTCCCGGCACCCAGCAAGAAAGTTGCTGTTGAATGCTCCGGCGGACGGGGTCTATCAACTGCGGTATCAAACCCTCCCCAGCATGTCGAGGTCGACCATCCGAACATTGCCGTGGTCGCTTTCATCTCAATTGTAATGTCAACATGCTTTTTATTTTAGACATTTCAACGTCGCATCTTAAGGATGGACTAAAGTGCATATGTGATGTTACGACCGACATAATTAGAATTGGGCAGCAAGCGAGCATAATTAAACATTTTTTTAATGAACAAGGCGCGACAATAGCCAAGAAAATCGGCTGACGTTCGTAGTTGATATTCATAAAGGAAAATTAATAAAAACCCCAAAAACTCAAAATGAAATTGTATCTTATTTTTTTTTGTTTAGTATATATGTCTACATCAAAAGCATATTAAAAATTAATAAATTGCATATATTGAAATAAAATAAAACGAGAGATTTAAGTAATACTATTAAATTTCAACACATTTCAACAATTGACTAGAGCTAAAAGTTAATATATATCTATCTTCCTTAACATACAATAAATTAATATGATAAATATAAATCCAATTGGTATTAAATGTTAACAGAACAGAACATTTATTAAAGTTCAACAACGTTTTCAATTCAATTCAAATTATATTTGTATGAAGTCGAATACTCCAATATTATTACATTTTATTTATTTCCATATTAAAAAATATCCCCAGTCATTCATATTGTGGAAATTTTGTTAATAAAACTTTCAGAAGTTGGAGAAAAGATAATTAATTTTGATGAGTATGATGAGTATTTAACTCAGTTTCAAGTTCTTATCCAGCACATTATTTTAGGACCTCACCAACTTTCTCCAAATATTGTTTCCAAAGTTGTATAAAATCTGGCAAATAAAATTATTTTTATTTATTGTACATATAACTGCTATTCCGATTTTAATAGTAATAGTAATAAAATAAGTATACTTCCGGCCGGCCGGTAATTTTAAGATACATATTAAAATTTACCCTAAGATTTTAAACCGTTTATTAAATTATGTTAAAAGCGAATTATTATACAATAGGTTTTCAGTATCGCCAAATTAATACTTTTTTTTTCATATATTAACACGTATAAATAATGCAAAATATAAGATTAGTTATAAATAGTATGAACAGTCGAGTAATAACTTATCAACTTATATTGAACATTTATATATAATACTTTTCATACATATTTCATTAAGTTCGAAGAAAACAAAACGGCAAAAAGGACCTTTTAGTCGTTACAATAGGATTTTACTTAAGTCTTATTCGTAAAATCGGAGTGGTTTAGAGAATGCTTTTGGAAAATCAATTCAATATATCCAGAAAATGGCTTCTCTAAAACCTTAGTCAGCTTTGAAAGGTGTTTCCAATTTAGATATTCAAAATCTCTCAGATTCGGCCGAATGTGATTTCCGAACGTGTAGGAAGATTCTACTCTTGAAATAATAAACAAATTCATGGGGAGAATCGAAATGCCGTCCCATTAAATCGTAGAACCACATGTGAGGGTATAGCAAAATTTCCAATAGTCCAAACGATGTTCGGATTTAAAGGTTTGTTTTTCCGGCAAACTTAATAGCCGAGTCTAGAACGTTTCCTTTGTCATCCGTAGTTGAGGACAGAGGACCAGTAGAATAGTGGAAATACTACTTTTATGCTAACTGAGCAAGAGTAAATGAATATTTGAACGAATGGTAGGTACCCTCGCCGCCGAGCATTAACCACAATCATATTGGACATTGTCCGCATGTTGCCCGTAGAAAGGCACCTCCGCCAGGACCTCGAGGCCATAACGAATGCTTAGAGCCAGTGCCCTACCAACACAAATATCAGAAGTATCGCAAATGCAGCCAGAACGTCCTTATAATGAGTGCCGTCTCCAGCATACAATAGCAATGAATATAAATTAGTCCTGCAGGATCATTTCCATAAAGACTTGGTCCAGGAATAACAACACCAAAAGCTCAACAATTTCTACGTATTTGTCCAAGGGAAGGAGCACTGGAGAGTGCCGACCATAAGACGTCCAGTTGGGTTTTGTGGGATTAATTACATAAATACCGAAGGCAATACGTGCTATATTCTGGGGAGCATTGAAATTTTAATCGTCCACCAGTCGAAGTGTCATTAAAAATTCAACTGCGTGGGAGTCAGGGACACTGGCGCTCTGGTGTCAAACATCTTTAGAGGGTTGCAAAAGTCGACCGACCTCCAACAATGCACCAGGTACCTTTCATTTTGGTCCATTGATTATTGAAGTGAAAACTTCTTTAGGCAGGTTGGATGGGGTGTAATTTTAAAGCACCTGTAAGCATCACGCTCGCGTAACGCGTGACGCGTTAATGCTAGCACTGTACCTGTAGCTGACTGAATAAATAAAA